>OY855908.1:37639304-39031804 GCA_963693305.1 Meandrina meandrites
AAACAGCTTTACTTAGTATATACGATATTTATATTAAGACCCAAGTATACCCAAAATGTTATTTGCAAAAGTTTTAGTTTGACATGGGTGTAAGGCGAAATGAGAATTCAGCAAGAAAATGGCAGAATTAAAAGTTGTGAAGGAATTCATTTGTAACATAGACACTCAGCGGTGTTGTTGCAGAAGTAAAATGCAAAACAACAAATTTCCGTGTGTTTTATTCTTTGGAGATCGTGCTTCAAATAAATTTCTTTTTCACTGACAAACGTCTAGAGGCAGGATTAAAGAATGTCACGGATTTTAACAGATTTTTGAACAGCCAAAATCTTATTTGTGTCGAAGGAAACCAAAAAATAATAGTCCATTTTTATTAACAATTGCTATATTAGAGCACTGAAACTGTTAACAGGCGTCTTTAGCTGCAGATGGCTACGATGGAAATGGATTACAACTTGAAAAGTTTAGCTAAACTTTTCAAGTTGTTTCCGCAGCCTACAGAAAAAATCGATATTTATAGCCGTACTTAGATATTCTATTCCCTTTTTTAGGTTACATCTTCCTTTAGATGTTCAAAAGTAATGATTTTCATGGGTTAAGTTTCCTGCCACTAACTTCAGGACAGTTAAGACCAAAAATCTGCAAAATCTCCGTGACAGAGCTCCTTTAAATATACTATGCCAGAAGGTTTCTTTCATTTGAAACAGAAAAAGGAAGTCAAACTTCCAGTTCAAATGCTTATATGGCTTTACATAGAATACATTAAAATCAAAGAACTCAGTTCTTATAGAAGCGAGGAAATTTTTTGCACAACCTGGGCAATATGAACAATTATCACATCACTTTTAGTGTATGATGTTTGTTGAAAAGATGATAAACCCGCTTTTCTAGCTCAAACGTTAATTTTCAGGCACAGTAAAGGAAACTCGCCAAAAAAAAAAACACTACGCCGTGATATGTTCCTTCGATGCGCGGAAATTCCCCACAACATGACATGATCATATGGCCACAGCTGTCCATCATTTTCGTTTTCGTCATCCCCTTTCCCGGCAACTAATATCGGAAAAAAAGTTATTTTAATAAAAACGCTGTCAGTTATCATTTAAATTATGAATTGCTTGCAATGAATGGTGGCAAGTTAAATGATTTCCCCGCCTTTGGAAGAACATATTTAACTCGGTGCTTGTACATTAAGTTAGCAAGTCAGATGAAACATCATTTGTAAGGGAAATAACTGAAAAAGAACCTGAACTACGGAAATGTCGGCAAACATGAACACAACAACGAATAGAACACAGGCATCATCAAGTTGCTTCATTGATCCAGTAGCTGCAAGAATCGGAACAACCATCGCTTACTGCCTGATCTTTGTTGTTTCGATGGCTGGAAACATCTCCATCGGAATAATTGTTTACAAGACAAAAGCCATGAGAAAACCCATCAACTTTTTAATTGTAAACATGGCCATGTCCGATCTGCTGTTTCCGATTTTCCTGTTCCCGCGTGTTCTAACAAAATTGTACGTCGACTCCTGGCTGATCAGTGGTCCTCTTGGCCAGGCTTTATGTAAGCTTCCTAACTTCTTACAAGATGTCTCCATGACTGTGTCTGTTCAGAGCCTGGTTCTGATAGCAGTGGATCGATTTGGAGCTGTGGTATTTCCCCTCCGTTCCTCACTCATCAGTTCAAAGTTGTGCCCGTTCTTCATTCTCGCCACTTGGATCATAGCGATGGCTATTTTCTGCCCTTGGCTCTTCGCCTACAAACTTGTTGAATTTCCAGGAGAGCTGGCGTGTACACTGCAGTGGAATGAAGCCTTTGGAGAGTCCTCATCTTATCCTAATTACGTTTTAGCAATACTTGTTGTATTCTTTTACACCCCTTTAATGTTAATAGCCATAATTTACACAATCATTGTCTTAAAGCTCAAGTCGCAGACGATTCCAGGCGAGCAATCAGCCAACTCGAGACAGCAACGCGCGAAAAGGGAAAGAAATGTGCTGAAAATGGCAATTGCTATTGTGTTGGGTTTTGCAGTATGTTGGCTGCCAATCACTATCGAGAGTATTCTGATCTTCTTCGTATCGGACATATGGTCTTGTGGCTTCGAATACGCCTGGTCTGTTTCATTTGTTATGGCTCTCGCAAATTGTGCTATAAACCCTTGCATCTGCTTTCTTTTCAGTGGAAATTACCGCCAAAGTCTCAGGAGGGGGGGAGGGGGTGAATAGGTTCACGGATTAGCGGATTGGGCCTCAAGAAGCTCAATGATTGCGGACTTTTGCTGTAAATTGAGTGGATTCGCAGATTTCTAAAATACGAATTATCAGTTGAAAATAATTTGGGCCCGGCTGTCGGATCGTGGGTCTTAAACAAAGTTCGGATCACGAATCCTTGGTCGGTCTCGGTTGCAATTGTGATGTGATGTCATTCACGAATAAAAATTTTAAGATTCTAGCAGCGGATACTCTAACTCAAAACATGAAATACGACTGATGTATACTAAATGATCACAAATTAAATTTGAAAAAGGCAGCGAAAAGTTTATTTTCCGTTTCGGTTAAAACATTTACAACTACAGGTTTACATAGGAAGTTTCGGTCGACTTAAACTTTTAAGTGATGCTTATTTCAAAACTGGTTTGTATTTGATTGAACGTACAATATAGTACTTGAGGAACTTTGCAAACCCGCACTATGGTTTTAACTGTTCTTTGGACACTAGCTGTAGTTATTGTTCAAACTATATTTCTTAAATTTATAGGCAGTTTCAGTCGAAGTGAATTTATTTCAAAACTTAAGTTTGTGATTCAATGTATAACTTGAAAAAAACGCTTCAGAACGGTTTTTAACCGTTCCTTAAAACCATTTTGTAGTTATATTGTAAACTCCATCTGTAATTAGAAATCAATAAAATGCGCAAAAAGGCAACACAGTGTTAAGCAGTAAAATCTGATTCCCTTTCCACAGCCATCCTGTCCAGCTTCCGGCCCCTTTTTCTGACTTCCCTCTCAGTTTTATCAAAAAATTAATTGTCCTTCTCTCTTCTCTCCTCCAATCCGCACTCTCTCTCTTTTATTGCCACTGTTCTGTATGTTTATTAGCACACAGGTGTATAAATTAAAACTTTCTTAATTAAAAACAAACCACCATGTTTGACATGTTTGTCAATCTAGGTCCGAGCCTGATTCTGAAGGAAATCAGCCTTACAAGTCACATGCAATGGTTTGTACTCTAGGATTTATTGTCTTCATTGCAAGACTGGTGACTTGCATATTCGAGAAAATTGCCTGATTCTATTGTCTGGTTAGGCTCGTATGGTTATGTGCCAACCGTTCATTTATTAATCCTGTGGGCACTGTTTCTGTTTTATTAGCAGGGCTATAACAAATAACCAGTTATTTGTGCCTTCTATTTAAGAATTACTCTTTCTAATTTGTAGTTTTACTTTTTTAGTTCTTTTAAAGTTGGAGAAAAATACCCATGTCACGATCTAAATCGTTTGTTGACTTAGTGGGAAGCCTGAACAGGAAGCTTCTGTCAATCACTGGCACGATGTAGTCACGTGCAGTCCCCGGATGTCTTCGTCTCAGACCATATTTTGTTTCCTGTTCTTCCTACTCCGTTAAACATGCCAGCTGACTATATATCCTTCGTGAATAACCTTATCAGCGTTGCGACAGACCCGCTGAAAATATATATCTGAAATGAATCTAAATTTTTTTATGTCTGATTCGCAATGGGCGCTTGTCCATCGCAGCAAATAGCTAAATGTTAAGTAAAAACTGCTAAAGTTATTTCAGGTGGAAAATAAAGAAAAACAGGTGTCTTGACTTGCAGCTTTATTTGACAGTCCTACGCTTGGCGGCTTTTTGGAGGAGTCAAATTATAACTGTCTTGTTAAACACACTGGCAAACACTTTGACAACAGGACCAATATCAATTTGGGAATCAAATAAAACTTTTCATAAATGAATAGAGCAGCGGCCTTTACAGGGCGTTGTCTTCAGACCAGATAAGGAATAACATTTTAGCGAAGCGCATGAGTGACGACATGACTCGGACAAGAGTCAGACAAAACAAACCGCAATGGCCGATGATTTTCCTGAAACACATTCTAAAACAGTCGGTGTTCCAGAAAACACTTTTTTGAAACGAAAACTTGGCTTGGATTCCCTCCATTTCTTATACTGTTCCCAGCCTCTCTATTTTTCAACGCAAAAAAGCGAGAAATTCGGCGAGCAAAGCGAGCGCGAAGCATGAAAGCACGGGGGGTGGGGGTGGGGCGCCTCTCGTTTTTCGCTGGGGTCCAGTCCACTCGCTACTCTTCCCCCGCGTTCAACGATCAAAGAAAAACATGAAAAAATAGAGGGCTGTGAACAGTCTATCCATTTCTCTCAGAACACGCTAGTGTTGTAGCCTCGTAGGGGGTATAATCATTTGCATTCTTTTTTTTTAACCTCGTGCGCTTCGCGATTGCTATAATGGCGGATCAGTGAAGTTCTATTCCACTGAATTATGTTAATTGGGGTTTGAATGGAACAGAATCGTGTAGGCAGGAAACTAAGGAAACTGATCATGACCTTGAAGCTGAAAAAGCAAATATGAAAGTTTAACTAGCCCCAATGAAAGAAAGAATGTTTTAAGCTACCCCTTTATCGGCACCCGGGGTGCTTACCATTTAGCTAAATTTCCGGAAATTAATGGGCAGTTGCTTTCCGGAAAATCCGTTCAGAAATTGTAGACTACGTCCAGTAGAGGTAGTCTTCTTTTGTCGTTCGGAACGGAACGTCGGAAATTTCCTTTTACTACGGTTTCCCAGTTCCGGTCTCCCAACAACGGAAAACAATAACAGGAAACTGAATTACAGATGAGAACCGCCATCTCTTTCGGTTGGTTTGCTGATTCTCAGGCTTTTTTACTTGTTATATCTTATTTCCCATATTTGAAATTTGTAACGTTTAATCTTTAGAGTCATTCTCTGTAACATATATCCCATACTGTTTAATCAGCCTTGTTTGTCTTTGTTTATTATCTTTGATGGTCGTTTTTGATTTGCTATTTAACAATACCGAGCAGAGCGGTTACTAAGTAAAAATTAAAACGTAGCCGTCAAAAAATAATCTGCAGAGCTAGAACAGAAAAACAGGTATCGAGCAGTTAAAATTCAATTCAGGTAATCGCCACCGTGATCAATAATTTAATGGTCCACAAACACAAAACTCGGGGGAGTGGGGACAGGGTGGGTGGCGGAGTATGAAAACAGGACGGGGCATGGGGTGTGCTTGATAGCTGCTTTGGGATTGTATTGAAGAATTTTTAAGCTCAACACGCAGTAATTTTTTTCTCACTGAATGACCAAGTTTGAAAGTGTCAGGTGTGTCTTGGCGTTGACCATTTGAACGACAACAAAAAGAAAAAACAGACGGAAAAAAATCCGAATGGACTGGTTTCAACGGTACTTATACTGCTCGAGTACTTTCAAGTTTTGACCAAAAAAATCCGTTTTGAATTTCCGGAAATTAGCAGGCGACTGAAAAAACATTTTCTGGTTGACGCGACGAGCCGTAATATGTAAAATCGTGTCTTCTATTCAGAAATTTCCGTACCATTTTCACTCCTCCCGAATTTTTTGATCGAATAGAAAAATGCTCCAAATCTCAGGGCGTTGCAATATTAATCACATATTGTGGCGGCTCGCTTGGATTGTTTAACTACGCACCATCCCGTATTTGAACGGCTGATACTTTACAATACACTGTCGATTCAATGAAATAAGATCGAGCCGTCTTCTTTACTATGTTAAAGACGACAAATTATTCAATAGGCAGAACTTTTGTACTTATCAAAAAATAATATTCATCTGTGAAATGCGTGCTTTATCGCGGTATTGTCGAAGTAATTCAAGGCATGAAATTCTTCACCCTAATTTCTGAAAAATTCTCTAATGCATTCTGTTTGAATTGAACATATTTCTCGTAGCTGCGAGGAATGAATTTTAATCGCATATATAAAGAGGTGTCAAATGACACACCCAGAATTTGGCTGTTGGCTCGTCGAAGTTCTTTGAGATGAACGGCGGACATCTTTCTCCGTGTGCTTTCTTCAGATAAGTCCATGTTTTCTATCTTCTTTTTGTCAGTGTTATTCAAATTACTATTAACTTAGTTTTTGAAATTTCACTCGACTTCAAAATTTGGCCTTTAAACGGTGGAATCAGAAGCAATCTGCTTCTGCTTTCATACTTTATCGGTTCGTTCGCAGTTTGCTTCGAGTTTGCTGATTGTTCCCTTCGGAGCGCTGCCGTGTATATTATACAATAAGACGGTACATTTTCACTCTTTTAATAAAAACGAAACTCCACAATCGCCATGCATTAC
The DNA here is from genome assembly GCA_963693305.1 of Meandrina meandrites. NCBI lineage: Eukaryota > Metazoa > Cnidaria > Anthozoa > Scleractinia > Meandrinidae > Meandrina > Meandrina meandrites. The sequence goes on from OY855908.1 coordinate 37,645,681, forward strand.
TTTGAAATGGAAAGAGAGCAAAATGTCATTAAGTTTCCATGAACTTGTCAGCAGTCGTTCCAGAAACAATATTCGACGAGAAGAGAGTTATTAGGAGCGAACAAGTAATAGAATTCACTAACTGCAGTTAGCTGATGTTGGTTTAATGTTTTTTGTTGGCTTTTTGCGCAGGGTTTGAGTTAAGTGAAATCACGGAGTGCAATCATCTTGGATCGAAGTGTGTAGCTCTTGGACTATGACGCATGTGACAGTTGGATAATCGTTCATTACAGATAAGTACAAATTGATGATTTTCTTATCTTTTTGTCATTTACCAGATACAGAGCTCGTTTTCAGGTTAATTTGTGATTGGCATTGGATGTAACCAGAGTAAAAAACCATTGAAGTGTACCTCATCTATTGTAGACCTGAAGCAGTAAATCGCAAATTTTAGAAAGAATAATGAACATGAAAGCGATCCTGCTGACAGAGGAATCAGAAAAAAGAAAAAACAATATAAATTAAAAAAAATATATGAATAATAATACCTCATTGGTCACTCAGAGCACGTTTGTTCAAGCTATTCATAGTGATGATTTTAATCATCACAACTAAAAATTGCAGTAAGTGAACGTGTTGAATGAACCAGAGAAAGAAAGGCTTGTTATTTTGACTATTGCTCTCTACGTTCACTCCAGGTTGGACAGAGATGCATCAAAGAAAATGTATCGTCTCCTGAGTGCAACCATTCGAATGCAAGTGACGATGTGTGTAGCTCTTGAAATCTGGCGCAAGTTGACAGTTGGAAACGTCACATTTCAGATAAGTACATCATAGTGTTCCTATTACTTTGTTTTTTTCTTCACCATGTTAGTCTCGGAGTGAACAAAATGAAATGTTTCCTTTCATTACTGATAAATTGTCACCGAGTACTGATCTTGCAAAAAAAAAAAATCATTTAATTGTCTTGATGTATCACCAAATTCTCCGTACTAGCATTAAAAGAAATATTCGTAGCAATCAGCGCTAGCAAGTTCGTTATTTTCGGAGCTCAAAGCAAAACCGTCGAACATTGTATTTGTTGCAATTGCCCCGAGCATTCATTTTTTTTCCTGTTCACGGTCTTACACTGTAATAGTTATAATTCTTGTCAGGGTTTTGTTCAGTTTTTTAAGCTCTTTGTTTAGCAAAGTTCATTATTATGTACTTTTGTGCAAGTTAGTTTCTCGGTCAAGCATTATGTAATCCTTTATTGTTAATTTCGTAACATCATTAGCGCTTTTGTTTGTTTTTAAATCCGTATAAAGTTTCGTATGCTTTGGTTTGTAAATTAGTTCTTGTTTTCCGGAGTTGCCGTACAGATCTCGTAGGTAATCGTTTTTCTCTTGTGTTTTTTCGATTCTTGTTCAATTGTTGTATCTCGTTTAGTTTGGTTTTCAAGTTTTAGTTTATTAATTCTACTCATTTTTCCTTTGTTTTGTTATGTAATCCAAGTGAATCGCAAAGTATAAAGGCGAATTCAAAACTGTAGCAGGAGTGTTGGTTACATTATTAAATTTTTAGTGCTAAATTAAATAGGAGTGATGGTCGTTCAGTGTCCAGGAAATTGGTGGAGTTCAAATCAAAGGAATCAGATATCGTTGTCGTTTCTTGTAAATAGAAGAGTGAATTGAGTATATGTTATCTGTTAATTGCGATTAATTTTTCTGCTAATATAAGTATTCCGCTTTTGTCAGTGGTAAAGAAATAATCACCTGGAGGATATTGTCAGGATAAACCACCGAATTTTAGAGCTAATATTAACAGAAATGTACAGAAATTAACAAAAAGAATTAAAATTTGGGCTTGGAATCGAACACGTGTGTAATATGTTTTATCAACCATAGAAGAATTTAAGAAAGTTATCAACCAGGCATAGTCAAAGCTTTTTTTGCGTTTGAGAATCAGATTGAAGAGGAAAACCGTTTTCCAGCTGATATAAATAAAAGCACCTTAAGGGCTATGTATACCTTGCGAAGATTCAAAGATGTATACTCGGGAAAGAACGCAAGAATAAAATAATTCAAGAATAAAATACCTCCTGACGAAAAAGCAATGAGGGTATTTTTATTCAAAACCCTTTCTGATGGGCTCATTTGGAAAAGGAGTGGGTCCTATTATCTGGGGCACATCTTTTAGTTGGAAGGATTTGCGAATTATAAAAAGGAGCATCCCTCATCAAACGAAATTTAAACTCTATTAACATACATACCTATCGATTTGTATTAAAAAATATACGGGGTTCAGTTGGGGCACAGTTTTGTACCAGGAAGCTTTTCAATGTTAATTGTTCTTCTGGAAAAAAATTAAAATTCATGCATGGCCTTATAGGGTGTGCGTGACAAGCATGTTGACTGAGAAACATTTTTATCAGCAATTATCCTTTACAATTTGTTTAATAGTTAACAATGTTCACGCAATCAATTAATGTCATCGTTATAATCGTCATATCGATTGCCTTCATTTTTTTTCGCCTTCAGTTTTCAGTCTTAGCCCTTTGCATTGGATAGCTAAAGGTTTCTGTTTCTCGTGAAATAAAAAATATATATATATAGTTGGAAAATGATAAGTGGATTAAGTGAAAGCCAGTGAAAAATATTAAGTAATTTTTCGTGTAAATGACATATTTTTTTGCTTAGCTTAGCTGGTTGCATTAGAAAACAAACGTTTTTTGTTTCTTGTGAAATAGAACAATATGTGTGAATTTAATGAGTAAAGTTACTATGTGAAACCTGGGGAAAAAGTAAGTTATTTTTCGTGCAAATATTTTTTTCACTTTCAGTTTTCAATCTTAGCTCATAGCATTGGAAAATCAAACGTCTTTTTTGAAAACTTTCTGTGGGAAATGATAAGTAAATTTAAAAAGTGAAATCTAGTGAAAAAGAAAATTTTTGTCTCAGAGAGAATCTAATCAAGCAACATGATTATTAATTAGCTCTCAAATATTAGACTTTTAGAAATCTGATTAGGAACGAAAAAAAAATACAGGGGCCAGTTAACAATTAACCTGTTTAGTTTTCCTGCAAGCTTGGTGACCAACATACAATTTCTCGTTACAATATCAATAAATTCCCAAACGGACAGGTGGGGAGAATATAGAAAATCATCAGCTATAGGGCAGACTTATTCACCAGTTGGAAATATGACAGTCGGTAACACGAAGCAATCAATATCAAAGAAAGTAAATGACGTTTAGTTATTTTCATTTGCGAATAGCCGAGAAATGACGTCACAAAACGCTAGTTAGTAGTAAATGTTTTTTTTTTGCAGTCATGTGACCAAATTTAAAAAAACCCTACAGGCTACAATGCTCCTCATAGCAGTAAAAATTAAGCCTTTTTTTTTAAATTGTGAAAGCCTGGCCCATTCGTTAAACGCTGCGAAAAGCAAAGTATTCAGTGACTATGATGCAGACCAGGTTGTTCCAAAGCAGTTTAAGGCTGGGATTACAAGATATCTAATTTTCATTTCTATTGTTTCAAAACGTTTTTTCGTGGCTAATTTTACGTTCCCGCTTTACACTGCTTCAACTAAAAATAATGTGGAAGAAAAACCATTACCCATAACTCCTCACGATGAATTCAAAGTTAAGTAATCATGAATTAGCTTGATCTCGCTTTGAACAAAGCGACACAGATATTATAACAATTCAAAAGTAAAATCACTATTGTGTTGTTGTTGTATTGTGACAATTATCCTATAAGCTGATATCACAAAAAGAAATGACCACAGGATTGTTTTTTTTACATATGTTGTTTATCGAATAGAAGTTAACAAAAGTGGTGGAGTTTTAATTATAAGCTATAACTGAATATCGGTAATAATAAAAAAATACTAAAAAGGTAAAAATGTTCTCACTAAAATGAGTTAAGTGCCTTGGAAAAACGTTTAAAGTTCCATACGTTTCGGGCTTAGCCCTTCATCAGTGGAAGTCTTGACTTCCACTGATGAAGGGCTAAGCCCGAAACGTATGGAACTTTAAACGTTTTTCCAAGGCACTTAACTCATTTTAGTGAGAACGTTTTTACCTTTTTAGTATTTTTTAAGTGCCACGCAGCACAGGAAAATTTATTTTTCCATTTATCTTTATCGGCAATAATGTACTTTACTACGATTTTGAAGCAAAACTAAAAGAAGGACACATTACCCGATTACAGCAGATTGTTGGTAACTTTTCAAAATAACACATACATCTTAAACCTCTTGAATGCGCCTTCCAATGTATGGTCTTTGCTTAATCTTGTCAACAGGCACGAAGCTACAGATAGAAGAGAATATGCAAGAAAATATACAGTGGAAGCGTCACAACAGTTCATTCAACAAATCCAAAAAACATAGCGAATTAGGAACTTTTTCAACTTGTAACGCTTTCCAACCAAAGGAAATAAAGTTTTTCAATCTTTATCTCAATTTAGTAATATATCAAGCAAACATTACTGCAATTTCCCTGAAGTGAGAATCCAACCGTATTGAGTTAACTTTATTCAAGATAAGCCATGCACATGTTCTATAGTCAATTTAGATTTCGAAAACATAACTCGTGTAAAGAAGGTGAAAAGAGCAAAATAAAGGTCCGCTAATACAAAGCTCTCAATGAAACCTTCTACTAAAAAATAAGCAAACAAACAGAGAAGAATAAACTAGCCATGCGACTATAAGGTACGCATGGCAAAAACCTGTGTCCCTGTTGCCATCTTTAATATTTAAACAGAGCGTGAGTGAGGGGAAGAAGTAGAGGGAGAAGGTTACTGGGAGTATTTAGTACTGAGCACTCACTTAGCGCTCAGGACGAAGTACTCCCACTCCTCCTTCTCCCACTCCACTCCGGAGAAGGAGATGGAGAGTGGGAGGGACTCCCACTCCTCCTTCTCCCACTCCACTCCGGAGAAGGAGATGGAGAGTGGGAGGGACTCCCACTCCTCCTTCTCCCACTCCACTCCGGAGAAGGAGATGGAGAGTGGGAGGGACTCCCACTCCTCCTTCTCCCACTCCACTCCGGAGAAGGAGATGGAGAGTGGGAGGGACTCCCACTCCTCCTTCTCCCACTCCACTCCGGAGAAGGAGATGGAGAGTGGGAGGGACTCCCACTCCTCCTTCTCCCACTCCACTCCGGAGAAGGAGATGGAGAGTGGGAGGGACTCCCACTCCTCCTTCTCCCACTCCACTCCGGAGAAGGAGATGGAGAGTGGGAGGGACTCCCACTCCTCCTTCTCCCACTCCACTCCGGAGAAGGAGATGGAGAGTGGGAGGGACTCCCACTCCTCCTTCTCCCACTCCACTCCGGAGAAGGAGATGGAGAGTGGGAGGGACTCCCACTCCTCCTTCTCCCACTCCACTCCGGAGAAGGAGATGGAGAGTGGGAGGGACTCCCACTCCTCCTTCTCCCACTCCACTCCGGAGAAGGAGATGGAGAGTGGGAGGGACTCCCACTCCTCCTTCTCCCACTCCACTCCGGAGAAGGAGATGGAGAGTGGGAGGGACTCCCACTCCTCCTTCTCCCACTCCACTCCGGAGAAGGAGATGGAGAGTGGGAGGGACTCCCACTCCTCCTTCTCCCACTCCACTCCGGAGAAGGAGATGGAGAGTGGGAGGGACTCCCACTCCTCCTTCTCCCACTCCACTCCGGAGAAGGAGATGGAGAGTGGGAGGGACTCCCACTCCTCCTTCTCCCACTCCACTCCGGAGAAGGAGATGGAGAGTGGGAGGGACTCCCACTCCTCCTTCTCCCACTCCACTCCGGAGAAGGAGATGGAGAGTGGGAGGGACTCCCACTCCTCCTTCTCCCACTCCACTCCGGAGAAGGAGATGGAGAGTGGGAGGGACTCCCACTCCTCCTTCTCCCACTCCACTCCGGAGAAGGAGATGGAGAGTGGGAGGGACTCCCACTCCTCCTTCTCCCACTCCACTCCGGAGAAGGAGATGGAGAGTGGGAGGGACTCCCACTCCTCCTTCTCCCACTCCACTCCGGAGAAGGAGATGGAGAGTGGGAGGGACTCCCACTCCTCCTTCTCCCACTCCACTCCGGAGAAGGAGATGGAGAGTGGGAGGGACTCCCACTCCTCCTTCTCCCACTCCACTCCGGAGAAGGAGATGGAGAGTGGGAGGGACTCCCACTCCTCCTTCTCCCACTCCACTCCGGAGAAGGAGATGGAGAGTGGGAGGGACTCCCACTCCTCCTTCTCCCACTCCACTCCGGAGAAGGAGATGGAGAGTGGGAGGGACTCCCACTCCTCCTTCTCCCACTCCACTCCGGAGAAGGAGATGGAGAGTGGGAGGGACTCCCACTCCTCCTTCTCCCACTCCACTCCGGAGAAGGAGATGGAGAGTGGGAGGGACTCCCACTCCTCCTTCTCCCACTCCACTCCGGAGAAGGAGATGGAGAGTGGGAGGGACTCCCACTCCTCCTTCCAGGGTTAATTTATTTATATATTCCAGTACCACAAAATGTGCAAATGTAAGCCACCTTGTATGTTATTTTTTATCATATTGTTTACCTTCACCGTTAAATTTGGTTTACACCTTATTTCATTCCTCCCAATCAAAGGGTGATCTGCGAGAGACTTTTTACCTACATTGGGAGGATTCCCTAATTCATCCTAAGTTCTCTATTTTACTTTAGTCCAGAAACCTCCTGCCTCCCGTGGATACTATTGTATATTTAAGTGTAACTCCTATGCGCAATTCTCAACGCACATTGAAGTGAAGAGTATTAGAGAAAAAATTTAATCCTATCCTCTTCTGTCCCAGAGAAAAAGACTGTTGCAATAAGTTTAGTTTTCATCTACAGTCTTCTCTAGGAGGATGAAGATTGTAGATGGAACTTTTATCTTCCTTCCTTCAGTCATTTCTCCTCTGGGTGAGTTCAGGACTGTGGAATGAAGTAAAGCTCTTCCTATAATCCTGTTTTCTGTCAATGGCGGATGGCGGGTGGGAGTTAAACTTTAACAGACAATATACTCCTTAAGGAGGTTGGAGAATTATGGATGAGAGTTAATTTCCTTTCCATAATCTTCCACCAAGGAGTGTAAAGAATTTTAAATAGCGGTAAGACTTCTCCCACGATGCCCCAAGATATCCCTGGCAGTATCCCTTCTTTGGTTAACGGGGAATTTCATTTTAGCAAACAAATTTAAATATAAAAGTATAGAACAACCACACACGTCTCACCGCCTTAACCTTTCAAGTGTTGCGGCATATTTATATTCTTTTCTCTTTATTCGCTGGGTAATGTTATATTATTGGAAGGTTTTAAGAGCATTTGGGTCAAGCCTTTAATCTGCTCTTAAGATCTTATTAAATACATCAGTGAAGTAAACTAGATTTCTATTAACTCTTTTATTGTGTGTTGATTACTTATAAATGTGAGAACATGGAACGAATTAGTGTACAATAAAACTTTTTCCTTCTTTAATTTTTTTAAGCCATAAGCATCATTTGCCTACACGATATTGAGCTCTGTTTTGACAGTTTTCCAACTCAATTGACTGGAAAAAGTTTCAAAGAAATTTATTCGTCTATAAACAATTTCCGTTATGTTTATTTATTTACACTTAGTGTTTGTATCATAACTCATTTGCTGTAACACAAAGTGTTGTTTTAACGGTCCCACATGTATACAAAAAACGTTCGCAAATGTTCTTGAACTTGTCTTCAATTCAATCAGGTGCTGTGTTGTTCTTTTCACAGGTTGTTCGATTTCTAAATACCTGCTGAGAGGATCAAACATATAGACAATATATTAGAATACTTAACATGGAATAAACGTTGGTGATTTAAGAATTAACCATAAATTTAGCCAGATAATCGTAATCGTAATAATTGTTGTGAAGGAAAATAAAGATTTCTAATTTACCCATTAATGTCGAAGTTGTAGTGAGTGATCAAAATTTAGATAAAAATCAGTCTGTACATAAATAGAAATTGTTCGATCTAAAACAACACATTTAACTGCAATGCACACACTAATGAAGATGACGGAATTTTATGCCACATCAACGTACACATGATCCCCTAGGTGATAATTTTGTTTCTTCATTACCTGGTTTTTGAAAAAAATATTATTGACACTTTAAGGACTTCAAAATTGACTTTGCATCTCATCTTAACTCGGCGATGCTACTATTGACATGCCACAGGCTGAAATCAGTGTAAGTGACAAGCACATTGTCATCACAAAAGCTGAAAGTGTTTTTGCCGCTATTGATACAGATTTTATTTCTCGTACTTTTAATGAACGTCGTTTCAATAATAAGTAAACTTTTCCATTAAAATATTTTACAATATTCCCATGCAGATCGCCTGTAAGAACACCGCTATGTTTATCTTCTCTTCAATCAGTTCAATTGGTTTCGTGCACAAATGAAGCGTGAGCTCATTTTTCTGTTAACGACGATTTGTATACTTCACAAAAACGAATGACTGGCTTTTATAACATTTTTTTCAGGGAAAGTTCATTTAATATGAAAAGGAGGGAGGGGGTGGGTCGAAGAGATCTTAGTTGGGGTAATGGGTATGTGTAGGGTATGTCAGAGTATAGGGTATGTATGGGGTATGTAGGGAGTATGTATGGGGAATGTAAGGGTATGTTGGGGTATAGGGTATGTATGGGGTATATTGGAGTATGTATGGGGGCTGTTGAAAAATCATGGGGTCACAAGAGCGGGGATGGAGGGGGAGGGGGCAGATGTTTTTATTGATATTAAAACTTAAATTGTTATTAAGTTTTCTTTTATTATAAATTATAGCTAAAAATTTCAAGTCTTATTGACACTTTTTAAAATCATTTCCAACACTTCAGTGACATCCTCCTCATCCTCATCATTTCACTGGCTCTGGCATCACCCACTGGAAATTTTCAGACGAGTCGGGGTAGTCTGAATCTTGACCAGTGACATCGTCTGTTTTGTCCAATTACCAGTTCTTTGCCCATTGCAGATCGAATGTGTTTCAGTTGCTCCACGTCATGCATCACATCTGCTTGGACGCGTTTTTGGGACCTTGATGTGAAACCTTGGGAGAAGCTTGATACGTCCCAGCTTTTGTCGCACAATTTCTTGTCAAGGTCTTCTGACAAGACTGCATTTACGAGGTCTTCACCGTGGGTTTGTAAATTATATTCTTGTTTTTTCCTTATCTTTCCGCCGTTAAGGTTTTTTCTTCTTCGCCCTTTCTGTCTTCTCTCCATTCTTTTCCTTTCTCCAGCAGCAGCTGTATCCCGACTGAAGGAAGTACTTAGTATTTTTATATCTATAACTGATATGGCAGTACAAAAAACGGATTTGCATTTTTCAGTATTTCAAGTGTTTCTAGATTCTTTTGTTAATTTCTTTGAACTCTGGTTAGGATAATCATGTTTCAAGGTGCTTGATGATTTTAATACTTTAATTAATGAAAACAGTTCACCTAAAAAATAATATCATCGGACGACCTGGTCATAAAATAATATAATTATAACAACTTTATTTCATGATGAAGGCAAATAATTAACTGTTATGTAATGTTTTCGATTGTAGAGATTGTGATTGTGTGTGCTGTTGGGGAAGCGGAGCTGTCAGTAAAGCTGTTTGTGGGAGGGCTTTGAAAATGTAGCTGGGTAAGGATGCTGCACCTTTAGCCCCCGTCCCCCGCCCCTCCCTCCCCCCACTCCCTCCAATTCCCTTTCATATTAAATGAACTTTTTTTCGAATTTAGACGAACAGGTTTGGTTTTGGATTAGTGATCAAATCAAGTACGTCTACAAAATAGTACTTGGCTAAATTTGCCCTGTTTTTTCGATCCTTGCTGATTTCTTTCTCTTCTAATGCTGCTGACAGACAGTTTTTCTTATTTTTCTTCGAAAGGGACTTGATAATGTATCGACAAGGTAAAGAGATATTAGAACGGACATGTTAACTTTATTTCTTGTAACCTGCTTGTTCAATATTCCATGGCGTATCACAGTGAACTTATGCTAAACGCTGCAAGTTTTCAAAATGACTTTTTCTTCAAATAAATCAAAAACGACAAAAAACACTATCGAGTTTCAATTTAATTTGATCAAATTGTGTTTTTCGATTAGCTCCAAATAAATTTCAACGTATCTGGTCACATGACAGACTACAACTAACGCGATTGGTCTTCTTTCAATACTAATCTTAAATATCAAATCGCTATGTTCGATTTCCCTTTATGGTAGGACAGGACAATATTCCTTAGCTGACTATTTTCTGTATTCTTGTTTCTGGATAATGTAGAGATACTGTAAAGAGAAAATGTAGACTTTTTGCCTCTTATAACTTATCTTCTATTTTTTTTTTCAATGCAAGCGTGAATAATATTTTCTGATCTGTATCCGATCTTAAAATACTTCCAAAACATGAGCGAACATTTGTTTTCTTAAATTTCTTGTTAATTTAAGCTTTTACAAAACATTTTAGTAAAAGTTTTCTGATAGCGTAATCCTTTAATTTTTTGCTGGAATATCAAGACAATATTTCCTAGTTAACGATTTTCCTTGAAAAAAAAAATTGAATATATATGGTAAGAAGATATTACATTTTGATCACTCTTGGACTAAAACGTTTTTGGAAAAACGAGGGAAAAACAAGATAACTGTGACGAACTTATCTTGGTAAGATGTTTCCAGTTTCAACTTGCGCCAGAGTCCAAGAGCTAATCACTGCAATCCAAACTGGCTGCACTTCTTTCCAAATATCTGCATTCAACCTGGAGAGAAAAGGAAATGTTTTTTAACTTAGGCTATTTTTTGTTTAGCCGAATGTTTAGGAAAGATTTTAGTCCTCGTTTAATTACTGATCAATACGACATACGAATAGCGCTCGAATGCTCCCGATGTATCAAAGTTTCATGTAGTCTTGATTTTTCAAGAACTGCTTAAATTATTTGTGCCCTGCGAGGATCAGTTCATTCATTTGACGATCCTTGTTGATAACTTTAAAACTCTTTCGTTGCTAGTATATCAAAACAATACTTCCCTATTAACGATTTTCTTACAAGATACTTGACAAGGAGATAGTAGTTTTTGATCACTAGCTCTTAAACTGAATCTTTTTTATAACGGTAAACGCCGAAAAAAAGACAAGATAATTATGATAAATGATGTAATGTATATGAAATGATTCATATATGAACTGCGGATATATATGAAGGTGATATGTGATCTTCGCAGTGAATTTCCAATTTAAGCAATTGGAATGAAGAAGTCTGAAAAAAATCAGGGCTTCAACGGGATTCGAACCCGTGACCTCCGCGATACCGGTGCGATGCTCTACCAACTGAGCTATGAAGCCACACATTGGGAGCGAGGTCAATTGTGGGTACCTTACCAAGATGTTTCCAATCTCAACTTGCGCCCGAGTCCTAAATGGCTGCACCGTTTTTTTTCCGCAATGTATATCTGCATTCAACCTGGAGTAAAAGCAAAGACGACATGTTATATTAAATTTTGCGAAAAACATGTCAGTTTCATCTTAACCATGGCCAACTCGAAATATCAATGGTGATTCTACAATTGATCTTCTCCTACTATCAGGGCTCCATAAGCTCATTTAGTGGCCTCTGAGCAGTGCATCGTTATCGCGAAAGGCCACGAGTTCTAGTCCCGTTACAGCCTTGAATTTTTTCAGGCTACAAAAATCAAATGTTTGTACCCTTAGAAAATCATTTCATTTATTTGACGATCCTTACTGATTCCTTTATAACTTTTTTGTTGCTAGACTATCGACCACTATCAAGACAATGTTTCCAAGTTAGTCATTTTCTTCATAGATACTCGACAATCAATATGGTAAGGAGATATTAGTTTTGGACTATTTTTTTATGGCAAACGACAAAACAAAAAGATAACTACGATGAACTTACTTGAAGTAAGAAGTTTCTAATGTCAACAGCCTGGCCAACAGGAGCTTAACACTGAAATCTGCGTTCAACCTGGAAAAAAGGAAACATTATGTTAGGCTAGTTTTCTTTGTTTTAGTTCTCGTTTGCTGAATAGCACCCTATTATTTTACTGATTATGCGAATTATGTCAAGGTTACTCCATACCATCGCGTTTGAAAAAACAATTGAACGCGCGCAGTTTGAAGGACAATTGCAAGTCACCCAAACCTATTAATGCCAATAGAAAGTAAACTGCACGCTGAATTCAAGAAAAATAGAAGATACGCTGGCTATTTCTTTTCTTAGTGGACAGGAGCGGATAAACACTAAAATGACCGAGTTCCAGTCCAATGAATTATAAATCGGTTATGGAACGCGATCCTCCTTGCAAAATAATAGCATACAATCTCAGAAGCGAACCAGAATACTGATTTCCCTATATTCTTATTGGTTCTGATATTTTCACTCTCCAAGTTGTACTCGCGAAATGTGTTGATGAGGAAAATAATTCAAATGAAATAACACACCGACAAAATTTTGTTCCTAATTACCGAATGATTGTTTTGGCCAAATTAAAAAAAAAACACAATCGCGATAAGTTACTTCAACATCCTCCCAAACCACACCCTAACCCCACGTTCGTCTTGTTTTACCTCCAAATCGATATCGTTAAAAAATTTGTAATTCAAGTGCAGTTACTGGAGTTCCCATGCACAGTATTTCTCTTCACCACAATGCACAAACGGTATATTGTCAGATCAAATTCGTTTCATTTTCCAACAGTTTTTACTGAAGTTATTGATTTTGAGCACTAAATAAAAATATGTCTTGATAATTCTGAACAACGGATTATTTTAAAATAGTTTTCTTAGTTTCAGCTCATTTTATGACGCTTTTTAAACCGTTGATAAGTCCAGCAAAGTCTCTCAAAACCTCTTTAGAATTTGTATAAGCCCAGGCCAGGGTTTATAACCCGGAGCTTATGTATCCAATAAAAAACGTTGAAACCACTCGTTCAAAGCTTTTGCTTTTATTCTTTTCTCTTATCGGCAAAGGAAACATTTTTACAAATTGAAATAAAAATCTATAGGTAGGGTTCAGAGCTAAGTTACGTTTTCAGATTTTCTTTTGAATTATTTCGTTATGTTTTTATGAAATAAAACACGTTTTAAAAAGTCAGAAATATTCGTTTTGTCGATTGTAAAGAAAGGCATGAAAAACAAAACCTTTCACAGAGTAGGTTTTAAGTTATTAACGTCAAAAGGCCAGAAGAGAGCATCTTTGGTCCTTTTGACGTTGCCATGGCAACATATTTTGACGTCATTTTTATTTGACTGCGTTTACTGATAAATAGTTTACTAGTTTATAGTAAACGATTTTCAGCCGCATCATCAGGCTAGCCATAGAATAAGGAAGACAAGATGGTCTTCGCCAAGGAAAAAAAGAAGGCCTTTGCTCGTGAAACAACCCAGAGTTTCATTTAAAAGTTTATTGTATTTCATGGTTGTAAAGTACAATAAGGTTTGGTTTTTTTCTTGGGGTGTAGATCGCGACTGATTTCTGCTAGTCTTCATCAGGTGGTGATGTTGACTGATTATGCATGTAGCACGATGGGCGGCTGTGGATTTTCTATCTTCACTGTTCCGGCGAGCTGTTTCTCCGGGCGTTTTTTGTCTGTGCAGCCTGTGGGCATCCTGCTTCTGGAATGTCAGTTACGCTACTCCCTGACGCCGTTGTTAGGGTGAACTCTTACCAGAAGTGCATAACTAGTCTTATGTGTATAGCTTCTGTGTCCCTCCGTGTGCACCAGGCGAGTCTTGATCAATACACTTTATCTCGTTCCAAAGAGGAGAGTAACCGGTCTCGTGGATGTGTTCTGAACCGGCGAAAATCGTAGCTTCGTGAAAACCCGCTTCTGTTTGCTACTGTGCTCGTGTTTTCTGAAACTGAGGATAAAGAAGAAGAAAAGAATAAAGAAGAAAAGCTGGAAAAGAAACTGAATGTCAAAGAGCAAGCACCGGCAGCTACCGGCCCAACGATGGGTTGTTCCAAAGTGGCACTCGCGTGGCCGAAATAAGATCTCTTGGGTTTGTTGTTATGTCAGTTCACTGGAGCATGCACACAGTTTTGGGTTATTGTCTTCAGTTATCAGGTTATCAAAATATATTGCTTCTGTAGCTCACGTGCGTTTCAAGATTTTTAGTTAATTTAGTTTTGAACATGGATCGAATAATGAAGTTTAAATAAAATAAAATAAAAATAAATAAATGGGAATTTGCAGTCGCACTTCCACAGAGTGGCTCTTCGTCCACTGTTCCCGATCGAATTGGAATTTAGCAGTGTCGATTTTTATGGAGGGAGGAAAACCGGAGAACCCGGAGAAAAACCCTCGGAGCGAGGACGAGAACCAACAACAAACTCGACCCACATATGACGGCGGGTCCGGGAATCGAACCCGGGCCACATTGGTGGGAGGCGAGTGCTCTCCCAACTGCGCCATCCCCGCTTGAAGTATGTAGCCAGCGTAGCTTGGCGTTCTAGTCAGTCAGGGAGAGCGAGAAAACGAGCGCGCGAGCAAAGCGATGGCGGGGGGAAGAAGGGGAGAAAGAAAAAAAGTTCTTTCTTTTTCCCCTTCTGCCCCCAGCCGTCGCTTTGCTCGCGCGCTCGTTTTCTCGCTCTCCCTGACTGACTAGAACGCCAAGCTACGCTGGCTATGAAATATGTTCCCCTACGTATACGAAGGTATGGAGTAACCTTGGCGAAACGTGCAGAAAATAGCCCCTGTCAATATGGCAGGAAGACACAAGAGTTTGAACACTCTTGGATTGGAACCGTTTAATTACCGGCGATAAACAACAGAAGATTGATAAGAAAACTGAAGATAAACTTATCTGAAGAAAGATGTTTCAATCGTCAACCAACAATCCAAGATGGCTTCACTTCCTTTCAACACATCTGTGTTCAGCCTGGAGAAAAAGGAAGACATTATAAATTATAAGCTATTTTCCTTTGTCAAGTCAAACATCTACGAGCGAGTTTGGTTCTAGTGAACGGTGAAATAGTTTTGTCCCCCTGAAGAAGGCAGCATTGCCGAAACGTCGGGAAAAGTATTTTGACTGCAGCGTAGTATTACCTATTTTTTCATTCATACATTTAGCTCCTACGCTGCGCAGGGATCCCATTTTTGATCAATTTGGTTCTAGTGTACCAAACAACAATTTAAATAGAAATAATTCGATATTTGACAGTTACACGGTGATCACAGAAAAAAATGAATTAGAAATGAACTGCATGAAACCCTTTCAGTCCCAGACCCGAAATATAAATTCCCCTAACTCACTGCCTTAGTTTTTCGTATGTGAGAAATTGGTACTACCCTCAAGACAGTTCCCCTTCGACGTTGATGTTTATTACGACACACTTGACAACGTATCGATGTTGTGAGTAATGAGACATGAGATTTTGATCACTTTTGAAATGAAATAAGTGAAAAGTGAATGACAAAAAAAAGAAGTCTAAAAGGAATTACCTGAAAAAGATGTTTCCAGTATTTAACTTGCACTAGAAACCAAGAGCTACACACATTGATCCAAAATGGCTGCATGCTGGCTTGCTTTCAACCTACGAAAAAGAGAAACATCAATTAATTAAGCCATTTCTTTATTTTTTAGTATTCTTTTCGAATAATCTATCATTGTATTTTAAGTTCTCAGTTCTCTATCTCGAAACAGTGGAAAGTAAAGACCTGATATAAAGACTACTCTCAAGCACAAGTTGAGCGCCCGCGTGCTGGACATTTGGGCCTAGTTGTTTAAATCGAAGATTAAAAGTAATGTGGAAGTTTTTAATTTCTTGTGTACAAACGTTTCCTTTCGTTGCTAATGTTTTGTGGCATTTGATATTGGTCAAAGCGTCAAAGTAAAAAGTGAAGGACAAAAAACTGAAAGAAAATTCATGCTCACGTGCAACAAACTTAATTTAAAAGTAAGTAATTCTGGAAAACTTTGTTTGACTTATCTGTAGTTTGAGTTGTTTTCAGCACGATGAAGCCGGACAGGAGTGTCGCACCAGCTTTGAATTGATGATAATTGGCATCAAAGCTGAACGTAACCACTCTAAAATGGCTGCCTGAATTCCTTTGGACACACACCTGTTCGTGCTGTGGAAAATAAAGAAAGGCGTCTACAATTAGAGGCATTTAAATAGCCTTGTCAGTTTTATTGGCCTTGTCAAGTTTTGTTGCCATATCAGACATGAACCACAGCGACTTGCGAACGTGAGGAAGGTAGATTTGTTGCCAGCCAAATTTTAAATTTCATTCATAAAGGACTCTATCCTTGGCAACATTACGTTTCTACATTAACGGCAACAGTGAAACAATATCAAAAGGACGATGAGCAAATGAACAGCACAAAGCGGTTTGTAGTAATAGTTAACACAAAGTACGGAAATTTTCTAATTTTTCTCTCTCATATTTCAGTTCAGTAGATCAAACAAACTTTACCTGTTTAGTGTTATTCAACCAAACGAGATGTTGTCGGGTCTTGCTGTATTTGTCTTTCTCTCCAGCGTAAACAACACAAATCTATCATGAAACCAAGTCTACATCAGCCAACTGCAACACCTCGCACAATGTTGGCAAGTCCCTCTCAGCCTGTGAAATAAACTTTGTAAAAGTTATGAAGATTACTGGCCATTATTATGTTATTATTCTCTCTTACTGTGAATTTAAAAGCGACTTTACAGGCAAGAAAAAATGTACACGACAGCACCTCGAACGTTAGTTACAAATTACGAAAAATAATCATGCCGGATTAAACATTCTGACATACTGTTCCAAGCTTGGCCAAACGAACGAAGAAAAAAGACTTCTTTAGTATTAAAATCCGTCTGACTTGAACAACGATTTATCCATGGCGTCACCGATCTGACACGCCGCGAGCCTTCTCACGTCGGCTCAGCGGCTCGATCAGTTAAACTTTTCAACGGTCAATAATGAAACGGAAGCAAAACGAAACGAAAAACTCAGGGGCACCCAACGAGCGAATCTTTCCAAAGACGTCAGAAGTGTCCTAAATGGATTTCTCTATGTTCTAGGAGGCTTTTTAGTTAATTTGGAGATGCCCTAAAAAATATTTATCTGTTCGGATATTTAAGGGGAACTTTCGTCGTTTCGAAAATTCTAGGGTCCTTTTTTGAGTCATCCGAAAGTTTTAGCTATCCTGATGGATCTTGTCGAAAGTTCGAGGACACTGAGAGACCATATTTTCACTAGAAAATTTTAGGGGAAGTTTTTCGTTATACCTGTGCCTATCGAAATTTCGCGAAAATACTAGGCAATATAAATGTTTATCCGAATATTATAGGCGTTAAACCTATTCATCCGAAAACGTTAGGGGGTGTAAATTATACGACAGGCTTTCTTTAACGTGGCGAGGAAGGAGAAGTGATAATACATAATAGGCACACACTGCTGGTATTTAGAAAGAAGCAAAGCTGAAAACATAGGCTTTTCTTTATATTTCCGTTCTGATCTCACATTTGGTGACGAAACACTGCATATACTGTACAAGGACAAACACCTTTTCTTGTAGGTTTACGAGCGTTTCTGAACCGATCAAGGGATTGTTGTTGGCGTAGGAATCTTTTTACGGTCAAAACCGAATAATTTGATCGTTTTAGATGCTCTGACCACAAAAATAACTTCTCCAATAATCTGATAAGTAGGCTAATGCCGAGCTCAATCACCTCAATTGCCTTTATCTTTCATTAGGTTCACGTACATTCCTGATTACCTCTAATGCTCACCGAAACTTTTAGCAGCTTTTGGAATAATTAAGCCAAACGAAAATTTTAGAGAACAAACAAAACCGTCCGAAAATTATGGGACATGATAAAAGCGAGCACATCAATTCCGAAAATTGTAGGGAAACTTTATGGTTTTCCGAAAAAATTTGAGAAGTCTAGAGCGTCGCTGGGAAAAAATTTCGAAATTCTTAGGCGACCTTCCATCCGAACAGATATTTTACCGAAATATTCCGTTGGGTGCCCCTGAAAACTGTAATAAGCCAGCTATAACAACTAATTAAATATATAAAAAAAACGGCTAGATTGCAGAATACCCGGCCCACTGTTTTGCATCTCATTGAATAACAAAAGTGCCTATTGTGTTATGCCTCGTTCTTAAAGCGTTCCGACATATGTAAATAAGTGGGCCGGGTATACTGCAATCGCTCCAAAAAAACAAAGACAAGATAGATAGAAAACGTTGACTTGCCCGATCGAAGCACATCGATGAAGACGAAGGTTCGCAAACTGAACTGTGACCAACACCAAAATGATCAGCGTGTCCTTTGAGACTTCTTTATGTACCTGATTAAAATTCATTTTCAGCTGCGATAAATGCGCTTTGCTCAAATATGTTCAATCTGAATATTTTGGGAAGATTTTTGTGCCTTCATGAGTATTCGACAAATGTGAGAAAAGCACGAATTATCAAAACGTCGTGTTTAATGGTAAAATGCGTCCTGGCTTGTCCGATGGACGCCTGCGAAAGAGGCTTGTAACGTCAGCCGAACGCGTCCATGATTTTTTTCTATTTTATTTACCTCTATTCGTAGATTAAAGCATATTGTAACTGCTGGAAATCCACCTTTTCGGCGGGTTGAAGGCGGAATCAAGAAATCAAAGAAGTGTTCGGGATATCATGGCTCAAATAATACAGTGAGACAAGTGAGATCTCAAAAAAGTCTTAAAAGACACTTTCTTTGTGTGTAGTATCTTCCAATGTGCGGGATTGCAGAAAAAAAATGACTCCAATCCATACTTATTGATATCTCATTTGCAATCCCACTAGCTGTTCGTCTCAACGGCCTGGAACCGCAATCCTGAAAGCAGAAATGGCATGAGGACGAAAGAGGGTTTCGCAAAATTTATCTTTGTGACAACTCTGCTGTGAAAAATGCTACAAAGCTATAATTTGTCTAATTTTCGTGAAATTTTCGCGTAGTTCCTTTAAGCCGCGAAAAATTTCATTTTCGTGAAATGTAGTTCCCGCGGTAATGAGTAACAGTAAGATAATGGTTTCTGTGCAATCTCGTCTCTAGAGTTTGGTGTCCGGCCTTGAATAGCCACACGCGCGAGTGATCGCGAGCGAAGCGATCTGGCGGGGAGGAGTCTGGTGCGGAAGCGCGAAGAAAGACTTTCTCATGGCTTCGCCACGAGCGTGACGCGCCTTCGCCGCTCGCGCGTGTGATCCAAAGGCGAGTCTGCTGGCAGGCTAGGCGTTGAAATGCAAGACCGCCATCCTGAATTTCAACGACTAGAAGACCTGGCGCCTGGAGCTTTTTTCACTGTTTATTTTGTATGGAATTTTGGAGGATTGAGATTTTTCCAGGGGGCCTACATTGATCGTACATTCTTTGTTATCGTTCTTCACATTATCGAACAATATTTAAGACCAAACAACACGGAACCAAAAATAAATAAATAAATAAACGGCACGCAATGCATGCAGAAACGATGACATTTTGGAGGATTGAGATTTTTCCCGTGTGACTACATTGATCGTACATTCTTTGTTATCGTTCTTCACATTATCGAACATTATTATATGGCTACAATAGTACGCGCGCTCTGATTGGCTGATGAACGGGCAAGATTTTCTTGTAATGACCGGGCATTATGAAAATTTTTCTTGCCTTAGCTTTTTATAAATTTTTAAGGGTCAAACACTTGTAAAAACAGGTCAGTTTGTTTTGTGAAAATTAAAGTGGTTAAATTTGCCCTAGATCTTGGCATAATGAAGACAAAAATTGCCTCATTGTCGAAGAAAGTCAAACCGCTTCTTCTGGTTTGGATCGCATGACCTCGAATGACCTCTTGCGCGCGCAAGCGGATATTGAAAAACGTTTCCCTTTTTTAAGCGCTAAAAGGCCATATAATAAATAACTTATTAACCTCGTCCGTTCGGTCATTACAGGGAAATCTCAGACCTCGGCCTTGATGTATTGACCTCGCTATCGCTCGGTCAATACATCAGAGCCTCGGTCTGAGATTTCCCTGTAATGACCTCACTCTCGGTTAATAAGTAGTATATATTTAAAGAAGACCAAACAACACGGAACCAAAAGAAAAATTGTCGAGTTCGATAAAGCGTGATAAAATACCGTAAAATTCCGGTTATAAGCCCTGGGCTTATACAACTTCGTAAGGGGTTTTGGGTGGGCTTATAAACGGAGGGGCTTATAAGCGGAATAAAAAGTACGCCTCGAAACGAGCCAAGGCAGTGTTGATCGAAATACGTTTTTAAGTTAAAAGTCGTAATAAAGCAATATTTAGCCCTGTTCAGTACTGTCATCCAGCAGAGGGGGGCTTATTACCGGATATATTTTTTCGTTTCCAGGTAGATGGGCCTATAACCGGGAGGGCTTATAAGCGGGGGGGGGGCTTATAACCGGAATTTTTACGGTACTTCTTCTTCAAAATGGGGACAGATTTTTCAAAGGATGTCAAGGATGTATGAATATTTTCTGGAACCACACAACATGTTTATGCTTGCGCTTGTTTCACCTCAGTGCACACTTGAAGTTTGTTGTGCTTATTATCTCACGAATGAACCAGGCTTTAGACTGCCACGCCTCCAGAAATAGAAACTGAACGTTCTCTGAGCAAATATCACACCAAACATTACATTCAGTTTTATTGTTAAATATAATGATCAACATCACCTGGTATCCGGTCGTTTCGCCTGCAAGTTGTTTTGCCTACAAGTCGATTCGCCTACACTATCTGAGATGTTTAACCTACCCTGAAGTTTATTATGTATATTCTTCGTTCTTAAAACGTGAGAGCCCAAACACGCTAAACACAATGTATATTCCTCGTTCTAAAAGCGAGAAAATGTAGGCGAATCGAATTGTGGGCGAATCATCTTGTAGGCGAAACGACCGACATCCCTTCATTCACCTTAGTGTTAAATACTTTAAATTGCCCTACAAAAAGACCCAAAAAATATGCTCAATTTGATCTAAATAAAAAACATGAATATGAAATCATAAACTAGTTCAACTGCTTGCTTAAACGTATTAGTTGTCCTTATCAAAAGCCTTTTTTCTCCCAGAGAAGAACCTCTATCAAGTCTATTTATTGAAACTTTAACATGTAATAACATAGATTGAATGAATAAGGTGGTGCAAAGTTTGTGAATGAAACCTTAGTGTGTGACCACTCAAATTAAACTATTGAACTGAGCCAGTTGTTCAGAGGGTGGACAATGCTATTCACTGGATAAATCACTAACCAGAGGATAGTGTAGTTTGTTTTGTCGACACTTGTTTTGTTATCCACCCTTTGAGCAACTGGGCAATTGCAATTTAAAATGTGCTGTTTAGGAACATAATATATTTACTAGTTATAGAGAACATTATCTGTTCATCATACTACACACTTTTTCAAATAAGCTTCATGCCCAGGTACAAATTGCAGTTAAATATAAAGAGGAACTGATCCCCTTTCATGAAACTGCTCTCAAAAGACTTATAACCAGAAGTCTTCCCTTAACCACTCTTCACACACTTCAAACATTCACAATCAAGCATTTTCATTATTTAGATCACTACAAAATTCTAATATTATCGGTTTAACATTATTATTGATAAAAATTATAAGGTAACGTCCATCTTTGGTAACATATTAGTCCAGTTGTGACCCTCTCTCTGTCACACAACACTATGGGGCTCTTGTAGTGTTGTGTGACAGAGAGAGGGCCAGAACTGGACTATGGTAATACAGACAGACACAACTTAACTTCAGTGGACACCTTTCTTACATACAAGCTGGCCGAACTCTATAAATTCAAAGCTCTAAGGGCGTACTTATAGTCAAGATCGAAACTGACTGCATCAAACTTAACACAACTTCTGCTGGATCAACAGGAGTCACCACTAATCTGCAACAAGCAGAAAAATCGACTGATTTCACTGATTGTCACTTTGAAGTTTAGGAGGTTATATACTTGTACAATAATTAAACTGTTAAATAACACAACTTAATTAGTCATTTTAAGGTCTACTTCTCTTTGATGATAAGAAAAAAAATTCAGTGACTGTTACCTTTCTTTCTCATCAAAACCATTCTGCATTCAGCAGTTAGGTCTAGTTATGCAGAATCTGCAGCCTATGAGGCCGAGAAGTTTTTAATCAGAATTTTTTAGAAATGCTGAAATTGCATGCTCATTTCATGTAGTGACAATCTGCAAAATTCTGAAAACACAAGTGGCACTTTGTTCTCTTGCCTTATTTCCTACTTGCCCAAAAAGGTGTCCACTTATAGTAAGCCTGTAGTGCAAGGGTTTTTTGATGTGTGAGCATTGGATAATTTTTTCCACATGCTAAGCCCGGGAATCACAAACACTATTCAGCCTCATGATCACTACTCCCCATTCTCATCCCATAGCCCTTTTAGCTTCTCTTAGCCAGTGGGGCCTTCTAATGAGAAACTAAGGGCTCTGAGGCCATAGGATTTTTATTCATTAAATTGTTTTGATTGGCTGTTTGAAACAAAGAAAACTTGAGTGGAAGTAAAAAATGCCATAACTCTCCCACACAGTATATAGAAACATCACGACTGCATATATGAAGACAAGAGTCCCAGAATCAAGGACTGGAAATCCTTTGTCTCCAGAGCCCTTTGTTTCTCATGCCAAGGCCCCGATGGCTACGAGAGGCAAAAAGTGTTATGGGGATGAGAATGCCTCACTCCCTAGGATTATTTTTTCCTCTCTCTCTCCAAGCCTCTCTCAAGTTGGAATCCAAGATGGTGCTAAACTGATCAAAATGCGCTTGCTTGCTGCAATATGTATTGCAGGCCAACTGTGTGGTTTTGAACTTTTAAAAAGTTTCGTAATCGGAGGAAAACTTAAAAGTGAAAAATTGCTTTGACCTCAATACAGAAACAAATCTTATTTCTCTTGCACGAACAGTAGAGTACAGAAAACAATGTCCTTACTGTATTTTTTTTCTTTTGATTTATTCACGGTACATGTACAAAGTCACAAAGGAATGGACAAGGCTAAAATCCAAACTGAAAACTCACAACCTTAAACAAATAATTATATAGCTCAAAGCCACACAGCCAACCAACCATTTTCATAGCCTTTGCTATGAAAATTAATTATCTGCCAACTTTACACCACAATAATTATATTCCCACATATTAATTACATGTACATTAGATATATGAGAGAATAAAACTACAACATCACAATGATAAAAAGCTCATTAAAACTAACCTTTTGTTCACGTCTCTTGGAACAAAAGATTTTTTTATTTTTGCAAGAAGATACACGTACTCCGTGCTGCTTCAAACAAAGCCAAAACAGCACTCTGAACTTTTGTTCGTTTGAAACAGATCAAGATTTCTGTTTATGCCAGGAGGCTCACCAGGTGACAGACTGTAAATCCTCTTCATACAAAGATATCACCAACATGATACAGATACCTAGCAGCAAACCAAAGTTTTGGCACAGAAACGTCATCACTGGTTCGGTCTGGAAGGCTTCGCTGTGCATTAGTTCGGGCAGCTTGGGGAAAAAGTAAACAAGACATAATTAATGTGAATACCAGTGGCTTACAGCCAAACCTAGCAAAGACTCCTCCAAAATGTTTTACTTTAAAAATGCTTGCAGTAAAAGCTGCAGCTTTTTGCTCAATTTCTGGGTTCAACATTGGGGGATGGATTGCATGCACAGAAACATTGTAACTGGGGCTCTTAGTAAGTGCTTGTGATATTCAAAGTGACACTGATTTAAAGATGTCACTGGACAAACATTCAATGATACTGTAAACTGCGGAAATTGCATAAATTTGGCCTTGAATATTATTATTATCATATTTGGGACTACAGTGGTTCAAAAGGTTGCTTACCATATCAACCAGTGCTACATACAGGAATATTCCAGCAGCGATAGCAAAGATCCAGAACCGAGCATCAGCTTGTTGACCAACAAGAATACCAATCACTAAGCCAATGAAGCAAGACAAGGCTGACAATAAGTTTGCTAGTAATGCCATCTTCACAGTCATGCCAGCTGTAAGGAGGACTGCAAAATCCCCTGCAAAGACAAAACACAGGAACAATTCACATGCTAAAAGCTTAAATCACACCCAGGCCACAAGGTGCACGCTACTGAAGCTTATCCCAGTAGCATTAAGTGATTAGCAGTATTGCCACATTTCCTCACCCCCCTACCCCCCTGGCCAATATCCTAGCTCATCACAGCCTCCAGGCTAGTGTCGAGTTGGATTTAAAGTTAACTGAGGTTCAATTTCTCTTGCATAAAAGTGTTTTGTCGAGCTCATGTTTTGTGGAGTCTGAGATTAGTTAAGTCACAACTGGAGAACAGAAGATATAAACAAAAATCCTCACTGAAAAGTTAAAATACTGAAATAGAAATTCATGCCAATCAAGGATTAACTTATGCTTTGAACAACCACGCCCAGCATGTTGTCAAGCTTTCCTAACAGATTGTCAAGACCCATTACATGTAATACTCCTGGGTGGAGAGAGGCACTGTTAAGTGCATGTCTTGCATAACAACACAGTTAGTACTCAAACCATGCTTTCTGAGGCTGGTACCCACTGGTACCCCTTGGTGGAGAGAGCTACTGTGAAAGTTAAGTGTCTTGCATACAAGAACAGTCAGTACTCAACCTCAGTCTCTGAGGCCAGTACCCACTGATTCCCGTGGGTGGAGTGTGGTACTGTGGTACTGTGAGAGTGTCTTACATAAGAGAACAGTCAGTACTCAAACCTCAGTCCCTGTGGCCCGTACCCATGTGAGAGTGTCTTGCATAAGAGCACAGCTACACTCAAACCTCAGTCTCTGAGGCCAGTACCCACTGACACAGGCAGACATTCTTACCAAGTTCATGAGGCAACTCATGGCAAAACACAGCAATAGATGTACTAATTCCCCCAGTTATATCTTCAGTGAAGGCTGCACCAATCGCTAAGCCATCACTGATGTTGTGAAGAGTGTCACCTATTATGATCATCCAGGCCACAGTTGCTATATTCTGTAGGGGTTTATTTGCTCTTTCCTCATCACTGAAGACCGAGCGACGTGACAGGCTCTGTTTAAGAGTTTTCTTTGGTTTAACTGTTGAATCATGAGGAACTATGACATTGCCATCCTCCAAGTCACTTTTGGTATTCTGCCAAAAAAGGTTCAGTACAATACAGTTACAGTGCATCAGGGACTGATCTAGGAGGAGGGTGAAGAGGGTGCACACCCACCCACCCCCCCCCCCCCCCCTTCTGAGATGACTGGGTGGCTTTTTAATACAACTAGTATTCTCAAAAACGAAAAAAAAGCCTATGCGTGCCCCCTCCTAAGAAAAACTAAGAAAAATCCTGAATGTGCACCCCTGGGGCATGTGGACATACACTGCATGTATGTACCAGTCCTTTATCATTCTTAATTTAATTCAGTTAACTTTACCAAGTACTATTAAAAATAAAACAATGTTTGTGTTTGGTTGAGAGCAGTCTGTCTTGAGAGACAATAACACAGTTGACTTTTATTGGTCTAAGATAATATAAATTATAATTAAAATTTTTATTCACTTTTTCAATGAATTTATAAAATTCGGTCAGATCGGTTGTTTGTTGCCCAAGTATTTACACATTAGAAACATTGCTTAACAATCGCTAAATTACTATTAACTATTTTGTTCATGTTATAAGTATCTTAAAAAGCAGGATTTTACCAAAAAAATTATTTTAATTATTAAATTTTATTCCTTTTTAATAAGAAATTCACAAATTAAAAGTAAATTAATGTGCACAGAAATATCACAACATTTACTTCCTGGCTTAGATAAGATATTTTGATTTAATTTACTGTCAAGGCTGGTAAGTATGTATTAAGAAGCATATTTTACATTAATTTTGTTACATTACCTCATATTCAACCCCATCAGTATCTGTACTGGAAACATGCTCATAGACACAGTGTGAATGAAATGTACATGAAGGACTGGAGTTATAATTTCCCATGGGACCTTCCTTTAGTAACAGAAGATGATCAAGTTTAATTTTTATCATATCATAGTTCACTGGTTTCATAATTTTTTTTATCCTTCCGAGTCTATACACTTCTACCTGTGAAGTTTCTGGTTCTTAAAACAATCAACATCACAACATTAACAACATTATAGTTGATGAACAGTCTGTCTCAATACTGCCAGCTCTGCAATGATAGAAAGAGCTCAGACATCTTAAGACCAAAAGAAACTTCAAAATTAATTAATGGTTTGCGGGGAAAGATAAACACCGAGGCAACAATGAGACAAAAAGGATGGTTAATTAAGACTAGAGAGTTAGATTATGAGGCGAGTAGCAGAACAGAAACATTGTTCATGAATACCAATGTTCGTGACCTATCTTGGGTAGCCAATCCTTATGCTGTTAAGTCACAAGTTTTTATAAATGTTGAACCATAATTAAAAGTTTCAAATCCAGGCCAGTCACAATATACAATAAAGCTGGAGTTTTGTTTTAAATTTATTGATAGAAAATAAGGGGTATAGAATGGTAAAATCCGAGACTCGCCGAGACCCTCATTTAAAATCCGAGACCGAGACTTAAAATTTTTTTCAAATCCGAGCCCGAGACACCGTGATTCAAAAATCCGAGTGCGAGACTCCGTGATCTAGAAATCCAAGCGCTAGACTATTACATCGCTAGTCTAACGCTCTGTAGCTCTCTGCTTTGCTGTTATTGTTGCCGTTGTTTTGAAACGGTTCAGACTCAATTTCAAAATTTGAGTTTCCGAGACGAGCGTTGTTTTTTGCGAGCTCGAGATTCCGAGACTCTAGTTTGCTACACCAAGATTTAGAGACTCGCCTAAAATTTTCCGAGACCCATGATTTTTCAAGGACCATTCTACACCCCTAAAATAAGATCATTTTATTCTTCCTACTCATGTCAAAAAAGGACAGAGTAGTTTAATATGTTAAGTTATTTACAAAACTACGTCATTTTAAATGGCTGCTTTTAGTTTCAGGCTAAGAACAGGGACTGCAGACCTTAAATCATCCACCCTCTGCCCCCCCAACCCTCCATCAAAACCAATTAATATCACTGCATGCAGCCAAGCAAATGTGAAAGGATTTTTACTTACCACATTTGTCAGAACAATGTCACCATTTTTCATGGGTGGTTTTTCATCACTATTTCCAATGTGCAGGGCACCTTCATGGTGTTCCAGCTGAGAACAACTTCTTTTCTTTTTCAAACTCAAATGTCGACTAGATGGCCCAGGAAGCTGTCACAGAAAAAGAAAGATTAAGATGGAATCCGCCAGGACTTCGAGTAGTTGTTGGACAAAATTATGTACCAAAATTATTTACACCTTATTGCAAGCTTTTGTGTTACTGCTTCAAATATCTTATCAAAAGAAATCTTTTCTAACAACACCAAACATCGAAAACCAATCTCGAAGTTCCGCTGAATTCCACTAAATCGCTTAAAAGTCGCGAGCTTTTGCCTATAGCTTGTGAACATTAAATTTCATTTTCTCAGGCTCTGATAAGAAATTGTTGTACCAAAATTATTTACACCTTATTGCAAACATTTTTGTTACTGCTTCAAATATCTTATCAAAAGAAATCTTTTCTAACAACACCAAACACCGAAAACAAATTTTGAAATTTCACTGAATTCCACTGAATTGCTTAAAGACGATTTTACAAAATGGCTGCACGTGAGAATTTCCCTATAGCTTGTGAACTTTGAAATTCATTTTCTAAGACTCTGATAAGAAATTGTTGTTGGTGTTATCAGTGATAATTACTTACATCTTTACCTTTTATTTAGGGTAGAAAATAACGCAATAGGATTTAAATTATTCTGGTAATCGATTTTTGTCCAACTTAAATAAATATTACTCCACTTCCTGGTGGATTCCGTCTTAAAGCAGTTTGATTTAAGGAGGCTCAAAAATGAGTCCGGTGACCCCCATTTTTTATTATTGAATAATGATTGGCATGTTAAGATGCAACTTTTTGCAAAGTTAAAAAAATTTCTCCGGAGCAGTTTCAGAGCCACCTTAAATTTTCGAAAATTGCTGGAAACCGTTGTGAGCCTCCTTAAAAGTTAAAGCGAAAATGTTTGCAACCATAGATGTCAGGGTTTCAAAAAAACTTAAATTCCAGCTTGCCCTCAGACAAGCAGCTCTCCAATTTTGCTCGCCCTTAAATTCTAGCTTGCCCTCAGACATTAAGCAGCTCTCCGATTTTGCTTGCCCTTAAATTCTAGCTTGCCCTCAGACATTAAGTAGCTCTCCGATTTTGCTTGCCCTTAAATTCTAGCTTGCCCTCAGACATTAAACAGCTCTCCAATTTTGCTCGCCCTTAAATTCTAGCTTGCCCTCAGACATTAAGCAGCTCTCCGATTTTGCTTGCCCTTAAATTACAGCTTGCCCTCAGACAAGCAGCTCTCCGATTTTGTTTGCCCTTAAATTCTAGCTTGCCCTCAGACAAGCAGCTCTCTGATTTTGCTTGCCCTCATTCCAGCTTGCCCTCAGACAAGCAGCTCTCTGATTTTGCTTGCCCTTATTACAGCTTGCCCTCAGACAAGCAGCTCTCCGATTTTGCTTGCCCTTATTACAGCTTGCCCTCAGACAAGCAGCTTTCCGATTTTTTGTTTGCCCTTAAATTCTAGCTTGCCCTCAGACAAGCAGCTCTCTGATTTTGCTTGCCCTTATTACAGCTTGCCCTCAGACAAGCAGCTCTCCAATTTTGCTCGCCCTTAAATTCTAGCTTGCCCTCAGACATTAAGCAGCTCTCCGATTTTGCTTGCCCTTAAATTCTAGCTTGCCCTCAGACATTAAGCAGCTCTCCAATTTTCCTTGCCCTTAAATTCTAGCTTGCCCTCAGACATTAAGCAGCTCTCCAATTTTGCTTGCCCTTAAATTCTAGCTTGCCCTCAGACATTAAGCAGCTCTCCGATTTTGCTTGCCCTTAAATTCTAGCTTGCCCTCAGACATTAAGTAGCTCTCCGATTTTGCTTGCCCTTAAATTACAGCTTGCAGTTTGCTCGCTTAAATGGTCGGTGACCCCAACTTTTTTCTTAACAGATCACATTTGTTAACGATTATCTACGTTTTGTGAGAGAATGAAAAAAATCTATCGATTAAAAGGTTGATTTTTTTTGCCCCATGCACGTTCGAATTCTACTTTTTGATCTTTTCGTTTTGTCGTACGACTGGTTCAAATGCCTCTTCCAGGGCTAAGTTTTGCATAAAAGATGGCAACACTTGAAATTATTTACGCAACAGACGCACACTTCTTCAAAATATCACCAAGATCGTTTCCCTCCGTTTTCTCATCATCGATAATTTAAACTACAAACCTTGAAAGCCGTGCGAAATTATGTGCGCCAATTTTTCAAAATCAGGGTAGTTTTCTACGGACTTTATCTCTGAAACGAAGTCGGTGACCCCCACTTTTTTTTGTATTTCTGACACAAGTAACTCATTATCCGTCCTCAGTAAAAGTTTTAGAAAAATCTATCGACTAGAAAATTTTCGCGCGAACGTCCTTAAATTCTAGCTTGCCCTCAGACAAGCAGCTCTCTGATTTTGCTTGCCCTTATTACAGCTTGCCCTCAGACAAGCAGCTCTCCGATTTTGCTTGCCCTCAGACAAGCAGCTCTCTGATTTTGCTTGCCCTTATTACAGCTTGCCCTCACACAAGCAGCTCTCCGATTTTGTTTGCCCTTAAATTCTAGCTTGCCCTCAGACAAGCAGCTCTCTGATTTTGCTTGCCCTTATTACAGCTTGCCCTCAGACAAGCAGCTCTCTGATTTTGCTTGCCCTGGACAGAAGCATGCTTGTCTTAGCTTACTATTTTTTTATTTAGTTGGCTGATGACTTGCCTGCGCCCTTCTTTGAAATGCATGTAATGCCTAAATTACACATTTTACCGGAGAAGAAAGAAATAGCATTTAATTATAATATTATTTAATAAACAGAAAATATTTTCACTTTTAAATCTATAAGTTTACAAGGTTTCCTTTGAGTTTCTCAGTTCATTTTCAAGGTCTCTTCATTATTAAGTGAATACCAAGCGAAGCTATTTTTGTATGTTTACGAACCATTAGCTGTGGAGAAGGCCCTTTGTCTGCCATGCAAGAAAACAACTGCAGTAGGTACTTATACTCACATTTTCAAGCTCAGACACTATTACGAAATAACTGTCTATAGTTAAGATGATATGTCAAGTTATAATTAGGGCCTTTTAGCACCACTTCCCTGGCTTTTATTCCAACACTAAAAGGACATAAATGGGTTTCTGTTGTTATGTTAACACAAATAATGATGTTACAGCACAATTGAGCTGTTTTGAGTGAAACTTGGCAAATTCCTCAAATGATCGGAATTTTTTTCAACTTAATTAATATTTTTTAGGAATGCCAAACTAATGATTTTTAATTGACATCAAGGCCAGCTGCAAAATTAACAAGCATGTGTAGTTAAGTGTAAAGTTATCTTGAACAAGAAGGTGCATTAGGATCTGAGTGTGAATCACTTCAACAGGCTTTGAAAGAAACAAGATCTTCGATCCAATAGGAACGGGTGGCCATTGCAATGGTTCCAAGGAAGAGGTATCATGTTTGATGACTACAATGACAGTATTTGATTATTTAGGAGAAAATAATTGACAATAAAGTGTACTAACATCAACGTGACTGTGACCATGGTCGCCAACCTTGCTCTTTAAAACCAAATGCATCAGAGTTTCAAACAGGAAGAACGCATAAACAGAAGCCAGCACAACCAGTGCCTTCCAAATGAAACCACTCTCTTCTTCGTGATTATGATGTTCAGCACCTTCTTCTTCATGGGCATGAAGTCCAAATGCCTTTAGAAACCCAAAAAAAGTCTTTGAGATAGGTGCAATATGCAATTGTTACCAGTATTATGTAAAGTTCTCATTACAAGTTTTACAAGAAAAATTTTTTTCCCTTCTAAAAAGACTTCAGTTTTTTCATGTCAAAAAAATGCCTCATGCAAATATGGGAGTGAGTTAATAAAATTAATTACACATTAGCTTCAGAAAGGGTTTGTTCATGTGTAAAGGACTTGCACAGTTTTCTCAGACTCTCTTGCATTGCCATCACGAAAACATGCAGCGATTTTCCCATCTTTCTATAGCCTTTTGAAAATCCCTTACAAGTCAATTGATATGTTCTAACGATGAGACCACTCATACAGTTTTATATGCTGTGGTTAAAATTTATCTTTTGTTTAAAATTTTTCCAATCAGTCGTGTTTTCATTGGCCTTATACTTATTTATTTATCACTATTTAAAACAAAGGGAAATAAAAATCTTTCTGGTTTGAAAAATTTAGAACCAAGAAAAAATTTAAACCACAACATATATGCAATAATTTCTGACACATTTAGCAAAAATTAATGTCCCTTACATGAGGTAAAAGATGAAGTAAACTGTCTCCAGTGAGTGTTCCAACAGCAAGTGCAACCAACGTGGCCAGGATTTTCTTGTACATTCTCTTTTCAAGAAATGGAATAGTAGCAACACCCCCAAGAGATGTCAAGCTAATGAGGGTACAAGCGAGGAAACCATAACCCCAAACTGTTGACACATCAACAAACAAAATGATCATTAGGTAAGCAATCTACAGTCCTTCAAATTATAAGAACTTTACATTACTGCATGGTAACAGTGGCATATCGCACCTATCTCAAAGACTATATAATTATTGAGTGCTCATGCAGTTGGGGACTGAAGAACTGGCCACAGTCAAATTAAATGTGTTTCAAGAGTAATTTCAGAGACTACATGTATACTCTAGTCATACCAACAAGTTTAGGTAATTCATGTGTAACAAATGAAAATCATTGTAACAGAAAACAGAGGGACTGAATTTTTCATAGGGTACAAACAAGATCTAACTTTGCATTTTTATTTTGCTTAGTTTCAAGTCAACAAACATTAATTTGCAACTTCAACATAGAAAACAACTAAACAGCTTTTAAACGCATGCATATTTTAGCTTTGGTGTCAATTCATAGGACATTAGTGTCCCTTTCCACCCAGGTGTATCAAAGATACCAGAGGCCATGGACTGGCAGAGCATCTAAGGGAAAAAAGAAAAATTCCTAAACACCTCAATCCTTAAAATCCTTAAATGCCGCCTCAGGGCTTGACAAAAACTTGAATTCCAATATGCCCTTCGGGCAAGCAAGTCTCAAAACTTGCTTGCCCTAGCCGATTTCCCACTTGCCCGCATCAAAAAACTAAAGTAAGAATCAAATAACGTCATTAAAAATTCATAATCCTCGGATGACTAGATCTCACAAAGTGTTTTTTGATTGCTTTACTTTGTTTGAACATTTTCCTTATTAACATAACAATTGACAGAAGTGACTGAAGTGGTTTACTTTTTCGCGTATTTTTCTCCCAAGCCGGCATGTTGCGAGACTGCACGACGAAATGTTTTTGATCAGTGGTGGTTATTTTATGAGGATTTTATTTTTGATGTTTGTAAAAATGAGCTTGAACAAACACGGTAGAATTTTAGCCGTCACGGATCACGCTTCATTGCACTTCAGTAAGAAACATATTTAAAGATGTGTAGTACATTAGAAAAAGTCATTTTAATCGTTTCCGTGACTTACAAACGGTTGACATTTTTCACAGCTTGAGTATTGCAAAACAATTGTTTTATGCTGTCTGTAGTTCTGATAATTTGTCATTTAGTTGATGGAGGGTTTTGTCCGGGTGCTTGCCCATCGGGCAAGTGACTGTGAAAAGTTACTTGCCCGGCCTCGAAAACTACTTGTCCCGGATGACCGGACGGGACTTTTGTCGAGTCCTGCACCTTCACTCACATGTTGTCCTTCAGGCAGGTAATTCTCTTTTTTTCCTAGGGGGGGGGGGGGGGGGGGATGGGAAAAGGGATTACTTACTTTTTGCCATGTTCTTTTCTGAGGCAGTTTTTGCATCATTTGTTTTGCTGCAAGCTCCACTTCTGGCTTGTTGAATAAATGCAGGGCAAAGTTCCTTGAAGTCAAACATATCTGCACCAACTTCATGATCAATGGCAAAAATTGTCAACATCTGTTCCAGTGAGTAACACTGAAAATATAACAACAGTCAAATGGTTTCTTTTAACATATTACTGCAGCTTTTCATAAGAAAATGGACTCTTTAGATGCAATTTTCAGCACAAACAGGTTCAAAACATAAAAAAACTCAGCAATGCGTTTTTATCATTAAAAACATCTCTGGTGTAACTTACACTGTCATTTGAATCACCATTGGTTTTAGGATGATCATGATCATCAACTGCACGGCGATGAACACCATGGGGTGCACCTGATCCTTGCTGCGGCAACAAGACTGATGCAGCTGACCTTCTGCGCCTGTGATCATGACCACTGTGATCACTGTGGCTATCACTGTCTTCTTCCTTGCCAATGTTAAGAATTTTCATGATCTCCTCCAAGTCCTCTTCAGATAGATGTTTCTTTTGCTTGAAGAGGTCATTGATGAAGGATTCTTTTGATGGTAGATGCGATTCTGTTTCATTGTGCCCATGTGCCTCCTCAATACAGAATCCTTGTACCAGATGTAAAACAATGCTAGCGCAAGCCTTTTCAAAGTCTTCTTGATGAAGAGCCTTTTCCTCCTCTTTATGGTGCTCTCCTTCTTCCTCGTGATGTTCATCTTCTTGTTCTTCAATTTCCTCAAAAATGCTTTCAGCAGAAAAACACTACAAAAAAATCATAAATATTACATATGATCAGTTTTGATTTTTAGACAGCAATGTTACCCCTGCTCAAGAGATCCTAGAATTTGACTCAAAAAATTTAACAGCAAAGCTGTAGCTGATTGTCAATGATACTTGTAATAATGTGTATAGAATTTCCTTGGTCAAACCTATAGGCCTGTGGCATCTCTCTTGAAATGTATGAATTGAGCTGTGTATTTTCACAGGCTAAATGGCTGTTCATCTTTTCAAAGAATGCAAGTAAATTTATGGTAATGACTTGTGCCTACATGTATCTACGACCTACACTACTACCTGGATTGGGTTGTTAGTAATCCGCGGAACTGGAAACAGCGGAACAAGATTTTTTTAACAAAAAAAACAACAACAAACAAACAGTAAATATATCTCACAAAATAAACGGCATGCACATATTCTTTATCCTTTGAGGTCGATCTAGAGCCAGGTTGTCGAGTTCATTTCGAGTGAGGATTTCAAGGAGAAGCGTGACTGCCCTTCAGACTTGCTCGCCCCAATCGAGACAATGAAACGTACAAAGTTGGATGGGTGACCAACTGAAAATACCCCTTGTTGTGGGCCTTTCATTTCTGTTCTTTTTTTCCTTACAAAATAAGTAACTTTTCAGGCCCTTCTATTTTTTTGTTGTTACGGCTTTTTTGACTTGCTTTGACTTTGTACGTTTCATTGTCTTGATTGGGGCAAAGTCTGAAGGGCAGTCACGCTTCTCCTTGAAATCCTCACTTGAAATGAACTTGAAAACCTGGCTCTAGATTGACCTCGAAGGATAAAGAATATATGTATGCCCTTTATTTTGTGAGATATATTTGCTGTTTGTTTGTTATTTTTTTGTTAAAAAAAAACAAAAACAAAAAAATTTTGTTGCGCTGTTTCTCGTTCCGCTGTTCCATGTTCCACCATTCCTTGGGTTACTAACAACCCCTGGATTGTCTACGAAATAGTTATGAACACTTCATAGAATTAAGTGCACTAATTTCATAGCATTTTCATATCTACTTCATAGCCAGTTCACAACTACTTCATAGTCACTTCATAACAAAGTTGATGCTATGAATTGTCAGCTCCCTTTCATAGCTACTTCATAGCTGTTGGAAAATTGGGAAAACCCTATGAAGTGGCTATGAAGACTTCATGGCTATGCAAAACCCATGAAGTGGCTTTGAAGACTTCATAGAAAAGTTCACTATTTCATAGCATTTTCATATCTACTTCATATATAGCAAGTTCAAAACTACTTCATAGTCACTTCATAACAAAGTTGATGCTATGAAGTCAGCTCCCTTTCATAGCTACTTCATAGCTGATGGAAAATTGGGGAAACCGAAGATCAGACCTCATATGGCTATGAAAAACTAGTAACAATCCACCCATTGGATTCAACACTTTTTCATAGCAGCAACTTCATAGCTAGGAACTACAATAACAACGAAGTAGCTTATATCAAAACGAACACACTGAAAATGACGCCACTGGAAGCCTCTGACAGCCTAATGTGTTTGCACAATTTTGAGGTTTATAAAAGAAACATCACAACTCTGATCTATAATAAGTCTTACTATATATGGTACACGATCGAGAGCATTTGCAGTATTTTGATCAATTCTGACTTGTATGAAAATTAATATAAAGCTTGTGACACTTATGGAAAACAAATGATTCTAAATGGAATAAGAAAATATTACACATAAGAAGAACTAACCTCTATCTTCAACGAACAACATAACCTGATCTACCAAACTATCTCTGAGTGCTGATGAATCGAAGAAGCTCTGTTGCTCTCTTCAGAGTTTGCGTAAAAACACGTTTTAACAGCCGGGCCGATGACAACTCAAAGTCAAATCAAAGTTCAACAAGCGGTAACAGGTACAACTTGAACCTGAATGGCCTCCATTAAAGATGTTTAAAGCTTTGCCTTTTTGCCAAAATTTGTTCAGCATTCATGAGTCCAAGGGGCCTTATAGACTTGTAAAACTTGCACAATCACGGTTTCGCTCGTGTTGTCAAACGATTTCTAGAGACCTCACACTACAACTGCAGTCTTAATTTTCAGCAACTCTTGACAAAAAGAGCTTTTACTCCATGATAAGTTCTTTTGAACAAAGAAATAAAACATTTTTTCCAGCCATTTTGAAGCACACTTAATTTGCAGTTTACAGAACTCACAAACTGCCCAACAGGAGTGACTATTCTGCACTCAGTTGATGTTGTGAGACAATAGGGAGACACCTCATGACATTTTTATACCACGTAACACTCAGTTCATGTAGTGAATACAAAACAGCACTTCTTTTAGCCTATTTAGCACTGCGGTTAGCCTACTATACACTTCGGTTAGCCTACTATGCACTCCGGTTAGCCTACTAGCACTCCGTTTAGCCTAAAAAGCACTCCGGTTAGCCTACGTTAGCTTAGTTTGCTTGCGGTTAGCTTTATATTGAGGTTAGGACATATAGCCAAAATTTTACGAATTCTTGCAGCTGGTCGTCGGTAGCCTGGTGGATAGAGTTCCCGCGCGGTAATCCGACGGCCCGGGTTCAAATCCTTCTATTGATATTTTTTTTAACTTGAAAAAAAAAAAGTTAAGTCCGATTTATACTTCATGTATGGAAAAATGAGAAGTCTCACAACATCAGCTGAGTGCTGAATAGTCACTCCCGAGAAAAGGTCATCAACAGGATGGCGTGTACAATGCCGCACGTGACCTAAATAAACCAATCGGTTTGCTCATTTAACGACGTTGGCGGGAATTTTCCCGCGGCCGATCTTTGCAATGTATGTTTGTGATGGGTGGGACTCAGACAAAGAAGAAAGAAAAACATGTCAAGCTTTACTCCCAGGGCTTCACTATATGTCCAACAAGTTAAAGAAGGTATGAAGCCTAAACTCTTACAGTTTCGATCGGAAGATTATCAGTGACGGTGCGTAATCAGTCCTTGAAGGTATGGCTTTAATCTGAAATACCAATTCTTTCACAGAAAGAAACGAACATCTTCAACAAAAATCCTGTCTTTCATCTGAGACGCACGGACAGACGCAAGCCGCTCTGTCGCCACAAAGTAAACATTGCGTCCGATCGGTAGACTCGCACGCAGGCTTTTTTTAATCAAACTTTTAAACGATTTTGAAACTCGAAAATCGCTCTAACGCGAAGTAGGTTTTTCAATCAGATTTTAAGTTTTAACTGCCATAAAATCAGTTACACAATAAATTTATACTAAACAACAATTACTTTGATCTTGTTTTGCTTTTATCACGAGAAATATAAACCAAAACACAGCAACAAAGCTTACTCCTCACTTACAACACGGCCCAAACATCCATCTTGAAAATCGCCCTATAATGGATTGCGAACCGTTGTATGAATGTATGTCAAATATGCTGATGGATTGTGTCCCTGGTCATGTCTTACTGAAGAAAAGGCAATATTCTAGTTGCAGAATAATAATTTTAGCAAGAAATATTAAGTACTGTAAATGGACGTGATCATGCTTTTGACATTAAATTTTCAAGTTTTCTGCACAGGTGAAAATGCTTTTGCAGTCCCAAACAAGATGGCATCCAAATGTGCATGTTGCCTCTGCTGGCGACTACTCCAGCCATTTTGCCTACTCAGTACTCAAAAACATTTTGACTGGGCTGCAGATTTCTTGGGATTTGCGTTTATAATTAGCCGGCGAATATCTACAACAAATTGCCTGCAGTAATTTCCAAGTGGGAAATTATCGCCAGCAATATCGGATTGTCAATATCGGCAATCCCCTTGAAATATTTTTCAGAAAATATTCTCGGCAGTTCAAGCGAGATTACAACAGTAGTGATAATCTATCTCGATAATCTTTCCGAGATCTTGTGGTAGTCAGCGGTACTCGCGAGATTCTTCCAAAGCTCGCCAATCAAGATCTCAGCACTTAATTCAGTTAACTTTACAAGTGCCTCCGAAAATTTCATAGGTATGTGAAGTTTTCACTTCATAGACTGCTCATAGCATCAGTCAACTTCATATGCATTCCTTAAGTGCCTCAGAAAACTTCATAGGTTGAGAAGTTTTCAGATAGAATACTTCATAGACTGTTCATAGCATCAGTCAACTTCATATGCATTTCATAAGTGCCTCAGAAAACTTCATAGCATTGTTCTTCATACTGAGTATTTCACAGCATGTTCATAGGGCTATGAAGTTTTGAATTTCAAAGGTTCATAGCCTGTTTCATAGCATTGATCAACTTCATATTATCTTCACTGATAACTATTTCATAGACACTCCAGGTGGTAGTGATATATAGATAATTTGATAATAAAATGCCATTCAAAATGCATATCTTGTAAAAGCTGTGTAAATCAATGACATATTTTTTCACTTCAGTTTGCAATCTCTCATACTGCATTTAAGGTTATTCATGTTTATTTATAAATATTTTAATCCGTAGCTGGTACACCAATATGTCTGAGTTTCCAACCTTTTCATACAATTGCAACATAATTGAAAGATCTGCACTTTGCTGTTTGAATTTCATTTAAAGTCTTGTCATTCATCAGCCCCCAAACCGCTGTTTCAGTGACTTGTTGCTTGTTGGGATTTGAACCCTACAGGGCTCCTCGATTAGATCCAAATTGTGGAGACTCCAAGTCTAGAACTCAGCTCAACTCAACTTTATTTTCTGTTTTAGATATATAATAACAAGATTTGTACAAGTACATTTAGATAAGACTTGCCGCCCTCCGCTCACAAGGTTCCTACTCATGTGGTCCCCCCCCCTCCCCTTACCAACTTATCTTTAACTGTCTACAGGATACAAACTTGTCCTTGCAACTGAGATATAAACTGTCTTTTCTTGTTTAAAGCTCTTGTTTACACTCCGCAGTCATGAATCATATGATAGCTGCAGATAACTCACTGTTTATTTTTGCATGCAGGCACGCATGCATGCATGCAGACAAAACAGCGCAGATAATTGCTAATGAATCCAGATGGCCTCGTGGAATTCAGATGACTTTCGTGCCTTTTCAAGCCTGTTTTTGATTATATTGTAGGCACAACAAACGACGTAGGGAAGACTGTACAATGTGAATTGAATACTGAAGAAAGACCGGAATTATGAATTGTCAACAGCTTCCCTTGCTCTGCACTCAAATGCCAATGACGTCGCAAAAATGAAACACTGTTTGTATCTAATATATAGATTTAGGCAGGCCTAAAACCAGAGCTCCCATTTATTAATTTTATTACTAAACAAGTAGCCACACTATATTTCTAAGCTTATACAGTGGCCCATATAGGTACAGAATAAACTTTCATCGCTTATGGTTAAAAACCTCTCATGGTTGTGTTGACGAAAGTGACGTCAACATATTTCGTGGTCCCATCTGAATTTTCTTTCCTGTGACAGCCTGTTACCAACAGGTTCTAAAATTGAAAATGACGAGTGCATTTTATTGGGTTCCTCATGTACGCATGTCGGCACAAAACAAATCTTAGTTAAAGTTTTTATCACGTTTTCTGTACACTAATTAATACACCTCCAGGACCTCTATGAGTTGTTCAATGTAAAAAGAATCTTGACCTTGTTTTGATTTACTACAAATCTGTCAGAGCAAGAAAATCAACTCAAGGCAAAAACAAAATATGGAAAAACAAAGTGAACTCGCTGCTAAACACAGTAAACAAAATGAACTCATATATGCCACGGCAAACTGAGAAAATCGCAGCGGCGAAACAAACTCTGAAAATAATTGATGGTGCTGGTTATGCAAGTCATTTTGATGTAAGAGTTGTGGCAGTTTGTGATTTGGGAGGTAGTGCACGCTAACTTAGAATGAACTTGCAATGTTGTTTTGACTGTTTGAACCATCTTCTTTTCGTTGCAGTTTAGTGGAATGATTAACTAATTCTGTTTTATCGTACGCGTTGCTAAGTACCTAAGAGAATTTTATGCAGAGAACTGAAAGAATTTTCTTCATTTCTGGTAAGTATAAATATGCGGTAGGTTAAGTCTGAACTCACTCCGCCAAACACAGGTAACTCGCAACGAAACTGGCGAAATATTCATTTACCCATCAAAGATATTTCAACACGCTCACTGATAAGCAGGGTTAAGAGAAACAAAACAAATGCAAGCAAGCCGAAATTGTGATTTTGATCCGTGAAGTTAAATAATTTGTTTTCAAATTCCAATAGTGAACATCACAGGTAACTCCACTAACTAAAACACAAAATAGTTAGTCTACACAAAATATTTAATAAACAATGTTTGTATAAAATGAACAAACATGAACAGGTTTGATAAATATTTACGGCAAGATCTGAAAAGCGACACAACTTCAGATTTGTTCATAAATGAAGTAAATTCTCTCAATATAAAATTAGGCATACATTTATGTTTGTTACCTCATTATTGAAGAAGGCTTTTAAATTATGCAGGGCAAAGCTTTCAAACCAGCCCAATAGTATCAGAGACAAACACGGCAATTTCGTTCTAAGCTTTCTCCAACGCCACCGAAATATACGTTATATGAATTATCAACAAAGATCAATTTCTCTCTTTCCATCGGTGTAGCCTTTAACAGTGTTTTATCCTTCACTTCAGCGAACTTGATCGGCTTCGAGTTCACTTTTATTTGAGCTCAATTCAGTGATTTTAATTCAGCCTTGCTCATCGCGATATATCATGTTCAAGTCCGCAGTTACTTCGGATCTTCCTGTTACAAGGTTGTCCTAAATGATTTGGAATAAGTTTCCATAATGTAGATGGGTAAATAGAGCGAGAAATATCCAATGGATGAAGATCTATGTTCTTCAGCAGCTTTCTTCGCATGTTTCATTCAGCTTTAAACGTGAACAGCGTGCCAAAGATTTTGGCACCTTTTCATGCAATGGCTTCGTTTAAGTTGATGTGAAATGTCCAGTATGGAAAGCCATAACTGCCTTATGTGATCGTTAATCATTACGTTTTGACGTTTCGTCATTATGTGATGTGGTCCTGTCATGTTGTATCTTCCATATTCCGTTACGTGGTGCAGTTTTGGCATTATGTTTTGAAGGTTCTTCATTATGATTTCCGCTTTTGTCATTATGTGATGAGGTTTGATCATTATATGATGTGGTTCCTTCGTTATGTGTTGTGGTTTTATCATTATGTGTTGAAGTTATTCATTACATGCTGGGGTCTTTCTATTATGTTGTGTCGTTGTTTCATTATGTGGTGCGGTTCCTTCGTTATGTGGTTTCACCATTATGTGTTGTGGTTTTACCATTATGTAATGTTATTCTATTTTTGGCAATTCGAGTTTACTTCTGGTGACAATCATTATTTCCCAGGTCCCTCTCGTCTTTAAGAACCCGCTTAACCGGTTTGCTCTACAAGATACTTTGTGTAGCATACTTTACGTATGTTTTGCCTTTTTGCCTTTCGGAAAAAAAATCATGAAGGACATTTTGAAGGAGTTGCATTTGGAATCTCTTATTCCCCATTTCTTAGCTGAATGAATCGAGCCTGCGAACGTGGCGGCATTATCGGACAAAGAACTTTGTCGTGTAGGCGTAACAACGATTGGAGATCGCCTTCGTCTCCGTGATCATTGTGCCGTCGCCGAAAAAGATCCAAAAAAGTCTGTCCACAATAAGTATAGTGCCACAAAACAAGTCGAAAGTGAAGGAAAAGCGTAACATCTGTAATAAAGAAGTGCTAATGAAAGACCTTAGATACCATGTTTTAATGTGCAAAACAAAAGAAGGCCTTGTCAGCTCAGACTCTGATGATGAGGGCTTGAGTAGCCCTGCCTTTTCAGCATGGAGAATGACAGAAAGTACCACTTCGGGGCAACAAGGGCAATACTAGAATCCCAATAACCCTGGAAGCTCTTCATTGCCTAGCAACCTAGCTGCACCTACACCAGTGGTTAACCTGGTTGATGATCTGGTGGCGATCAGCAACACAAACGAAACTAACTGTCCAACTCCTTTTCGCAACTGCCTTTTTTTTGCGATCAGCCCTTCTGCTCTTACGACCATTAAACAAAGCCATGCGTTCCTGGAGAACATTTGACGCCACTGACTCGAAGGATCGCTTTCGGCGACGGCACAAAGATCACGGAGACGAAGGCGATCTCCAATCGTTACGTTCGCAGGCTCGATTCGTTCAGCTAAGAAATGGGGAATAAGAGATTCCAAATGCAACTCCTTCAAAACGTCCTTCATGATTTTTTTTCCGAAAGGCAAAAAGGCAAAACATACGTAAAGTATGCTACACAAAGTATCTTGTAGAGCAAACCGGTTAAGCGGGTTCTTAAAGACGAGAGGGACCTGGGAAATAATGATTGTCACCGGAAGTAAATTCGAATTGCCAAAAATAGAATAACATTACATAATGGTAAAACCACAACACATAATGGTGAAACCACATAACGAAGGAACCGCACCACATAATGAAGGAACTGCACCACATAAAGAAACAACGACACAACATAATAGAAAGACCACAGCACGTAATGAATAACTTCAACACATAATGATAAAACCACAACACATAACGAAGGAACCACATCACATAATGATCAAACCTCATCACATAATGACAAAAGCGGAAATCATAATGAAGAACCTTCAAAACATAATGCCAAAACTGCACCACGTAACGGAATATGGAAGATACAACATGACAGGACCACATCACATAATGACGAAACGTCAAAACGTAATGATTAACGATCACATAAGGCAGTTATGGCTTTCCATAGTCCAGATCATTTTTTTGATATGAGAAAAAATCTCTGAAGTGATGGGGTGAAAAATAATAACGACAAAATATTTTCTGCTGCTCACTTCTTCAAAAGTTTTCAGTCCCGCGGTTGAGCAACCGCCAAATATTTTGTCGCCTTTTCACACAATCCATTTGTGTAGCCGAAATGAAATATCCGATTTTCAACATGATTGAAAAAATGTGCAGTGTCCTACAACCTTCTACGATAGGTAAGTTTTAACAAAAGGTGGATGGTCAATATCAAACACGTAAGATGCCCAGGTCAAGCTTTTTCTGGAGTATGGCCGCCATTTTGGTCAACTCCGTACGCACGTCGAGCGCACGCACCCGCGAGCCATGCTGCTAGGCACGATGACAATGAAAACTCAAACGCATGGTTTTCTCAATTTCTATCCTCGCACGATAGTTATGGGGCTCCGCTCTGTGGCACTTCGGGCTGCTGGAGAGCTCCGCTATAAGGTCATATCATCCAAGTATTGATGAAAATATATTAAAATATTCTCAATACTCATGGCAGCTAAAAAGTTCAAACAAGAATTTTTAATACTGTCCACAACGGAGCTAATAGCTAAATCCGGGAGCTAAATCTGCGAATGATAAACAAATAAAAGGAATTTCTTAATTTCTCCTACCTTTTTTCGTGTTAAAAATTGCCCGATAGTTTTGTTGACTTCCTCCAGGATTTGGTCCAGCACTTCAACTGTGATGTTTCCCTGTTCGCCATGTTGACTGAAATTCCTTGCGAACGAGCTGAAAAGTTCGCTGTGGTGCTTGGGAGAAATTCCGTTACATCGACCAGCGTTCTTTTCAGGCGCTGGCAAAAGGCAGTAAACAATCAGTGGACTCGCTCGCACGAATTCCGTGGAATTTAGCGGATTTGACGACGAAGATCCAGCGAAGCTGTAGAGATCTGACGCTGAAAGGCACTGAAAGAGAGAACAGAACTCAAAGTGAACAGAAACACAAAAGAGACGGCGTGTTTCTTGGAACAGCGAGTTGAGTCTTCACGTTCGCGTACACTGTTCCGAATACGCGCTACGTAAACCCAATTGATCTTACATAATCATAGCTTTTTCTCGCTGCCACGTTTTTTTATCCGCATAGTTAATTTTTAATACAGTATCTAGTGTTCTGACGCAAAGGAAATTTGGTCCAGCGATGGTGTGACA
The DNA here is from genome assembly GCA_963693305.1 of Meandrina meandrites. Lineage (NCBI taxonomy): Eukaryota > Metazoa > Cnidaria > Anthozoa > Scleractinia > Meandrinidae > Meandrina > Meandrina meandrites. The sequence continues at coordinate 37,689,342 of OY855908.1, forward strand.
TCTGTTCGCCAAAGAAATCGTTTTCGTACAGAAGATTAATAATTCAAAATTCTTGAGGAAAATCGGACCCTACCTTTCGGTAATCTGTGCCTTCATTTACGTCGGAACAGTTCCAAAAATGAAGCTTGGAAAGAAGTCTCTCAACATCATCAGGTATCAGGGAGTCGCTGTTCACTTCTTGTTGTAGTACTTTAAAACTATAGTGAGCGTGGCCTAGCTTCGGGAGTTCATGCGAAAGTACAGAACAGCAGGAAAAGAAATTTAAACACAGAAGTAAAATGAGTTTCCGGCAACGCATTTCTGTGATGGTTTAAAACAAATTTATCATCAAACCAAAGCCACTCTTCTATACTTTGTAGCGGGGTACACGATAATCTCTTTTTTCTTACGCACTGGAAGCGAACGCTGATTGGCTAACGCACCGGGCTTTGTTTCGGAACAGAATTGAACATGAGGGAAATAAATCATGTTCGAATTCCCTAAATAAATCTTTTTCTCTAACCATTCTTCTTTGATTTATTAGAGAACTCATTGACTTGAAGTAAGTGTTCCGTTCCCGTGCCTTGTGGGGAGGGAGGAGTCGCGGCATTTGCTTAAGCTCCAAATACGCTAATTAGTTTACAAGCCTGACAAAAATATTTGCTAATCCAGAAATGTAAACTATTCTTTTGAATTCAGTTCTCAAGATTGGAATGTAATTTGAATAACCACGCATCTGACTTGGTTGACAATAACTGAAATTATAAATAAAGTTGTTCTCATGTTCAAAACCTCTGATATAGCATAGTTTTGTTGATGTTGTTGTTTCGTTCAAAACGAACTTGCGAAAATTGTAGCAAACTGCAAAGAACTGCCTAAAGAAAACATATGAGGCGACATAAACTAGTTCAAACCGTTGTAGCTTGACCAGCTTTTTACGAAATGATTACGTAATAACCTATGCAACTCCGGCGCGTGGGCGAAATGAAAATGACTAAGCTGTTTTTAAGTGATGACGTCATTCCCCGGTTAACGTTGGAAAGCGGAAAAGCGATGGAAGAGCAATTAGACCTATTGTAGGTCCATTGTTTGTATTCTTTTTGAGATCCGCCATCTGAAATGAGAAAATGGATTTTTACGGCCGAATCTCAAATTTTACAACTTTCATCGCTTAATGTCGTCGTGTGGGAGTGGACCAACCTCGTTCCCAGGGTCTCTCTCTCCCCGCCCCCAAGAGCGAGAGAAGAGAGACCCTGGTTGGGTCTGGTCACGTGCCTCCTGGACAAATGAGAACATGAGGGAGGGGTCCACTAATGCCAAGTATTTTGTCGCGTTGTCGTTTGTCGATTTCAAAACAAGGCTATCTCTCGCACGCTCCGACCGCCATTAAACTAGCCATGTTTTACAGCAGTCTTCAATGATTACAGGAGATGGCGCTACTCGACTTTCACACTTAATTTTGTCGAGGAATAGCGAAGGCAGAAGATGGAAAATCATGGACTTTCCATATCCAGTCGGTAAAATGGCAACAACATCGCGTCCATGATAGATTGCCTCGAGACAAACCACTTGCTTCAATTTGAAATTTATGTTTGAATAGATGCTATTCGAAATGGCGGCCTGTTGTTTCGCCGTTAAATACACTGATCAAGGATCAAATAAGGAGACTAAAAGAGGGCAACGTGAAGGCCACCGTATTTAGCGTGAAGGGAAAGAGTGAGGATTTAGAACTCGATTGCAGTGCACATCCTGAAGCCTTTAGAGTGCTCATTCCGGTAAATTCACGCTCCCTGAGTACAGATTTAGTCACTCTTCGCGCCACCTCTATCAACTCCTTTTCTACTTCACCGAGAACTTTTTTAAGAACTTCTTCTTCGGATAGCGGCGGGATCTACAGAAAAAGAAATCAACGTGAATAATGAAATAAACAACGCCATCCAAAAATAACACGGCCACAACTCTATATTTAATATTTCACAAGTAGTCGACCTAAGCGAACTGAAAAAAAGAAAGCTTTCCTTAAAATAAATGTACCTTTGGTTGAACAAAACTTTCCTGACGATTGCTGGCCTGAAGGATATCTAGCGGCTCTGGTTGGCCAATCTACAGAAAAAGAAATATCATAGTAAACGATGAAGAAATAAACAACGAACGGAAGGAACGAATTCACACGTCAGTATAAGCTTAAATTCTGATTTTATGACACAAGTTTACAGCCAAATTCCTAGCTAATTGAATGGATGAAAACAAGCTAAAAACTATATTTACCTTTGGCTGAGCTTTACTTTCCTGCAGATTCCAGGGTTGGGAAATCTCCAGTACCTCGAGGTCATTCTGAATGAAAGTGAGAGAAAATTTGAGGTGTCAAGATTTTGTCAACAACATGAGAAAACATAACGCGCGGACTGCCATCGTTCGCGTAAAATATTTAAACCGGAGCAATATAAATCATTTTTCTGTTCTAACCTCCTTTTCTGCACAAGACTGGACGCTTAACTCTTCGTCAGCAACGGTAGGAAAATTCAGTCCGCGACGACTCGTTTTCTGATCCTTCGCGGTCTTCAGAGTCCGGGGTGCAGACGGCGACACATTGATACAGCGCTTCACCCGTTCGCTCCTTTCGAAGTAGCGTTGACTTTGTGATATGATGCCCTTAAATTCTTTAAAGTTCTTTAGCCTTCTTTCACAAGGCCTGCATAATAGCCGTTTACTTTGCGCAGTAGAGGTCTTCCGTAAACCTCTTCAGCCACGGCAGGCTTGTTGGCTTCCGCAAAGAGATTTTTGCAATAATTCACGTCTTTGACAAGTCCACACAACCTACAACAACTGGGATTTCTGTTATTGGACGATTGATAATTTTTTTTCGGCGTTTGCACTGTATTGCACTGCGACATGACCGTAATGCAAAATACCGGAGCCACGTGAAAGATGTGTTTATTTTGGTGGCAACACTTTACGCTCTCCTGTAGGCTTGGTATTGACAAAAGCAGTCTAAGCCGCTCCTCCCTTCAATGAATTTTTTGTCACCACCCAAATTCTGGGGGGCACGTGACCAGACCCAACCAGGGTCTCTCTTCTCTCGCTCTTGGGGGCGGGGAGAGAGAGACCCTGGGAACGAGGTTGGGAGTGGACGGGATCGACCGATCTGTAGAACCGAATAGGACTGGGAATACAAATCAAGTCCACTCAACAAGAAATCGTCGCGTAGAACTCAAAGTAAAATACTCCTGAGTAGTTAGAAAGGACTAATTTAAAGTATAAATGAAAGAGATTAATTATATTTGATGCGTTCTATAAGATTTAGTAAACAGAAATCTTTCCATTCCATTCCATTGCGTGCCGGTTTTTTTTATTAGCCGTTCCCTTCTCTGCATTAAAACAAATCTTAAGTTAGTTCCATAAAGAAGAACGGAACGCTACTGTTGTGATGTTGTAGCCATTTCAAAACCTAATTTGGCTGTGACGTCACAATCTCCACAATGTCTACTGGACAAAACACTTTTGTTAACACTTTATTACTTCTGTTGTTGTCAGTTGAATCTCTAGGGATATTGCTTTCAAGTCTTCAATACCCCGCATTTTACCTTGCTGATATTGCGAAACGTATATACTTGAAAATTTAAGTTTGCGGGAGCCAACGATTTTCACCAACTGTTTGGGAATCAGTCACTCCCACGACCGACTGATGCAATAGGCCTTTTCACGGTTTCTGACGCCATCTTAATTGGGGGCAGTAAATGTATGGGAAATGTGAGGAATCTAATGTCTAATAATTAAGGAAAAAATACAAACTCAATATACTGGGTAAAAGAGTTAACTGATTAAATTTGAGGAATGTGGCCTCGCTGGGAAAGCGGCAATTAAGGTGGGGGTATACCCGATTTTGAGTGAAATTGTAAGAGGTTTAAGGAAGGGATAGAAGAAAGATTGAAAATTATTTTTGAAACACCAACAGACAGTTGAGGCCCACGCAAGAGCATCCCAGGTTGTCAGGGGACTGTTTGGGTGTCCATATACTAATTTTTAACTTCAAATTCTAATTTTAAAATCACATTAAATCTTTAATATTTCTTGTTTCTCCAAATTTTACTAATTCTTTGAGAAAAACTATCTCTTTCCAAACATCCCCAAAATCACCAAAAAATTTACAAAACACCGCTTAACATAGCTTTGTGAAATGAGCATAGAACTTCTGGATTACTTGAAACGCGGACGAGATATTTGCATTAAACCAAGATTAGCGGTGGAAAAACAGGCTTCAGGTGTACCCCCGCCTTAAGGATTTCATTTTCGCATACATTTGTCTGAAATCCGAGCGCCATCCACGCGGAAACGTTTAGAAACATTTGTATGAAAAACTAACAATGCGATTTCTCGCTTCCCAGCATAGCTGTGTCCATCAAATTTAATCGATTAAATCTTTTGATCTTTATCTTGTAACTCATAGAAATTGAAGGAGGATAATTTTCTTTAAATTATTGGGCTTTGAACTCCTAACTTTCAAATACGTTTTCTATAAATTTTAATTGCCGTGTTTGCCACTCAACTTAAATGGCGTCAGAAACCGTGAAAAATATAAAAGGTCTTTTGTCTCCTTTGTTTGTGGAGTACGAAACTTGCGTTTACATAAGTTGAAAACTGACATGTTTTTAGTAAGTCCAACATCACAGCTCACGAGATGATCACTAAAATATTTTTTCGTTAATGAGCACATTCTGGTGAAATGGAAGAGTCCAGACCCGCCTGATGTTGTTATTGCTCGTATTGATCGCTGTAGTGTTATCGAGTAGGAGAGGGGTCAGAGAACTTTGGGTGTTAAGCAAGATTATATAAAATAAATACTTAGATTAGGAAAAGTAAAGGCAAAGACCTCACTTATACCAAGTGGGATCGGCTTAGCAAACCTTGTACCTCGGTCAACTGCTTTGATTTTCCAGACTGGCAATTTCAGTCCGTCAGTAAATCTGTTTTAAACTACAAAGTTGCGCCTTGCTTCATTGCATGAAATGTAAAAAAAAATTTGTACGTTTTTTGCCAAGGTATACTGAAGGAAAAGTCTCCCATATTGATTAACTCCGTGGGAATGGTCAATGTTTCTCACTGAGTTTGAACTGAACGTAACAAGAAGCTGCTATAGCAACTTAAAACCGCGCTCATGCTTTTTGCTAATGCACAGCTTTCTTCCTCAAAAGTCAGGGCTAAATTTAATCTGTTTGCACTATGAGTAGAGGACTACCAAAGTAGTCACGCGAGTCACACAATCCAATGTTGCACCATCGTTCATAGCCGTTGTGAAATTTATGATGACGTAATGGTCTTAATCTGGAACTTCGCTGAAGACATGAATGGGCATGAATTAAACAAAAAGAAAACTAGCATTCCACTACTTGGATGCTAGTAATAACTGTTATTTTCTTTAGGTAAAAGTCACGATTAAATGTAATTGGTTTGTGCCGTGAGTGAGAGCCCGCAGGAAGGTAATCACACGATTCTAACATTTCAAGCTTTACAACGTTCACGGCTATATTTAGAAGGGCGGTGTACGGCGGTAATTTCCCTACCAATGATGTAATCCTTGCAAGTGCTTACCTTGGGGGTTTTCCCTTCTAATGACGTAACCCCTGCACGTTCGGACACGCTCAATTGTTTACTTAAGCAAATATTTCATTTCCTTTCAAATCTTTGAACTCACTTCGATGAAATAGCCAAAGAATTCACCTCGATTGCCTAAACCCACAAGAAATACTCGCAGAAGAGGAAATAAATTAAATTAATGACCGTCGCTTCTGCCGACATAAACATGCAAATAAAACACAATGTTATTTGTCACGTAACGAAAGTGAAACCTGCAACATCAGCGCATTCCATGGCTGACGTAATACCTTTTTTCAGTGTATTCAATAGTCGCTTTGAATCAAACGCTTCGATAAAACCAAAAGAAAATATACTTTATACACAATTAAGAGCACAATATCCGTAACATTTCCCGTACATCATTGTTCCAACAGCTTTTGGCGAATAAGCATCCCAGGTTGCGTGATTCAGTCCCGATCGTGATTTGGCCGAGGGGAGGTTTGGGTCTGGTCACCGACAAAAAAACGAAAAAAAAAAAAAAAAAAAAAATCCCGTGCAGAGCAAGAACCGCGCTCGGCCCATGGCCGCGCGGTTAATTATTACATAACGTTGTAGTACTTGTCACGTTCTCCAAGCGGAGAATTGGGCCGAAGGCTCAATACGTCATGTTGAACGCGTCCATGCATTTTTTCTAATTTATTTACATCGATTCGTAGATTTCCGCACATTGGAACTGTTGGAAATCCACCTTTTGGGCGGGTTGGAGGCGGAATCAAGAGACTGGTTTTAAGAAATCAAAGAAGTGTTGGGATGTATCAAGAGAAAATTATAATTACGGGACAGACTCGTCATTTTCTCTTGGATGTATGTGCTCAAATATTACAGTGAGACAAATGGGATATCAAAAAAAGTTTTAATGAGACACTTTCTTTGTGTGTAGTGTCCTCCAATGTGTGGGATTGCAGAAAAAACGCCTCCAATCCATCTCATTTGCAATCCCAACGGCTGGGAACCGCAATCCTGAGAGCGGAAATGGCATGAGGACGAAAGAGGGTTTCGCAAAATTTATTTTTGTGACAAATCTGTTGTATAAAATGCTATAAAGCTATAATTTATCTAATTTCAAAATATTTTTGCCTGCTCCAGTTTTCTGATGTCTTTTATGCAAACAAGCATTTTTTGGAACACTGATGAAAGCCACAAATACTACACGCGGCTCGGAATATCTTCGCTTTGCGCCCTTGACCCGGAAAGAAGTTCACACCCTCGTTCTCGATCTGTTCTGGAGAGAGACGAAGTCCCGATCGCCTTACCTTGGTCTCGCGTGCCCCCGGGGGGAGGTACTCCCCTAAATTTAGGATAGGGGTGTGCCGCGAACGTTCTCAAACCCTGACCCTATCTAAGGATAAAGAAAACGAAAATTAATACCCTTTCTAAGGCCCAAACCTGAAAATTGACACCCTATTCAAGGGGAGGAGAAGCATTGCGTGAAGTCTCAAATAACGGCTAACCGCACGGCAAAGCTCAAATCTTTCAAAATCGCTTTGTTAATACTTAATGACGGATAGTTCAGTTTTAACAGACATTTTTTTTTTCGTTTAGCTGGGCATTTATTTTAGCTGATAGAATTTAGCTACCCTATCTAAGGGTCACACCGGGAACACAATGCCAAAAGGAACAAAAGTGATACCCTATTTAAGGACCGAGAACCTCAAAAAACATACCCTATCCCGCGGCACATACCTATATAACATGTATATAGCCCATATATGGGAGTACCCCCCCCCCCCCCCCCCACCGGGCGCGTGCCCTCCACGATCTTCTCGGTAAAGGTTACAAAACACGTACAACCACCTCGAGCGCACCACGCGAGAAGTGGTTGCGCACCAGTGATCGCCTGACTTTTTCAAGTTCGGTCCTTGTCACCCTTTTCTTTAAACAATTTGCTTGATATCCTTCCCTTTACGTTCTAGGAGCATTTCCTACATGGTTGAAAGCACTTAGTCGCAATTTTAGTGCCGTTTTACTAAAAAAAAGCCAAAAAATGTCCGTGACAATGTCCATTTGAACTGGGGCAAATGGAACCCCTGAAATTACAGTCTTACCAGTTATTAGGGATGGACCATTAAATTTTAACCACGAAATATATTGGCGCCTCGTTGGCTATTTACCACCTCGTATCCAACGCGGGCTCATGGAATAATTGTTAATTAAACATTTCGCATCAATCCTTTCAGTTTTACCTAGTTGAGTCAACTATGGCATTTTGTGGTATTTGTGTGGTTTTAGGGAAGGCACTGTCGATTATTTCTTGTATAAGCTTATAAACCTCGCCAAATTTGCCATTTTTCTGATGGAACTTTCGCTTCCCGCAGGAAAATTTTTAAACTGAGCGGCACTTGCCGCACTCGTTTCCCCACAGGCGGCCCAGACGTTGTATTCGATTCTTCAGCCGATAAGACAATGTATGAGAATACTTTGAACATTGCTTTAAATAGAACTTGTATTAAAGATTTGAATGAAAATGTCTTACACTATGTTCATCTTACGTTATTTTGACATTTCTGTGCTCCTGGAGTGGGTTTAAAGCTGTTAAGACGAAATTATTATTCTGAGGTGTGCTTTCCCTAAAGAGAAACGAAAGGCAGGCGACCTAGTTCGCCAACGGTCCGCACTCGAAGCTCCATAAATCCCACAAAAATGGTCGAATCTCGCCAAAATTGCTTCAATACAGCCGTCGATAATTCTTCTTTCGATTTCCTTCACCTAAGGTTCCAAAGTTTATCTAAACCGCCTGAAAAGCGCTCGTTTTCGAGCGCTGGGTTTCCATTTTTGCAATGTCTGAATGCGTGGTCAGTTATCTTGGGCACAAGATTCAAATTTTAGCTTAGCGACCGTGCCATAGAGACAAAAATCACCATCAACCGTGGGGAGGGACAGGGCAATTTGCGTCATGCAAAATACACCGTGCGATGGTCGATGGGGAAAAAATTTCACCGAAACGGCGGGAAATCTATGAACTCACTGCGTACAGCTTAAAAGCACTGTTTACTAAAAACACACTCGTTAACTTAAAACACACTTGGCAAAACACAACTAGCGAACTGATTTTAGCGCTTAGAAGCACCGTTGAAATAAGCTTCAACTAAGAAAGACTCTAACCAGCAAATGCAAGGTCAGTAAATACACACACCTGGCTAACTGATTTTAGCGCTAAGGAGCACTGCTGAAAGCTTCAGCTCAACTAAGAAACATTCTCTAAGCAACCGGGAACCGATCTGAGTTTACGCGCTGTCTCAGAGATTTCCCGCCTTTTCCGGTGAAATTTCCCCAGGGACCATCGCACGGTGTATTTTGCATGACGCAAATTGCCCTGTCCCTCCCCACGGTTGATGGTGATTTTTGTCTCTATGGCACGGTCGCTAAGCTAAAATTTGAATTTTGTGCCCAAGATAACTGACCACGCATTCAGACATTGCAAAAATGGAAACCCAGCGCTCGAAAACGAGCGCTTTTCGGGCGGTTTAGATAAACTTTGGAACCTTAGGTGAAGGAAATCGAAAGAAGAATTATCGACGGCTGTATTGAAGCAATTTTGGCGAGATTCGACCATTTTTGTGGAATTTATGGAGCTTCGAGTGCGGACTGTTGGCGAACTAGGTCGCCTGCCTTTCGTTTCTCTTTAGGGAAAGCACACCTCAGAGTGAAAATTTCGTCTTAACAGCTTTAAACCCACTCCAGGAGCACAGAAATGTCAAAATAATGTAAGATAAACATAGTGTAAGACATTTTCATTCAAATCTTTAATACAAGTTCTATTTAAAGCAATGTTCAAAGTATTCTCATACATTGTCTTATCGGCTGAAGAATCGAATACAACGTCTGGGCCGCCTGTGGTTTCCCATATAAGGTCAAACGCAGGTATAATGGCTGATAAACGAGATCTAGTGAACCAATCAGAAAGCTAGAATTGCATTATCCGAGGTTGAGAATTAAATAATTAAAAATACTTGTAAATGTACAACAAGAGCGACTAAACGAAGAAGAAAAGCAGAAAATAATTTACGGGAAGACCAGAAAACTGACACAGTTTCATTCAGTATTAGACGTAAATGTGGCTCAGCACTTCAGTTAAGTTTGTTACCTTTCAGTCTTGATCTTGTCCTTTCGTACTTCAATAAACTTCATTTCGTTTCAGCATAATGTAGTAGTCTTGATGACAGCCGTGGAGCCGTAAACAAGTACAATATGTAAACACTTGCTTCGCTTGTCTTGCACAAGGCGTATAATTTCCAGAAAAGCTATTGCTTCGGATCTTCCCGTAAACCTTAATTGTTGTCACAATTTTCCAGGATGAAAAGACGATTTACGAGGAGATTTTCCAAGGAAAATCTTCAGAAGAAAACTCTCTCGCTCGCTTTCCTCGCGTGTTTCATTCAACTCGAAAAGTGAACACTGCGCCACAAATTTTCCCGCCTCCTCATACTATCACTTCGTTTACATCAAAATGAAATGTCCAGTTGATTTATACTAAAGAAGAATTTAATAAAACAATTATTCCATTCGCCCTTGTTGGATACGAGTGGTTATAGCCAACTCGGCGCTTCGCGCCTCGTTGGCTATTTACCACCTCGTATCCAACGCGGGCTCATGGAATAATTGTTAAATAAACGACACACAATGCACGCAGAAGAGATGACGTTTTTTATGAACTTACATCGAACGCAAATTCGTAGTGGTCCAACAGGCAATATAAATGGAACAGAAATAAAGCCCCTTTTAGCTGGCGACAGTGCCTATTCACTAACGAACTGGCTAGTGAAACCCTACCCGGACAGAGGAAGCCTGACTCAGGGGCAGAGAAAGTTTAAAACCTAAAGTTCGGTGCGCTACGATCTCTAGTGGAACGAGCATTTGGCATGCTGAAAGTTCATTGGAGAATTGCGTTGAAAAAGGTTGGACAAAAAACGAGCATCCTAAAAAAGACTATGATTGCTACGTGAGTTTTGCACAATAATTGTATGTATCGTTTCAATAACAGAAGATAAACGATTAGATAAAGACAATTATTTTGATGCTAAATCTTTAAAAATGTCAACTACGGCGTTTGTTTGTTCCATTTGCCTGCTCTGGGCGTCACGGAACATTTCAGCCGATCGTTCAAATCTTGCGTTGTCCTGTTCCGTACATTTCAATAAAAGAACTCTGCATACCAGTCGTGCTTTCTCGCCTTTCTTTACTCAGGATGTCGAAATAGGGGAAGCCTTCTTTGATTTTCTGAATTCCATCTTCTCCAGTCGAGCGAGATCGCTGCTTTAACTCCTTGAACTCGTACTTTAGATTCTGCTGCTGTTTCTTCACCTGCTATAGCATTCTCTGGCTTTCTGGACACCTTTCTTTATACGAAGAATAGATATCGTTCCAGATTTTGATTTGTTTTTAATTTGGTGGCCCACGCTTCAAGAAGTTCGTGCGTTTCTTTCTCAGTCCTGTCATCAGACTTAACGCGAGATTTTTGCGTTTTGTGCGTTTTGCAACTGAAGACTGAGGTGATGGCGTGCTTCTTGCCAGTAGAATTGGTGATCATCGAGAAATGTTTATCAGGACACTGAGATAAGATCATTTTAAGTCAGCTGCGTTAGGGGGCTAAAATAAGCCATTAAGCTTGACTTATCTTACAAACATCTCAAAAGTTAAAGGGCAACTCTTGGCTAGAAAACTATATTTCAGTTAAAGCTTCCGAATGTTTCCAAAATTATACAGGAAGCAAAAAATTTGAATTCAGAAGCTTTTTTACCGGTTAACTGAATTTTACTAAAAATTCGTATTTTACGCTTTTGTGACATTTCGCCACGAATGCTTCGATTATTATGATCACGAGATGTGATACGTCACAGGAGTAGAACCGCAACAAGTCACGAACATGGCTGACTCAAATTCTTGCAGTGAGAGCTCAACTTCTGCTAGCGACTCCACTGATTTTTAGAGAGCTATAGGAGGGGATATGTCAGGGGATGATAAAGAACCTTCTATGGTATTTCAATCCTGGCGTTTTGAGCCTCCAGGGAAAAACAGCGAGACAGAGAAAGGGAGGAAAATATCGAACCTCCTCACTGCCGCTGTGATTTTGACGGTGACGAATGGTGAGTGAATTGAAGTCCTAAATGTACAGTTTCTATCTCTATTACCTCGGCCAGTTGTTTGTGAGCTAAGTCAAACCTGAAAAGCCTTGTTATTATTTGCATGTACGTGAGAAGCTTAATTAAACATGCTTTTATACAATCAAACTGTTTGCTGCATTTTGTTGTTTATATTCGGTCTTCAAATATTTTTGCTCATGTTTATCAAAATAGGTTTTGAGCTTCAGCCTAATGTACACTATCTACCTTGTGCGTTTGAAAGCTTGCAAACACAGAAACGCAAGTTACATTCTTTGTCTCCTTTGTGTTACCGATTTTTAAATTCTGCTCGAAAACGAAGAATTCTGCCGGCGGAATGCCAGCTACCGAAACTAAACTATAATGCTCGAAATTCTGCGGCAGATTTTATCTAGAACATACTCAGGCTTGCAGTTAACTGTGGACAAAACTCTGCTGGGTCTCTTCACTTCTTTTTGTTGGGAGAAGGGAGTTTGCGCTTTCTGTAGTTGAAACAACTTGCCTCGAGGAAACTTTGTTCAAGGTTGTTCGTGCTTGTATGCGTAAAACTGTAGAATGATTTTGTAAACTGATTACTACCACCGGGACTATTACACGACCCTGCAGTGCGTGATTTTATACTTATCGGTATAATTAAGTTGTCATGTTTTTATTTTGCAATTTCTTATCTTTTTACGAAAAACACCCCCACGAAAATTGTGCTCTGTTTGGCTCCTTATTACTTTCGCGTTTGCTTGCGTTTTAATTCATGGTTTGCATTTGAAATGGTCGTTGCGCTCTTCGTGTCTTACAACATTTGGCATGTTTTCCTTTAGTTATCTCGTCAACCGACATCTGCTCGAATCTGCACACGAAACTGTTTCATGGTCAGGCTAGGGAGGGTGAAGGGAAAGAGCATGACACGCTTTTATACCCGGGTTTCATACTACACCCCAGGTTGCCTAATTTACAACAATTGTTTCTCAAAAGGAATCACAGAATCAGTACTACACGCAACACTTCTTCTCTTAGTTATCCGGATATTGTTTTATATTTGATTCCCCATTTCTTCGTATAATTTTATATCCCGCGAGAGCGCCTCTGCTAGCGCGCGGGGTGGTGAATTTGTCTGGCTTCTTATTGCGCAATACTGACCTGCACGCAAATCACGCGCGCCTGTCGAAGGCATTTACTTAAAAAAAAACCACTACATTTGCTGGTGGGAATCGCTTTCTATTTTGCCAATTAACAGCAGGAGAAATCTGAGGGTGGCTACAAATTTCTCAACAACAGAGGCAAAATATATCGGTCTGTTTCCGAACGCCTGGATTTCGCTTACATATAGACGTTATTCCTGGTTATAAATGAAGAGATTTCTGACAAATTATGGGAGTCAGCACTCGCAGACCCTTTTCAATTTACTATCTACTCCAGAGAAAAGGAATCTTTATCACGATATGGTACAAGAGAGGATGCATCGTATTATAAAGCTATGTACATTTGCTGACCTTAGAAGGCCGATCAATCTGACGGATTTGTTTCGTTTCACAAACACATGATTTACTCTTTTTAAGTTTATTTCCTTTCATATTTAAGCACTGAAGCACTACCTTTTTTATCTTGGACATCATTGAACAGCATAGGGTCTTTCTCTCCTTGTCATTTTCATGTATGAAGAGAAGCTTGGCGTGTTTTCCTCTTATCAGAAGCAAAAGCAAATCTTGCCTTCCACACCTGTCACGTAGCATCACGTGACGTACCAAAATCCAAACGTTTTCAAAATGGCCGCCAAATTGGCGTAAAAAAAAAAATTCGTAGTAAATTCATTTTGGCCGATATCTTTAAAATTTTACCTTCTAAAGAGTCCTGTTGCTATAAACAACTTATAGAAAAAAATAAAAAAAATTGGGGTAAATTTCCCAAGAGTTGCCCTTTAACAAGGTCAAAGACAGACCTCACGCTAAGCAACCCAGATAAGAAGATGTGGTGATATTCGGCCGGGATGGGAGCTGAAAACAGGAGCGGTAAGCGGGAATTTCAAGAAAGAGCCGGAGCGGGATTTTGTGTTTTTATGCAGTCCCTATGCGATAATCTTTACGGAAAGTTTTTTCGTGACTGCATAAAATGTAATTAACAAGAGTTCACTGGAACAAATTGCTTGATCTGTGTAGCGATGTAGGGTTTCAAGTACGGAATAGCTTAATAGTGTAGTGTGTCAAATTTATATAGTTGCGGTTACACATCGTCCTTTTACCATGGTAAAAGGGCTCTTTACTTCGGGAAACTCACAAATAGAGAGGACGTTTTCTTGGTAAAAATCATAAATAATATGTGCTCTGTCATTTTGTTTTTCCGTGTGCTTTGTAATTTTGTTTTCCTGGGTGTTTTGTCATTTTCATGGCATGTTCGCCATTTTTATTTCCCGCTTATGAAAAAACAAGACTAAAAATTATCTCAGCAAAATGTTCCCCCAAGGTAATTTTATCGCGGTGTATTTCCATGGATACATGAAAAAGAACAAAAGAATCGCCCATGAAAGTACCCCAAGATAAAATGACCAATCGCGAGGCAAACCTCAAAGATAAGCAAATAAAATAAACAGAGAAATTTGAAATTAAATATGATGGTTAGCCTGCGAATACAGCCGCCTCTCATTCGCTCCCGCTACTACGTGCGAAACGTCTCTCTTCGCGTTTCGCACGTAGTAGCGGAGCGAATGAGAGGCGGCTGTATTCGCAGGTTATATGATGGTGTGAGGTTTAGATTTCCGCAGGTCAACTTTGCGTGTTCAAGGAAGCAAAAACGTGGTCTTTCTTAGAATCATGGCTTGATGGCTTGTTGATTTGTAAGTAAATGCTATGTTTTTGGAAATTTGGCGTTTAAATACAACACTAGTAAAGGAAGATCTATAGTACATTTTCTTATATGTATTTCGATTTCATCTCTAGGTTTAGAAACATCCAACAAAGAGATTTATATAAACGGAGTCTTCGCCTTCTGTTTCTTCGCTGTCTGAAACACTGATATAACAAAGCAGTAGAGGACTGTCGAAACAGTATAAATAAGATAAGCGAGATGATGCTAGCAAGTACCCTCGAATTACCCATTTTCGCATTTCGCGCCGAAAACAGTATGAAAAATTGACCTTGGTAAAGTGTTGAGTGTGTGACCGCAAACACCTCGGTAACGTATTCCCGCGGTGAGTTTACCCTGGTATTATTTACCTTGGGAATGCTATTTGCCTGGGTATGTGCAAAACGTTCGTTACAAACATATCGGCATTTCTATCTTCAGCCTTTTTGCCACAAGAAACATCTATGAAATACTCTATTTTCTGATATTGTTCTTTGATCGTTAAAAACGGGCAATAAATAACAAAAGAAATGGAAAACAGCGCAAAACGTCGGCGCAAGGAGGTGACGTGGGGGACGAGTGCTTCGAGTAACGCTCAATTCCTCTTGCGTTTAGTTTGCGTCGGAAATAGAGAGGCCGTTTTTTTGGTAAAAATCATGAATAAAAAAAAAAAAAAATCATGAATATGTGTTCTGTCATTTTGTTTCCCCGCCTGTTCGCCATTTTTATTTCCCGCGTATGGAAAAAGAAGACCAAATATTATCCCAGCAAAATGTTCCCCCGTCTCTGCTTTCCCTATCCCTGGATATGGTAAATTTTCTAAAAAACACCTATTTTTTTAGTGGCGCGAAAGTCTTTAATGAACTCCCTGTAAATATTGCAAGCGTAAATAACAAACAAGCTTTTTGCGGCCTAGCAAAACATTTACTTTTATAATATCTATTTAGTAAAGTATATTTTAATCTCTTTTCGACCGACACGAGACAGCCCAAAGGGCCTTTCATCTTTAGCACTTGAATAAAGCCAGTCGAAAAATAGGAAAAAAAATCCCTTAATCACAGTAAATGCAAACAATTTCCCTAAATTGTACAAACGGCTAACATCAGACACCAAAAGTTCGATTTTTGCCGTTTGCCGTAAACGTCATGCTTAACCTCTCTATTATCCTTGCGCCATCAAGAGTTTGTTTATGAGTGTACATACATACATACATCCTTTATTTGAAATAGGTTCAATTAAGGGCAGCCAAAGGCTGATGTGGACCTATATTAAAGCTACATTGTACAAGTAATATTATATAAAAATTATGCTAATAAAATAATGAACTAAATACAATTATCAATTTAAATGTGGTAAAGATAACTAAATTAAAAATATGTGAAATCTTGATCCTTGTGTGACACCATGCAAGCTTCTTTCACAAAGCTAATGTTTTTGATGAAGAGTTTATGACGACGCTGTTTCAAAAGCTTCTTAAAGTTCTTTAAAGAGGTGGACTGTTTAAGACTGGTTGGTGTTAGTGCCCATGCTAATGGGCCTCTATATCTTATAGAGTTTCTGCCAGTGTCCAAGTTGAATCTTGGTAGAGCAAAGTGATTACTGTTTCTAAGATTGTAGTGTGGGTTAGCAATACTACTATTTCTTCTTGAGTGTCAATTTTTAAAATGCCCTTTAACGCGATTCGTATTACACCTCACTCTCTGATTGGCTTATTTAATTTGAAATCAAAGGCGATAAAAGTGGGCGGATAGCAAAACCCCTAAGAAATCCGGCAGGCGGGAATTTCACTCGCGGCTCCGCCGCTCGCTGACGCGGGATTCGCCCGCACGAGAAAAAGTCACTCGTGCCCGCTAATCCCGCCAGCTGCGCAGGCTATTTCACAAGGGGTCTGTAATAATTTTCAGTACATTTGTCAAAAAATTAAGGTATATAAAAGTAGCTGACAACTTCTGTGCTGAATGATTGTTCAACAAAAGTTGCGATATCTTGGCGTGACATCCGACATACGATGCAAGGTCAAATACTGTCTTGAAATTTTTTACACCTTTTGTTTTAAAAGAATGGAAAGATTTCTGTTTACTATATCTTATAGAATGCATCAAATATGATTTGTCTCTTTCGTTTATACTTTAAAAATTAGTCCTTTCTAACTGCCCAGGAGTATTTTGCTTTGAGTTCTACGCGACGATTTCTTGTGGAGTTGCCTTGAATTCTTTTCCCTATCCTATTCGGTTCTACAGATCGGTCGATCGCAACAGACAACAGATCCCGTCCACTCGCACGACGACATTACGCGATGACGTCATCGTCATCGCTTAAAAATCGTCGAGTTCGATAAAGCGTGACAAAATACTTCTTCTTCAGATGCAAAATGGGGAGAGATTTTTCAAAGGATGTCAAGGATGTATGAATATTTTCTGGAACCACACAATATGTTTATGCTTGTGCTTATTCACCTCAGTGCACACTTGAAGTTTGTTGTGCTTATTATCTCACGTATGAACCAGGCTTTAGACTGCCACGCCTCCAGAAATAGAAACTGTTCTCTGAGCAAATATCACACCAAACATTACAAACATTCAGTTTTATTGTTAAATATAAAGATCAACATC
This sequence comes from Meandrina meandrites, assembly GCA_963693305.1. Lineage (NCBI taxonomy): Eukaryota > Metazoa > Cnidaria > Anthozoa > Scleractinia > Meandrinidae > Meandrina > Meandrina meandrites. The sequence goes on from OY855908.1 coordinate 37,706,497, forward strand.
ACCTTAGTGTTAAATACTTTAATTTGCACTACAAAAAGACCAAAAAAATATTCTCAATTTGATGTAAATAAAAAACATGAATATGAAATCATAAACTAGTTCAACTGCTTGCTTAAACGTCTTGGTTGCCCTTATCAAAAGCCTTTTTTCTCCCAGAGAAGAACTTCTTTCAAGTTATTTATTGAAACTTTAACATGTAATAACATAGACTGAATGAATAATTTGTAATAGCATACAAGGTGGTGCCAACTTTCAAGTTCGTGAATGAAACCTTAGTGTGTGACCACTCAAATTAAACTATTGAACTGGGCCACTTGTTCAGATGGTGGATAATGCTATTCACTGGATAAATCACTATCCAGAGGATAGTGTAGTTTGTTTGGCAACACTTGTTTTATTATCCACCCTTTGAGCAACTGGGCCAGTACATTAATGTAACTAGTGCTGTTTGATTTTCGATTTTTTGGAAGTTAAAACTTGGCATTTTTGTCAGTTTTGACGTTGGAAATTATAGTTTAGAATTCTTGGAAAATCGCAGACAGTTGGCCTTTTGTCGGCCGACAGTTGGCCGACAGTCGACCAACAGTCGGCCGACAGTTGACCGACGAACGGCCAACAGTTGACCGACGTACGGCCAACAGTTGGCCGACAAACGGCCAACAGTTGGCCGACAGTTTTAATCAAAAGTGTTGGCCAACAGTCGACCCACAAACGGCCAACAGTCGTTTCTGTGTCATGTTTACTGCGTGTTTTTATTACAAATTTTCTGTCGGTTAACTGTCGGTAGCCTGTTGGTAACCTGTCGGTAATCTGTTGGTGATATGTCGGCTGACAGTTGACTGACAGTCGACCGACAGGTTTTTCGGGGAGCTCTTCTTCACAATCACCCAAAGTTGAACGTGCATCTTTGGTAACACTAGTCCAGTTCTGGCCCTCTCTGTCACGCAACACTACAGGGCTCTTGTAGTGTTGTGTGACAGAGAGAGGGCCAGAACTGGACTATGGTAATACAGACAGACACAACTTAACTTCAGTGGACACCTTTCTTACATACAAGCTGGCCGAACTCTAAATTCAAAGCTCTAAAGGCGTACTTATAGTCAAGATCGAAACTGACTGCATCAAACTAAATACAACTTCTCCTGGATCAACAGGAGTCACCATTAATCTGAAACACAACTACTGAATATTGTCACTTTGAAGTTTAGGAGGTTATATACTTGTACTATTCAATACCACAACTTAATCATTTTAAGGTATACTTCTCTTTGATGATAAAAAAAATTCAGTGACTGTTGCCTTTCTTTCTCATCAAAATCATTCTGCATTCAGCAGTTAGGTCTAGTTATGCAGAATCTGCAGCCAATGAGGCCGAGTAGTTTTTAATCAGAATTTTTTAGAAATGCTGAAATTGCATGCCCACTTCATGTAGTGACGAGGACAATCTGCAAAATTCTGAAAACACAAGTGACACTTTGTTCTCTTGCCTTATTTCCTACTTGCTCAAAAAGGTGTCCACTTATAGTAGGCCTGTAGTGCAAGGGTTTTTTGATGTGTGAGCATTGGATAATTTTTTCCATATACTAAGCCAGGGAATCACAAACACTATTCAGCCTCACTGCTCCCCATTCTCATCCCATAGCCCTTTTAGCTTCTCTTAACCAGTGGGGTCTTCTAATGAGAAACTAAGGGCTCTGAGGCCACAGGATTTTTATTAATTAGAATTGTTTTGATTCGCTGTTTGAAACAAAGAAATCTTGAGTGGAAGTAAAAAATGCCAAAACTCTCCCATACAGTATACAGAAACATCACGACTGCATACATGAAAACCGAAAGTCCCAGAATCAAGGACTGGAAATCCTTTGATTCTTGTGCCAAGGCCCCGATGGCTAAGAGAGGCAAAAAGTGTTATGGGGATGAGAATGCCTCACTCCCTAGGATGATTTTTTCCTCTCTTAAGTTGGAATCCAAGATGGTGCTCACCTGATAAAAATGTGCTTGCTTGCTGCAAAATGCCTGTATTGCAGGCTAACTGTGTGGCTTTGAACTATTAATAAGTTTCGTAATCAGAGGAAAACTTAAAAGTGAAAAATTGCTTTGACCTCAATACAGAAACAAATCTTATTTCTCTAGCAAGAACAGTAGAGTACAGAAACCAATGTCCTTACTGTATTTTTTCTTTTGATTTATTCATGGTACATGTGCAAAATCACAAAAGAAAACAAATGGACAAGGCTAAAATCCAAACTGAAAACTTACAACCTTAAACAAATAATCATATAGCTCAAAATCACACAGCCAACCAACCATTTTCATAGCTTTTGCTATGAAAATTAATTATCTGCCAACTTTACGCCACAATAATTCCCACATATTACACGTACATTAGATATATAATATGATAAAAAGCAATGATAAAATGATCATTATGATGATAAAAAGCTCATTAAAACTAACCTTTTGTTCACATCTCTTGGAACAAAAGATTTTTTTATTTTTGCAAGAAGATACATGTACTCTGTGCTGCTTCAAACAAAACCAAAACAGCACTCAACCTTTGTTCGTTTGAAACAGATCAAGACTTCTGTTCATGCCAGGAGGCTCACCAGGTGACAGCCATTAAATCCTCTTCATACAAAGCTATCACCAACATGATACAGATACCTAGCAGCAAACCAAAGTTTTGGCACAGAAACGTCACCACTGGTTCTGTCTGCAAGGTTTCACTGTGCATCAGATCGGGCAGCTTGGGGAAAATGTAAACAAGACATAATGTGAATACCAGTGGCTTACAGCCAAAACTAGCAAAGACTCCTCCAAAATGTTTTACTTTAAAAATGCTTGCAGTAAAAGCTGCAGCTTTTTGCTCAATTTCTGGGTTCAACATCGGGGGATGGATTGCATGCACAGAAACATTGTAACTGGGATCTTAATTAGTAAGTGCTTGTGATATTCAAAGTGACACTGATTTAAACATGTCACTGGACAAACATTCAATGATACTGTAAACTGGGGAAAGCATGTTGTTCATCTTTGTCAATGTGACAGGTGACACCTCATAATAACACAGCTGTTTTAGTCGAACTATGGGGAATCTTGTTTAAACTTCCACCCTTCACATGATATTCAACATAAGACTTTTTCAAATGTTGATTGAATTAATGTCTGATTTCAACTCGTTTTTGCTAGAATTCATGGAAAATTTGAGGTTCCTGATATTTGCATACATTTCATCTTGAATATTATTATTATTATTATTATTATTATTATTATTATTATTATTATTATTATTATTATTATTATTATTATCATATTTGGGACTACAGTGGTTCAAAAGGTTGCTTACCATGTCAACCAGCGCTACATACAGGAACATTCCAGCAGCGATAGCAAAGATCCAGAACCGAGCATCAGCTTGTTGACCAACAAGAATACCAATCACTAAGCCAATGTAACAAGACATGGCTGACAGTAAGTTTGCAAGTAATGCCATCTTCACAGTCATGCCAGCTGTAAGGAGGACTGCAAAATCCCCTGCAAAGACAAAACACAGGAACAATTCACATGCTAAAAGCTTAAATCACACCCAGGCCACAAGGTGCACGCTACTGAAGCTTATCCCAGTAGCATTAAGTGATTAGCAGTATTGCCACATTTCCTCACCCCCCTACCCCCCCTGGCCAATATCCTAGCTCATCACAGCCTCCAGGCTAGTGTCAAGTTGGATTTTAAGTTAACTGAGAGTCTTGCATAAAAGTGTTTTGTGGAGCTCATGTTTTCTGGAGACTGAGATTAATTAAGTCACAACTGGAGAACAGAAGATATAAACAAAAATCCTCACTGAAAAGTTAAAATAGAAATTCATGCCAATCCAGGATTAACTTATGCTTTGTCAAGCTTTCCTAACAGATTGACAATATCCATTACATGTAATACTCCTGGGTGGAGAGAGGCACTGTTAAGTGTCTTGCATAACAACACAGTTAGTACTCAAACCATGCTTTCTGACGCTGGTACCCACTGGTACCCACTGGTACCCCTGGGTGGAGAGAGGTACTGTGAAAGTTGTGTCTTGCATACAAGAACAGTCAGTACTCAAACCTCAGTCTCTGAGGCCAGTACCCACTGATTCCCGTGGGTGGAGTGTGGTACTGTGGTTCAGCGAGAGTGTCTTACATAAGAGAACAGTCAGTACTCAAACTTCAGTCCCTGTGGCCCGTACCCATGTGAGAGTGTTTTGCATAAGAGTACAGCTACACTCAAACCAGGGTTTTCAATAAGAATCAAAGTAGGCGGCAGAAATATAGAAGTAGGCGGCGAAGGGGTTACTCGCGCCTCATGCGTGACCTTCTAGGGGGGTCTGGAGGCATGCTCCCCCGGGAAACTTTTAAAATCAGAGCCTCTAAGAGTGCATTTCCTACATTCTGGGGCAAGAATTAGATCATTTTCGACAGAACCATACATGCTCTATCTTCCAGCTTTTTATTCAACAGTTTTAATTATCTTGGAGACAAAATAGTCGTCAAACACAAATTTTTAGTCGCCAGATTGCAAAATCAAACAGGGCCTTAGTTCAAAAGTGTTTAAAATCATTTCAAAGAATTTAATCCAAAAAAGGACTGAATACAGAAATATTCAAAAGGAAAAACAAAACAATCTTATCATTAGCTTAACACAAACACAATTTATAAGATTTTGTGGCCACTATCGAAGGAATCAACAAGAGACACAACCCATAGGCATACATGACGTGCTCCAGGGCTTGCAAAGCATTATAGGGCGATTTCACACATGGGCAGCTTTTTGCGAGTTTTCCGATGTGATAGAATCTTTTACAGCAAAGGAAGAGGATGGATTGACTTCTTTCTTATTTTGGATTTTTTAGAAGCAAAGATCTTCTGATATAAGTTTCTGGAAGGGCACAATGTCTGAGGAAATGCCCGTTATTCATCGTCAACACACAGAAACGTAGTCGCCATTTTGGCGACTAAAGCAGAATTTTTATGGAATGTTAGTCGCATTGGCAACCATATTGGTCGCGATTACGAGCCCTGCAGTCGAAATATTTTAACCAAGAATTATGGCAAGTTTCTTTTGTGTTAAACGAATTAAATGTTGGCCGATCTGCAGTTCATTGTGGCAAATTATTTATCATGCTCATTCGTAAAAAATTATTCGAGTAAGTTGTTAATCAAAGTAGGCGGCGAAAACGTGTGGAGTACCCGGCGAGTTTCGCCGGCTGCCGGCCCTTATTGAAAACCCTGTCAAAGCTCAGTCTCTGAGGCCAGTACCCACTGACACAGGCAGACATTCTTACCAAGTTCATGAGGCAACTCATGGCAAAACACAGCAATAGATGTACTTATTCCCCCAGATACACCTGAAGATCCACCTTCAGAGAATGCTGCACCAATCGCTAAGCCGTCACTGATGTTGTGAAGAGTGTCACCTATTATGATCATCCAGGCCACAGCTGATATCTTCTGTGGGGGATTCTTTGTTCTTTCCTCATCACTGAAGACCGAGCGACGTGACAGGCTCTGTTTAAGAGTTTTCTTTGGTTTGACTGTTGAATCAGGAGGAACTATGGCATGGCCATCCTCCAAGTCACTTTTGGTATGCTGCACAAAAAGGTTCAGTACAATACAGTTACAGTGCATCAGGGGCTGATCTAGGAGGAGGGTGAAGGGGGTGTGCACCCCCCCCCCCCCCCCTTCTGAGATGACTGGGTGGCTTTTTGATACAACTAGTATTGTCAAAAAAGAAAAAAAAGCCTATGTGTGCCCCCTCCTAAGAAAAACTAAGAAAAATCCTGAATGTGCACCCCTGGGGCATGTGGACATACACTGCATGTATGTACCAGTCCTTTATCATTCTTAATTTAATTCAGTTAACTTTACGAAGTACTATTAAAACAATGTTTGTGTTTGGTTGAGAGCAGTCTGTCTTGAGAGATGATCACACAGTTGAGTTTTATTGGTATAAAATAATATAAATTATAATTAACTATTTTGTTCATGTTATAAGTATCTTAAAAAGCAGGATTTTACCAAAAAAATTATTTTAATTATTAAATTTTATTCCTTTTTAATAAGAAATTCACAAATTAAAAGTAAATTAATGTGCACAGAAATATCACAACATTAACTTCCTGGCTTAGATAAGATATTTTGATTTAATTTACTGTCAAGGCTGGTAAGTATGTATTAAGAAGCATATTTTACATTAATTTTGTTACATTACCTCATATTCACCCCCATCAGTATCTGTACTGGAAACATGCTCATAGACACAGTGTGAATGAAATGTACATGAAGGACTGGAGTTATAATTTCCCATGGGACCTTCCTTTAGTAACAGAAGATGATCAAGTTTAATATTTATCATATCATAGTTCACTGACCACCAGTTTCATAATTTTTTTATTCTTCAGAGTACCGGTATATACAGTTCTACTTGTGAAGTTTCTGGTTCTTAAAAAACAATCAACATCACAACATTAAATCATTTTCCCTATAGTTGATGAACAGTCTGTCTCAATACTGCCAAAGCTCTGCAATGATAGGAAGAGCTGACATCTTAAGACGAAAATAAACTTCAAAATAAATTAATGGTTTGCGGGGAAAGAAAAACACCGAGGCAACAATGAGGCAAAAAGGATGGTTAATGACTAGAGTTAGATTATGAAGCGAGTAGCAAAACAGAAACATTGTTCATGAATACTAATGTTCGTGACCTATTTTGGGTGGCCAATCCTTATGCTGTTAACTCACAAGATTTTATAAATGTTAAACCATGATTAAAAGTTTCAAATACAGGCCAGTCACAATATACAATAAAGCTGGAGTTTTGTTTTAATTTATTGACAGAAAATAAAATCATTTTATTCTTCCTACTCAAAAAACGATAGAGTAATTTAATATGTTAAGTTATTTACAAAACTATGTCATTTAAATGGCTGCTTTTAGTTTCAGGCTAAGAACAGGGACTGCAGACCTTTAATCATCCACCCTCTGCCCCCCCCCCCCCCCCCGAAAAAAAAAATGAAAGGATTTTTACTTACCATATTTGTCAGAACAATGTCACCATTTTCCATGGGTGGTTTTTCATCACTATTTCCAATGGGCGGGGCACCTTCGTGGTGTTCCAGCTGAGAACAACTTCTTCTCTTTTTGAAACTCATATGTCGACTAGATGGCCCAGGAAGCTGTCACAGAAAAAGAAAGATTAAAGCAGTTTGCCATCAGATTTAAAAGTTTAAGTGAAAATGTTTGCAACCATAGATGTCAGAGTTTCAAAAAAACTTAAATTCCTGCTTGCCCTCAGACAAGCAGCTCTCCAATTTTGCTTGCCCTTAAATTCCAGCTTGCCCTCAGACAAGCAGCTCTCTGATTTTGCTTGCCCTTAAATTCCAGCTTGCCCTCAGACAAGCAGCTCTCCGATTTTGCTTGCCCTGGACAGAAGCTTGCTTGTCTTAGCTTACTATTTTTTGATTTAGTTGGCTGATGACTTGCCTGCGCCCTTCTTTGAAATGCATGTAATGCCTAAATTACACATTTTACCGGACAAGAAAGAAATAGCATTTAATTTTATTAAATAAATATTTCGTGGCTAGTCTGACGCAGCGTTTCGTCCCGGCCAAGGGACTCTTCAGAGACCTTTTCTGCTAGCAAACTCGTTGAGCATCGCGCTCAAAGTCCCGTTCGCAAAGAATGATGACAGCAATCTCGTTGAGCATCACGCTCAAAGTCCCGACTGCATAAAATCACGAGTGAAAATTGACAATGAAAGTTGACAGTTACTTATGAAAGTTGACAGTTACTTTTATTCACAAGTAACTGTCAACTTTCATTGTCAATTTTCACTCGTGATTTTGTGCAGTCGGGACTTTGAGCGTGATGCTCAACGAGATTGCTGTCATCATTCTTTGCGAACGGGACTTTGAGCGTGATGCTCAACGAGTTTGCTAGCAGAAAAGGTCTCTGAAGAGTCCCTTGGCCGGGACGAAACGCTGCGTCAGACTAGCCACGAAATATTTATTCACAAGTAACTGTCAACTTTCATTGTCAATTTTATTAAAAAACAGAAAATATTTTTACTTTTAAATTTACAAGTTTAAAAGGTTTCCTTTGAGTTTCTCAGTTCATTTTCAAGGTCTCTTCATTACTAAATGATTACCAAGCGAAGCTATTTTTATATGTTTACGAACCATTAGCTGTGGACAGTGTAGATTATTTTAAAGTGGACAGTAGAAAGTTACGCTTCTTTTGAATAATATATTCTGGAGCTGAAAATTGTACTCGCCAAACCGGGCAAGTGATCTGTGATTTGTACTTGCCCGACAGTTTTGACACTCGCCTGGGCAAGTGGGCGAGCACTAATGTCCAACCCTGTATTCCTCTCTTGTTTGGTAAAATTTTTAATTTAGGCATTATTTCACACAACTCATGACAATGCCAACTTGCCTCAAGAGCCGAGGTTCTGTGTAATGTTGTACTTCAATTTCAATGAGCTAAGTGATTTTGTGGTTCATTCAAGAGAGGAAACAATTGCCTCTTAAGACCAGATATTCCATTTGTGAAGTGAAGTGTACAACCATAACATTAACAGTGAATTTTGAGTTTGTAGGCAAAATAATTATTGATGCAAAAATTAACAAGACCTAATTAACAACACCTGTTGCTGACCAATGCAAGTGCAAAAGAAAGAAAACAGTTTAAGAACTAATATTCTCACAAACTGAAGGCCCTTTTGTCTGCCATGCAAGAAAACAACAGGAGTAGGTACTTATACTCACATTTTCATGCTCAGACACTATTAAGAAATAACTGTCTACAGTTAAAATGAAATGTCAAGTTATAATTATGGCCTTTTAGCACCACTTCACTGGCTTTTATTCCAACACTAAAAGGAAATAAATGGGTTTCTATTGTTATGTTAACACAAATAATGATGCTAGCGCACAATTGAGCTGTTATGAGTGAAACTTGGCAAATTCCTCAAATGATCGGAATTTTTTCCAACTTAATTAATATTTTTTTAGGAATTATGCCAAACTAATGATTTTTAATTGACATCAAGGCCAGCTGCAAAATTAACAAACATACATGTGTAGTATTTAAAGTGTAAAGTTATCTTGAACAACAAGGTGCATTAGGATCTGAGTGAGAATCACTTCAACAGGCTTTGAAAGAAACAAGATCTTCGATCCAATAGGAATGGGTGGCCATTGCAATGGTTCCAAGGAAGAGGCATCATGTTTGATGACTACAATGACAGTATTTGATTGTTTAGGAGAAAATAATTGACAATAAAGTGTACTAACATCAACATCAACGTGACTATGACCATGGTCGCCAATCTTGCTCTTTAAACCCAAATGCATCAGAGTTTCAAACAGGAAGAACGCATAAACAGAAGCCAGCACAACCAGTGCCTTCCAAATGAAACCACTCTCTTCTTCGTGACTATCGTGTTCAGCACCTTCATCTTCATGTGCATGAAGTCCAAATGCCTTTAGAAACCCAAAAAAAGTATTTGAGATAGGTGCAATATGCAATTGTTACCAGTAATGTAAAGTTTTTTCCCTTCTAAAAGGACTTCAGTTTTCTCATGTCAAAAAATGCCTCATGCAAATATGGAAGTGAGTTAATAAAATTAATTACACATTAGGTTCAGATATGAGGGGTTATCCCCGACATAATTGTGTTTTCATTTTATAGAAGTGTTTCTCTTTTTATTGTAGCAGCTGTCATTTGGATTTAGTCGTTTCTCTTCAGCGAAAGGCACATTTTGTGAAATTACGCATTAAGTTCTATCGAATATATGGTTATGCCGAATTTAGAATGCCCTCATTTCGTAGAATCTGGGTGCGTAATTTGAGCAGAATTCAGGAAGCCAAATTTGACAGAATTTGGTCCCTCAAATTTCACTGAGCTCTCAAACATACTTGTCAGCAGTTTTGCTTGAAATGCAAAAGGAGCGGTCACTCAGCACAAAACATGGCCGCCACTGCGGTAGAGTGTGGTGAAGTGCACGAATGTTTTTGTGCTCATCTTTTTGATGCAGTGAGGTTTTTAGAGGGTGGCAACCACGACTCCGATACGTTTGATTATACAGTTTTCAGGTTAGATTGGGTATTAAATGTGCTCACGTGAATTGTGGTCGTTTCGCCCGATCTCAGAGTCGATTCGCCTGGACCGAGACTCGATTCGCCCGGACTAATAAAATACTGGACATGCAGGTTAATCAAGTATGTTCTGTTGGCTTAACCTAATCAAACATATAGCATTTCACGTTTCCTAATCTTTGGTGATGACAGTTAATCGTCGAGTTCGATTTATCACGCGTTTCTTGCGCACAAACTCTGTCCATAGATACATACACTGTCGCCGCAAAACAAAACAAAACAAAACAAAAAACCTCTGGCACCCAGGGTAATCTTTTATTGGATATGATTAAAAAATCCTATTTACATGATATTATCCTAACCTATTTGAACCTATATGAACCCTATTGACAATGATGTATAAACAGCGAATAAATATTTATCGGAGGTGGAAGCAGAATCATTGGACTTTGGATATTCATGATTCCTGTATTGTTTTACCTCAATGATTTGTGATTCATTTAAAACTTTCATTCGATATTCATGACTCATTTGTCATTGTTTTCATCCAGTTTTGAAAATAACTTCACTGTGTGTAACATACGTAAATCACAGCCAAGTTGACAGGTAATTAGAAAACGTTAAATGCTATATGTTTGATTAAGTTAAGCCAACAAAACATACTTGATTAACCAGCATTTTATTAGTCCCGGCGAATCGACTCTTAGTCCGGGTGAATCGACTGTTGGTCTGGGCGAATCGACTTTTTCTTCGGGCGAATCAACTCTGAGATCGGGCGAAACAACCGCAATTCACGCGAGCACATTTAACACCCAATCTAACCTGAAAACTGTATAATCAAATGTATTGGAGTTGTGGTTCCCTCTAAAAATCTCACTGCATCAAAAAGATGAGCACAAAAACATTCGTGCACTTCACCACACTCTACTGCAGTGGCGGCCATGTTTTGTGCTTAGTGACCGCTCCTATTGCATTTCAAGCAAAACCACTGACAAGTATGTTTGAGAGCTCAGTGAGTCGAATTTCGCAAAATTCGAGGGACCAAATTCTGTCAAATTTGGCTTCCTGAATTCTGCTCAAATTAAGCACCCAGATTCTATGAAATGAGGGCATTCTAAATTCGGCATAACCATATTCGATAGAACTTAATGTGTAATTTCGCTGAAGAGAAACGACTAAATCCAAATGACAGCTGCTACAATAAAAAGAGAAACACTACTATAAAATGAAAACACAATTATGTCGGGGATAACCCCTCATATTCAGAAAGGGTTTGCTCATGTGTAAAGGACTTGCACTGTTTTCTCAGACTCTCTTGCATTGCCATCACAAAAACATGCAGCGATTTTCCCATCTTTCTATAGCCTTTTCAAAATCCCTTACAAGTCAATTGATATGTTCTAACGATGAGACCACTCTCATACAGTTGTATATGCTGTGGTTAAAATTTATCTTTTGTTTAAAATTTTTCCAATCAGTTTGATTCTTGTTTTCCTTTGCCTTATACTTATTTATTTATCACTCTTTAAAACAAAGGGAAATAAAATCTTTCTGGTTTGAAAAATTTAAACCAAGAAAAAATTTTAACCACAACATATATGCAATAATTTCTGACACATTTAGCAAAAATTAATGTCCCTTACATGAGGTAAAAGATGAAGTAAACTGTCTCCAGCGAGTGTTCCAACAGCAAGGGCAACCAACGTGGCCAGGATTTTCTTGTACATTCTCTTTCCAAAAAATGGAATAGTAGCAACACCCACAAGAGATGTGATGCTAATGATGGTGACAGCGAGGAAACCATAACCCCAAACTGTTGACACATCAACAAACAAAATGATCATTAGGTAAGCAATCTACAGTCCTTCAATAAGAACTTTACATTACTGCATGGTAACAGTGGCATATTGCACCCATCTCAAAGACTATAATAATTATTATTGAGTGCTCATGCAGTTGGGGATTGAAGAACTGCCCACAGTCAAATTAAATGTGTTTCAAGAGTAATTTCAGAGACTACATGTATACTCTAGTCATACCAACAAGTTTAGGTAATTCATGTGTAACAAATGAAAATCATTGTAACAGAAAACAGGGGTCGCCCACTACTTCTCGGAACAAGTTACTTCATTGGTTCTTTAAACAATGGATAAAAGGTCATAACAATGCACCTAGCCCTGAATAACAATAGAGGTAGTATTTATAGCGGGCGAATGAAAGTAGAGGTTCTAGAGAGGTAGTGTCTTACTGTTAAACAGAGGGACTGAATTTTTCATAGGGTACAAACAAGATCTAACTTTGCATTTTTATTCTGCTTAGTTTCAAGTCAACAAACATTAATTTGAAACTTCAACATAGAAAACAACTAAACACCTTTTAAACGCATGCATATTTTAGCTTTGGTGTGAATTCATAGGACATTACTGTCCCTTTCAACCCAGGTGTATCAAAGATACCAGAGGCAATGGACTGGCAGAGCATCTAAGGGAAAAAAGAAAAATTACTAAACACCTCAACTCTTAATCCTTAAATGCCGCCGCCTTCATTCACATGTTGTCCTTCAGGCAGGTAATTCTCTTTTTTTAGTGGCGGGGTGGGGGGGGGGGGGGAGGAGGGGAGGAGGGGGATGGGAAGGGGGATTACTTACTTTTTGCCATGTTCTTTTCTGAGGCAGGTTTTGTGTCATTTGTTTTGCTGCAAGCTCCACTCCTGGCTTGTTGAATAAATGCAGGGCAAAGTTCCTTGAAGTCAAACATATCTGCACCAACTTCGTGATCAATGCCAAAAATTGACAACATCTGTTCCAGTGAGAAACACTGAAAATAATTACAACAACAGTAAAATGGTTTCTTTTACATGTTACTGCAGCTTTTCATATGAAAATGGACTCTTTACATGCAATTTTCAGCACAAACATGCGTTTTTATCATTAAAAACATCTCTGGTGTAACTTACTTTGTCATTTGAATCACCATTGGTTTTAGAATGATCATGATCATGATCATGAACTGCACGGCGATGAACACCATGGGGTGCACCTGATCCTCGCTGCGGCAACAAGACTGATGCAGCTGACCTTCTGCGCCTGTGATCATGGTCAATGTGGTCATTGTGGCTACCACTGTCTTCATTCTTGCCAATATTAAGAAGTTTCATAATCTCCTTCAAGTCCTCTTCAGATAGATGTTTCTTTTGCTTGAAGAGGTCATTGATGAAGGATTTTTTTGATGGTAGATTGGTTTCATTGTGCCCATGTGCCTCCTCAATACAGAATCCTTGTACCAGATGTAAAACAATGCTAGCGCAAGCCTTTTCAAAGTCTTCTTGATGAAGAGCCTTTTCCTCTTCTTCATGGTGCTCTCCTTCTTCCTCGTGATGTTCTTCTTCATGTTCTTCAACTTCCTCAAAAATGCTTTCAGCAGAAAAACACTACAAAAAGATCATAAATATATATGATCAGTTTTGATTTTTAGACAGCAATGTTACCCCTGCTCAAGAGATCCTAGAATTTGACTCGAAAAATTTAACATCAAAGCTGTAGCTGATTGACAACAATACATGTAATGTGTATAGAATTTCCTTGGTCAAACCTGGGGTGTCTCTCTGGAAATGCATGAATTGAGCTGTGTATTTTCACAGGCTAAATGGTTGTTCATCTTTTCAAAGATTGCATGCCAAGTGGATTTATGGTTACCGTAATGACTTGTGCCTACATGTGTCTACTACAACCTAGCAGCCCGTCCCCCCAATCACTACCCTACACACACAGACACTCACTCACCATGAGTACAAGTCAGCCTTCTTTGACCCACTTTTTAGAAAAAAATAACATTAACTCAAACTGGCTTTACTGAATTTTATATTTCTCTCTATATTTAGGTTTGCATGAACCACAAAGTGCTAAGTAAACTCTTATTGGGGTAAAGACAAAAAAGTAACATTTTTTCCTGTGGCAAAAACTTTAAGCTATTAGCTTTTCATGTTATGTCAAAATTATGGTTACAAAACTGCTCACTCTTTGGTTTGCATGAAGATGTTTTTTTGTTAGGATGTTGCATCACATTTCTGAGTGCTAACTTTCAACAAACTTTCAATTTTAAAGTTAATCTTCACCAGGCCTGTATCAGGTTGTGAACAACTAAACACATTTAACAGTTTGATACAATAACACATTCTATGATCAGCTCTCCCCTGAAAATTCTTATCTTTAAAGGGGCAGTATCACCAACTGAAGATTTAGTGTTACTTGAAAATCCAATGAAGGGGTTGGTATTAATTGGAACTCCACTAAAAGTTGCCTGGCATTGCTAAAACGCACTGTACTAGTCACGAAACTGAGTTGTTTAAAACTGAAGTGGTCTAAAACTTGAAAACGTCAGGCCAACGTTTGGGGACCACTGGGACTCTGAATTTCTTTCTTGGTCCCATGCTTGTGACAAATGAAACTTTTTGGTAGTTAATTAGTGATACAACTGGTCTGCGAGTTCTGATAACCAACTAACTTGCAAGTCTGCCTTGATTATCAGTCAAATGCTCATAAAAAGAAATTGCATGAAAACCTACCAGCATTGATAATTTTTGACCATTCAGGACCAAGGCATTGTATCATAACAGGTGGTCATAAAAACTTGTTAAACAAGTGTAACCAGTTGTACAGATTTAGCATACAACTAGCAAACAAAAGGCAATTTACAAGTTTACTAGATTGATAATAAAATGCTATTCAAAATGTATATCTTGTAAAAGCTGTGTAAATCAATGACATATTTTTTCATTTCAGTTTGCAATCTCTCATATTGCATTTAAGGTTATTCATGTTTATTTATAATTTTAATCCATAGCTGGTACACCAATATGTTTCCAACCTTTTCATACAATTGCAACATAATTGAAAGATCTGCACTTTGCTGTTTGAATTTCATTTTAAGTCTTCTCATTCATCAGCCCCCAAATCGCTGTCTCAATGACTTGTTGCTTGTTGGGATTTGAACCCTACAGGGCTCCTCGATTAGATCCAAATTGTGGAGACTCCAAGTCTAGAACTCAGCTCAACTCAACTTTATTTTCTGTTTTAGATATATAATAACAAGATTTGTACAAGTACATTTAGATACCCTGCCTCCTTAGACTCCCTCCGCTCACAAGGTTCCTACTCATGTGGTCCCCCCCCCCCTCTCCTTACCAACTTATCTTTAACTGTCTACAGGATACAAACTTGTCCTTGCAACTGGGATATAAACTGTCTTTTCTTGTTGAAAGCTGTTGTTTACACTCCGCAATCATGAATCAAACGGTAGATAAGGGCCTATCCACACTTTAGTCTAGTGGGCAAAACTGGAATTGTCTCAACAAAATCGAAGGACAAATTTTGTCATGACAAATTTTTGTCTTGTCTGCGGTGTCCGCATTCAAATTCTGTCAACACCTTAATATAGCACTGATGATATTTCACTTTCACATTTTACTGGTCCATTTGTCGTAACTCGATTTCCCTTTTCCTTTGTTTTGCGAAGGCACTTGTGGTTCTTGTTGAGGCGCTTGTATGACCACTTCTGCTTCGTTGGATTGAAACTGGCATGACGACTGGAAAATCACGCCATTGCTGTAGCTTGGCCCAGCTGCATGAAAATTGTGAAATTGATCGTTGTATGGTGGAACGTTCCGCGCCCTACAGAGATTGTCTGCTCATAGGGCAGACTGGCATAGTTTGCCATTGGATTTAAATTCCAATTGCCGTGATTGATCTTTACACGTTCACTGTGAAAGCTCAAACATCCAGTTTTTAGCATTTCACAATAAATGCAACTATTGCCTCAGACGGTAAATTGAACTCAGGCAGGTCATAATAGCTTTTATGACAAATGATTGACAAGTTTAACACAATTTTGTTTATGTTGTCGATTTTGTGGAGGTTCCCAGGACAAATTTTGTCGGCGGTGCGTTTGAAGATTTGTCCACTTTGGTCAAAATTTGTCAGGTCGTGACAAACCGTCCGGACTAATGAAGAAAGATGACAGAAAATTTGTCTAAATAGACAACTTTTTTTGCTAGTGCAGATAAGCCCTAACTCACTGTTTATTTTTAGAGGCAACTGCAAATACCCATGCATGCATGCAGACAAAACAGCGCAGATAACTAATTAGTGAATCGAGACGGCCTCGTGGAATTCAGATGACTTTCAAAGAACTTTCGTACCTTTTCAAGCCTGTTTTTAATTATATTGTAGGCACAACAAACGACGTAGGAAGGACTGTACAATATGAATTGAATACTGAAGAAAATCGACCGGAATTTAGAATTGTGAACAGCTTCCCTTGCTCAGACCTCTCAAGTCTCACGATTTCGCCGTGAGACTCACGTTTTTCAGTTCAATCTCAAGGTCTCACAATAAGACAAAAATCTCACGATAAACAGAGTTACAAGCTGTAGGATACAGTTCCCCTGTAAAATTACATTTTTGACTTGCTAAGATGATCGTCAAGTGCCAATTCTGTGCAAATCTGTACTAAGTAAGATCTAAGTAAAGGTATTTCAAAGATGGCAGACATCGTGCACGAATATTCATCAGACAAAGAGAGAACTTCTAGTGGTCCAGTCTCAGAGAAAAGACCTTAAAACAAACACTTTCTCGTGATTAGCACCTGGTTTTAGCTGGTTTTGTCTGCCGGTCGATCAATCTCCAGATCTTCACTGAAATCTCCAATTTTTTACCTCAATCTCCAGGTTTTCGGTGCTTTGAGGTTGAGAGGTCTGCTTGCTCTGCACTCAGATGCCAATGACGTCGCAAAAATGAAACACTGTTTATATCTATAAGGTCATATCATCCAAGTATTCTCAATTCATGGTAAGCCAACAAGTTCAAACAAGAATTTTTAATACTGTCCACAACGGAGGTAACAGCTAAATCCGGGAGCTAAATCTACGAATGAAAAAGTAAAAAAGGAATTTCTTTATTTCTCCTACCTTCTTTCGTGTTAAAAATTGCCCGATAGTTTTGTTGACTTCCTCCAGGATGTGATCCAGCGCTTCAACTGTGATGTTTCCCTGATCGCCATGTTGACTGAAATTCCTTGCGAACGAGTTGAAAAGTTCGCTGTGGTGCTTGGGAGAAACTTTACATCGACCAGCGTTCTTTTCAGGCGCTGGCAACAGGCAGTAAACAATCAATGGACTCGCTCGCACGAATTCCGTGGAATTTAGCAGATTTGACGACGAAGATCCGGCGAAGCTGTAGAGATCTGACGGTGAAAGGCACTGAAAGAGAGAACAAAACTCAAAGTGAACAGAAACACAAAAGAGACGGCGTGTTTCTTGGAACAGCGAGTTGAGTCTTCACGTTCGCGTACCCTGTTCCGAATACGAGCTACGTAAACCCAATTGATCTTCCAGAATCATAGCTTTTTCTCGCTGCCACGTTTTTTTATCTGCATAGTTCATTTAATATCTAGCGTTCTTACGCAAAGGAAATTTGTTCCAGCGATGGTGTGACGTTTGTTCGCCAAAGAAATCGTTTTCGTACAGAAGATCAATAGTTCAAAATTCTTGAGGAAAATCGGACCCTACCTTTCGGTAATCTGTGCCTTCATTTACGTCGGAACAGTTCCAGAAATGAAGCTTGGAAAGAAGTCTCTCAACATCATCAGGTATCAGGGAGTCGCTGTTTACTTCTTGTTGTAGCACCTGAAAACTATAGTGAGCGTGGCCTTCCTTCGGGAGTTCATGCGAAAGTACAGAACAGCAGGAAAAGAAATTGAAACACAGAAGTAAAATGAGTTTCCGGCAACGCATTTCTGTGATGGTTTAAAACAAATTTATCATCAAACCAAAGCCACTCTTCTACACTTTGTAGCGAGGTACACGATAATGTTTTGTACATGTGTGTTGAGCCATGACCACTACTGGAAGCGAACGCTGATTGGCTAATGTACGGTCTTTGTTTCGGAACAGAATTGAACATGAGGGAAATAAATTATGTTCGAATTCCCTAAATAAATCTTTCTCTCTAACCATTCTTCTTTGATTATTTTAAGAACTCATTGACTTTAAGTCAGTGTTCCGTTCCCGTGCCTTGTGGGGAGGGAGGAGTCTAATATATCGAGATAACTGTACAGTCGACTCTTCCACAGTTTAATGACGTTTACAACGCGGAAATCGCCCAGCTCAAAACATTTTTCTGTTTCACAAGTGATGCATCTAGCAAAATGCTGGAAACGAGTTTCTTCTCGCCAAATATGATGTATTTAATGACGAAAGGTTTTCGCTTTCTCGCGGCATTTGCTTAAGCTCCAAATACGCTAATTAGTTTACAAGCCTGACAAAAATATTTGCTAATCCAGAAATGTAAACTATTCTTTTGAATTCAGTTCTCAAGATTTGTATAACCACGCAACCACTGAAATTATAAATAAAGTTGTTCTGAAGTTCAAAACATCTGATAAACACTGAAATAGCATAGTTTTGTTGATGTTGTTGTTTCGTTCAAAACGAACTTACGAAAATTTGTAGGAAACTGCAGAAAACATATGCAGCGACATAAACAAGTTCAAACCCTTATTGCTTGGCCAGCTTATTACGAAATGATTAATACGTAAAAACCTATGCAACTCCGGCGCGTGGGCGAAATGAAAATGACTAAGCTGTTTTTTTATTAGCCGTTCTCTGCATTAAAACAAATCTTAAGTTAGTCCCATAAAGAAGAACGGAACGCTACTGTTGTGATGTTGTAGCCATTTCAAAACCTAATTTGGCTGTGACGTCACAATCTCCACAATGTCTACTGGACAAAACACTTTTGTTAACACTTTATTACTTCTGTTGTCAGTTGAATCTCTAGGGATATTGCTTTCAAGTCTTCAATACCCCGCATTTTACCTTGCTGATATTGCGAAACGTATATACTTGCAAATTTAAGTTGGCGAGAGTCAACAGTTTTCATCAACAGTCACTCCCACGGCCAACTGATGCAATAGACCTTTTCACGGTTTCTGACGCCATCTTAATTGGGGGCAGTAAATGTATGGTAAATGTGAGGAATCTAATGTCTAATAATTAACGAAAAATCCCAATTCCGGAATATTTTTTAATTACAACCTCAAAATACTGGGTAAAAGAGTTAACTGATTAAATTTGAGGAATGTGGCCTCGCTGGGAAAGCGGCAATTAAGGATTTCATTTTTACATACATTTGTCTGAAATCCGAGCGCCATCCACGCGGAAAAGTTCAGAAATATCTGTATGAAAAACTAACAATGCGATTTCTCGCTTCCCACCATAGCTGTGTCCTTCAAATTCGATCGATTAAATCTTTTGATCTTTATCTTGTAGCTCACAGAAATTGAAGGAGGATAATTTTCTTTAAATTATTGGGCTTTGAACTCCTAACTTTCAAATACGTTTTCTATAAATTTTAATTGCCGTGTTTGCCACCCAACTAAAATGGAGTCAGAAACCGTGAAAAATATAAAAGGTCTTTTGTCTCCTTTGTTTCTGGAGTACGAAACTTGCGTTTACATAAGTTTAAAATGGCATGTTTTTAGTAACTCCAACATCACGGCTCACGAGATGATCACTAAAATATTTTTCTCTAATAAGCGCACTCTGAAAGAGTCCAAACCCGCTTGGGGTGGTTGGGGTAAAGTTCCCGTCTATAATAATGATTAAAAATTGAACTGTAACCAGGATGTGACATAATAAAAAAGTAAAAAGCGTTCTCTGGTTAAAAAGGTTTAAGGAAAATATAAGCTTTCGGCTGTTTTACTATAGCCTTTAACGAATATGAAAAATAGTAAGCGCGTGGTTGGAAATATATATTCCAACTACGCGCTTACTATTTTTCATATTCGTTAAAGGCTATAGTATAACCACCGAAAACTTATATTTCCCTTAAACATTTTTAACCAGAGAACGCTTTTTACTTTTTTATTATAATAATGATATTATTATTGCATGATCGCTGCAGTGTTATCGAGTAGGAGAGGGGTCAGAGAACTTTGGGTGTTAAACAGGATTATATAAAATAAATATTTGGATTAGGAAAAGTAAAGTCAAAGACCTCAGTTACCAAGTGGGATCGGCTTAGCAAACCTTGTACCTTGGTCAACTGCTTTGTTTTTCACCAGACTGACAATTTCAGTCCGCCAGTAAATCTTGATAACAGCAGACACGTAAAGATTTTAAGGAAAACGACCAATTTTTTAAGTTTATAAAACCCGTTTCGACAGAGCTTCTGTCATCTTCATTTGAATGATTTACAAAGCATGGAAAGTTGCAGTTCTGTGCTTGTTTGAGATCGAAGTTCATCGACTTCGTTATAGCTAGACAATAAAGCGACCGAAATGTTGGATGTTATATAGCTTGTTCATCTTTAATCAGCGATATCAGAGGTGAGTCTTTGTTCTTATAAGACCAACATTCATAACGGCATTAATCTTTTTCTGAGAGTTTCAAGGTTTAAATATACCAGATAAAAAAAACAAATTTATTGAGAGCAGTTTATTGTTTTTCATCTGGCTTACAGCGCAACGTTAACCGTCGTACCTTCACTGCTCGGCTGAAAAGGAACATTTTGTTGAGCTAGAGGTCTGTCAGTGAAACGTGCCAGGATAAAACGGTCTTCCGCGTGGACGCCATTTTTCTCACGTGATTTAGTAATTTTCGCTTCACGCCGCAATCACGTGGTGGCCACGCAGAAAGTGACGAGGGCCGGCCTTCGAATTCTCTCACTGTGGCTCTCTAAAAAAATACTTTTCAGGCGATCACTTTGACGGCTTTGCCGATCTCAAAATAAAACTGGATCGACAGACTAAGTGTATAAGGAAAATTTCTTGAGCTTCAGTTCGTTGTTGATACTTGTTCTTCAGTTTGTCGAGCATACTTTTCAAGAACGAACTGCAAAGAGAACTCAAAGACTCTGATGGATCAGCTCAAACTACAACCTCTCTTGGTGACTTTGTTTTAATAGTATAGTCAACAGAATTTATTTTACTTGGTTTCTTTGAGCGAGATCAGCACACTGCACTTACACTTCAGATGAGAGTCTTACGTAGATGTCAAAGCATTTAGATCATAAGCCTTGTCGACTCAACTACATATCCCGAATTGAAAGATGACATGATAGACATTCTAGGCTATCGAACAGGTCGACTAAATTAAATTAAACCATCGTTATTTTGCTGTCAGTCTAGCCCACTGTTTAACTAGCCTCGTGACAAGTACTACAATAACGTAATAATTACGCTCAGTGCAAACTGATGAGCAAACATTGAACATTCCCACGGAGTTAATCAATAAGGGAGACTTTTCCTTCAGTATCTGCAGTATACATAGACAAAAAAACGTACAAAAATTTGTTACAGTTGTATTTTTTTCTTCATGCGATGAAGCAAGGCGCAGCGTTGTAGTTTAAAACATTTACTGACTTTAAGGAAAACGACCAAATTTTTAAGTTTATAAAACATGTTTCGACAGAGCTTCTGTCATCTTCAGTTGAATGATTTACAAAGCATGGAAAGTTGAATAATAAGTAGACGGAAATGCTAATTAAGCCAAATAGTAACAACAGAACGTGAAAATGTGTGAATTAAAAGGATAACTTTAGATTAGCATGGTGTAATTGGTGATTGAGGCAAGGTATACGTAGTTCTTTTTGAATATGAATAGCCTCCTTTATCTTGAGTTGAAAGCTGGTAGTGGCGTGATCTAAAATATGAAAGCAGTCTATTGTACACAAGGCGCGACAACGTTCCGAATTCTGAAGATGTTTGAAGATGTGAGAGGCCCTATCTACGGCTAAGTGCTCACGTAAGCGTGTGGAAAAATGTCGGGTGGTTTCGCTGACATAACAGACATTACGGCCCGCACATGCAAATTTGTAAACCACGCGCGAACGAAGCCCGCCGGGGATAGGGTCTTTCTTTTGGTGTGAAAGACCCTATCCCCGGCGGGCATCGTTCGCGTGTGGTTTACAAATTTGCATGTGCGGGCCGAAATGCCTGTTATGTCGGCGAAACCACCCGACATTTTTCCACATGCGTACGTGAGCACTTAGCCGTAGATAGGGCCTCTCACATCTTCAGAATTCGGAACGTTGTCGCGCCTTGTGTACAATAGACTGCTTTCATGTTTTAGATCACGCCACTACCAGCTTTCAACTAAAGATAAAGGAGGCTATTCATATTCAAAAAGAACTACCTTGCCTCAATCACCAATTACACCATGTTAATCTAAAATTATCCTTTTAATTCACACATTTTCACGTTCTGTTGTTACTATTTAGCGCATTTCCGTCTACTTATTATTCTATTTTGCATCTCATTGAATAACAAAAGTGCCTATTGTGTTATGCCTCGTTCATAAAGCGTTCCGACACATGTAAATGAGTGGGCCGGGTATTCTGCAATCGCTCCAAAAATACAACTGTAACAAATTTTTGTACGTTTTTTTGTCTCTGCAGATACTGAAGGAAAAGTCTCCCTTATTGATTAACTCCGTGGGAATGTTCAATGTTTGCTCATCAGTTTGCACTGAGCGTATTAAATTATTACATGTTATTGTAGTGCTTGTCGCGAGGCTAGTTCAAACAGTGGGCTAGACTGACAGCAAAATAACGATGGTTTAATTTAATTTAGTCGACATGTTCGATAGCCTAGAATGTCTATCGTGTCATCTTTCAATTCGGGATCTGTAGTTAAGACTTATGATCTAAATGCTTTGACATCTACGTAAGTTTAAATTTTGATGACTCTCATCTGAAGTGTAAGTGCAGTGTGCTGATCTCGCTCAAAGAAACCAAGTAAAATGAATTCTGTTGACTACCGTAAAATTCCGGTTATAAGCCCCCCCGCTTATAAGCTCCCCTGGTTATAGGCCCATCTACCTGGAAACAATAAAATACATCCGGTTATAAGCCCCCCCGGATATAAGCCCCCCTCTACTGGATGACAGTATTGAACAGGGCTAAATGTTGCTTTATTATGACTTTTTAACTTAAAAACGTATTTTGACCAACACTGCCGTGGCTTGTTTCGAAACGTTTTTTTTATTTCGCTTATAAGCTCCCCCGGATATAAGCCCCTCCCTTATAAGCCCACCCAAAACCCCTTACGAAGTTGTATAAGCCCAGGGCTTATAACCGGAATTTTACGGTATACTATTAAAACAAAGTCACCAAGAGAGGTTGTAGTTTGAGCTGATCCATCAGAGTCTTTGAGTTCTCTTTGCAGTTCGTTCTTGAAAAGTATGCTCGAGAAACTGAAGAACATGTACCAGCAACGAACTGAAGCTCAAGAAATTTTCCTTATAGGTCTGTCGATCCAGTTTTATTTTGAGATCGGCAAAGCCGTCAAAGTGATAGCCTGAAAAGTATTTTTTGAGTCTAATGCGCATGCACATTAGACTCTATGTAGTAGAAAAAAGCTGTTTATAGCAATCCCAAGGGAATGGTTCGGGATCGATAATCGTTCGGTGTAATTGGAGATACACTTGAAGTTTTTTTTTTTACCGCTAAACGTGGTTTAATGCGAATATCTCGTCCGCAATTCAAGTAATCCAGAAGCTCATTGCTCATTTCACAAAGATATGTTTAGCGGTGTTTTGTAATTTTTTTGGTGATTTTTGGGGATGTTTGGAAAGAGATAGTTTTTCTCAAAGGATTTGTAAGATTTGGAGAACTAAGAAATATTAAAGATTTAATGTGATTTTAAAATTAGAATTTGGAGTTAAAAATTAGTATATGGACACCCAAATAGTCCCCTGACAGCCTGAGGTGCTCTTGCGTGGGGGTCAACTGTCTGTTGGTGTTTCTAAAATAATTTCTTTCTTCTATCCATTCCTTAAACCTCTTAAAAGTTCACTCAAAATTGGGTGTACCCCCACCTTAAACAATAGCCCGCCTCATTGCGGGCTTGGTGCGGTGATCGTAATCCAATCAGGAAGCAAGGATGTTAACGAAGCAACGGTCGAACGGAGCTCGAGCACGACACGCACTTGTAAAAGAAATTGTCACGTATGTAATTGGAATAAATGTTTTACCGTGCAAAATAATATGAATCCTCGTTTTCAAGTGTGAAGCCACTGAAAATGTTCTCCTTCCAGCTGCATGTCTTTTTATAATCCCTGGGAAACGCAACGTGAAATCGACATCTTTTGATGAAAAAAATCCGGAAATGAGATTTGTGTTCATAAACAAAAAATAACTTTGAAGAAATGGAAAATTAAATAAGATTGTAGTCAGCAATTGATTGTTCAATTCAACTGAAGCAGGATTTCATTCGCAGAATGCAACTTTCATTAAAAAGAGTTTTGTTTTCACTATTGAAGATTCAATCTAGAGCTTGAAAACAAGACAGTGTAATCAAATTACATTTCGCGCGACAGAATGAAAACTCGCTTTAATAGTTATTGAATTCTGCTCTGATTGTTATTTCCATGTATTGACTATTTGAAAGCTGTTCTCAGTCATGACTGGCAAAACTCTTTCATTCAACTGCTTGCAGTGTTTAATACACGTGAAAATATTTCGCTTAAGGCGGGGGTACACCTGAAGCCTGTTTTTCCACTGCTAAACTTGGTTTAATGCGAATATCTCGTACGCGTTTCAAGTAATCCAGAAGCTCTATGCTCATTTCACAAAGATATGTTTAGCGGTGTTTTGTAATTTTTTTGGTGATTTTTGGGGATGTTTGGAAAGAGATAGTTTTTCTCAAAGGATTTGTAAGATTTGGAGAACTAAGAAATATTAAAGATTTAATGTGATTTTAAAATTAGAATTCAAAGTTAAGAATTAGTATATGGACACCCAAACAGTCCCCTGACAACCTGGGGTGCTCTTGCGTGGGGGTCAACTGTCTGTTGGTGTTTCAAAAATAATTTTCTTTCTTCTATCCCTTCCTTACCTCTTAAAATTTCACTCAAAATCGGGTGTACCCCCACCTTAATTAAATTACATTCTGCACGCAATGTTTTCTTTGCTCTCCGTTAAGGGAAATCTTTGTTGAGCAGAATTGCATAAATTGCAAAGGAATTGAAAAAAAATATTTTGGCTTATTTTGATCGGATTTAGGCTGTTCTTGTCTATCTATGGGGCGGACCATTATTTTTTTAGAAGCTGCGGGATGAAAATTTTTCCAAGACAAACACTTTTTTTTCTGTATCGTTGTCTGTGAAAACATTTTTTTCCGGTGTCATCTTCCTGCAGACAATTTTTTTCATGCCTGCAAAAAATTTAGTTGGGATTTTTTTGCCCGTACGATCTTCTTATGGTCTACAACGCACTAATCTTTTAACATGAATCGATGAACTCAAACCCTAAGTGTTTTTCCTATTTCAAATATAACATTTCGTCAACTTTCTAAATATATATACTTAAGAGAACAAATATTATCGACTTCTTCTGAACCACTGTTACTACCAAACCTCTACTACATCTCTTGCTCTATGCCGTAAATACCGAAACTACTTCAACATATTTCAACCGCACTAATAATCCATGACGCATTAGACTCATGTACCCACTGGGTACTATTTTTTAGAGAGCCATTGTGAGAGAATTCGAACAGTGTCGAAGTTATAGTCGCCAAGGCCGGCCCTCGCCACTTTCTGCGTGGCCACCATTTTTTTTGACCTTTTTTTTCTCGTGATTGCGGCGTGAAGCGAAAATAGAGCACGTTCGTTTGGGATCAATCCGGAATAAGAATAATTGGAATAATGCAAGTTAGCGTTCGTTTGGCTGCTCTTCCTATTCCGGAATACTTGGATTTCCTTCCTGCAATTCTGCTCCCAGGAGCAGATCAAGAATAGCCGTATTCCAGAATATATTCTTATTCCAGAATATTCCCAAACGAACGCGCCCTAAATCACATGAGAAAAATGGCGTCCACGCAGAAGACCGTTTTATCCTGACGTTTCACTGACAGACCTCTAGCTCAACAAACGTTCCGTTTCAGTCGAGCAGTGAAGGTACGACGGTTAACGTTGTGCTGTAAGCCAGATCATAAACAATAAATTGCTCTCAATAAATTTGTTTTTTTATCTGGTATATTTAAACCTTGAAACTCTCAGAAAAAGATTAATTCTGGCGTCAATACTTCATCTTCGTTATGAATGTTGGACTGATTTAAGATGAACAAACTATATAACATCCAACCTTTCGGTCGCTTTATTGTCTAGCTATAATGAAGTTGAATATACTTCGATCTCAAACAAGCACAGATGTAGAGGCTTGATTATTAGTTAAAAGGCTGGAAATAAAAATTTGGCTTTTTTCAACCTCTCTTGATAACGTTATCCCCTTGTCAAATTTCTCCGCTCTTTGATCAACCCAGGAAAACAGACCGTGGAGCGCCAAGTAAGCTAGTACTGTAGCAGAGTTGGACGAGAGCAGAGATACAAGGAATATTTGAAATGCTATCGCAAGAATAGATAGCTAAATGAAAACGCAAAATAAACAATTGATTTTTTATTTTACATGTCGTGATCAAATGTTTCTGGTTACTTTTGTTCTTTCTAGCTTGATTGTTTTAAAACATTTAAGGTATGTAAACTAAGATGGTTGTTTATTAGTTTTTCGTTAGCTCACGGCTAGCGATAAAGTTCTTTACAAATCTCTATATTTTGCCGTCAAGTTGTCTTGGCTCCCGCTGTCTCTACCAGCGCCGCACCTATTCGAATTCGCGCCATTAATTTTGTACCGGTGTGAGAAATGACGGCTGCTTGCAGTTACAACCGGCTAAGCCTGTCAGTAAACATTTCTTTCCACTGCTGGCCATAGAACTATTTTTACTGCTAAAGCAACTTATACCTTAAAAACTTTGCCACGCGCTCGCAAGATTAGCGAATCAAAATAACTTGGAATGCGGAATGTACAATAAACGGATATATCAGCTCACGTGAAATCAACAAAACCGTAACGAGAACAAAGGAAACAACTTGATCACGATATTGAACCATTCAACTCATATCGCAATTATATAGTTTACTTTTGTCCTGTTGGATTCGATGGAGATTATCTGTAAAAATAGGGAAACAGCAGGACTAGCAACAGATCTTGAAATAATAAACAGGAAATTTTTCCTTCAGACATATATGTATAAAAAATTAAAGTGTCGAATGGATTTGGATCAGTGGAAAGGATGACAAAACTACTGGGAGGTCTGTTATTGATAAAGCCCGCACTTGGTGAGAGGCTTGGTACGTGACCATGATGTTCCTATCGCGTTTTTTTGGTCTGTGCGTGCCACTTCGAGCGGAGAGCGCAGTCCTGTTTTTTCCGCAGTCATGTTTTTTTGCCGGGATTTTCTGTCGCGGAACATTTTAACTCAAACGGACATACCCTGCAAGAGGTACGAGTCCGAGGGGTCATGCTCTGCGATGGAAACAAAAACCGCAAACGCCAGGAAATCTTAGTTCTCCTAATTTTTAAGCTAGGCACAAGTCAGCCACACGGTCTGAATTCGGATTTTAAATATCTTTAGTTTGTCGCGCACTCTTCTTGCGCGCACGTTCTTTGAACTCAAATTTGTTTTCATGGCGCAACTGAGACAGCGTTTATAACTGAAATCTGACTGAAATCTTGACTTCCACTGATGAAGGGCTAAGCCCGAAACGTATGGAACTTTATAAACATTCTCCAAGGCACTTAATACTCATTTAGTGAGAACTTTTTTACCTTTTTTATGTTTTTTTCCTACCCTGTATCTCATTTCAGACTGAGCATTTGTTTTTCCTTGTTGTTCATCTGGGAATGAAAATATTTTTACTACCTCAGTAAGCAGTTTCTTTACACACCATCCAACACATTTTTGCAAGCAATGCATGACCAAATGCACGCACGATTAGCGAATATTGATGAACAACGTACACTGCTTATCACGGAAATACGATTACGAAAGTGTTACTCACGTGATGTATTATATTGGAGTAAATGACTAAATGATAACTATATAAAGAGGCTCTTGAACTGATAAGATATCCATATTCGTTGATAAGATATCCATATTCGTTTTTTGTTGGGGAATTCGTTGATTATTGTCTCGGCCAACTGCATGATTTTAAAGGTGGAGATTTTAATCATGCCAGATAAATTCATTTAATGTGGATAAAAGTTTTATATATAACAACGGAAAAAAAAAACATGAAAAATAATTTTCTTTCTTCTATCCCTTCTTTAAAACTCATAAAATTTCACTCAGATTCACATTTACCCCCGCCTTAAGTTATCGCTGGAGTAAGCTGGGCACCGTTCTTTTCTCCTGACAAATTCAATTTTAGCTCCTAACTCTATACCAAAAGGTACTTGTACTTTACTATTTAGGACTCCTATGTGCCCAACTGCAATGGCTTTACAGTCAAACGCCTCCAACCGTAGCCACTCAACAACGTTTTTGACATCTTTTTGACAAGTTTTTGATTACTTTGATGAGTTTTACGGCTTCCGGTTGAATTAAACTACCAATCAGATACCTTGAAAAATGGAAGGCGGGGTATCAACCGTTGCATGATTTGTCTTCAAACGTCAGAGTTTGAAAGGGTTTCAAAAAGCGTTTCGCACGAGCGATTATGCCAAGTTCAACTGGCGATAAATAAATTTTATGCCGGCAAAAATTTGGTCAAACTTAACTTTTCATACAAGAAATATCTTCTGGGTTTGTAAAACCGGTTGAAACTGAACGTTTCACAGATCGTTCGTATGAACCGTTGTGCAACCGGAAGCCATCAAACTAATCAAAAACTTGTCAAAAACATGTCAAAAACTTAGTCGGGTGGCTACGGCTCGACGCGCTTGACTGTAAACGACTTTGAAATGTTTTGGCACTGGGACAGTAAAATATTAATACATACGGGAAAACGAGGGGGAAAGTGGACTTTCTTCAGTTCTGCGCGAAATCGATATGCTGAGCCCGCGGTTTTTCGCCAGTAGTGTTGCTAAGTAATGTGACGTAGCCTGATGGCGTCAAGCTGGCGTAGTAGTTTTCTGATTGGACAGTAAACTCGGAAAATCTACAGATGCTTCAACGAAGATTTGCCGAGAAACGGAACTTGTTGAATCGGCCCGAGGGTCAGAGCATTGACCAGTGGTGATTTGAACAGCTCACCATTATCAAAGTAAGCTTTTCTCTGAACACTGTTGTTGAGGTGGTGCGTTAAAGCTGTTTAGTATCAGCATAAGAAGACACTTTTTCACTGAAAAAATCTCCGATTAAATTATGTACAGTTCATTAAAAAACGTGGTTACCAGTACAAAAACCTTGAAGTTTTGCTCTTGTTTTGGTTATAGTTCGTCTTACCTGTTCTTGTTTTTCAATTTTCACCAGTAAACGATAAAACCAAGTCCCATGTTTTGACAGCCTTTCTAAAGGAATACAAGAAATGCCAACGTGATAAGCAAATGGGCGATCATTTCTAAGGTCCGACGGTGGAACAGTCAAACTGAAGGCCTGAAGCGCCGGTAAAATGAAAGTGGTTCTTGCTTTTTTGCTGGTGCTTTGCACTCTCATTTCCATCAGCAGTGGAAGTAGAAAAGGTACGTGTTTGAAGTGAAATCATCGATTTATGTCAGCGACGGTGTCTATGTTTACTAGTGACCTCATATTAAACAAACCATCTCGTTCGAAGTTTAGCTGGCAATGCCGCCGCTCGAACCTTAGCTGGCAATGCCGCCGCGAGAAGGGATCTAGATAACTTTAAAAGATTGTGAAGTTAATTCAGCTTTTTATTCGTTAATTTAACCCTAACCGAATCAAGGCGATTAATCCTAAGTCGGCGGGTAGCTAGTACGTGCCAACGTCGAACACTAAGTTCATCTTCAAAGAATACTTTAACACTGCCGCAGTTTACAAGATCAAGATGACGTTTAAAAAATTGCCTTGTAAAACTTCCCAACAGTAACTGTATTTTAATCGACACCAGAGCCAGTTGCCGTGTAAACATTGTTGTCTTAACGCTCTCTAGGTTTTTTAATTTTCCATATTTTATGCAAACCCTTTCTGAGGAAGTAAATAATAGTATAGGTAGTCGGAGTTTTCTGGCTTGGGTAGTTTGTAACAATCGAATATCGAGAATTTCAAATAAAAAGTTTAAAGAAGCTGGGCGCGCCTGTGAACATTTTCCACGTGAAGGAATGCCCTCAATCACAAACCTTTTATTCCTCCCAGGTGCTAAAGCAAAGGAGATTGACCTCAAGAAAAAGTTACATCAAAAGATTTTCCATCATCACCAACATCACCACTACCACCACCAACACCACCACCCTCATCATCATCGTCATCACCACCACCATCATCATCCACACCATCACCATCACCATGACAACAAAAATAAGCACCACCACCACCATCACCACCATCATCATCATTATCACAACCCATTCAAGCATCATCTTCATCGACACCACCACCCCCATAACAAGCATTTTCACCATCATCCCCATAAACATTCCCTCCATCAACATCACCATTCGCATAAGAAACAAATTCAACAGCATCACAAAGACCTGGTTCATCACCATAGCAACAAACGAAGCGATATTACTCATGCCTCTGTCGACTTGCCCCACAAGCTCAAACTGCACGTTCAGATTAAAGATTCCCAGGCGACGAAGAGACAATCCCTTCCCGATTTGTTGGCCAATCTCGGCCACCATCTCATGAAGCTGGGAAGCAGTTTGACACCGAAAAAATCGCAGGTGGAAGTTGATGTCACTTCGACTGGTAAGTCATGACAAGGAACATGGTCATCGGTTCTTACTCTATGAAAGCCAACACAAGAATAATTATATAGAGAGATGTAAAACTTTCGGGTTTTAAAATTCACTCCTTTCACTGCTCCAGGCAATGTTGACAAAGAAGGAGACGTTAGAAATGAAGTCCCTGAACCTAAATCTTCTACCGTTGAGAGTCCTGTCATTCAAGATTCGTCTTTTGCGACGACGCCAACAGATTATCAAAAACAGAATGTCTCGTTGAATGAAGTTGAAGCTCTCTTGAACCATGCCCTTGACGCAGCGAGTGGTGATGAGGTGGGAAGTGCTTCCTCTGGAAATGGTGCAGGAGAACCAGTAAATGTCTTTTTTATAAATTATTCATTAGTCACAGTGGATATTAAGCTTGTGCTTTGTGTTTGTGTTTTGGGAGGCAGTTGAAATGGTGCGATATTGCAATGCAAGTTGTTCTATATATACACTGAGGTTTGTGCGGATTATTTCATGCATCTAAATCAGCGTAGAATCCATTCCAGAATGATACTTAGACCCAGTTCGGTGTTTTATGCTTCACTGCTATTTTCAGTTCTATTCTGAACCGAATGTGTGCGTTGCTTTAAATTCTGTAACGAAAACCTTTAATTGGCGCATACAGTTAATTCACGCTTCCTCCTTTATTTTAAAAAATTGCCTGCAAGCCTTCAAAGGTAAGTAAGGAATGCGTCACAGTGTACTGCTAAAGAGGAGGGGAACAGGTAACCTAGAACTGTTCCAACTCGACAAACTATATTACTAGAATCCCCTTGAAGCAACTTGCGAATTATATTCCAACTTGGGCAGCACATGGCCACTTCCACATCATGGTAAAACAAGGAAGTATACTGTCCAGTTTGGAATTATGGCATTCAAGAAAGTCCTTTAACTGCCAAATTTGGCAGTCCTTGCAATTGTTAGCAATCGATTATTTCCGCCCCAGATTGGACAGTCATATTGTTACGTATACACATTATAACTAATGAGCTGCAGTGAAGTTTATTTTTCATTTTACGTTGCCTTGCAGAGCGATGCCGCAACAACAAACGCTGTTACCAAGACAGACGAAGCAACAACAGCGGACAGGCGAAATGACACGTTTCCAGACCCAGAGATATCTGGACCGTTAGAGAGTCAAGAAACTGATGCATCTGAGAAACGAAGAGAGTCAAATGTCACACTCGAGGAAATCGCTCCGCAATCTTATCAAACAGAAAACACTGACGAACAAGAACTAACAAAAAATGGTCGACCCGACGCTGAGCAAGACGACCAGTCACACGTCCGAGATGATCAATCGAAAAATGTCGAATCTGAAACAAACGTTTCAAAAACTAATGTCGATTATAATATTGGAGACCGACACGAAGAAATACATGAAAATGGTAATCAGACTGAGTCATTAAACCTCACATCGCAATCTGTTTTAGAGGAGCCCAAGATCTCAGATACCAATTCAACCCTGGAAGATGAAGAGAGCCAGAATGACAAGGAAGTATCTGAATCTCGTGCAAAGGAGTCACAAAACTCGATTAATGGAGAAAGCGCGGCTCAAGATAGCACAGATGAAGAAGAAGAGAAGAAAACGGAAGTATCGGGTAGTGGGGAGGAGCCTTCCACGGAAATCAAAGACAACACTGAGGGACAAACAGCAGCTGATGACGAAGTGTCTCAGGAAGCTAGCGGTGCAGGACAACCATCTGACAAACCCAGCCACCAAGATGAAGAGGAAAACATATCAGTACAAAGCATCGATCAAAATGATATTGAAAGCACCGAGGGACGTCAAGGCAGAGAACGTGAAAGTAAACCCCTCGTCAATGAAAGTGCAGATTCTTTAGACGAATCGATAAAACCACTTCCAGAAGAAAACATTGATAAACAACAGAGAGTAGTAAATGTCGAGGGGAATCAGATTATGGGAAAGCAGAGCGAAGAATCATTCCAACCAGGTTCAACAGAAGGCACCGAGCCAAAGAAGGGAGGTCCTGCTTTCAAAGACAACAAGCGTATCGACCAACCTGATCCAAATGATTCGGAAAGACCAGACTCAGTAGAAAGCCTTGATCAGAGTGCTTCAAGCAAAGATGTGAAACATGGAGAAGACCTCGATACGCAGTCAACACAGCCTGCCCTCAATGAACCCGAAAGATCGAAGCCAGCTACAAACCTCGAGAAAATTTTCCAGGCACAGAATGAGCGGCCTACCATTCAACAGGATGTCACAGACGACCATTCAAAACAACCCAACCAACAGGATCACCCGGCTTTTAATGAAATAGATAATGCCTCTGGTGCAAGCCAAGAATCAATAGAAGACAACAACGTTACTCAAGATCAAGATTCACAGAGGGAGCTTGACGGATTCGGCGAAGGTCCCAAAACTCCGGCCATTTTAGATGAACTTGCAGAAAATTCTTCACCCAGTGGCGGTGAGCCACAGGTGGTTAACGTAGAAGGTTCCCAGTTAAGCGATCTTCACGAGAACGCATCCCAGGAGACGGGTCCTGAAGATGCAGCAGACGAGATCCCAGTGTATACTTTATCTTCGCCAATTGGCGATGATTTATTTGCAAGTGATGAAAGTAGTCTGCCGACGCCGACGTCTTCAGTTACGACTTCCTCGGTGAATTTCATTGACTCAGGAGTAAATATGTCCCCAGGATATTCAGACTCATCATCGCTGTCAGACGGATACAATACGTATTCTGCAACTGGTGCATCATCCCAAGGAGTTTACAATTCTCTTACACAAAGTGGTAAGTTACTAGATATATGACGCTCGGAAGAATTATACTGTGAAGTGAAAAACTACTTCACAAAGGCGGATCCAAAGGTCCCCAGAGTAGAAAGATGGACGTTTCCTCGTTTGGAAAGATGGAAGGGAATGGGATGAGTGCAGGGGCACTTTTCCGCTTAAAAAACTGGGCGGAGGTCCCCGGAGTCGTCCAATGTTGATCCACCACTGCTTGATTTGTGCATTTACCATGGGTTAATATGCAATTTTTATGGAACTAGTTAAAGCAAAACCAACGCGTTTTCTAATTCTCACACCTCAACGACCAAAAAGAACTAGCTGCCAGGAGTCACAAATGAAAGTCACGAGGAACTGGTATTTGTTACAGTTTCTATTTTGAGCAATATTTGAGTGGGTACCCCTGGCCTCCTCCCTAAATAGAGTCATGATATAGTCAAAATAAATAAAACCACACAAAAAACCTGTGCTCGCCACTGTTAACACAACGGAATAAAACGTAGAAAACCAGAGGACTTATCATCAAGGTGAGAGCCAATGACATACATATTTTTTTTATTTCTACTTAGCTGGCTTACAAAGAGATATGCTTGATGATCCGATACAGGAGTCTTTAGAAACCGCTGTTGACAGCAAATCAAGCTAAAGTAAAGTGGTGAGTGTTTTTAATAGTGAACACCTTAACATATACTAGACAAACCAAATGCGCAGAAGTCGTCTTAATGAACTTCTGGATTCAAGCTATTTTCTTTTTGTTTTTTAGGTGAGCAAAGTGTATCACATTTATGCACAAAAAACGACACATTGGCACCTCAGGAGCAAGCCATTTCTTAACACAGACGCTTTCTTCATGACTGCGTGGCATTTCTGCCAATAGACTGTTAGTTAGCATGACTAAGCAAAATGACCTTGACTTTCGTCGCTTACATCTCTTTAACTATTACCTTGCTAATTCACAATTTTTTTCCTTAGATCATTTTGATATGGTAGGAAGAACAGTCTATTACATAGTGTGGTGGTTAGAAAAGAATTGCCCCGTGTTACTTGATAACTTTGTTTCTGTTTTGTTACGCGAGTGTTATCCTTGCAAAACGTTAACAGGACGTAAATGTTGTAGTAGAATTTATATATATAGCTTTTCTGTTTTGGGCAAGGTATAGACCTGCAACGATTCTTGTGAATTTCGAATTTTATGAGCTGTGTAAATGGTTTAAAAACGCTTGCAAAGCATTATTCGGAGCAGTAGAGGAAGCATGGTTTCTTTCTTCCAATCCAGGATCAAAGCAAAACCCATCGTACTTTGGTAAAATAAGCGAGCTTTCCCGTGGCGGTCATCGTCTGCAAGTTTTTGATACGAAATCCAATTAGCTCATTGGGAATTTCCCTTCTGAAAACTGCTCGAAGCCTTTTCCTCTTAGCTCAACATGTACTGCATTGTTTAAGCGGGGACTGACGCTTCGCGAGACCTGACTCATGCAGTTTTATTAGCAAGCATAGGAAATTAAAATATATACATATATCATACACGTTATAGGGAGAGTGCCATCATTTATTTAAATCCATAGATCTATATGTTGTTGCCATACACCAGTTTTCTGGTATCAGTATAGAGCATAGCCTGTTGCACCTAGTTATAGCCTTGTATATAAGCGATCAATATAGTCTTCTTCTTCATTCAGTGAGTTGTCATCTGAGAAATGTCCTTAACTCTGACCCTGATAATAGACGCCTCTATGGTAAGGATGCTGTTCAAAGTGAATCGTTAAAGCTGTATAAGCGTTTTGATTTGTCTCTGAAAACACAATTTTTGAGAATTCCTTTGTCTGTTTTGGTTGTAAAATACTCTGTAAAATGACAATAAAGAAGAGATTATTCCAAAAGCAATCAAGGAGTCGTGCGTCCCATCTGTTGCCCCTGAAACATCCCGCTGCGGCGTCATCAGTGTCCCTGCGACATGCCCCTTCATACGTCACATCTTGGAAAAATTGGGAGGAGGACTTGAACCGGATTACAAGTCCAGCGCCTCAACCACTATTTATGTTTCTCTTTATTATTACCTCATTGGTATTTTCGAGCTTAGAAAAAATATTAGTTTGAGGTTTCCTTACTTTCGGGGAAAGAATTAAAAACTGACTTCAAATATCGTGCCACACCGTTAACTGCCGCTTATATTAAAACCCTGGGCTTATACAACTTCGTAAGGGGTTTTGTGTGCCTGGGTGGGCTTATAAGCGGAGGGGCTTATATCCGGGGGACTTATAAGCGTCATGGCGTCATCATCATAATAAAATAATGATGGGGGATGGGGGATGGGGGATGGGGGATGGGGGATGGGGGATGGGGGTTGCGGGATGGGGGATGGGGGATGGGGAATGGGCAAGGGCGTATTATTGAATTTTTACGGCACTTGTGATTGTGCGTACCCACTGATTGTAAATTCTATGTTTATGTTCTGTAGTATGTTTGTATGCCCTCACGTACCCTTTGGTTCTACTAATATTTATTTAGACAGAGCATATTTCGAACACGAAACTTTTGTTGGACGGCAAATCAAAGAAAGCCGGATAACGCTTTTTTACTGTTGCTTTTGAAAATGTATGTGGTCTAGCATACGAAACGTCAAGTCGAATAAATATGCGTTATTTTGCAATGTTTATCACCGCGGTTTGTTTACTATTATTAGTCAAGTAACGACGGCCTAAAAACAAGAGTTAGCTAGAGTTAATATGTTAAAATCTACAATGGCGGCTGAATTACGCATTCTTTGTGAAGTTTAAGAAACTAGCTGGCTATTTATTTCCCATAATACTCTTGCATCGATTTATAGAATTGTTTGACCGCCGTGACCACACTTTTTCTAAGATGATAAAAACGAATTTAATTTCTTATACATGCCTGCATGCACACCTCATAAACTATTATGCCTTAGAAAATACTTTTTTTTTACTTCAAATAAAACACAAAGCAAGCATTCTCGGATGTCCAGTATTCCCACATCCCTTTAAGCATGAATCGCATATCTTCGGACAATATAATTCTCTAATTCCTCATTGAACGCTCTTTGTTCCATAGTTCCTAAAATAAATCTGAAATTTATCTTGTCTTTGACGATGCCCCTGTTCCCCAAAATAAAGCCCTTTGTTGCCTTGTTCCCTGAAAATAAAACCTGTTTCCGACAAATTAAGCCCTTCGATACCTCTCAAAAATGTCATTTGGTCTCCATTAGCCCGTATGTGTCGCCTGTTTAGTTTCCCAAAGACATCGTCTCTCTGTTCCTAATTTTCCGGCACCATATACCGTGAGAGCCTAAGTATAGTGGTACATATATGACGTGGTACGTGACAGCGACGACGGTTGTGTTACAGGTTATATAAGACAAAGCAGACCGGCTGCATTTATACAACAATTCAAATTTCGTAGCGGATAAATTATGCTAGGAAAACCAGTACGGCTACTTTACAATACCTGACATTAAATTGACATTGACATTGAATACGAGCTATCAGATTTGATGGCATACAAGATTTGTATTTACCAATGAACTCGTATATTTCGCGTGGAAATGCTTCAGTTTGATTGGTTGAGAGCAATCACCATTTACATCTGACAAAATAGAGCTTTGACTCATGTAATAACCCAGGTCTTAGGAAGAGAGCTCAAAGATAGCTAGCTTACAGACTCTAGATGTTTGAACGACAGAGCTTAAGAACCCTAATGAACCTCAAACACCACACAGCAAATTAAATCGTATATAAAGCATTATTAAATATCTCATTGGATATTTTCACATGATCACTGCCTAAATTGACTCAGATTAAATATTATTCTGCAGCCTTAAGTCACCTTTCAGGCGTTCAAATCAAGATGGTAGACATATCGAACAAAAAGAAAGATTCGTCGATCCGCCATATTGGATTTGAATGGCTAAAAGATATCGGGCACGAGATGATGAGAATGACTCTTATGAAAATTTGGCACACAAATGTAATCACGTGGGAAAAGGTTAGCTGTTGTTAAGGTACTGAGATTCTGCATCAAATTAAAAAACTAAAAACAATATATAAAAATGTATTCACATGCTTTTCGGTGCGAAGAAAGAACGCATTAATTGAATCTGTATTGTTAAAATTTGAGATTGTCAAATTTAATCAAATATAAAAAATGGGACAAAGTAGAAAGTCCGTAATATTAAATTCTTTTTATAAAGAAAAACAAAGATCAAAAAGCTTTTCAAAAGTTTATGCTTTCAGTAGAAACAAGTTGGTGAAAGATCTCGCGATTCTGTCGCGATTCTATCGCTAGGTCAATCAAAGGTACAAAACCTTTAGGATTTGAAACCTTTCATGAAAGTTTATTTTATTAAAATATGGAAAAGTATGAGCGAATTTAAATTGTTTCGAAAATTCGTTCTTTGGATCAACAAAAAGCATGCGTCTTTTTTTAAATTGAAAAAAAATCACTTTTATCCCGGAAAATCTCAGTACCGAGGCAAAAGACCAAGTTATTGGGGGTAATACGGATAAACTGGGAAGTCTGCATAATGACAGGGTTCACCGACTGGTTGTCCTTTGAAGCACCCTTGGCACTGAGGAGGCACAGAAACGGGGCCAGAACTGTAGACATATGGTGGCTGATACATGAAGGGTAGATAGGGTGGTGCAGCAGGAAGCGCTTGGGTAGTTTGTCCAGATCCTTCTCGTGCTTCCTTGCGCCATTTGAAACGTCTGTTCTTAAACCATGACTAAAAAAAAATCAGAAGAAAAATAGGAACAAATGATCAATTAAGGATGGAACTTGTCATGATAATAAAAATTTCGCTGATAGTACACGTTATCATACGAAAGCCAGTTCTGCTCGTTGCTTTGTGGGCAAAACCGCATAGGTTTTTTTTTTTTTTGGGGGGGGGGGGGGGGGGGGAGGGGGGAGAGGAACCAGGAGCAACTATCATCCCAGGTCGGTTCATTGTTAGCAAGCTGCATTTCAGATTCTTAGTTCAAACAAGTCAACGAGCTTGCGCGCAGCGAGTTTTTATAACATGTATAACAGAGGATATTCAAGCTACCTGCACGGCGACTGGTTTAACCATCAGGCGTGCAGCCAGGGCCATACGCCGTTTAGTTGAAAGGTATGGTGATGCTGTAAAGGCTGCTTCAAGCTCCGCTTTCTGATAAATTGAAAAACGGGTGCGTCCTCCACGCTTCTTCTCCACGACATTCAGAGGATCCTGCTCATGCTCGGGTTGAATTTCGCCTATGAAAGCAAAAAATAATACAAGAAAGGTATAAATAAGTCAATGGCACAAGTTATATTACTTGGTTAAATCGCTTCCTGAACGTTTGGAAGGAGGGGTGGAGTGCGATGCGCTTCTTGAAGCCCAAAATGTGCTATCTTCTGTATTATAATTTAGACCTAACCCTACCCAAGAACTAACTGATTGCTGGTCAGAGTGCACAAACCATACCTTATTGCAAAGAAAAATGAACAAAATCTATACCCTATTTCAGATCATCGTTTCTGTCTTCCCTTTTTTGAGATTTATGATCAGTTCATTCTTGCGAAACCAAGTAGCCAGATTGTTGATGTCATCATTTAGATTCCTTTCGATAACATCAAAATTGTTTGAAGAAGTAAAGATCACTGTGCCGTCGGCATACGTAATGATTCTGGAAGATTGAAGAGGCTTGTGAACATCATTAAAATATTTAATGAACAGCAGCGGCCCAAGAATGCTTCCTTGTGGAACCCCAGTAAAAACGGGGTTGGGTTCTGACAGAACACCATTGTATTGAACAGTCTGCTTTCGTAAAAACAGGTAATCTGTCAACCAAAGATTGAGTCGTCTCCAACGTAAACAGCTCAATCTGATGATAAATGGTCTACCTATTAACAGCACAACAACCTACAAGTACTTGGATGTCCATTTAGATCCTACATTGAATTTTGAAACCCACTTCAACAAAACCTACAAGAAAGCGGCCGGGAGAGTCAATCTGCTGCGGAAAATTCGTTCTTCCGTTACTTGTGCAACTGCAGAAAGCATTTATAGGGCTATGATTATGCCTGTTTTTACCTACTGTAGTCTAATTACACTAAGCTATTCAAATACACGCAGGTAACTGATTCGCAAAATCGAACATCGTGGCCTAAACTGCATATCTTCAGGACTGGAAAACAAGACTGACATCCGTATTCCATCAGTTGACAGTTATTTGAAAAGAAAAGTCAGTCTCTGTGTTTTTGATTGTCTACTTGGAAATGCGTGTACTCCTTTTAAGAACTATTTTAAAAGAGTTAATCACAATGTCAATACTAGGAACAGATTTTCCTCTATCGAACTGCCGAAAATGAAGCTAGAGTTTGGCCGTCGGAGTTTTTCGTTTTTAGCAGCCTCCGTTTTTAACAGTTTACCGTCGGACATGAGAAATCTGAACTCTAGGCTTCTATTTAAACAAAAAGTTAAAGAACATTTTTATTTGTAATTTTTATTCATAAGCTTTTATATGTTTTTGTCCATTGTAGTTTTAACATTTTTAAACTTTTAAACTTTTTGTATTTTTACCTTTTTAAATTTTTAAATCTTACAGGACCCCTAAGATAACAGTACTTTCTAGTACTGATGGGTTAATCGTGTTAAAATATTCGTTCGTAAACTAGAACGGCTCAAATTTACTCCAGCACTTTCAAGTGCGACTCAATGATTTGTATTACGAGCAATTGGTTGCCTTTCCATGTGATAGTCTAATTTAAAGTCAGTTAGAAATTTCCAATTTCTCTTGTCCTTCTAGTATACAAATACAATACTTTATTTACCCACGCGACATTTAGGAGGGCAAGCGCTCGTTAGAACATGTGCGTTAACATAAAATAGTATTAAAAGAAAAAAAAAGAATATATAATCTATGTAATAGAAAATATATGCCTAAATATAGTTATGTACAAATATTAATTGATTGGCTGACAAAATATTCTTACAGGAGTTAACTTCGCACTTAGTCGTCCTCTTGAATGTTTTTTAAAATCTCCACAATTTTGTCTCTTACTGGTGTTTTGATTTCTTGTCGGAGCTGAGCTTAAATTTGCAAATTTTACTTTTCGTTTTTTACTATTTTTACTATTTGGCTCTTCCGTTTAGTGTTTCTAGCAGAACCAGTCAATGTTTTTTGTAATTTTTGTTTGTAACTTTCTCACCATAAATGAGTCTGTTAGATCGGCCGGTCAAGATGGCGGGCTAGATGGAAAAATCTGGACCGCCGTCAATGTCGATTTGAATCAAATTCGTGAATTCGGTAGTTCGCAGTCCTCGTGAGACACGGACATATAGTAATAATCCTTATAATTTTAGCTTTACGGCTCACTTTGCGGCTGTCATCATCAAGACTACGAAATGATTATGTTGAAACGAAGCTAAGCTAAGAATCGACCAAGTCCGCTGAAGTAAAGGACAAGCCCCAAATGTAAGGTGACAAACTTTATAGAATTGCTAAGCCTAATTTTAGTATGTTTTCACTTCGACTCTACCCGTGAATTGTTTGCTGCTTTTCGCCTTCTTTCAGCCGCTTTTGTTGTACACGTATATGAGTTGATTTTCATTTACTGTGAATTGATTTTCTTTTGCGGTGAGTCAGTTGTTTTGCCTGAAAGGTGGGACGACAATATCACCAATTTATTATTCGATGCATTTTTCCTTCCTTAATTTCATTGGCCGAGAGCCTACCACGTGACCCACCGTCACCGTTACCGTCCGACAGTAGTTGTGTGCGATTATGTGAAAATCCAGTGTTGTGGGAGAGCGGTTTGATTTTTACATCCTAGACCAGAAAAACAACGGGAATACAAAGAAGGAAACGAAAATTTACCTCAATTAATATCTTTTTATTAATATCTCAATTAATATCTTATAATGCTTGTTACATCGGTGAAACAAGCCGACATTTCTTTACGCGCGTGCTCGATCACTTGTCATCGGACAGATATTCCCATGTATTTTAACATTTGCAGAGTTCGTGCCGCCTGTTCGACAGATTACTTCAAAGTTTTAGACTCTGCGGCTACAAGATTAAATGGGAAAAGCCCGACCTGAATCAACAGGTCAAACACATGAATTTGACGATTTCCTTGTAAGCGCCTTGACCTCAAGTGTTTTGGTGAGATGCACGGGCCCTCTGTAGTTCCGTTAAATATACAAATCAAATGTATCGTATGTTATGTAG
Organism: Meandrina meandrites; assembly: GCA_963693305.1. Classification (NCBI taxonomy): domain Eukaryota; kingdom Metazoa; phylum Cnidaria; class Anthozoa; order Scleractinia; family Meandrinidae; genus Meandrina; species Meandrina meandrites. The sequence continues at coordinate 37,748,316 of OY855908.1, forward strand.
CGTAATGTAACGTATGCATTGTAACTCGCACTGAAAACAGCATGGAGCTGGCAAACAGCCTCAGTGCAAAACTCGACGGTAGAAACTCTTGCTCATTTTTGCTAAGAACATCATGGTGTCTTAAAAAAATCACAAATTGAACTTGATCACAAAAAGGAAAATAAAAAAAGAAAAGTTAAACGCTCGTCTTTTGGATAATGAAACATAAATTACTCGACTGTAAAAATATTGAAACAAAAGAACACCTCCACTCATTTTGTTCTTCTTTTTATGCACCTGTCATCGAAATTCAGTTCAATTAAGTCACATTATCGAGGGCTGAAGTTCTAACAGGTTTCTAATATAAAATCTAACCGTTCATTTTGGAAAAACCCTCTCTGTTCTGAATTTATTTTAAACCAAGCTTTTAGGAAACAGCTTTTCAGATGCTCAGCAAAATAAAAGATCAGCCATAGGACTAAAGCTGATTGCCAATAACGAAGCAAGTTCATGCAATCTTCCGGCCCCTTTCATCATTCACAATATCTCGCACAAAAGGGAGTTTACCAGTATTAAATCTCAACGAAGAATTAAAAACAATTTTTCCTCGCAGTTCAGTGCGCTTAGGTCGCAAGATTATCAAAATTTAATTTTTTTTCTAGAGGCCTAATGCTTTTCCCTCCTTTTCGTCGAATCGAAAGTACAACTGAACCAACATTGATGGCGAAACTTACCTGGCTCGTTTTGTTGGTCCGGTGGAGAATTCACTTCATTCTGAAACAATTTTTCCTCTTTGAACTGAAATGGGATTTCAACCACATGAACGGTACTCAGTCCAGACTCGGAAATTTGGTCCATTTTCTCCTTGACCGTGACTTGAGCAGTGAAATCAAAAGAAGCAAACTTCAAATGACATATGGCGGAGTGCTACACCTTAAACTTGCAGGAACAAATAGTTTGAAAACAACCAATTAACCTTCAAGTAACTAAAGGCCAAAGGCGATCGGAAGCTCTTTGAGTTATGTGCATTACGTCATGTGATTGCTTGTTATTCACATCATCCTACCTTTTATGGTAAATCATTAGCATTTCATCCTTTTTTGCCAGCCACAATTACAAACAAAGAGGAAATGATAATTAGCTGTGGTAGATCGCATATTCAGTTCATTTTTACTGACATCAGAAGGAAAATGCCCACAGTGATCAGCATCTATTTTCAAGACCTTTTGAGGGGGGAGAGAAGCGTGAAAATAAGACAAGGCAGTACGAACGCTGTGATTGTCTGAAAACCATATGTTGTAGTGCTCTAAAGAAATTGAGGAAAAAACCAGGTCAAACACGTAGTAATCACGATTTTAAGCTAAGGCCGCTGGCCTTTCGTACTGATTATTTTAAGCCCTCATTTTTTACTCGTTATGTCAATGAGTGGAATTTTCTCCCGTCTAATGTTATTCATAATCAGCATTAATTCTTTCAAAGTCGCCCTACTAGTTTAATTATTATCGTTTTTTTTTCGAGTTTAATCTTGTAAAATATATATGTATCATACATTTATACATTATATATATACATTTATCAATACATTTCTGAAAATAGGGTCTATTTTGAAAGGAAATTAACTTTTCCCGTACTGCTATCCCGCCATCTTTTATATTTGTGAATATCTATTGTCAGACTTTCTCCAAGTCAATCTCCCAAAGCGACCGAATCGAACTTTAATAGCGCGCATCTAAAGCTAGTGAAGCGAGCTTTAACGAGGTCACGAGCGACGTCGTCCTTATAAATGGCCCAAGCAACCAGATAAAAATTAAAAGGTCTTTGAGAAAGTCTAATCTATTGTATATTTGCGCCAAACTTAAACTAAACCCTGAGTCTTACATAAGATGGCGCTTGAAACACAGACGGCGTTATGATTTTAAATAACTTATAAGTCATTTTCTGTCAAAACCAGGAGCCCATCAAAACAGATTGAGAGCTCAAACCTTCAGCCCCGCTAAGTGAGCAGAGGCTTGGTTAGTCTGACTTCGTCTTATATAAAGGCTACGACAGGAATCCCCTCTCCCCACCCCGAAGCAGTGAAATAGCTCAAACGTACACAAGAAAACAACCAACAGTCGGGGAGAATTCGTTTTTTACTACTGCATAACCTGAAATCATGCCCTCCCTCCCTGCGACTACTAAAAAAAACGCCTGATCGCAGGTTAACTACTGCATAACTGTGCGGAGTCACACAGCTCAGGGACATTTCTGATTTGTGAGCTTGGGCTGCCTGTGGTTTGACCCCAAGCCGCTGCTTCTCTCGAAGGCGTGGTTACAAATGGGAACATGGCGGAAAATTAGAAAAAGTGTTCGCGATCGCTTGATAACTAAAAATCTGATCTCTTCTACGTCGAGTTGAAGTTATGAGCCTGCAAAACCCAACTCTTGTCTTATCGAGATCAACGCATTGGAGACGTGTTTTTCGAAGACAATGTGGAAGTCTGATTCGCGGAATACATCGCCGTGTTGTCGTCACCGGCCTGGGTAAGCTTGAGTATCTCAATATTCTATAACTATAAATGTTATTTACTGAAGGTAAGGCTGTAAGGCGGATCGTCAGCCTTAAGGTCTGATTAAATTATACGGACTGTTCCATTTTCGTGGAGGCTCGCTTGATCTTCTGTGGTGCGTTCAGCTGATTGCGATTGAAAAGGAGCAACGCAAGGGGAAGGGGATGGGGAGGGGGATGGGGAGGGGGAGGGGGAGGGGGATGGGGAGGGGGAGGGGGAGGGGGAGGGAGGGGGTTCTTAATGAAGGCATGCACTAAAACCTGAAACAACGAAACGAAACCACTGAAACGAAACGAGCGAAAGCACCGAAACGACCGAAACGAAACCGCCGAAACAACCAAAATGGCCAAAACGAGCGAAACAAAACAAAATCACCGAAACAAGCAAAACCCATTACCATTATTGAGAGCTAACCGTAAACAGGCTAACCTGAGTGATATTCAAGCTAACCAGAGTGCCATTCAGGCTAACCGGAGTGTACCTTGCACTCAGGTTAGCCTAAATAGCACTCCGGTTAGCCTGAATATCGCTCAGGTTAGCCTGAAAAACGCCCAGGTTAGTCTGTTTACAGTTAGCTCTCAATAAAAGTTATGGTTTTCCTTGTTTTGACGATTTTGCTTCGTTTCACTCGTTCCGGCCTTGTTTCGGCCGTTTCGGTTGTTTCAGCGGTTTCGTTTCAGTCGTTTCGGTGGTTTCGCTTGTTTCGTTTCGGTGGTTTCATTTCGTTGTTTCGGGTTTTAGTACATGCCCTTAATGACACCATTATTTGTCTAGTCGTGGTAGAATGTCCACATCTCTAATAACGAGGAGCCCCCACTGTGCCCCATGCAGGTAGAAAGAGTAGGACGTGCCGAGCGAGCTCCGCCTGAATATCTATTTTCCTGACATGGCCAACAAAAATTTACGGTCCAAAAAAGGCCCCGAGGCAACAAATGATCTTGCTGAAGATAATTTGGAACAAATTAGATTGCTCATCGCCAGTTTAGCGGAGAAAATCGATAAACTAGACGCCGATGGTTGAAGGCGACATGACGCCATTTATGGTAAGCTTGAACACTTAGAAGAAAGAACGAACACTCTGTTTGAAGACGTCGGTGAAATGAAAACGGGCCTTGGCTCTGTAAACAGTGAAGTAGAAGATTTAAAACAGGGGTTGGAAGACAAAGTAGACAAGAGTACCGTGGCAAAATTGTTGGCGAAGATTGACGACCTGGAGAACCGGTCAAAACGAAATAATGTTGTCTTCTGGAATAATATTCCAGAAGGTACTGAGGATGGCTCCACGTGCGAAGAAATAATACAAGATTTTTAGTCAACCACATGAATCTTGGAAGAGAAATTGAAATTATGAGAGCCCATCATACAACAATAAAGAACAGTCAAAACAGATGAAATGGAGAGCAGTCGTCAAGACCAATACACGTAGCATTGTAACGGTATCCTGACAAGCAGTTTATATTAAGAAACGCCGCTGCAAAGCTCAAGGACAATCCCTATCTTGACGCGAAAATCTTCATTTCCGATGATGTTTCGAAGGCAGTGAGAGATGAGAGGAAGATTTTGAAAGACCGGCACCTTGAGGAAATTTGTAACCGAGAAGATGTAGAATACGCCTTCATACCTTGGAGTGTTCCTCCGCGTATCCTTTATAAAGGTAACGACTCAGCAAAACTGAAGTCTTTTTTCAGACCTGCCTCTGAAGACTCCGACAGTGTATAAACATTTCTTTTCTAATTTGCCGTAGATATTGTGAGACTGATCCGAAATTTGGGCAAATAAGAAATATGAACAACTACTTCAATTATTTTCCCTTTAATTCGAGCAATTATATATAATGAGCTTTAGTGTGTTTTAATGTCAGGTATAGCATGCACTATCTTTCCTGTCAGCATTTGAGGAGCGGGGCACGACTGAGGGAGTAATAATTAGAATCTCCTTCAGTGCTTACGTTATAACATTAATTCTGGACTTAGTTTTCTTTGTAAAATATGTTAAATTGTGTGTGTGTCTGTGTTTGTGTGGTAAAGTGTTAAACAGTAGGCCAATCTTTTACAATATTCTTTCACTTAAATTGAATTGCTTGTGCGTCTTTTCTCTGATTATGGGCAGAAAAAAGAAAACTTCAAAGATGGTATCAGATGATTTTAAATTATTATCTTTAAATGTAAGAGGCCTAAGTTATTTTAAAAAAAGGAAAACATTCTCCTTTTGGTGGTTTGAACTTGTTAAGGAAAACATTACTATGACTTTAAAAGATATTATACTTGGGCTTCTAAACAGGACCGATATTATAAATTATCTTATAATTCTCGGAAAACTGTGTATTTGGGAATGTAGGAAAGCTGGCATATACCCTGATTTTAATATTTTTCTTAAAAAAGTTAAAATTAAATTTGAAACCGAGAAATATATAGCAAACAAAAATGGGACGTTTGCAAGTTTCAGGAAAAGATGGCAAGCAATTCTTGGTAAACTTTTATAGATATTTTTATAGGTATTGGTATATATAGATAAATATATATCTATGTGCCTATTGTGTTTGTGTGTGTTTTTGTGTGATGGTTTTTTCTTTTTTTTTTGGTATTCATGTAATATTAATATTAAGAGTAGTATATGTATAACACGATATTTGTAACAACATTGAAAATAAAATCGTCCAAAAAAAAAAAAAAAAAAAAAAAAGGTAGAAAGAAACCTGATTTTTTTAAATTAAATTGTTTCTTTTTGATGGGTAGGTGCTAACCTGCAGAAAAAAATATGAAGATTTCTTCCACATGGTTCAAAACAAACTGGTGCATCTCTGTTGAAACCTGAAAAGTCTATAGAAACATGTATTAAAAAAATTGCAAGAAGTCAAAGAAAATCTGTCACTAAATCATGATAATTTGTCACGTGCCATTAAACTGCTGCAAGATCAGTCTGTGCTTGGCAGGCTCAATGTTCGTTGGTGAATGAAGGTGCAAGTAGCAAAGAAACACGAGAAATAAAGATGATGAAAGCAAAAAAAATTGACTGATTGTTGAAATGTCCATAGGTCTGATTACCCCTCTTGGAATTGGTACAGATAGAGTTTGGAAGAATTTATTGCATGGAAAATGTGGAATAACACAAATACATCAAGAAGGTACAAAAATTAATTTATTTTTATTTTCTTTTGTGGCTTCTAGCTTGTTGGTCGTAACTGATCTTTTTCAAAAAATTTATTGTTGTTGTAACTAACTCTTTTTCTGAGTTTCCATTTTAAGGGGTGTCAAATGGTGTATCCAAAACTTTGCAAGACAGCGTGACTGAAATTTTTTTCTATGAGCACAAGACCTTCTAAGCTTTATAAGAAAAATTGAGACTCCAAGAAGGCATCCTGGAGAAATTTGAGAAATGACCAGATCCCTGAAATCTGGCTAATTATATTAGACACTAATAATTTTTTTGAAGGGTCACTCACCACCCCTAGCCTATTGTAACGGTGATTTCCATGGTACAACTTTCTTGCATGCAACAAGCTTACGACAGGCCTACAACGTGACTTAGGGCCATTAGCATGTGCATTTGCCTTTGGCGAGGGATGTGGTGGGTTAATTTACATCGTGTGATTCGTGTTGTAGTCATGGCGTAAGCTCACTACATGCGAGAAAGTCATTTACCGCCATAAAACCAACGTGACCTGACCTGACTAGCCCCCTAAGATTATTTTAAGCTGAAGTCTAGTGAATTGTTGTTATTTTTTGTTTCCATCTGGTCACTCATTTCTCTTTTTTGTGTAGCATTAGTGTACCAGGATCGGTAGAAAGAAATAAAGTTGTTGTTGCTGTTGTTTCATGTGTTTATATGTGTAACATGCCCCTTTGGATGGCAATTTCTGACATAGCAATCATCATTTTTTTAAATGTTATGTTTTAAAAAAGGTTTTAATTGTTATTATTTATTTTTTATGAATAGATTTTAAAGGCATTCCTGCAAAAATAGGTAAGAACTTTGTGTTCTTTGTTAAATGAACAAGACAAGGCACTTGCCTTGTGTAGATTTTTAAGACAAAATATGTTTCTAAGTTGGGAAGTAGCCTTCATAACAAGCGTTCCCATGTGAGAAAAGTGCTGTGTGTCGTGCACAAGTAATTCTAGTCACGCGAAAATTGGGGTGAGAGCAAAAAAGGGACAGGAGCAGGGAGGGGTGTATGTTTTGGGAAAATAACAAATTAAATTGATTTTCTGAAGAAATATACTTCGTGAAAAATGCTGAAAATAGTGTTTCAGAGCTTCTAGATTTCAACAGTTTCTAAGGGAGGCATACATAGCCCAAGATCCCCCTTGCAACTTGTGCCTTTGGCACTTGCAACTTTTCAGCCTGGTCTGTATCAAAAGTCTTACCTTACTTACCTGGGGAGTAGTTACGTGTATGCACATACCCATGTGTGTACTTAAAAAAGTGGATAATGAAGCAAAGTAAAATATATCAAAGTATCAGGACAACTCGGATTAATATTAATCTGTGGATTATAATAATAATAGATTATAATAGGCTTATTATAATCCGGCAATAGATTATTATAATCCAGTAATAGATTATTATAATCCAGTAATAGATTAAGGCACGGCAAAAAATTGGAAGGATTAGATTATTATTAATAATATAATCCGGATTAATATTAATCGCTATTATAATCGCGATAAAATTCCCGTGAATGTTCGGAGATACTGATATACAGCTCCAATGACAGGCACACCGCAGACATAACACAGGACTGACATGACATAGCACTGACCACATCAGTCACATGACGATCACTTGCATATGCTAGAGCTGTTAGATACCACGATGTTGACCCTAGAAGTAAATGAATAGGAGCAAGCACCTCTGGGCCAGCGAATCCGCGCTCCTTTGGTCTTAAAATAATGCCAATCTTCGGAAGCTTTGGACAACGATTAATCCTAGATAGGAATAATATAAGTACTACGTACGATTAATAGCAATCCTATCTAGGATTAATATACATCAGGATTAATATTAATATTAATATTTAAGTAGGATTAATATTAATATTAATATTAATCAGATTAATATTAATCTTACATAAGATTAATATTAATCCTAATAGATTAAGGCACGGCTCAAACCTCAGTAATAGATTATAATAATCTATTACTGGATTATAATAATCCATTACTGGATTATAATAATCATTAAGATTAATATTAATGCGATTAATATTAATCCAAGTTGTCCTGAAGTATATATACATGTATCACACCATTTGTGATACATGTTCATAAACATATAAACATCAGGATTAGACTTTAGATTTGGTCATTCTGGGTTTGCTGGGTAGAAAGACATTGGATGAGCTCTGTTTTTGTAATGTGAAACCGATTATATTTATGACTTAGTTATCATTTCATATCAAGAAAGATAGAATGCTTACACTTACAAATAACCTCACCATTACACTCTCATCACAAAAAAATATTAATAAAGCACATGGAAAAAAGTCATTTGGGACTTGAGAGGAAGGGAGGGAGGGGGGTGGGGAGGGCCTGTAGGTGGATTTGGAAACTTTGGAAACCTCTGGAAAAATCCTGGTTATGCCTGATTACAACTTACTGACATGCCAGCCTTTCTCCTGGAAATAGATCGTTCCCTTCTTATCAGAGGTACACATTCTAAAGCTGTTTTGCTTATTTCAGCCGCTTTTGTGCCGAGAGGTACAAATCCAGGAGAATTTGATAAAAGTCACTGGGAAAAGGAGCTTAGAGTGGTAAGAATTATTTTATGTATATATTCTAAAATACAGGAGGGCAGAAGCCCAGGAGAAAAGGGTTGGGAGGCAGAGGCAGGAAAAGAGAGGGCGGGAAAGCTGGATTCCCAAGGTGGCAGGAGAAGGGAGAAATGGGAAATTTTTGCAGCATATTGTATAATATTTCGCAATAGAAATGGTGCAAAGAGGTGGGAACCACTACAGAAAGGGGCAGGAACTGGGAGTAAAAGGTACGGAAAGTGGGATCGAGGTTCAGTTCAGAGCCCCCTCCCCCCTCCCCACAGAACTGTCACAGAAAAAATGCTACAGAAACCAGGGTAACTGAACCTCTAGGCATCTTAATTGATGAGTTGTTTATTGCTCAACATGGGGATGTTCTAGATTAATTTTTCTCTTGTGTAGGATAGACGAAGTACGACAACAGAAGGCCTGTTTGCTATTGTGGCTACACATGAGGCTTTTGAAGATTGTAAATGGAGACCAACTACGCAGGGACAGAAAGAACGAACAGTATGTGAACTTTGTTTTCCTAAACCCGTATTGTGTTGCTCCAAAAATACCCATACCCCTCCCATGACAGTTTTTTCCAGTTTGAACCCTCCACTCTTCCCAAAATTTCAGTTAAGTTTCATGCCTTCCTTTAAAAATCTTGGCTTTGAAGACTACTCACCCCCTCAGAATTTCTACTTATCCTATGTGGGCTGGGTCATTTTAACCCTCACTACCTGATTAAGCAGACCTTTGCAGCCTGTGAGGGGTGTGGATGCACCCATTGTACCCCCTGCCTATGGCCCTGGGAGGTTTGTAAGAAAGGGAGCGCCAAAAGAATTTTTTGTTAGGCTAGGAAGGCGAAAAGGGAGGGGGGGGGGGGAGGGGTTTGGGCTTATCAGTTCTATTTGTCCCCAGGAACCTGGCACACTTTGTTATCCTTTTGTGTCAGGGCGTGTCTTTAGGAATGGGAATCACTGGACTGGTGGACACACTGGAGTCTGGAGGTGCACTTATACAGCAGGTCAGACTATTTTGTGCGTCCCTTGATGTTTAAAAATTTAATCCTCCTCCTCCTCCTCCTCCTCATCATCATCATCATCATTTTCTTGATCATCATCATCATCGTCATCATTGTCATTGTTAGCATCTATCTTTCTGGTGCTGCATTGTCAAATAGGGCACAAACAATAGTCTTCCAGTCTGGTCCATTCCTGGCTACAATATATTATTAAAAACTAGCCATGGTATATTGCAATTCCTGTGTTTTGATTGGTTAACAGGCTATGGTTTATGAGCTCATATACCATTTCATAGCCGATACACGTCAACAGGACGCATTTTTAATAAAACAATTATTCCATTCGCGCTTGTTGGATATGAGATCATTATAGCTAACTCAGCGCTATGCGCCTCATTGGCTATCTACCATGATCTCATATCCAATGCGCACTCGTGAAATAATTGTTAAAATAATATTATTGTGACCACTTTACTCCAACACTTTCAACCAAGTTCATGGAGGAACTATTTTCATCTCAATTAGTATTTATGGAGTGTATTTTAACTCTTTTAGGGATACCGGAAAGTTAGTCCATTTTATGTGCCTAGAGTCCTCCTGAACTTGCCGGCAGGAGTTGTCAGCATGACCTTTGGCCTTCAGGTTTGTACTAAGTGCCCTTTAATCAAATAAGGCTCGTTATTTAATTGTGGTAAAAACCTTAATAAGTACTTTAAAAACTGATTAGGCATTTCTCCCAAGAATGAGTCAAACTCTCTTTGAGAGCCACTGGATTTATTTCTGAGAAACCAATTGTGTTCTGAGGCCTGTGGATTTCACATGTGATTTGGGATAGTGTTTATAATATTATTGTATTGGTGGCTTAATTATTTGATTTCATTGTTCATGTCACTGAAAAGTTGATCCAAAACTCCTTAATGATGTCTGGATGAACAGCAACTATAAATCCTATGCTAATAAATGAAAATGCTACACTTAAAATACTGACCACTGAAAAAATTCTGGGGGGAGTGGCTCAGGTGGGATTTGAATCCCCAGCCTGTCTACTGCTCTACCATCTGAGCTACAGAGCTACGATAGGAACAGCGCCTGAGTGAATCACATTTGATCTAACATGTGTACATGTTGACGTTAGTCTTCTTTGCAGTTGCCATTAGGTTCGTGACAATGGCACAGAGGAGTGTTGCGTGACAACTGAAATAAAGGAGAGTGAGTGTGCTTATGTCAGTTTCTTCTCTCTGTTCTCCCAGGGTCCAAACCACGCTGTCTCCACTGCTTGTGCAGCCAGTGCACATGCTATTGGCGATGCTTTCAGAATGATCCGTTATGGAGATGCTGATGTGATGGTTGCAGGTGGTGTCGAAGCCTGTATTATTCCACTTGCTATGGCAGGCTTCTGCAAGTAAGGCTTCTGCTAGAACTTCTTGCTTTGGAGCTTGGAAATTCTTACCATCATAGTGCAACTGTTTTATTAAACTTATACAGGGGTGCAGCTAGGAGTGGGGGAGTGGGGTTGTCCTGGGGTGCCTGTGACCCCCCTTTTAAGTAAATAGCTTACAAATCTTATAATTCGGATAATGGCCCCTGTGGCCCTGACCTCTCCTCCTTATCAAACCCCCACCCCGACACATTCAAAACAAAATACCTCACACGCAAAAATACCTTCTGATAATAAACCCCCTTTCCGATAATGCGATAATGTAAGCCTGTGGGGCAATATTTAGCTCTAGACTAAAAGACAAAATAATTTCTTCTAAATATTTATTTAGACCTCGCTTTATAGATGGTCACATCTTTTAGGGCATGTTTGCACCAGGTAAATCGAGTATTTTAACATTTTTATTGTGATTTTTGTAATGCACAACTCAATAGATTTGAACTATACAACACCGCCTTCCCTACAGGCGTTTGTAGCTTATATTTTTCTTGATCCCAGAATGCGAGCGCTGACCACCAAATTTAATGACCATCCCCAGGAGGCATCACGGCCGTTTGATAGTCAGAGATCTGGTTTTGTGATGGGCGAGGGAGCCGGGATCATGATTTTAGAGGTAGGAATACACTACTGCAGAACGATTCTGTTGTGATGCTGTTTAATTCACTTCGAATTAATACAATTAAAAGTGGATTTTCACTGCACTGTTGTTTTATGTTACCAACGTTGACGGGCGTGAGTTTAACTGGCTTTACGTGTGTAAATTAAAAAAGAGAAAATGTATGAACCACTTGCGTCAGCGGAGAAAATTGAATGCGGTTCAACTTTTTCCGGAGACGCGAGCGGTCCATACATTTTTTACTAGTTTATTTTACGCAAGTAAAGCCAGTTACACTCACGCCCGTGAACGTATGGTAAAATCACGCGACAGTGGAAATCCAGCTAAATACAACAACATTTTCATTTTTTTTCTTTTCAGGAATATGAACACGCTGTGAGCCGTGGTGCTAGTATATACGCCGAACTTCTTGGTTACGGTCTTTCAGGTACTGCTTTGGTGCGTTTTGCCAAAACCGTGCTTATCCACGACTTTGGTTTCGCGTTTGGAACGTTCTCTGACTTTCCAACCAATCAGAAACAAGACCGAGTCAATCGTGACTTGTTTTCCCGCGCTTTCCACTGGATTCACGTATTCTCGCGCTTGGCACCAGTGGCGTGTTTCCTCGCACTTTTCACGGCTTACATGTTTTCCCGCGCACAGGAAGGTTTCATACTTGATTTCTGCTACGTTTTGTATAACGTTTCTAAAGAAACCCCTTTACAGTATCTGTCGAGTATTTGGTTACAAAATAATGATCATCGACTCTCTTTCTGAGATCTTTGACGAGAACGGCTGGGTTTCTTTGGCCTGACTGAAGTATAATTTTCTTTTTAGGAGATGCTTATCATATAACAGCCCCCTCAGAGGGAGGCTACGGAGCATATTTGGCGATGAAGAACGCTCTCAGAGATGCAGGCCTTAAACCGGAAGATGTCCACTACATTAATGCACATGCAACATCGACTCCACTAGGTAATTAAAGGGACAATTGTTATTTCCTTGGATTACCTAGTCAGTGGTGCACGTGGGTAAAGTAGCTCTGAGCTACATGACGTATTCTCATTTTCCGGTTGTTTGTGGCAATGAAAATTCTAGCCTGTAGACGATCTTTGTGAATTTAGAAAGAGAAAGAGAATTACCTAAAAGAAATCTTTTTCTTAAACGTACAAAACCTGATTTCGTTTTTAGGAGATGCTGGTGAAAATAATGCCATCAAAACACTGCTTGAAAGCCACTCCAAAAATGTTCAAGTTTCCTCCACAAAAGGTGAGATTCCTAGTCGTTCAAAAGGTAAAGAAATATAATGTTTCGCTCATTTGACAGGGCTGCAAATAATTTTTGGATAGTGGCCGGTCATGTTGACCGGCCAAACCAATTTTAGCTCGGTCACGTCTCGTTTTTGACCGGTCAAAATATTGAAAATATTTCTTTTGAAGAAATAGCCTATTAAGCCAAAAATATGCTCATGAAAATTCGTCACATAAAAGTTTTAATCGATAAAAGTATCACTAAATATGTTCGCTATTTGCATTTCGGTTTTTTTTCCACAAGCAATGGCCTCAGACTACGTTCTACTCGCCATAAATTTTTTTCACCTCTGCATGCGCGTCATCATTTTAAAAGCTTGCAAAAACAGCGAGACTTTGTAGAAATCTAAAATATCTTAAAACCTCTGATAGAAGGTAGGTTTTCATTCTGTTCAACTGGAACTGTCAATAATTCAATAGCACTGTAGTATTTATCTTGGTGCAGAAAAACGGCAATTTGAGATCTATGATAACTTTATTTAAAAATCGTAGTGGCGTGAAGAAACGAGCCTGACTGCAGAATTCCTTCCACAAAATGAACACTGGCAACCTTTTACTTTCATTGTTAATGAAAATGCTCCTTTGTATTTTCTAAAGCACCACTGGTGAAAGTAATTTTCTAAACCGATAAACACAACTCAAAACAAAGCGATAAAGTGAGACTGTGAGCAACGAAAAAGCAAAATCTCTCCGCAAGATGCGTATCAGATAACACCACCAGCATGTCAAATCTGTTCGTGCTCACATAGTTAGTTAGTAACTATGGTTCTCAAAAGCCAAAAATTTCGAACTAAAGATTGAAAAATGAAAGAAACTTGAAATAAACTTTGTTTCAAATTAAATTTCAATTAAGATGAAGCCAAGAAATGTATTCAAAAGCGTCAAAATATCAATAATTTCAAAGCAGTGAAATTCTGCACGCAAGCCAATTATTCACATGTTTCATGTTGAAGCGAAAGTTTTAATTTTAGCGGATGCCTTTTGCGGTAAATGGATTTACTGATCCTTCGAAAAATTCCAGCTAAACTCGAAGCAAAAATGTATATAACCATTTTCAACAGATATTTAATAAACCACTTTCGAGTGCTAGCTATTTTTCCCGGCCCGCCCGATAACTGAAACTGTAACTGCGTGTTAATACTAGACGATGTTCATTGATGTCCGCAGAATGACCGTCTCATCTGCACTCTCCGTTTTTGTGACTGCAAGCTGCTGAGATATTTTATGATTTAACTGTTTATAATTTCCAAAAATAATGCAAATAAATTAATTTTTCTAGTTATTTTTGTACGTGACCGGTCAAAATGACCGCCAAACCGAAATTTTGTCCGGACAAATAGTCATCTTGGCCGGACATTGTCCGTTGACCGGCCGTTATTTGCAGCCCTGTTTGACTTTGACTTGTGTGAATTTAACAACATTTATGCTCGATCAATGTTGAGTAATAACTTCTTTGAGATTCTTGATTCGAAGTTCGCAGCTCTACCGGCCATCGGGTGTTTTAAAATCGACTAAACATGTTTTGTGTTTGTTATTGGAGGTCATCTTTACATGCTATCGACGACCATATTCAGAAATGAGTAAAATCGTAAAGTCATTTGAAGTTGCATTTATTTTTAGGGTCTACTGGTCATCTGTTAGGAGCGGCGGGCGCCGTAGAAGCCATCTTTACTGTGCTTAGTGTTTCCAAGGTGAGTTATGTTGGTAATAACGTCCGACAAATATATCGTTAAGTTGTGATAATCGCCCCCCCGGATAATGCCCCCTGCGGTCCTGACCCCTCCCCCTCCCCCTCTCCCCCCCCCCCACCCCAACACACTCAAAACAAAATACCTCACACGCAAAGATACCTTCTGATAAGAAACCCCCTTTCCCGATAATGCGATATTGTAAGCCTGTGGGCAATATTTAGCTCTATACTAAAAGACAAAATAATTTCTTCTAAATATTTATTTAGACGTTGGTTTGGACTACAGTGTGCCGCACAGAGAATGTGATGTTTATTTGACTGTTGCAGACCTTTTTTTGTTTTATATCGTCATGTGCTAAAGTTCTAACAAGAAGTATTCTTATGCAGCTAAATTTTTTAGACTTAAACCCAACCAGTTTTGAAACACAAAATTTCATAGGCCAACCTAACCTAGGCCAACCTAAAATTGGTTTCCTTGCGATTTCTTCTAAATTTCTTCACTCCACCATTCTGAAGTGTTAATGCAAAGGCGTGTTCCGTTTTCTCGAAGGGCGTGGTCCCACCCACATTGAACCTGCACAGCGTCGACTCAGAAGAGGAGTTCGACATGAACTATGTACCACTGATGTCACAGCAGTTTAACGCTTCCGAGCCGAGAACAGCGCTGACTAACTCGTTCGGGTTCGGTGGAACGAACGCTTCGCTGTGTTTCAGGCAGTTCGTGCCTTCGTAAATAACATGACAAGCTCCCGAGGATGATACTACCCCATCAGAAACAACACATCGGGCGGTGGCGCTGTCCAGTATTCGCATGGGTTCGGTGGAACGAACGCTTCGTTGTGTTTCAGGCAGTTCGTGCCTTCGTAAATTACACGACAAGCTCCCGAGGATGATACTACCCCATCAGAAACAACACATCGGACGGTGGCGTAGTCCAGTATTCGTTTGGGCTCGGTGGAACGAACGCTTCGCCTTCGTTGTGTTTCAGACAGTTCGTGCCTTCGTAAAATTGCACGACGAACACCCGAGGACGATACCGACCAATCAGAGACAACACATCGGTTCGGGCTATTGCGCTGGCCACTCAGCTGGAAAAGCAAGAGATCAGTTGTGTTCAATGTTTCTCTATGAACCGCAATCTTTTAATCTTTTCTAGTGCCTCTGTCCACTTACTTTTTTGTTGTTTTGTCATTGTACGGACAGGAACACATTAAAATTCAACAATCGTACGTGACAGAAATTGTTTCAAACTGCCTTATTTTATTCATTGTAATAAAACAAGCGACCAGCTAATCCTACTCTTCAAGTGTATCACAAATTTACTTTTTATAAGTGTCATAATATGTCGCCTGAAACTACTTTCTTGTCATTCTTTCTTGTCTTTCTTGTCATTCTGTTTACCTCCTTAGCCATTTAGTTTTGAAATGCGCTTATCAGTTAACTAATTTCTACATGAATTTTTCGTTGAGCTCCCTGAGCATTAATTCTTCGATTTACCCAATTTCGTTGTGTAACTGCAGTTTAATTGGAGTCGTGTAGTAAATGGAAAATGCAATCTTGGTTTGCCGGGCGATAAGTTAGTTATCATCCGGCTATTGTGTTTGCAGCTGCTTGATTACGGTCTTCGTATTAAACGACAGCCAAACATAGCACGGATATTAATATTGAAATTTTCCCCATAGATTTCTTCATTTAATTTCTTGCATGTTTTACTTGCTCCATGGTCATTCTTTTAGTTGTATTCGCGTGGGCAAGTCAAAAAAATTATCTCTTTCAATCCACTTTTCAATCTGAAGGTGTATTATATAAAAGCAGTCAAATGTTGACATGACAATTGCGTCACTGCTCGATGAATGCGATATTAAAACGGGTAAACACTGCTATGCCATTAAGGTGATGAAGTGAACTCGGAATTTGTACCATAATTCCCTAGAAAAGAGCAGCGATTTTATAAAGCTGTAGGCCAAATATTAATTTATAGATCGGCTGGATTATTGTCTTTGCTTGCGAGCCACAGGCTGTAAATGCGTGCTGATACTGAGTTTTGTCTACTGCCGTATAGCTATTTTCCGTTGACAAGGTATTGAGTTGTTGCGTATTTGTTCAGTACCGGAGCAGAATAAATATTTTCCGAGCTTGAATTGCTTCGTTCGATGGAAACGTGGGAAATATGCTTAGCACTGTTTCCCTCCAATTTACGAAGACGCTTCAATAACTTTCTCATAACTGTGCATCTACGTTAGAGAACGTACAATTTGATGATAAATGTTTTGCCAAAGTTTTGACAAAGGTGCAGGTTTTAACCGCAAAAGACACTTACTAGAGACAAACACCTGAAACACAAACAGGTTTTAACCACAAAAGCTTAAATTTTTAATGAGTATGCCATTTTTTTGCGCCCAAAACGTTCTACCTCTTAATTCACACTATCGATAAAGTGACTGGAGTATTTTGCGAAAAGATTGATGATTACTTGGTCTAATGGCCCACTAGCTGTAATTAGTCGCGATGGCGGGAACGCTGAACTTATCCCTGTGTAAACCCATCAATCGACGCGCGTCTAAATATTGTTGTCTTGTGGAATATTATGACCGGCAATAAACCAAGAATGGACATGATAGCTACAACAAAATTTGCATTTGGTAGCGTGCATTATAATGAATATATATCTCAATCTTGCTTCGGCATTGATTATCTGCGGAAAAATAACTGCCAATGTTATTTTTTTTCTTGAACAAAGTATCTGGTGACAAGCTAAGTATTTCCACGGAGAGTTGAGTTACGAGTCAACAATTCGTTTTTTTTTGTTTGAATGAATCTCGCCCACACGTTAATACTTGCAGGAAGGCTTTGGAATGTGAAGCAGCTCTGAAAGGAATTGTGAAAATAACTGCTATATTTTGCTGTATATCCCTGAAAACCGGTGGAAGATTTTGTGTAATTACGCTGTTGAATGAAATCAACTGAATATCTGAACTTATGGAACGATCAGGCAGGCTGCTGAGCTTCGTATTTACGTTTCAAGAGGCAACATGAAAGACTGTAAGCCATGGAAATTAACCGCACGCGGTAAGTGAGTCATTTAGTTTCTTCCAACGATCATTAAAATGCTGGCTAGTTTCACAGTGATTGCTGTTTTTTTACGACTTACAACGCGTAAAGCGGCTTACTGTGCAATGTTTATAATCGAGAAATATTTTCATTAGATGCTCTTAAGGTGCAAATCTTGCAAAATGCTGCTCGATTACCCGGCTTTTTCGATTCAAGGCGCTTGTTTCCCGCGAACAAGACAACACCGGAGAAAAACATTGCAAGATAGTAACGCATTAAATTAACATCAATGGCAGATTATAACATGTTTTAAAATAGGCTATAACTTATTTTATTTATGCCACTGTTTAATTTTATGGGTGATTACGGTGTATTTAATTCGTTTTCAAGCACATTACCTTCCGCGACTGAAGACCTGAACTACTCATGAACACAGCGCGTAGTTTTTCTGTTACTTCTCGGACACGTTAGTAAAGAAACTATCGCCATTGATTGTGCAGAAAAATATTGCTCGCATTTGTTTACGTTAATCCTGTTTAATACGTTTACAAGTGTGTCTAACGGTATATGGCTTTTGTGTAACGTTTTGCGACCGATAAGGAATTTGAAAATATTGCCGAATTTGAGACTCGGAGAAAAACGCTTGGAGCGGCAAAGAGAATATAACAAATTTGTGTTCTACTGGGCAGAAACGGCAACACGAATTTTATTTCAAATGAATATAATTTCTTAAGTGATATACTATACTTTATCGAATCGTATTTTACTTAATATACTTTTCTAATACTTAGCTCGTTTTGGGAAGATTTTGTTTTCATTAATAAAACGCAGGGAATTTGTTAAATTAACCATAAAGTTAATAGAGTAAATATTTCTATATAATATTGTCCAATATATACTGGCACATTGCCGTACGGTGCTAGTTCAGCGCCCGGCACTTGGGAAGCAAATGTTCCGCATTTTGGGCGCGCAAAAATTGAGGCGAGAGCAAAAGAGAATATTTGCCGTCGCCCCAATTTTTGCGCGGACAAGAAGCGAGAAGCGGGTCGTATCGTTTGCGTTCTACGGGAACGTTTGCTACGCAGGATATAAACAAAACGATATTTATCAAGGTCTATATATCACTGAACAGCTGAATTATTTTTTCTAAAGCGCTCTAGTAACATTCGATCGCAATTGAACTTTCTTTAATTGTTGAATTATAAATGTTCGCTACGTGACTGAATGAAGTAATGAAGATTCTAACTCGATGAGATTCCAGCTTTCGATTTGACCAGGAAAATAGTAAACACATTAGCACATTTCACCATTTAAAGTTGACTCATCATTGAAACATTTCTTTTATGTATTCGACTTTGCTTTTACCTATAATTCATTAATTTTGTCCAGTTGTGGATTGTAAATGTGAATTGATTTCAAAAGATGCAGTTATGTAATTAACTGGACTGTTAATTGCGGGCGGTAATTGACGCTTTCAAGTGTGCTCTTTTCTACAGTGCTAAGAGCCGATTCACACTCTTTATGCAAATTCAGGGTTTTGGGATGAATAAGTTTGCCTTTGACAACCACATCAATTTGAAGAGTTATGCATTATGAAGGCATAACTTGTGACGTTTACTACAGCAGATTCACCCAGATTCAGAGCGAAGATAAAAGCATAATTGCCAATTAACAAGGTATCGTTAATTTCTGGGACATGAGAATGCGGATTGTCCTGAATTGTCCTGCCTTTGGGCAGGACAACTGCCCCTTTGAAGTTTTGAAAAAATTTGTCCTAGTCTAAACAAGTTGTGCGCACTTGGTTTTGCGATTGACACAATTTATCGCGCCTGCGCGCGGACCAATCATAAGACAACTACAAGTTTTGCGCCTCAAAAATGTTGTTTGCACTTTTCTTTGCAACAATTGACACATTAAAGGGGCAGTATCACGAGATTTCTTCTACGTTTTTGTGTAAACTACGCTAGAATTATAAAGATGCACTCGCTGGTCAACAAAATAACCTTTAAACGACAAAAAGGGCACAAAATCACTCTCTAAGATGTAAACAAACCTTAATCAACGGTTTTTTAGTGATTTTCCTCCAAGTAGCACTGTCAAACTTAAAACGTCGGCCCGACGTTTTCAAGTTATAGACCACTTCTTTCCTACCTGTCCGTACCCACACCAGTTGTAAACAACTTTCGTGACCAGTACAGTGCGTTTTAGCACGGCTAGGCAACTATTAGTGGATTTACAATTAATACCAACACATTCATTGGATTTTCAAGTGGCACAAAATCTTGGTGACACTGCCCCTTTAATGATGAAGTCTACCAAATCTTACAAAAGTTGTCCGCAAGTGTGCGGACAACTTTTGTGGGCCCCTTGCATGAAAATTTAAAAATGTCACATGTTTTTTAAACTGCGGTTCAAGGAAATGCATGAAATGTATTTATTTCTACGAGGGGTCAAAAAACAGATCTAAGCATATAGCTAAATTATTTTAGAAGTTTCTAGAACAAAGACGCAAAAGCATTCTTTAAAGCTTAGTTCCCACTAGCAACATAAGGATCATAAGCATAAGCATAATCATAAACATTAACATAAGCTTCTTATGTTCTAGTGGGAACGGCCGCACTAAAAACTCAAAGAACGTTATTCCAATGCGTGTCTCTGTTGAAATGAACCGACCCGAAAGAGCTGGACCTAGAATTTTATTGGCCAAAACACAATGACCCGGTTGCGTCATTATGTTTCTGATTATGTCGTTATGATTTTCGCGTTCCCACTATAAAGAAAAGCAACATAGTCATAGTCATAGTCATAATCATAATCATAAGAAAATGGTCGATCATTTTCTTATGATTATGATTATGTTGATCATAAGGGCGCTTATGATTATGTTTCGGGACGTTCCCACTAAGACATAAGCGACATAACAGCGTTATGTTTGTGCTTATGATTATGATTATGATCGTTATGTCGCTAGTGGGAACTAGGCTCAAGTATTAGTGTGGTCATTAATTCTTATGTAAATAGATTTTTTTGTTAATTATTGTTGTTGTTTACCGGCGGGTTGGACTAAGAACTCGACCGGTCGAAACGTAATCAGGATAAAAAGCTTGGGACTGTTCAATATTTTTTTTATTCGTTTCCTGGTTTCGCTTGCATTGATTTAATGAAATACTATATCACGTAACTTAAGAACGTCTTAAGAACATTTTCAGCCTCAAATCGTGAAAAATAATAAGAACACTCAGCCTCGGCCACAAAATTAGACGTATTTATATAAACATATAAAACAAGAGTGTATTAAACTTCTCATCTTTCTCAAAACATGTCATTCATGATCTTCTTTATTGCACTAACATCTTGCAAGATTTTCGGTAAGAGTAAACATAAATTAAAAAAGAAACATCACATAGACAACATATGATGTGAAATGTAAGTTTTACTGGCTGTTAATCATATTTTCTTTCGACATCAACTTCACCTATAATGTTCCACACAAATCCTTATAGTTTTTCCGCCGCCATTTTAACGGAGTTGCCAGAACGTGAAACTGGGTGCCCTGTGGTATATTTGGAAATGTCAGTCGAAAACAGCTAGGCGTACCTCAAATTTTAGTATGGTGAAAGGTATAAACAGGTAGTCAAGTGAGCATTGTCTCTTTTAAGACCGTGTTACACTTGGCAATTTTGTTTGGGACGTAACTATTTATCCGTTTCAAAGAAACGAAACTCGTGACATGCATGTAATCTTAAAAATTAAATATCATGCTAGGCTTTCTAAAAGTTGTTCGCTTCTCGTTTACGGTGTTCCCGAGTTGGCACCCGGCGCTCACTCTCGCGCTTCGCGCTCGCTTTCGCGCTTCGCGCTCTAAGAGCTCGACTTGTAGGCAAGTCTAATATCATGCATGCAAATTTAATTAAACAAAACACTTTTTGAACCGGAAGAGACATTGATTGTTATCGAAAGTAAATGTACGCGACAGTTTAGAGCCGAGAGGAGATCGTGTAACAGCTATTTTAGATACAAGTGTACTTAGAGCGAGTAAAGAATGCAACGCAACGTAACATTTTGTTGCATTACAGTACAGGTCGCAAAAATGGGCTGTTACACGTGAATTCTTGTTTGGCCGGCATGGTAATGCAACGTTTGTTGCCTTGCAAGTTGTAAGAAAAAAATTATCTCGTGTAAACGACGATTTACACGGTACGACTTTCTCGCATGCGACAAGCTTACCACAGGCCTACGACATGGCTCAGGACCATTTACACGCGCGCGCGCGCCTGTCGTAAGGACGTGGTAGGTTGATTTACACGACGCGATTCGTGATGTAGTCATGGCGTAAGCTTGTTGCATGGGAGAAAGTCGTACTGGTGCTGTGATTTGTCAGTTTTACTACTAAGCGGTATACTGCAGTTCGTCCCGCTTCTTAAAATGTTTCCCTTTCTCTCCCCACCGCGAGACGCTCCGGTTTTTCAGAAACATTTAGGCCTCGCCCACACTTGTAGCATTAGTTTACTGGATAGCAGTAATTAGCAATCGGAAATAACTTTCGTCGATCTCGGCTCGTCTTTACGAACGACTCATTAGCCAATCAAAATGTTCCATTCCCTCCCGCTCTTCAACGCTGGCACGCGTTTCCTTTCGTTTCCCGATCCCTCCGCCAGGTTAGTTTTATTTTGTCCTGTCTCGCACACCTGGCTTTCACAAAGCCCGGCTCTCGCGACATCTGTAAGCGGTCCTTTCCCTGAAGAATTTTTCAATACAGCAAGGCATGGAAGTCAAAGTAATTCACTTCAACAGATCAGGTACTGAACAAAAACTCATGCAATGAGAAAACACGGAAATCACCAATTCACCGGAAAGGTTCACTTCATACCGGAAAACTTTGCACACATTCGATTTTTTGCTCTTAACTTTTAAAGTTTAGATGTTTAATATCGCCCAATGTATTTGAACATGGAGGTGGATTTTTGATGTTCTGGGTAAGTTTTATCTGTGATTTCTTTCGTTTCGTTTCGTCGGTTAGGACAGGAAATAAACTCAATTCACAATGTAAACAACTATGTAAAATTGTTTTTGTGAAAGGTTCGGTACGCGAAATTATATTAATCGTAAGGCTTACCATCTAAAAGTATACTTGAAGTTTTTTACTATAGTTGAAGTTTTCCACCTTTCACAATAGTTACCCGGTTTATACCATAGACGGATCATCCGTGAATTCTTCTGATAACTCCTGTGATAATTATTTTGTCAACTCACTACTGCTTTAGGTCGCGCGACAGATTAACAGATTAAATCAGAAAAAGCTTACAGGGACAAAGACAGCTGTCTGCTGCATCTCATGGGAGTTTGATCGTAGCACGAGTCAAGTGCGAGTCAATTTTCTTGTTACAATTTTTTCAAAAATGCCGTTTAACTGTACTGTAAATATTATCGTCAAAAATGTCAGATAGGTAAAATCTACATCCATTCGGTAGTTGGTTTCAACTGGAGACGGATAGTTTCGCGCCATTTTCAGATTTCAAGCACACACCTGCTCACCCCCAGAGTTGCCAGATCGCTCCTGTGACAGATCATGGCTTCGAAAGGTAAGCAATATTTTCTCTGTGGAATCCACCGTTTGCATTAATTCGCGACGTCAGAAATCAAAACACTCATTCCCCGAGAACAGTGGCTGGTAATCGAGTCCATCACGAAAGTGAACTGGCGATAAATAAATTTTATTCCGCGGCCAAAACTCCTTAAACTGTTTTTAACAGGCGCAGATTAAACCCTTTTATCGTTAGAGGGTTTTGTCTCACTAAACTGTTGGAATAAACACCATAAAAATAAAACGTACAGAACTTTTATGTTCAGCGAGCCGTACAACGTATCGCAAGATTCTCTCTGGCACTCTGGCTTTGAATAAAATCATTCATTTTTCGTTAAAATCTGTAAACCGTTTAGTTTCATTCGGTTTCCAAACACGAAAGCCTTGAAACTGAAGGTAAATTATCGAAAAAATCTTTAAAATTTCTTTGCTGTGTAATAAAGTTAAATTTGACTGAGATTCCGTCAGGTCTTTTGTCGGCATAAATTTGAACTTCATGATCGCTCGTGCGTAGCGTCATTTCAAACTTTAATTGCGGGACATCTTGTACATTTATTACAGTGCCGCTCATTTCCTGCTGTTGCTATTTTTTCTAAGTTCAATTTTTTTCGTTATTGAATATAAATCGCCTTGCAGCGTTCAAAAGGTCATCATTTAAATTTACGTGAGCATTGTAACCCGATTTTAGGCAGATTCAAGTCACAAAGGGTTTACAATACAATGGATTAAAATTCACTATTTCAAGCACTTTAATTGCAAAATCTTCTCTGGTTAGCCAGATCCAAAATGGTGAAAAATGTGAAGAAAATAGTTTTATTTCGTCCACCCTAGTAGTATAAACAAACACGTTCGTTTCAGTTGTCACACATCCTTGTCCAAATGTTTCAATTTATACGAAAGAAATAACATCAACTGCTGCTTATACTTCAAACTCTGTGGGGTGGGACAGGAGAGCGGGAGCCCGGGAGAAAAAGGGCGGGAGGCTGGAGAAGAGAGGGCGGGAAGCGGGAATCCAAAGGTGGCGGGAACCGGGAGAAATTGAGAAATATTTCTCAACATTTCGTAATATTTTGCAATAGAAATGAGACAAAGAAAAGGAAACCACTACGAAAAGGGGCGGGAAGCGGGAGTAAAAGGCACGGGAAGCGGGCGGTTTTTCCACCCGATGGAAAAAAGTCGTAGTGTCAAAGAGACCTTTTATTGTAAAAACAGTTCTTCACGAACCAAAAAACTACAGCAAAAAAGGTTCAACAATGGAAACAATTGGGCTAGCCAACTAACCATTTTTTGAAAAGTATACAACACAAGTTGTTAAATACGTGGACATAGAGACAGGAAAGAAAACCTGAGAACGGAAAGACAAAAAAAGAAATCCCGAGATTAAAACTAAACGCTCCACATGCAGAGCGTTTATCATGTGGTAACGGTGCGTTATTGTTGAAAATAAAGATCTTCAAAGATTGCTGTCATCGCGTACCGTTTAAGAACAAAAGCAACATTTTTGAAAATCGCACGCGGAATTATTATGATTTGCGCGCACAGGCATGTATACGAGTGCCGCGCCAAAGTCACGCACGTTTCTTTTGGCTTGTAGGAGTACTTGTCTTCTTTTAGTGTTTTCCCGATTCTAGTATACTGAAACTATTGCGAAGATCAGAAACGAAACAATATTTCAAATGTTTACTTTCGTAAGAAATTACGGACAATCAGGTGAGTTTCATGGCCGGAACGGGAAATCCGCGATGCATTGAACGCATGCGCACTAGCAAACTAAGACAAAATCTCACGAAATCCTATTGTATTCGGCAAACCCAATAAAGCCAATTTGGTTACTTGGTCGTGGATACCCTTGAGCAGAAAATGTTCGAGGAGAGGTTCTTTCTGACAATTTCCAAAAACCCTTGAAGCTTACGTGGACAGCCTCCAATATTCTCAAACTCATTAATTATTCATGAGCTGATGACCCAATCAGCTCGCATCAATTGGGTCAGGTGCATGTATGTTGATACCCAATGAACATACCGATCAAGACACGGTAGATTAGTTCAAAAACTGATCAAGACACTGATCAAGAAACTTGAATTTTAATCAGTCTTAATTATAATTCTAAATACAGCATTTTTCCCGCTTAAATCATTGCTTACAACAACAATACAGCAACATATTATTCCTTCTTAGACATCGTTACATTAATTGTACAGTTTTTGAATTTTCCTTTCTGGAAAACAACATCCGTTAAAGATTCGTCCTGCTTCTCTGTGGTAGAACATGTAGTTGTACTAACAACACTTGGACCTAGGATCTTTGAAACTTTAGACACATTTTCTTCTGTAGGCTTTTCGTACTGCAACAATGCATTAGAACGATGCCCCGACCTTTCGCGAATCAATTTTTCTTCAACCCCAGAATTGAACAGGGAGGAAACACAAGTAACGCGCAAACTGTGAGCGGTTTTGCGTTCAAAGCCTGCCGCGTCGCACATGTTAGGCAAAATCTTGTTCAAGCTGTTGATGCCTACGGGCGCTTTATCGAATGCGAACCTAGTTTTTGATGGCTTAAAGTAAAATGCAGTAACTTCCTTTGCATGAGTCTCAACTAACCCTACATACAATCTGAATATCTCAACAAGGCACGGCTCCTGCTTTTCCTCAATAGAATGACAAACGTGCTTGACCACTCGCGGCACATACTTTAGATCACAAAGACTTCCATGATAAGTTTTAGAGGCATTTTTTTCAAACTTAATAAAATTTGGACCAATTTCAAAGTTGTTTACAACAATATTTCTGTGATCTCCCCCCCCGCAACCCAAAAACTTTTCCGTTGTAGAAATAGATCGTGTTCAATAACGACTTAGCTGATGTAGTTCCCAGCAATTTCTTTTGCCAGAATACTGCTTCTTCTTGCTCGCTCACAAACTCCTTTTCCTCTTTCTTACACTTAATGTGAAGCCCTTCTCGAACGCCATTCTTCATCTCGGCATCTAAGCAACGTCGGAAAAGGACAAACCTTCAAAAAATAACACACAAAATTAAAGTCCTGAAACAGTGCATTTTAAATTACTAACCAACTCGGTCTAAAAGTTGTCAAGTACCTTTTGTCACTAGCGTCCAGAGGATTCAAAGCTTCTGATCCATTTTTCTCCTCCAAATAACGCTTGAGGGCACAAATGATACCATAAACAGACTTGGGAGGGTATCTTTCACCGGACTTTTTAGCTACCTCCATCACAAATTTTGACAACCAATAGTTCAGCGACAGAGCGTCCATTCCAGCAATATCTACACTCACAGCGGTAACCTTGTGTAAATCGTAGTCCTTGAAGAGACCGCCACAATCTAATACCGGAACTTTAACCTCTCTCAACCTCTGCCATTCGGCAAAATGTTCACAGCCCACTTGTTTTTATACTTAGTTGAAGCTGGAACAGCATCATTCACCAAAACATTTTCTTGAGAAGAGGTTTTTGGAACTCGAAAACGTTCTGATCTGGACTCGATCTCCATCACGCGGCATAATGTTAGTTTATTAAAAATTCAACCTTTAAAACTTGCCCACATGGCCGCATATAAAATATTCATTTCATTTACCATATGAATAAAAAACAGACAATAGCCTATTGAGCACGCCTACTAATTACCTATTCTTCGAAAAAAATTCTCATGCTAGTTTGAGAAGCCAGCTCAAAAACTCGTGCTTCGTTTTTCATCATGGGTTCCAAACACCTCGACACAATAAAAGCACTCCGCTTTCGGCGTCGTGCTTTCATCTGTTTCTCGGTGTTTGGAACCCCTGATGAAAAACTCGCACTCGTTTTTGATCTATTACATCTAACTGCTGCGAGAAGTTTATAATTCCTACTGCTGCGGTGATTAAATCTCTATGTAATTTATTTAACTTTTGCTATATCTCTTGAGTTAAAAAAATAGTAATGGATTTCAATTGATTTGCCTCTATTCAATTTTGATATGTGTAGGTTTACTGGCTTTCCGTGATGTTGCTTCGTTATTCTTGCGATGGTTGACTCTCGAGGCAGTTTTCATCATTTGTTTAACGAAGAACGTAGAAGGTTTCTCAACAAGCGATGTCAGTTTACTGGGCTCCACCGTTCAACTAAGCAAGTCAGTCTGGCAAGAGACAAACACAGTTGTCAGCAGCTCCAGCGTTACAGAATCTCCGTCTTTCAAAAATGATTCTGTGAACGCTTCTCAGATTGTAACAAGCGGTATCTCAGTTTTGCCTCAAACGTCCACGCCTTTGCTTGAATCTCTGCAGTACACTTCCGGTAATTCGCAAGCGTCACAACCAAATTGGACACCAAATGCAACCACAACACAACACGGTTTAAGAAGCACATCCTACCAAGATGTCTTACAGCTGTCTTCCGTTTTTAAATCAGATACGTACTCCTCACAAACTACAGGAAACGTTACAGAGACAACTTTGTCAAGGACAGGAATATCCAATCCATCAAGGACGGAAACGAACACTCCTAATAGTGAATCATTTTCTTCGGGGAATTTTGTGTTTGTTACATCCTCGGAAGTGATGTCGTCGTCAGTTGCTGTATCAAGCAAAGCAGAGATAACCAGTTCGCCATGGAAGACAATGAGCTCCAGTCAAGGAATAGTTAGTGAGAGTACGCCTGGATCGTCCTCGCAGATTTCTGTAGCGGTTTCATCCTCGGCAATGACGTCGTTGTCAGTTGGTGTCTCGAGCAGAGCAGAGATTTCAAGTTCGCCATCCATGAGAATGAGCTCCAGTGTTGGAATAAATGAAAGTACGCCTGCATTGTCCTCATTGAGTTCTGTGGCGGTTTCATCTTCGGCAGTGATAGTGACGTCAATTGCTGTGTCAAGCAAAGCAGAGATAACTAGTTCACCATCGATAAGATTGAGCTCCAGTGTAGGTATAGATAAAAGTATCCCTACTTTGTCCTCAAAGAGTTCTGTTGAGGTTTTATCGTCGGCACTGATGTCGTCGTTAGTTCCTGTTTCAAATAGAGCAGAGATAACCAGTTCGCCATCCATGAGAATGAGCTCCCCTCAAGCGATAGATGAAAGTACGTCTGCATTGTCTTCAGAGAGCTCTTTTGTGGCTTTATCCTCGGAGGTGATATCTTCGTCAGTTTCTCTTTCAAGCAGAGCAGAGGTAACCAGTTTCCCATCCATGAGAATGAGCTCCAGTCTTGGTATAGATAAAAGTACGTCTGTATTGTCTTTAGGTAGTTCTGTTGCTGTTTCATCGTCGGTAGTGATGTCGTCGTCAGTTGCTGTTTCAAGCAGAGGAGAGATAACCAGTTCGCCATCCATGAGAATGAGCTCCAGTCAAGTAATGGATGAAAGAACGTTTGCACTGTCTTCCCATAGTTCAATTTTGGTTTCTTCGTCGCCAGTAATGTCGTCCTCAGTTGCTGGTTCAAGCAAAGGAGAGATAACAAGTTCGCCATCAATGAGAAGGAGCTCCAGTGAAGCAATGGATGAAAGAACGTCTGCATTATCTTCCCATAGTTCAATTGTGGTTTCATCGTCGCCAGTAATGTCGTCGTCAGTTGCTGGTTCAAGCAGAGGAGAGATAACAAGTTCGCCATCCATGAGAAGGAGCTCCAGTCAAGCAATGGATGAAAGAACGTCTGCATTGTCCTCCCAGAGTTCTATTGCGATTTCATCGTCGGCAGTGATGTCGTCGTCAGTGGCTTTTTCAAGCAAAGCAGAGTCATCCAGTTCGATATCCATGAGAATGAGCTCCAGTCTAGCCATAGATGACATTACGCCTGTATTTTCTTCGCAGAATTCTGTGTTTGTTACATCCTCGAAAGTGATGTCGTCGTCAGTTGCTGTTTCAAGCAAAGCAGAGATAACCAGTTCGCCATCGATTAGAGTGAGCTCCATTCTAAGTGTAGGTGAAAGTACGCCGGCATTGTCCTCGAAGATTTCTGTAGCGGTTTCATCCACGGCAATGACATTGTCCTCAGTTGCAGTCTCAAGCAGAGCAGAGATTTCAAGTTCGCCATCCATGAGAATGAGCTCCAGTGTTGGTATAGATGAACGTACGCCTGCATTGTCCTCAATGAGTTCTGTGGCGGATTCATCTTCGGCAGAGATAGCGACGTCAATTGCTGTGTCAAGCAGAGCAGAGATGAGTAGTTCACCATCGATGAGAGTGAGCTCCAGTGTAGGTATAGATGAAAGTACCCCTGCATTGTCCTCAAAGAGTTCTGTTGAGGTTTTACCGTCGGTAGTGATGTCGTCGTCAGTTGCTATTTCAAGCAGAGCAGAGATAACCAATTTTTCTATAAGAATGAGTTCCAGTCAAGCAATAGATGAAAGTACCCCCGTATCGTCTTCAGAGAGTTCTATTGCCTCTTCATCTTCGGAAGTGATGTCTTCGTCAGTTCCTGTTTCAAGCAGAGCAGAGATAACCAGTTTGCCTTCCACGACAATGAGCTCCAGTCAAGGAATAGTTGAAAGTACTCCAGTGTTGTCTTCACAGGGTTCTATTGAGGTTTCATCGTCGGCTGTGATGTCTTTGCTAGTTGCTTTTTCAAGCGGAGCACAGATACCCAGTTCATTATCAGTGAGAATGAGATCCAGTAAAGGAATAGATGAACGTACGGCGGTGATGAGTTCCAACAGATCTGTTGCGGTTTCATCGTCGGCAGTGATGTCGTCGTCAGTTGCTGTTTCAAGCAGGGCAGAAATAATCAGTTCACCATCCATGAGAATGAGCTCCAGTCTAGGTGTAGATGAAAGTACGCCTGTATTTTCTTCAGATACTTCTGTTGGGGTTTCATCGTCGGTAGTGATGTCCTCTTCAGTAGATGTTTTGAGCAGAGGAGAGGTAAGCAGTTCGCCATCCACGAGAGTGAGCTCCACTGTTGCAATAGATGAACGTACGCCTATTTTGTTATCAGAGAGTTCTATTGCCTCTTCATCGTCGGCAGTGATGTCTTCTTCAGTTGCTGTTTCAAGTAGAGCAGAGATAGCAAGTTCGCCATCCATGAGAATGAGCTCCAGTCAAGCAATAGATGATAGTACGCCTGTTTTGTCTTCAGAGAGCTCCCTGGTTGTAACATCCTCGACAGGGATTTCGTCGTCAGTGGCTGTTTCAAGCAGAGCAGAGATAACCAGTTCGCCATCTTTGAGACTGAGCTCTAGTCTAGCAATAGATGAAAGTACACCAGTGTTGTCTTCACATAGTTCTATTGTGGTCTCATCCTCGGCAGTGTTATCGTCGTCAGTTGCTGTTACAAGCAGAGCAGAGACAACCAGTTCACCTTCCATGAGAATGAGCTCCAGTCTTGCAATTGATGAAAATACGCCTGTATTGTCTTCAGAGAGTTCTTTTCCCCCTTCATCCTCGGAAGTTATGTTATCGTCAGTTGCTGTTTCAAGCAGAGCAGAGATAACCAGTTTGCTATCGAAGGGAATGAGCTCCAGTCAAGGAATAGTTGAAAGTACGCTAGTATTGTCTTCACAGAGTTCTGTTGTGGTTTCATCCTCCGCAGTGATGTCGTCGTTAGTGGCTGTTTCAAGCAGAGCAGAGATAACCAGTTCGTCATCCATGAGCATGAGCTCCAGTGCAGATAAAGATGAAAGTACGTCTGCATTGTCCTCAAACAGTTCTGTGGCGGATTCCTCCTCGACAGTGATGGCGTCGTCAGTTGCTGTTTCAAGCATAGCACAGATAGCCAGTTCACTGTCAATGGGAGCGAGCTCCAGTCAACCAATAGATGAAAGTACGGCAGTATTTTCTTTTGAGAGTTCTGTTGCGTTTTCATCGTCGGCAATTTTGGCGTCGTCAGTTGCTGTTTCAAGCAGGGCAGAAATAACCAGTTCGCCATCCATGAGAATGAGCTCTAGTCTAGGTGTAGATGAAAGTACGCTCGTATTGTTTTCAGATACTTCTGTTGCCGTTTCATCCTCGGCAGTGATTTTGTCGTCAATTGCCGTTTCAAGCAGAGGCGAGATAACCATTTCGCCGTCTATGAGAATGAGCTCCAGTCTAGGTATAGTTGAAAGTTCACCAGTATCGTCTTCACAGAGTTCTATTGTGGTTTCATCCTCGGCAGTGATGTCGTCGTCAATTCTTGTTTCAAGCACAGCACAGATAACCGGTTCACCATCCATGAAAATGAGCTCCAGTGTAGGTATAGATGAAAGTACGCCTGCATTGTCCTCAAAGAGTTCTGTTTTGGATTCATCCTCGCAAGTGATGTCGTCGTCAGTTGCTGTTACAAGCAGAGCAGAGATAACCAGTTCGCCTTCCATGAGAATGAGCTCCAGTCAAGCAATAGATGAAAGTAACCCCGTATTGTCTTCAGAGAGTTCTATTGCCTCTTCATCCTCGGAAGTTATGTTATCGTCAGTTGCTGTTTCAAGCAAAGCAGAGATAACCAGTTTGCCTTCCACGAGAATGAGCTCCAGTCAAGGAATAGTTAAAAGTACGCCAGGATTGTTTCCACAGGGTTCCACTGAGGTTTCATCGTCGGAAGTGATGTCGTTGTCAGTTGCGTTTTCAAGCAGAGCAGAGATAACCATGTCACTATCAGTGAGAATGAGCTCCAGTAAACGAATAGATGAAAGTACGACGGTGTTGACTTCCTACAGTTCTCTTGCGGTTTCATTGCCGGTAGTGAGGTCATCGTCAGTTGCTGTTTCAAGCAGAGAACAGATAACCAGTTCGCCATCCATAAGAATGAGCTCCAGTCTAGGTGTAGATGAAAGTACGCCTATATTTTCTTCAGATAGTTCTGTTGCGGTTTCATCGTCGGTAGTCATGTCCTCTTCAGTGGCTGTTTCCAGCAGAGGAGAGAGAAGCAGTTTGCCATCGTCGAGAATGAGCTCCACTGTTGCAACAGATGAAAGTACGTCTATTTTGTCTTCAGAGAGTTCTATTGCCTCTTTATCGTCGGCAGTGATGTCGTCGTCAGTTGCTGTTTTAAGTAGAGCACAGATAAGCAGCTCGCCGTCCATGAGAATGAGCTCCAGTCTAGCCATAGACGAAAGTAGTCCTCTATTCTCTTCAGAAAATTCTGTGGTTGTTACATCCTCGAAAGTGATGTCGTCGTCGGTTGCTGTTTCAAGCAAAGCAGAGATAACTAGTTCACTATTAATGAGAATGAGCTCCAGTCAAGCAATAGATGGAAGTACGACAGTGTTCTCTTCCGAAAGTTCTGTTGCGGTTTCATCGTCGGTAGTGATTGCGATGTCAGCTGCTGTTTCAAGAACAGGAGTGATAACCACTTCGCCATCGATGAGGGTGAGGTCCAGTGTAGGTATAGATGAAAGTACCCGTGCATTGTCCTCAAAGAGTTCTGTTGCAAATTCATCCTCGGCACTGATGGCGTCGTCAGTTGCTGTTTCGAGCAGAGGTGACATAACCAGTTCGCCATCCATGAGAATGAGCTCCAGTCTTGCGATAGATGGAAGTACGCCTGTATTGTCTTCAGAGAGTTCTGTGGTTGTAAAATCCTCGGCAGTGATGTCGTCGGAAGTTGCTGTTTCAAGCACAGCAGAGATAACGAGTTCGCGTACTATGAGAATGGGCTCCAGCGCAGGTATAAATGAAAGTAGCCCTGTATTGTCCTCAAAGAGGTCTGTGGTGGATTCATCCTCGGGACTGATGGCGTTGTCAGTTGCTGTTACAAGCAGGGCAGAGATAAGCAGTTCGCCTTCCATGAGAATGAGCTCCAGTCTTGCAATAGATGAAAGCATACCTGTACTGTCTTCAGAGAGTTCTGTTGCCTCGTTATCCTCGGAAGTGATGTCTTCGTCAGTTGCAGTTTCAAGCAGGGCAGAGATAACCAGTTTTTCATCCACGAGAATGAGCTCCAGTCAAGGAATAGTTGGAAGTACGCCAGTATTGTCTTCGCAGAGTTCTATTGTTGTTTCTTCGGCGGCAGTGATGTCGTCGTTAGTCGCTGTTTCAAGCAGAACACAGATACCCAGTTCACTATCAATGAGAATGAGCTCTAGTCAAGCAATGGATGAAATGACGCCTGTAATGTATTCCGAGAGTTCTATTGCCTCTTCAACCTGGGAAGTTATGTTATCGTCAGTTGCTGTTTCCAGCAGAGCAGAGATAACCAGTTCGATATCCATTAGAATGAGCTCCACTCTAGCCATAGAGGGAAGTACACCTGTATTGTCTTCAGGGAATTTTGTGGTTGTTACATTCTCGGAAGTGATGTCGTCGTCAGATGCTGTTTCAAGCAAAGCAGACATGACCAGTTCGCCAACGATGAGAATGAGCTCTACTCTAGGTGTAGATGAAAGTACCCCTGCATTGTCCTCGAAGATTTCTGTAGCGGTTTCACCCTCGGCAGCGACATCGTCGTCAGTTGCTGTTTCGAGCATAGGAGAGATCACCATTTCACCATCAATGAGAATGAAATCCAGTCTTGCTATAGATGAAAGTACGCCTTTTTTGTCTTCAGAAAGTTCTGTTGTTGTGACATCCTCGGCAGTTGCTGTTTCAAGCAGAGCAGAGATAACCAGTTCTCCAATGATGAGAATGAGCTCCAGTTTAGGAGTAGATGACAGTACGCCTGCACTGTCCTCAAAGAGGTCTGTGGCGGTTTCATCCACGGCAGTGAAGTCGTCGTCAGTTGCTGTTTCGAGGAGAGGCGAGATAACCAGTTCGCCGTCCTTGAGAATGATCTCCAGCCAAGGAATAGATAAAACTACGCCGGTATTTTCTTCAGATAGTTCTGTTGCGGCTTCATCCTCGGCAGTGATGTCGTCGTCAGTTGCTGTTTCCAGCGGACGAGAGATAACAAGTTTGCGGTCTGTGAGAATGACCTCCAGTCAAGCAATAGATGAAAGTACGCGTGTATTGACTTCCGAGAGTTCTATCGGGGGTTCATCGTCAGCTGTGATGTTGCCGTCAGTCGCTGTTTCAAGCAAAGCAGAGATAACTAGTTCGATGTCCGTGAGAATAAGCTCCAGTCTAGGCATAGATGAAAGTACGCCTGTATTGTCTTTTGAGAATTCTGCGGTTGTCACTTCGTCGGAAGTGATGTCGTCGTCAGTTGCTGTTTCAAGCAAAGCAGAGATGATTAGTTCGCCATCGATGCCAATGAGCTCTAGTCTAGGTGTAGATGAAAGTACCCCTGCATTGTCTTCAAAGATATATTTAGCAGTTTCATCCTTGGCAGTATATTCGTCATCATTTGCTGTTTCGAAAAGAGGAGAAATAGCCAGTTCGCCATCCATGAGAATGAGCTCCAGCCTGGCGCTTGATGAAAGTACGCCTGTGTTGTCTTCAGAGGGATCCATGGTTGTAACATCCTCGGCAGTGATGTCGTCGGCAGTTGTTGTTTCAAGCAGAGCAGAGATAACCAGTAGGCCAACAATCAAAATGAGCTCCAGTGTAGGTATATTTGAACGTACGCCTGGATCGTCCTCAGAGAGTTCTGTCGCGGATTCATTCTCGGCACTGATGGCGTCGTCAGTTGCTGTTTCAAGCAGAGCAGAGATAACCAGTTCGCCCTCGATAAGAATGAGCTTCAGTCAAGCAATAGATGAAAGTACGGCGGTGTTGTCTTCAG
The DNA here is from genome assembly GCA_963693305.1 of Meandrina meandrites. NCBI lineage: Eukaryota > Metazoa > Cnidaria > Anthozoa > Scleractinia > Meandrinidae > Meandrina > Meandrina meandrites. The sequence goes on from OY855908.1 coordinate 37,782,821, forward strand.
AGAGTTCTACTGCCTCTTCGTCTTCGGAAGTGATGTCTTCGTCAGTTGCTGTTTCAAGCACTGCAGAGATAACCAGTTTGCCATCCACGAGGACGAGCTCCAGTCAAGGAATAGTGAAAAGTAGGCAGGTATTGTTTTCACAGAGTTCTATTGCGGTTTCATCGTCGGCAATGATGGCGTCGTCAGGTGCTATTTCAAGCAGGGCAGAGATAACCAGTTCAGTATCCATGAGAATCAGTTCCAGTCTAGGTATGGATGAAAAAACGCCTGCATTTTCTTCAGATATTTCTGTTGCGGTTTCATCCTCGGTAGTGCTGTCGTCGTCAGTTGCTGTTTCAAGCAGAGGAGAGATAACAAGTTCGCCGTTAATGATAATTATCTCCAGTCAAGCAATAGATGAAAGAACGCCTGTATTGTCATCCGAGAGTTCCGTTGCAGTTATATCGTCGGCAGTGATGTCGTCGTTTGTGCCTGTTTCAAGTGGAGCAGAGATAACCAGTTTGTCATCGATGAGAATGAGCTCCAGTCTAGTTGTAGATGAAAGTAGGCCTGCGGCGTCCTCGAAGATTTCTGTAGCGTTTTCATCCTCCGCAGTAACGTCGTCGTCAGTTGTTGTTTCGAGCAGAGGAGAGATAACCAGTCCGCCATCCGTGAGAATGAGCTCCAGTCTTGAAATAGATGAAAGTATCCCTGTTTTGTCTTCAGAGAGTTCTGTGGTTGTAAAATCCTCGGCAGTGATGTCGTTGGCAGTTGCTGTTTCAAGCAGATCACAGATACCCAGTTCACTATCAGTGAGAATGAGCTCCAGTCAAGCAATAGATGAAAGTACGACAGTGTTGTCTTCCAATAGTTCTGTTGCGGTTTCATCGTCGGCAGTGATGTCGTCGTCAGTTGCTGTTTCAAGTAGGGCAGAGATAACCAGTTCGCCATCCATGAGAATGAGCTCCAGTCTAGGTATGGATGAAAGTACGCCTGCATTGTCCTCAAAGAGTTCTATTGCGGTTTCATCGTCGGCAATGATGGGGTCGTCAGTTGCTATTTCAAGCAGGGCAGAGATAACCAGTTCAGTATCCATGAGAATCAGCTCCAGTCTAGGTACTGATGAAAGAACGCCTGCATTTTCTTCAGATATTTCTGTTGCGGTTTTATCCTCGGTAGTGCTGTCGTCGTCAGTTGCTGTTTCAAGCAGAGGAGAGATAACAAGTTCGCCGTTAATGATAATTATCTCCAGTCAAGCAATAGATGAAACAACGTCTGTATTGTCATCCGAGAGTTCCGCTACAGTTTTATCGTCGGCAGGGATGTCGTCGTTAGTGCCTGTTTCAAGTAGAGCAGAGATAACCAGTTTTTCATCGATGAGAATGAGCTCCAGTCTAGCTGTAGATGAAAGTAGGCCTGCGGCGTCCTCGAAGATTTCTGTAGCGCTTTCATCGTCGGCAGTAACGTCGTCGTCAGTTGTTGTTTTGAGCAGAGGAGAGATAACCAGTCCGTCATCCGTGAGAATGAGCTCCAGTCTTGCACTACATGAAAGTACGCCTGTTTCATCTTTAGAGAGTTCTGTGGTTGTAAGATCTTCGGCAGTGATGTCGTCGTCAGTGGCTGTTTCAAGCAGAACAGAGATAACCAGTTCGTCAATGATGAGAATGAGCTCCAGTGTAGGTATATATGAAAGTCAGCCTGCATTGTCCTCAAAGAGCTCTGTGGTGGATTCATCCTCGGCAGTTATGTCTTCGTCAGATGCTGTTTCAAGCAGAGCAGAGATAACCAGTTTGCCATCCACGAGAATGAGATCCAGTCAAAGAATAGTTGAAAGTACGCCTGCACAGTCCTCAAAGAGTTCTGTGGTAGATTCATCCTCGGGACTGATGGCGTCGTCAGTAGCTGTTACAGGTATAGCAGACGTAACTAGTCCGCCATCGACAAGAATGAGCGCCAGTCTAGCAATAGGTGAAAGTACCCCTGCATTGTCTTCAGATAGTTCTGTTGCGGGTTCATCCTCGGAAGTGACGTCGTTGTCAGTCGTTGTTTCAAGCAGAGCAGAAATAACTAGTTCGCCCTACATTAGAATGAGCTCCAGTCTTGCAATAGATGAAAGTACGCCTGCATTATCTTTAGAGAGTTTTATTGCCTTTTCTTCCTCGGAAGTGATGTCTTCGTCTGTTGCAGTTTCAAGCAAAGTAGAGATAACCAGTTTGCCATTCACAAGAATGCGTTCCAGTCAATTAATAGTTGAAAGCACGCCAGTAATATCTTCACAGAGTTCTATTGCGGTTTTATACTCGGCAGTGATGTTGTTGTCAGTTCCTGTTTCAAGGAGAGCACTGATAACCAGTTCGCCATCCATGAGAATGAGCTCCAGTCTTGGTGTAGATGAAAGTACGCCTGCATTGTCCTCAAAAAGTTCTGTGGTGGATTCATCCTCGGCAGTGATGTCGTCGTCAGTTTCTGTTTCAATGAGAGCACAGATAACCAGTTCGCCATCCATGAGAGTGAGCTCCAGTCTTGGTGTAGATGCAAGTACGTCTGAATTGTCCTCAAAACGTTCTGTGGTTGTAAAATCCTCGGCAGTGACGTCGTCGGCAGTTGCTGTTTCAAGCAGAGCACAGATACCCAGTTCACTATCAGTGAGAATGAGCTCCATTCAAGCAATAGATGAAAGTACGACAGTGTTGTCTTCCGATAGTTCTGTTGCGGTTTCATCGTCGGCAGTGATGTCGTCATCAGTTGCTGTTTCAAGCAGAGCAGAGATAACCAGTTCAGTATCCATGAGAATAAGCTCCAGTCTAGGTATGGATGAAAGTACGCCTGCATTTTCTTCAGATATTTCTGTTGCGGTTCCATCCTCGGTAGTGCTGTCGTCGTCAGTTGCTGTTTCAACGAGAGGAGAGATAACAAGTTCGCCGTTTATGATAATTATCTCCAGTCAAGCAATAGATGAAAGAACGCCTGTATTGTCATCCGAGAGTTCAGTTGCAGTTGTATCGTCGGCAGTGATGTCGTCGTTAGTGCCTGTTTCAAGTAGAGCAGAGATAACCAGTTTGTCATCGATGAGAATGAGCTCCAGTCTAGTTGTAGATGAAAGTAGGCCTGCGTCGTCCTCGAAGATTTCTGTAGCGTTTTCATCCTCGGCAGTAACGTCGTCGTCAGTAGTTGTTTCGAGCAGAGGAGAGATAACCAGTCCGCCATCCGTTAAAATAAGCTCCAGTCTTGTACTACATGAAAGTACGCCTGTTTCGTCTTTAGAGAGTTCTGTGGTTGTAACATCCTCGGCAGTGATGTCGTCGTCAGTGGCTGTTTCGAGTAGAGGAGAGATAACTAGTTTGCCAACGATGAGAATAAGCTCCAGTCTCGCAATAGATGAAAGAACGCCTGTTTTGTCTACAGAGAGCTCTGTGGTTGTAACATCTTCGGCAGTGATGTCGTCGTCAGTGGCTGTTTCAAGCAGAACAGAGATAACCAGTTCGTCAATGATGAGAATGAGCTCTAGTGTAGGTATATATGAAAGTATGCCTGCATTGTCCTCAAAGAGCTCTGTGGTGGATTCATCCTCGGCAGTGATGGTGTCGTCATTTGCTGTTTCAAGCAGAGCAGAGATAATTAGTTCGCCATCGATGAGAGTTAGCTCCAGTCAAGCAGTAGATGAAAGTACGCCAGTAATGTCCTTGGAAAGTGCTATTTCCTCTTCGTCCCCTGAAGTGATGTCTTCGTCAGTTGCTGTTTCAAGCAGAGCAGAGATAACCAGTTTGCCATCCACGAGAATGAGATCCAGTCAAAGAATAGTTGAAAGTACCCCTGCACTGTCCTCAAAGAGTTCTGTGGTGGATTCATCCTCGGGACTGATGGCGTCGTCAGTAGCTGTTACAAGCAGAGCGGAGGTAACTAGTCCGCCATCGACAAGAATGAGCGCCAGTGTAGGTGTAGATGAAAGTACCCCTGTATTGTCTTCAGATAGTTCTGTTGCGGTTTCATCCTCGGAAGTGACGTCGTTCTCAGTGGTTGTTTCAAGCAGAACAGAAATAACTAGTTCGTCTTTCATTAGAATGAGCTCCAGTCTTGCAATAGATGAAAGTACGCCTGCATTGTCTTTAGAGAGTTTTATTGCCTTTTCTTCCTCGGAAGTGATGTCTTCGTCTGTTGCAGTTTCAAGCAGAGCAGAGATAACCAGTTTGCCATCCTCAAGAATGAGGTTCAGTCAATTAATAATTGAAAGTACGCCAGTAATATCTTCACAGAGTTCTATTGCGGTTTTATCCTCGGCAGTGATGTTGTTGTCAGTTCCTGTTTCAAGGAGAGCACTGATAACCAGTTCGCCATCCATGAGAATGAGCTCCAGTCTTGGTGTAGATGAAAGTACGCCTGCATTGTCCTCAAAAAGTTCTGTGGTGGATTCATCCTCGGCAGTGATGTCGTCAGTTTCTGTTTCAATGAGAGCACAGATAACCAGTTCGCCATCCATGAGAGTGAGCTCCAGTCTTGGTGTAGATGCAAGTACGTCTGAATTGTCCTCAAAACGTTCTGTGGTTGTAAAATCCTCGGCAGTGACGTCGTCGGCAGTTGCTGTTTCAAGCAGAGCACAGATACCCAGTTCACTATCAGTGAGAATGAGCTCCATTCAAGCAATAGATGAAAGTACGACAGTGTTGTCTTCCGATAGTTCTGTTGCGGTTTCATCGTCGGCAGTGATGTCGTCATCAGTTGCTGTTTCAAGCAGAGCAGAGATAACCAGTTCAGTATCCATGAGAATAAGCTCCAGTCTAGGTGTGGATGAAAGAACGCCTGCATTTTCTTCAGATATTTCTGTTGCGGTTTCATCCTCGGTAGTGCTGTCGTCGTCAGTTGCTGTTTCAACGAGAGGAGAGATAACAAGTTCGCCGTTTATGATAATTATCTCCAGTCAAGCAATAGATGAAAGAACGCCTGTATTGTCATCCGAGAGTTCAGTTGCAGTTGTATCGTCGGCAGTGATGTCGTCGTTAGTGCCTGTTTCAAGTAGAGCAGAGATAACCAGTTTGTCATCGATGAGAATGAGCTCCAGTCTAGTTGTAGATGAAAGTAGGCCTGCGTCGTCCTCGAAGATTTCTGTAGCGCTTTCATCCTCGGCAGTAACGTCGTCGTCAGTAGTTGTTTCGAGCAGAGGAGAGATAACCAGTCCGCCATCCGTTAAAATGAGCTCCAGTCTTGTACTACATGAAAGTACGCCTGTTTTGTATTTAGAGAGTTCTGTGGTTGTAACATCCTCGGCAGTGATGTCGTCGTCAGTGGCTGTTTCGAGTAGAGGAGAGATAACTAGTTTGCCAACGATGAGAATAAGCTCCAGTCTTGCAATAGATGAAAGAACGCCTGTTTTGTCTACAGAGAGCTCTGTGGTTGTAACATCTTCGGCAGTGATGTCGTCGTCAGTGGCTGTTTCAAGCAGAACAGAGATAACCAGTTCGTCAATGATGAGAATGAGCTCTAGTGTAGGTATATATGAAAGTATGCCTGCATTGTCCTCAAAGAGCTCTATGGTGGATTCATCCTCGGCAGTGATGGTGTCGTCAGTTGCTGTTTCAAGCAGAGCAGAGATAATTAGTTCGCCATCGATGAGAGTTAGCTCCAGTCAAGCAGTAGATGACAGTACGCCAGTAATGTCCTTGGAAAGTGCTATTTCCTCTTCGTCCCCTGAAGTGATGTCTTCGTCAGTTGCTGTTTCAAGCAGAGCAGAGATAACCAGTTTGCCATCCACGAGAATGAGATCCAGTCAAAGAATAGTTAAAAGTACCCCTGCACTGTCCTCAAAGAGTTCTGTGGTGCATTCCTCCTCGGGACTGATGGCGTCGTCAGTAGCTGTTACAAGCAGAGCGGAGGTAACTAGTCCGCCATCGACAAGAATGAGCGCCAGTGTAGGTGTAGATGAAAGTACCCCTGTATTGTCTTCAGATAGTTCTGTTGCGGGTTCATCCTCGGAAGTGACGTCGTTGTCAGTCGTTGTTTCAAGCAGAACAGAAATAACTAGTTCGTCTTTCATTAGAATGAGCTCCAGTCTTGCAATAGATGAAAGTACGCCTGCATTGTCTTTAGAGAGTTTTATTGCCTTTTCTTCCTCGGAAGTGATGTCTTCGTCTGTTGCAGTTTTAAGCAAAGCAGAGATAACCAGTTTGCCATCCTCAAGAATGAGGTCCAGTCAATTAATAATTGAAAGCACGCCAGTAATATCTTCACAGAGTTCTATTGTGGTTTTATCCTCGGCAGTGATGTTGTTGTCAGTTCCTGTTTCAAGGAGAGCACTGATAACCAGTTCGCCATCCATGAGAATGAGCCCAAGTCTAGGTGTAGATGAAAGTACGCCTGCATTGTCCTCAAAGAGTTTTGTGGCAGATTCACCCTCGGCAGTGATGTGGTCGTCAGTTGTTTTTTCAAGCAGAGAAGAGATAATCAGTTCCCCTTCCATGAGAATGAGCTCCAGTCTTGCAATAGATGAAAGTTCTGTTTTGTCTTCAGAGAGTTCTGTGGTTTTAAAATCCTCGGCAGTGATGTCGTTGGCAGTTGCTCTTTCAAGCAGAGCAGAGATAAGAAGTTCGCCGTCCATGAGAATGAGCTCCAGTCAAGCGATAGATGAAAGAACGCCTGCATTTTCTTCAGATAGTTCTTTTGTGGTTTCATCCTCGGCAGTAACGTCGTCGTCAGTTGTTGTTTCGAGCAGAGCAGAGATAACCAGTTCGCCATCCATGAGAATGAGCTCCAGTCTTGCACTACATGAAAGTACGCCTGTTTCGTCTTTAGAGAGTTCTGTGGTTGTAACATCCTCGGCAGTGATGTCGTCGTCAGTGGCTGTTTCGAGTAGAGGAGAGATAACTAGTTTGCCAACGACGAGAATAAGCTCCAGTATTGCAATAGAGGAAAGAACGCCTGTTTTATCTCCAGAGAGCTCTGTGGTTGTAACATCTTCGGCAGTGATGTCGTCGTCAGTGGCTGTTTCAAGCAGAACAGAGATAACCAGTTCGTCAATGATGAGAATGAGCTCCAGTGTAGGTATATATGAAAGTATGCCTGCATTGTCCTCAAAGAGCTCTATGGTGGATTCATCCTCGGCAGTGATGGTGTCGTCATTTGCTGTTTCAAGCAGAGCAGAGATAATTAGTTCGCCATCGATGAGAGTTAGCTCCAGTCAAGCCGTAGATGAAAGTACGCCTGTAATGTCCTTAGAAAGTGCTATTGCCTCTTCGTCCTCTGAAGTGATGTCTTCGTCAGTTGCTGTTTCAAGCAGAGCAGAGATAACCAGTTTGCCATCCACGAGAATGAGATCCAGTCAAAGAATAGTTGAAAGTACCCCTGCACTGTCCTCAAAGAGTTCTGTGGTGGATTCATCCTCGGGACTGATGGCGTCGTCAGTAGCTGTTACAAGCAGAGCGGAGGTAACTAGTCCGCCATCGACAAGAATGAGCGCCAGTGTAGGTGTAGATGAAAGTACCCCTGTATTGTCTTCAGATAGTTCTGTTGCGGTTTCATCCTCGGAAGTGACGTCGTTGTCAGTCGTTGTTTCAAGCAGAGCAGAAATAACTAGTTTGTCTTTCATTAGAATGAGCTCCAGTCTTGCAATAGATGAAAGTACGCCTGCATTGTCTTTAGAGAGTTTTATTGCCTTTTCTTCCTCGGAAGTGATGTCTTCGTCTGTTGCAGTTTCAAGCAGAGCAGAGATAACCAGTTTGCCATTCACAAGAATGAGTTCCAGTCAAGGAATAGTTACAAGTACGCCAGTAATATCTTCACAGAGTTCTATTGTGGTTTCATCCTCCGCAGTGATGTCGTCGTCAGTTCCTGTTTCAAGGAAAGCACTGATAACCAGTTCGCCATCCATGAGAATGAGCTCCAGTCTAGGTGTAGATAAAAGTACGCCTGCATTGTCCTCAAAGAGTTCTGTGGTGGATTCATCCTGGGCACTGATGGCGTCGTCAGTTGCTGTTACAAGCAGAGCAAAGGTAACTAGTTCACCATCCATGAGAATGAGCTCCAGTCTAGGTACAGATGAAAGTACCCTTGCATTGTCCTCAAAGAGTTTTGTGGAAGATTCACCCTCGGCAGTGATGTCGTCGTCAGTTGCTGTTTCAAGCAGAGAGGAGATAATCAGTTCCTCTTCCATGAGAATGAGCTCCAGTGTTGCAATAGATGAAAGTTCTCCTGTTTTGTCTTCAGAGAGTTCTGTGGTTGTAAAATCCTCGGCAGTGATGTCGTTGGCAGTTGCTCTTTCAAGCAGAGCAGAGATAACAAGTTCGCCGTCTACGAGAATGAGCTCCAGTGAATCAATAGATGAAAGCACGCCTGTATTGTCTTCAGAGAGTTCCACTGCCTCTTCATCTTCGGAAGTTATGTTATCGTCAGTTGCTGTTTCAAGCAGAGCAGAGATAACCAGTTTGCCATCCAAGAGAATGAGCTCCAGTCAAGGAATAGTTGAAAGTACGCCAGTATTGTCTTCACAGAGTTCTATTGTGGTTTCTATTGCTCTTTCAAGCAGAGCAGTGACAACCACTTCGCATTCCATGAGAATGAGCTCCAGTCTTGCAATAGATGAAAGTATCCCTGTTTTGTCTTCAGAGAGTTCTGTGGTTTTAAAATCCTCGGCAGTGACGTCGTCGGCCGTTGTTGTTTCAAGCAGAGCACAGATACCCAGTTCACTATCAATGAGAATGAGCTCCAGTCAAGCAATACATGAAAGTACGACAGTGTTGCCTTCCGATAGTTCTGTTGCGGTTTCATCCTCCGCAGTGATGTCGTCGTCAGTTGCTTTTTCAAGCAGGGCAGAGATAACCAGTTCACCATCCATGAGAATGAGATCCAGTCTAGGTATGGATGAAAGTACGCCTGCATTGTCTTCCAAAAGTTTTGTTTTGGTTTCTTCCTCGGCAGTGATTTCGTCGTCAGTTGCTGTTTCAAGTAGAACTGAGATATCCAGTTCGCCCTTCGTTGAAGTGAGCCCCAGTGGAGGGATAAGGAGCGCGTCATCTATGATCATGAGCTTCAGTTTGGCATCTTATGGTTATACGGATAGTTTGAGCTCTTTTCCAGTGGTTAGTTTGGGCGGTGAGGTGACGCAGTATTCTTCAAGTGTTCTGACTGTTGTTCCTTCTACTTTGCCTGGTAGTTCTGTTGGTGGTTTTTCTGTTGGAATTGATCCTTCAAGTACGGAGATTGTCTCTGTCGTTTCGTCTTCTGCTGGTAAGTTCTTAGAATTTGGTTTAAAAATGACTTTTAATTTATAAGGTACGGTCAATTGTTTTTTTTTTATGTTTTTTTTTGGCAGTCATGAACGAGTGTGCCTCCTCACCGTGTCGACCTGATCAAGTTTGTGTGGAGTTGGTTGGACATCACGCGTGTCGATGTCCCCCAGGACAGTTTGAAAAAGAAAGTAGCAACGTCTGTGTAGGTAAATGTTTAAAGTTATTATTGGAACGACTCTTTTATCGTTCACCTTCCTACCGAGGTAAATTAGAATATTGCTTTATTGCTGTGATCGAAGAATTTGATTGGACAATAAACGTAAGTATGCTGATACATATGTAGAGGATAATACATAGTTGCGCGGAGTTATGAAATTTATCTTCGTGTTTTCAAGTGAGCTGTCGATTTGAACACGAGTAGAGAAATTTCATATTTTGAAGCAACCATGTATTATTTTGTTTCTTTTATAAGTCTACTAATTACGAGGCTTTTGACGATTTTCCGACGATTTCTCAAAGATTTTCGAAGATTTTCAAAATGTTGTCTGGTGGTCATACGAATGTTTCCGAAGATTTCCCACAAAATTCCGAAGATTGCCGAGAAAGATACGAACATGTTTCGACTTAATATCGGTAATCTTTGGCTCATTGATATCAATCGATATCTTCATATGTAAACGATGTGATATCTTTCAGATGTGAAGATATGATTTTTCTCAGCGGGGAAGTTCTGCTAATGCACTCTAATTCATATAATAAAACCAGTTTTTCCCTTTTTGTGATGCGTGTTTTGTATAGAACATGTCCGTTGTGGCGTAACTAGACGTTCTCTAATTGGCCGAAAAAGCTAGTAAAAAAGTAGAACTTTATGAAAGCAGGGTATCCCATTGAGGTCGTAGGCTGGAATCCATAGGGGAGCTAGTCCATCGTAAAACGTTTTTGATAAATACAACCACCCGACAACCACCCTGCACTGTTCGCACTTCTAGTTGTTTTGCAGTTGGTTTATGGCCATGCGTGTGACCATATTGAAGAAACATTTTGCAGCACGAAGATAGGTGGGAATTTCCATGTACCTTGTGGTAATACACTAGGCAAGGTACAAGGAAATTTTCATGTACATTGTGGTAATACACAAGGAATGATATATGGAAATTTTCATGTACCTTTTGATAATACCTAAGACTATGTACCTGAGAAATTTTCATGTTGTTTGTGGTAATGCACAGGGAAGGCACATGCAGATCTGCATGTACCTTGTGATAAAAACAGAAGGCAAGGTACACAAAAAATTCCATGTACCTTGTGGTAATAGGGGGACACGGAAAATTCGATGTACCTTGTGGTATTACATAGCACCAGGGACACGGAAAATTCGATGTACCTTGTGGCATTACATAACACAAGGGACACGGGAATTTCGATGTACCTTGTGGTTGGTTATACATATAAAACAAGGTACATGGGAATTTCCATGTACCTTGTGGTATTATATAACACAAGGAACATGGGAATTTCGATGTACCTTGTGGTATTAGATAAAACAAGGTACACGGGGATTTCCATGGACCTTGTGGTATTACATAACACAAGGGACATGGGAATTTCGATGTACCTTGTGGTTATTCATAAAACAAGGTGAATAAAAATTTGCATGTGCCTCTTGGGAATTCACAAGACAAGGTACAAGGCAAATTTTATGTGCCTTTAAGTGACACAGTTGTGAAGATACATGAAAACTTGCCATGCACCTTTAAACAACACGGTTGTGCATAGAAATCTCGATCAGCTTGAATGCAGCACAGATATGAAGGTACATGTAAAATTTCATTTACGTTTATGGAGAACATATGTAAACATATATGGGAATTTCCATACTCCAGCACAGATGGGAAAATACCTAGCATTTTTTTGTTCTGACTTACAGCACCGATGTATATAGGGAAATTGAAATATAACATTCAGAATTCGATGTCCTTTGCGTTCTTGTTTTAATTTTTTTTGCAACGAATTATCATCTTTGAAAGAAACCTAACTACGTGAAGAGAGGGAGTAGTTATAAATAGTGTTTATCTGAGTAATCTTTCCAGCCTTGATTCCATTAAGGAGTGCAATTGGTTATTACGTAACAAGAAAAAAATACTACTGCCAAAACAATCGCCATTTTAGAAAAGTTGCGGAATGCATGCTCCAAAATAAGGTGGCACACCTTGTGACGGTTATATGTACAATATAATAATAGTGTCAACCAGCTTAGGTGGAGAAGAACGCTCCTATTAGACAGAGAAAAGCTTTCAGATTACAGTGTGTCTAGGGCTTAGCGATGATTCAAGACTTCAGGGAGAATTTTGGGAGACACTAAATGCCCTTTAAATATCACAGTTTCTGGAAGCTATCCCTTCGATGGCTTAGATGTTATGGAGTTGACCCGGGTTTTATCTTTAACTTACAAAAATGACTGTGTCATCACTGACTCGTCCCCAGTCGTCTTCATATAACACGCGGCAAAGGAAGAGTTGCGCACGAGGTAGGGGAGCAGGGGATTCTTGCGCTCCCTTTCTCGGTACCCATCTCTCCCTGCGTTCTCCTTGCGCGCTGTATGAAGACGACTGGGGACGAGTCAGGTGTCATCATTCAAACTTTATAGGATCCATTCCAATCTCTACCATTTTAGCATATGTCGAACGGTTTTTAAAATGCTTTCTTTTAGCATAGTAGGCGTAGGTGACAAGTCTGTTGTTATTACTAAAGTTAATTTATGCTTATACTTGTGCAGCCGTCGATGCGTATCAGGGATCAATTAAAATAATCGGTGGGAACTTCTCAACATACAATTCAGCACTGAAGGATGAGAAATCTTCTAAATATAAAGAGTTGGCTAACAAAGTCATCACAGGGGTAAGAGACTTGCATGTGTAATATATCGTGCGTAACTAGGACTGCAGTTAGTAGAAGTCGACACTGTTTCAACTTACAATAACATGAACAAATTCCAAACAACAACGATTAAACAAAAACAACAAGATCAACAATATCGACAACCAGTGCAACATCAGCATGTATGAGTAAAGTCACAAAAATAACGACTTATTTCGGTTTATTCGTAAACTGTTTGCTAAAATCATAAAAAGTCATTTTCAAAGTAATTTTAACATTATTCTTTTCACTCTGCAGATGGACGAGGTTTACAAGAAATCAGAATTGGCTTCAATTTACCTAGGATGTGAAATTCGGGGATTTAGGTACGGAACCACGCAAAGTGATTATATTTTTGTCGCATACTTTTGACAAGTGATTTAACAAAACTTTTATGGCCAGGTTGTATTATTCGCATTATTCCTCAGTTGTAAAGAAGCCACCGGTGTTACAAATGACGTATAACCCAGGAAGTTATTATGAGCGAAAGAAAAAGAACAAGAAAACCCTTAATATAATAGTTTGTAAGGTAGCAAAATCTCAAAGGAGTAACGATTAATCGAAAATAACCAGGAGTAGTCACGATTTAAGGAAGATTAAGAGGGATTGCGAACGATAAAATGGCCAATTACAGTTGAATACCAATTTCTAGAACCCTCGATTTCTTTAACCAATTTTCGTTTCCCTTGCATGGACAGTACGTCTCTGTAATTTTTCTCCGATTTTTCGAACCTCCAAATTTTTCGCACTTCTGCCTTTTTTTATCCCCGATTTTTCGAGCCTCCAGATTATTTTAAAACAATTTTCGTTTTCCCGGAGGTTCAAGAAATCTTAGTGGTCCAATCATATGCTCGACGTTAATGTAACGTTTAACGTATGTCTTGAAAGATATAACATTACATTAATTGCTCATTAATTAAATGTACACTATTTTATATTTTTACAGAGAAGGCAGTGTAATTGCTGAGTTTGTGATCAATTTTCAAGAATCTGGAAATGCGACCATATTACCAAAAGCAGAGAAAGTACTCAACGAAAGTGTGACTCAGTCCCAGAATATATCGAGCTTTAGAGATTTGCAAATTGATCCAGCTTCTGTTATATTAGAAGGTAGGAAGCAACAAACTTAAGATGTTTATTTTTCTGTTGTACTTTTTGATTTACCGTAATGACTTTTGTCGAGAATATTTTAATGTGGTGATTAAAATGGAAAATGTTATAGTACTTTTTATTGACAATTTTTATCCAGCTGCCTTCCTCACTATAAACATGTCGTGTCGTCCTTGCCATGTATTTTGTTAACTGGGAAACTGGTCTGAGAGGAAAAAAAAGAGAATTATTGTGATTGGTTCCATGAGCGTTCCGAGCTTTGATATAAAGACCGTTAACGATAGAGAGAACTCGATGAAACGAACTCAACCAATATTTCCTCAACACGCACCTGGCACTACTTCAACAAAACGTATATGCAGCACAAAACAAGATCATTTTTATTATGGGTAAGGTATTTTCTTTTTATTTTGTTCTTTTAGATCGAGACGAATGCCAAGATGGAAGTACCAATGACTGTGATAAAAATGCCATCTGCACGAACACTGTTGGATCATTTGAATGTTCTTGTAAGGAAGGGTTCACTGGGAATGGAAAAACATGTCAAGGTAACAATCGCAACTTGAAAATGAAGTTTTGATTAACAATGCAAAGAGGAATGTATGGCACCCATTCCAAACAGGCCTTAATTTGCTTGTTGAAGTCTTCGTGCAGTGCCAGCCACTCTGGTATAAAGGGTAATTTCGCATGGGTATATTTGACTTACCCAATTCATTGACCTGGGCTAGATTTGAGACCCATCTTCCTGTGCTATATACTGTTTGAGCTTCGACCCAAGACCGGACCAATCGAATTTTTTTGGGTATTCTGGTGATAGACAAAGATACACCAAACTACAGTCACACAAATAGACATCCAGAAAGACAGAAAGACAAACGGACCGACCAATAGAGAGATTGACAGACAGACAAACATACATAAGGGAGTAACAACGGATGAATACAGACATAGATGAGCAGACTGTTGATTGATAGATACATGCATGGTTTATTAACATTATTTGTACTTTAGTTCTTTTGTAAAATAATTGAATTATTTTCTCTTATTTTCATCTGTCACACACAATGATGTCGTCAACAGCTGTCGTATCAAGTAGACAGATAAGCAGCTCGCCATCGATGACAGTGAGCTCCAGTCTGGAAATGGATTATAGTACACCAGGGCCGTTTTCAGTGAGGTCTCTAGTGGCTTCATACACCGCAGTGGTTTCGCCTTCAGTTGCTTTATCAAAACGGGAGATTAGCACTTCGCCATCCACGAGAATGAACTCCAGTCTCGCAGAACATCAAAGTACAAAGTCTTCAGCGGGTTCTGTGCTTACTTCTTCATCTACAGTGATTTCATCATCAGTTGTTCTTTCAATTACGGAGATAAGCAGGTCACCATCCATTCTAGTAAAGTCCAGTCTGGCAATCAATCAAAGTACATCAGCATTGTCTTTAGCAGGGTCTGCGGTGCTTTCATCATCCCCGGTGATTTCTTTATCAGTTGTCATATCAAGCTTGGGCATTAGCAATTCACCATCCATTGTAATGAGTTCTAGTCTGGCAGTTGATCAAAGTACACCTCCATTGTCTTCAGCGAGGTCTTTGCTGTCTTCATCATCCTCAGTATTCTTGTCATCAGTTGCTGTATCGAACGGTGTGATAAGCGGTTCGCCATCGACGGGAATGAGTTCAAGTCCGGAAGTAGATCGAAGTACATCTGCATTGTCCTCAGCGAGGACTGTGGTGCTTTCATCATCCGCAGTGATAACGCCGTCACCTGCTATATCAAGTAGTTTAACATCCATTGTATTAAGTTCTAGTCTGGCAGTAGATCAAGCTACATCTGCATTATCCTCGTTGATTTTGTCGTCAGATGCTATATCAAGCAGGAAGATTAGCAGTTCACCATCCATTGTAATAACGTCCAGTCTGGCTTTACCTCAAAGTACATCTCCATTGTCTTCAGCAAGGTCTGTGGTGGTTTCATCATCCCCTTTGATTTCGTCGTCATTTGTTATATCAAGCAGAGAGATTAGCACTTCAGTTTCCACTGTAATGAGCTCCAGTCTTGTGATAAGTCAAAGTACATCTGAATTGTCTTCAGCAAGGTCTGTGGTGGTTTCATCTTCGTTGATTTCGTCGTCAGTTGTTTTATCAAGCGGGAAGATTAGCAGTTCACCATCCATTGTAATAACTTCCAGTCTGGCATTGGATCAAAGTACGTCTACATTGTCTTCAGCAACGTCTGTGGTGGTTTCATCATCCCCGTTGATTTCGTCGTCAGATGCTATATCAAGCAGGAAGATTAGCAGTTCGCCATCCATTGTAATAGCTTCCAGTCTGGCATTAGAGAAAAGTACATCTACATTGTCTTCAGCACCGTCTGTGGTGGTTTCATCATCCTCGTTGATTTCGTCGTCAGATGCTATATCAAGCAGGAAGATTAGCAGTTCGCCATCCATTGTAATAGCTTCCAGTCTGGCATTAGAGAAAAGTACATCTACATTGTCTTCAGCACCGTCTGTGGTGGTTTCATCATCCTCGTTGATTTCGTCGTCAGATGCTATATCAAGCAGGAAGATTAGCAGTTCGCCATCCATTGTAATAGCTTCCAGTCTGGCATTAGAGAAAAGTACATCTACATTGTCTTCAGCACGGTCTGTGGTGGTTTCATCATCTTCGTTGATTTCGTCGTCAGATGCTATATCAAGCAGGGAGATTAGCAGTTCACCATCCATTGTACTAACCTCCAGTCTGGCATTAGATCAAAGTACTTCTGAATTGTCTTCAGCAAGGTCTGTGGTGGCTTCATCATCCCCTTTGATTTCGTCGTCAGTTGTTATATCAAGAAGAGAGATTAGCACTTCAGTTTCCACTGTAATGAGCTCCAGTCTTGCGGTAGATCAAAGTACATCTGCATTGTCTTCAGAAAGGTCTGTGGTGCTTTCATCATCCCCTTTGATTTCGTCGTCAGTTGCCATATCAACCAGAAAGATTAGTAGCTCACCATCCATTGTAATAACGTCCAGTCTGGCTTTACCTCAAAGTACATCTCCATTGTCTTCAGCAAGGTCTGTGGTGGTTTCATCATCCCCTTTGATTTCGTCGTCATTTGTTATATCAAGCAGAGAGATTAGCACTTCAGTTTCCACTGTAATGAGCTCCAGTCTTGTGATAAGTCAAAGTACATCTGAATTGTCTTCAGCAAGGTCTGTGGTGGTTTCATCTTCGTTGATTTCGTCGTCAGTTGTTTTATCAAGCGGGAAGATTAGCAGTTCACCATCCATTGTAATAACTTCCAGTCTGGCATTAGATCAAAGTACATCTACATTGTCTTCAACACGGTCTGTGGTGGTGTCATCATCCCCGTTGATTTCGTCTCCAGTTGTTATATCAAGCGGGAAGATAAGCAGTTCACCATCCATTGTAATAACTTCCAGTCGGGCATTAGATCAAAGTGCTTCTGCATTGTCTTCAGCAATGTCTGTGGTGGTTTCATCATCCCCGTTGATTTCGTCGTCATTTATTATATCAAGCAGAGAGATTAGCAGTCCAGCTTCCATGGTAATGAGCTCCAGTGTTGCGGTAGATCAAAGTACATCTGCATTGTCTTCAGCAAGGTCTGTGGTGGTTTCATCATCCCCGTTGATTTCGTTGTCAGTTGTTTTATCAAGCAGAGAGATTAGCAGTCCAGCTTCCATGGTAATGAGCTCCAGTCTTGCGGTAGATCAAAGTGCTTCTGCATTGCCTTCAGCAAGGTCTGTGGTGGTTTCATCATCCTCGTTGATTTCGTCGTCAGATGCCATTTCAAGCAGGAAGATTAGTAGCTCACCATTCATTGAAATAACGTCCAGTCTGGCATTAGATCAAAGTACAACTGCATTGTCTTCAGCAAGGTCTGTGGTGGTTTTACCATCCCCGTTGATTTTGTCGTCGGTTGTTTTATCAAGCAGAAAGATTAGCAGTTCCGCTTCCACTGTAATGAGCTCCAGTCTTGCGGTAGATCAAAGTACATCTGCATTGTCTTCAGAAAGGTCTGTGGTGGTTTCATCATCCTCGTTGATTTCGTCGACAGGTGCCATATCAAGCCGAAAGATTAGCAGTTCACCATCCATTGTAATACCTTCCAGTCTGGTTTTAGATCAAAGTACATCTCCATTGTCTTCAGCAACGTCTGTAATAGTTTCATCATCCCATTTGATTTCGTCGTCATTTGTTATATCAAGGAGAGAGATTAACAGTTCACCATCCATTATAATGAGCTCTAGTCTTGCGGAATATCAAAGTACATCAGCATTGTCTTCAGCAACGTCTGTAATAGTTTCATCATCCCATTTGATTTCGTCGTCATTTGTTATATCAAGGAGAGAGATTAGCAGTTCACCATCCATTATAATGAGCTCTAGTCTTGCGGAATATCAAAGTGCATCTGCATTGTCTTCAGCAATGTCTGTGGTGGTTTCATCATCCTCGTTGATTTCGTCGTCAGCTGCCATATCAACCAGAAATATTAGTAGCTCACCATCCATTGAAATAACTTCCAGTCTGGCATTAGATCAAGGTACAACTGCATTGTCTTCAGCGAGGTCTGTCGGGGCTTCATCATCCCCTTTGATTTTGTCGTCAGTTGTTATACCAAGCAGAGAAATTAGCAGTTCAGCTTCCACTGTAATGAGCTCCAGTCTGGCATTAGATCAAAGTACATCTGCATTGTCTTCAGTGAGGTCTGTTGTGGTTTCATCATCCCCGTTGATTTCGTCGTCAGTTGCTTTATCAAGCAGGAAGATTAGCAGTTCACCATCCATTGTAATAACTTCCAGTCTGGCATTAGATCAAAGTTCATCTGCATTGTCTGCGGCGAGGTCAGTGGTGAATTCATCGTCGCCGTTGATTTCCTTCTCAGTCATTATATCAAGCAGAGAGATTAGCAGTTCAACTTCCGTTGTAATGAGCTCTAGTCTTGCGGTAGGTCAAAGTACATCTGCCTTGTCTGCAGAAGGGTCTGTGGTGGTTTCATTATTCCCGTCGTTGTCAGATGCTATATCAAGCAGGAAGATTAGCAGTTCATCATCCATTGTAATAACTTCCAGTTTGGCATTAGATCAAAGCAAATCTGCATTGTCTTCAGCAAGGTCTGTGGTGGTTTCATCATCCCCGTTGATTTTGTCGTCAGATGCCATATCAAGCAGGACGATTAGTACCTCACCATCCATTGTAATAACTTCCAGTCTGGCATTAGATCAAAGCAAATCTGCATTGTCTTCAGGGAGGTCTGTGGTGGTTTCATCATCCGCATTGATTTCGCGGTCAGTTGCTATATCAAGCAAGGAGATAAGCAGGTTAACATCCATTGCAATGAACTCCAGTATGGCAGTAGGCGACAGAACACCTGCGTCAACAGCCAAGTCTGTTGTGGTTGCATCATCCGAAGTGGTTTTGTCCTCACTTGTTGTTTCAATCGGAGAGTTAAGTAGCTCGCCATCTATGAGAATGAGTTCTAGTCTGTCAATAGATCAAAGTACATCTGTATTGTCCTCAGCAAGATCTGTGGTACTTTCTTCATCCGCGGTGATGTCGTCTTCAGTTGTTATATCAAGCAGGGACATAAGCAGCTCACCATCCATTATAATGAGCTCCAGTTTAGCGGCTGATCAAAGTTCACCTGCTGCATCTTCAGCAAGGTCTGCGGCGTTTTCATCATCCGTGCTTAAATTTTCTTCAGTTGTTGCATCAAGCAGGGAGATTAGCAGTTCACCCTCTATTGTAATGAGCTCCAGTGTCGCGGCAGATCAAAGTACACTAGCATCGTCCACAGCAAGATCTGTGGTTGTATTGGGTTCTTCTCTGGCAGTAGATCAAAGTACACCTGAATTATCTTCAACGAGGTCTGTGGTGCTTTTATCATCGCGGTCCGTTTCTATATCACATGGGGAGATTAGCATTTTAACATCCATTTTATTGAGCTCTAGTCTGGCAGTAGATCCAACAACATCTGCGTTGTCCTCAGCGAAGTCTGTGCAGGTAGCATCATCAACAAGGGTTTTGTACTCAGTTGTTGTTTCAAGCGGTGAGATAAGTAGTTCACCATCTATGGGATTGACTTCCAGTCTGACAGTAGACCAAAGTACATCCCCATTGCCCTCAACGAGATCTGAGGTGGTTTCATCATCCGCGGTAATGTCGTCGACATATGTTATATCAAGCAGTAAGATTAGCCAGTCGTCCTCTGTAATGAGTTCCACTCTGGCAGTAGATCAAAGTACAGTTGCATTGTCTTCAGCAAGGTCTGTAGTGCTTTCAACAACCGCATCGATTCCGCGGTCAGTTACGGTATACAGTCCGGAAATTAGGAATTTAACATCCGTTGTACTGAGTTCTAGTCTGGAAGTACATCCAACTACGTTATCCCCAACGAGGTCTGTTGTGGTTGCATCATCAGCAGTGGTCTTGTCGACAGTTGCTGTTTCAAGCGGTGAGATAAGCAGTTCGCCATCTTTGAGAATGAGTTCTAGTTTGGTAATAGATCAAAGTACACACGCATTGTCCTCAGCGAGTTCTGTGGTTGCTCCATCGGCCGCCGTGATGTCCTCGTCAGTTGTTTTGTCAAGTATTGACGTCAGCAGTTCACTATCCATTGTCATGAGTTCCAGTCTAACATTAGATCAAGGTACAGCTGGATTATCTTCAGCGAGGTCTGTGGTGGTGTCATCATCGGGACTGAAATCATTGTTAGTTGCTGTTTCAAGGACTGAGATAAGCAGTTCGCCATCTATGAAAGAGATTTCCAGTCTGGCGGTAGGGCAAAGTACACCTCCATTTTCCACAAGGAGGTCAAGCATGGACGTCAGCATTGCATTGCCGTCAGCGAGATCTGATTTGTTTTCATCATCCGCGGTGATGACGTTGATGTATGTTATATCAAGCAAGACGATTAGCCGGTTATCATCTGAAAAGAGTTCCACTCTGGCAGTAGATCAAAGTACAGTTGCTTTGTCTTCAGCACGGTCTGTAGTGCTTTCAACATCCGCATCGATATCGCGGCCAGTTGCTGCATCAAGCCGCGAGATTAGCAGTTTAACATCTACTGTATTGAATTCTAGTCTGGATTTACATCCAACTACATCTGCGTTGTCCTCCACTAGGTCTGTTGCGGTTGCATCATCCGCAGTGGTCTTGTTCTCAGTTGTTGGTTCAAGTGGAGAGTTCAGTAGCTCGCCATCTATGAGAATGAGTTCTAGTCTGGCAATTGATCAAAGCACACCTGTATTGTACTCAGCGAGATCTGTTGTGATTTCGTCGTCAGTAGGTATGTCAAGCATGGACGTCAGCAAATCACTATCCATTGTCATGAGCTCCAGTTTAACATTAGATCAAAGTACAATTGCATCGTCTTCAGTAACGTCTGTAGCGCTTTCAACATCCGCATCGATTCTACGGTCAACTGCTGTATCCAGCAGGAAGATAAGCAGTTTAACATCCATTGTATTGCGCTCTAGTCTGGCAGTAGATCCAAGTACATCTGCGTCGTACTCAACGAAGTCTGTGCAGGTTGCATCGTCCAGAGTGATTTTGTCCACAGTTGTTTCAAGCAGTGAGATAGGTAGCTCGCCATCTATGAGAATGAGTTCCAGTCTGACAGTAGATCAAAGTACACTCCCATTGTCATCAGCGAGAACTGAGGTGGTTTCATCACCCTCCGTGATCTCGTCATCAGATGCCATATCAAGCAGGAAGATAAGCAGGTCATCATCTACTCTAATAAGTTCCAGTCTGACAGTAGAACAAAGTACACCCCCGTTGTCCTCAGCGAGATCTGAGGTTGTTTCATCATCCGCGGGGATCTCGTCGGCAGATGTTAAATCAAGCAGGAATATGAGCAAGTCATCATCTACTGTAATGAGGTCCACTCTGGCTTTAGATCAAAGTACAGTTGCATTGTCTTCAGAAAGGTCTGTGGTGCTTTCAACAAGCGGAGAGTTGAGTAGCTCGCCATCTTTGAGAATGAGTTTTAGGAATTTAACATCCGTTGTACTGAGTTCTAGTCTGGAAGTACATCCAACTACGTTATCCCCAACGAGGTCTGTTGTGGTTGCATCATCAGCAGTGGTCTTGTCGACAGTTGCTGTTTCAAGCGGTGAGATAAGCAGTTCGCCATCTTTGAGAATGAGTTCTAGTCTGGTAATACATCAAAGTACACCCGCATTGTCCTCAGCGAGTTCTGTGGTTCCTTCATCAGTTGCGGTGACTTCGTCGTCAATTGTTATATTAAGCATGGACGTTAGCAATTCAATATCCGTTGTCATGAGTTCCAGTCTAACATTAGATCAAGGTACAGTTACATTGTCGTCAGTGAGATCTTTAATGGTTCCATCATCCTCGTTGATGTCGTCATCAGTTGTTATATCAAGTAGGGAGGTTAGCAGTTCAAGATCAATTGTAATGAGCTCCGGTTTGGTAGGAAGTCAAAGTACCTCTGCATTATCCTCCGCGAGGTCTTTGGTGGTGACATCACTCGCAATCCACTCGTCATCAGTTGCTGTTTCAAGGAGTGAGATGAGCAGTTCGCTATCTATGAAACTCAATTCCAGTCTGGTGGTAGACCAAACTACACCTGGGTTTTCATCAGCGAGGTTTGCGGTGGCTTCATCCGCGGTGATGCCGTCGTCAGTTGCTATATCAAGCACGGAGGTTAGCAGTTTACCAACCATTGTAATGAGCTCCAGTCTAATATTAAATAAAAGTACACCAGCGTTATCCTCAGTGAGATCTGCGGTTGGTTCATCATACTCGCTGATATCGACTTCAGTTTTATCAAGCAGGGATGTTAGCAGTTCACCATCAATTGCAATGAGCACTAGTTCGGTAGCAAATCAAAGTACTGCTGTATTATCCTCTGCGAGGTCTGTGGTGGTGTCATCGTCCGCAATGCATTCGTCGTCAGTTGCTGTTTTAAGGAGTGAGATAAGCAGTTCGCCATCTATGAGAGGGATTTCCAGTCTGGCGGTGGAGCAAACTACACCTCCATTTTCCTCAGCGAGGTCTATTGTGGTTTCATCATTCGCGGTGATATCGTCGACAGTTGTTATATCAAGGAAGGAGATAAGCAGCACACCATCCATTGAAATGAGCTCCAATCTAACATTAGATCAAAGTACACCTGCATTATCCTCAGCAAGATCTGTGGTTGGTTCATCATTCTCGCTGATGTTGTCGTCAATTGTTTTGCCAAGCAGGGAGATTAGCAGATCACCATCAATTTTAAATAGTTCCAGTGTGGCATTAGATCAAAGTTCTCTTGCATTGTCTTCACCGAGGTCTGTGGCGGTTTCATTATCCCCGTTGATTTCGTCGTCAGTAGCTTTATCAAGCAGGGAGATTAGCATCTCACCATCCATTGTAATCAGCTCTATTGTGGAAGAAGACCAAAGTACAGTTGCATTGTCTTCAGCGAGGTCCTTCATTCTTTCGTCATCCGCGTTGATTTTGCGCGCAACTTTTTCATCAAGCAGGGAGATTAGCAGTTTAACATCCATTGTGTTGAGTTCTAGTCTGGCAGTGGATCCAACTTCACCTACATTGTCCTCAGCCAGGTCTGCTATGGTTGCATCGTCTGGAGTGGTTTTGTCCTCAGTTGTTCTTCCAAGCGGTGAGATAGGTAGCTCGCCATCTATGAGAATGAGTGTTAGTCTGGATCAAAGCAGAACCGCATTATCCTCAGTGAGATCTGTGTTAGCTTCATCAGCCGTGGTGATGTCGTCGTCAGTTTTTATATCAAGCATTGCGGTCAGCAGTTTAGTATCCATTGTAAAGAGTTCCAGTCGCACGTTAAATCAAAGTAAAAATTCAACTACGTCTGCATTGTCCTCAGCGAGGTCTGTGGTGGTTTCATCATCCTCGCTGATATCATCGTCTGTTATATCAAGCAGGAATGTTAGCAGTTCACTGTCAATTGTAATGAGCTCAAGCACATCACCATCAATTTTAAATACTTCCAGTTTGGCATTAGATCAAAGTACTCTTGCATTGTCTTCAGCGAGGTCTGTGGTGGTTTCATCATCCCCGTTGATTTCGTCGTCAGTTGCTTTATCAAGTAGGGAGATAAGCATCTCACCATTCATTGCAATCAGCTCCAGTCTGGCAGGAGACCAAAGTACAGTTGCATTGTCTTCAGTGAGGTCCGTCATGCTTTCGTCATCCGCGTTGATTTCGCGCTCAACTTCTTCATCAAGCAGGGAGATTAGCAGTTTAACATCCATTGTGTTGAGTTCTAGTCTGGCAGTGGACCCAATTTCACTTGCATTGTCCTCAGCCAGGTCTGTTGTGGTTTCATCAAGCAGGGAGATTAGCAGTTTAACATCCATTGTGTTGAGTTCTGGTCTGGGAGTGGACCAAATTTCACTTGCATTGTCCTCAGGCAGGTCTGTCGTGGTTTCATCGTCTGCAGTGGTTTTGTCCTCAGTTGTTCTTCCAAGCGGTGAGATAAGCACCTCACTATCTATGAGAAGGAGTTCTAGTCTGGATCAAAGCATACCCGCATTGTCCTCAGTGAGATCTGTGGCAGCTTCATCAGCCGTGGTGATGTCGTCGTCAGTTTCTATATCAAACATAGAGGTCAGCAGTTCAGTATCCACTGTAAAGAGCTCCAGTCTCACATTAGATCAAAGTACTCCCCCATTGTCGTCAGTGATATCTCTTGTGTTTTCATCATCTCCCGCGTTGCCGTCGTCAGTTGGTATAACAGGCGGACTGATTAGCAGTTTAACATCCATTGTCTTGAACTCTAGTCTGGTAGTAGATGCATTCTCCTCAGCGAGGTCTGTGGTGGTTTCATCATCCTCATCGTCAGTTGTATCAAGCAGGGATGTTAGCAGTTCACTGTCAATTGTAATGAGCTCAAGCAGATCACCATCAATTTCAAATAGTTCCAGTGTGGCATTAGATCAAAGTACTCTTGTATTGTCTTCAGTAAGGTCTGTGGTGGTTTCATCATCCCCGTTGATTTCATCGTCAGCAGCTTTATCTAGCAGGGAGATGAGCATCTCACCATCCTTTGTAATCAGCTCCACTGTGGAAGAAGACCAAAGTACAGTTGCATTGTCTTCAGCGAGGTCCTTCATTCTTTCGTCATCCGCGTTGATTTCGCGCTCAACTTCTTCATCAATCACGGAGATTAGCAGTTTAACATACATTGTGTTGAGTTCTAGTCTGGCAGTGGATCCAGCTACACCTGCATTGTCCTCAGCCACGTCTGTTGTGATTGCATCGTCTGGAGTGGTTTTGTCCTCAGTTGTTCTTCCAAGCGGTGAGATAAGCAGTTCGCCATCTATGAGAATGAGTTTTAGTCTGGATCAAAGCAGAACCGCATTATCCTCGGTGAGATCTGTGGTAGCTTCATCAGTCGCGGTGATGTCGTCGTCAGTTTTTATATCAAGTATGGAGGTCAGCAGTTCAGTATCCATTGTAACGAGTTCCAGTCTCACATTAGATCAAAGTACTCCCCCATTGTCGTCAATGAAATCTGTTGTGTTTTCATCATCCCCGGCGATGCCGTCGTCATTTGTTATATCAAGCAGGGAGATTAGCAGTTTAACATCCATTGTCTTGAACTCCAGTCTGGTAGTAGATTCAACTATTTCATCATCCTCGCTTATGTCATCGTCAGTTATATCAAGCAGGGATGTTAGCAGTTCACCGTCAATTGTAATTAGCTCAGGTTCGTTAGTAAACCAAAGTACCGCTGTATTATCTTCAGCGAGTTCTATGCTGGTGTCATCGCCCACACTGGATTCGTCGTCAGTTGCTCCTTCAAGGAGTGAATTAAGCAGTTCGCCGTCTATGAAAATGAATTCAAGTCTTGCGGTAGACGAAACTACACTTCCATTTTCCTCAGGGAGGTCCTTGGTTGTTTCATCATTGGCGGTGATATCGTCGACAGTTTTATCAGACAAGGAGATTAGTAGTTCACCATCCACTGTAATGAGCTCCAATCTAACATTAGATCAAAGTAGACCTGCATTATCCTCAGCAAGATCTGTGGTTCGTTCATCAGCCTCGCTGATGTCGTCGTCAATTGTCTTGTCAAGCAGGAAGATTAGCAGATCGCCATCAATTGTTATGAGTTCCAGTGTGACATTAAATCAAAGTACTCCTGTATTGCCTTCAGCGAGTACTGTGGTGGTTTCATCATCTCTGTTTATTTCGCCGTCACTTGTTTTTTCAAACACGGAGATGAACAGTTCACCATCAATTGTAATGAACTCTAGTCTGCTAGCAAGTCAAAGTACCTCTGCCTTATCTTCAGCGAGGTCTGTGCTGATGTCATCAATCGCACTGGATTCGTCGTTAGTTGCTGCT
Source organism: Meandrina meandrites (assembly GCA_963693305.1). Lineage (NCBI taxonomy): Eukaryota > Metazoa > Cnidaria > Anthozoa > Scleractinia > Meandrinidae > Meandrina > Meandrina meandrites. Next base: position 37,808,382 of record OY855908.1, read on the forward strand.
TCAAGGAGTGAGTTAAGCAGTTCGTCACCTGTGAAAATGAATTCCAGTCTGGCGGTGATATCGTCGATAGTTTTATCAAGCAAGCAGATTAGCAGTTCACCATCCATTGTAATGAGCTCCAATCTAACATTAGATCAAAGTACACCTGCATTATCCTCGGCGAGATCTGTGGTTAGTTTATCGTCCTCGCTGATGTCGTCGTCAATTGCTGTGTCAAGCATCGAGATAAGCAGTTCACCTTCAATTGTTATGAGTTCCAGTTTGGCAGTAAATCAAAGTACCTCTGCATTATCTTTAGCGAGGTCTGTGGTGGTGTCATCAACCGCACTGGATTCGTCGTCAGTTGCTGTTTCAAGGAGTGAGGTCAGCAGTTCGCCATCTGTGAGAATAAATTCCAGTTTGACCATAGATCAAAGTACACCTGCATTGTCCTCAATGAGATCTGTGCTGGTTTCATCATTCTCGACGATGTCGTCGTCAGTTACTATGTCGACCAGGACAATTAGCCGTTCGCCATATACGGGAATGAACCCCTCTGTGAATTCTTTGGTGATTATTCCTTCTGGTACGGTCAGCTTGCCAGTCATTGCGTCTTCTATTGGTAAGTATGCTGTTTTTTTTTCTCAAATGAACATAAGACACGGTATAGGAACTATATATTGCCCAGCTCACCAAGAGTCTCGCGTAGCTCAGTGGTTAGAGTGCCCAACCGGTATCTGGGAGGTCATGGGGTTCGATTCCCGTCGGGGACGCAGATTTTTTCTTTGTCCCACGCTCATGAAAAATGAACATCTCATCGCTATCGGGAGTTAGATTGTTGGAGAAGCCCTCTGCTTGAAACAATTGACTGTATCTCCATGTCGTATACGGAGTTTGATTGGTTTGGCGTTGAACTGGTTATTTTGAGGAACAGTAGTCCCAGTGGGCTGGCCATGGAGAAACGTTTGGTGAAATAAAATAACTGAACTAAAATTTGTATTACTCGTTATTTGATATATTCAAGAAATAAGTTTTACATTTGAGCCGAAAGAAGTTTTTACTGCTCGTGTGCTTTGATATAGGCGGGGCCAAAGGGCTAACAGTAATTTGTTTCAGTCATCAGCAAGTGTGCCTCGTCACCATGCCGACCTGATCAAGTTTGCGAGGACTTGGTTGACCATCACGTGTGTCGATGTCCTCCGGGACGGTTTGAAAAAGAAAATAGCAACGCCTGTGAAGGTAAGTGTTGAAAGCGACGATTGGAATGACTCTTCTGTCATTCACTTCCCTGTTTAAAGGGGCTTTGTCACGGATTTGAACAGATTTTCGAACAGCAAAAAGGTTATATTTGTGTCGTTGGAAACCAAAAAAAAAATGGACCATTTTTATTAATGATTGCTATATTAGAGCACTGAAACTGTTAACAAGCATCTGGCTTTTATGGAAATGGATTACAACTTTAACAATTAAGGCTAAACTTTTCAAGTTGTTTCCGATCCTCGTCAGAAAATCAATATTTATAGCTTTAGTTTGATTTCTATCCGCAAGTTAAGGTCAAGTCTTCCTGTAAATGTTCAAAGATAATAAATGTTTTTCATGAGTTAAGTTGCCTACCACTATAAAGTCAGAACAGTTTAGACCAACATTCTACAAAACCACCGTGACGTAGCCCCTTTAAGAATGTACAGATGTTTCCTGATTGCTTTGATAAAATCTGGTAAATGTTGGTAGTGCTAAGGCTGTAGGGGGAAGGGAAACTTTCTGCAGGGCAATAAGGTTGATTGTTGCTATGTTCCACGTCTGTTATAATAAAATTTCAGACTCTTTTAGCACGAATAGATGCTCGGATGTACTGAGGGAGCTATGATAGCCATTGGCGTAAACTGCGAGCTATTTTGTATTTGAATAATCTTGGCAGATGAATTACGCATGTGAATGGTAACGTTTACCTGTTGGCTAGCTAGTGTAAGTGCTTAGTTAGTTTCCCGTCTCTTACTTTAAAAGTTATGCTACTCTTATATTTTGTGCAGTCGTCGAAGCTTATCAAGGATCATTCAAAATCACTGATGGGAACTTCTCAACATACAATCCAGCTCTTGCGGATGAGACATCTCTTAAATATAAAGAGCTGGCTAACAAAGTCATTACTGCGGTGAGAAATTGGCGTCTGTAAAGTTATTCTTAAACACATGAATAATCTGCCTAGGTAACTACGTCTTGTTGCGAAGAGCATTATGACATTAAGTGGAACTAGACGTTCTTACCCATAGCATCGCCAGTCAGAATAATAATAATAATAATAATAATAATAATAATAATAATAATAATAATAATAATAATAATAATAATAATAATTATCATCATCATCATCATCATCATCGTTATCATAAAAGCAACAACAACAATAACAGCGACAACGATAACGACTTTTCTACATATCTTTACATGCAGGAATTTCAAAATAAGTTATAAGATAATATCCTTCCACAAAGTAAACAACAGCAGCTGTATCTAGAAGATTCAACTGTGGATGAAATGTTTATCATCAATGTCACGAGGGCAGGCAATTTGAATTAAAAAGGTTCGTTAGGTTCCTGCGACGTAAGAACTCTGGCACATCGGTCGATCAGCTAAGGGCTGTTTTTAAAGCAGTAAATCTTTTCACTCTGCAGGTGGACGAGGTCTACAGCAAATCAGAACTGGCTTCAGTTTACCAAGGATGCGAGATTCGAGGATTTAGGTACTTAGGAACACACAGTGAATGCCTTTTTTACTATGACAAACGAATATTGCAATGTCAGGTTGTGTTATTTATAGAATTTCCTGTATTGCACAATTTCGCGCTTTGTTTTACGAAAATTGAATATTTTCAAATAATTATAATCAGGCGAAGTATTACCTAGGAAGTAATTTTAAGACTGTTAACCGATAAGAGTGAAAACAGCTTGTTTAACGACTAGTAATTCAATAATGTTTTGTGTGTCTGTCGTCTTTCGACTTTTCCAAAGCTTTATCGGGCCAATTTTAGTGTATCTATATTCTATATTCCAAGTGATTGAAACTGTACTGTTGTCCGCGTTATGTCTTAATATATAATGTTACTATCTTTTGATATCATATTAATGTCCGTATTTTATATATTTACAGACAAGGCAGTGTAGTTGCTGATTTTGTGGTCAATTTTCAACAAACTGGCAATGCAACCATTCTACAAACGGCACAGAAAGTACTTGAAGAAAGCGTTACTCAGTCCCAGAATACATCGAGCATCGGAGATTTGCAAATTGAACCAGCATCTGTTATACTAGAAGGTAAGAAACGACCAACGTTTTCATGAAGAACAGCGTAGAAGCTCATCTATACATGCAGGTCATTCGCCTTTGAAATGTTGTTGTGTTATACTTTTTTGCAAGGCCGCAAATGGCTTGTGTGGAGAATATTTCAATTTAGTAACGTAATGCTTAAAATGCTGATGAAATGTGCAGTGCATTATATTGACAATTTTAACTTGCCTGGCTTCCTCACCAACATGTGGTACTGAATGTGTTAAATGCCGTAAATTATTTTGTTACCCGGCAAAATGGTTCGTAATGAAAAGGAGCGTTTTGATTGCTTCCCTGAGTGGTCCAAATTTTGCGACAGGGACCGCGAAGATAAAAAGAACTCGATGAAAACAACTCGATCAATAATCTCTCAATATGGACCTCACACAAGATCATTAAAGTCTATATGTAAAACAATGAGGTCGTCCGTAATCCTTGAAGGCTTTTTAAATTTCCTTTCTTTTCTTGTAGATCAAGACGAATGTCAAAATGCAAGCACCAATAACTGTGATAAAAATGCCATGTGTAACAACACTGTTGGGTCATTTGAATGCTTTTGTAAGGAAGGGTTCACTGGGAATGGAAGAACATGTCAAGGTAACAATGACAACAAACTAAAACTTGATTAATCCTGTAAGCCATTCTAAACAGGTTGTAATGTGTCTGATGCGTCTAACCACCCTGGTATATATAGGTTTCTGCATCCTTGAATTTGAACCACATCATTCTTTTCCTGCGGCAGAATTTAAGACACATCTTCTCGTGCTATACTGTGTGAGCTCCGATTCAATAGAGGTGCAAACATAATAATAGACACAGACACACCAAACTACAAAGAGAAGACACATGCATAGACAGAATGAAACACAGTGAAACGGACCAACCAATGAGAGACTGTCTGACAGACACACAGACCGAGAGAGAGATGAACGTACAGAACTGAGGGTGGAAAGACAGACGAAAAAGACATAACACATAAGATAGATAGATATGGAAAGATAAATTGCTAACCGTTATTTTAATACAAATATTTTCAATCTGTCATCTACAGTGATTTCGTCGTCAGTTGCCAAATCAAGCAGGGAGATAAGCAGTTTACCAACCAGGTCCAGTCCGGCGGTAGATCAAAGTACACTCGCATTACCTTCAGCGAGGTCTGTGGTAGTTCCATCATCCGTACTGCTATTCTCGTCAGTTGCCCATTCAGGCCGAAAGATAAGCAGTACACTATCCATTATAATGAGCTCCAGTCTGGCGGTAAATCAAAGTACACCTGTATTGTCTTCAGCAAGGTCTGTGGTGGTTTCATCATCCCCGTTGATTTCGCCGTCAGTTGCTATATCAAGCCGGAAGATTAGCAGTTCACCATCCATTTCAATAACTTCCAATCTGGCAATAGACCACAGTACATCTGCATTGTCTTCAGCAAGGTCTGTGGTGGTTTCATCTTCCCCGTTGATTTCCTCGTCAGTTGTTATATCAAGCAGGAAGATTAGAGGTTCACCGTCCATTGTAAAAAGTTCCATTCTGGCGACAGAACAAAGTACACCTACATTGTCTTCAGGGAGGTCTCTACTGTCTTCGTCATCTGCAATAGTTTTCTCATCTGTAGCTGTATCAAGCAGCGAGATAAGTAGTTTCCCATCACCGAGAATTAGCTCCGGCCTGGCAACAGATCAAAGTACAACTGTATTGTCTTCAGCGATATCCCTGTTGGCATCATCAGCGGCAGTGGTTTTGTCATCTTTTTCTGTACCAAGCAGTGACTTAAGCAAGTCGCAATCAACGAGACTGGGCTCTAGTTTGGCAATAGATCAAAGTACACCTGCATTGTCTTCATCGCGGTCTGTGGTGGTTTCATCACGTACAATAATTTCTTCGTTAGTTGCTATATCAAGCCGGGAAATTAGCACTTCACCATCGATTGTAAAAAGCTCCAGGTTGGAGTTAGATCAAAGCACATTTGCATTGTCTTCAGTGAGGTCTTTGCTGGCTTCGTCGTCTGCAGTAATATCGTCGCTGGTCGCTGTTTTCACCAGGCAGATTAACAATTCAACCTCCATTATAATGAGCTCCAGTCTAGCATCAGATCAAAGTACACTTCCATTGTCTTCAGTGAGGTCTTTATTGGCCTCATCATCCCCAGTAGTTTTTTCATCAGTTGCCGTATTAAGCAGTTCGGTAAGCAGTTTGCCATCGATGACAGTCAGTTCCACTCTGGCAATAGATCAAAGTACAACTGCATTGTCTTCAGCGAAGTCTCTGCTGGTTTCGTCGTCTGCTGTGATTTCGTCGTCAGTTGCTGATTCAAGCAGAAAGATTAGCAGAACACCATCCAATGTAATGAGTTCCAGCCTGGCAGTAGATCAAAATACGCATCCATCGTCTTCAGCGAGTTCTGTGGTCGTTTCGTCATCTGGAGTGATTTTGTCGTCAGCTGCTATTTCAAGCAGTGAAATTAGAACTTCACCATCCATTGTAAGGAGCTCCAGGTTGAAATTATATCAAAGCACATCTGCATTGGCTTCATCGTCTACAGTAATTTCGTCGTTGGTCGCTGTTTCCAGCATGCAGCTTACCAGTTTACCATCCATTGCAATGAGCCTCAGTGTAGCAGTAGATGAAAGTACCCCTGCATTGTCTTCGGCGACATTCCTGCTGGTTTCATCATCTGCGCTTATTTCTTCGTCAGTCGCTGTTTCAAGCGGTGAAATTAACAGCTCAAAATTAATTGCAACGAGCTCCAGTCTGGCAGTTGACAATAGTACATCCTCATTGTCTGCAGCAAGGTCTGTGCTAGCTTCATCATCTGGAGTGATTGTTTCGCTAGTTGCTGTTTCAAGCATTGAGATGAGCATTTCACCGTCCATTGGAATGAGCTACAGTACGGTAGTAGATGATAGTACACCTGCGTTGTCTTCAGCGAGGTCTGTGTTGGTTTCAACATCCGAAGTGATTTCGTCGTCAGTTGCTGTCACAAGCAGAGCGGAGATAACCAGTTCGCCATCCATGAGAATGAGTTCCAGTCTAGCAATAGATGAAAGGACGCTCGTATTGTCTTCAGAGAGTTCTGTTACGGTTTCATCCTCCACAGTGTCGTCGTCAGTTTCTGTATCAAGCAGAGCAGAGATAACTAGTAGTTCACCATCCGTGAGAATGAGCTCCAGTGTTGGTATAGATGAAAGTACGCTTGTATTGTCTTCAGAGAGTTCTGTTGCGGTTTCATCCTCCGTGGTGTTGTCTTCATCAGTTGCAGTTTCAAGCAGAGCAGAGATAACCAGTTTGCCATCCATGAGAATGAGTTCCAGTCTAGCAATAGATGAAAGTACCCCCGTATTTTCTTCAGAGAGTTCTGTTGCGGTTTCATCCTCCGCAGTGTCGTCTTCGTCAGTCGTTGTTTCAAGCAGAGCAGAGATAACCAGTTCGTCATCCAAGAGAATGAATTCCACTCTAGCAACAGATGACAGTACACCTGTATCGTCTTCAGAGAGTTCTGTTGCGGTTTCATCCTCCGCAGTGTCGTCGTCGTCAGTTGCTGTTTCAAGCAGAGCAGAGATAACCAGTTCGTCATCCATGAGTATGAGCTCCAGTTTAACAATAGATGAAAGTACGCCTGCATTGTCCTCGAAGAGTTCTGTGGCGGTTTCATCCTCCGAGGTGATGTCGTCGTCAGTTGCTGTCTCGAGCAGAGCAGAGATAACCATTTCGCCATCCATGAGAATGAGCTCCAGTGTTGGTATAGATGAAAGTACGCCTGTATTGTTTTTAGAGAGTTCTATGGCGGTTTCATCCTCCGCAGTGCTTTTGTCGTCAGTTGCTGTTTCAAGCAGAGCAGAGATAACCAGTTTGCCATCCATGAGAATGAGTTCCAGTCTAGCAATAGATGAAAGTACGCCTGTATTGTCTCCAGAGAGTTCCATTGCGGTTTCATCCTACGCTGTGTTGTCGTCGTCAGTTGCTGTTTCAAGCAGAGCAGAGATAAGCAGTTTGCCATCCATGAGATTGAGCTCAAGTCTAGGTATCGTTGAAAGTACACCGGTGTTGTCTTCAGAGAGTTCCATTGCCGTTTCATCCTTGTCAGTGATGTCATCGTCAGCTGCTGCTTCAAGCAGAGCAGAGATAACCAGTTCGCCATCCATGAGAATGAGTTCCAGTGTTGGTATAGATGAAAGTACGCTTGTATTGTCTTCACAGAGTTCCATTGCGATTCCTTCCTCCGCAGTGCTGTCATCGTCAGTTGCTGTTTCAACCAAAGCTGATATAACCAGTTCGCCATCCATGAGTATGAGCTCCAGTTTAACAATAGATGAAAGCACGCCTGCATTGTCCTCGAAGAGTTCTGTGGCGGTTTCATCCTCCGCGGTGATGTCGTCGTCAGTTGCTGTCTCGAGCAGAGCAGAGATAACCATTTCGCCATCCATGAGAATGAGCTCCAGTGTTGGTATAGATGAAAGTACGCATGTATTGTTTTCAGAGAGTTCTATGGCGGTTTCATCCTCCGCAGTGCTTTTGTCGTCAGTTGCTGTTTCAAGCAGAGCAGAGATAAGCAGTTTGCCATCCATGAGATTGAGCTCAAGTCTAGGTATCGTTGAAAGTACACCGGTGTTGTCTTCAGAGAGTTCCATTGCCGTTTCATCCTTGTCAGTGATGTCATCGTCAGCTGCTGCTTCAAGCAGAGCAGAGATAACCAGTTCGCCATCCATGAGAATGAGTTCCAGTGTTGGTATAGATGAAAGTACACTTGTATTGTCTTCACAGAGTTCCATTGCGATTCCTTCCTCCGCAGTGCTGTCATCGTCAGTTGCTGTTTCAACCAAAGCTGATATAACCAGTTCGCCATCCATGAGTATGAGCTCCAGTTTAACAATAGATGAAAGTACGCCTGCATTGTCCTCGAAGAGTTCTGTGGCGGTTTCATCCTCCGCGGTGATGTCGTCGTCAGTTGCTGTCTCGAGCAGAGCAGAGATAACCATTTCGCCATCCATGAGAATGAGCTCCAGTGTTGGTATAGATGAAAGTACGCATGTATTGTTTTCAGAGAGTTCTATGGCGGTTTCATCCTCCGCAGTGCTTTTGTCGTCAGTTGCTGTTTCAAGCAGAGCAGAGATAAGCAGTTTGCCATCCATGAGATTGAGCTCAAGTCTAGGTATCGTTGAAAGTACACCGGTGTTGTCTTCAGAGAGTTCCATTGCCGTTTCATCCTTGTCAGTGATGTCATCGTCAGCTGCTGCTTCAAGCAGAGCAGAGATAACCAGTTCGCCTTCCATGAGAATGAGCTCCAGTGTTGGTATAGATGAAAGTACGCTTGTATTGTCTTCACAGAGTTCCATTGCGATTCCTTCCTCCGCAGTGCTGTCATCGTCAGTTGCTGTTTCAACCAAAGCAGATATAACCAGTTCGCCATCCAAGAGAAGGAGTTCCAGTCTAACAATAGATGAAAGTACGCCTGTATTGTCTCCAGAGAGTTCCATTGCGGTTTCATCCTCTGCAGTATTGTCGTCGTCAGTAGCTTTTTCAAGCAGAGCAGAGATAACCAGTTCGCCATCTATGAGAATGAGCTCCAGTCTAGCAATAGATGAAAGTACACCTGTATTGGTTTCAGAAAGATCTGTTGCGGTTTCATCCTCGACAGCGATGTCGTCGTCATTTGGTGTTTCAAGCAGAGCAGAGATAAGCAGTTCGCCATCCATGAGAATGAGCTCCAGTCTAGCAATGGATGAAAGTACACCTGCATTATTTTCAGAGAGTTCTGTTGACCTTTCATCCTCGACAGCAATGTCGTTGTCAGTTGCTGTTTCAAGCAGAGCAGAGATAACCAGTTTGCCATCTATGAGAATGAGCTCTGGTCTGGTAACAAATCAAAGTACACCTGTGTTGTCTTCAGCTAAGTCTGTGTTTTCTTCGTTATCTGCATTGATTTTGTCATCCACCTCCGTATCAACTAGGGTTAATAGCAGTGCGTCATCCATGGTAATGAGTTTCAGTCTTGCAGTAGATCAAAGAACATCTGTACTTTCTTCATTGATATCGGTGGTGGTTTCATCATCTTCGGTGGTTTTGTCATCAAGGATCGAGAAAAGTACAGCTGCGGTGTCTTCAGTGATGTCGTATTTTACTGCTGTTTCAATCACGGAGATGGGAATGAGCTCCAGTGTGGATTCTTTGGTGATTAGTCCTTCCAGTACTGTCAGCTCGTTAGTCGTTTCGTCATCTATTGGTAAGTCAATTCACTTTTTTTGTTGTTAATTCCAACGGAAAGTACGATTTTTAGAGGAACTACACCAAATTGATGAAACGTTGACTATGTGAAAAGCATAAACCATAAATGATATGACTCAATGGTATTCTCGGCAGACAGCATTTTTAAGCTTAGCACTATTCCTTTTAACGAAAATCATTTTTTTTCTTTGACAGCCTTTATGCAACCTTGTCTCGTTATCATGCTTATTCTTGTCACAGACGACGATTATTTTTTCCTATTTCATCGTTCATAGGTTTTGCTTTTCATGGGTAAACGATTCTTCAATCAGGTGTTGTTTTTCAAAAAGATCTCTACTTTAAGCAAAATGTATTACTTTCTTGCACCAGATTTTACTGGTTTTGTGTTTGATGTAATTTTAGGAATTTTAGGAACAGTGACCCCACATGTGACTCTTCCATTGAATATCTTCATTAAATAACAATGTGGTTCTCCGAATTCGATCAATTCAATAAATCGTCAGTTGTTTTTCAGCAAAGCAGGGCTTGTCCCGTCCGGTCGTCCAAGACAAGTAGCTTTTCCTCCCGGGCAAGTAACTTTTCATTCTCGCTTGCCATATTGGCAAAAGTCCAGGCAAAAAAAGTAAAGTTAAGCAAGTGTGCAATTGCGAGCTCCGCAAAAGCGACAAAAGTTTTACTACTGGCAGTGGCACCCTTTCGATGTCCGTGGCTATTATCTTGAAACCATTGAATAACGTGGATTCCTTTTCAGGTTTTATTTAATCAGTACAAATAATTTTTACTTTGGATTTTTAGGTTTCTTGACAATTTGGCTTTTGCGCCCCTGTGGGAGTTTGTTTTGTTTCACTTTGCAAATTATTCCCTAGTTACGTTCTCGTCCACGCTTTAGTTTTCTTGATCATTTCAATGAATTTAATTTAAATGCTTGGGACGATCAGTACAGAGCGTTTTCATATGTCGTCACGGCAGCCATATTGGTGTTTCAAAACAAAGGAACGGCGGCATATTGGTGTACCAAGCCATTCCTCCAGGAAACAAAGTCTGTTTTTTATGCAAAAATCGTCTTTTGTTTCAGTAAACTAATATAACAGCTTGTCACGTCAGTGAAAACGCCCTTTCATTGATTTCATTCTAAGGTCATATATTTATGGTTGAAGCGCTTGTGAATCAATGATATCTTTGTTGAAGATCTGTGTAGTGAAGCCCATTAATGACTTACAATAATTTTTTTTTTCAGTCATCAACGAGTGTGCCTCCTCACCATGCCGACCTGATCAAGTTTGTGAGGACTTGGTTGGATATTATGTGTGTCGATGTCCCCCGGGAAAGTTTGAAAAAGAAAATAGCAACGCCTGTGAAGGTAACAGTGCAAAGTGATTATTGGAAGGACTCTTTTATCGTTCATTGTCCTACTTCAGAATATTAAAATACTTCTTGACTGCTTTGATAGAAGAAATGTGATTAGTTGGTGCTTGCAACTTTTACTCCCGGGGGAAGCTGATTGTCCCCTTTGGAGGTTCCAGATCGTGTCATACATTTTTCCTGTGTGATGTGTTTTTCATGTGTAATAGGTGTGCTGAGAGAGATCTTGATGGGTATGTAATTATATCGTAAACCTTCGGCGATAGCTCTAAGCTGTTTTGTAGTTGGGCATTAAGTTGTTTTACCCCTTTAATTGTGCAGCCATTGATGCGTATCAGGGATCTTTCAAAATAACTGGTGGGAACTTCTCAACATACACTCCAGCACTGAAGGATGAGGAATCTCCTGAATATAAAGAGTTGGCTAACAAAGTCATTACAGCGGTAAGTAACTGGTGTCTGCAACATATTGACTAGCCAATTAACGATCTACGTAGACTAGATCCCTGGGTCTGGTAGGAGAGAGCGTCACGTAAAGTGAAGTCGACAGCTTCACTTTATAACATAAACAATCAGAATAATAACAACAATAACAGCAACAACGACACGACAACAAACGCAACAATAGCAATGAGAACAACGACAACAACTATCCACCGGTGTACGGTAGGTCAGTTGAGGGTGGTAAGGTGGGGGGGGGGGGGGGGGGGGGTATAGATCACGTTTCACTAAAAATAAAACAGCCCTTTCATAATTCACGAAAAATATGACTTTAGCATTTCACGCTTCACGAAAAATAAAAGAGAACCTTTTGGAAAATCATGGTTCACGGCGACTATGGAAATCACGATTCATGAGGAAAAAAATAGCCATTTCACATTTCGCGGGAAATAAAAAGGGCCAATCACGGGTCACGAAAATACCCTTCACCACCCTGGTAGGTTCGACTGCTGTTGGGAGAATACAGAAATTTTTCCGTTTGAGTATAAAATTTTTATAACAAATACAAAGATTATGCTCGCCTACTGTAGACCTGAATGCGGTAACATAAAAATAAACACCAACATTCGCATCTAAAAGTCAGAGTCAAAAGCAGAGCCCCCAATACAACCTTTGTCCTTCGCACATTTATCCAATTAGCTACTGAGAAATCCTAGTGAGCTAAACCATTTGTTCATTAAATACCTTAATTTTTCCACTCCTTCTTTCTGCAGGTGGACGAGGTCTACAGCAAATCAGAACTGGCTTCAATTTACCAAGGATGTGAAGTTCGGGGATTTAGGTATAGGCGAACAATACATATGTTTAGTACCAAGACACCATAGCTTCTCTGACGCAATGACCTAGTACCTAGGCGCTCTTTCTTGCTATCTTCGTTGTTCGCGCAAAGCCAAGGGCGGGAGCGGGCGAGAGAACTCCTGGCTGGTGCTATCCGGTAATGTTACCGAACCGAGTAGCGCCCAGGCTTAAATGAGCCGGGAACGCCAAGGAACTTGGTTGTTGATTTACCATATTACACCATGGTCAACTTGTGTCCTTTGTATTGCATAGGTGTCGCGTTTCCTCCTACAGCAATGTTTTTAACTACTTAGAATCAATCTTTTGATACAGTTTAATCATTTAAAAATGATTAATGCATTCGTTTCTTGCATTTACAGACAAGGCAGTGTAATTGCTGATTTTGCATTGAATTTTCAACAAACTGGCAATGCAACCGTATTACCTACAGCGAGGAAGGTTCTTAACGAGAGCGTGACTCAGCCCCAAAATACATCGAGCCTTGCAGATTTGAAAGTTGATCCAGCGTCTGTTGTAATAGAAGGTAGAGACAACATTTCTTTGCAAATAAAAAAAGTGTGTTGTAATCATCCATGCATGCAAACCGTTCGCCTGAGAAATATATCTATTATTTGATACGCTGTAAGATGCTTGTCAGAAATATTTCATTTCGTAACCAAATTGTTTAAAGAAACAACTGCAAAAAACTTATAGTACACTATATTCAACACTATTTTCACAATTCTAATCTTGTTTGCCTTCCAAACCTTGCAAGATACATCGTCTCGCCGGTGCCCTAAGGTATTATTTACTAGTAAACAACAACAACGCCCATATATAATTTAATCAAGCTTCTTTCTTTTTCGTTTGTTCCGTTCTAGATCGTGACGAATGTCAAGATGCTAGCACCAATGACTGTGATAAAAATGCCATTTGCAACAACACAGTTGGATCATTTGAATGTTTTTGTAAGAGTGGGTTTACAGGAAATGGAAAAACATGCCAAGGTAACAATAAGCAACAAATTAAAAATAAACTTTTTAATAAGTGTCCACCGCGAAGTGTTTAAAGGGTATCCATTCCAAATTAAGAGGGTAAATAATAAAAGCATTTATTGTAAACACCTACTTTTTTATTGATAAATTCGTTGATTGATTGTATGTCACGTTCTCGGACAGACAGGCAGGCAGGCAGGCAGGCAGGCAGGCAGGCAGGCAGGCAGGCAGGCAGGCAGGCAGGCAGGCAGGCAGGCAGGCAGGCAGGCAGGCAGGCAGGCAGGCAGGCAGGCAGGCAGGCAGGCAGGCAGGCAGGCAGGCAGGCAGGCAGGCAGGCAGGCAGGCAGGCAGGCAGGCAGGCAGGCAGGCAGGCAGGCAGGCAGGCAGGCAGGCAGGCAGGCAGGCAGGCAGGCAGGCAGGCAGGCAGGCAGGCAGGCAGGCAGGCAGGCAGGCAGGCAGGCAGGCAGGCAGGCAGGCAGGCAGGCAGGCAGGCAGGCAGGCAGGCAGGCAGGCAGGCAGGCAGGCAGGCAGGCAGGCAGGCAGGCAGGCAGGCAGGCAGGCAGGCAGGCAGGCAGGCAGGCAGGCAGGCAGGCAGGCAGGCAGGCAGGCAGGCAGGCAGGCAGGCAGGCAGGCAGGCAGGCAGGCAGGCAGGCAGGCAGGCAGGCAGGCAGGCAGGCAGGCAGGCAGGCAGGCAGGCAGGCAGGCAGGCAGGCAGGCAGGCAGGCAGGCAGGCAGGCAGGCAGGCAGGCAGGCAGGCAGGCAGGCAGGCAGGCAGGCAGGCAGGCAGGCAGGCAGGCAGGCAGGCAGGCAGGCAGGCAGGCAGGCAGGCAGGCAGGCAGGCAGGCAGGCAGGCAGGCAGGCAGGCAGGCAGGCAGGCAGGCAGGCAGGCAGGCAGGCAGGCAGGCAGGCAGGCAGGCAGGCAGGCAGGCAGGCAGGCAGGCAGGCAGGCAGGCAGGCAGGCAGGCAGGCAGGCAGGCAGGCAGGCAGGCAGGCAGGCAGGCAGGCAGGCAGGCAGGCAGGCAGGCAGGCAGGCAGGCAGGCAGGCAGGCAGGCAGGCAGGCAGGCAGGCAGGCAGGCAGGCAGGCAGGCAGGCAGGCAGGCAGGCAGGCAGGCAGGCAGGCAGGCAGGCAGGCAGGCAGGCAGGCAGGCAGGCAGGCAGGCAGGCAGGCAGGCAGGCAGGCAGGCAGGCAGGCAGGCAGGCAGGCAGGCAGGCAGGCAGGCAGGCAGGCAGGCAGGCAGGCAGGCAGGCAGGCAGGCAGGCAGGCAGGCAGGCAGGCAGGCAGGCAGGCAGGCAGGCAGGCAGGCAGGCAGGCAGGCAGGCAGGCAGGCAGGCAGGCAGGCAGGCAGGCAGGCAGGCAGGCAGGCAGGCAGGCAGGCAGGCAGGCAGGCAGGCAGGCAGGCAGGCAGGCAGGCAGGCAGGCAGGCAGGCAGGCAGGCAGGCAGGCAGGCAGGCAGGCAGGCAGGCAGGCAGGCAGGCAGGCAGGCAGGCAGGCAGGCAGGCAGGCAGGCAGGCAGGCAGGCAGGCAGGCAGGCAGGCAGGCAGGCAGGCAGGCAGGCAGGCAGAAGCCAAGAAAAAGAGATACAGCTACACAAAAGAACAAAAGTTACACTTTGTACAACAAATCTCATTTCAGTTTTTATTATTTCTCCATGCTCAGACATCGACGAATGTAAAAATGCATCATTGAACAACTGCAGCATTGCTAATCCTGGAGTCACGTGTCTCAACACACCTGGAGGATTCCAGTGTACGTGCAAGATAGGCTATTCTGGGAATGGAGTCACGTGCAAAGGTATATATGCTCATTTATTGTTAGAAGTGATGTACACAAAAATAATAATCCCCTTTAAACTACGAGATGTTGACTTAAAGTTAGGAAGTTTAAAAACAGTGCGAAGTTCTGAATAGTCAGGAATCAAATATTGTGCCTTTAAGTGGATCCTTGTTACCTCTTGAGTTTGATGCAGCCATGAGCTGCCTTTGGCGCCTTTTGATTTTTTCCTGGAGTTCCAGTAAAAAAAAATGGAACTCCAAAGCTGTGTTTGTTATGTAATATTTATCAACCTTTAGTATTCCCCTCATGCTAAAATGGCTAAAACGAGCAATTACATTGTGAAAAAGTTTATTTCGAGGTTTCTGAACAGAAGTTGTGGGACAGTAGAATAAGATGAATAATTTGTAGGAATATCTTTACACGAAGTAAATGATCGATATACGTCAGCTTTAACGTTCTGAACGAGATTTACAATTTCTTGTCACCATAGTAACCAATCACTGTTTGGCGGGAACGCATAACTGCCACGCAAACGCCACCTGCACCTCATTCCCAGGCCCCACGTTCGAGTGCGCTTGTACAGAAGAGAGGAATTACTTTGGAAATGGAACACACTGCTTTGGTAATTATATTTTTCAATTTTTCTCACTGCTTTTGTAAGTCACGATGCTTTATTTATGTGTTTACAATTTTTTGTGCTTTCGTTAGGTACTGCCCTAATCGCTTCGTTAATTTCACTTGTTGTGCGGTTTTTTTTCTCGTTAAATTTAAACCAGCCTAGCTATGTTAGTTCCCTCGGGATCGGATCTCTTTGGGTGCTTTGGCTAACCACAACGGCAACGGCCACGAGAGTGTCATCAAACAGCAAACATGCACGTTAATGGGACAGGACAATAGCTTTGTATGTGCGTTATGCACCTTGGTACATTCCGTAGTCGTCCCCTGGAAAACATCAATGTGAAAAGACCAAATTGTGCTTATTAACGATAACGGGGATACTGAACGCTAGCCTGCGTAGCTTGGCGCGTTTCGCCCCAATAAAACCGCCAAGCTACGCAGGTTAACTGAACGCTTCCTTTACATATTCAGCTAAAAAAGTTAAGACAATAAAAAAATAATGCACAATGATGGGTTTCAAGAATCGTTACCATTTTTCTTGGAGTTAGTAAGAAGTAATTGTTTTCCCTTTGCAGTTGGATGTCCTGTTAATCATTGTGAAAATGGAGGAACTTGTATAATTTCTAGAGAAGGAAACATTTGCAAGTAAGATGGCATCAGTTACATGTAACATATGTAGGCATCAATGTCATACTGAAAACGTTGTCAGAAAAAAATGTCCGTAAACTGCGAACAAACAGCGCTTTACATGAAGGTTAATTAAAAGCAATTTCAAAGAAAACCCAATAGCATATATTTCAATTCAACACCAGAATTATTATAGAAGGGAAGGAAAAAAAGTTGTGATAGTCTTTCCTTCTGTTTAATTCTTGTATATTCAACATGTTTCCATGCTGTAATGTCAAACCAATAGCTCAAGTTAGATTTATTTCGTATGTATTGTTCTACTAGAAGAAGAGGACATAACCTTATTACAATATTTCCACATGATCACATACTAACTCAACATGTTTTGTCTGTTTTTATTCAGATGCCCAAGAGGTTTTTATGGTGACCGATGTGAATCAGGTCCAGAACCAACCAAGGCTCCTAGTGTTGCTTCAGGTAAAGTTGACTTGTTTTGTACCATCAGTTTCATACTCTACTGCTGGTTTTGTTTGCAAAGTTGCCCCAATACTCGAGTGAGCTAAGAATTCCTTACGCAAAGCCGGATTTTTAACGCCGGATTTCTGCAACAGTCGCCACGCATGCGTGGACTCGGGCGTTGGCTATAAACATTTTCATAAGTTAATGTTACATTGGCACTATATGGAATGTCGGTTTCCAAATCAAGGGAAGCTGCCCTCTGATTGAATTGCTCCAGACGTCAAACAAACCGTATTTCATTTAAGGTCCCTTGATTGCAACTACCAGAATTCATGTCGTTCTATTTTTGTTTTGTTTCCCTTTTACAGACGATAATCTGATGATAATCGTGGTGGCCCTAGCCTCAGTATGTGGGACACTGTTACTGGTCCTGTTGATCTTCGCCATCTGCTACTGCAGGAGGAGGTAACAATATTGTGTTTATAGAGTGATGCCATTATGGAACGATTAGGATGGAAGCCGATTTCCAAGAGACGAGAGGAACATATAAAAGAACTCTTTGAATAAATGCCTTCAGGGTGTTGTTCCTTATTTATTCAAGAACTATTTTAATACAAGACTCTGTGACATTCATGCTAAACGTGCATTTTATTATAAAGGTGAAATAATTTTTATTTCTTTTTTTAAGCATTTTTAGCATCTTAGCATTTTTAACATTTTAGCTTTTTTGATATTCATTTTTCTCTAGCCTCGCAGCAGACACGTAGAAATCACTTGCTCTTTTAGTGTGATCACATAATCACGATACTAGTCATTCCAAAAGTTAGGCCAACAACCCTTAAAATCCAACGTAACAACAGTAGTCACATGTGCAGATCGTGTACCTCTTTTATTTTTAATAGGCGACGTGAAGATCCAGTTTTAGATTCGAACGCTTCTGTAAGACCTCAAAAGTATCGTCCGGTTAGAAAATCTGGCGTCGTCCATCTTGAAACAATCGACGAAGACTTCACTGTTCCAAACAGAAGGATGAGAGCCAAGCCTCCATCCTCCGCATCATTCCGCGAGGTCACCAGTGGACTGGGGGCGGCTAACCGCGCTATGGAGCAGCTATCGAGAGTGGGTCAACAACAGTCCCAGTCCACTCAGGCGAGGAGACCCCGCAACAACCTGGAACCCACCTTCGATCATTTGGTGTTTGATGACTTACTTGAAAATATCGTAAGTACAGGAAAACGCGATCGTGAAATAAATTCATTGCGATAAGCGTACAAAAAGAGTGCGGTTGTCAAAATGGGTTAAGATATGATTTAAATGACAAAATTAATGTTTAACCTGTTTAAGCGTGTTTTACTAAAGTTAAAAATAACTGTTAACCTTTTCGATTTCCTTAACATCGCTTGAAGACATTCAACCCGGGGAAGCCTCGCATATTAAAATATCCGATAAAAGGGACGAAGTAATGGGGTAACGTTATCCAAATTTTACTTAATGGATCTGTTTGTGCAGAAGATTTTAAAATCCTAAACTAATACCTTCTCTCTTGAGTGTTCTTATCCTTACCCTTTCCTCTTGCTTTACTAATGTAGAAGTCTTGGGAAGACTTGAAATCTACGAGTGATAGCTAACTGTTACCTTTCAAGTAAGTAATTCTGATAATGCTGATAATCTTTTAA
Source organism: Meandrina meandrites (assembly GCA_963693305.1). Taxonomy (NCBI): domain Eukaryota; kingdom Metazoa; phylum Cnidaria; class Anthozoa; order Scleractinia; family Meandrinidae; genus Meandrina; species Meandrina meandrites. The sequence continues at coordinate 37,826,692 of OY855908.1, forward strand.
CACACCAGAATCCTTTTAATACTAATTGTAAGCTGACGTCGACTTTACTTTTCACTTTTAAGTGCTACAGTGCATTTAATTTCAAAATATTACATTAAATTTCCATTATTAAACCGTTAATTAACACAATGGTGTAAGCCGATGTTATCTTATGTTAACCCTGCGTGCACATGAGAGTCTACACCCAATGTTTTCAATGTACATTACAAACACAGCGAAAAGGTGACAAAACCAAAGATTAAACTAAGCTCAACTTAGCGTGCAGTTCTAAAAATTAAACCGTCCCTTATTAAGCCCAACATATATCCCACTGTTTGACCTCCGATACCAAACCACCAATTAACCCAACATACTTGGTGACATGATGTAAGTCAATGCTATCTTATGATGACATGCATGCATTCTTATTTTTCGCTGTCTGTCTGTCAATTGTATCTTTCTTATCGTAAGAAAGAAGCCCAACAAAATAAGTCTTATGATTTCTCTTGTGGCTTTCTCCCCACCTCCTTTTTTGTAAGTTTAGTTTATTTTTCCTTTTTTGTGTGGTATAAATGGATCAAATAGATATCTTACTGACAAGCAGTAAAAAAATAGCTGTTTTGTTGTGGTACAAAAAGTAGCAACCATGTGACGTCATGAAATCCAAAATGGCGCGCGCGGGAAATTGCAAACTAAACTGGTGAAAACATTTCTTAATGGCGATTTGCAGGGGTTCTTAAACCAAGCGCAAAGGTGTTGGGAGCTCGAACGAGCATAACGAGTAGTATTCACATTTTGCTGATAATTTAATTTTTTCCTTTGACAATTGTCATTTACTTGCAGGAGACGCGGACACAGTTTAGGGCTGGTACCGAGTGGTCTGCGAACAATAACTTATACGTCGAACGTTAAGCCTCTTTAAATAACATCCAATTATTTGTTATTATATTATTTGTTATTTTTATTGTTAAAACTGTTGTATAGTGTTACTACAAGTGCCATTTGTAAGTTGATCCGAATTATGGATAAATGCAAAGTTATAAGCTTATAGAATTTTCACTGAAAATAGACTTCAATAAATATCTTTTCGAAGATTGCACAAGGTCAATTATTGCTCCAAATGAGCAGTGATAAATTATTGTTAAATTCATGTTTTTATGCACTTCTAAAAAAATAATTCTAATTGAAATTGTACAAAAAGTAGTCCTTTTTATGACGTTACTTGTGTTACTTTGTAAAAAGTTCAAATTGTATTAAATAGAAACAGGAATAATGTAAGAAAAGCTATTTTTGTAATGTGGTTAAATGAAACTGAAAAGTTTCAAGTATTTAAATAACTCCAGATGGAGAGTCAATTGCTTCAGTAGTTTTGCTTTTGATAGGAGTTAAAGAAATTTGCGTTATTTTATAGCTAAAAAAGGAATGAATGATTTAGAAAATGTTGTTACGTTTAGTTGTAGAATACGAAGCAACGTTATTGGCAGATGTTGGAATATTGTAGTGGATTATTGTCAGAGACAAATAGTATTTTTGTAACTTTCTTACATTGATTATTCTTTAAATGGCATTGTTGGCTGAACATAATTCAAATGTAACACATTTTGCGATTAAAATCTAGTTTGCATTCAGTCTATGAGAGTTTATTTTATGATCACTGTCATCAGGTCTATGGTATCCCCTGCGGCTACCAAATTTTCAACTTCTTTAAAAGTTGTTTAGTTTTTAAAAATTTGGCGTTAACTAGCCCTGGTCAAGAGATTGCAGCATTTCAATCCAACTTAATATGTGAGTGAACAGGATCGATAAACCAAATGCAGTGCTATGATTTGCTACCTTGATCAGTCGGGATTGCCCGCTGTGTCCCGTACGAAAAATGGTGTAATTTCTATGCCACATAATAAATCCCTTTTTGACTATGTTCGGTCAAGATCGCTGGATATTAATGTCATTTTTTTTTTTTTGTGATTATGGACCTCGACTGCGTTTCGGTTCATAAAAATGTAGAAAAGGACTTGGTTAATTTCCAGGGATGTTGACCTCACGTTTGCATTGGTTAATTGCGTCCTTCAGATCGGAGTGCGAGTACGAGATCAAGTAGGACGAGTACGACTTTGGATTTTAACCCAGAATCCTCACTCCACCCTGTTGATACCGGTCGAGACAATCGCTACGAGATTGGTGTGAAATGTGATAATCGAAAGCGTAAACACTACACTGAGATATGTCCAGGATTGGCCCCTAATGAGATGTAAGCTCTTTATGACAAGCATCCCAAAGTGTCCTCACAGATAAAAGTTAACCAAAACACACAAAATTCTATCAAATATGAAGTAATATGAAAATGGCAAATAACCCAGTCAAATATGAAGTACTTATTGAACAATATAATACTTGTAACACTAGGTTTGATAAGTCGTGCTTTTACTAAATTTCGTACCGGTACTCCGACCTGCAGGTCCCTATTAACTCAAGCGCGAAAACGGAGAAATGTTTACTGTAAGTTAAACGCATGGAAATGGTGTAACCATTTGACAAGAAAATTAGTCTCTAAAGAACCTTCAGTAGACCATTTTACAGTTGTCTGCTCAGTGACCAGGCCTTTGAATGGTAGCGAGGCTGGAGGTGACCTTGTTTTGAGACAGACCTTTTGTTTTTTTTAAATCAAGTTGTTCTGATGCTAACTGGTTTGCATTTACATGAGAAAAGCAGAGAAGTGTGTATCAATGCAGCGTCAATTCCAGCCTCGCTACTATTCAAAGGCCAGGTCACTGAGAAGACAACTGTTGAGTTGAGTGTTGGGGCAGTAAAGGAGCGACACACATTGCTAAAATAAATCTTTATTTGCGCAGCCAGTTCTAGAAAACAAGGCGTCATTTATAAAAGCTTCCACTTGGCACAACTCTCTTGAGCATCGAAATGCCTTAGCACCCACAAAAAAGACTAAACAAATCTTCTTTTTCGTTCATGTTTTTCTTCTTCATTCCGCAGATCAAAGCGTCCTCGTATCGCTCTTTCTCAAACATTGGCCTGACTTGTCAATTAAATGCATCTGTTGTGCACTTTACTTTTTGCCCATACAACATGTTGGTGCGCACGATGGTGCACAAACTGGCATAGGGGGAGGGGGTGGTGGGGGAGGAAGCATAATTGGGGGAGGGGGAGCAGTGCAGCACGGTTGTGGACAGATTCTCATACAGTAGTGGATACAAACTGGTGGACAGGCTGGCGGTGGTGCTGCGGGGAGACCGGGGCAACCGGGGGCTCCCATCGGTCCCATTGGTCCCATAGGTCCCATGCATCCTGGGATACCGGGAAGTCCACGACAACCGGGAAGGCCAGGGGGTCCCATGCATCCTGGTAGTCCTGGAGGTCCTGGGATAGGGCAGGGGATGGGACATGGTGGCGGCGGCGGTGGTGGAGGTGGTGGTGGAGGAGGGGCACAACATGATGGTGAGCAGGCCGGAGCACACATGGCAGGGCATCCCATACCACAGGGATTTGCATTACGCTTCTCTACGGTTTCTGTGAATAAATGAAAGGAAGCAGATGAATAATGAGGCCATAACATGTTATTGCCAACTTTATTGTTTTGACATTGGAAAATTTAGCAGGTTAGATGAAAGTCTTAAAAGAGCTACCGTGAATGTGGTTGAGAGGCAAATAATGGTCATTGATCATGACCACTTGACATTGAAGCCTGCTGACACGTCTCGGCTTTGAAGTTTGAGCGTGAAAACTTTAAAAAATTGCCCTCGCCTCAGTCACACGTTTGACGGTTTAAGTTTTATCCATTTTCAATTAATAGAGACGTTGTTTACACTGCAGCGAAGTTCATTACCTTTTTGTGTTGTCAGGTGGCCAAGGAAGATATCATCTTTTAAAACACCCAAATTTTTTAGAGCTGAACGATTTTATTACCGATGTGGTAGTAAACGTAACTGATTTTTAAATGTTTTTTTTTAATATTCACGGTTTATACAACTATTGTATTGAGTTCGTTTTACCTGGCTCATCTTCTACTTCTTTGGTTATTTTGATAATCTTTCCATGATGAAGATAAGCCTCCGTAACTGAAAAGTAAAGTTTTAACATTGTTAAAATACATAAAGCCAACGTTCTTCGATTGTTTGACGGTTTGAATCAGTCAAAGAGTTTCGAAATAACACTCCAGCAAAGTATTTTCGAGTCTCTTTGAGATCCTGATCGTGATTCCTGTAGCGATTCTGGGTTCCTTCTTTTTTTATATAACAGTACATCTAACTGATACTCATAAGTCCGACACCACAAATTATTACCCTGACACTAATACATGGAATGATCTGTAACAGAACATAACTTACGAGATTGCAAAATTGTAAGAAAGATTTATTTAAAAATCACCTTGCCAAAGGGCTCAAAACTCTACATTGAAAACGATGAGAGGAAAGAACATTGTTTTGTGGATTTCTGGACAAAGCCCTTAGTCTAAGACTGTGTGTAAGCATTGCAAAATAATCCTAACCAAAATTTCTGAAGGTTATAGAATTACCCCCGGGAACAAATAGATATTCTGCACTTGCTAAGACATGGAACATGTTCAGTAGTTGTTTCTAAAATACATAATTGTATAACATGTTAGATAATTCAACGTTCTTTCAATTTCTTTTCCACTCATCCACCCTGCATGTAATTTTAATATTTGTGTTTTGAAAACTGTCTAAATGCACGCACTCATTTCTGAACATTTCAGCATTTTTTTTAGAATGAATATTACTTTCCGAAGAGCTAATATTGAAGGAAAATGCATCCCACCTCAGAAATGATGTCAAAATGCAGAAAATGGTACTTGAGACAACCTAAATTTGCAAAATTACCAGGGGCGGGGAATGCCCCCAGACTCTCCTAGAGGCTCGCGACTTACGCGCTCGTGTTAGCGCCTCCGGTGCTAAAAAAATACCCCCCCCCCCCCCCCCACAAAAAAATAAAATAAAAGAACCCCTTCGGGCCTGCAAGGCGAGCCACAACGAACACACTCTTCAGGGAAAACCTTCACAATAGCTAAGGGCAACCCTAGCAAGTTGTTAACGAACTTGAACAGAACTTGTTAATTTTGTGTATTTGTGGCGTGCCCTCATGCCCCAAGGGACACGCCTCGATTTAAGTAGGCAAATTTATTCTTTTAGTGCAGTTTTGTAGTTTAAGAACTCTTGTACGTTTCGTTTCTGCGTCCGTCGTTTTGCTGTCGGAACTAGGGGTAAGTGTCTTTTATTCGATGGTTTTCTTCGCCGGTAACGTTCAAGAACTTACGATGCTGTTATATTCACAGTGATTTGACGAACTCGCAAGTGGTAAGCCGTCGTACTGGACGCACCTGTTGCTGTACAAATCCCCTAAATAAAACACAAGTATTTGTTTGAGATACAGAACAGGTTCTTTTCAACATTGCGTCTAAGGTTTTACTGACATTGAAACTGAAGCAATGGTCTTTACCGTCTTCGCCAATCGTGGCGCTCTAATTTCGAAAATTGATAACCGCGTGTTAAGTGGCACTGAGTTCTCAGTGAATCCGATACAGCGTATAATCACCGTGCCATCTTATTCATGGTACTCGCTTGTTAGCTCAAACTCTTTCGAATATCTCAAAGATGTCCTTTAAGTCTGTTTACTGCGAAGAGGAATCGTAGCCATTGCTAAATTCGTTTTAGGGTTTGCTCCTCATATAAACAATGAAGCTGCTTCTATTTTCTACAACAGTCCGCAGAGCTTGGGAATTCAAATTTTCTTTTCTTTTGTTCTTATTACTAATCCAGACTCAACCGGTAATATAACCTTTATTTCACCACCTTTTCGACAGTACGCCTGTCGCGTCGAGTTTTCTATCCATTGTTTACCAAATTGAAGAAGCTGAAGCTGAATCAAAAAATCCATTTTTCAACATAAGTAAAGTAAACCAGTGAGAAGCAATATTGGATTTCCCTCAGTTTTGTTTTTCAGTTTTGCAAGTAAAATTATCGTTTAGTTTGTTTTCTCGCCATTTTTAAGCAACAACCTGCCAAAGAGTAAACATTATGAACTAACCGCGTATTCCAAAACTTATTACACGCCATTAATGTTTAGGTATGACAACGGCTTTTTGGGATACATAGATAACAGCAATTTTAACACAAGTTTTCAGTCTCTAACAAAATATCCTTTTCCGAAGTCTTTATTTTTTAGGGTTCGGTACAGGTGTATCGCGCTTAAATACAACACCTGCTTATTTCGATTTTATTGTTACAAAGAAAATGTAATTTTCTACAATCACCTTAGTTTCTAAATAAGATTAGATTCCAAATTAGATTCTGCAACAAAAAAGTCGTTTTGATTCACAGAACGTCCTGACAAAATGCTAAACAAATACGGCAAAAATCTCAGCACACCGAAACTTTCTATTAAAAAGCGTAAGGCGAAAGAATTGAAAATGTCAACACTTGTTTGTGCACAGACAAGAGAAAAGGGATGTACACAGTCGTCTCTGCCTTCTGCTGATAATCTTAAAATTAGATATTCTAATTATTTGTTAAATATCTTCCAGGCGCCTATTTGTTCAAAGAGGTTTTGATCAACGAAGGGAACCCAAATCGGATTGCATGTACATGTCAGCCACTGTATTGAAATTTGATATACCGTGAAGATTTTCCAGCTGAAAGCACAAAGATAAAAAGACTACATTTACTGGCTAAGGTAAATAAATAAACTAACCTTTTCGTGCTTCCAGCGAAGCAATAAAGAGGAATAAACAAGCAAGCGTTACCCTAAACATGACCCACGTAGTTCTGTGAAGGAAAATGATAAACAGTTCTTGTTAATCGATCCGTGAAAAACTCGACACAGTTCTGTTACACTTGGCTAACCATTGAAACGGATATATTGATTCATTTTATGGGATATGTTTGTGAGTTTTAGTTTCGTCTCCTCCTTAAATTTTTGTCTAAAATTAAAGTATTTTAACCTTAGAAATACTTCCAAGAATAACGCTTAATTCCGTGTCTCTTTGCCCGCCCTTACCCGTGATAAGTATTTATTTATTTTTCCTCCCCAAATTGTTCCAAAAAGGAATCAACTTGACATTGTTTCAAGTTCATTCCATCAAACGCCCCCATAACGCAAAAGGTTCAAAAAATTTCTTCCATCCAAGGTGACACTCTTCCATTGTTAAGGGAAGTTCGCGTCCAGTGAAGATGAAATGGGTCACCTGCTGAAACCAACTCTCCGAAAAACCGCCTCTTTATTCAAGTAAACGAATTGAAACAACGTTAAGTGGACCCGAAAAGCTTGGGCAAGAAAACTCTTAAGCAGCCCCTTGAAAACAAAAAAACAAAAAAGGTATACATAATTTTACCTTATTTCTGTGATTCCTTCGCTTGACAAAGTGTTGTCGAAAGGTCAAGTCCTTGTGCAATCTTTACTGGCGGGCGGTGATCGCAGTGTCATCAGCTATTCATCGGAGGCGGGAAGTATACAACGCAACCTGTCCGGGGCAAGTTATTGTCAAAGCATTACGTCATGTAACTCAACCCGCGGTTCCTCATCTCTGGTGCCCTCTGATTGGCTCCTTTAAGAAACCCAATTCAAGAAACATCGGATTGTAGCATAAAAAACTATGTTTAGGTCTTAATTAATCTAAAGCGGACGCTTTGCGCGATTTTTGGTCTCTGTGAAGCGCTCAGCTGAAGCGCGAACGGTTGAGGTCTCGGGAGATCAATTATTAAACCCCGAAGCTATCAAGCAAACGGAAAAAAGCGCGCATTTTTCAACCAATGCTCTTTCGTATTTTGTAGACAGTCGGATGAAATATTTTGTCTCATATTGTCAAACAAAGCAAATTATTTATCTAACTCCACATGTAGGAAAGACTCGTTAGGTAATAACTGTCAAAGACTGTCCATTCAAGCGTTAAATTCAGCGCGCAGTGACAATTATGTAATTCTTGGCTCAACATCATGAATCTTTCATGAATCGACAAAAATAGGAACAAAAGCGGACACTAAAAGATCAAAATTCTATAACGCTTTCCTTCGAGTTGATACGGGACAAATCAAGCTAACAGGTGAGAAAGATAGCAAAATTTAGTTCTTGATTTTACTTCGCACTGATAAGGTATCTTGCAATGAAAAACTACCTGTTATTTAGCCCTCTAATCGTGTTTTATTTTTCTCTCAAGTATAAACAAAAGCCAGATTTAAAACTTCTTGTTTTGGGCTCGGCGATGATATTGATAACTTATTGTTTTAGCTACAGCAATTATGACAAAATTGTTTATGTTTAAAAGTGTCGAAAGTTACTCGTAATTTATAAATCTTAGTAGTTTTATTACGTACTAAACGTTTATCGGTAACTGTTCAGAAAAGTGTTTTGTAAATAATCTGCTAACTGTAGACACGTTGTATATAGTCTTCTGAACCTCGAAGTGAAATTTCTTTAACTGGATTATTTAAAGCTGGCTCTGTTTAACTTGAGCCGAGGGAACCACTAGCCTTCCGTTTTAGTAGCATAAGCTTCCATTGGACATTATTTTTCTTTGTCCACATTCAGTTCTTATTTGATGTTTGAGTTAATCTCAGTTTCACCAGTGAAGATTAAACTGACTCACTCAGGGGGGATAAAAACTTAAGGCGTATATTTTAACAACTAGAAACATAGGACTAGCCCTGTTTCATACATGAGTCACCACTGAAACTTTTTCTAAGACGCTTAATTCAAAGGAAAGCCTCGCTATTCATTTTCTTTTATAAGCAATTTATTTAAATGGAGCTATATGGCAATCCATAGTCATTTTAAAGAGATGCACAAAGTTTGACCCATCAAATCAAAGGTGATATCAAAATAATAGTTAAGTGAGGAATGAAACATCAAAAAATAAAAATAAATTAAAACGAACGACGAGGAGGTCGAGGTAGGTTGAGAAAGATCACAAACTACTAAGGGCTTGAAAATTTTTGGCTGAATGAAGAAGCGACATTCGAGACGTACAGTTGTCTAACACTACACATGCAGTATTATGAAGCATTGCAGTTTTGTTTAAAACATCCATGAAATCAAGATAAACAAATCTGCAATCCAACAGCTTGACATGTAAATCCTTTTCACTGAGCTCGATACATTTCTGTCATTGTAAGTAGAGAGAGTTTGGAAGTACATCAAGAGCTTGATCTTCTTTGCTTTGGTTTGATTGCCGTATCCAAAGCAATGCAATATTGTCATTGTGACGTAGGAGAAAATTATATTATTAAGAAAATTGTGGCATAAAAAAACTGTTCAAAACGTAGAGCTTTGATCCTTTAGGACATAGTATGAATTGATAAATTTTCTTTAAGCAGAATTTCTAATTATTTCGTTTTACTGAGTTGGCACACAGTTAGCTGGTAGTTTCATTGTTTAATTGACAGGAGTTGAACGAAAACCTGCTATCGAACAAAATGACCCACTGGATACCAACAACAGTCTGAAATCAAAGGCCCTAAATTTCGCTTTTTTGTCATTTCTTTTTACGTTGTAACTTGGATCATGGTAACGCACTGTGAAATGTTCAGATAATCTTGTGGAACTGATACACATTGCATTTTGCTGTAGTCTCGTTCTCTTTCTCCCGCGGCCGAGCGCAACGAACACCGTAGGGAACGGGCTGCGTGCCGTTAGTTGCGTATCGGTTGCATACTGTCATTCTGCCCCCGGGGCGCGAGATTTCGCGCCAAATCGAGTGAGTTGATAGAACGCTCGAGTTCCCCCCCCCCCCCCCCCGAGGGGATACTCCCTGTAGTGGACTGTACAAGGAAAAGGTTAACTATACAGGTTGTAGGTATATAAAGGGATAGGGACTGACTTCACGAATTGAAGTATACCAAAGAGTGGGGAAAACTGTCATTTCGGTATTTGAAACGACCTTTCAAAACATCTCAAATAGACCCACCGAATGGCCGATTCATTTAAGTATTTGATGGGCTCAAGTGAAAATCGAGAAACGAGATGCTCTAATGTGAAAAGGGTACCATTTTCCTTATAAAGGTATCTGAAAGCCTCAAGTTTTCTGTCGAGAATGGTATATGAAAGGGTAAGGGTTTTAACCTCGGGGCGGAGCCTCCCCGTATAGAACTTCTTTGAGTACCCTCCTCCGGGGACATTAAGCAAAATAACACATTGTTGGTTTCATTTTCTCACTGTCCCACTGCTCAGCCAATGCAATGGGAAACTGTCTGCGAGGCGGAAAGGTACTTCGGTAATCCGCACGTGCGACTTGCGATTATTGATTGGCTAGAAAACCGACAAAGTGTTGGCACTGTTGGCACAGCTGACGCATTTCATGAAGTAACAAGTTGCCCATATTTCCTTTTCAGATATGGACTTAAGAATTCTACTTGTATCTTGCCTTGTGGCATTAGTATGCGGCAAATCAATTGGTAGGGAATCAATCATTTTATATAATTTTTCTAATGGAATTATTACTTGTTCTTGATTAAGTGCAGATTCACAGGAATATAATGACGTAGAAAGCGCATCCTTTAATAACAAACATTAGGCCGTAGCTAACAAGAGACAAGACGAAGCACCTACCTCGTCTACATTTTAGCCCACAATTAAAAACAAAATACGTTTAGTTGGAAAAATATCCCCAGTTAAACGAGATTGGTTTTTCCTTAATAAAACACTGTATGAAAATCCTGAAACTGGCGCTCCAGATCTAACCTTCTAGTTTTGAAAATGTTTTGGGGGACATGCCCCAGATCGCCGCAGTGGCTCGCATCTTCGGCGATCGTAGACCATCGCAGAAGTCGCAGATCTTGCCTCGTCTTTGCCAAAAGTATGATTACGGCCCTGAAAGAATGCAAAATTAACGTTGAATTTTCGTTCCAACATCAGGTTTCGCTTAGTACTGTACAAGAAGTGGCCGTCTTCTGCAAAATGTAGCAAACATGTAGTGATATGTCCGGACATAAAACTTACGCTCGAAAACAACATCAGATACGATTGCTCTCTGGCTTTACAACGCAAAAGAGATTTCTGCGGACGAAAGCTTTTAAAAATACAGCAAATTTGTGATATTTTTGTAGTCTGGAATTGAATGACTGAAACAATTGTAGGCTGTTCGATCGGTGTTGCGAGCATAATCATTCAAAAACAGAATGCTTTCCAATGTGTCCACAAACCTTTTTGTCGATATTCTTGAATAATCTGTTTGAAGCATGATGTTCAAAATTTTGTCAGTGGCTACCCGCGGCTAATATAGCTATAATTTATCCAAAATTATCACATTATAGCAAAGCCAAAACTCGCTTTACTGAGACCCCCCTTGATTCGGACAGTGTTTTTGGTTCCTTCCTCGTATTTTCATTATATACACCTTGTTCGATGGTTTAGCATATAATACGCGCGGATATTTTGCGAGTTGCGTAGCATTTTTCCGAGCAAAATGTCCGCTCGTATTATATGTTAAACCATCCAATAAGTGATTCATTATTCCACTAAAAAATAAAGTTTTGTTCGGCCATTTTGTCGCTGCGCTTTCAGTCCATATTTTTGCCCTGTTCTACAGTGTAATAACGTGGCATATTTTGCGCGTTCTTTTGCCCTAATATGGTAAAATGGCGCCATAGTGGAATAATAACTTACTTTAATCCACTCTACGCGCACACCTGTCTAAAATGTTGTTTGGTGCCAAAGATGCCCGCTTAACGAGGTCATACAACGTGTGTAACTTCACTTTGTTGTTTTCTTTTCAGAGGATAAAGAAAAGAGAGAAGCTAATCCTTGTGGGTATGGATGCCCAGCAATGTGTGCTCCGGCCTGCGAACCAACGTGCTGTGCACCACCACCACCGCCACCACCACCACCATGCCCCGTCCCTGTACCTATGCCAGTCCCATGCCCACAGCCAGGACCCCCTGGGCAGCCAGGATGCATGGGACCTCCCGGCCTTCCCGGATGTCGTGGATTCCCCGGAACCCCCGGATGTATGGGACCAATGGGACCCATGGGACCACCTGGTGCACCCGGATGCCCCGGTCTTCCAGCTCCACCCCCACCTCCGTGTCCTCCCATCTGTATTCATCATTGTATGAAGATCTGTCCTCAGCCATGTTGCGCTCCTCCACCCCCTGTGTTTATCCCTCCTCCTCCTCCTCCTCCCCCTCCCATGCCAGTCTGTGCCCCAGCCTGTGCTCCTGCCTGTTGTAAATAGAAAACGAAAGATGTAGAACACGATGTTTAGACTTGCCCTGTGGGCAGGATAGCCACATTGCTTTGGATTTTATTATCGTGAATCAAAAGAATGTGTATTTTAGTATCAGTCCTTTCATTGACTTCGAAGGGGAGCGAGACTGTTTCTTGTATGAAAACGACATTAAATGTTAGTTTCCAATAACCTTTTGAGTATATTCTACTTAATTGTGGTCACTGGTCTTTGACATCATGATGCTTGTAGAATTACATAGATTCAGCGACTTGCCAGCTTAAAGTAAAATTAAACAAAACAAAATGAAATGGAAGCCAAGCCAGCTAGAGCTGGCTGGTCCATTTTCCAGATTGAATTGGAATTTGGAAAAGTTTGTTTTCCAGGAGGGGAAGAAGGTCGGAGTACCCGGATAAAAACTCGCGGATCGAGGCGCGAACCAAGCGGAACGAAAATCTGAGAACTGAGACAATAATTATGAACATTAGTAATGAATCACATGCACGTTGCAAAAAAATATCGCTGTTAAGACTTGTTTTATTTGACCAATCGAAGTCAGTCCAATACCTTAATTTAACTTTATACAACTTTGACGGCCTCTAAAAAATTTCAAAATGCATAGAGGTTTAATTTCAACACAGCATAGAGTCCGATCCGCCGAATTTGCCTTTTTTCCGATTCATACTCAAGCAAAGTTAGTTACCTCCCAGCATCAAATTCGCCAGTACCCATTTATGCTCCGGGTGGAGAGAGGCATTGTGATAGTTAAGTATCTTGCAGAAGAACGCAACACAAATGATAACCCCGGCCATGACTGGAACCCGAACCACACGAGCCGGCGCATTAACCATTAGGCCACTTCGCCGAGCCCTCCCCCCCCCCCCCTCTCTTCCCCCACTTCTCCCGAAGTCGTTAATTATAGGAGACAGATTTTCCATGAATACAGAAGAAAATGGTTGGTAAAAGTTTGGAGTACTTTTCTTGAGCCTTAAGGCGGGGTTCTTCCTGAAGGCTTTTTATTGCGAATATCTCGTTCGCGTTTCAAGCAATTCAAAATCTGTTCACTCATCCCATGAATCTATGTTTTGCGGTGTTTTGTAAGTTTTTGGTGATTTTGGAAGAATATTTGGGAGGGAACTTTTTTTTCGCATCAATGTTGCGCGTAACATGATACCGGGGATGATTTTTCGCGCAACTTTTGACTCGGCAACACGTTGCGAGTTTTTGAACCTAAGCGCAAAACTCGCAACGTGTTGCCAACAATACTCCGCAAAAAAATCGTTGTTGCAAGTTGTCCCGTTTAACAAAACCTTTGTTCATACTATGAATTGTTTACGTTGTCTCAAGACTTGACGAAATATTGACTTGGAAGTTTAAGAACTTGGCCTGGACTTGTGAAAGACCTGGAATGAGAAAGCTCAAGTGCCCACAGGAAACTTAAATTCATTACCGTCCAGTGAGTTTGTTGCTCTTACATTTACAGTAATTATTCTCTAAAGTACCCCACTTTTTTTCTGCGTCGGGTTGCAAGCGAAACACTTAAGCGGTGTTCACACTAGGCCGAATGAAAAATGTTTCGCTAAGAAAAGTGTTCACATCAGACGGTGCGTTGCGCGAATCATGATCGAAACATGTTTCTACTGAACATGATTGAAACAACCTCAAGAGGTAGTTTAAATCATGATCAGATGAAACATGTTTAAAATGGCGGACATGCGGAGAGGACGCGGGAGCCCATAAGATCAAAAAATTGGCCTACTATGAGACCAAATGTTTATGGGCTGATGTAGCAATAAAGAGGCAATTACTGGCGATGGGTTGAAGGCAGAATATTCGAGTAAATTATCGGAAACTTAACGACAATGGCTACAAGCGCAATGCAAAACCAAAATTTACAAACGATTCTCCTTGTACCGAAGATAGCGCAAATGCTGTCTGCTCAGCTAAACGCAGGAAAGTCCTTTTTCTCCGAAGGGCTTAAAAATTGCCACTTAAGAATTAATGGCAATGTAATGGAAATTTTGAGCTCCCTTTTTCGGTTAACTGGTGTACAAGATTTATGCGAGTACCGTAGAACCGCATAAATTACACAACCAGGCATGAAACTCATTTGAAACTGATGTGAACAATGCATAAACAAACATGTTTTGCTGAAACATGTTTACTCTAAGCATGTTTTGGGTTCAATGCGAACGCAGCTTTAGTTTATTATCAACTCGAAGTCAATATGTTTTTATGAAAGACTAGGTTCAGTATTCCATCACGATGACATCCGTACGTGTAAATTAGTTTGTCCAAAGTGCCGCCGTGTAAATACTGTTGTACGTTGTTCTTGTTAGCTCTTTTCTTTGGTTTGTTTATTCCTTTTTGTTTTCATTGTTATTCATAAAGTGGTTATAGGGAATGGATATAGATTTTTTAGGGGGATGGTTTGGTGGTGGGTCCACCTTGTAGGGGACTTAGTGTTCTTTTGTGAACTCGCCTGCCGTAGGGCGAAGTTGTCAAAATAAAATAAACTAAATAAATAAATAAATAAATAAATAAATAAAAACGTAAATTAACCGCTGTAACTTTTATTTCCTAGAAAATGTGTCTGATCAAAATCGCACTGCAGGATCTGATTGTTTAAAAGCTTGACTCTTATCTCTACACAAGATAACACTTAAGTTCTCTCTAGGGGAAGAGCTAACCTGTTCCAGAAGTTCGATTACTTGGCGAGCAGCGCGCGAAAGAATTAGCGCGAAAAACAGCGAGTGAAAAAACTGGCGAGAACAAGGGAGTGGACTTCAGCTGACTCAAAATTTTATTAAAACGCTTAAGAACCCAGCATTCTTTTCAAACTATTTTTTATTCAGGATTAAAAACCTAACAAAAATAGTGAAGGATTGTTTAGTGAGTTATTTTACTCTTTTTGTCTTCCTTGTCATTGTCCTCATGTTTGGCCTCTACTTCTTTAGCGTTTTTTTCTTTGGTCTCCGTTTGGACGTGAGTCTCGCAGCCTGGGTAGCCGCAGTTGTTGTACCAGTAGTTGTATCCGTAGGGGTAGTTGTACGGGTACGGATAGTTGTACGGGTAGTGGTGGGTAGCGGGGTGTTGTACAGTAACAGCCGGGTGTACTACAACTGCTGCGGGGTGCTGGACTGCTGCGGGATGGACAACTGGGTGGACGACAGCAGGGTGCTGGTATTGGTATGGGTAGTGGTACGGGTAGCCGGGGTGTTGATAGGGATATTGTCCATAATGCCAGGGGTATCCGGGATGTCCATATCCAGGGTAATACACGTCATGGAATTGATCTAAAAATGAAGTAAACAACTGTCATTTTAAACTTAAGTTTACTTCACGGCGTTGCAAAAACGCCTTTCAACAACCTTTAGATAAAAATCAATGCCATCGTAAAGTAACCACGAATAAGAGAGTCTCGAGCTCAAGCGAGGTATCTAGGGAGAGAAACAGGTACCAGCCCGTCGTGCAATTTTTCGCTTCGCAGTTTTCTAGGGGTTTACCTGCCCTGAAGGATAAAATAAGGATTGTTTGTAATAAAGTATATGTTGGAGCTATTTTTTCTTCAGCTGAATTTTATTCTACCTTTGTTTTTAGTAAGCAATGTTTGATAATGAGTTTAAAACAAGTGAAGAATAAAATTTAATTGAAGAAAAAAAGTAACTGCAACTTATATTCTCTATCAACTTCGCCGTATTTCTTTGGGATTTTTTGCAAAATATTAAAAAGATCCAATTTTCTTAAGTACGCTTCTTGTCGACTGTCTTAAATCTAAAAACCAATCACAACTGATCAATGACAGTGAACTTGTATGATGCACGGGAAAACACAGATTCGGTGTTAGGCGCGCGAAAACATGTGACCGGTCTTAAGCGCGGGAAAACGCAGCTGAGTTCCGTTTGCATCTAATTGAGTGAAGAATAGTTTGCTTGTAGGGCACTTTTAACGAGTGTCTGACAAAATTAACAACTCAGCAATGGCACCCTTAAAGTAAACACATGCTTACGCGTACAGTTCAACCGTCATTTGAAAAAACCCTTCGTACCTTTGTCTTTATCCTGTTTCACTTCATCCGATTGGCTCTGAAAACTAACTTGCTGGGCAGACTCAGCGGGGTTAACTTGATTACCGTTAACTTCTAAAGAACTGAGAGCCCTTGACTCAACTGCAACGAAACACAATACTGCCACCACGCAGCCAATCACGACTGAGGTATTCATGTCTAAAACAAGAAAAAGAAACAGTCATCGTTGTTAGTATTACGTATAGCCGGATATGCCATAATTTATTAAATAGAAAGACTATTAAGATAATACCATAGAGTTCAACTTTGCTTAAAATTGCTTAATTGCTCAATTGCTACCACGCGTCACTGCAGTCTCTGTTCTCCACAAAATATACTGAAAACTAGATTGTGAGCCTTGTCTCACACATGGACAATATCAATACTGTTAGTGTTATTTTATTATATGAACTTTAGTGGTATACCTAGCGGTAACAAATTGATATAAATGATATCAAACATGTGTGGATAACGACGATATCACACACGGGAGGATAACGATCGAATAACGACGATATCACACACGTGTGGATAACGGCGGGATAGCGTTTATATCGATTTCCTACTAATTGGTATACCAATAAATTTTATATAATAAAAAGAAAATTACATGGTCACTTGGAGATACGAAATTTTTCTACTCATGTTGAGAAATATTTCACTCGTTCGCTGCGCTTACTCGTCAAATATTTTTCAACCCTCGAAGAGAAACTCGTATCTCCTCGCGGCCATGTAATATCCTCTATTGCCTATATTTTCTTCTTTAATTATAAATAACTAAAATACTATTTTAGCCGGGGGCGGCAATGCAAGAATCAGACTAATTGAAGATATTTTGGAAAAACGGCTATAACATTTTAAAAATTCAATACATTATATGTTATATCGCGTTAACACATGATTCGCGTTTTTAAATTACTTAGACAGGATATTTTTAAAGGCTACTGCTATTTGGAACAGATGGAGAAAAGGCGGCTCCTGCGTTTTTAAATTACTTAGACAGGATATTTTTAAAGGTTACTGCTATTTGGAACAGATGGAGAAAAGGCGGCTCCTAGAGATAATAGTCATCTTACTTTGCTAAGCATTATAAAAAAAACTGATATAAAAGGCTCACGAAAATTGCTCTATTCAAGCTTTGGAAATTATTTAAAGAAAAGGCACTCGCCAGTCATGTTATCTCACTGAAAAATGAGACGACTCTTTCTTTTTTATCCGTACGTCCAACGATAAAATAAAAACAAGAAGCCGTACTTACCAATTTCTTTCTGCGTCCTGTATCCCTCTACTGTGAATTCCTACAAAATCTGATGGTTGTCTTTGATTGATAGGAATTTAAGAAATAACCACACACCTTTCCTGAATCAAGAAGCCATCTGATTGGCTAATTACCAAGTATTATGTCAACTGAAAATTGTAAACGCGTGAAAAGACAAGCGATCATTGACGCCCGCTGTCGATGAGAACACCATTTGTTTGGTGTCTAACACTTCAAAACGATAAACAAAATATTTGTCAACACGTCGGAAAATCAAACGAGTGTTGGATAATTATCAATGTCATCAAAATAATATTCTTGTTGTATGAAGTAGAAATCAAGTCGAAGAAATGATGAGCTGGGCGGATCGCATTCCATCCATGAAGAAAATTCGATCCACGAAATACCCGTTTTTTAAAGGTATATATTGATTTGACATACCATACCTTATATAGTGATTTGACATACTTCAAACCAGGAACTAAGGAGTCATTTGATAAATGAACTATAAGATGACTAGGCCTAAAACTTAGAACTGACAAAAAACATGAAAAATTGGAGCAGGAAAGAGCTGTTTTACAAGGCTTGCAGCTTTGGTTGATATAATTACAGACAAGCGCATGAATCATAACGCAATTGAGGAGTTTCGTAATTTTGACAAGCAGGTATTCTGCACTCCTTTGGTCGATGTGAAGAACAAGTTAGTGGTTTGGATTAAAACTTCCAAATGCGCTTCTTGTTTAATTTCAGTAATACAAACATTAGTGATTACAATCACTCAAATATTGTGGCTCGCCTTTTTAAAAAGAAAATAGCGAAGTCAAAACAGAAGAAACACCCAACAGAAAAAACATAAAAAAGAACAATGATAAAAACAGAAATATATATTTTAAGATTTATTTCATGTTCGTTATTTTGGATTACTGCTATATCCTCACTGTCATCTTGTGCGCTGGGTTAAATTTTGCTCTGACGAAAGGCTAACGCTCAAACGTCCGCTTGCCAAATTCGCCATGCACAGTGGTTAATTTACGTTAAGAGATGAAACGAGAGCTTCGTTACCTTGCCGGCGAGATGGAACAATTCAGTTCTTCATAAATTAACTTTTTTTTTTCAATTCATGACTTAGTTGTTTTATTCAAGTTTAAAATAGAGTCTTTTAAAGTGTTATAGCTTCCAACCGGCAAATATAATGCAGTTTCTGATACTACCGCTTGTTTAATATAATTGACATAAATACTTATTAATCTTTCGTATGTTGTTCTTTCATAACAAAGCTCACACACGATTAAAATTGAGATTAAACATGGTTTAAAATTAAAATTACTTTTTTCATCAACCTTGCTTGGGCTGAAAGCTTCATAATAAAACCACAGCACAAGAGAAAGCCGCTCACTTCAAGTCCATGCTTAAATCTAGTGAACAGATTCTGATCGGAGACGGCCGTATTATTTCTTGATCTCAACATGCAAGTAAACTTCGTTGTAAGGCTCAATGCACTTGTAACCTGCGGGATTTATCCTATATCAGGACCTCAAGCGGGGTATCCCTAAGTTACGGGTTTGACATACTTTTTGTGAAATCTCCAAACGTTAGTACACAATAAAAAGAACTTTATTTTTTATTACACATTACATTAAATTCTTAAATAACAAAATGCAATCAATATGACATGTTCCCGACAACCAAAGCAGCATAACAACAAATCTATCAGATTCACTACTTCCATTAAAAACGCCTTTCCCTTTTTTCTTTTCTTAGCTTTTCTTTGCAAGTCGTTAACCACTAAAATAAATTCACACGCACAATATTACGTAAATAATTATTAATCAATTAGTTAATTAATTAATTGACACACCCCGTGGCAAAAAGAACGGGCCGGGTAGCAGATATTCAAGGTCACACACGAATGGCTCGCTACCTTTCGAGAAAACAAACAGCAGGAATAATGCCCCTAGCCCCAAAAAACAATGGTAGCTGCTACACTTGAGGATCAATTGAATTATAAGCTTACTACTGAAAAGAACTAAGGCCCCGGCCAAACAGAAGCAACCTTAAACGTAACATTTAATCTATTTTGTTGGGTCATGATGTGAGATGTGGTGAAGGAGCTGGCCAAACGCACGCAACATTTCAATGCAACATAGCGCAACATTGTCGTGTACAACATGATGGACACGTTTGGCCACCCTGCTGCAACATGTTGGATGGCGCAAACCGAACTAGTGCGTATGCTCCGGCGCAACAATGTTACTCGAACTTGGCCAAACTAGTATAACATCATGCAACATCGAAAATGTTGCGAGAAACATTTGAAACTTAAGCCAGCAACACGCAGCATATTGCAACAGGGTGGCCAAACGTGTCCAACACGTGCGCCACAATGTTGCGAAATGTTGTGTTAAAATGTTGCGAGCGTTTGGCTGGGGCTTCGACAGACTAGAGACTAAGTTGTCGACAGCTAAGATAAATTGACAAGTTTTAGTTCTTGATGGAGCGTTCTCAAACACAAGATGCCAAAGTTATTGTGATCTAAATTTTTGTTCGAGACCTTGGAAAGTAGGGTTCACAGTGCATGGCAGTCTGTGTGTTCTAGAACTGATACCACTGGCAATAAACACTGATGATGACCTAGCTGTTGACAGCTGTCTCGCAGACACGGGAAAGCTAGCCGTCGACATTGAAGGAGGACTCGAAAGTTAGTCGTCGACAACTATTTAGTTTTTGATAGCGAAATGTGATCGATAAAGGGAGGACTCTTGTATCAGGGGGGGGGGGGGGGGGGAGGACTCCCATATGACAAGGACGGGGGTGCTTAGGGGTATAATACGGATTTCATACTCACTTAGGATATCCAGACAAAACAGGAATATTTTTAGCCGTCAAGGAAATTAAATATGCCTGAGATATAGCCGGACATACATGCATAGTAAATAATAGTAGTTGGACTGATCGGAGTCCAGTTCGGTCTGTAATCACACGATTTGTTTAATCACAAAAATGATTACAGAATTGTACAACACGAAGTCATATTACCAATTTATCATAACTATAACAAAATGCCAGGAAAAATATTAGACAAGGCGAAGCCTGTTGAAAATTTAACATCACTACGACAAGGAAAGCCATTTTTGAGACTGAAGGTTTTAGGAATATCAAGGAACCAAATAAAGAGCGCGCGCATGTACAGTACGCATACCTTGTTATTGGACACTTAAACTGCGCGCGCTCCAATTTGGTGAAAAAAAAGCCTTGCTGAGAACCAATCAGATTGGACAATTTTGGTGTAGTGATGATTAATAGAAATATCAATAAAAGTTATAACTGGTTGTACCAGGAGGAAATAGGTACTCCATTTTTGGCTCTTCGCCCTGCCAGGCATTGAAGCACTGGCAGGGCACGTAATCACTTTGTGGCGCTGCATTTCCAGTGAAGTGCATAGAAACTGGTATAAAACGCGTGGTGTTATGATTCTTTGCCAATTCCTGGACCATCTTAATCTTCAAACGGTACCGTTTATTCTTGAACCAGTTCTGTAAGATTAGAAACAAAGCCAAGGTCAGAAGACGAGTGTTAAATAAGCTACAACATTAACGTTTAAAAATAAATGAAGAAGCGTTTGCAAGTCGAATACTAAGTCACTAAGACATTATAATTTTAATGTCCAATCTGTCACCCTGGTATTTTTATGTTAATCTTAGCTGTGTTATCCTTGAATTTATCTTCGTGTTGAATTATGTAACTCTTAGCGGTACACTTTTATGGAGTTGAGTTCCGTGACTCCTGGAGCAACATCCGGAGTGTAGGCATGCCCATACAACTAGTTTTGGGGCGGTTGGTAAGTACGCATATGCTTTTATGTTCTTTTGTTTTTTCTGTCTTTTTTGATTTTTTCATTCACGCCCTTTTCAGTAGTATGTTTGTCGCTTTGTATGTGTGCAAATTCTCCAGATGCTTAATTTTGCTTAAACTACCCATTGTTTCCTTCTCTTTTCGGCTTTCACTTATCTATTGTTTTATAGCTTGCTTTTCAATGGTTCCAATTGGGATTCATGGCTAATTACAATTTTAACCTATTGTCTCTAAATGCTCGAGGGATTCGCGACCATTTCAAAAGAAAATCTATTTTTACATGGGTTAAACAGCACAATGCCGATATAGTTTTTTTACAAGAAACCTACAGTACTCCAGACATTGAAAACGAATGGAAGTTTCAGTGGCAAGGTAAAATGTTGTTTGCTCACGGTACCAATCATAGCAGAGGCGTGCTAATCCTTTTCAATAGCGAGCTTCAGTTCGAAATTAAAAATCAGCATATTGACACCGAAGGCAGGTACATTCTTGTCGAAGCAACCATCCAAGATTCGCCTTTCCTGTTAGTAAACCTATATGCACCCACTAAAAGTCGTGAACAATGCAAATTTTTCGAGGATGTTAAATCCGCGTTGGATGAGCTGGATGTAGATCCAGATTGTGAGATAATTATCGGCGGCGATTTCAATACTCACCTCAATCCTACGCTAGATAATCTCGGGGGAAGAATTGAAACGAAACCTTCAGTGCGAAAAATTGAAGAACTTATGATGGCTTATGATCTTATTGATATTTGGCGCATACATCACCCCGACAAAAAGAGCTTTACTTGGACTCAGAAGAAGCCTTTTATCAGACGCCGGCTAGACTACTGGCTCATAAGTAGTGCAACTCAAGACGATGTATCCAAAACTGAGATTATTCCTGCCATCAAGTCAGACCATTCAGCGGTTACCCTGCTTCTTAATAGTTTAGACAAACAACCCCATGGTGCGTCCTACTGGAGATTCAATTCCAGTTTATTGGAAGATTCCCCCTACATTGAACGTATCTCCTTAAAATATTCTGAATGGCTCGACGAATTTAAAGAAGTCGCTGACAAACGAGTTTTTTGGGATTTAGTTAAATATAGAATAAGATCTTTTACTATCAAATACAGCAAAGAAAAAGCCAAAGAACGCAGAGCACACCTTGCTGAAGCGGAGAAGAAAGTCAAGAGATGTGAATTGATCTGTGATAACGACCCCTCACCAAACAATGTAAACGACCTCGAAGCTGCAAAACACGAATATGATCTTCTCCATGACTATATCGTGCGTGGCTGCATTGTACGTTCTAGAATCAATTGGTATGAGAATGGCGAGAAAAACTCAAAATATTTTTTAAATTTGGAAAAAACAAGGCGCGGTAAAACTGCTGTACGTCGACTTTATGACTCCGCAGGAAAAATTACAGTCAATCCCAAATTTATAATTAACGAGCTCAGAGACTATTATCAAGAATTATACAGCAACCATGACTTCGAAGAAGGCGAAGAATTTGCTTCGGACTTTTTAGAAAATTCTAACATACCCACTTTAAGCAACAATTCGATGATGATTTGTGAAGGATTGCTTACGTGCGCTGAATGTTTCGAAGCGCTGAAAAAATTTCCCAACGGCAAAACCCCCGGTAAAGACGGACTAACGGCTGAATTCTATAAAACTTTCTGGAATTTATTAGGTCAGCAGCTTACAGACTCCCTGAACTATTCTTTTGAGCACGGCGAACTATCAACTTCACAAAAGCAAGCCATTATTAAATTAATCGACAAAAAAGACAGGGACAGAAGGTACATCAAAAATTGGAGACCAATCTCTCTCCTTAACGTTGATATGAAAATTGCCTCAAAAGCTCTCGCTCTACGCTTAGAGAAAATTTTACCAGAGATAATACAGGCTGACCAATATGCATATGTTAAAGGCAGAACGATCTTCGACGCTATCCGCACCATTGACGATATCATGGAGTTTACTAAAATTCAACAGCTGTCTGGTCTAATGGTTGCTTTTGATTTCGAGAAAGCTTTTGACTCGCTAAGCTGGTCTTTCTTATTCAGAGCCTTGCAATCTTTCAACTTCGGTGAATCGTTTATTCGTTGGGTTACTGTACTCTACTGTAACATATCGAGTTGTGTCTTAAACAATGGTTTTTCTTCTCAGCTTTTTGACGTTCGAAGGGGTGTCAGACAGGGTGATCCTTTGTCGGCATACCTCTTCATCATTGCTCTTGAAGTATTGCTTGTTAAAATCAGAAGTGACGATGGTATAAAAGGTATCGTCGTTGATAAAGAAATCAAACTTGCAGCTTTTGCCGATGATTTAACAACGTTTTTACACGACGTCAATTCCCTCGAAAATCTTTCCGCGACTCTTCATAGATTTGGAATATGTTCCGGCTTAAAGCTCAATGCGGAAAAAACTGAAGCTCTATGGTTAGGAACTTGCCACGATAGTGACCAACCCCCTCTCGCTGGCATTGACAAAGTTAATAAACCAATTAAAATTTTGGGCGTTCATTTTACTTACGATTTGAAGAAGAAACAAGAGCTCAACTATGATGACACTTTAAGAGCGCTTTCTGAGACTCTGGCAGGATGGAAATGGCGAAACTTGACTCTATATGGCAAAATTCAGGTCGTAAAGACATTTGTAATACCAAAATTCATGTCTCGTGCATCACTCCTGTGCTCCACGAAAAAAAATAATCAAAGAGCTTAACTCCATTATCTACAGATTTATCTGGAAAGGATGTGACAAAATTAAACGCTTAGCACTAATCAGTGATTATAAAAATGGTGGTCTGAGAATGCCTCATATTAAAACTCTTATTGATACCCAACGCATTATTTGTCTTAAAAAATACATTGAGGATTACGATAGCCCATGGAAACACGTTCTTTCGTTCTTTCTTAAGGACTACGGCGGAAAATTCTTCTTATACTGCAATTTCAATTCCGCCGACCTACCAGACCATCTTCCCAGCTTTTACAGGGAATGTCTTAATGTCTGGTCCAAATTAACGGCCAAACCTGTTAAGTGTCGTGACGAAGTCTTGAAACAAATCTTGTGGAACAATCAATTCGTACGCATTAACGGCAAACCCGTTTTCTATAAAAGACTATTCTCAAAAGGTATCATTTTCATTTCTGACATTCTGACCAATTATGGCAAGTTAAAGCCTTGGCCCTCTTTTGTGGCTTCTGGGCTTACGTTTATAGATTTTTTCTCACTTCTGGGTATTTTTGACTCCCTTCCTTCTCCATGGAGAGACTTAATTAATTCGAATGAGATTCCTACCGCATCTCACGGCCCACCTGTAATGCAGCATACTCTCTGTTTAAATGGTAAAAGCTTTTCGCTTGATTTGATTAGCTCGAAAAAACTATACTGGGAGTTGGTAGAAACGATTCAAGTCCACCCTTCCACACGACAAAAATATACAACATTATTTAACAATCATGACTTAGATTGGGAAACAATTTATTTAATTCCACATGTTGTTACAATCGACACTAATACAAGAATTTTTCAATACAAAATTCTCAATCGGATATTGTACACCAATAAATCTCTATACAAAATGAAAATAGTCAGCTCTCCACTTTGTACTTTTTGTCATGCGTCAGAGGAATCTCTCGAGCATCTTTTTTGTTATTGCAAACATAGCATAGTCTTTTGGAAGTCAGTTGTTCTCTGGCTGAAATCCATAGACATAGATATTGATTTTTTAAATGATTACGATATAATTTTTGGCCTTGTTCAAAAGAATCTCAATTGGACCCTTCTAAATCATATTATTATTATTGGTAAACAGGTTATTTATGCCAACCGGCTTAAAAATATTTTGCCCTTTTTACCTCAAGCCATCACAAAAATAAAGTATATTGAATCCATCGAACGTTCGATTGCCCTAAAAAATAACAAACTGAAATCTCACGATGAAAAGTGGAAGCCTATTATCAACTTTCTATAATGTAATTTATAAGATTATTAAGTCTTTTGGAGAGTGTATTAAGTTTTTTACACGTACCGTAATTTGCCTGTAACGTGTAGCGTAAGTAACGTAGTACGTTTTGTGCAAGATAATGCAATGTAATGTAATGTCAGTAAAGGTTTTTTAATGTAATGTATAATGTAATGTAGTGTAATGTAAGTAATGTTGAGCATTAAATAAAAAAAAAAAAAAAAAAAAAAAAAAAAAAAGTCGAATACTCAGGAAAACGATTGACCTTCCAGATACCGGTTGGACGCTCTAACCACTGAGCTATGGGGAAGTCGCTTCTTAAGTTATTTCACCTTATCCAAGTCACAATTCCATTTAGCATTTATTAACGTTTAGAGTAGAGCGAAGTTTTTTTATTTTATTGATATCAAATAGATACAGTGACAGTACATTATTATTATTATTATTCTACAAGACTAAGAAGCACATAACTTATTAGAATACAATTAAATAACAAATATAGCAAAAACTTAAAGTACTTTAAATATGCTAAGCACTTAACTTGTTAACAGTTTTAATAAGCATAAATGTAAGCACAGAAATGATTAAAAGAAAACATTTGCCCAAATAAAGTGCCTTTTGAAATACCACCTATTGTTTAACTATTTTCCCGACATTCTGTGACTTTAAGGGCGACAGCAAATGTCAGGGCATATTGACACATTGCTGCGGACACAGATATTTCGCAGTTTATCCTCGTGCGCAACATTTGTTGAGGACACAAAATTTGCACTTCCGAGACACAAAAAATGTTTTTGTTTTCTTTCAGAAACATCCAGTGTTCGCTGCAAATGTTTCTCCGTTTGCTTGCCTAAAAGAACATTATGACCAACAATGTGTCCGAAGCAATGTCTCCTCGTTTGCCACGGCCTTAAACGACGAAAAGCCTTAATTTTTGT
This sequence comes from Meandrina meandrites, assembly GCA_963693305.1. Taxonomy (NCBI): domain Eukaryota; kingdom Metazoa; phylum Cnidaria; class Anthozoa; order Scleractinia; family Meandrinidae; genus Meandrina; species Meandrina meandrites. The sequence goes on from OY855908.1 coordinate 37,852,935, forward strand.
GTCTCGGACACAAATTTTGTGTCCTTAACAAATATTGCGCGCGCGGGCAAACATGGAAATATTTGTGTTCGCAACATTTTGTCCTCGTTTGCCACGGCTTTTCTTTTCCCGAAAACAAAAAAAAGATTAAAAATTTGCCACAAATTTTCCAGACTTTCCAAATATTTGAGCCGAAATGCTCAAATTCCAAAATTTTGCAAATCTTAGCATCATATAGACTGATATAACGATGACAACAACAATGATGACGTCATTCTTAGCAACAGGTTGATTGGCAGCATTTCGTCACTGTAGCCAGGCACCGCTATGGGAACAAAGGAACATGCCGACTTACTTTCCCCAGCCCTGGTCGGGAAGCAACTCTTGCAAAAACAGAAACAAATTATTTCCTTTTTTCTTTCAACAGTGTCGTATGGTTTGATAAGATGCTGATTTTGTTTTCAGTTTGCGGGACGTTCGACGCTGCAACATGTTACATGCAAGAATACAAATTTGCATTTTGCAAAGAGCAAGAGGTGTGAAATGTGTAAGGTGCCATCCATATTTCATCTTATAAAGGTCTACCTTACTGTATAGCAATTGAGTACAAACCTGCAACACTTGCTTTGTTATCCCGAGTGCAACAGCCACGTCTTTCTGCTGGGTGGGGGTCAGGTAAGGTGACGAGGCAAACTCTCGATTCAGCTCTAGTTTCTGATAATCAGAAAGCCTTGTGCGTGTACGTCTTTTTGAGGAACAAACAGTGACCTGATCTGCGGTCCCACCTTAAAGGAAATTTATTTTAAGAATAAATGACATAATGTGTGAATTCGATCCTCTTTCGCTGACGTCTCAACGAACGAAGGCAATTTTGCAGTAAAAGGTTTGAACCCAGGAGTATCAGTAGTTCGTATAGTTTGATCGTCCGGGTGGGAGTAGTTCGGAAAAGAAAAGTTGTTGGCGACTGACGTTTCAACAGGCAACCTGAGCGAAAGTCATTTTCGGAGTCAAATGGACAAGACAATCTTCTCCCTCCGCAGTATAAATAAATATGTTACCACGATCGATAGAGGAGTTGTAAGCTTTTGTCATACTTAATTGCCCACCGTTAAACTGGCATAACTGATTTAGAGAGAGAGCATATATTAGGTCCATAATCGCACGAGCTGAAGACGAAACTCGATCTGAATTTTGTTCAGTTTAATATTCAGGCCGCTAAAATGCCCCCAGAAGATAGAGAGCAAGTTTCCAACTCGTGTCAGTGAATAAAGTTAAATGGGATAATGTTTACGTAATAACTGCCATCGAAATGGGTGAGAGAAGAACAGCGTTTGTCTTTTTGTGGAAATCATTTTGACATGCCGCTGATTTCATAATTGTCCAGAACGATTTGCTGGTTAGGATGACATTAATTACCTGGCAGTGCTTTCTTGTTGAGCCGTTGAACATCATCTGAACTGGAAACACTTCCATATTGTGGCCGTTTGCAAGATTCTGCCATCTTCGAGAAATCACTGCTTTGGAAGTTGGTGGTCGCCTTCAGTTAAGTCAGCAAAATGTTGGACATTGGAATGGTAATTACATTAGTATAAATCGCCAAGTTCTGCCTGCTGCAATATGATTGGCTGATTGGCGTTCTGCGATCGGCACACTTTTCCGTGTTTTGCAAAACGTTTGTGGTGTGCGGTGTGCATCGGGCAGGGGTTTCATGGATGTAATTAGTAATTAGCAATTTGCGCAAAGCGAACAACAAACATGTTAGCGATTTGTTTGTACTTCACCGGGAAATTGCTTATAGCGTCAGGAAGGGCATGCCGACGTTCGCTGTGTTTGTACGATGACATCATTTCATTTACATTGTTGACAATCATTACGTAAAAAACATTCAGAAGTACGTCTAGATAAACATCCCGTGGAAGGAAAATTGGACGAGGTCAAAAACAAGTCCATTTTGGAAGTTAAAATTTGTGAAATCCGTTTATTGCCCAAATTGAACAATCAATAAGCTTATATCCCGCTAATTATATTGTGAATCAAATTGTGTGTTTTTCGACTTAAGAAATAATTCGATAGTTAGCCAAATTGGATTTTAAGCTAAACTTTAATTACTAGGCTGGAGACATCTGACGTAAGGACAATCAACAGGAGCGATATTAATTAAGCTTAATTAGCCTGTATCGCCCGAAATGACGAAATGATAAGTAAACAACTAAGTCATATTTTGCGGATATTACGTAACAACTTAGTTATTCAATCATCGTTCGGACCTGTTTGTTAGTAAAGTGCAACAAGAAATTTTGCGAATCGAACTCTAAAAAGGAAGAATTATTATTATTTGGAGAGGAGAACTTCAGGTAAGGAATTCAGATGACTGGGTCATTGAAATTTACAGAAGGACTGATCAACAACAAGACTACCTATTAATTAGGCCTAATTAGCGATTCGTAATATGCCTTTTGTTTGAAATGTTACGTCACAGGAAAATTAATGCAATCAGTGTTTTCGGCTTCAAATTATTTTCGAAATTACTCTTCATAATTGAACTCACCGCATGTATGTTTATTCAAGCGATTAGAAATATCTTTTGCACCGGATCGGTCAAGTTTGGTGAGCAAGCATAAAACAATGGTCCTTTTGGTCTATATATCTCACTAAGGAGAGTTCGCCAAAGCTATACCGACGAGTTAGTATCATCAGATAAATTGTAGTCGGCCTGACAAAGTAGCCGCTTTAGGGGAGTGGGGAGAGTAAATTTGCTAACATAAGTATTTCCACCGGTGTACCCAAAGGTAGAAATTTAGAATCGAAAAATTTGACCAAATCATGAACTTCTGACCTGTATCACCCATAAATGTAATAAAAACCATAAATGTAATAACAACCATAAATGTAATAAAAATTAACCATAAATGTAATACTTACCATAAATGTAATAACTTTTAACCACAAATATAATAAATCCACTAACCATAAATGTAATAAAATTTGCCCATAAATGTAATAAAACTGAACAACCATAAATGTAATAAGGCTTAACCATAAATGTAATAAACTGGATATGACTCCCAAATCAGTGGGCTACAAACTTACCATCCTCACTCTTCGTGAATTTGACTTGAAATTTCCAATTTAACGCCTAAAGGCCTGACTCCTTAAATAAACAAAAACACTATTTCTTCGTGTGCAACCTTAAACGAGAAACATACGGCATGAAATATTGCGGTTTTGTGTGAAGTGTTGACGGGCCTGCACGACTCCTGCGGTTCGCTAAAAGAATACTTTCTAAAGCCTTTATAGTTTGGCTTTGATGAGAATGTCTTTTAGGGATTTTCCTTTGCGATAAGATACGAGGGGAGGCTCCTTGAAGATATTTCTTAATTGTGGTTGAATCTGAATAAGGTGCCATTTCCCTATGAGACACAGCATGAGACAGATTCTAAAGCAGTTTGGAAGAGGTAGCGGAAATGTGTTGGCGTTAAAAGAAATCAGAAACAGTCCTCAGTGGATAAATGCTTGGATTAATGTTCTTTTTCACTGGCGTTGCAACATGGATGTATGTAACAGCCATCTTTTAGAAAAAAGGAAAGAAGTGGCTATTGAAAGCTACTTGCCTTGTGCTTTCCATGACATGGAACGGAAGCACTAGGTTTTTTTATGAAAATGTAAAATCATATGTTAAGGTTATTTTATATATTCGCAATCAACAATAACAGGTATAATGGCAATGCAAACCTGACCCTTTACACAATATCTTTAATAATAACTTACGGCTTTTGTGTTAACGTTAAACCGAGTTTTGTTCTATAGAATGTTGTTCAGTATTTTACCCTTGTATTTCCCATGTGCCTCAAGGGATGTCTGGCATATCTTCTCTGTTCAACACTTAGTATGGAACTTGGATCACCTGCCCCACCCAACCAACCTTCAAGTCAGCAGTTCTAGCCCGAGAGTCCTATCTCTGTAGATTGTTCTTGCTCCAACAGGGAACATCCAACCCCCTTCCCCACCCTACCACCTTGCTTGACATTGGTTTTAAGGTCGAATAACGTCGGCAGGGAAGCATGGGCACGCGGAAACGGAGAACACAAGTTTGCAAATCCGGGTGGATATATGGGAAAGTTTGAAAAAATAAAACAGGCGTATTCCTTATAAAATGATGTTTGACTGAATTCGTCTTGACTCAAAGAGAACCTCAATCTCTTTCAAGTGGATGAAATATCATCAACCAACAGAACTTCAAACGCCCTGGTATATAGACTTTCTAATCATACTTGGGTAACCATAATTATAGCTTCTTGGTTTTGGTCTCTGGGTTTATTAAAATACTAACTTGATGCAGGAGTCCCATGTTCTGAAGTAAGAATTGCACAAAGAGAATGACAAGTTTGTAGCCCCTTGATTTGGAAGTCATAGCCAGTTTATTACATTTATGGTTACGCCTTCTTACATTTATGGTTGTTCAGTTTATTACATTTATGGGCAAATTTTATTACATTTATGGTTAGTGGATTTATTACATTTGTGGTTAAAAGTTATTACATTTATGGTTAGTATTACATTTATGGTTAATTTTTATTACATTTATGGTTGTTATTACATTTATGGTTTTTACTACATTTATGGGTGATACACTGACCAAATTGGTCATTACCTGTTTTAATTTTAGTGGATGATATTCTTTTTATTTTGAATGATATTTTTGTAATTGTTTGTCAGTATTACAGTGGGATAAATAAACATCAAACGGTGTTAATAACATGAATATGTACCTTTATTTCAACCATCCGCTGTGATTGCTTACAACATTTCTTGTTTATTCTGTCCCTAACCTCCAACTAGGAAAAAGGAACTAAACTTAAAAACTTGTTTATCAATACACTTACATCTATGCAATATATATACCAATACTTCTGGATGGACTATTCATTCAGTGTGTTCTAACAGCCAGTAAGTTTTCATTTGGCCCTTTCCCTGGAGAGAGAAATAAGAAGAAAATAGATAAATTTCGAAACCACAAGCTAGGTTGTATGGAAAGAAATAATTGCATGAGTTAAATTTGGTAGAGAAATGCAAAGTTGCAATTGTCACGAAGTTAGTGGCACAGTGCTGAACCTGTGATCTCCTGCACACTGGGTGTGAGAAGCACATGGGATCATCAAGCGAATGCGAGGGGCAATATTAGAGTACTGTAGAGGCATGTCTCTGTGAAGAGAGGATTGTGGTGCATTTTCTAGGGAAGGGGTAATTTTAAATTTTAAACGTGAGTAGCAGAATAATGAGATTTTTAAAAATTTTCAGTATTTACTGGCTCTCGTGGAGCTTCATTATATTAACGTTACGTATGTTACTTTGGTCGAGCCATGGCTCGTATTGCTTGCTATCTTGATTGCTTACGTGCAGTGCTCATATTTTCCTGCAGCGAATTTGTCAAAAAAATGTCTAATTTTATCACACTTGTTGATACAACCGAGAATACGAGACGTGACACGCGTGCTGCCGCAACCGTAGTTTTGGCGCGAAAATTGAGGCTATTTGAGTAGCCAATCAGCGCGCTCTAACAACGATATCCACTGTTTTAGCTTATTGGCTGCAGAGGACGTGCAATTTGGGATAAATCGTCGATATCGACCAGCTGGATGGGAGATAAAGCTTCTGATTGGTTGTATCTAAATTTGGGTACAGTAAACTGGTGTAAAAATTATCCCATACCTTGACTTCGACAAGTCCTCTGAATTCTAGAGCGTAATCACCCAGAAATGTCAGCATATCCTTTGTGTTTTTGCTAACATGGATTCTCTGGGCTAAGAAAATGCAAAATTACACAGATTTAAAAGATCAAGTAACCCTATTTCCGATTGTTGGTCAATTCAAGAGTATAATAATAATAATAATAATAATAATAATAATAATAATAATAATAATAATAATAATAATAATAATAATAATAATAATAATAATCATAATAATAATAATAGAATAGAATAGAATGGGACGATATAAGCTGATTTCATTGTTGTCATAGGGAGTTTAGCATCGGATTTAAAAACTGATAATACAACTGGAAAGACCCGTTCGAAAGGGGTACCTTATACAGGCCAGAAAAATATTATAACATCTAAGCATTTTAAGGGGTAATTCAAGTGAGAAATGAAGAAATAAGATCCAGTATTCCCTTTTGTAGGTATGGGAATAAAGTTGCAGCTCACGATGGGAAGGGTGGGTTTAATACCGTCGAATATAAAATGGCTTTCCTGTATTTTGATTGGCAGTATTTTCTAGGACATGGTATAAAGGACGATATAAACTGCACTAACTGCAAAAAAAATTCCCCAAACGTTCCCAAACATGACACCAAACCATACAGCACTAAACTTACGCATGCCCGTTGTTTGCATTCTCGAGGCGGTATTCACAGTGTCGCCAAACAAACAGTAGCGAGGCATTTTGTTTCCCACAACTCCCGCCGCGCAGGGGCCTGGAACGAGAAAAAACAAGCGTGATAAACTCGTAAGCCCTACCGGCCACGTGCACAGCAAAGCTAAAAATGATTTGAAAAGGTGTTTGGCTAAACATATTTAAAACTTTTCTTGCTAATAAAACGACAACTAGCATATTGCTTTGACTCCGGGAAAACTAGTAGATTCTGCCATTTGTTGTAAGAACCTTGGCTCGATTTCGGCAGCTCTCTCGAGTTCCGGTGTTTGTTCCTCCCCGGGAGGAGCGCGGGCGCATTCCCCAAACAGCGGCTGGTAATCGAGCCAGTACAAACCGGGTGGGGTATTAAGGTGACTCGATCGAAATAAATGACGCGCTATATGCCTGGCTAAAAACTCTAATAACTTCACCATTTCTGACTCGATTTTCCTGAAACTTTCGCATTTTATACGAAATTTATCGTGGAATAATATGTATGTCAAAATGTTGATCTAATATTCGTTAGTTTTGCACGATGTTACATTTATTGAACACTACTTTTTGGATAAAATTGCTATTTACAGATAACTGAGCGCTAAGATTTCGTTTAAACTTCTGCAGTTAGCTTGCAATACCATCTTGCCATGGCTGTTCAAGTTTCCTCAAAATCGTCGGAACACTGAGAAACCCCGGCACAATTTGGACATCAAAATATTAACTCCGGGCGAACTTCGAAGTTTGGAACACTCCAGCGCTTCCAAATTTCACCTAAATGCACAACAACCGAAGAAAAAGAAGGTTCAATGTATCAGTTTTATTAGCTCCAAATCACATTCGGCTATTTGCAACGATGACAAAGTTTGAGCTAATGTTATAAACTCACCTTTTGCGTCAAAATGTAGCGAAGTCGCCAAATTTACGTTTTTCTGAATTATATGAAAACTAACCGGACGAATCGAATAAAACTACCGGAACATAAAAATGAATATCTTACACACAATTTGCGCTATTTTACGTTTCTGGAGCTGCCTTGATGTGGATGAAATATATTTTTAACGGGAAGCACTGCTTCAACTCTGTTGTGAACACGGCCTTGTTGTTGTTTGAATTCTACTGCTGACGCTATGTAAATTTTTTGGAGTTGATGAGAATTTGAGGAATTTGCACATGGACTAGGGGGATGCATTGACAGTGTTCCGTCGCTACATGCTTTGATTTTTCATCCAAAATAAGTCAAGGAAAACAATCCTTACACAGACTTTAAAACAAGAAATGGGAAAAATCAATAAATCAATGCATATTTTGACAAAATAGCTATGCTATTAACGATGCTGACGTCGCTGATTACCCTTGCATGACCTCAGAAATCAGAGCATATAGCGACTAAACACTGTCAATGCATCCCCCTAGTCCATGTGCAAATTCCTCAAATTTTTATCAAATCTGAAAAATTTGCATAGCGTCAGCTGTAGAATTTAAATGACAACAAGGCCGTGTTCACAACAGAGTTGAAGCAGTGCTTCCCTTTAAAAATATATTTCATCCACATCAAGGCAGCTCCAGAAACGTAAAATAGCGCAAATTGTGTGTAAGATATTCATTTTTATGTTCCGGTAGTTTTATTCGATTCGTCCGGTTAGTTTTCATATAATTCAGAAAAACGTAAATTTGGCGACTTCGCTACATTTTGACGCAAAAGGTGAGTTTATAACATTAGCTCAAACTTTGTCATCGTTTCAAATAGCCGAATGTGATTTGGAGCTAATAATACTGATACATTGAACCTTCTTTTTCTTCGGTTGTTGTGCATTTAGGTGAAATTTGGAAGCGCTGGAGTGTTCCAAACTTCGAAGTTCGCCCGGAGTTAATATTTTGATGTCCAAATTGTGCCGGGGTTTCTGTTCCGACGATTTTGAGGAAACTTGAACAGTCATGGCAAGATGGTATTGCGAGCTAACTGCAGAAGTTTAAACGAAATCTTAGCGCTCAGTTATCTGTAAATAGCAATTTTATCCAAAAAGTAGTGTTCAATAAATGAAACATCGCGCAAAACTAACGAATATTAGATCAACATATTGACATACATATTATTCCACGATAAAGTTTGTATAAAATGCGAAAGTTTCAGGGAAATCGAGTCAGAAATGGTGAAGTTATTAGAGTCTTTAGCCAGGCATACAGCGCGTCATTTATTTCGATCGAGTCACCTTAATTCGCATAGAATAGCTTTTTTCAGTCCAAATTTTATGTTGTAACCATGCCTTGTTAATTGTTTGAGAAATCCTCTTTTTGGGGCAAAGTGTATTCTGAGTTTTTATATATTTTGTCAAGTTTATTGAACAGCAGCGAGTTTCAAGTAGTGTTTGTCCAGTTAGCTTCACCCACGTTGGAATAAAGCGGCTCATGGAGGAACTGTTTTGTATACAAATTCGTAAATCTAACATTTATTACTGACTTCATTTGACAATACCATGTTGAAACGTAACCTTTAACTACCAATTTCATTTTATTCTGTTGATAAACTAGGTATTTTAAATTACGTTGCAGGACTGTCACTGCTGTTGTAATGTAACTGTTTAATAAAGTTAGCTTAAAGCCTGCTCTTATCAATAAGATTATAAGACCATAAGACCATAAGAGCATAGACAATAGTAAAACTTCGGCCCCTGAGGCCAGTACCTATTGTTACTTCTGAGTGGCACCCAGACCTCTTGATCAGGAATCTGGCGCGCTAACCATTAGGTTACCACGCTTACTATTTAACTGCCAGCCCAACTTACCGGTATGAATTCCGATTCTTACGCAAAGATCCTGGTCACCTTCGGAGCCAAAACGAAAGCTCTCCATGAGTTCCACTAAATGTAGCGCCATCAGAGCTATCTCAGTGACGTGACGGTGTCCATTTTTCTCCGGAAGGCCTGATACCACCATGTAAGCGTCACCAATCGTCTCCACCTTATAGACATCATATTTGTCAATGTGGTTGTCAAAGATCCCATACAGCCGGTTTAACATCTGCGTGACCTCCATGGGAGAAATGTTGGCGCATATTTCTGTAAAGTCTACGATATCGCTAAAGAAGACTGTCACGCTTTCGAACTGCTCCGCTGTCACGGGATGACCGCTCTTTAACTGTTCTACTACCGGATAAGGCAGCATTTGGTAGAGAAGAAAGTCCGCTCTTTCCTTTTCTTCCTTCAGCTGTTTCGTGGTTTGATGAAGTTTGGCCGCGAAGCCCTGGATCATGGAGATAACGTAGACAAAAAAGGGCATCAGCAACACGATAAAACCAAATATGGCGAGCTTGAGAATCCAGTCATTTTCGGTTGTGGTGACGTCATTCTTCAGTCTTTCAAGGATCAGATTTCCAGCTTCACGCTGCACTTGAAGTAGTGCGTCTATGTAAGCAGTCATGAGGTGAAACCACTTCCTGCCGGATTCTGCCGAAGCGTTTTGCTTTTTGTTGCTTAAGATGATGTTCCTTCGTTGCTCCACTTCATTCAACACCGAACTGTTGTGTGATTCCACAGCCTTTTTGTAAATGTTTTTAATTTCGGGCATTAACTGCATGCTAGAATTCAATTTTTCCTTACCAAGCACGTTGTTCTCGGCGAACCAAAGAAGCTCTTTTGTTTCACTGAATTGTCCTCGAATGAAAAACGAGCCTCCAAGAGCGCGCTCAATTCCTGTCTTCTCCTTTCCAATTAGAAGCATTTGGTAGCCGATAAATTCTGACAAAACATCATGGTTGAGCTGCTGAACGTTGCGGAAAAACCAGTCAAACAGGTTTAAAATAATCTCCGAATAAAATATGATCTCGTCTTGGACTGTACTGTTGTCGACGGTATGTGAGATACGATGATTATTGACCAGCGCCATAAATGTTTCCAGGCTGTTAAAGTTATATTTATCCAGTTCAGCCTCGGGCCACTTTTCCAGATTTTTGGCGAGGTGATCCGTGTTATTTCCCGCCTCTAGTACTTTTTGCCAGACACTGTGATCTCTGCCAGAACTGACGTGCAAGACCCTAGTACCACGCTCAATTTGCAACGTATGAATAAGACCAGCAACCTCGATACTCAATTTAACACTGTTTTGCAATGTTTTCGTTTTTAAGGCGTTTGCACTCGCTTTCAGTGTGTCTAATATCGTAAGAACGGTTAAACCAGTCATTGCAACCAAGCACAGGACGCTCATCACTGCAAGACGAAGCCGTCTTCGTCGTCGAGTGATTTTTGTAGGCGTCAATGTCAGTGGAAGGCTCCAATCTTTTGGCTGTATGCGATTCTTCATTATAGCTGTATTTAAAGTGTATTTATGATCTGTGTGAATAAAAAGAGTAGATTAAGTCTGAAATCGAGCCTAGTGGCCCATCTACTCGAACGAACAATGAACATAATTGAGAAACGAATATAAAAAGTAAAGCGTCTCGCCAAAAAAAACAGAACGCAGTGAAAAGTCCAGAGCTCGAATACGGACCGCTCACTCTGGAGTCCAGAGAGCTATAAACCATGATTAGCCCATCACGCACATCTCCCATACAAAAGAGTAGACTGCGTAATTTCCTTGAAAATCGAATTTTAAAGTAAATATATAATTAGCCAAACTTAAACTATTACGCAAAAGATTTTATTGACCAAATTGGAAGGTTATAACTTGCTAGTAATTAACCATGTGTCACAAGAGTGTGAGCGGTCGTTTGTTGTTCCCAAAATCCAACGCGCGACTTGACAAATGAAAATTATGCTTCGTCAAGCGTGCGCAGAAAGGAACGACGACAAGGTACGAGAGTGTCAATTTCCTCGCACTGTACCATGCAAATTCAAAACATCCGATGTTAGTACATACCACACAAGTGAATAGTGCTTTCCGCGGGCGCTGATTGGTTAACTCGGAGGTGATTAGCAAAGTACTATTCACCTCCGAGCAGCCGAAGAGAAACAAAATGGCTTCGTGTGTCGCTTTGGGTACCGAGGGTAATATTTTGGTCCGCTAATTATTCAGCTTGTGTGGTATATACTAAAACAATTATTTACCTCGGTGTCGTTGAAAGCGACTTCGCGGCTTGGTAAATATCCACCACTATTCACCTCCACTTCGGTGAATAATTGTTAATTATAGTGAGTAATGTGATTTATGGATTCCGCTGATCAAAGTTCAAGCAATAAGTGCCAAACATTTATTACCAAAAATCTACTCATAGTACGGTAACATTTTGTATGCTTTTTTAAACAGCTCACTGTAATTCATTTCTCTAAGTGAACCCGCGATGAAATTATGTTATCTTTGTCTCGCGGTGACAGCTTGAGAGCTGAAGTTTTCGATAAGTTCTTCTTAAATAAATTTATTTAAACTGTTACCATGAAATGAGTTCTTATGGGTATCATTATTTTTGCTTCAGCTTATTTCTCGAATGTTCAGCGGAAACCGTCAGACTGTTGCGGAGTGAAGAGCATCAAATGATTAAAGAGTTTTAATGGCCGGCAAAAAACTAAACTAAGCCGGAAAGCCGAACATTTACCATTTTCATGTCACGTGACTTAAAGTCGCCAAGCCCCCGCTCATACGTGCGTTTGTGTGGGTCGCCATGCAGCTCTCGTAAGGTCTCACATGAGTGGCGGAGATAACAATAGAACAAACAACAAGAACAATGCCCCTAGCCCCCAAAACAATAGCAGCTGCTACACTAGAGGACCAGTAGAATTACAAGCTTACGAGAGCTGCGTTTTCGTGTCGAGCGGCAAGCTTGGTAAAGGTCTTTCTAAACATTTTCATATTGTAGTTTCACATTTAACCTGTGAATATCGCCAGTTAGAATTCTAACTGTGATTTTTCTAGCGTAATCAGCTAACCAAGCTTCTACTGTAGAGAATCAGTGAAACATGCGTGAACCTGACTGATTTAACTTTGAATGTCAATCGATCCTTCGCTTGGTTGGCTGTATCTTCGATCGACAACAAAATAAATAAATATAAAAGATAAATAAATGGGAATTTGCAGTGGCACTTCCACAGAGTGGCTCTTCGTCCACAACACTTTATGTAACCAAATAAGGGCCTCTTCATATGAGCTCGAGTTGACTGCTGAGTGAACTGGAAAGCGCGAGCTTGATTTGACCACTAGAAATTAGGTGTTGATTCAATTTACTTGAAGAGTGCTGTTGTGGTTCAATCTTATCCTTGGTACAGTTTGGCATCTTTCTTTGTTGTGGTGTGTGGTAATATAGCTTTGATAATCAATATAAAACAAAGGAAATATATAGAATACCAGATTTTATTATATAAACTGCAGTGCTTTATCAGCGAGTGGTAGCAAATCGAGAAAAATGGTATCCCACATGTGTGGATAAAAATGATATCCACACGTGTGATATCATTTTTGACCAATCAGCTTGCAGAGTTTGCCATGTTCCAATGCTGAATGAGCCAAAGTAAATCGATATTAAGTCGAAAAATCTTCGGATCTTCCTCGGCAATCTTCGGCAATCTTCGAAAAACTTCGGAAATTCTCGGAAAATGTTCGGAAACATTCGTACAACCTTCGGACAACATTTTGAAAATTTTCGGAAATCTTCGGAAATGGTCGGAAATCTTCGAAAAATCGTCAAAAACATCGTAATTAGTAGGTTTATATCATAAAAAGAATAATACATGGTTTCTTGGAGATATTTAACTGGCTTCTGACGTATTTTGAATGAATAAATGCTGAAAACCGAATTGCAGTGTTAAAAAAAAAAGAAAAAAAAAATTATTCTTGGTAAAGGTCGGTAACGGCAATAAAGCTTTTACTGATTTACAAAGATTCACACTGTCGAGGAAATTCACATCGGCCAAATTAAAAAGGTGCGAATTAGAGAAAAACTTGCCAGTCAGGTCGAGATAAAAATGTTATCGCAAAATGTTCCTCTACAGTAAAGGATTAATTTTATCAGCGTTATCAGTCAGTGTATTTGGTAAAGGTGCGGTAACGTCACAGGCGCAATTTTCGATATACATTGGCTTCCGGTGTAACAATTTTTAATTGTGACATCTAGTTGAGCAACTTTTTTGAAGTGCACGATTGTGGTCGAAATGCCCAATGTTTGTGTTCTGCAAATAATTAGCAATCATGGTGACCTTAATTTCATTTAAGGAAATCCTAGAAGGGGCAACCTTTCTCCAAGAATAAATGTTCACTTTTCGTTTATTTGCATATTGATGTGCACCTGTTCAATATAATTATATGAGACTGATACAGAAAAAATGAAAAGCTAAAAGACGAAACAGAGAGTTGTTCACATTTCAAAGATACATATTTAACATTAGTTAAACTTGATATCTTTCATTATCAAGTGAGTCGAAAAGTCACAATATTACTGCCGCAAATCAGCCAAACTTTTCAGCAGATGAACCGATCGCAAAAAGCAGTTATGCTCATCGCCGTACAAATTCACATTACATAAAGCTCGATAATTCTCATAGATCAGCTATAAGTCGTGACGCTGCAAGAAATGAATAGGCTGTAATACAAACAATTTATAATGTAACTTTGCAAATATATCAAAGCAATCGTTCTAAACCTTCAGGAAGCGAAAAATTCACATTTAAATAAGACAAACCGTAGACTTTGATATTCTTTCGCCGGAGTGTCAATTGTGTGGCCCTGCGAAGAAAGGCGTTGGGTTTGAAAAAAAAATCACGAAAATAATTTACCTTTCCAAGAAAAAGATTGATCACGACGGTAAAATGTACTAGATCGCTTTTGAGCAGAGCATATGAAGAAGCGAAACATAATGTCAAAATGAAACGAAGTTGCTATTTTGCTTGTTTTAACATTAAAATTAAAAAATATAAATCTGTGCATCAACAGTGGCATAAAGTACTCACCAACTTGAAGATGCAGACGTCTCTTGGCGAGGGACTCGACGCCCAGATTCCTGCTTAGTTTTCGGTTGGCTCAACTGTGTACTGGCTCAGTAAAACTTTCCGACCTCCTCTCGTTTCTCTAAGTTTGTACGACTTCCTTGCTCGATTCTGATATATAATAAAGGCATTATTGCATGTCAATCTAATTGAATGCCAGTTCTTTGCTCTGATTGGTCCAGTGCGAAACTGTAGTAAAAGTTCTGGCTCTTACGTTCATGATAATAGATGATATATTTAATTATTTAACAGATCATTGTTCCTGGCTTTTTCATAAAGGAATGATTACAATCTAGTAAATGCTAATGAAATGTTTGTTTGTCTCAAGTTTCTCGAGTTTCCTCAGAAACTGTCTGACCGTGCACGAGTGATTATTTTTTAGTGTTTAAATTTATTGTGTGCTATATTAGGTTTATTTAAAAAAAAGTCCCCATGAGTTACCGGGGAATGTATTGCTTAGCTACGAGGAGACGGGTGCTGTTTGTAAACGCACAATTTAATTTTTAGCCGAAATTGTGCAATATTACATTTTTACTATGATTTATGACCACGTGCGAATATCGTACAGAATTTATTGAAATACTATTTCATTTTAAAGCAATAGTAATTCACGGTAACTATATTTTCATTTACAATAAATGGTTTATAATAGGTTATAAATTTCTCACTGAAGGAAACAACATATACTCTTTTAGCGGCTCTTTCACCATTTCTATAAAAAGGTGCTTCAATTCTTGTTTAAAACGGTAAAGTCGAACGATTTCATATTTTTAAAATCGAAAGAAAAACCAACTGTCTTCTGGCAAACCGGAACCGCGAGAATAAAACAGCTTGTAATCACATACTGTACGTCAAATCTTAAAATCAGTTGCTGTTTCAAGGCCCTTCGTCTGCTTTTGTGTGATTTTTTTATCAAATTTCCATTTGACAATGTCTGTCGCTTAAAATGAAATTTCCATTCTTGGTTGTTGGTTAGTGCAATGTTCGTCGATTCCATTTTCGACTGAGAACTAAAATGAAATATAATTTGCTGGTTTTCGATTTATTAATTTATCTAATTTTTTAGAAGCAAAAATCAAATCTACTTGACTATTATTAAATGACTTTGTTAACCGATGGACTCGAATTTTCATATTTTGAAATTATGAACTTAAAAAATTGTGCATGTTCCTTCTCACCATCGTGGAACAATTCATGACCATTTCTGCCTTTTAATTTTATGATGTTTTATGCAATATGAGAAATGAAACGCTAGCAGCAATTTAAATAATTTTTCCTTCAAATGAGAAAGTACGACGACAAAGTTTGACGCTGTAGAGGTAAGCTGAGTTGCTTATTTGCTTTTTTTGTAATTTGTTTTAAAACGACACTTGTAAATAAATATAAATGACAAATAAGAGGCTTTCCAAAACTTAAGTGTAACAGGAGATGGAGATTTTCGACTAGATGATGTAATTAAGGTGTAAATGAGAAGTAAGGGAGTTTTCTTTCGAAAACGGAATCTCCGTATCATAAAGCGCATCGAAGTTTTTCGCCCAAACTCAGTATCATTTTCAAAAAGGCGTTTGTTGCCCCCACCTTACGCTGAATACGATCCGGAAACGTGCAATGTTCGAATTGAGCACGCACAGAGTATTCGTTTAGCACTCTTTTTGGGCACGTACTTGAGTACCATCGTTTTTCGTCCTTCGTCCGGGCGAACTTGGTGATTACTGTGACGTCAGAGTCTTAGAAAAGCGTCGTTTTCGGCGCCGGTCTTCGACTTCCACGCTATAGTGGGTAAAGGGCATTTTCGAACGTATCCTCCCTCGGGAGCTTTTTCGACTCGCTCCGTTTTCGTTGGTCGAAAACGCTGGATTAGTACGTGTGAACGAAAGATGAACTGAGCATTATATAAAGCATGAGTACAGTTTTCAAATGAAAACGCGTCAGCGCGCGGACATTGCATGACAAGTAAAAATTTTTGAAAGGAAACATATGGAAAAGTTTTTTTTTTTTGCTGAACCTTGCAAAATGTAGCATATAAATTTTGGACGATAACGATGCGTTTGTGTCCACGTCACCTTTCCTTCGTTTATGTTAGTAGCTTACTAGTTGATTCAACATTCGTCAATTCCAATTTGATCTGGAATCTGAGGACATCAGGTTTTTCAGTCATAAGGCTTTTAGGTGCTACCCACGGCGCCAATCAGCCTTATCAAGTACTTATCTCAAGAGTAAGCCCATTGCACAAGAGCAAAGTTTCTTTGTATGTGAGCGAATTTGCCAACAGCCTGCCAGCATATTGTTCTTGATCCAAAAAAAATTTAACGCCGCCGATTTCAGATACAGTTGCAGTCAGGCATTTTTTACTTTCTCACAAGCTGTTGGGACATCGCATGCTTTCGCTGGCGGTCTGCAGATCAGCAGATGTCGACAGCGAGATTTACAGCTTCTAGTGAAGCCAACGAATCTGTTATCGATCGAATTTTGAGGCGTATTTTAACAACATTAAAATTAAAGAGGGGGTAACAACGCACAAATTTCATCCGAGTGAGATTTCCAATGCGACACCAAAACTCTGCCTTGTTTCTCTTTCTAATTGTATTTCAAAATATTACTAGAACTTGAAAGCTCGTGCTTAAATTCTCTTGCTAAACTCACCTTCCTTCGTCTTGTATACTAAATTGTAGATCATCGCCTTAGACGCCTATGTATTAATAAAACTGATACAAAGGAAAATATATATAAAGCGTATGCATAAAGCTGCCACTAGCTGTTGGTAAATTATTCCTGTCTACTTTGGTAAATGGGCGAATGACAGGCAAATACCTGTAAGATACAGGCCCGTAGCCAGACTTTTCCGATAACAGAGCAATAGACCATTTCCGAGTTGCCTTTTGCCTCTGTGTGAAAACGAGTCTTTGTGCGAAACCATTCATAAAAAAATAAATAAAACGAGAAATAACCAACGGTTAGGAAGTGCAGGCTAGAAAACTTTTGTTGAGTATTGAAATTGGTTGGCCGTCGCCTTGGGTAGTTACCATAAAAAATCTGCATGTCTCTGTTGAAGATGATTTCCAGTCCGTAAAGCGTACTGCGTAATCTCACGGTTTGTTCCCATTATACGTCACTCACAGGGCACAGAGGAGGCAAGTTTGTTTGCACTTCAAAATATCTACTATGCAAAACGACTTTGGAAGCGATCTTGTAAGCGTACGTGACCCAGCGCCGTCATGCGATAGTATCTGTTTACGGATCGTACCCTCATGTGGCCTGCGAACGCAGACGTATTTCCGGTAGTTTTCGGCGGAAACAAGCGACAGCCGGAAATACGTCTGCGTTCGCAGGCTAACCCTCATGCGACATCCGCAGAACGCACTTCGTGCCTCGTCTGAAAGCTTTGCTTTCCGACGACTTCATTCGCCCCAGGCGACCATTGTAGAATACGATATCACAAGACGATCTGTAAACAGATACTATCGCATGGCGGCGTTGGGTCACGTACGCTTACATGGTAGATATTTTGAAGTGCTGACAAACTTGACTCCTCTGTGCCCCGGGGGGGGGGGGGGGGGGGCACTCCCATATATTGGCTATATAGGTATGTGCAGCGGGATAGGGTATGGTCCTTAAATAGGGTATTATTTGCTTCTTTTGGCATTGTGTTCCCGGTGTTATCCTTAGATAGGGTACCTAAATTCTATCAGCTAAAATAAATGCCCAACTAAATGTAACAAAAAAAAATGGTCTATTTAAACTATAAACTATTAACTAGTAGCAAAGCGATTTTGTAAAGATTTGTGCTTTGCCGTGTGCGGTTAGTCGTTATTTGGATCGTCACCCAACGCTTCTTCTCTCCTTGAATAGGGTGTCATTTTTCGGGTTTGGGCCTTAAAAAGGGTATCAAGTTTCGTTTTCTTTATCCTTAAATAGGGTCAGGGTTTAAGAACCTTCGCGGCACACCCCTATCCGAAATTTATGGGAGTACCCCCCCCCCCGGGCTCTGTGCCCTGTGTATACGTTACACTTTAGTAATAGGGTTCATGCCGTTTCTGGATCCGCCATTTAGTTCTTTACATTCGACATTCGATGGGCTTAAATGTCATATTTGCCATATTTGTCGAGTGAAAACGGAACATGATAGATACTAATCTTCTTCGGTTCCACTGTCGGTTCGCATCGAATCTCAAATGAAGTTCGTCGAAACAAGTTTTCATCACTCGCTGCTTTTCTTTTGACATCATAGCGAGAATTGAGTACTCTTTAAAGCTGTTTGTTTCTATTTTGAACCTTTTAAATGTACGTTAACACTCCAATGGTGCGAAACTTTGGCTTTGAAAATCGAGTACACTGGCCAACGGGGGGGCCAACTTTTAAAATATTCTCATTCGAGTGGAAATGGATTCTGATTGGTTTACGAGGACTCATCGATCGATATTTGGCAGAACAATTTTATCCAAAATCAAGATATGGCGGGTAAAATAGGTTGCGGGCTCTTCTTGAGCCCGCAATAAATGGACTCTGTTTAACGAGAGTAGCACGTAACAGTGTTGCGACTGACAAACGTTTGGCCCTCGAATTCCCGATTGAATTGGAATTTAGATGTGTTGGTTTTTGTGGAGGGAGGAAATTAAGTGTCATTGTCAGAGAAAACCGGGCAATGCCAAAAGATGGGGGTCAGCCGATTTCCCTCAGTTTTTCAGCATTTAATACCTATCAGATAAAATTAAGATTAGTGCTATTTAAATTATTTTCTGACTTTTTAATCCTGAGATTGACCACCCCCCTAATTTTTGGCACAGAAAGTGCCAAAATCTCACGTAGAAAAGGCCATTTTCTCGGT
This sequence comes from Meandrina meandrites, assembly GCA_963693305.1. Taxonomy (NCBI): domain Eukaryota; kingdom Metazoa; phylum Cnidaria; class Anthozoa; order Scleractinia; family Meandrinidae; genus Meandrina; species Meandrina meandrites. The sequence goes on from OY855908.1 coordinate 37,872,054, forward strand.
TCTGAAAACAAATGTTCTTTTTGCATTAAGCTCACATATTTTTTTCTCAAGCTAAATTAACCAGTTATAGATGTTATGGATGTTTCAAAACAAATTTTGGATGTAACTGTAATTTTTGACATATTTTCTAATCTGGGTATGTAGCTTGTGCCTGGAGCGTAGTGAATTTTGCGGGATTTTTAAATTTCATTTTCTCAAAAGTGCGGTGGTTTAATTTCTATTTAATAACATTTTGGAACAGTCCATACCCTTCTTAACGAAAAACAAAAATTTATTGATTGGCACAAGAAAATCTCTGTGCACGAATTTTGTTCAAAAATGGCTAAAAACGCTCTTTTGGCAATTTTCGCGCCAAAATTATAACACGGTAATGTGACATACCATCGATAAAATTACATTTTTGATGGCGTTGTTGAATTTCTATTTATTGTAACAGTTTAGTATTTTGTTAAAGGGGTTTGCCTTTGCAGAAGCTTGGCAATTATACAGAAATTGAGAAAAAAATTACCACAAAATGCCAATAACAGTTGGTATTACAAATGTCAATATAAACAATATAGAAAAGCGATGGCTTAGGTCATGTCTTCCAATTACAAAACTCTATTCCAGAACTAGCCTTGTCTAACATATCCTGACAACAACTCCAAAGCACATTTTCTACTTTTTTACTAATCACAAGTACCACAACAAAATTGAGTCACAGCGCCATGAGCGTTTTTGCAGAGTCTTTACAGTTCTTGCTCTGATATTTTGGTCCACGCTGTTAAAACACAACAGCAGAATATGAAAACTCATAACTGTATCGACTATGTATTTGACCAATGCCTCAATTTTGTAACAGTCGATGAAAGGTATTTCTTTAGTTAAAGGAATTCCCACCGTCTTGTAAGTGTTATTCTACGGAGAAAAAAATAGTGATGTTGCATCATAAAATACTTGAAACAAAATCACGTACTTCCATTAATGAGCACCAGAAAACAGCGTGTTTGCCCCCGAGACACTCAAGGACTGAGGATTTGCCCGGGAGCTTTTGACGGCAAACTACAAATGGCAGCACTTGAAATTAATGAACAATAATAGAAGAAAAAAAACTTTGGTAATGCCTCGCACCTGGAACCATGGTTTGGTTTTCCTCTTTTCGCCACTAAATGACAGCTGCCTAAATGCTAAAATCATATAGACAGATGCTCATTTATTGAAATTTAAGCACTATGCGATGCCTTTTTTAAAAAATTTTGTATATTAACTCTTTTCTCCCAAATACGTACAAAAAAAAAATAATTTTCTCCTTAAATTTGCACTGCTTCGCATTCATTTGGCGCGGATTCAAGACGCAAGTCGTGATCATGTGCGAATCCAAGGTTGAAGCTGTTTTTGCCCAAGGGAATAAAACAGTTTTGAGGCGCGTAACGTGATAGGTTTTCGTCCGCTAAAAACCTGCGTTTCAGGTGGTAAAAACAAAGTTAACCTATTTCTGACATGAGCAAGACTTTGAGTAGGCCATAAGTGGCTCGGTATATATACGTTTTCGAGAGTGGCTTCCATCTGTTTGCAGCTGTAATGCAGTGCACACATCTCTCAACTGAGCCAATTTAAGCGTGTTGAGCTTTCCAGCAAGCGCAAGTTCACAAACGTTAACTTCTTCGACTTGAATAGGGTGATTGGGAGCTTCAATTTCTCTGTACACTTCCTGACGTATGGCTTGAATGTAGTCTTCTGATTCAAGGGCTTCAAGGTCTTCCTCCGCAATTTCTTCATCCTCCTGACTCTCAATTTCGCCAGTTTGTCTTTGACGCTGTATTGCTGACATTCGTGAGAAAAAGCTACTGATCTGTTTGGCGGTCCTCCATTCCTCAGGTTTGAATTGGAGCTTCCCACAACTATCTCGGGCACACTTCATCTCTCTAGCCACCTGCACTGGATCAGCCTTTTGTCCCCCAGCAGCGCCCTGGTTGAATATTTGGATAAGAAACGCCTTTACTTTCTCTCCCATCCTGGGGCTCCTCTTAATCGTTTTAAGCGCCCATCCTTCACTGCGGCATTCTGAGGTACTTGAAGGACCTGATTCCCCAAACGCAATACGCTGTGCTTCTCCACTTGACACATGCATCTCTGTAACTCTGTTGGCCCACTTCTTTCTGGCCATATCATAAAGTGACTCACCATCTGACTCACGTACATGTTTCCCTGCATCCATGTGAGCCTCTGCTTCCTCTCGGGTCTTGAACGTGAGCACACAGGTACTTTCATTACAGGAAAAGATTTCTCCTCTTGGAATGATTTCTTGGCTAACTGTACCAAGGGTGTTGCTAAGTGGGCCAAAATCCTTTAGCACTGTCAAGCCAGTTTCTGCTTGTTGTGCAAGTTCTAACTCGTTGTATGATAAAAATTTGCCAGGTCCAATGTTGAATGCGCGCCAAACACGTACTCCGTCCTCTCCAAAGGAAAAATTGTTTAGGGTGCTGATCCCCGGTATCTTGTTGGCGGCAATCTCTCTGCCTGTGTTTAATTCCACAACTGCTGCCCTAACACCCTTTAGCCCTCCATGTGACTCCAATGCCGTCTTCATGTCTTCTGCAGTTATAACATCATGTTTCTCATTAACCCATCGTCGTATATGTGCCTTCATTGGTGCAGTCTTGCGATCGCAGATATCTTTGCCTGACTGCGGCTCTGAGTAGTCATAACGCAATACGTTGATGCGGGATCGTTGACCAATAGACGGAAGGCTAAGCAAAAGAGGACCACTATGGTAGCAACCTGCGTTATCAGATCTCAGGTAAACATTCTTAATCTCGGGGAACTCTTTCTTGATGGTTTCTAGGAGATGCTCTATGATTGAGGCAACAGCGAAGCTGTCCTGTGTGCAGTTATCAAGTAGGTGGACGAAGCATTCCACTTGAAACTTCTCAGGCGCCTGCTTGGTGATTACAGCACTCACATGCCAACTTCGGCCTCGTTTCCCGAAAACATCGCTCATCCGTTCCCTGTAACGTTGTGGGAGGTATTTCATGGCCCAATCCATCACGACTAAGCACGATACTGAATCAAGTTGCGCAAGGACGTATTGCTTCCCCTCTTCTTGATTTACCGTGCGAAGCAAATGCGCCTTCCAATCCTGGATAGATGCCACACTTAGTTTGAATTCGTGGCTTAATCTCCATCTCTGTTCTTCGGACATTTTAGCATGGTTGATTTCAGATTCAATTTCCTTGAAAACTGTTTCAAGGGACTCGCACGTCTCGCAGACGATACTATGTTCGTGCTGACATGTGTCTTGCAGGTTGGTGTTATTGGGATCACTTAGTGCATGTGTAGAGCAGTGATCAGCACAGCTTTCCTCTCTGCCAACATGGGACTTAAACTCAGTCTTCGGGTATCTCTTTACCTCCTTGAGTTTTTGCTCTGAAGACTTCAACCAAGTTGCCTCTGATCCGTGGTCACCTAGCGTTTTAATGACTTCAAGAATAGTGTCTACGGCCTCCGTCCCTTCTGCTGTAGTGTTGTCGATCCCTTGCAATGATTTCTGCATTGACGCACCACACACCTCAATTATTCTGTACAATGAGCGCTGTCCTGCTGGCTCAAAATTCTGCCCTTTACAATAGGCTGAGTATTGCTCAATTATTCTAGATGGTATCATAGTTCTTACAACTGCTGGGATAATGATACTCTCTCCTGTATCGAGCCTTAGAACTTTTGTACCAAATGCAACGTCTTGCACCATGTCAGGTCTTGCTAGATAATCGACAAAATGATCAATTTGAGCGGAAGAGATCCGGGATCGAAAAATCTGGTCGTTTGAAACTGGCTGACCTTCACCGACCTTTGTTGCATGCTGCCGTGCTTCGTCTATTCGCCATTTTGTCAGTGTTGGTATCATGGCTATTAACTCCTGCTTGCTAAAATCATTGGCAAAAAGAGAAAGTATTTGTCGTTTAGTTTGCCACGACTCGGCCTGGTTGTATGACTTGATCAGGACATCTATTAGCCCACAGTTCGGGGGATATCCATTTCTGGATATACGATTTCCTGTAATCTGATTGGCTCACACAAAACCAAAACATTGCTTAGATTGCGGAAGGACTAAGCTCCAGTATAGAGCGGTGAGCAAAAATAAACATGTCGTCGGCCCTCGAGTCTGATAGAAGAAAGAGTATAACAAGCTGCTTTCTTTGTTTGTTTTTTTTTTTCACTCATTTGAACGCTTCAATTATTTCCGCCCTTTCTCAAATCAATTTTCGTTTCCTCCGTTCGATAAATCGGGATTCCACCGCACTGTACTTAGCAATATTAACGATTATTTTCCGCGATGTCCCGTTCTCAAGGCTAAGACAGTTGAAGCATCATGACCGTTCGCTTACAGCCGATATGCATGCCATCAGGAAAGATACTTCGGCTAAAAATGAGTTTAGAGTGTGGCTGTTTGCTGTTGCAATATGAAGAACTCTATTACATTTAACTATAATAACTCTTTCATCGGGCTATAATATTACTTGACAGTTGACGAACTCAAACTCAACTCTTTGTTATAATTATAGAATTTGGCACAGGTTAGAATTGTTTTAATATGGGAAGTTTATTCTATCGTTCCCACGTGTCGCATGCAATGCTTTCGATGATTAAAAAATCATGAGATTTAGTCTCTGAAAATGTTCCAGGTATGCTTATGGAAAAGTTGTAATATTTTGTTCAGGATTACCCTGATTGTATACATAAATTCTCTTGCATTTTGGGAAAAATTCAGGCAATAAAGTAAATTTTAAGTATTATTCAGTCCCAAAAATTTTCTGCCACTACAGCTTTTAGTCCCCAAAAATCTTTCAACTACCCAATTTCAGGTACCATTCTTTCCTGTTGCCTCAGACACTGCAATCCCTTTTCTGTTTACAATCAAAATTTTGCAGTGTGTGTATTTTGTGTGCAAGATGGGATGAAACTAACATTTATGGTAACTTGTCTAAAGCATTCAACAACACTCATTCAAAAGCAATTTTATTATGTCCTTCTAATCATTTCATAACTTCCTTTTCCTCTTCTCTACAGCTTTCTTGCTATAACCTGCAAGAAAAAAATATTAATTAGCAAATTGTATTACTAAGGCAGTGAGAGCACCTTAACTAATATAATTATTCCTTTCCTTTAACAAATATTATCCATCACTGTGTATTGATATTGATTCTGTTAGCATTTCCATACTGTCAAGTCTGTGGATTTCTGCTGGACCAAGTCTCCCAAATAGTAAATAGAGATATGCTACCCTACTAAAATTTCAGGATATGAGGCTTAAGGTCTGAATTGAAAAGCTATAGCTGCATTTGTTGAACTAAGTTTTCACACTACTACATAATACTTTACCATGTGAACTACAAATAGTAAAACTTGGTGAAAAAGGTTTATTGGTATACCATGGAAGAAGATAGCAGAAAAATCCATTTTTAGAAGTAGTACATGTACTAGGCCAGCCCAGATCCTCCCCATACCCTAATTATGGTTGATAGCTTGGTAGTTAAATTTAGGAGGGAACAGCATAAACAGAAGCTCTGGATATAAGGTTATTACTGGTCATATATCATAGAGGCTCCGGAAACAAGGGAGGTGCGAGTTTGTACAATATGTGAGCCAGTGAGCCATGCAAGCCAGAAATCCCTTATCCCAATAAAATGGCTAACCACAAGCTACTAAACTAATTGTAGGCTAACTGGAGTGCTATTTAGGCTAACCGAGTTCTTTTTAGGTTAACCAGTTTGGCTAACCGGAATGGCTTGCATGACTTGCGAGCCATGCGAGCCCTGCGAGCAAGAAATCTCTTATCCCAATATCAAAGCTAGCCGGAAGCTACTGAAGCTAACTGTAGGCTAACAGGAGTGCTATTCAGGCTAACGGATGTGTTATTTGGGCTAACCGTAATGACTCGCATGACTCGCTGACTCTCACTTTGCCAAGACCCACGAGGTGCAGGGGGGAGGGAGGGAGTTTGAAATTCTTATTTACAAATGACAGAGGTTTCAGTCACCCTCAAGTAACCAAGCAAGATAATTATCCATAAGCAATTAAGGAAATCATACTTGTAAAAATACTAGAAATGAGATCAAAGTTTATGCAGGTCGAATGAGTCAATGAGTCATGAGTCTATGATTCAAATGTTAAATTTTTATGTACAGTTAATCTTATTAATTTGAAAATAGTGCAGCCATTGCTAACAAGTAAAAGCTACCTGCAACCAAAACAGAGTGGAACTAAACCCAAACAAACCAGAGTGGAACTAACCAAAAGAAAACTGGAGTAGAATTAACACAAGCAAATTGGACTGGAACTAGCCACAACAAAAGTGGAGTGCTTCTAATTTGTATACAGGCAAACTGTGGCTCGAGAGATAATAACCTTCTCTGTGTGAAAATCACTTTGAGTCATCGACTCATTTGACTCATAGAACAGGGGACCACAGTATGCTGCAGTCTGACCAGAATGTGAAGACCCATTAAACACAGGCAAAATTGCAGCCCGATTGACCAAACAAGTTTTATTTGTGCCTGTGCTTTTGAAGAAGAAGATGAATAGGCAATTTTTTTAATTTTCTGGACAAGTGTTGTTGTATCTAGGTCCTAAAAAACTGAATTTACGTACCCTTATTCTCATGCCAGTTGTTATGTTGACCAGGTTAACCTGACGCTTTTCGCCGAGAACCTTCGTTAATTGATACTGCCTTCCAACAGATATTTCAACGATTCGTTTCGAGACTTTTCCAACATAATCTTACAAAATCAAGGTGATTTTTCATTGCCTGTTAAGAAACAACAAATATATACAACTTGAAATCGGGTCTACAAGAAAATTCAGAGATGCAAACCAAGGACGCTGGACTTGTAATCCGGAGGTCCCGGGTTCAAATCCTCCTCCCTGCCACTAGATGGATTTGTCTTCGGTGGTCCCGAATTCAACTCCTCCACGCTTTGTATATAGCCAACTGGTCAGCCTCCTGCCAGTTGGGATTCTTAACAAGTTTCTGTTCGATTTAAATGGCAGGTCCACACCAGCCTTATGGTTGCCCTACTAGACCTGCCTTAACAAAAAGTTATGTATGTATGTATGTATGTATGTAGGATAAACAACAACCTTGCACTGTGAGCAAGTAATGGTGCGGAAATTACACTGTGACACATTTTCAAAGGCCGTGCATATGAACTAAAGTATCGTGCATATGCATTTTGTTTGAATAAACAACAAGCAAATTTACTCTAGTTTTTTAAAGTAATTTTTTCGAAAACCAAAAAAATTATTACAAACCTGAAATTTGCAAGAAATCAAAGACAACTCCACTCGGAACGTATCCAAAACACAACCGTTGACTTCACTTTCGTCACATTTTTCTCGGCGATGCAGAGAAGGAAGCCATCTTGTCGCACATTCACGAGTTCCTGTGATGGTCCTTTAGCAATCACGCTTGGTCTCATGGGATAGAAAAAAGGGACTAAAACAATAGGGGCGAAAAAGTGATGCGAATGCTGATTTTCCCACTGAGGTCTAAGACGCCATTTTTAGTGACGTCATCATATATCCAGAAATGGATATCCCCCGAACTGGCCCAGAACCTGGATCAAAACTTCTTCGTCTAGTGGCACCTGCAGAACTTGTCTTAACTGATCTTTTCTGTCGAACAGCAGTCCAAAGTTCTTCTTCCTGGCCCGGGCTGAGGACTGTCAGTACTGCGTGAAAGGTTTCTTTAGCTTTTCGCAGATAGTATTTTTGCTGAGTTGTAGATATGTCATCCCAAGACGTATTCAAAGTTGATAAAATGGGGCTAACTCTTCCTCCGGATAAACCACTGATCGCGTTGTTTAACAGCTGTCGTTTCTTTTGTTGTTCTTCTATTTCGTCGGACCAAATGCTGATTTCCTCTTCAGGAACACTTTGCTGCGATGATTGCGATGACGTTGTATAAGGCTCTCCTTCTGCATCATCTGATGATGCCGAAGCGCGCTTCTCTTCTCCCCATAGTGGCTGTTCAAAGACATCTCCTTCAGCAGACAGTTCAACTTCTTGCTGCTCCTGTTCTTCATCAGGCAATTCAACCTCCTGCGGCTGTTGCCCTTCACCAGGCGGTTCAACCTCTTGTGGTTGTTGTCCTCCATCAGGTGGTTTAACCTCTTGTGGCTGTTCACAGACGTCTTCTTCATCAGGCACCGAAGACTAAAATTTAAACAAAAACGAATAACTACATTTGTATTGCTTCTTTTAGTGTCACAGTACCTTAAAAAGTCTCGCTTAATATATTCTTGAATTTTCGAACCTTTTTAATTCAATCCCATTTAGAGTTTAGTTCATGGTCACTTTGAGACTGCGACTATTTTGCATGATGAAGTACATGCATCAGTATAAGCAGAAAAGACGAAAATGTTTTGGTTTTGTTCCGAAAATAATTTTCTTTCTTCTACCCCTTCTTTAAACCTCTTAAAATGGCACTCAAATCACTGCCCTAGACACATATACGCTTTGCGGACCTATGCGTTAGGTTAGCTCAAATGCGTTGGTATACTGTAATAGAAAGCAGGGAGGGCGAGAGTTCAACACACGTGCTTGGGACGCGTACGATCTTTTTTTTTTACCTTCTATTTTCCCCTCCGATGTGCTCTTCTTTTTTTTCCCTCCAAGAAGCTAACAAGTGCTTCTTGTTTATTATTTTGCGCAATATTCATGTATTACATGCAACATGAAATTGAAACACCGTTTGCCTGGAGCCCGCGTTAATTTCATAACGACGACACCAAATGCTTTCTAGGTAATGTTTTTGAAACAACTACTATAAGAAAATGCTCGCACGCCATGCTCTAGACATAGCTGACACTAAGTATTCATCAAAATAGTCGTAAAAAGTACTGTAAAGTACTGAGGAGATAAGGAACGGGCAATTTGCAAGCGAGAAGGAAAGTGGAAAAAATTGCGCTGCTATTTTCCTTTCTTATCTTCCCAACGTGGCCTCTGCATTTCTGCAATTTTATTGCCATTGCCGGAATGCCTACGTAATTTGCTCTCTTTCTGAATTTTAAATAGTGACAAGATACGCGTCCGTTTTTGGAAGGCTACGCCTTTAGTGTAATATCCCAGTTAGCTCAATCAGTGGGAATAAACAGTGTGCGATGCAGTGTCACAAGATATCGTCATTGACAGCCCACTCACTGCGCGGTTTTTAAGCTACGAAAATGAATAATCGTGCGTGACGATAATTAGCTGATGGTCAGGCAGCGAGAATCGCCGTGTAAATTTTTTAGATGACCATGCCAATTGCTTAGATGAGTATAAATCGCATAAGTGATACTGTGGTGCGTCCCTAAAAATATTCGTTTTGTTCCATGCGTGATCACTTGCATTTTTGAGTCTAATGCGCATGCGCTTTAGACTCTATGTAGTGGGAAAAAAAAGCTGTTAGCAATCTCAAGGGAATGGTTCGGGAAGCAAGGATGTTGTTAACGAAGCAACGGTCGAACGGAGCTCGAGCACGACACGCACTTGTAAAAGAAATTGTCATGTATGTAATTGGAATAAATGTTTTACAGTGCAAAATAATATGAATCCTCATTTTCAAGTGTGAAGCCACTGAAAATGTTCTACTTCCAGCTGCATGTGTTTTTTTTTATAATCCGTGGGAAACGCAACGTGAAATCAACATCTTTTGATGAATAAAAACCGGAAGTGACATTTGTGTTCATAAACAAAAAATAACTTTGAAAAAGAAATGGAAAATTAAATGAAATTGTAGTCAGCAATTGATTGTTCAATTCAACTGAAGCAGGATTTCATTCACAGAATGCAACTTTCATTAAAAAGAGTTTTTTTCACCATTCAAGATTCAATCTAGAGCTTGAAAACAAGACAGTGTAATCAAATTACATTTCGCGCGAAATTTGCATAAATATTGAAACTTGCCAAAAAGTAGTGGAGACAGAATGAAAACTCGCTTTAATAGTTATTGAATTCCGATCTGATTGTTATTTCCATGTATTGACTATTTGGAAGCTGTTCTCAGTCATGAAAACGAAACTCTTGCTGCTTGTAGTGTTTAATAGACGTGAAAATATTTCGCTTAATTAAATTACATCCTGCACGCGATGTTTTCTTTGCTCTCCTGTGTCGAAACGTTAAAGGTAATTGAAATCTTTGTTGAGCAGTATTGCATAAATTGCAAACGAATTGAAAAAAAAATATATTTTGGCGTATTTTGATGTGATTTAGGATATTTAGAATACTAAATAATCGGCTGTATCTTGTCTATCTATGGGGCGGACCATTATTTTTCTGGAAGCAGGGGGATGAAAATTTTTTCAAGACAAACAAATTTTTTTCTGTATCGTTGTCTGTGAAAACATTTTTTCCGGTGTCATCTTCCTGCAGACAATTTTTGTCATGCCTGCAAAATTTTTCAGGATTCCCCCTCCCCCCCCCCCCCCCCCCCCCCCCCCCCCCCCCCTCCTCCCCTCTAAATCTGTACGATCTTCCTATGGTCTACAACGCACTAATCTTTTAACATGAATAAATATATATATACTTAAGAGAACAAATATTATCGACTTCTTCTGAACCACCCTTACTACCAAACCTCTGCTACACCTCTTGTTCTATGCCGTAAATACATATTTCAACCGCACTAACAATCCATGACGCATTAGACTCATGTACCCACTGGGTACTATTCTTGTTTATTGTGTTTGCGACAAAAAAAGATTGTGTTTGCGACGGAATGTGCAAACATCATGAAACAGCATATAAATGAAAGGGAATTATACACTTTCCACCTATTTTAAGTGTCCAATGTTTCTAGGAACGCGGAATGGCTTGAGTTATGTTACTAGGTTCCGAAAGGAGGACGTATGTTATACATCAATTTCCTCATTTTCCAGGAGCAAGGTATGGCCCTTACATTACTGTGAATGAAGTAGTGTTAAAAATATACGGTGCAGTTAGAATGAATATGCACACACAACCTGTTGAAGGCCGCTTGCTCCGTCAGGTCCCTTCCTACTGCGTAGTCTATAATGCTCTGTGCGACATTTTCCACAAATAGCTGAAAAAGATGGTCAGGAATAGATCAAATGGATTTCAATCGATTAGAAAAGAAATCCAGGCTACTAAGTTCAGTAACATATGTATTACCAAGAGAAACATGGTTGATAATGAAATAAGAAAAAAAAATAAAAAGAAAATATAAATGGCTGTCAGATATGATTTGGCTGTGTACAACAGTCGGAAGAACTGTTAGGATAGTTAAAGCAATGCTGTAGCTGAAAGGCAGTTGTAAACAAAAGCTGGTTAAACTCCTCACAGATACCCAAATTTCATGGAATTTAGTTTTGTAAAGGAAATTAAATGTTCGGAGTTTATTAATGGCATCAACGCAAATTGTTCAGAATACGGTAAATTAACACGAAACAGGTGGGGGGGGGGGGGGGGGGGAGGTGGGGGTTCAAACTGTAAATTACACGACCAACGCAAACATTTCTGATCGTTTTGTCAAATGGGAAGTGAAACAAAATACAGCACAAGATTACTTTTTACAGTACAAATCTCCCTCGAGGTTATACGTAAACCACGGCCACACAGTAGCCTAGCAGGTCTGAAAATTATGCATCCGTTTTAATCGTAACACGGAAAACGTAATTATAATTATAATTGTAATTGTAGTTTTAACATTTCTTTATTCCCGCTGAAAAGCCCTAGAAAGTATGTATGTATGTGTGTTGTAGCCACTAGCTATTGCCATCTTTCTCATCAGTATTCTGAAGATCTCTCTGAAATGTTGAGTTGTCTTTCTTAATTTAATTAATGTAAATATTTGAACATTGTCGGTGGCAAAACTGAAACGGAACCCCGAGACTGATAATTTTTCCTATAGTGACCAAAGAGATTTAGGCATCTCTTTACAAACTAACTTAAACAAATGTCTGACCAAATGATTTGGTTGTCGAAAATAAAATGGGCATAAAGATTCTCGTGACTCCGAAAGAAACATTTTCATCTCGTTTAATCTGCATGATGTACTTGTATGCAAATTCGCACACAAGTTGGGGCATATTTCAGTTGTTTTTAGTAATAAAAACGAAAATGCAGCCCACAACAAACATCAAGACAGAGATGTTTTGCGCTCTTACTGGTCAAATTGGAGTACATTAATGAATAGCAGAAAATTGTTCACATCGGGAGCGTCACGATATCAGTTGCGTTACTACAAAAATATTACTGAAAAACGTACTTTGAAACGTAATTGCTTAAGAACTTACAATGAAATTTTGTATCTGAACTACTACCTGTGCGTACTTGTGTTTTGTGAGTGTTTGTGAACTTTTTGGAGGAGAAGAATTTTGGCGATTCCCGTGAAGGGTGTACTCATATTACAAATGTCAAACAGTTGTACGTCTTAAGGAACATAAACGTCATTGTAAGATTTTTAAAATATTGAATGAAACTCACCCGATCCTACTGGTACTGCAGAATTGTGTAAAACGAAGATTTCTTTTGACAGCGTGAAATTAACGCGGCGTGGCTCCTTCATCTGTTTGCTTTGACCCTCGTGTAATGGATAGCAACATGATGCATTCTTTCGACCTCGCCTGTGAGTCGGTTATTAGTTCTCTTCTGTGTTTCGGACAGATTGTCAAAGATGCCACCCTGTCTTCAGGCAAATCAAAATATCCTGCTCTGTTTAAGATAAGCTCCTTTTCCGTGATTCCTGGATTTTCAGAACGCCACCCTCGCTTGGCGCTCACACCTAGACCAAGCAAGTGGGCTGTGACATCTTGTTTACAAGCATTTAAAGGCAATATTGTGCTAGACCCAACGGAACTACACGGCGATTGTTGTGAAACGAATGAACAATTCATGTCACAGGACTTTTCGATTGTTATTAAATGAACTAAACGCGAGAGTCACGAACGATACAGTAATATTAACAAGAACTGACAAAACTTCCGTGTCGTACCGAAAGAAATGACGTCGCTTTGTCTCACATTTAGTACTATTTAATTTGGATCACTGCCAATAAAGACTTTCTTGTATAATTTTTTTACTCGCTTTATTAAAGAGAAGAAAAAAAATCATCTGAAATGCCATGGTAATCCAAGCGGTACTTGCTTATGCATAATACGACTGAAATTTCGCGGGAAAAAAAACGAGTTCATGCCAGGGTCTGTCTGCAGTATCTGTTTCTTTAAATTGGGCATTATAATTTCCAAAAATAATGGGCAACAGAGTAAATTAAGCTTCTACAATACTAGAACTGTATCAAAATACAATAATTTAATTTGAAATGCAATTTCATTGACTTTATGCAATATAACTGCGTGATCGAATATTGGTGCGAAAATAGCCAAAAGAGCGCTTTTAGCCATTTTTGAACAAAATTCGTGGACAGAGATTTTCTTGTGCCAATCAATAAATTTTTGTTTTTCGTTGAGTAGGGTATGGACTGTTCCAAAATGTTATTAAATAGAAATTAAACTACCGCACTTTTGAGAAAATGAAGTTTAAAAATCCCTCAAAATTCACTATGCTCCAGGCACAAGCTACCTACCCAGATTAAAAACATATGTCAAAAATTACAGTTAAATCCAAAATTTGTTTTAAAACATCCATAACATCTATAAATGGTTAATTTAGCTTGAGAAAAAAATATGTGAGCTTAATGCAAAAGGAACATTTGTTTTCAGAACCGAGAAAATGGCCTTTTTTATGTGAGATTTTGGCACTTTCTGTGCCAAAAATAAGGGGGGTGGTCAATCTCAGGATTAAAAAGCCAGAAAATAATTTAAATAGTACCAATCTTAATCTTATCTGATAGGTATTAAATGCTGAAAAAATGAGGGAAATCGGCTGACCCCCATCTTTTGGTATTGCCTGGTTTTCTCTGACAATGACACTTAAACCGGTGAACCTGGGGAAAAACCCTCGAAGCAGGGAGAACCCACATACGACGCCAGGTCCGGGAATCGAACCCGGGCCACGTTAGTGGAAACAGGTGTTTTTTATCTGCACGGCCATTTTCATGCAAATCAAAGTCATTATTAAATTTGAATGGCTTCGCACGAGGACTCGTTTTGAAAATGAGGAAACTCGGAAATGGCCTATATTGCGAAGCGCCAAAGCTAGGGGGTCAAATTTCGAAGTCTAGAAGCCGGAGGCTCACAATTAATGGTTTCCAGCACTTTTCCAGTTCTTAAACTTTGATGGGTCAGTACTACAAATCATTATTAGTTGCTGTTACAATAAGGATATCAAACAAATGTCCAATCATTGCTGAACAAGTTGTAGCCATTTCAATGACATCATTGGTTACCATAGCAACAGTTGAACCTGTTAAAAACACCCTTAATTTTGCCTTTAAGTGCTTATAACTCAAAAACGAGCACGGTGACCCCCATTTTTTATTATTGAATAATGATCAGCATGTTAAGATGCAACTTTTTGCAAAATTAAAAAAAATTCTATCTAGCGGTTTCAGAGCCACCTTAAATTTTCGGAAATTTAAGGTTTGCTTGCTGCTAGCTACGGCCCTGAGAGTTTGCCGCCTTTTTCCCAGGCGGCAAAGGCGGCAAGCGACGCTTGTTAAAAGACTAGCACGCCAGTTTAATTTACATGAGGACACCGTCTGACTGAGCCATAAACATTGTCTACATAACACTTGTCATCTAAAAACATGTCAACAAACACTTGATTGTGTACATGTGTTTAAAGCATTCAAGTATTTCAAGGAGACAGTCATGAATGCCATGAACCTTAAAAAAGAATTTTTAAGTTTCGGTTGTTATTTCTTCCTGAGTAATAACAATCTTTGTTCATTTTCGTTTTGTTTTCACGCCTGTGGTGTTTTTTTTTTTACCTTAGAAACTAAATATTATTTGCGGTGTCCTTCAATCAGAAAGAAAATATATTGAAATTAATAGAGAGATTAAGCATAACGTTATACGGCAAACGGCAAACGCGAACTTGCCTGCATTTTGGTACATATATATCGAATTCTAAAATAAATCCCTCAGGAAAATAGGGAAAAAGTCACACATTCACGACAAACACAAACGTACTCATTTCCACATAGAAAAGCCAAACAGCAGGCAGCAGAATGGGAATTTTTGCGGTTCGCGGGAAAAGTAAACGCCATGCTTAATCTCTTTAGTATCTTTATATAAGCTACCTGAAAGATGGCTTTACATTATCCTTGGGCTTCTTATTAAGTTAAATCGGCGCTAACAAATATATAGAGGAAAGATCGAAGCTACTCTGCCACCAGGGGTACACCATCACAGACAAGAATTATAAATTTCAAACGAAGAAACTTAAACACCTGAACCTGACAGCTGATTTCAATCTACGAAATGATAATTAGTCATTTGGGCGTTTTAATTAATTTTAATCAATCTTCGTTGACGCTTGCGTCTGAAAATAACATCTTTAAGCGAAAACAGGAAGTTTTAAAACGGTAGGAGCTTTCCTTGGCAAAATAAATTATCTGTCTAGCTCGATTGTGGAAAGATTTAGAAATGAAGAAACTCAAAATTAATTGGCGTAGGGACAGGACGTCTTCATGTCAGGGGCGTAGTCAAGAAGGGGGGGGGGGGGGGGGGGACCAAGGATGTGGGGGGTCCTGAGGTGTTTTAAATTAATTCAATAGCAAATTCTGCATAAAGCAGATTTTACCAAAAAAAAAATTCGTACATAGGGCTGCAGTCAAAAAAAAAATTCCTGCACAGGCAATGGGCCAAAAGAAACATTGTTGCAAACCAAAAATCCCCCCCCCCCCCCCCCCATCACTCTTTTAATGGTCCGTCCCTAAGGCAGGGATATACTATGGACGGCTGAAAAGTATGTATCGAGCTCATAATGCTTTAAAAATATTACTGTAAGGGCAAAAAGTGCCTGTCATTCTACATGAAATATTTCATGGAGAATGTTAAAAATACCGTTTCTGAGCCTCTAGATTTCAAAATTTTCTGGGGGAAGATGTCCTCAGACCCCCCCCCCCCCCCCCCCTACAAACTCGCGACTTCGGCGCTCCCCCTAGTATAAAATATGCTCCGCCTTCCCTGGTTTCCCTTGAGAAGTTTTCGAGTGACCGTTCCCTGACATCTTTCTTCCTTTTTTCATAGACAGTTTTTTTTTTTCCTGTTTTTAAACAAGGAAAATAATCAAATAGTAAAAATTGCTAATCTGCATGGCTCGATAAGGGAAATTACGAAGTATGTGATGCTTTTAGAAATTTCTCTGTATGTATGATTGTGGCTTTAAAGAAAGCGATTATTTTCCTGTCAACGTACAAATAAAGTTCCTATAGTTATTAAATCGTCAAAGGTATAATGACTCAAAGTTGAACTGTCGGAAAAGAGAAGTGAGGGAAATTTCCGTCAATGTGCGTGAAGCATAATTGGCAAATTCATTTAAGCCTCCAACGAGTGAAAATTAAACCGAAAAATGACCAATTTGCGTAATCCACCAAAACCATATCAAACTTAGCCTATTCTTATGGTTTGAATTTTTTTGGCGCAATAAAGCTACTGTTGTCCATCCTTAGGGAGGCTGTTCGGTGTCGCCAAATTACACTCAGGTTAACGGAGGCCTACTTGGAAAAGCACATAAATGTGTTAACAAGTTTGACTAAAAAGTAAAGCGCGGTTTGATGTTTAATGCCACGGTTCACATGGCGAGGTTTCATGTTCAAGGTCGGTTCGTTGTTCACAAGTATAAATAAAGAGTTAAGCGAGGTTTCATGTTCTAAGCGTCGGTTGGAATGTTTACAAGTTTGAATAAAAACTTAAGCGAGGCTTTATCTGCTTTATGTTCAAAGCGCGCTCGGGAAAGCGCGTCAGTTCGAATGTTTACAAGTTTGAATAAAAAGTTTAGCCATTATATTAAAACTGATGACATTTACGTACGTAATTGTAAGATAATAATGCAGCCGTGTTTGAAAGTGGAATTAAAATGAAAATTCGTCTCGGCCAAGACTGAAAATGAAGGTGGAATTAGAAGCTCATTTTTTTCCTCTCTTGGATATCCAAGGGTAGTTAAAGGGGGGGGGGGGGGGGGGGGGGGACGAAGTAAATCCGGCAAAAATCGTTTTCAAGACGACTTCTTGAAACCTTTCGCCCCTCCGATTTTTGCCGGATTGAATTCGTTTCGCCCCGACTAACTGCCCCTGAGTCTCCGAGGATGGATTTCCGCTGTCACGTAATTTCACGTTCGCTTAACAGGCGTGAGTGGTGTGTTAAATAAAATAGAGAAAAAAGTATGGACGGCTTGCGTCTGTGGAAAAAGTTGAACCATATAGCTTTCTACGCAGACGTCGCTAAGACATAGAGCGGCAAGTACAGCAAAAGGAGTTGAACACAACTCAAAAGTTGTGTGTCCGCATTACTGGGCACAGAAACAGCAAGGAGTCGGCCCTTAAAATTCATTTATAAGTTCACATAATTCCGCTTTTAACGAAACATTTAAGTTTGTAGTATTGAGTCAATCTTCTCCTGAAAAGTTACTGAATTAGAGTCCATATGGATAAGTAAGGTGCGCACTAGTGAATCCTGGTTGATCCGTGTGCATTACGTACAGGCATTACTTAATTATATACCTCGACACACCCTATCATGTTACTGATTGTTGCCATTTCAAAAGTTACTAAACTGAAGAGGACCGTTAAGTTCGAAAGGCCTATGTTGTTTATTAAAATCGTAGCTGTATGGCGATACAAAAATTGTTCTTTTTAGTATAATAGAAAAGGGAAGATAGAGAAGAAAACGAGTTGGAGGAGATAGATCAGTTTACTGATTACCTTGCATGCGAAAGAGACTGTTTTAGTATGCAGCTCATGAAAACTGCATGGATGAATAGAGACACGAAGGAAGTCGTGCACTGTTAAAATCAACGCGCAGATATCACAGAAAGAATATTATTTCTGACGACGATAACAATAGTTATATCTTCGGCAAAATTCTTCCCCTGACTTTCGGATGTCAGTTTATGTATCATGGACATCCGTGGCATTTTGTTCCTGAAGCAATGTTTTTCCTCACTTTGAATTGATATTCTGTCAGCAGCTCCTGTTTCCAAGAAAAAACTCATTTTCTCTTGTTTCTGTTCAATCTTCCATTATTAGAATTTTCAACAGTTTTTGATATAATCTTTTTAATTATGGTTACTAGAGAGTAACGGAAACAATTTCAATGAATTGGTACTCGTTTTATCCAAATTAGTTTTAAACAACCGCTAAAATTTAAGCGACTGCTTTGCTAATAAGATGTTTAATTTCTAATTATGTCTAGCTTCTCTTCTTTTGCAAAATTATATTTTGACTCCAAAATATGTTAATCACCCTCATCCCGCGAGACAAACGATAGCTGTCAAAGTTACACCTGCATTTCGTTTGGTGCTACACATTTGCACATTTCAAGCTTAGTATTTACAGTTCCCTTTTACATTCCCGTTTCCCTAGATATGGGTAACGCGGGCTCTGGCGACCCATTGTACATCACTGGCTGACCTATTACATTCAATTGTTCTATTGCGAACTTTCAAGTTCGGTTGCGAAAGCGCTATCATGACCAGAGTTTGTTCGCTTTTATGGGGGCGAGGGAAGCCGAAGTAGTTTGATAACGCGCTACAAGAATATAACTGTGCGGAAAAAGACCAGCTGACTTGTATTCAGTTATGGAGTGTTTGAATTCTATAAGGCTTTGTCTCAAACTTCCCCCACCCCACTCCCTTTTGGATGTGTCTAAGCTACACCAATCATTTCCACACCCTCCCCCACAAAGCATAGGTTTGTAACACTCATCGCTTACGAAGAATTTTGTATTTCGAGCTCGGTGATCTGGCTACGCGTCAGTGATTCCTAACTATTGTCTCACAAACAATAGAGCCCCTTTCCATCAAACAACAGTTAAGGCCATAAAAGGAGCAAAATTCAGTTATTGTTATTGTTTTCAGTCATAAGGCTTTTACAGTTTTAGGTGCTACCCACGGCGCCAATCGCCCTTATCAAGTACTAATCTCAAGAGTAAGCCAATTGCACAAGAGCAAAGCTTCTTTGTATGCGTGAGCGAATTTGCTAACAGCCTAGCTGCCAGCATATTGTTCTTGATCCAAAAAGAATTTAACGCCGCCGATTTCAGATACAGTTGCAGTCACTCATTTTTTTACTTTCTCACGAGCTATTACGACATCGCATGCTTCCGCTGGCGGCCTGCAGATCAGCAGATGTCGACAGCGAGATTTACAGCTTCTAGATGAAACCAACGAATCTGTTATCGATTTAATTTTAAGGCGTATTTTAACAACATTAAAATGAAAGAGGGGGTAACAACGCACAAATTTCATCCGAGCGAGATTTCTAATGCGACACCAAAACTCTGCCTTGTTTCTCTTATAATAATACACATGCAAAACTTTCAGCAAGCTCATTGGCTGAGAGCACGTCAATTAATCCCGAACAGTGCAGAAAGTTGAAATTGAGTGCGCCAAACAAAATGGCGGCCGCTGTCGGAGGGTTTGCAGAGAACAAAAACATCAATTAATGCAAAGTAAAACCGATTTAACGAAAATTATCAGCGAATAAACTAACATACTAGTAACTGGTCGTTTGTGCAGCACAAAAGAGGCTCTACGAAACTACTAAAGGCTACCAATCGAGGATTTTCTTTCGCGACAGCTCGTAAAGAAGGAAGATTACAAGCCTGAATTGAAGTCGCACATTTCAGCTCATTCCCATGTAACTGAATGAGGATAAAATCACCTGATAATGCATGACAGAGAGCTTTACAATTCCGTAGCAGTATTTGGATTTACAAAGCTTGGCAACTCCGTAATGTTTTAACAACGATTCGGAAAGGTAAGCGACCGAACACATCTTGTTTGTCATCTATTTACAGAGAACCTTTTGTATGTGTATTATTAACAAGTAATCACATGATTTTTCTCGTGCAATTTGGGATAAATCAGCACTCGTAAATTTTTCAAAGACTACAAATTCCTTTGAAAAATTTACTCGTGCTGATTTATCCCAAATTGCACTCGAAATCATGTGATTACCTTTACTAATTGTACAGTCGAACCCCTATTAAGCGGCCTGTTACTAAGTCTCGAAACTACTGTCAGTATAATACTGTGAACAAATCCCCTTTTAAGCGATCACCTCTATTAAGCGGCCTCGGCCACCTTTCTGCCTTCCCGATGAGCGTTTTCAGTGTATTGTTTTCACCCCTATTTAGCGGCCAGCAAGAATGTAATATACGATGTTTGGATTTATTTTCAACAAGCTCGGACAGAGACGTTTGGTTTAATCATTCAAACATAGGTTTAGTGTCGTCTTCATATGGTTTCGTTATGCCTTTTCCGGACGCTATTTTGTATTTAAATAACGTAACTTTTTTAAACGGCGTTATGCTAATTCCTGACGAACCTCTATTAAGCGGTCAGTTGCCATTTTCCCGAGGGTGGCCGCTTTATAGGGGTTCTACTGTATTTCAAAATGTTACTAGAACTTGAAAGATGGTGCTTAAATTTTCTCGCTACACTCACCTTTTTGTGGCATCACCTTCCTTCGTCTTGTATACTACTTTTTAGATCATCGCCGTAGACACCTGTGTGAAAAAACTGATACAAAGAAAAAAGTATACACAGCATATGTATAAAGCTGCCAATGTTGGTAAATTAATCCAATCTACATTGGTCGGCCTTAAGATCAATGCAAAGAAGTCAAAAGTCATGCGAGTGAATGCCAAAAACGACCAACGAATGGAGATTAATGGTGAACAGGTAGAAGAGGTGGAAGAGTTTGTGTACTTAGGTGCACTGCTGGACAAATGAAGGCGGAACAACCGAGGACATACAGCATATGGACTTCTGAGCATAGGCTGAGTAAAGCTAGATAAGCTTTTTATAGGATGAGAAGAATATGCGACACCAGTCAGATTGGAAGGAAGACGAAGGTAAAATTGTTTGAAACAATTGCTAGGTCAGTTTTGATGTATGGCTGTGAAGCTTGGAAACTTACGAAAACAGAAGCAAAGAGGCTGGACTGTTTCCAATACAAGTGCATGAAGAAGAGGCTTTTAAGAATAAGTTGGCCTCAGACCATCTCCCACCAACAAATTCAGGAGAACACAGGAGTGAACAGAACGAGCAATGAAATCAGACGTAGAAGATGGAATTAGATTGGACACATAATGAGGAAAGACAAAGAGGAGCATTGCATCACAGCTTTGAAATGAAAGCCAGAAGGGAAAAGAAGGCCGGGTCGACCCAAAACAACATGGAGGAGAATGGTTGAAGATGAAAGGAAAACAGCTGGGTAGCAGTCATGGGCAAATGTCGGAACCCCCGCAGCAAACCGTAGTGGGTGGAAAGAGAATGCCAAAGCCTTATGCGCCTTATGGTATAAAGAGATATATGTAGGTAGGTAGGCCGAGTACATTGGTTAACGGGCGAATGACAGAAAATACCTGTAAGATAGAGGCCCATAGCCAGATTTTTCCGATAAACGAGCAATAGACCATTTCCGAGTTGAGCCTTTTGCCTCTGTGTGAAAACTCTGTGTGAATACGAGTCTTTGTGTGAGACCATTCATTAAAAAAAATTTTAAAAAAAATCGACTTTGTTTAACGAGAGTAGCACGTAACAGTCTTGCAACTGTCAAACCTGTGCCCCTGAATTTCCCGATCACATTGGAGTTAAGAAGTGCTGGTTTTTGTGGAGGGAGGGAAACTGGAGAACCCGGAGAAAAACTCTCATAACTAGGATGAGAACCAACAACACAACCCACATATGACGCCGGGTCCGGGAATCGAATCCGGGCCACATTGGTAGGAAGCCAGTGCTCTTCATCTGCATGTCCATTTTCATGCGAATCAAAGCCCTTTTCGTTTGAATGGTTTCGCACGAGGTCTTGTTTTGAAAATGAGGCAAAAGGCAACTCGGAAATGGTCTATTGTGAAGCACCAAAGCTATTGGGTCAAGTTTCAAAGTCTAAACGCCAGGAAATGCAAATTTTCGGTGATATCAGGAAAAGAAACACTTCTTTGTATTAACTTCTTACAGGAATAGAAAAAAAGATAATTATTTCAAGATTTTGACCTAGGCAAGTGCCTCGGTTTGCTTGCTACGTAGCTACGGCCCAGAGATAACGAATGTTATTATTATTAATTATTATTTTAATTATTATTAATTATTATTATTATTATTATTACTACAATTTGATATTCAATTGTTACAACAATTTTATTATTCGATTATTATTACAATGTTGAAATCGTGGCAGATTTTATAAAGGAATTAGTGAAAAAATATTGAATATTGATAATGATCGCTTTCTTAGATTTCTAAATAACATATTTTGCTTTTCATTTAACGACTGTATTATAGAACCGTTCATTTTAAATAGGTTTGCGCCACAGAAGATTATCACAGTTGTTGTCAATTAAGATATTTTATTATTAATTGTTATTATTACTATTATTATTATTATCAATTTTTTTAAATAATAATAATCTTTATTGAGTACTTTTCATACAAACTTGAATCTTAGGTGTATCGGTTGAAAAAAAATATACAAATTTTGTTTTCCTTAAGTTTTTTCCATGAGATAATTTCAGTAAAAATTTCAATAGTTTACCTACATAATAACTATTTACAATAAACGGTTCTATAATGCAGTCGTTAAATGAAAAGCAAAATATGTTATATAGAAATGTAAGAAAGCGATCACTATCAATATTCAATATTTTGCATTATTTTGATTATGATTATGATTATGATTATGTTGATTATTATTATTATTATTATTATTATTATTATTATTATTACTACTATTATTGTTTTTTATCTTGGTGTTTGACAAGGATTTCCCAAGCGACAAGTTTCGCTTGTTAAAAGATTAGCACGCCAGCGTTTAACACAAGGACACCGTCTGACTGAGCCATTAACATTAGGTACATAACACTTATCATCTAAAAACTTGTCAACGAAAACTTGCTTGTGCGTTTAAAGCATTCAAGTATTTCAAGGAGACAATCGCGAATGACATGAATCTCAAAAAGAATGGCGTTTTTTTTTTCAAGTTTCGGTTGTTCCTTCCTGAGTGATAAAAATCCTCGCTTATTTTCAGTATATTACTCCTGTGGTGTTTTTTGATCTTAGAAACTAAATATTATTTGTTGTGTTCTTCAATCGGAAACGAAATATATTGAAATTTGTGTCCTTATAAATTACCTGAAAGATTGCTTTACCTTAACGAGAAATAAAATCCAAGCAGCGGAAACAAACATAGCACACTCCATGAACGACGCATGGTTCATGTGTTATGTTTGTTGCCGCTGTTTGCATTTTATTTATCGTTAAATTGAAATGGCTAAAAAGAACAAGAGTGTTTATGATGTGGCTTTACCTTATTATTCTTAGCTCGCCTTCTTGTAAAGTTGAATGGACGCTAACAAACCTATCAAGGAAAGATCGAAGCGACTCTGCTCGCAGGGTATACCACCGCAAACAAGAATTATAAATTTCAAACGGAAAAAAATAAACACCTGCACCTCACAGTTAATTAGTCATTTGGGAGAGCGCTTTAATTTTTTTTTCGATCAATCTTCGTTGACGCTTACGTCTGAAAATAACAGCTTTAAGCGCAAAGTGAAAGTTTTCCTTGGCAAAATAATTGATCTGTCTGGCGCGATTGTGGAAAGATCCATTAAAAATGAAAGAACTCAAAATTTTTTACCGTAAGCGTTTCCTCTGGGAAGTTTTCGAGTGACCGTTCCCTGACACCTTCCTTCCTTTTCTCATTGACAGTTTTTGCTTGCATGAGTGCTCGACAGTTTTCGAGTAGTAGAAATTGCTTGTCTGCATGTCTCGATAAGGGTATCTTGTCAAGAAATTACGAAGTATGTGACGCTTTTAGAAGTTTCTACACAAGGTTCTGGCTTTAAAGAAAACGATTATTTTTTTTCTGTCAACTTAGAATAAAGTTCCTATGAAAATTGAACTGTCGAAAAAAAGAAATGAGGGAAATCTCCGTCAAGGTGCGTGAAGAATAATTACAAAGTTCATTAAAGCCTTATATACGGGTGAAAATTGAACTGAAAACTGACCAATTTGCGTAATCTATCAAAGAAAAAAGATGGCAACTCCAGCATTTATCCATATTGTTCTTAGAGCTCGAAAAAATTCAAACGCAGCATGAACGATGTTGTTAACACAGGGGTTAATTTTGTAACCTGTAAACATCCGCCCCCTCCCTCTCCCCCTTCCCGATACTATTGAGGGGAGGGGTGGATATTCATGTCTTTTCCTTATGCCTAGTGGATGTGTTAAATTTCCAAGTTATTGTGGTGAAATGTACAGTTACCATCATTTTTCGTGTTGTGGATTATCACTGTTTACCGCCATAGGAGGGTCTCAATGGTTTTGATCCGGTTTGACCATAAAGATAGAAGAAACTTTAACTGCCAACCTATAGCCTCCTGCGCATTCGTCTTTGGGCACGTCACGCGTTCCTCCCCAACGAAAGTCGTTCGTGAAGGAGGAATGCGTGACAAGCCCAAAGACCTCTGCGCAAGCCGCCACTGTCAACCCAGTAGCGACAAATGAATATGTTGCTAATTGTTTTTTACGGTCTGCCAAAGGAGAGGTTACTTCACAAACGATACAATTCAAAATGATTCACCAATACTTCCGTGAAACGGTAGTTTGGCAAATGACAATTAACCGTTGACAGACCCCGTCAAGAATACCTAACTTTGATTTCGTTCGTCTCTAACGAGGGAAACGTAAGCATGTCCCGTAGTTTCCCCCAGTCTCCCACGGCTCTCCTTTTTTCGGCACGTAAAAGACGAGGACAAAATAAACGATTAGGAATAAATCAACTTGACCCGGTAGGCTTTCGGTAAACTGCTGCTCCCAAACTAACCGAACGCCTGTGACAGGTTAACTAGAATGCGGTTTTGTGTGGTAGTTGTTCATAATTATGGGGAAAACGCCTTTCTTTCATGTATTCACTTACAACTCTTACCGCACAACCGCCTTGTTCAGATCGTTTTACAGAAAAAGAAATACACTGATGTACTTTGGTTTGTCACGAACGTTTTATTAATTCAAGCTAGTAGAATTCACCTGTCAGGAAAGTCTGCATGGGCACAAAATTCTTCAACTGTTTTACATTCTGTTTGCCGTTGTACAAATGAATGAATATGTTTGCGCGTTAGTGAAAAAATAACTCGTGCAAGTGCAAATGCTTCATTTATTCAACATGACAAGAATTCTAATTCAACTTAATGATGCTTCCTCTTCTTCTTCTTTTCGTCGCTGATTTTCTTTCCTTTGGAAGTTTTTTCCTCTTTTTCACCTTTCTTATATTTGCCGCAACCAGGAGTTCCACAAGGTGCACCTGGGTATGGCTGCTGTGGGGGGTATGGTTGTTGTGGGGGATATGGTGGGGGATATGGCTGTTGGGGGTATGGTTGCGGTTGGGGGTATGGTTGCGGTTGGGGATATGGTGGTTGGGGATATGGTGGTTGGGGATATGGCTGTTGGGAGTACCCTCCTCCACAACCTGGATAACCACAGTCCTTTCCTTTCCCTATAAAAAATGGATAAAATAAATTACTTGACTTAAGTGTCAGAGTATTTAGCACTGTTGAACTAATTGTGGAAACTGTAAATAAGCAAACAAACATTACAAATAGCATAGAAATTTGATAAGATTTCCAACTGGTAGGAGGCGGACCAGTTGGCTATTTACAAAGCGTGGCAATGTTGAATTCGGGACCACCGAAGACAAATCCATCCAGTAGCAGGCAGGGGGATTTGAACCCCGGACCTCCAGATTACAAGTCCAGTGCCCTAACCACTAGGCTACGCTGCCACGCTGCCCGCTCCCATCAAACAAATTCAGAAGTAAAAACTGCACCATTAGTGTAAGGTAAAGTTGTCATTGTTAATTTAAGGGACACTGTCATGCCTGAAATGTCATATTTTATAAGAACGGCCTGTAGCTTGCTTTATATAGTTGCGCTTTATTTTCTTGCAATAGGAAGAGAAAAATGCTAAAAGTTGTAAAGGCAAAGAAATATCAACTAAGAGGAAAAAGTAACTAATACAAACGGTTCAAAATTTCAAAAGAATGGCAGCTTTGATTTCTGGACATCCCGTCCAAACATCAATCGCAAAACACTTCCATCCTTGCAATCCTGTGCGTCTTCCTCAAAATAATTGTTCTATCTTGTTTTGTGGGATCTTTTTATCAAATTTATTCGTATATTAAGTGGCATTTGGCAATATACCGAGGAAATTAGAAGATAGAAATTTCTATGATCATGCGTGATATCGTGTCCCTTTAAGGTTTGAAAGCAGTTAGCTTTCTATCGGCTCATAGTCGGCGAGGGACGTAGCCCCAGGCCATGCATGGATATCGTTAAACAACAGGGCCTTTGAACAACATGGCCAGCAGAAATAATTTTAGAAAGTCTTTGGGAGCCAGCTTTGAACTGATTTCCGTTCAAATTTTATTTTATGCGTGCTTCTGTTTTGCGTAGATTGAGCTCTACAACCAATTGTAATGAAATGCAACACCAAAATCAAAACGAATCATCGCGAAGTTGGTAGCTTAAGCGAAATCATTTCAAAGCTGCTTCATTCATGCCTGCCACGTAAACATCAAAGACGCCCCGTGTTTTTAAGAAAATGTTTAGGAATTTTGCGGAGAGGCTGTTGAACAATACTCACAAGCAATTTACACTGAAGTCTAGTTCAACGTCCAGCTCGCATAAAATTGGCACCCACGCTATACCCTATTGTTAGCCCCAGGCCACCTATTTTCACAGGTACCCATTTATCTTCAGGGTGAAGAGAGGCACTGTAAGAGTACAGTGTTTTGTCCACGGAGACAACACAATGTCACTGGCCAGAGCTCGAACTTAGTAGACAGGTCGACCCCATATCCAGCGCACTTGCCTATCATTAGGCTTCCACGCCCCTTCCACAGAATTTTTGCTTACAAAATCAAAGCTATGTTACCATGGAAACACGTCTCGAGGAGACAAAATTTGTCACCTTTTCTCGACAAATTGAAGCCACTAAATTTTCCAAGCTAACCGTAAAATAAACATACGGCAACTTGAAAGGAGAATTACGATGTCGAGCTTGGAAATTTAAAATTGAAGCTTCGCCCTTATTCGATTTTATTTATTTACTCAAAGTTTTTTTCTTGCATGGTGTGAACTATACTGGAACAATACCTGTACCGGCAATCCTTTGTTTTCACCACGATTCATTTCGTCACTAGATTAAACTTCTGATGAGTCATAATTTCTACGACAGAAGCCCAAGAAACATTTAAATTCAAGGAACGAAATTTTCCAATTTTCGAACATATCAGTATTTTTATTATAAATGCTTATTTACCGGTTACTTATTTTGTATTTCTCGTCGTGCAGGTTGTATCGGTTACACGCTGTTACAAGTATGACCTAGATCAAAATCTCGTCATTATTTTTACTATTACTTCACTTTTATTTTCTCTTTTATCGCGATTCTCAGATTTACTGCTGCAGCGTATTTCGCCAATGTCTCCGATCGATTGACATGAATTTAAACCTCTTTAAAAATTCACAGCTCTTATGTTAGTAGTCCAAAAAAATCCTTTACTGTAACACTGATCTTAGCTGTGTACGTACCTCCACCGGACCCACTGCCAGAGGCAGATCCCTCTGTGCCGCTTTCTCCGGTCTCGGCTTCGTCACCTTCCGATTCATGTTCGTTGGCAACGGCTTTTTCCTGCTTCTTTGGGGCAATAGATTTTCCTTCTGTTAACGCGACCACCATCAACGCAGCCAAAAGGCAAGCAATTAACAACACTAATCCTTTCATTATTGATTCTAATGGAAAGGAAACGAGGTTATTAGTAAAAGAAAATATCCTTCAGTTGTTACACTGTTTTCCAACAATTTATATCATAAATTTAACCGTAGTAGCGGACGAGAAGAATTATATTGTTTCTTTTTCTTTTCGATATTATTATCAAACGCAAGTCTGGTTCAAAGATTATAAAACAAAAATATGGTAGCAAGTGTACAAAGATAGCTAAGGTCAATTTCATCTCAACAGGACGCACGTTGACTTTCCTTTGATAAGGATTTAAGTTAAAAAAAAAATTACCTTCTCAGAATTTCCTTGCTGTTTGACCGTCACCTGCAAAGCTAAATTGAACCGATTTCTGGGGGGCAGCGAGTAACTATATGGAAAAGCCCTTAATTATTTAATAATGATGACACGGGTTGGATTTTGCCCTGACGACGTGCAATGACCGGAATACTGTAAAGTGATGCTATTACTTGTTATTTTTTTTGTGTTGAGTAAATAAATTTATAATTGTGTAAAAGATCACATCCTTCCAAATCTCTCACTTTCTAAATTGAACTATCTTTCGCAATTTTGTTTTAAAATCCTGAAATACCGGTTCACGTGCCACAAGAATGCGACCAAGTCCACTTTGTTTTCTAAACAATAGGTTGTCCTGCCAAAACATTAAATGCCAAACCGTGTCAACGTGCATGTGCCAGGTCAGGTGTGACCAGCTAACTAGCAAAGTGGCTTACAATAAAACGTCAGGGCAGCAAAGGATATTTCATATTTTCATGGGTTTTTATGCCACAAAACTTTCATTTCTATAGATAGACGTTTGCGTTCAGCTAAGATCAGTCAGACACAACGATCGTGCATCGTAGGCGCTCTTTGTAGTACTTGCTTCTTGAAAACCACCACCTGCCCTAAAGCTCTCTAAAATCCTCGTGTTTTACATAAATATATAAACTAAATAAGTGTCGTATTTTTCGAGACCAGCTACTTTGGTGAGATATCTCATTTACTGCCCCCTAAAATATCAGAGTAAAAGTGAAAAAAAAAAATCTTTATCCTAAACTTTAAATTTAAATGACAACATATCGTAACACGAAAATGTTTAGCTCTACAATAGCTATAGCGATCCGATTGGTGATACCCTCGCAGAATACAACAACCTGTTTTCATTTGTTTAGGCGGCGAAACCAAGGCTGTGATATTCATTTTATCTACCGGTGTATACAGGATTTTCATGCCTTTAGCTTCTTTGAATATCTACTTCCAAAGAAAAAAGGTTACACAGGTGTAGAACTTTGTTCAAAGAGAAAAAAGGGACCATGAAACGACATTTTAACATTTTAATTAGAGCTAATTTCGCAACCAGCTTGTTGATCTAGAAACTCAACCATCAATTGACCCCGGTTTGTCGCAGGCCAAAAAACAGCATGCCGTAAACCTCAGTACTTTTGCCACTTTAACTAATATTTAAGGAAACTTTTAATAAGAAAAATGAAGATGATTGCAATGATTTTTTAGTCCGTGACGCAGGCCGCATACTCGGAGAAAAAATTCGACTTCTCCCATCAGAAAACTGTTAGGTATCGCTAACGGCGTTTACTGCAATGTTTACATGAAGTTTTACACTTTATTTAAAAGAGAATCAACAAAATTTCATTAGTTTGTAAATATTTATTCATAAGCGAAGTTGGCAAAGAAGGGGAAAATTTTCAATGTATAAGTTGAAGACTCAGAGAGTCTCGCCGGCACTCGGACGCATTGAACGAATTTTCTGACAGATCGTGAAATTCTCGTGGTGATGTTATGCAGGAAAAATTACTGGTAAAACTAAATTTAAGATAATTGGTGAATATTCGCTCTGGCTTACGCCAAAGATCACCGAGGTTTCCTGACTTCGTTAAGCTCTCTTGCTTTTCAGTTTTAGCAACAAGTTCGCTACATCCATGACAATTCGGAAAACAGGGGTTTCGCGCAGAATTTTTGCTTGTTGTATGTTTAGCCTAAATAAGCCGTTGGGTTAATATAATATGGTTAAACAATCATGTTTCCTTAAAATAATGTGTTATGCAGGGAAGTGATATAATTTATATTTGCTTAGTAAGCTACCGACGATCTGTCCCCGTTTTGCCGGATTACATTTGGTCACATTTGGGTGAAAGCTATTTTGACGACGACCGGCTAGAATGGAACTGATCTCTCAAAAACAGAATAACCAAGTCCATGTCCACACGATGCCCAAATATGGTCATGCAGGACGTCCTTGTTACCCGTCATCCGTACATAACAGATATCCTGCGATATACGTAGGCTTCCACGATTCGTACAAAGTTTTTTTTTTATTTTTAACTGTAAAATATTTTTCGCTGACAATTTGTTGAATAATAAAACATTTATCCGCTCAATCTTACGGAACATGGTCTCATTTTAGCAAACTCGGCCTACGGCCTGTCTAGCTGTAAATTTCATGTAAGTTTTCAGGGATCTTCGCATTAAACTTGTTTTACAGCAGTTGTATGGTGCGTCACACTCAACATAATAATTTCTCTTAATCCGTCTTAATTTCCCAGGTCACTAAGCTAGGGAACATTAATTTGTTGTATTACTGAATTTCCACCAAAGAAAGGGAGAAAACAGTCAGTAAGGATTGGAGAAAAACTTCGAAGCTATAACTAACAGAGTTAGAGCGAGCTGTTTGTCAAAGAACAGCAGCATGCATCATTAGAAAAGGCAAACTTTGCTGAGAAGACTTCTCAAAATTTGTCTTAAAATATAAAACAATACAATGAAACAAGACTGAGATGGAAACATCTGTTAACGAGCCGAGACAGAATTGTGGACCAAGATTATTCAGTAAAAAAAGCCCGCAGTGCAAGCGTATTTCGAGCCAGCCAACGTACATAGAGCGACAGAACGCCATCTTGGATTCGGGAAACAGGGGAGGCTTAGGGTGAGTGCAGACAAAGCGACAGTTTCAGATGCGATTCCAAGATGGTGCTAGACAACGCGAATGCGAACAAAACTCTACATTGCAGACTAACTATGCTGAACTATTTTTTCTTGTTTAGTATTTAGGCAGTATTGCATTAATGATTCGAAAAGAATCATGATTATAGAAGCCAAGTGTCACTCACGATCGACTTCGAAGTCTGCGCTGTCTGCGGCGCGCGCTAAGAAGTCTTTGATACGTAATCAATTAACTGAACGTAACAGAGTTAAGTGTTGCCACGAAGGCAAGGTGGAAAGAATAGTGTGATTTTTTCTTTGTTTTGTTGACAGTTGCACCAAAATGCCTACTCTGGTCGAGCTAGAACAACTTCTAGACATCTCGCTCACAACACCAGAAGTGGGAACCGTGAATTTTAACATTTTGCGCGTGTTTCTGCGCGAAATTCTGCGGCACCTCAACATTCAAAATAAGATAATCGACATCGATACCGTTGCAGGGGAACTCAAATCTGCATACGACTTTATCAAAGATGGATATGTCGAAGTTAGTGCTCTCGGTAGGTCTCCGTCACCGGTACGGCCACAAACTGAACCAGTCAAAAAGCCACAAGTCGAATCAACCGTGAGGCCACAAACCGAACCACCCGAGATGCCACAAATCTCCGTTGAAACAGAGCAAGAGGGAAAAGTGGAACAAACCGGCGAGGAACAGCCTCAAGTTCTTGTGGTAGAATGTAAGTCGGAGTCTTTGATGATGCCAGAAAAAGATTCCACGTCCCCATCGCCACCGAAGTCAGCAGCGCTTTCCGTTAAGGAACCTCCACCCCCGTCTCGAAGCGCTGTGATGTTGTTAGGACGATCAGAGTCCCTTAGAGGGTTGAGGAAGAAAGTTTCAGAACTTCAAGAACGGGTGGACTTCCTTGAATCTCAACCTGCTGCCCCGGCACCCCCGGTGCCAATACCAGATCCTGTGAGATCCGCAGCTTCATTGGTAAGGAAGGAAAGCAAGACGCCAGCTCACGACCTGGTGGAATTAATCAACATCAAGCAAAAGCTCGAAGCCTCGGAAAATTCTCTGGAGGGTTTAACACAGATGGTCGATGCCCTAACGTCCGATATGAATGAACTGAAAGAAAATTTGCCGAATGAACTCAAACAAACTTACAGTGATATGCGCTCCGACATCGAGCAGCTAAAAAAATCCCTCAATGGCATACAGGAAGGGACTGAGAAACAGAATCAGAATAGAGGACAAAATGAGGAGATATCCAAACAGCTGGGAAAATTGGAAGAAAACGAGAGAAGGATAAATGAATTAGAAAGCATGCTCACAAATGTAAAGAAAGCCATGGCCAAGCTTGCGAACCAAGAAGCCGTGAGCAACAAAGAAACCGTTGAGACAGATCTGCCACCGAAGGTTTCAGAAGCGCTGCAAACACTCGACGAGCACGAGAAACAAATTCATGGACTAGAAGTTCAAATTCAAGCAGTAGAGGAGAAAATTGAGGGAACGGACGCAAAATCAAGCGGGGCGGGACAAGCTGCAAACGACGCATTAGCTGGACTTGAAGAGTGCGGCGAGAAAATCGACGAGGTCAGAGGCAAACTAGGGGATCTGGGGCAGGAGCTGAGGCATCAAAAATCTCTCATCGAAGACAACGAAATGCAGACTTATCAGTTAAAGAACACATTGTCGCTGATGAAACGCGAAAGTTTGGAGCGTGCCAATGAGGAGGCAGAAAAGAAAACAGGTATGATAATTATTTTTGGTGAAGTTTTTCTTATCTTGTACGTGGAAGATATTCAGCCAATAGAAAGGTACATAGTTATTTCGTTTTCATGGCGGTATGAGGGTGTTTTCTCACCATAATGTGCTGTTTCGTTTATTATATCCAGTTATTTCCACCTTTAATTTTGTGACGCGCCCATAACAATTTTCCGCTGGCAGTAGCGCAGCAGTCATCTTTTCTGCGCTCATTTCGGTTTTTTACGCTCACACGCAGTCGAATCTGAGGTCCGGCAGAAGGATCTTCCTTAAGATATATTGTTACAATGAGAAACTAAATGTTTTGTTCTTTATTATAGAAGAAGAAAAAGGCGTCGAGGTGGAAACTCCGACTCCCATGCGACGCTCGCACAGCACCGACCGTGATGAACTGAGCCTGATTCGAACCATGATATTTGATTTGCAAGAAGAAAAAGACAAGCTAAAACAGACTGATATTCGTTTAAACGACGAACTCTACAAGAAGCAAAAACATCTGGATGATCTTTACAACTTGATTGAACAACTGAGAGATGCAAAGGCCGACAAAGAACTCCTCAGCATGGGCTTTGAACTGAAAGCTGATAAAAAAGAGGTGGATGGGAAGATTGGAAGGGAAGACTTCGAGCACTACATGAGCCTTGTAGATCAGTCCTTGAGAGATTTGCTGCAAAGATTAGATGGACACGTGAGTAAATTTCTATGGTGCAGTCTGAGCCCAGTCAAACAGCTAACAAGGGGATACCTTAGCCTTAGCTAGGCAACCTGTCAGTCGTTTATTCAGTCGGTCAACCATGCAGTTAGTCAGTCAGTCAGTCAGTCAGTCAGTCAGTCAGTCAGTCAGTCAGTCAGTCAGTCAGTCAGTCAGTCAGTCAGTCAATCAGTCAGTCAGTCAGTCAGTCAGTCAGTCAGCCAGTCAGTCAATCAGTCGATCAGGTCAGTTGGAAAGTCATTCATTCAGTCATTCATTCATTCATTCATTCATTCATTCATTCATTCATTCATTCATTCATTCATTCATTCATTCATTCATTCAGTCAGTCAGTCAGTCAGTCAGTCAGTCAGTCAGTCAGTCAGTCAGACAATCAGTCAGACAGTTGGCCAGTCGGTTGGTCTGTCTGTCTGTCTGTCTGTCTGTCTGTCGGTCGGTTAGTCTGAGAATCAGGCGACTACTGAAGGCCAGTTCACCGAGAACGCGCTATAAAATTAAGCGCATAGCTATTCTATTGTAGTAGCATCCGCCAACTAAATTCTTTTCTTCATTCAGGAGGGTGCACTTAAACATGCACTAGAAGGACTCAACACTGATGTCGGCAGAAAACTCGACAAAAAAGAGGTAGAACCACTGAAACGGTATCTGGAGGCGCGCATGGAGAGCATGAAGCCAAAACCAGTGGAAAAGCCACCCCCGGAAGAGTTCGCCGCAGGGATCCGGAAACAGTTCCTGGTGAATCACAACTGTATATCATGTGACCGACCTGTACAATACGCCAGGGAGGAGGCTTTTCCTCCATTACCCACAATTCACTCCATGCCTGGATCAAAGTCGAACCGCCCCTACACCACATTCGAGTTAGAGCAGATACGTCAGCACATGCTCCGCGGAGGACTGGATATGAGCAAGGAAAGGTTTGAGTTGTTGGAAAAGCAGCGGACCAAGCTACAGAAGGAAATTTTACGACTCAGGTTAGTAGCTCTGTACTCCTACACGTCCAAATAAAATAGAACTATTCGGAATGTTTGAAGGGGCTTTGTCACGGGTCTAAAGAGATTTTTGAACAGCCAAAATTTATATTTGTGGGGTAGGAAACCTAAAAATTATGGGCCATTTTTATTAACAATTGCTATAATAGAGCACTGAAACTGTTAACAAGCGCCTTTGGCTGTGGATGGCTTGGATGGAAATGGATGCAACTTGAAAAATTGAGGCTAAACTTTAAAAAATCAATGTTTATAGCCTTAGTCTGATTTCTATCCGCAAATTAAGGTCATATCTTCCTTTAGATGTTCAATGATAATGTTTTTCATGGGTTAAGTTGCCTATAACTAATTTCAGAACAGTTTAGACCAAAAAACAGCGAAATCCCCGTAACGTATCTCCATTAATTGACCATTCAGTTGGTATTTTAATCCTTCACTGTTTCCTGATTGGATTGAGATTTCCGATCTTCAATTCCATCAGGCTTAATAATTGTTCGTCCTCTTCCTTCTTGATAGTGGAGTGCGCGATCTACAAGAGCTGGCGGAAGTGACTGCGAGAGCGTGTGGCGGTGTTCACACCCTCACCTACCCCCACAGTCAGTCAGTTGTTCGTGGCCTTCAGTTGAACGGCGAGTTCGACTTCCTTGTTCCCCAGAAAGACTTTCAACCCGTAGATATCTTGGGGCAGGACGGGCACATCTATAAGGGATTACTGGAAAGCCTCCCACCGACACTTCCCCGCATTCCACT
Organism: Meandrina meandrites; assembly: GCA_963693305.1. Classification (NCBI taxonomy): domain Eukaryota; kingdom Metazoa; phylum Cnidaria; class Anthozoa; order Scleractinia; family Meandrinidae; genus Meandrina; species Meandrina meandrites. The sequence goes on from OY855908.1 coordinate 37,907,089, forward strand.
AAAGAACAAGTCCGCTGGGCTGAAAAATCCCGCACGGAATTTTCGGCGGAGTACCACCCCGACTTCCCCTAATGTCCAAAAAACTGTCGCCGACGAGGCATAAAGTTCTTAATTTGATTTCTTGGAGTTACGATTTCGTTTCATGGTTTCAGTCAGATTTAAGCTATAGTGGTCAGTTGTCTCGGCTATCTTATTCTGTAGTTGTAGAAATTTTACTTCTCATCAAAGTAATGGACAAAATATATATTACGCACCAATTTTGTTTCGAGTCCTCAAAAACCGATTGTTAGCTAGTTACTAACAACCTTATGTCACTTTTCTTCATTCAACGTTCGTTGCACTTTGCTAGTTCTTCTTTGGCTGCTATATGGCAGATAATAAATTGATCTTTATTGCGTTTTGTTAGTTCGTTTCTTTTACACTTCCCGTGCTTAGTGCGTTGGTTGTGCCCGACAATAATATTACTGACAATATTTGACAATTTTTCCACACTGAATCTTTAATTAAATGCAGGCATGAGGATAATTACGTGTGCATTTTACCCTTTTCCTCAGAAAGAATCTAATGTCGAGTCATACATTGCGGTTCTCTGTGTCCCGGGTCTGTGTGCGTTCAAACCTCGGCATATTGCGTGGCCATTCAAATGAAAGCTGCTAAGCAGCACTTTTCTGTGTTGCTGTTCATGACAAATATCAGTTAAATTGTAGTACAATTTAAAATATTCGCATTTAGCAGGTTTTGACAACTGGATTGTGCGGGTTATGTCCTTCCTTCAAAACTTTCAGTGAAAAATTAACTGCCTCGTAGCCCTGTGTCAAAGAACCCATTGAAATCACATCAACGTGCGGGCCAAAATACTGCGCAATGTTCTCCACTTTAACACCGCCACTTCCCTCAATCAACAAATGCGTGAATTCTTGTTTTAATACCTCAGCCGCCTTGTGAAGCGCTTTAGGTTCGAAGTTATCTAACATGACGATATCGGCGCCGGCAGTGGCAGCTTCTCTCGCTTCCACGACACTGCGACACTCGACTTCAATTTTGATGGAGAAACCACCAACCTTTCTCGCATCATTAACTGCTTGCTTGACACTCCCCGCGGTCCAAATATGATTGTCTTTAAGCATGATCATGGAGGATAGGTCATACCGATGCGTCGAAACTCCGCCGACAAGAAGGGCGTATTTTTCCACCATGCGAAAACCCGGGGTTGTCTTTCGAGTTCCGGCTATTTCCCCGTGCCATTTATGCTCCGCTTTGAGTTTCGTCAAATTTCTAGCTTTTGTTGCGATACCGCTTGCTCTTGTAATACAATTTAAGGCCACTCTTTCTCCTAATAGAATCTTGTTTACTCTTCCCGTTACCTTTGCCACTGTGGTCGCGGGCTCGACTTGTACCCCTTCGGGAAACTCCCACTCCACTTTGCATCCTAACTCTTGGAATATTGCATCGAAGAAAGGCACTCCTGCTAAAATACCGCTGGATTTGCACAGCAAAACTGCAGTTTCCTCGCCCTCTCCTACAACAAAAGCACCGTAATCGAAACTTGGCGTGTCTTCAGCGAGCCACTGTTGGACTTGTTGCCGAAGAGACACTGGATGAAGAAGAAGGTGAAATTTGTCCGCCATGTTGGACTGGCTTGGTTACTAAGCTAAAGCGCTGGGTTACCAAGTTCAATTTCCCATGAGTCAAAGCGGGATTAAAAAACAACAAAAATGGTGAACGGAGTGAAAGTTTCGAGGGAATTATTTATTTTAAATATATTCGGTGTTTACGTCTCGCTAGTGTGTTCTTACTTCAACGCAGAAGAAATTTATGGTATCAAGTATGGATTTGAGATTTCAAGCGAGCCAGTTCTTTTAAAAGAGGTAAGTTTTGAAAGTTTTTTTTCTCCGCCAATGAAGTAACGCAACGTTCTTTCTTTGACTAGCTGCTTCGTTCAAGAGAGAGGACACCTGCATGTGCAGTGATGAACGAAAAATCATCGCAAGATTTCCCTTGCTGCTGTTTTTTAATTGGAAAAGGGATTTTTCATCTACAAGATAAAAAATTTTAATAGATTTTTTAGCCTGGATCATCGATTCCTAGTTGGGTTATAGATTGTTTCGATTTCCAGTTTAATTGCAATCATTCTCATGTTTTGTTTATAGTTCTTACTTGTGGTGTTCTGATTGGTGCACAATTTACTAGCCTCTCTAAGACAAGTGAGAAGAGCTTTTCATTTGTTTGGGATTTTCCTTAATAAAATATATTTTTACATGTCAATCGTTGACATGTCACTCGTTGGCTAACTTTTAAAAGGCAAACCTTTTCGTTTTAAATTTCTCAGCTAGTGCAGCTGAAATATAAGCTTATGCAAGTGTTTTCAGTAGGTTTTGGTCGGATTAGAATGCTGGATAATGTAGCATTATCCTGTATTATCTTGTAGCGAGATGTCTCATTTGCAGGATCCAAAAATCTGCAGGTCTAGGACTATCAATAATGGTCTTCCTCATTTGCATATGTCAAAAGTCTCTGTAGATCAAGACATAACACGAGAGGTGTTGTTATACTGCAAAATGTTATAACTGACTGTATTGGTTAAAGATGTGTTATTGTCTATGGATTCTGTGGATAACCAGCCACAATTAATAATAGGGAACATCATTATTGGTTGAAATGCTTCTAAATTACAAACATATCGGGTCACAGGCAGTCAAGCATCACGAATACTTGGATCCATGTAAGCTCATACAGTTTATTTTAATGCTAGTAATTTTCAATCACTTGACTATCAATGGTACTTCTATTTGGTTTTTGCTCTACGCTAGTAAAAGTACGATCAGGCTAGGTACAAGAAGGGTTTGCAAAAGAAATCAAGACACTGAGATGGCATTGTGAAAAAAAATTGAGATGGCAAGCTAAGATTGGTTTAATTTGACTCAAATTCTGCTAGACTGGAATTTTTGAAAGTTAACTGTACCATTTATCACCTCTAAGGCCCGGTTAAGACGTTGTGCTTCTGCCGTGCTGAACTTAATTGCACAGCACAAACATGATATCTGGTTCAGATGTCATGCCAGAGTCGTGCCAAATTCAGGATTTACTGAACTCATGTAACAATCAGTCAGCAGTGGTCAAACAAAAATGGTGCCGTAACTACCCCTGTCAAAATACATTTAATATAATAATATATGAATTTTGTTTGGCATGGCAGAAGCGGGACATTTGAATCACTGCTGTGCCAGAGTCATATAAGCATGGCAGAGCTTGTCGAACTTAAATTCCTTTGCCAAAGTTAAGTTTTAGTTTGATTCACATGCTGCACTTCTGCCGTGCTTTTTTGTCAAACTTTATTCCTTAATTTAGTTCAACACGGCAGAGGCACGGTGTCTGAACTGGGCCTAAGAGGAAAGAGTGTTTGATTTTTTTTTTTGAGTGTAAGAAATTTATTACATGTTGTCTTTCTTTTTGCAGAGTCCAGATCTTGCCAATACGTTATTGCTATCATCCAAACATGGGCAACAATACCAGTGTGTTTTACCACAGCTGGAAAGTTTAGAAAAAAAGAATGAGGAAAACCAACATATATCAAAAGATGAAATCCCTCAGCTGTTAGAGCCAATGAAGAAAAAATGTTTGCAGAATGTAAGTCTTCTTGTGGGTGCTCGGCACTGCTGCAGGTCATGATCTGCTATAGCATTCATCTCAAGTGTCCCTCCCACTTTTAATAATAATAAAATGTTTACACTAGGAGAGGTGCCTGATTTAAAAAGTATAATATGTAAAAATATGGAGGTATCTGAAAATTATATGATGAAGATCAATTATTTATTAACAGATTAACAGTGTTTCTTTTTGTTTTATGAATAATTTGTCTAACATGCTTTCATTGCACAGTGATCACTTCCATCTAACTGTTTAACATTAATTTTAATACTTATAAAGCAGTCAGATGAAAAATTCACAGAAACATACATCTACACTGTACATAGGTGTAAGATAAATAAGCAAATTCTAAAAAGTAAAAGTATATATACTAGTTTGATTAATATTTTACCCAATAATAATTATTTATCCAAAAAATATTTTTGGATAAATAAACAGTTTGAAAATTTGTTATCAGAATCATGGTCTTCTTAGGAGATTTCTCAATGATTTTTTTTGACAAATTCTGTGTCAGTATTATGGGCCTCGCATACATGTAGCTGTCATTTTATTTAACCTTTGTTGGAAATTTCTGTTCTTGTCAGTCAGTTGATTAACATATGTAGATGTCCATGTACATTTACATGTACCTGCTTGAGTTTAAGCTGTCGCCACTGATCAGTTCCATCTAACTCTTTTTTCTTCTCTTTTTCTAGAACAAGGGTTGGTGGACATATGAAGTATGTTTTGGGAAGGGAATATACCAGTATCACAAAGAAGGTATTTTCACTATTTGTTAATAAATATAATTGTTGCTTCTGTTGCAAAATACACTCACATCATGTATTAAGCAAATATGACCACAAATTATTCAGTTTTTATTTATTTCTTTTTTTTTTTGCTAAACATATTAATATGTTTGCTTTCTTTCCAGCAAATGAAGTTGTTGGAGATAAAATTTCCCTAGGGGTATTCAGTAATGAAACAGACTGGAGTCAAGAAAAAATAGACCTAAAAGTAAGGAACAATAAGTGTAATCAATTGTTATACATACATAATTAATGTCTTTTGGACATCTTGAAGATTTTTGACTGAGGAGGTTATCAAATGTATAAATGGCCGTTCTGCAGGCTTTATTAGAAAAATAACTTCAGTCTCTTTTTTTCTCAGGAGAAACCTAAACCAGGAAAGAGTACAGTGGTCAAACGATACCATTCCCAATATTATGTAAATGGGAGTGAATGTGATTTGACAGGCAAAGCAAGAGAAACGCAAATTAAGGTACGTAAGTTACACAAATGTTAATCAGAATCATGTTGTTTTCATTAGTACATGTAAATCATTTTCTCTTTTCAAATGACAGCAGCTTGTCAAATTCAAGCAGCTTTAACATCCTCTTTCTGTCCGTCCATTTGTTCAGCTCCTAGGTGTTGCATGCTTAAATAAAGTATTGATTGATTGATTGCCCACTCCCTCCCTCCTTCCCTCTCTCTGCTATCCAGATCCGGGACAAAGTACTTCACCATTAACAACTGGTTAACTGTTGCTTGGTTGTTTTGCAGATTTACTGTGATGAAGGCATTGCAGATGTAGTATTAAGAGTGGATGAACCATCATCGTGTTCTTATGTGATTACAGTGCATACTAACAAGCTCTGTCAGCACAGCCTGTTCAAACCCAGCCCTGCACAGAAACCACAGGCTATCACCTGCTCCCCTGCATTGACAGAAGAACGCTACAAGATGTACCTAGAAAGAATTGGTAAGTCATTTTGGACAGCTTCATACAGGACACTATCTATTTACAGTGGCACCCTGTTAATACTGACACCAAGGGGACAGGCCAAATTGTCCGTATTAACGGGGTGTCCGTATTAAGCGGGGTCTCAGAAAAAAAGTCACGGATACATGTTTTCTTGACGCAAAGACGAAGGCATACCTTTTTACGGCAACAAAATGTTGTCTAATTGTACTGCAACTGTAACAAATGCAAACTGTGAACTCTCTGACTAAAATTAATAGTTTTTACGAAAACCTTATGATCTAGTCTTTGAACTAAACTTTAATAAACTCAACAGTGGAGTAAAATTTGACAATGTTGCAACTTTACTATATACAAGAAATAAAACGCATTTCAACAGCAACAGAACTTTTTCTAATAAAGTTTCCCTTGTAACTGAAGCTCGAAACCGTTCTTAAACTCTACCAACCCATTTGGAAAAGTCGGTAACTTTACTTTGCATGGAAGCTTTTAGCTTGCGACACAAGCGATAGCTGCTCAAAAGGCAAAGAAAGTGGAAGGGTCAAACACCGGAAGTCACACTATTAAGCTTCTCGTAATCAAATTCTGTCATTATTTGACCAGGGTCCAATTTGTCTTCAAGTTAGCAAATAATCGCGACAATGAAAATTCACAGGGCACAGATAAATAGTGTCCGTAAAGCGGGGTTGACAATGTATAAGAGAATGTCACTCGGGACACAGAAAAGTGTCCGTTGTCCATATTAACGGGTGTCCGTATTAACTGGGTTAATTTAAGAGTAAATGTATGCGGTTTTCGTTGGGACCAACAAAACTGTCCGTAATACCGGGGTGTCCGTATTAAGCGGGTGTCCATAAAGCGGGGTTCCACTTGTCCAGCAGACTTATTAATAGTGGGTGAACTTCAGACCATAGCTTTTATTCAAATTGCATCAGTTAAAAATGGAATATTGAAGCAAAGAATGAAATCAAATTTCCATTAATGAATTAATTAATTCACCCTTGATAGGAACGCTTGAGCTGTTTGGGCTGTAAAAATTATGTAACCTTCTGTAGATGTGTCTATGGTGAGCTTTATTAATTTTTAACAGTTTGATTATCTCTCTGGTTTGAATTACAGAATCAAAGAAAAAGGCTAAAGAGGAAGCAAAAGCAGCCAAGGATCGGGCTCAGAAAGCAAGGGCTGCGAAAAAAGTTGCAAGTGAAGATGAAATTATAGAACAAGAAGAACACTTTACGACAAGGAAGAGAACATCAAAGCGAAGCCTGGTGTGGCCATGGGAGAATCCAGGGATTGAAAGTGAAGATGAGGTGTATATCGACGGAAATATTGAGCAAGATGAGATTGGTGTTCATAGATTGGATATCACTAAAGAAAGGAAGAAAACAGCGGACGGGTATCATGAGAGTGAAGGTATCACTGTCATGAGTCAAAAGATGCATAGAAAGAGAGAACCAGACAACCAAAGGTACTGCAACCTGATGATCTATGTGTAAATTCTCTCTATTGATTGCAATACATTTGTCTTACTCATGGTTTAGAGATTTTGGTGGTACATCAAAAAACTAACCTCTAGTTAATTTTTTTATCAGTGGGAGTTATTAATCTGTAGTAAGAGTGTGGATGGAGGATTTAAACCTGGAATGCTTTGTATTCTAATTCCAGCATCTTGAGCACTTGTCTAGGCTGCCTTAGTCCTTCTAAGTTATATGTGCATGTTGTGGTTCAAATTTACCCTTACTACATTACAATCTGGTATTTTTCTTTGTTTCATATTCATTATCATTTATTACCATACACCAGAGCAAAGGAAAACACCAAATCGTACTAAGGGTAAAATTGAACCACAACATATACTCAGACTCTAGCTAGCGAATACTGATGAATTTTCACAGATGAATGCTCACCTGTTACATTCTTAGTGGCATAAAACAACACTCAGAAACAATCTACATTCACATGCAGGGTGTTCAGACCCAAAACTTGAACACCAAACTCTGCACAATCGACCGTTTTTTGCTGCCGCCAATCATCTTTAATAGCAGAGGCTCTGACAGAAAACAGAGGTTCACTTCAACTGGTTCTAAGCTCTCATCTGTAACTTGGGGTGACTGGCAGATTTCAAACCGCTTTGTTTGTTTCTGTTTTTCAAGCTTTGTTGATTACCATCGTAATTCTGATTGACGTCGGCGGCAAAAATGAAACGCAATCGTTAGTTAGATTTTGTACTTCATAGCTCGTGTGTAATTGGAAGACATTTGAGAAGGAATATTAGCGATATAAAAAGTGAACAACGACGTTTCGATGACTCCATGTCATCATTATCAAGTTAAATTAAAATACAAAGTTGAAGTGATCGGAGAGTGAATGAAAATATTTAGGGTGTGAAAATCTACTAACATAGTCAATTTAAGTAAACAGTTTGGCACCCTAAATATTTTCATTCACTCTCCGATCACTATATAAAGTTTCAACTTTGTATTTTAATTTAACTTGATAATGATGACATGGAGTCATCGAAACGTCGTTGTTCACTTTTTATATCGCTAATATTCCTTCTCAAATGTTTTACAAAACATTTTGTTATTTGTAATTGGAAGCACAGAAGTAATTCCAAAATTTAGTAAATTAAACGAGTTAAAATGTGTCTGTAAAGAAACGTAAGCCGTGACGGTTCTAAGGTCTGAGCAAAAGGAAGTCATTTTCATTTAATATCCTTTATTATTATATGGACGAGAGTGTTTTACTGGGAACTAAACCACTCGTAGATTCCATACGCCACTCCATCCGGGACCTGAGTGGCGTATTTTCCGTATGACACGCTTGCGAGTGTCATATCGCTCATTGACGTCACGATTTGCGCCATTTCTACTTTGTTGAATGAACTTGGTTTCTTGTGTCGTTCAGGTTTGTTGTGAGCAAGCATCGAGAAGCAGGTTTAATTTGTTTAATTAAGCGACGAAAAAGAGTGAGTTTTCCGAAGAACTCAAGGACGAGAACATGGTAATGGAAACCTTTACAATTTGAAGGCTTTTAGAGAGAACTCTTTGCAAGGAATTTCACAAAGTGCAAGATGTTGTAAAGAAGAAAACAAAAGCAGTTGAAAACTATCGACCGTCAAGACATTGCCGCATCGGATTCAAGTCAAAAGTCAGTGATGTTTTCAGTTCTTACGTGTTACGATATTTAGTCGACAAATATTTCATGTATTTTGTTTGATTGGAATTCAGTAAGTGTTTCTATATCCCGGACACGGGTGCTTCGTACTTTCTGTGAAGACGAACGGTGATATGTAAAACTTGCTCGATTTTTCGAAAACAATGAAATAAAAATCGGCAATTTCAATTACATCAGGTCTCCATATAATAAAAAGAACATTACACGTTGGCTCAAAGATATGAATTTTATGTTCTCGTGGCAAAAACGACATCTCACTCGTTCGCTGCGCTCACTCGTGAGATATCGTTTCTGCCACTCGAACATAAAATTCATATCTTCTCGCCACCGTCTAATATCCTCTATATATAAAAGTGCTTGTTTCAATATTTTAAAGGCAAAAAGGGGAAACTGAAGACACCTCGGAATATGAAGATGAGGAGGAACAAACTGCCAAGACTGAGAAAAATGAGGAAGACAAAGATCAAGAAGCCACTGAACAAAAGAACGAGCAGGAAAGCAAGGAAAAGGAAGGTACAGCAGAGGACAGTACAGAAGAGAAGGACACTGAATCAAGTGAGAGACCAGATGGTGCCAGCAGAAAGATTGACAAAGCAACAACTGAAACAGACCAAGGCTTAGATGACGAGTGGAAGAAGAAGATGGAAGAAGCAGTTCTCAAACTGAGGTCTTCTTTGAAGGAGAAATTAGTCAAGCAAGGAATCAAGCCTGAAGGTAAAGGTATCACAAGACATCTCAGCCGACTGTTAATGCAGTCAGGTCCCGGGGGAGGGGGGGGGGGGGGGTGGGGGGAAAGGGTACGGGGAGATACGGGGAGGATCCGCTCCAAGGTCCAACCGGTGCGAATCTTTGTGCGCTAATGGTAACAATATTAAATTAGCCTTTTCACACTGTAAGACCAGTTAATGTGACCTAACGTCTTTGATCAAACGTTTTCTATATGGCATGCAACAGGGCCTGGTTGCATAAAGCAACTTAAGATTAAGTGGGATTTTGTGCAACTGTTCTCTGTATCCCAGAAGATTTGTTCACACCGGCATTGTGTTTGCCTTACTCTTTTATCCACGTTCTGCTGATTTATCAATAATAGCGCGCAAGGAGAACTTTCAGAACGCAGGGAATGGTTGTAAAAAATCCCACGTAATCTTAAGTTGCTTTATGCAACCAGGCCCAGGGCCTTAGTCAGACTTTAGGCGTATACGCAATATCTGCGATCGCCGGAGGCATGCCCCAGATCAATTTGAAATCTGATTTCAGTTTGTCGGAAACTTTTACCTTTCATCGTGAAAATATATTAAATAACTTGGAAAAAAACTTCAAAAAGAGTGCGGTCAAGACGCAAATTTTATTTATTTTGGTTCTCTTGGCAGTTTTGGATCAAAAATTTGAAGAGAAACTTGGAAGTGTTGCGGGTAAAGTGAGTGGAAAAGATCACTCTGAAAGTGTCGCTGGAACAGATGATCTGGAAGCTGACAAACTCAAAGAGCAAAACCTAGAAGGAGGACAGGAAGTAGAACAGTTAGACCAGAACTCGCAGAAAGATGCGTTTGCGAGAACCATTGACGAGATGAGGAAGGTTTGTTTGTTTATTCCCAAGAGCATGTACGTAATGTATACATAAGTAGCAACCTTCATTTAGCTTCAAAAACAATTTGTGGACATATCGGATCTGTTTTGAGAAGCCTGATTAGTTTCAAGGAACAGATAATGCCCTGGAACTTGCTATTTTTGAAGCCAAATGGATGATTTATTCTTGAAACAGTTTCGCAAAGGTCCTGTTTAAAAATCGTACTACTCGTACTAGATTGTTCGAGACAGTTGGACGAAAATTGGCACCTGAAATTGCGAACGTTAAACGCAAAGTTTGCGAGCTACGGGAAATACTGGGATATGCCTAAGGTTTGGTTGGAGTATGTTGTGTTACGTGAAGCGTTTAGACCAATCGCGTCCGAGAAGAGATAGTTGATGGGTTAATAAGAAGTAACATATTTAAAGGGGCAGTATCACGAGAGGTCTAAGTGCACTCACTGATCAACAAAATAACGTTTAATAAACGCCAAAAAGGCATAAATTCAAACCATAATCAATGCTTTTTTAGTGATTTTCCTCCAAGTAACACGGTCAAACTTGAAAACGTAGGCCCGACGTTTTTAAATCTTAGACCACTTCTTTCCTCTCCGTCCGCAGCCACACCGGTTTTAAGCAATTTTCATGACCAACACAGTGCATTTTAGGGAAGTTAGGCAACTATTAGTGGATTTCCAATTAACACCAACACTTTCATTGGATTTTCAAGTAGCACACTTAATCTTGGTAAGACTGCCCCTTTAAATCAAACTTTTTATCCGATAGATTTTAAACGGGGGTATGATGAAGGAAATAATGGAAGCTGCAGCTGCCACTCAAGCTGAGATGGAAAAGCAGTTTGACGAGGAACGTGCTCAAATGAAGAGTGATGTTGAACTCATAAAAAACAAGATAAAGGAGATCGAAGAGACGGAGGAGCAAAATGGCGTGAAAGGTGAACAGCTTGGAGAAACGATGAGCAAGATCAAGGATTCAATTGATCGCTTTGAGCAAACTAACATGTGAGTAGACTGATTAGGCGGCCATTTTGTGTCTTGTATAGTTTGCCTGCTGCTTACCCAAGCGCGCCGTGGAGACTATCACAATGGACGAAAAGAAAGGCACCAAAAAATTCGGGTGGGGAGGGGGAGCAGGGAGGTGCGTGCAATGCTGGTCGAGCTGGAAAAATATGGAGGCTGTTCACAGTTCTTTTGTTTTGATACAACAAGGACTCCCCAGAGGCCGCGATCCGTGTGTTCTGCGCCAGGGATCGAGATCTCTGGGCTAGACTGAAAGCCGGCCAAAAAGACGGCCAAATCTTATTGGCTGTTGAAAACTTGTTCATTTTATCCAAAATCTCCGACACACGCGCACAATCAAACCGTAACCAGAAATTCCTTGTTCCGGATTTTGAATCGTCCAGAGCCGTTGCGTTTTCCGACCGCTGGTCAATGGGCACACAGGCTCTGGGAGCGAGATTGATATTAAATAAATCTTCGCATTCTTCTCTTCTAGCGAGTTAGATCAAGACATGCAGTCCATCAAAGAGCTTAATAGAGAAATATTCCGTATAATAGAAGACAAAGAAAATACAGACGCTAGAGACGATCTTTTACAACTCTCTTCCAAGACGAACAGACTCTTGAAAACAATTCTCTTACGACGTTTCCAACTGGAGCAAGACCTCCATTACATCACGAAAATGCGAAGCAAAATCTCCGGTGGCGAAGAGAACGCGCAAGCGACAGAACATACGGACCTTGACCCCACAAAAGGTGCCATCGATCAAGTTATAAACAAGTTAAAAAACATGATTCAAGATCTAGATAACTCCGAAGCGAGAACTGGAGCTGGTGCCGGGGATACCGCGGGGAATAAACCCGAAGGTCACACTACTATTGATCAGGTTGAGGACGCAGATTCAAGCTCTGAATCAGGCGGGTATGATCAGGGTGATTCCAGCTCAGGAGTTCGAGTGAAAGTGTCTAAGATCAAGAAGGTCACCATTCCTGAAGACGATGAGTCGGAGTTGGAAGAAACAGATCTTGATGACGAAGAAATGGAGGAGTTAAATATCGACAAACGAATTCGTCGAGCCACAAAGAAAATGGAGGAAATGGTGAAAGAGCAATTGAGAGACTCAGGGGTGTTGCCTTCAGGTATTGCACGTGCATGAGATATTTACCGATATCTTCATGATGATAATTGTTCAAACCATTTTATAAACGAAAGTGTTTCTCCCATCAGATAGCAGTACGCGATAACCTGCGACCATGCGAATGTATCTACTTGTTTTTTATCTTCGACTTCGTGAAGTCAGAAGAGTGTGTAAGTGCCCGAAAAAGATCGCAAGTTGTTACCGAGGTTGAGATTTCTATCGGCTGATAGTTGGCGAGGGACGAAGCCCCGAGTCTCGCTAGAGACCGAGGGCGAACAGTGGGTGAACTGTTAAAAATATGATCCGTAAAACTGATTTTGTTACTTACTGTTTTGGGTCGGGTAGCAGCTCTCGCAGGGTCTCACATGAATGGCTCGCTATTCTTCGAGAGAACAGTAAAACAAACAACAGGAATAATGCCCCTAGCCCTAAAAAAAAATACCAACTTTACACTGGAAGACCTGTAGAATTACAAGGTTACTGCCTCTTGGCTGAGCTGCCTCTGACCTTCTGTTTTAATGCATAAAAAGCCATGCGCGCGCTCCAAAGGCTATCTATCGATCGATCGATAGTAAGTACCTGTTTGGCCAATCAGATTGCGAGATTATCCAAAGCCAGCAACTGGGTTTTGTTAATAAACTTATAACTTTAAATGTCTTAAATGGTCACCGTTTTTATCCTTAGGCAAGATCCGAGTCAAGATCGTCACATCCAAAGATGCGCTGGAGAGCTTGGATGGCAAAAGTGACGAGAGGTTACTCAGCGAGAAAGAAGAAACACAGTTTAGGGATATGATTCTTGGTTTATTGGTGGGTAACACTTGTGTAGTATCACCAAGGTTATGCTGTAAAGGCAATGAATTAGTGGCCAGGCAGGTGATTCCGGCAGACTTGTACATGCAACTAGTGCCTGAAACGTCTGAAACACCCGCCGCGCTACTCCTGTCCAAATTGCATAGCGGAATGAGCGCTACGTTCTGAGGTTGTAGCGAACTGGTAGAAAATACGTGTGAGAGACAAAATGGCGCACTCTCCGATTCCTGTTTGCCCAGGTTATCTCGGTTCGCAGGGAACTCAGGCTTCTAACTGGAAAAAGTGTCGTTTTCTAGGAGATACCTACACGATTGCCCAGGTTCTGTCTGTCTCGGTTCACGGGAACCCAGGAATAATTTAATACGGCAACGAGGTATGAATTAACCCCTCTTTGTTAACATTTCTCATTCATCTTCTGTCAACTCAGGGAGGCAGCCCTGAAGCTGGAAAAGAGAGAAAACGCCAACAAGATTTGGAGAACAATTACAACTTAGTTTGGAATGACGATGAGCTGCAGACAGTCCCACGAGAAAACGATGATGCTGATGGCGAAGTGGAAGTGGAATCTTATTAACACATTTTAAACCGTCCCTTTGCAACTGGTTCATTTTCCCGTCAGATGAAGATGTTATAAAAATTATTACCCGAGACAAGAACTTAAGTGCACTCGACACGTTTATTATTTAAACCAATTAGCTGAGAGATGAGACTCTGTTGTCTACAAGCTCCAAGGACAAATGCTGGTCTTTCCCTAGACTCTGTCCGAGTCAACATAACTACTTTAAGTTCGGGCTTTGCCTCCTTTGCAGGTCGTAAATACCGATTCTCCATTATTATGGCTCAAGATGGTCTTTTCGTTTGTGAGATTAGAGCATGGCGAGCCCTTCTTGTTATTTAAAGAAACTGCAGGATAGTTCACTCCAGCGACCGACAAACAGAACTGTCGACAAAATAGTTTAATTTAGCTTTCTTGCGGTCCAAGTTGCACCAAATGTTCAATCGAAACATACTCAAAATGTTTTTACAGGAAAAATAAGTCGCCGCATTAAATTGAAAATCGTTTAGTAAAGTATTTGTATAGTAAGCGTCATTTTCAGGGATAACTGAAATGAAGGAAAATGGCACAACGTCCGAACTGTGATGACGTAAAAAGGAGAAATAATATTATATTAATTTTTTTCGTGCGAATAGTTGTTTTCAACTAGTTTTATCACATTAAAATAATACCCCAAAGGACAAAGATTTCCAAATAAAATTCTAATGATTTGCTAATCTTGTACGTAAATTGTACATTGTAATAAAATTTTTCTCTTTATCACATGTGAAAATTCCTGAGAGGCCTCGGTCTTTGGGTTCGTCACTCTTCCCCGGCCCACCTAACCCTAGATCATGCCTTCTTCGCCCACCCCAGCCTGGTATTCTGGATAGCGTGAATTTTGGTTTTAGTCTTACAACTTTTCACTAAGTGAGGTTATCTGTTAATATACCGTAAAATTCCGGCTATAAGCCCTGGGCTTATACAACTTCATAAGGGGTTTTGGGTGGGCTTATAAGCGGAGGGGCTTATATCCGGGGGAGCTTAAAAGCGAAATAAAAAAAAAAGTTTCGAAACGAGCCATGGCAGTGCTGATCGAAATACGTTTTTAAGGTAAAAAGTCATAATAAAGCAACATTTTGTCCTGTTCAGTACTGTCATCCAGCAGAGGGGGCTTATAACCGGATGTATTTTTGTTTCCAGGTAGATGAGCCTATAACCGGGGGAGCTCACAACCGGAATTTTACGGTAGTTTCCATCCTCCAGTTTTGACGACGACTGATCTCAAACTCCACAAAACATTTGCAATGAAAACACTTTAGTACAAGATTGATTTAAAGGTCAAATGAACCAAAATTTCGAAGTTTCTTTTTTCCAGGCCAATTTGTTGATTAAGAACCAAACAAACATATTCCGAAGTTTCAAAGTAATTGGACTTTGCAAAACGGAGAAATTTTAAGTTGAAAAATGCTTATTTTTGGCCTTCATAATCGTACTGCGCTCGGGAAAATTGTCGGGAAATTTTTGGAACTTAAAACTTTGACGTCAGTATTGATGTGCTGTGAAATTGCGGGAAATTTAGTCTTTCAGTGATGAAGATCATAAGAATGGAACATCATGGTGTTTTGTAAGTCGAAAGTGAGTACGTTTAAGTTTCCAGCAAATTCAAAGCTCAGGAAAATGGCTTTTGAAAATGAAAAGAAAAGAATTTAAGCCAGACAAGAACTCTCGCATTTGTGCAGTTCATTTTACCGAAGACTGCTTCAGAGAAAATCTGGCGACACGTTTCTGGTTCTGATTTCAAGCCGCTAAGACTCCACCTCAAAGGGGATGCTATGCCGACTAGTTTTTTTGTTCGGAAAAGAAATCACGGGGAAGAATGCCTTCCGAAACACAAAGGTCCCCCTGTCCGTTCGACTTTTGCTAAACGAAGGAAGTTAGAGGTATGCATTTTGCACCTTTCTTTATATTCTACCTAGAGCTAGATAGAGTATTTTTTATCATTATTAGCACTTTTACTTTGTTGGTTTGGCTTGTCATGATCAATTATTAGAATTTGAATTCGTTAGTTCGATATCCTCGCCAAATTATTTGCTTCCATGCACATGCACGTGCTTTTTGACGCGTATAAAATTATGCTTCAAAGGTTGTATTTATGTTGGGTTTACAACCGTTAATTTCGAGCACTAAATAACATGTACCGGCTAAATAAATATGGACCAAAAAACAGCTAATACAAGCAGAACTCACAGTGTCCACAGGAACAGTGTGTAAACGCTCTGTACTTATTTCAACAATTTTCCTTCAGCTGAAAGCGACACGAATTTATTCAATGAAAGTTCTACCCTGCGTGATTTCAAATTTGCATTGAGAAATATCCTTACATTCAAGTTAAATTTTTGTGTACAAATTTATTTTTGTGTTTATGTGTGACTCTCGAGTACGGAAAAGAAACAGTGAATTCGATCTTGGATCTGGCTTTTGGCCACATCCTATGCAAGACGCACACGTCCTGATAAGAATTACGTGCAAATCCAAAAAAACTGCATTTAAATTGGGGTATATAACAAAATTAATTGTTCTATACCAAGCTGAGCGGGCCGATGATTTTTATACGTCGTCCAGTGTTTGAAAACCTCCTATATCGTACAGTGCTTACAATTTTACTCAGTGCTTTGAAAATTATTAATCTTTGAAACTGGATTCCAATGTAGAAAAAATATAACGTTTAAAAAAAGCTTAGATCCTTTCAGAATTATTTGAATCACTCAGACTGACTCAAACTCTCAAACTTTACATTGTTCGCTCTTTAAACGACGATCGTCTCTTCGATCGCAAAGCCGTAAAATAAAACTATTACGTCACAAAATTCAAAGCCCGATCCATTCCTTCCATTTCAGTGCGCGGTCATTTTGGAAACGTTTTCGTGAAGTCTTCGGAGATCTTCGTAGTTTTTGCTATAGTTCGCGCTTTAAGGCTCAGAAAGCAAAATTTCGCCTTAAGTTTACTTAATAATGAATTCTTTTAGCGTTTTGTTGCTTTAAACTCGCTAAAGAAAGAATGTCGAAATTTTGGTTCATTGGACCTTCAAACCTCGATCAACTGTCAATTTTATTCTGTCAACTCTCGGAATGCTGCCTCCTGATTGGGCAGAAAAAGTCCTCTGTATTATTCTGCCCAATCGGCAAACAGTTACTTTTGAGTCAATTTCATGTGTTTGTACACGGCAGTTGTGTCAGCCACACTTGATGAGGTGGAGGAGAAGGACTCAAGTTTATCAGGTAGAACATAAGCCATTCTGCAGTCTACAAACACATTACTCTGCTCATGTAGCATGGTTAATATTCTAGTCTTGTGGAACAAATCAAACCAAAGTCACACGTGGTTAATCATACAAGTCAATTTAGAGATAATTTTGGACATCACAAAAATGACTGAATACGTTTTAATAGAGCATGCGTACCCATGGGTCACATACATGAGTGGCAAGGGGACTTTCTCGCTGGCTACCCTGCTCGTGCATGTGACTCAAAGAGGAGCCTACTTGGAGGCTAATGTTGTCATGACATATCTCCACTAGCTTATTGGGTAAGAACCCTGAAAACGGTAAAATACAATACAAAACAACTGACTAACAAGTTAATAACAGCTATTTTATTCCCATATTTTTGGACCAAAGAAAACAAAGTAAAACTCAAAATCCTGTACAGGGCGAGGGTAAATTTCTAAAAGTTGTTGTTGCATCATACATTTACATTGTCAGCTCCTGAAAATAAAACAAAAGAATGCATAGGTATCAACAGAATAACACAAAACGTGCTCCCTGTAATAAAAACCCAGTATGTAAGCAGCTTTTGTTGTTAGAATGTTACCAGAATGTGCAAAACAATGATTTGAAGGTCATCCAAATGCCATTGTGTTTTGTCAATTATGCGAGACAAACTGTCTTGTGTCTAGAAATGCACAAGGCAGGAGGGGAGGGGAAATTTACTGTTACGGTATAACTTGTGGGTGTTTGAATGACTAAACAGACAAAACATTTCTACTGGCTGGCTGGACAATGGCATTAGTCATGTGAGAGTCGTTCTGAAAAGAACTGTTGTTGGTGACTGATGTTTCGACAACCTGTGGAAAAGTCATCTTCAGAGTCAAGTGAAAAGTTGCTGTCAGTCAATCATGTTTAAACAAACGTGATCTGTAAACAAGATCTTCATGGCAAAAAGTTAAGTTGCTTTGGTGCTTGGACATGAAGTCCGACCACAATATAAAATTAGTCACAAAGTTCCAATTTAAATTTGGCCTGACAATGCCCAATGACCAACTGTTAAATCCAGCACTGAGATTATGTAGACTTTTTACTCTACAATTGAAACAAAGAAACAAATGCAACTCACCATAATGGCATTGACAATATCATTGTCGTTGTTTTTCAAGGCTTTGATAGCCTGTAAAGAAATAAAAAAGCACTTAATAAATGTTATGATCAATACAGTTTCTTGTTAGTTTTCAAGTCCAGAGGTAACAAGACTAAGGGAAATTAACAAAATGATTACCAAATTTGGAGCATTTTTAATACAGGATAAAAATGTAGTTCCAGGCACTACAGTTTGTGCAACTGGTGTTAACAATATGAGGACTCACCTTAGATCTGGAGACATTGGCTTGCTGCACAACTAGTTCGATATCTTTTTCTTCTACTTTGCCGTCATTAACCTGCAATTCATGTTAGTGACTTTTAGTAATCCATCAACCTCTATAGTTCAAAACTCAACAACGCTGTCAACAAATTATCATTGGGTGCACCTCTGGATATAGAAAAGTTAACTTTACATCTGTGGGTTCTGATTGATGGATTTCAATTCATTTTTTCGTTTTTCTTAATCTTTCAGCATGCCATAACTATGATTAAGGACAGTGTGGGGTAGAAATACTGACAAGTGGCTAAAAAGTTTTTCTGATCATTGTGGGTACAATAAAATAGCACTGATTGCATCTAAGCATGGACACGTCATGAAAAAACATCATCTGAGTTTGTAGCAAACATTGCATGAATCAACATAAAAAACTTAAAGTTTGTACAGTGCAGTTTATCAAGTTGTCCAATTTCAATGAGTACAGACAATTTTTAACCAGGGGTTCCCTAGACAAAGAAACTACAATTTTGAACTTTCATCCATACTTAATTATTGCAAACATTCAACAATTTGATAAAACAATACCAACTTTGTTGTCTTTTGGGTACAAAAGTTTGTGTAAAATAATGCATGTTCACACTTTGATGCAACAGACTGTATTGGAGTCAATACAAATACAAACCTCCTCCTCTTCAGATTCTTCTTCTTGTTCGATAGCAGCTGCCTTTGCTTCTGGGATGACAGGAGCCGGCTGTGGTGCCTTGAATTTTTCGGCAGCCTGAAGTGTTGAAAGTTTCAGTGTTCAATTAGCATTTGAATGCACTGTATATACACTAACTTTATGGACAGTGACATTTCAGTGTACACAAATTCCAACAGGAAAGACTTTGGACTTAAGAAAATCTTTTTCGGACAAGGAACTGATCACCAGCAAGAAGTTCTGTTCAATTAAGTACCCATATCTGAAGGCAGGACATAGACAACAAGTTTGAATGGGGTTAGCTGCAAGACATCAGAAGCCAAGGGAAGATCCGGGGTGGGAGGCGGGAGCACTGCCATATATGCACTATAAAAAGTTTGTGCCATGAAGGGTACAAGTTTTCCAGCTCTTTGGTCTGGGATTGGGTATAGTAATCAGCGTTTTGGTCTATCATTTTCTGTGAAACCTATCAGTTGCTTGGAGAATTTAGTCCAGCAAGGTTTCACAAGAAATAGCATTTCAAAATCAGTATAGGGGACAGCATGGCAACTTTACTGACCCCTGGAAAAGTTAACAAAGAAAGCATTGATAAATAGCTCAAGGATAGGGGACCATGTTCAACTGCAGCTGAACATGGTCTACTACAGGCTAAGGGGAGCAGAGTTGCAGCGGCACATCCCTCACCAAATGTCCCTTTTAAGCCTGTGGATAAACCCTTCTGTAGTATAACCAGAAGAGGGTAGATGGGAAAGCAGCCCAGTATTCATAGGCTTACCTGCACTTGTGCTTGCTGGCTCAAATCTTCAATCTGCAGTGAAGAATATAATATGTTTTCTTACAATGAAACACAGATAAATAATGGTCAGGCTGTTGCCACTGCGACTATTGTGCCCTCAGCTCTCATAATCTTTAGATCAGTGGACACAGTCATACCTGACAATCCAGCCATGTGTGGGTGATACACAACACAGAAATGTAAATTTGTATGCAGGTTAACACATAAATCACAACAAACACAAACATAAGAAAGCTGGCTTTCAAGTCAGGCAGACACTCCTCACCATAAGGCATCTTTATCGTCATTGGGCACACTGCTACTTTAAATGGAGTAACTAAGCAAGCCAACAAAAAAATTACAAAGTTGACCTTACATAATACTTGCTGTTGTTTTTACCTACAAATTATTACATTCCCCGAGTCTAAAAAAAGAACCGTTCAGGCTCCTGTTATGGCAAACATTGTGACATGGTGCATGCCCCAGCTACAAAAGGTTCTCAATATTTTTTCCTCTGATTTCTCCACCTTCGCTGAATTCTTCTATTCCAGCTATATTTGAATGGCGAAACCACCCATCCAGAGCCTAAACAAAAACATAACATTTGTACTGCACACACCTTTGCCTCACCAAACACAATGTAAGTGTCTGATGCTGGGTTCTTGTAAACATCAGGCTTGTTTATGACAAACAGTATATTTTTGGATTTTCGTATCGTTACTCTGTTTACTCCCGAAACACTTTTAAGTCCAAGTTTTGACATTGCTTTCCTGGCCTTCTTTTCACCTCGGCTTTGTCGAGCTTTGCTGACTGGCTCTTCTACCAATCCAGCAGCAGCAGCAACATCGCTCGTTATATTTGGCTGACTAGCATCTCCTTCTTCAAGTTCTGGTAATTCATCGTCACTGTCGCTTTCAGTTCCTGAGATAACTGTAACAAATACATGAAAGAACTGACGTTACAGAGTAAAAAGGAACGACATGCACTTGCCGAAACCCAAGTTAACGCTAGGGAAAAGGACTTTCAGATACTCTGGTGCGCTTCATTTTAAATAATTTACCCACTACAAGAATAGAAGCAACATCGCTCCCCATTTTTAAAAATCTTCTTAGACTTTATTTTAGAGAGTAGTTTTTTATTTTTAATTTTTTAAAATAATTATATTTCATTTGTATTTTTAAAGCGCTTTTTACCCATTTTTTTTATAATTGTAAATATTAATCTTTATATATAGAAATTTAATGTAGTCTTAATTTACGCAGGGCCCCTTTTGATACCAGCCAAGTGCTGATTGGGCCACCCTGCCTAAATAAAATTGACCTTGACCTCAATAATTTCGGAAAATAGTGATCCAGGTTACAGTTAATGAGGGTCCTTTTATGACGTTTTTAAGGTTCTCCTAGCTACTTTAGGAAAAAAGGCTCCGAATCTTCAATACTTTAAGTGCCACTTGGCGAAAAACTGGTCAAAATGACTCCCACTTCCACAGGGAAAACCCTACACACAGTGTAATCCATGTTATTCAGATACTCGTATTTAATTTTTAGGGCTAAAACAGTCACAGGAGACCGGGCTCTTCTTAAAACGATAAAAAAAAACTTTGAGAAGCACTGTCAAATCTATTTTTCAACGAGATGTGAATATTTCCAACAATTGGATGTAAATATATTTATTTTAATCTGAAGCACGTGTGTTCGCATAGCACCGTGACATGCTTCGGCGTATGAACTTATCAGCTCGTAGGTTTACTGTTTCTTTACCCAAGTAGGTAGCAGTACAGAAATTAGTTTTAGAATAAGGAACAACTGTATGAAGGAAAGGCGTTAGCAATGTGACTACAAATTCCTTCTTTGTATCATGTCAAAGTGTAGCCATGATTCCATACCATGAAAATTGCGTCACTGTCAAAAATAAAACCAGGGAAAATTCTCTGCAAAATTTCCAGGCTAAAACGCTGTAGCAGTTGAATTCATAAGCATTAACGTTTACAATTATTAGTTTTTCGAGCAAAGAGAACATCTCCTACCTTCAGCATTAGCCTCTTCTTCGGCTGGAGGGTTTTCTACTGCAGGTGTCATCTGCAACATCAACACCCAAACAAGTCAAAATATCGAACGAAATTTGCAGACTATTCTAGCAATAATAAGCTAGTCATGAAAGAGTGTTCCCAAAGTACACCGTCAAAGTATTAAATGTCTAAAGTAAGTTTAAAACAAAGCGATGGAAGAAGATACACCCGACTACCTTGCAGCGAAGATGCTGTGTGCTGTTCGAGCGATGGGAAAGGACTACACTGACGTGCGCACAGCCTGATGGGAAGTCAACCGCGAGAGACTGGAAATGATTTGCGCGTGCGAACCGCTTGTTCTTGAAGATCCTTCAGGCCTCGCGAAGGGCTGGATACGCACACGTTTTGTACTCGCGAAAGAAGGGTAGGAAAGATAAATAGCTGAAAATGCAAGAAGCTAAAAAAATGTCCGCGAGGATGAGCAGGCGAGCCAACACAATGTATTCTCTCGGCTTCGCCGCGCCGCTCGCCCGCGAGTGCGCGCGTGTGACTGACTCGCACGCTTAGGAGCATCAAGTTCCTCTTGTTTTTGCAGGTGTTCTTGGTCTATCCCGATGCAAATACTTCGGAGGACAAGGAATCTGGTTTTTTTTTTTGTTACTATTCAAAGTGGAACACTTATATATCCGTTGGGTAGCATTCTTGTTCACTGACTGACCTATAACTTGTGTTCAATTCCCTTTGCCATGTTTGTGACTTCTCGGCAATGGCAAAGATATTTATGCAAATACGCGCAATTTATTCAAATATTTTCCAAGCGGTCAATTCAGTAAATATTACCGACGGCTCCAGGCATAAACACCAGCTGATCATCCTGAATGTTGACTTGCACAGTGACCGCTTGTCAGCTTTGCGCTGTCTGTCACGGGAATCGGACTGACCTTGAAAAGTGCCGATAGGACTGTTAAAGGCATGGTATCCAACTTGTAAGGAAAATGAAACCGATGGATTGTTGCGCAGGAACTCGATGGTTTTGAAGCTTAAGTAAGAGCGACTGAAGTTTGCAGCCGGAGAGGAATTTTCGCGCTTGCCATACTACGTTCAAAGCTGAGGCTATGATGTTAATACTCTGAGCAGGATTCACTCTGTATTTAACAGGGACCCGGGGGAGGTGACACCACTTTTTACCTCCACTTCGGCGAATAACTGGATAATTGTTTTAGTATATACCACACAAGCTGAATAACTAGCGGACCAAAACATTACTCAGTTTCGGTACCCACGGCGACAAAGGGAAGCCACTTTGTTTCTATTCGGCTGCTCGGAGGTGAATAGTACTTTGTTTTCAACCACTGAGTAAGCGGGTGAACCCTCGAAACGTGTTTTTTTATATTTTCCATAAGTTACCATCATGACGTATTAACAAAGGGCAACTTCAACTTCTTCAGAATTTTCAGGACTTGGCCCAGAGGCTTAGGGACAAGAGTAGAAATCATTTCTTTATCCCTCGATCCTGCTAGATTTCTTTAGTTTTATTCCCCAAAGCTGAAGCTATTAGGGTTTATATCGAAGAAGTCAGTGAATCAGAGCAAACTGTTTATCAAACTGGAAACCTTTATTCATGTGTAAACCGTACACAATACTGAAAAACTACAAAAATTGATATAAAAAGCTACAATTATCAATAGACTTCTCATGAACGTCATCAATGAGATAGCATTTCGACTTCTCGAGCAAAAATTCTAATATAGAGCGTTTTCGTATGACGCAACGGCAGCCATATTGGTGCTCCACAACAAAGATACGGCGGCCATAACTGGTGTACCAAGCCATGCAAAAATTGTCTTTTGTTTTAGCAAACCAATATGGCCGCTGGGTGAAAACGCCCTTCAAAGCATTTGAACTTGTTAACTTTATGTTCTGTTATAAATAACCTTTAGGAACTGTTACCAAATGAAAGTATTGGAATGGTATCACTGCCACTCAATAAAGTTTTGACAGCCTTTTGTTGGTTTACCAGCTTCTCAGCCAATCAGAACCACCACCAAACAATGGGAAAAACAACGTAAACATGTCAATCAAACCTTCATAGAGTGACAGTGACACAACACATTTTTTTCTGCAATAATAATTCTGAGAAAATTGTTCTTTTCACATAAAAAACGATATTTTACAATCCATGCGTTAATATCCACACCACTTAAATATGCCGAAGGTGCTAAATAATTAATCTCGTTAACATTCCTTTTGTGCATGAAAATAAGTAAATATAGTAGTTGTTTAGTAAATAACACATTATTGGTCTGTTTACACTTGACTTTTTAAGCCAGCTTAAAAAATGGCATACCATATTATGTTATAGGAATACAACGAAGCATTTTAATAACGCAAACAAAATCTACGCGTGATAAAATTAAAATCAGTATTTAATGACGATGTGTCGACTGAATCTGATGGAGAGGTAGATGACATGCGACTCCACTTCGTGTCTTGTCTTGTAAAATAATGCTGCTGCAAAATAGTGTGATTTTAATTAACAATGACTTAACTTAAGGTGCATAAAATCAACGAGAATTTTTGAAATTCGTGTTAATAATATGCGTCGTTAATTTCCTGTAATAAGGTGTTTTACTAACAGCTATTGGTACGTACGTGTTCACACATAATTATACCAAAGTTGAATTTACGCAGGCTTTATAAAGTTAAATGTAAACAAGCTCTACATATTTACACTAATTTCTCTATGTGCGCAACGGTGGAAAACTGGGACAAAGTTTAAAAGAACGCCGGCAAGCGAGGAAAAACACGAACCCAGTTGAGTGCAGTTTTAAGTCACACAACGGAAACACTAGAAACCGGTGCAAATTGAGTGCTTTAACAGTTCAGTTACATTAAGGGTGTTAAATTAAACATTTCCAGTTTGAAACGCTGCGTAGTACTTGTTTGTTATTATAAATATTAAGAAATATTTATTCCAGATAATCCTGGCGACTTTCGACCAAGACTCACAAATGTGTAAACAGCTGACAAATTTGTTTGGTCCTCAAACGATAAACTTGAAGGTTTGTGAACATTTGAGCTTACTCTTCGGCAATCTTTCACAAAATCTCGACACCGAATTCTAGATCTTGTCCAACGAAATCGTTGTAATTTAAACTGATCTACGAAACGAAAGTTTTCAACATCATTTG
Organism: Meandrina meandrites; assembly: GCA_963693305.1. NCBI lineage: Eukaryota > Metazoa > Cnidaria > Anthozoa > Scleractinia > Meandrinidae > Meandrina > Meandrina meandrites. Next base: position 37,932,033 of record OY855908.1, read on the forward strand.
CATGTCATTTTTGTATGACTTCACTGCAGTTCTATGTCATTGATTATAATTTCATAATTACACTTTCCATATTACATGATTTAACAATAGGTAGCACAATTTAACTTCATTTCCCTCTTTATGGGATGAAATTCCGATTTGAAGTACAAATTTTACTTTACATCCAAAAGTTCTTCATACAATTTTGGGCAACTCCAGTTGACTTGCAAAGTTACATCTCATATGTACGCTTTCCACGCAATATTGCAAGACTGAGTTACGCTTTACGTTTTTAATCCTCTAAATAAAGTTAAATATTTTCAGCTTCGTGTTATTATATTATAAGCAATAACAGTTCTGCCCCGCAGAATATCAAATTTAAATTTACTTTGCTGATTTATGCGATAAACACATCACATCCCTTTGACACCCCACCCACCCCTCCACAGAAATTCTGGTAATCGTAAATAATTACTTACTGGAATATTTCCTACGACTTAGAATATAGTAATATAATTATTATACAACAAGGTTTTCAAGATCTAGTAGAAAATGCGTTCGCATAATTCCATAGCCCGATACCAAACATGAGGGTAAGTTACTGCGAACTGAACTGTACTTTTGTTATATAAAGCTACGAATGCTCATTGGCGTTATCCACTGAACAGTCGTGCTTTTAGCCTCATACAAACCAACAAGGGGAATATTAATTTTATAAATAGTGTTTCACAACAAAATGCAATTAATCATAAGGTTTCAAGGATAGCACCATTATTAGTAGAATATTGGACCAGTATTCCTTCATTACTCGTTTGAAAAGTTTGAGAAATTGCAATTCTTTGACCTCTAATCATTTTATCGCAGGTCATAAATTCAACTTTTAAACCAACTAGGATCAGATAATGTATTGTGTAGCAAAAACTTTCATATAAACGTTGCTAACTACAAAATTCTACCTACCAAATACAACTAAATGGGGTCTACTTAACGAGTAAAACCCTCGTAGAAGCTAAATTTCAGATTCCACGAGGAGGGGGGAATTGAAAATATTGTTTTGAACGACACCTAACTAAAGAATATACAAACTGAACTAGCTGTAGAAGGTCAGCACACTTTGCTGATTACCACGGACCATTAGCACAGGTGGAGAAGCCGCTGACAACACTTCCAGCCAGCTCATGTACAAGAGCGGTGACGTCATCTCGACTTTCGGGACGGGCAACGTGATGACGATCAGTTTGGCATCGTTGGAATGTTGACGGATCAATTCTCCGAGGCGAATATTACGCATGGTCTTCCTGTCCTTCTCCAGAGATCTTATGTCTGGAAATTCATCCTTGACAGGCAGTTTCATGAAGTTATGCATGCTGGTGCTGGAGGGTTGCACGTTGATTCCTTCCACCTCCACCACGCTGGTGAAGTCGATACGGAACCTCTTTAACAAGTTGGCCATTCTGAGCTCGTTGCTCTTGAGCGCGTGAGTCGAGGCGGGCGTGAAGATTCTCAGCTTGCAGTCCTTCCAGTAGCTGTGTATGGACAGCAAGTATGGTATGAGGATGGTCAAGCCGCCATCATCAAATAACCACCACACATCAATGGTTCCTTTTGGCTTTTCTGTGAACGCAGCCTCTTGCACCACTTCTACTGGCTTCTGCGGCTCGATGCGCTCTGTAAGATTCGTCGTCTCGTCTACTTTACCCTCAGATTCATCTTCTTCTTCGTCTAGCGGTTTACTGATAGTAACTTTAAACTTGCCCTTTTTCACTACATTTGGACTTTCTTCTTCACCTTTGCTCGCGGCAGCATCTTTCTCGTCGACTCGGTCCGTGACCAACTTTTTCGCTTCGTCGCTCGTCTCATCTTCATTCAATTCTGGTTTTGCTTTGAGCACATCTAACTTGTATTCTTCGAAACTTGGCTCTCTCTTAGCATTCTCCGCGGGTCTGGTGAGTTGGTCTTCGCTATCTGGCGTGCTTAACCTCTCAACAATGAACTTTCTTGGGCTACTCTCGCTCTGAGTCTCCGAAGAAACAACACCCTCGCCATCCACCTTCTCATTCGTATCCACTTTGGGTAGAACTCCTCCTTCTTCATCCTCAGCAAACCAGTCTTCTCCTGTGAATGCACTGAGCTCTTTTAAGTCGATCTCGCCTCTAAAACGTAGAATCGCAACGCCATAGTCCACTTCAAAAGCATCGTGAATGACGTTCACATATTCTTCCACATCCGCCCTTCCTTTCGCGCTTTTCAGCAGTTTCTTCCAGTCTCGCTTGTAACCGAGCACCACCGTGTTGGGTTTCATCTTTCCCAGGCCTACCGTCTGCAGCATGATGCGGACTCCCTCACGAAAACTGGGTGCTAAGGAGAGATTGAAAGAGAACGTCAATACCATACGCGACATACAAACTGTATTACAACATTGCAAGTGAGAAAGTGAATTTGGAAATTAAAGAAGCCTGGAAAAAATTCAGGGCTTCAACGGTATTCGAACCCGTAACCTCCACGATACCGATGCGATGCTCTACCAACTGAGCTGTGAAGCCACACGATGGGAGCGAGGTGGAGTGAGATGATGTGATTTTCAGGCCATCATCAACTTCTAGCTCCAGGTCTAATTGTTAGAAAGTTTTTAGTTTCTTAAGAAACTGTTGTGTTGTGTCAGCGAGCAAGTCAAACGTTTAGCTGATTATCAACTGGAAGTTGATAAAGAAAAACAAACTGCCGTAGCGAATTTTGAAATACTGACGTTTTCTGCGTTAGCCAGTAGATGGAGTCGTCGTCGGAATTAATTATTTAATTAAAAAGTAAATCACTTTATTTAAGTGTCAGAGTATTTAGCACTGTTGTGCTAATTGTGGACATTGTAAACAAGCAAATAAATATTGTAAACAGAACAGGAGGCTGACCAGTTGGCTACAGTCAACTCTCTCTTAACGGACACCTCTATAAGACGGACACCTCCATAAGACGGATACCTGGTGTTGGTTCAGTTCCTGTCGTTTTTCAGTTACCGTATTTTACTGTAACTAAACTTCCTATAAGACGAACGCCTCTCTTAGACGGACTCGTGGAGCCGATCCCGACGGTGTCCGTTTTAAAAAGAGTTGACTATATTATTACTATATAAGCTTCTGCATGCTCTATTGCTTTGAAAGTCAATTTTACCTGAACAAATAGTATGGAATGCTCTTATTTTGTGCTCTTTCAACCAACTGTCCTCATAGCCCGACAGAGTTCCAAAATCGCCAATCTTGACTTGACCGCAAACCATTAAACCTCTGTTACGGGTAATATGTGACACCAAATGAACAAGATCAGGCCGGGATTTGGGTGAGCCAGTCAACACGAGGCACTGGGGACGAAAGTTCTTCACGTGATCTTCAACTGCGTTGAGGCGGTAGGTGAAACGAAGTGCCCGGATGTAAGTATACGCCTGCGCAGATGAACCCCAGTTGACCTATAAAAGAGTTTTAAAAATAGCTTTTTTAAAAAAAAGACTTTTCCTTGACGACTAGAGAACGAGCCTATGGCTTTGCTACGTCTCACTAAGCCAGAATGCGCTGCAAGTTGGTTCTACATGTAACTTTAAAGTCTATGGATGAAACCTTAGTGTGTGACCTGACCATTCAAATGAAAACTATTGAGCAGTAGGTCTTTAGTTATTATATCCTCAAAAAGGTGATTCTATCGTTAAAGTCTTTTTTTAAGGAGGCTCACGACGGTTTCCAGCAATTTCAGCTCTTAACTTTGATGGGCCAGTACTACAAATCTTTATCAGTTGCTGCTACAATAATGATATCGAAAATTTAAGGTGGCTCTGAAGCCGCTCCGGAGAAATTTTTTTAACTTTGCAAAAAGTTGCATCTTAACATGCCAATCATTATTCAATAATAAAAAATGGGGGTCACTGGACTCGTTTTTGAGTTATAAGCACTTAAAGGGAAAATTAAGGGTGTTTTTAACAGGTAAAACTGTTGCTATAGTAACCAGTGACGTCATGAAAATGACCACAACTTATTAAGCAATGATTGGACATTTGGTCGATTTCATTATTGTTGCAGACTCTGATAAAAATTTGTAGTACTGACCCATCAAAGTTTAAGAGCTGGAAAGCGCTGCGAGCCTCCTTAACTCAGATGTCTACACAGTACACCAGAGAATAAAAACTAACCTCAGGTTTCTTGTAATCCACGTATTTGTACAATGCAATGATGATAACAATAGTCACCAGAGCGGCCCACCAGTTAATGAGGAACATGATCACTATACACACCATTGCCCCTACCAGGGACACCCACATGTTATAGTACTTGAATGAGGGTCTCCATCCTGGGGACTTGCCAAGTGATGCAGCAAACACTGCATAATTAATGAGTGCATAGGACATGAGGAAGAAGTTTGAAATGACTGGTGCAATGACATTCAGCTCGCCAATGGCAATGAAACCTCCAGCGATTAGAAATGTAAGGATGTATCCTCTGCGTGGCTCATCACCAGGCCCCACCTGTCAAGAGAGTTAAGCCAAAGGTTGGTTACAAAGTAAAATTTATTTGAGGGCAGGTGACCCGAACAATTCATCAATTCTCATTTTGTGTGTGTTTGAGATGAATTCAATCTTGTTTTCTATTTGCAAATGTGACAAGGCTCACCAACCCTGTCAAACAGCTTTTGGAATGCTACACACGAAGGTTTTTTTTTGTTGTTGTTTTAATATATATATATTTATTTACTTACCAACACGCTTTCCTTACAAAGGAAAAAATACAAAAAAAGGTACATTTCACTTAAAAAACACAAAAGACAAGATAAACAAGCAAACAAAAAAAGTCTAATTATAAAGAAAAAAAACACACACGAAGGTGAAGGAACAGCACTTCACAGAAATGCAATGGCTCGCAATTTTTTTTTGTCAAAGTTAAACATGACTGTCATGCATTCAGTTTAATACTTACCCCAGTACCAAAGTAATGGATTCCTGGAAAGATGTTGTCCTTGCAAAGCGCCTGGAATGTCTTTGGTGCACCAACTAAACTGGCTAACGCAGAGGAAAGAGTGGCTGCAAAGATACCCCCAGTAACTATGGGTCCCCATGCTGAGATTTTCTCCATAACCTGTTGGGAAAAGACAAGAAATTAATAGACTGATACCTTTTAGTTATTTCTTTATTCTAAAAAGCTATCTCAACAAACCACACAAATGTAAGACCCTGCAGGGCCATAGGCAGGATGCTTGGGTGGGTGCATGCACTGAGAAGCATGAGCGGTGGTATTTTTCCCCAAAATAAAATTGACCATTAAGCATTAGAAAATGCTGTCTTGAATAATCCCTTAGCAACTGCACTGGATCTGTAGTACTCGAAAGGTTAATTTAGGAAGCATGCAAACCACAAGTCACCAGCCACTGAAATGTTTCAAGCGTACTGGTAAGTCTGTTTTTACTAGTATGAAAATGGTATCAGATATTAAACAACAGATTTCAAATTTTAGTGGGTGGCACAGTGGCCTAATGGTTCGTGTGCTGGATTCCGGATCAAACAGTCTGGGTTCAAGCCCTGGCTGGGGCACCGTGTTGTGTTCTTGGGCAAGACGCTTTATTCTCATAGTGCCTCTCTCCACCCAGGTGTATAAATGGCGAATTTATTGCTGGGAGTAACCCTGTTATGGACTAGCATCCCATCCAGGGGGAGTAGAAATACTCCTAGTCTCTTCATGCTATGGACACCGGGATAAGCTCCAGCCAGATGGGCCACTAGGCTCGTACACACGTATGCAGACTTTACCTTTTTTAAGACTAATGTTATTGTGCATACCTGGAAATCATTCATTAGGCCATACTCGCAGGAAAAGTCAGCGGCACACTGATGAGGGGGAGCCATTGTTGCATTCATGGTATGGTTGACAGCTGCAGCTAAAATCACTCCTGAAGCATCTCGCAACACACAAGCGGCAGCAAGCCAATCAAGAAGCACATATACAATGGTACTGATCAAAATGGCCCACAACGTTCCCTTGGGAATGCCTTTCTGTGCATCCTTCAGATCACCAGAGATGTTAACCCCTGCCAAGATGCCAGTAGCCGCTGGAAAAAACACAGCAAATACAGAAAAGAAATTTTCACCCTCACGGTAAGCTGGCCCAAAGTTTTCCTTAAACAGGTTAAGATCCAAGCCAATGAATCCTCTTGCACGACTTTTCTCATTCTGTGGCCCAATGAAAGTGCCAATGATGACATCACCAATAGAGATGACGAGGATACAGAGGAGAAACATCTGAGTGCGCACAACCCACTCTAAGCCAACAAGGGTTACACCCAGTAACAGCACCACTGTCAGAATGCCGACAATGCGTATGATGTTGAGTTCACCGATCACCTCCACATCACCACCATGCTCTTTGATCAAGTCTTTTACAGTTTCAGCGAAACCAACAACATATAATGCAACAGCTACAGCATTGGCAACAGAAAATATTAAACCAATGGAGCCACCAAACTCTGGGCCAAGACTTCGGGAAATCAAATAATATGCACCACCTGACAACAAGAAAATAACACAAACATTGTAGCATGAACTTAATAACATTGCAACCTTAATACATGTAACTTAAGTATTAAAACTAAGCATTACATGTATAAATTTTTATTAATAAAAAACTTGGAATGTAAAGAAAGAAAACGAAATTAATTTTGAGGACTAACATTTTAATTTTGCAAATTTTGAGTTCATACATCAAATGCCTTGATGGTAATCTGTTAGGAGATAGTGAATATTTTAAGGTAAGTCTGAATTATATTAGTCGAGTGATTTCAGAGTGCCTATTAAAGTGTCTAAGTGGAAGGCAGGGTGGATTGTGTAGCAGATGATTCCTTTCCGAGAGTGAAGGGTGGCGTAATGGTTTGTGGGACTTCAGATTGAGCAGTCTGGACTAGAACCACGGCTGGGGTCATCGCATTGTGTTCTTGGGCAAGACATTCTCATTTGTAACTAATATACCTCACTCTTGAAACCCAGGTGTATAATATATGAGTACCAGTTTTGGTGAACTTAATACTGGAAATACTCTGGGAGGAGAGACGGGGAAGAAGAAATAATCCTCGTTGCTTAATGCTATAGAAACTGGGATAAGCTCCAACCCGATGGCTCTCTTGGCCCGAACAAAGATTTTGCTACGCTAAATGTGCCACCAATCAGAAGTTACCAAGCAAACTGTTATTAGCAACTTATTTGCATGTAGTTTCTAGCTTGTACTTAGTGCCAGCTACATACATACACTGTACATGTATGTCTGCTTCAAGTTTTCATTGTTTCACTGGACTGTCTGTTTCCTTTGCAACTGGCCAGAGTGATAAATTTTGTTTTAAGCTCAATAACACTCTAAGGATTAATCACTGTCAATGATCACAGTGACTGTTCAGCTTACCTCCTTTAACTTCACCATTGGTGCACACAGCTGACATGGACAAGGTTGTGAACATTGTCACCACTGCCGACAACACAATGATTACAGTTGACCAACCAATTCCAGCCTGTCCAGCCACCCACGTCAGTCGCAAGTACAACATAACACCCCAGATATTGAGGAGACAGCGTAACATGACACCCTTAAGCCAACCAAACTTGGGAGCAACCTTGGCCTTCTTGTCTTTTTTGGAGTGAATAACAATATTTTCATCACTGCCAATACCACCATTTTCAACATTGTCAACACTTTGAGGTTCTTCCTAGATGAAGATGAAAAAGGTTGATATGAAACCTTAGAAAAAAACTGTAACAGAAAACATATGCTACCGTACACGTACTATGAATTGCTGAAAGCTATGTTTCGGCAACTCTACAGAAACAGGCACAATTACCAAATCTTAGGTTGTTTGATTTTTCAAGGAAACATGTGACGAAACTCTTTTCTTAATGCTGTGTTACTATCCAGTCTAGAAATACTCAAGAAATATTACCTTATGAAAAGTTGTGACATAATATAGCTGGGGTAGTGAATGATAATCTAAGACAATACAGTACAAAGAAACACTAACAGATGTAACAAAAAAAAAATAAAAAAAAACATTACTGATTCATGCTACTTTTTTAACAATACAAATATAAAAGCTGCAATATATTTTTTTTATTATTTATTTTTATACAAGGACACTATAGTTAGCAAGATTTCGACATTGACTGTCTTGAAATTTCAGCCATCAGAAAATTTCCTCTCTGTTTTTTCTTCCTTTTTATTTCAACAGATTCCGTTCTTTGTAAGATGGTGAGATTAATTCATTTCTAAGGGAGAAACATGTTCTTGATCTTGCAAAAGAATTCTTAGGCTCTGATGTGGCATTACAACACATTTTAAAATTTGTATGAATAAAATTTCGCAAGATGTATATTTTTTTATGAAAAACCATTTGCCACCCCTTTCTGTGGAACACTCATCCCATACTCGGAAATTATTTTTCCTAAATGACTGAATTTTTTTTTTGTGTGTGTGTGTGTGTGTGTGTGTGTGGGGGGGGGGGGGGGGGAGGAGTGAAACTTTTAAATGATTTTGGTACATGTCCATTTCTACGTCAATCACTCAATTTCCTATTTCATAAGGCACTGGTTATAAATTAATTTTAGAGTGGTCTGCAAATCAGACTGATGACTTAATTACAAGTCAATAATAATTACAAGTCTTAAGTCTTCTAGACGAACACACGGCTATGTATAGAAAAATTAATTTAAAACAAGGGAGTTCATACCAAAGATCAGAATTATAATAAAGACATTTAAAAATATTGGTAAAAGTGTTATACTTTCTGTAATTTCAAATGATAGAAAGATTGACATTCCTTGCAACTACGGCTCAAATTACACGATTATGAAGCTTAAAATTTAAAATTATTATTAGCACAACTTTTTTAATAATTTACATAAGCTAACCTAAGCTTTAAAATTATTTTCACCGAGAAATTCTGTTTTCGAAAGTCTGATTATGCAATATTTTACAGAGCCAGAGAAAACGAGTACTGGACCCGTTTAATGTATAATACTATATATCATGAATAAACAATCAAGGTGATATAGCTACACTGCAACCACATAAATATCGCAGATCGAATCTTGTCAGTCTTGACAACGACGGCACATGCTTTCATTGACACGCACTCGTTGCTGTTCCTCGATCGATTCGCACCGAGTTTTTTTTTATTCAATAAAGATTCAAAAAATGGCACAATTTAAAAACCCCGATAAAATCCACGAGCAGAAATCTTCTTACTCTAAAATTAATCCCACATCGTAAGCTTATATAGATATGTAAATCGGAAGCTTCACGCTTTCGACCTTCAAACCTTCGCGCGCTAATATCAGCTAAAAAGAGCTCTTCACCGGCGCACGTCATTAGAAAAATTCCTGAAAATCTGTGATCAGAAATAATTATTTACTAAGCTCGCGATGTAATATAACACAGGAAATAGGCTCCATACCTGTTGCTCGTGGTCTTCCTCAAAACCTTTCCTCAATTCTTTTAGTGTTGGTCGCGACTTCTTCGTGGAGTTCGACTGAGAGTTTTCGTTTCGGTAAAACACCGTCATTGGGACTGCATCGTGCGTAGCATAACCGATCGTGTCGTTGCCCGTGTCGTGCGTAGATAGCGGACGGTTTGGCGTGGTTGTTTCTGGAAAATTCATTCTTGGGCTAGGATTGTCTGTATCGTCTGTGTTGTCTTCCTTTGGATCTAAATTCACTTGGTTAACACAGAACCTCAGCGAAGGAGCATCAATAGATGGTTTCGTCGATGGCGCGTGTTTTTCCATAGGGTTTTCAAAACCTTCACCTATCTCTTTGCCTTCAGCGCTAGCCATCGTCGAAACTCACTCGCTAAAACAAAAACATGACAAAAATAAAACAGACTATACTAGTAAACAGCCGGTGACTTCCGAAACAACCAACGTTCGCTAGTGTGAAAAAAATGAAGGGAGGGGAGGGAAGGCAAGTGAGACCTGATGACACGACCTGATGACACGCTCGTGATTTCTGAAAATACACACACTAGAACCCGCTCTGCTCACGCGGTTTTTCCTGTTGATCAAGAATTTACTAGATCAATATGCCATTTAACAAAATGAAATACACACAAAAAAAAAACCAGTCGAACTTACTACTAAAACCTGAAAATTCACGTTGGCTATTAAGATAATTATTTCGCTTTTAATCACGATACGACCGGTTTAGTTAGGAAACCCTACAAATCTGTGCGACCGCGTGTAGTTAGGAACTTCGTGATTCAATACTACCAAGTATTTGTTAAACTCGTTGAAAAAAATTCTCTCTCGTGCAGTCGTTTACGATGTGTATCACCTGGCGAAAGCGAAGACCCCTACATATGGAAATCTAAGCTAAGGTCGAGTCGAGTAAGTTAAAGAGAGAGTTCCTAATACTAACCTTTTTGGACTGCAAACACGCCGATGGGATTGATCGTTCAAGATGCCGCACGATTCAGAGGCAGTGAATCAGTCAGCTAGCCTCTGTGCGGTTCACGTTTTCACTCGCTAAATATTGGCTACAGTTCTATTGTTACTGCTGGCTAAATAATGGCTTTCCGACTTAAGTGGGCCCTTAGCAAACTATATAAGTAATTGCCCGTGAATATTCCGTGATTCTGGCGACCGACCCAATACATGTATGGAAACGTGGCAGTTTGTGAGCTTAAAACTAACACAAGGTTGATGTGAAGGCATTTTAAAGAAATTTGAGTCCATATGTCGAGTCTCGCAGCTGAAACTTATGCCTAGACCCAAACAAGGAAAAGATACTTGAACTTCACTACTCAGTCTGAAAGCACCGAATTGATTAATTCGCGTGGGCGGATTTTCTTGTCAACACGGAATGTTTAAAACTACTAACCCCACGTGATCTGACCCATTGAACATAACTAAAAGTAATTACACCGGAATTATCATCAACAACGCTAAATCGCAAAACATAAAGAGAAAGTTTAACCTTTTCAAACAACAGTTCGTGCAAGCGTAGATAAAACGTCACCACAGTTCGACTTGGTATTATTCGTTTATCAGTTTTTCCCAAGGGCACGTGGAAGTTTAAAGACCGTTGCTCAATTTGTACTTTGGCACTTTTTTTGCACTCTTAGAAGGAGCATTATAACGGTTGTTAATACTGATATGGTTTAATTAACATTTAATTAATTCGAAAATGTGAAATTTCATGCTGAAAGTGCAGTCTTTTATCTTGAGGCAATGTCGCTTTTCTCAGACTTGTTTCTCTCACAATATGTCCTCGTTTTCCGTTGGAGTTTCCAAAATGCCGCACCACGTGCTCAAATCACAGACATTTTTCGAGTGTAATATTGAGTGACAGCTTTTAGGCGCCCGGCCAGGCATACCGAACAATAATGGCAAAAAGAACCACGTGCACATAGCTTCGTATTGTCCTCCGTTGCTTACAAAGATCAGAGTCCAAAGCGTGAAAACCCAAGTCTATGAATATTAAAGTTGACAGAAACTTAGCTCTTTGATTTGTTAGGAAGTCGATTTTCAGGCAAATAAGCCTGCATACAAACATCGGAAGGCAAATTCCATTTGTTATCTGGGAGGTTTGTTGAATTTAAAGCTGTTCACGGCGTGTTCCGCTGTACGTGTAGCAACGATAAAGGAAGAGTCTACTGACGTCACAGTGTTCCACTTCAGTATTGTTGCGTCAATTGAACGATTTCGTTCCTGGCGGGGTGGGGAGGGGGGGGGGGGGGGGTGAAACTGGGATAACTGATGCGCTTTCCACAATGTGAAGTACAAAATCTGCGCAAAACTACGTTCAACTCGAAGGAAACATCAAAATAATAGATACCTAAGGCAGAAAATAACAAAAAGGCTATAATCAATCGTAAAAGAACTTGGATGGTTTGGATTGGGGAATTAATTAAGGCGGGGGTACACCTGAAGCCCGTTTTCCCACCGCGTAACTTGGGTTTAATGCGAATATCTCGCTCCCGTTTCAAACACTCTCAAAACCCTCTGTTCATCCCGCAAAGCTATGTTAAGCGGTGTTTTGTAAATTTTTTGGTGATTTTTGGGGATGTTTGGAAAGAGATAGTTTTTCTCAAAGGATTAGTAAAATTTGGAGAAATAAGAAATATTAAAGATTTAATGTGATTTTAAAATTAGAATTTGAAGTTAAAAATTAGTATATGGACACCCTCCATGATTAGCCTCTAATTATCAGTCAAATTGATTTGTTATGACAGTAACAGAGCGTTCCTTCGGCCGCCATGTACCATCAATAGGCTAGGGTTGAAGAGCAGGACTATCTGTCAGATTCGAGTGCCCAAAGCGATGCGAACAAATTAAGTCGATGAGTATAACACTAACAGTTTTTACCTGAGAAGTAAAATATTATGACTTTTTTTGTTAGAATTACAATTTTTGTCTAACTCATGTCAATTAATGCAACTGTTTGTATCGTTCCATATTATGTTATTTTTGGCTAGAATGCTGATTGTGGGCTCCGCCGCTACGCTTTGTGTCCCTTTTAAGTACTTAACCCACATCATGTAGAGTGGTCGGCCTTGCATTTTCTATGACCACTAAAGTTTTGGTCAAGCTAGTGTTTCCATAACTTGTCGTCTTTGTGATCTGTTATTTGTTGTATCGCGAGGTCTTTCCGTAGAATCGATCTCCCAGAGCTTTATAGAAGCGAAAACATGTCTAGCTATGAAACTGATGAGTAAAGCCCCCCCCCCCCCCGCCCCCCCCCCCCCCCTCCATAAAATTTGTTATGGTTTTGAGGGGCTGTCTGTAGTTGAACATGGACTAGTGTGATCAGTCAAGGGAACTAGAATATAAGCAGCTGCAGTAGTACTGGCGATACGAAAGTAAACTGAAAAAAAAACGGTTTGAGAAATAAAAAAATCATTTTGACGGTATACAACCAGTCAGACAGAAAGTTTCTTTTCTTTATACTTTATTTCGTTATCGTTAACTAACATAATATCTCTAAGAACAACTTCTTTTCCTTGCCGACATTATAGGAACACCGAGGCTTCCGATTCATGCATACGACTGCTTAGTACTCTTCTCCGTCCTCGTCGCCTTCAAGAGAATCCACGCCAACTTCCTCATAATCCTTCTCCAATGCAGCCAAATCTTCACGAGCCTCAGAGAACTCTCCTTCCTCCATACCCTCACCAACATACCAGTGGACAAACGCACGCTTGGCGTACATCAGATCAAACTTGTGATCCAGACGGGCCCAGGCCTCAGCAATAGCTGTGGTGTTACTCAACATACACACAGCGCGCTGAACCTTGGCCAGATCACCGCCAGGAACAACTGTGGGAGGCTGGTAGTTGATTCCAACCTGTTTTGTTGTAATAGAGGAAACACTGAATGCCATATAAATATATATATACAAACCAAAAAGAATTGGATAAGTGTATGTGTTAGCTTCAATTATAAGCTTGTTTTATCAGAAATAAACTCTCGAGTGTGGTTTTGATTCGTTATGGTCTGAAATAGGTTATATAGTTGTTTTGTCTGCACGCAGCAACACTTCAGGAAATATTCAAGTAACCTGAAGCCATTACTGGGTAGCCGAGAACACGTATCCAACACACGTTCTAATTTTAGACGTCAGAAATTGCGTATAGATTTTTGGGTCAGGTCTGAAATATTGTATAGAAAATTAGATCAGTTTTGAACTAAAATTGAATTAGGACCCAGTTAGGGTTGACGCGGACCGCTCTCCCGGCATAAATTTTAGGGAGTTCCTCTTCCCCGGGGAAATACTACAAACGTTAAATTATACTCTTGTTGCACTTGTCCTGAAGACAGATTCAAGTGGATTGATTTCAATTAATATTTGAATGAACCTAGCTTTAACCATTCACTAATGTACTCAGTAAAATCGAAGCGACAATTCCGTAGCAGGATTTTGTGAATATTTTCGTGGTTCCTACTGTTTCTTTTAGAGTTTCTTTGTCTTCCCAAAAATAGTTCGTTGTATACTGGATGAGAATGGCGACTACTCATTACCTTGAATCCAGTAGGACACCAATCCACGAATTGTATTGTGCGTTTAGTTTTGATGCTAGCAATGGCTGCATTCACATCTTTTGGTACCACATCGCCACGGAATAGCAGACAGCAAGCCATGTACTTGCCGTGACGTGGATCACATTTGACCATCTGATTGGCTGGCTCAAAGCAGGCGCTTGTGATCTCGGCAACGCTCAGCTGCTCGTGGTAAGCTTTCTCGGCGGAGATCACTGGGGCGTATGTAGCGAGAGGGAAGTGAATGCGAGGGTATGGTACCAAGTTGGTCTGAAATAAAGCCAGTAAAACATGAGCTAAGGGTTGTCTTTTGTATCGTCTCTATCTGTTTTTCCCAACTCTTTTTTTCGTATTGTTTGTTACAGATTTTCTTTTGCTACAAATAATTTCTTTTAAAATTGTTTTAACTGAAGAAATGGGAAATCCTAAAAACGTGGTTGTGGGTTGAGTATGTTGTTGGTCCTTGTGTCCTTGCTCCGATGGTTTCGGCTCCGGGTTGTCCAGTTTTCACCGACGTTCCGAATTCCGATTAAATCAGGGAGTCCGAAGTTGTGTACTGGTTTGTCAGTCGTGGGGCTGTTCATATGTGCTACCCTCGCTATAAGTTGATCGATTGATTGCTTTATTAATTATTCAGTATTAACTATAATTACCTGACGACTTTCTTCTTCTCGTAACCCTTACACTTTATTGATGAAGTCGAATAAAAATTCAACGGTTCAGTAATAGGGGTGGCGAATGGTCTTTCAAAAATGTTGAGTCTCGGCAAATTTACGCCGAGTCTCGGAATCTCGCCGCTTAAAAATATCGTCTCGGAATCTCGGATTTCTGGAAATAGGACGGTCTCGGAGTCTCGGATTTTGAAAATTTGGATCTCGGAGTCTCGGATTTTGAAAATTTGGATCTCAAAATCTCGCCAATGGGACTTCAATTTTTTATCCGCAAGCTTATCCGAAACGAGTAATTAAGAAATTTACCCCTGCCGGAATCTGCATTTACAATTGTTATGTAAAATATATACAAATAGGAAACCGTAATTTCCACTTTATAGAGGAAATCATGTCATGATAATAGTACATGGGTACCCAACGACAATCGTTTGAGAATTGAACTGTTTCTCGTATTTTCTGATCAAGTGCGTCTCGGGCTCGGATATTTGTAGCGCTAAGTCTCGGGCTCGGATTTTACAAACAAATTCAAGTCTCGGGCTCGGATTTTTAAACTGGGATCTCGGCGTCTCGGAAAGGCTCGGATTTTACCATTCGCCACCCCTAGTAATATTACTGTGTGATTATTTAGATTTGTCTGGAAAGTAGTTTAATTTAATGCAAAGCTTGAGGCAATTCCATTTTCAGAATAAAGAGAATTCTAAATTTACATTATACGTAACAAAGTTATTTTTAAAAACTATTTTAATTTCTAACTTTTCAAATTCAGTCAGTCTCCCTGACTGTAAATGTCGGAGTGTGGGTTAAAATAGGGAAGACGAGAGATTTCACCGACTTCATAAAATACACGGTGAGTTAAAATCCACAGCAGCTAAATCTCGCAATTTTGCGTTAAAAACCAGATGATAATGGATTGACAATAAGCATCTTTTAGTCTTTTAAAAAGCTTGCTAGAGGCTATCTCACGCTTCTTAAATTTCCAGTCAAAACATGACATTTTTATGGTTAGATTTGAAAAATGACTAATATCTCTTAAAAGATTGCCAGCCAGTAAGCCATTTTACGACCACAACATCTGTTCTATATCGCAAAAAGTCTCTTTTGCACTATTTGCGGAGATAAGCATCTCAGCTGTCGCAATAATCCAAAGTAAAATATATTGTGAAGAAAAAATAATCATTTCGTTAGCATTCATTTTAAAGCGAGTATACATTTTTCCAACAAAAATAATTCAGACAAGCCTTGCTGTTGGCGTTCAACATTACGCAGTAAAATAGATAAATTACATGTATAATATAATTAGCTGTTTCACTCCCTTCATTCTCACCACTCTTGTGTTAGTTGTATGAACAAACCTGAAATTCAGTCAGATCCACATTCAAGGCACCGTCAAACCGAAGCGAGGCAGTGATTGATGACACAATCTGACCAATCAGGCGGTTCAGATTAGTGTACGTCGGCCGCTCGATATCGAGGTTCCGGCGACAGATGTCATAAATAGCCTCGTTGTCAACCATGAACGCGCAGTCAGAATGCTCCAGGGTGGTGTGGGTGGTTAGGATGGAGTTGTAGGGCTCGACCACGGCAGTAGAGACTTGAGGAGCTGGGTATATGGCAAACTGCAGCTTCGATTTCTTGCCGTAGTCGACAGAAAGGCGCTCCATGAGAAGGGAGGTGAAACCAGATCCTGTACCACCTCCAAAGGAATGAAAGATCAAGAAACCTTGGAGACCACTGCACTGGTCAGCCTGAAAAATCACAAAAATGAAAGCAAAAAATCAGCCTTCTGACTTAGCTGTCCGTATGAAAGCCTGGCAAAACGAGGAAACATGTTTCCAGAAACACCCGTAATGCGCACATGTTTCCCCAATATTTCCCAGTTTTGCTACACGAGAAGCATTGTTCCCGCGTCAATTTTGTTTCCAAGAAGCAAAATTTGCTGCTGCTACACGGCAGAAACATTTCGTGTTTCCACGCGGCATGGAAGCATGGCAAAACGTCAGAATACAATTATGGAAACACTGAAGAAGGGCTATGCCCGAAACGTTTGTGTTTTATTGTACAGAAAATGACACTTATAACACCATTGTTTTAGTTGTCTTTTTTGTTTAAATAAAGAAGTCAGGTTACAGTCTGTAATTTCAGGAGCAAACACATAGAGTGAACAAACATGGCATCAACGATATGTTTTAGATCAAGGTTGACAGTACGAAACCAAAAATATATGCGAAACATTTCAGAAAAAAATGAAAGAACATTTACCATTTTCCTTGTTTTATCCATCACATTGTCGATGTGTTCTTTGCCGACTGTGTAGTGACCACGAGCGTAGTTATTAGCAGCATCTTCCTTCCCAGTGAAGAGTTGATCAGGGTGAAATAGCTGGCGATAAGTTCCCGTGCGAACCTCATCTACAAACCGAACAAAAAAAGGTGAAATGGGAGCCTGATTCCTAATAACCATGTTGGCTCCTTGCCGGATTTTTCACTTTCGCCAAAAAATGAAAGAAAAATATTCAAACAAGGCTCGTCAGGCCTCACATGGACTTTTCGCATAGATCTATAGACATTGTGTGAGGGGCTTTTCATGACATCATGTAAAATTCTTGTTCAGATTATCATCCGTGTTAATTTAGTTAGCTCAAAGCCGATCTCTTTTTTTTTACTTGAGCCTGTTAATTGCGTGTTCGACTCGCGAGGGTAGTAAAAGACGAGCGCGATTCGCCATACAGAGTTTCAGTCTCAGCTATTTTGACTCGCGTTTCGTGTACCCTGGAACGTGCTCAAACTCTCATCCTTTGCTCAAGGGGAACAAGAAACCATTGCACTTGTACAGGTGAAATAAAAAATCTCTCTTATATTGTCGTGCAAAACGATCGACCAACTTTACGTTTCTGCTTGGAGCAAGTGTAAGGTTTGACCTTTGGACTTTTTTCAAGCTTCTTTCAGTCCCGTTGGTACTGCTTCCAAACTTTTTGTGTTTTGTCCGAAGAGTCAAAGCAAAGAAATACTTGTAAAATTGAAACAGCTTTATAATAAACGCATTTTTATTTGTAAAAAATTGATGTTTTGGCCGAAGGCAAAATGTTTCAATGAAAGGATGGTTTCCAGGGATACTTTGGGCAATTGTTCCTCGTGCCGATATTTCAATAAAGCTGTCTAGTCTTTGAATAAATTTTACGATTTGCAAGCTATAAAAAATATTGAATATGCGAAAGCCAAAAAAAAAACAACTCTCCTTAAGATGTATATTAGAATATTTCTTGCATGGGAACTCAGAATAGACTGAAGTACAGCAAATCACTGGATTGCCAACTGATGTGCGTGCGAAATTAATGCAAAACTGAACTAAATTGCATTGTAACCGTTCCTTAAAATTTGAATATGGGAAGGAAATATTGTGGAGGATCATGCAAACAAAAAGTATCATCTGAAGCACATGTCAGCGCATACGATGAGAACACGTATAAAAATAATGATTTGATCATATTTGAATGAAAGCAGAAGTATTTACATTTAAAATGAATTCAAGTGTTGGCTAAAAAGAATTGTCTAATTCTTAGCAGAAGGGGGTTCGTTCTTAACCATGCATAATAAATGCAAAATTGACGAAACTGTTTTTAATCAGACCAAAATAAAAGTGGTTACTATTTAAAGGAGGAAGCCGCATATCGCATCGCTATTTTCTGTTTAATGCAAGAAATTTTAAGGCCAAACCGGCAGACAATATTTGGCTTCTGTCACAATAAGGAAATTGAAATAAAAATGGCACATGACTCAATACATCGAAACCAAAATTACTTAGATACACACCTATCACAGTAGGCTCCAGATCGACAAAGATTGCTCGAGGGACATGTTTTCCCGACCCGGTTTCGCTGAAAAAAGTGTTGAACGAATCGTCCCCATAACCGAGAGTTTTATCACTGGGCATAAGTCCATCCGGCTGGATACCGTGCTCCAAACAGTACAGCTCCCAGCAAGAGTTACCGATCTGACATCCGGCTTGGCCCACATGGATAGATATACATTCACGCTAGAGATAAAACAAAATAAAAATCGTATGAAATAAAAAGCGTTCGCGAGCAGAATCAAAATTTTTATAATAGTAACATACTGCGCCGATGTGAGAATTAAACTTGGGCGCGCGCGCCTGAAAATGGTCCGTATTCATTGCGTTAAGGAAGTCATGAAAAAGAATCAACAGGGTTTCCAAGTGCATAGAAGAAAAATAGCAGCAAAATTGTAAATACCATATTGAAAATGTCCCTCGATTGGTCTCAGAGATTTCGGAAGTTGAAGAAATGAACACTGAGGCAAGCGTGTGACGATCTCCCTCTGGTTCGCGTCAGCTGACTGTCGAATGCCTGGGGATACACTTTCGTTTGCAGTTTCTTGAATATTTTATGCAAAGTTGGCACGCAATGACCAGATCGACCAATCACTGAGGAGAGCTATAACCTTGATGCGCTTGACGTGTCAAACATGTTGTTGCTTGGGTTTTCTTATAACTTTAATGACCCCGCCTTTAATTTCAAAGCTGGAAAAGCTTGGATAAAAAGAAATAACAACGCAAACAACTGTCCTCCGACTCAGACAGGCATCGGTTAGTAGGGAAGCAGCGCGGAAAACGGCAAGCGAAAAATAAGGGAGAGGTGTGGGAGAAAAGGCGAGAGAACCACCATCCCCCAGTTTTTCCCCTCGCTGCTTTAATAGTTTGGCACTACAAAGGCCCGGGTACAAAAGACTACAAGTATTGACAAGAGCACCCTTAACAGGAGCTACTTCCGTCACTGAATGGTTACCTAAAGACTACAATAAATAAAAATTAAACAGCTAATAAAAATCATAAATACATCAACAAGTGGAAAATATATAATTAAATCAAGTGTAGAAAGGGGTGCTGTTCGCGCTAATTAATTCCGTTTTTCTTGCTCCTCCCAACTACCGTAATGATTCGATTTAGCGCCCGGGGAGGGAGGGCGCTTATTCGAGACAGGGCGCTTATTCGGGACAGGGCGCTTGTTTAATTTTTTGAGAATCAACCAAATGTTCAAAACAAACTTTAATAAATATTAAAATAACTAGCAATAATAGAATCTGTAACAGTAACAAATTGTTGAAAGTTCAGTTACTTTTAAAAGAATTTTTCATTTTAGCAGTAGATATATGCATGTACGGTACGGTGAATGTTCATGAGTTTATCCACGGTACTTAAGAATAACAAAAACTATAAGAATGAGGGCGCTTATTGGAATAGGGGCGCTTATTTACAAAAGCACATTCTATGGGGGGCGCTTATTCGAAAGGGAGCGCTTATTGGAAGGAGGGCGCTAAATCGAATCATTACGGTAACTAGACTGCTTGCAGTCTGCTTTACTCGCGCGGGCGATTAATTAAAGACGCGCGAGGGCCGCGCAAGGTTCCCTTTCTCGTCCATACCACAGTCACGTTCCCGATATTAAAACCGCGCGCTCGCGTCGTCGGTAGGTTCAATTTCCGCCGCTCCCTCGGGTCCCGTCTTCCTAGCTCGTCAGACAGGAGAAAAGACCGACTACAAGTAGTCTACCAACTAACCGAACGCCCACTGGGACAAACGCGAATGCAAGAGACATTGCAGTGATTTTACATGATGTAACAACTATGCCACCAGGCCTCAACCGTGGGAATCACCAAAGATGGCGGCCACTGGAAGACTTTTAGCTGGTCGTTTAGCATTAGTTACTGGTAAGATCATGCATAGTGGGGCCTTCTGAATGAACATCGGACAGAATTCTTTTCATATATAGCACAATAACGTAACATAGGACATACTGACCTACGATCAGACAGAATATACGGTATTTTTGCCTTGTTTGTGCAGCTGCTAAATAATTCCTCGGTTGTGTTGATCACTGGGTTGATGTGTACTGCAGGATTGAAATACTCAAGAAAAATTGACACATGAATTTTTTAGACATTTCTTTAACATTTTTTAATTAACAAATCTTCAGATTTTATGAAAATCGATCTACAAGCTAGCATCATTCAAGTGAAATCTCAGAATATGTGACCAGCTTATAGGCCCGGTTCACACTAGAGACACTAGCGACACCACGACATAACGGCAAGGTCACGAACACCTAAAGAAACGCCTTATGTTGATATTTAACTCACCAGTGTGAACAACACAGTGGTAATATAACAATATGGCTGGATTATAATGACATGTATAAGCACAACAACATTATCCATTGTATCGATAGTGTGAATCACTACACCAGGCTTTCATGTAAACAGGTCTGCAACATTTGCAACAACATTTTTATTTCACTGTCTTGTAAACTTGAGAAGTATGAAAGAATTGGGGACTCTGAGCTATTATTAAATCTGCTTGATATTCAAGGTGGTGGAAGTGGTATTGGTAGAGCTGTCTGCCAGGCATTAGCAGCAGAAGGAGCAAGTATTGTAGTGACAGATCTCAACAATCAAGGTGCACAAGAAACCACTGACAGCTTATCAAAACATGTCGACAACAAACACATCAACTATTCCTTAGATGTGGCAAGTGGAGAAGAAGTACAGAAGGTGCTGGAGTGCATCATTAGTGAGTACAGAAAACCACCGTGCATTTTAGTCAACTCAGCTGGTATCACTAGTGATGACTTCCTGTTAAAAATGGATGAAGACAAATTTGACAAAGTTATTGAAGTGAACCTCAAGGTAGTTATCATTTCTTTTTTTCATAGCTGAAACAACTTTGAAAGTGTTTTGTTTTACAAAGCTTCTTAATCATAATTATTATCCAACTTTATTCAACAGACCACAGATAATCTCTCTCATGAATGTGACACAGTCTTGATACTTTGTCCCACTAGGCCTGATGACCACAGATGTGAAAAACTCCCAACAAAAGTCTGGAAATTACATTCTAAGGCAAATACTTTCCAAAGCAAACACACCCATCCTTTGCACCATGTTGCCTGGAAGGAGAATGAAACACCCATCTAAAAAATTATATTATAATATTAACATTCGTAAATGTAAATAAAAAAACAGAATCCTTTTCTAATATTTTGTTGTATTTCAGGGAACATTTCTTGTCACGCAAGCAGTGGCCAAACTGATGGTCAGCGAAAAAGTTACAAATGGCTCTATTATTAATCTTGCGAGCATCGTAGGCAAGGTACACATTTTATACATTCAAATGTCGTAGTATATCGCAACCACATTCCACAGGAACCAGTGGCGGATCCAGGGGAGGGGTCTGGGGGACCCAGGCCCCCACCTTATTTTTTCGGAAATAGTGCATTTTCTTTGAAGCGCTGGAATTATCTTTGCAGAATTCAACATTCATAGTCAAGTGGGCCTTCTCCTTAGCTGACGGTCTCGATCCGCCACAGTGGGAACTATACATGTAGCTACAAAAATTGCCACATTGTTAAAAAATTTCAATCAGAGGTTTTCTTCCCCCGAGTGAATCATGAAATATTGACTGAAACTGTGCAGTACTGCAGCCACCATTTTAATAAAAGGTGCTAAAAGTTTGATTAATTCTAGTGGTGCTGTTTCTCTCTCCATTGTTTAGTTGTAAAGGCCTGCATTGCATACAGAGAGCTAGATAACAAGTTTTGGGCATTTTATTATGTCTCTAGCTTTATGTCTGCTCCATATTTTTGACAAAATGAAATTAATGACAACGTTTGAATGCATTCATATGACATTATTGTAAATTTTCAATTGTAAACCAGATAGGAAATCTTGGTCAGGCAAATTATGCTGCATCTAAAGCTGGCGTGGAGGGTTTGACGAAGACTTGTGCAAAGGAGCTTGCAAGGTATGTCATTTGTTCCTTTTTTGACATACGGTAGTTTCCTTCAATAACACTTACAGTGAAACAAACTCAACCTCGGCCACCAAACATTTTTTTAGCCAATCACAGGACAAGCTCAGAACAAAAGAATTGGATTTTCTTCATCAGCGGACCAATCACAGTATTGAACTGCTGATTGACAAACTCAAATTCTTTTGTTCTGAGCTTGTGTTGTGATTGGCTTAAAAAACGTTGGGTGGCCCCGGTTGAGTTCGTCTCACTGAAATAATAAATTGTTCTAATATTTTTCTATGCATGTAGATTTGGTGTGAGATGCAATGCAGTTCTACCAGGCTTTATTCAAACACCAATGACAGATGCTGTTCCTGAAAAAGTGCTAGAAAAGGCAAGATTTTACTGAAACCAGCATACTCTATGGTTCTGCCATAGGGCTGAGGGCACATTCATTTTGTTAATTAGCACAAAATTATATTGATACTGCCCCTTTAAACTATTTTCATTTTTAATGTTTTGTTTGTTCCCTTTACTTTACAGCTAAAGAAACAGATTCCTCTTGCGAAGTTTGGCAAACCATCAGGTAAAGTTTCAGCAGTGAAGTGTGAATAGCATTCAAAACAGTTTTGTGTAGAAAAAAAGTTGTCTGCTTTGGCGCACTGTTTTGAATGTCAGTAACTGTGATGGTTTATTAATCTTTCAGATGTGGCTGATGTGATAACATTCCTCGCTTCAGACAGAAGTAGTTATATCACTGGTATAAGCATTGAAGTCACAGGTATGCTAGACACACAATTCATTGATCGAATGATGCAGGTTTCGCTCCCAACCGAGTTCGCACCCACCAAGTTTGCTCCCTACCTTTTTCGAGTTCGCTCCCACCGATCACTGACGTTGTCACCCTTTTCTCACGCTTAAGGAATGAGAAATATTCTAGATAATAAGCGTACTTGGGACGAACGCAGTAAGTGTACTCTGAAAGGTGGGTGCCAACTCGGACAGCGCGAACACGATTGGGAGCGAAACCTCCTGCTACCCATTGATCAGCGATCATCACCTTGTATATGCTCAACACCCCTTTACCGGATGACTTTCACATCACAAGCCAACGCAAGTCCTGGCGAAACAAAGTCGCAATTAGACACAAGCTGGCTTCTTGCGACTCTGTTTGGCTTGGGCTAAATAAAAGTAAAACACACCCAGTCTGTCTGAGTATCAATTTTTACCCAATCCGTAAATGTCTTTGCTTGTTGTTTCTAGGTGGTCTGTCAATGTAGCGATGGTATAGTTCGCGGTTAAACCGACAACCAGTGACTCTAGCTTACCTGCAGAAAAAACATTTAGGCTATGCCAACCCTGTGTATTCTCCAAGGATGGAAGGTTTATTTAAGGTGGCTCATAACAGTTTAGTCAGAATTAGACATGCCCGTTTTAGGTGTTCTATGGCAGCTATACCAATAATTTTTAGGAAAATCTTTTAGTACAAACTTGTACAAGTTTTACCAATGAACAAATTGAGGTCATGGTGACGTCAAAATTCGTTGCCATGGCAACATAATATGATGTCAAAGATGCCCTATTTTGGACCTTTTGAGGCTAATAACTCAAAAACTACTCGGTGAAAATTCTTGTTTTTGATATATTTTTTATCTAACTGACAAAAGAAAAATTTTTGCAAATTTTAAAAAATATATGTAGGTAGGATTCGAAGCTTCGTCATTTTCTCACTAATTTAAGGTGGCTCTGAACCCTACCTACAGAATTTTTTTAAATGTCGTTAGATTGTTTGTTTTGCCCAGTAGACAAAAATATATGAAAAACAAAAACTTTCACCGTCTAGTTTTTAAGTTATTAGCTTTAAAAGGTAAAAATTAAGCTATCTTTAACCTCATATGACGTTGCCATGGCAACGAATTTTGACGTCATAGCAACTACAATTTGTTCATTGGTAAAACCTTTACAAAGTTGTACTAATAGTTTAACCTCAACGTTATTGGTGTAGCTGCAATAGAATGCCAAAGACGGGAATATCTAAACCACTTCGAGCCACCTTAAGAGCAGCGTCAAGGTCAACATTACCCCCGAACGCACGTGGTCAAGAAAGGTCTTCTGCTCAGCTCATACATGCGATGTTCCGTAATATAGCTATATACAGATATAAACATAAAAGTAATAAATAAAACATGGTTATTATTTTTGTCATACTCTCAGTAACTTTTATTTGCAACATTCTCCGCACTTCATCATCGCAAAGTCCTAAAAGATGCGCGCGGTACCATTTAAAGGGGCTTTGCCATGGATTTTAACAGATTTTCGAGCATGCAGTCAAAATTTATATTTCTGGTGTAGGAAACCTAAAAATAATGGACCATTTTTATTAACAATTGCCATATTAAAGCATTGAAACTGTTGACAAGCATCTTTGGCTGCGGATGGCTTGGATGGTGGCAACTTGAAAAATTAAGGCAAAACTTTTCAAGTTGTTTCCAAGTGTCGTCAAAAAATCAATATTAATAGGTTTAGTTTGATTCCTATCCGCAAATTAAGGTTACCGGTATGTCTTTCTTTAGATGTTGAAAAAAAAAGGTTTTTCATGGGTTAAGTTGCCTAACACTAACTTCAGAATAGTTTAGACCAAAAATCTGCGAAATTCCTGTGACGTAGCCCCTTCAATTGACAGTACTGAGACAGTAGTTCGTCAAGCGAGAAGCTAAAGCCACATCCAAACGAGCAAATTTTATATGACAACTTTTCTGTAACAATTTTTATTTGCTCGTTTACATGAGAAAATTTGCAAATGCATTTGCTGGAAAACTTGGTGGCAGATGAAAATTGCCTCGTGCGGTGAAAGTTTGCTCCTCTGCATGACTCGTCACAGGAAAATTTGGCATATATTGGAAGTTTGCAGTGGTTTCACCTTGTTGTCAAGCAATGCTTCCGCTGTTCCGAGTCGTTTCTGGCGCGTATGGATACGAGTTTTTAGCATAACATTTGTCGCGTCGTGTACACGAGCAAAAACGAGGGAGAGGGGAAAACGCTGCGCGCCCATTTTGTCCTCTCGCTTTTTTTCTTGCTTCTTGCGTAACGAACTGGGGGAAAACAGGGACTACTCGTAGTCTGGATTACTTGACATGGCGTAAAATCACATAAAATAGCCTGCTTCGTTGTTGCAGTCAGTTGATGCAAGGCGCTCGTGCAGCATTCCCGGACGACTTTTCTGCATACAGTGATTTGTTTTGTTTTCTTCTGTGGCCTCATGTTCTCATAATGCGGGGTTTACCAGGCGAAAACTAAAGGTCGTATTTTTCAAATAAATATTTCATTTTCAGAGCACTTGTTCTGTGATTATGCAACCTTCAAATAAAACAAAAAGACCCATGGTATGATTACGAAAACTTCTATGTTGGAACCAATGTCCGAATATACCAAACACAAGCCCAACCCGAAACAGAATTTGAACCCTCGCCTAACTCTAATGCTGTTACTTTCACATTTCCCCTACCATAATATTTTTAAACGCTATCCCAAACGATGTACATAGCAGTAGTAGCCTAAATCCTGGCCCTATTAGCCTTTGTCCGTTTAGACAGTGTTACAGACACGCTTCTCTCCAGTTTACAGAGGCAGCCTGGCCTAGTGGTTAGGGCGCTGGACTTGTAATCCGGAGGTCCCGGGTTCAAATCCTCCTCCCTGCCACTAGATGGATTTGTCTTCGGTGGTCCCGAATTCAACTCCTCCACGCTTTGTATATAGCCAACTGGTCAGCCTCCTGCCAGTTGGGATTTTTAACAAGTTTTTGTTTGATTTATAATATTTGTTTCACAATTTACAGTGTCCTTAATTAGTACAGCCGTGCTAAACACATTGACACTTAAATAAAGTGATTTATTTTTATTTTATTTTTGGTCTTCACCGGTTTTTTGACGCGGGACGAACCAAAGAGACTAACCGGAATCGGAAGTGCTTGGTATTTCTCTGGCAGCCAGAGACATGAGTTGCTTTGTTTTGCTCATGGCTTTTTAGTGGCCTAATTTTCTGTCACAAGAAATAGAAATTCCTGGTTAATCGCGTTCCTAGATTTCTTAGGGACGGAGGGGGTATTAAGGGGGTATGAAAAATATTGGAAAAAATTGTTTGCAGGGCCTAAAAAAGTCAAAATATAAACCTGGAAATTGCTTGCAAACACGTTATGTGTATAAAAAATTAGTTTGCATTTCGAAAAACATGTTTGCAGAGGTGCATAAATAAAAAACAAAGTTTACAGAGGAAATTTTTCCATACCCAGCCTCAGTAAGGCACTACCTCTCTGGAACCTCTATTTTCATTCGCCCGCTGTGAACACTACCTCTATTGTTATTCAGGGCTAGGGGCATTGTTATGACCTGTTATCTATTGTTTAAAGAACCAATGAAGTAATTCGTTCCGAGAGGTAGTGGGCAACCCCCCGGCCTCCAGGAAAATAATGGTCCGTCCCTTGGGGACTCCCCACACCTCTGCACTTCCCTACCCTCCCTCCTACAACCATCAAATTGGTAGCCTGGCCTCCATTGCACCTTCTGTGCCTCGAGGGAGATGTAAAACACAACTCATGAATTCGTAGACAAATTCGAACAATCACACTATGATTTTTGTTCGTCTGTGTACATTGAAAAACAGTTTGAAGTATGGAGGAGCCTTGCTGTCCTGGAATAGTTAGCCCTGAGTTTCAGTTACAGCTCGAACACAGCACGAGCTCGTCTCAAATGAATCAGAGAAATTCAAGTGAGTGTTCGTTCAAACAACCTCGCTTATTTCACTTGTTCTGTTAAATTTGTGTGCAGGAAATGCTAGAGGCCTTTGCATTCTCATGTTCAATATTTCGTCGTAGTGGCAACAGCCAGCGAAGCGCGGAACAGTAAGGGCGAAATCCAATTTTCGCGCCTTGAAGCTCTGGATCCGCAAAAACTCGAGTTGCTCGAAGCAAGATTCTCCACTCCTCGGGTGAGAGCAAAATTCACGTATTAATATCTGACTGACGATATTGTATTTTCTAGCAGTGTTCTGGTATACGGTGATTTTTCGAACTATAAAATCACTCAGTTACTATCACTTTCGCTACATACATAAGCTTATGTATAAAGCTTTAAGCTTGATTTAGATATCTATCATAAGCCCATTCTTCTCTATGGGAAGAACAGTTTGAAAAGATAGTAGTTGTGCAGGCCTGAAGCTTTTAAGCTTATATACTTTTATTTTAAAGCTGTTTAAGTACATTTTCTAATGAGCTAGTGCTGGCTGAGCTGTTCTTGCAGAAATACTGGAAAAAGGAAATTCGGGGGGGGGGGGGGGGGGGGATTTGGTGGTAAAGGTGTGAGAAGTTGCTAGGGTGGTAGGGTGAATTTCTTTCTTTCATAAATGAGCTGACAGGGTGGCAGGGGGAAGTTTGAAATTATACATTTTTTTATGTTATGGTAAGCAAAATTAACCGCTGATCTGTGCTAGTGGCACAACTGAGTGTGCGAAAACTTTCTGTGGTGTAGTTTCGCAGCAGATTATGCAATGTAGATGTTTGCTTTTTGATGCGCTATAAGAAGCTGTAGACACCTCATCTTTATAGGGGGCTGCAATAGTTTTAACCAGCGATTCATGGCAGAGTACCGGCCTGAGCTCCGGCGGGTGCCAGGCCTCATTGAAAGCCAAATTTTCAAGATGTTTCCTATCATTATTAATTTGTTGTTGTCAAAAATGGTCAAAATGCCAACCTACAGACCAAGGACAACCAAAGATCCATGATGATCTGAACTCTGTGTAGATCCACAATCCATTTTGTGAAGCAGGCAGAGTCCAAAATCTGGGCCAAAATTCTTAGCTGATCTGTGCTATTTTTTGATAGGTTGCAAAAAGACTGCAACACATGCGCTTTTTATCCTTGAATCTGTTGATCTGTTAACCTCTGCACCCCCCTCTCAGAAGGTTTGTAAGGGACCAAAGTATTTTGTCATTTTTTCAACTGTGTGAGAACTGCTTAGAATACAATGTACCAGTATTCTAAATGTAATTATCACACCTCTTCCACAAAATCAAGAAGTGACTATTGGCAGCCCGTAAGATCTTTAGATTGCTATAATTGATTTTATTGTTTAATATTCTTATTGTTAGTGTAGGCAGCAGAATTCCTTGTTTGGCATACAAGAACGGGTCTGTCAATTTCATGAGTTCGAGTTAGAAATTTTGAGTTCTAGTTAGAATTTCTAGTTCAAGTTAAAATATCGAGTTGCTTGCAGTTAGCTCCACTCTGGTTTGCTTGCGGTTAGTTCCACTCTGGTTTGCTTGTGGTTAGTTCCACTCCTATTTGCTTGCGGTTAGCTTTCATTTGTTGATAAGGGATGCGTGACCAACTGCGAAAATGTAACACCATGTTGTGGGCTTTTCGTTTTCGTCTTCTTTCTTTTTTTCGTCTTCCATCTTGAAATCAGTAACTTTTCAGGCCCTTCCTTTTAACTAGAACTCGAAATTTTAACTCAAAATCGAAATTCTAATTCTAACTCAGACTCGAAATCTCTAACTCGAACTCGAAATTTCTAACTCAAACTCATAACTTTAATACACTCTACAAGAACTTTATTTTTCTTTTGCTTTTCTCTTTTCTAGAGTATTAATCAAGACTCTCAACAGAGTAATGCCAGTATTTCCTCAACTGGCAGTGATAGAGACTTTGAGGTATCAATATTATATTTATTGAATATTTGTATGGGTCATGGAAAACCTGGAAAGTCAGGAAGTTTAGAATTTCATTTTCCAGGCCTATAAAGGGCCTTGGAAAGTTGTGGAAAATGATGTTTATTATAAAGTACAAAATAACTTAGATTTTGTTGTGAAGAAAATGGTAAAAACATACCCAAAATGAAAGATGATGTCAAGAAAATGGTCAAATTTAGATCATGGAAAACTTGGAGAAGTCACAAAGAATGTCATGAAAAGTCTTTGAATTTAAGCTCAAAAGAGTACGAACCCTGTCTAAGGACTTGCACTCTTGTAGATGAGCGATATATCTTGAAGTAAGTGTTATATTTGCTCTTTTATTATGTTTATTTTTGCAGAGTACCACTCCAAGCCAGAGAAGTGAGAAGCATTCAGGAAGAAAACGAAAAGCAACAATTGATGGAGATTCTCCTGGTAACATACTTTTAATTAACACTTTTTATCATTTTACAGACTAGAAAATTTCTAAACTAATAAGCTGATAAACCAACAGCACATCCATAGTAAAGTAGTAAAATGTACTCGATAGGTTTTATTTATGATAAAATAGTCACATGGTATATAGAGTTTGATCCACAAACATCAAAACTAGAACCACTTATATAATGATTATTGGTTGTTCCTTGTCCTTTATTTGAAGGTATTCTCAGTAAAAGTGGGCGCTCAGAAGCGAGCAACAAAATCACTGAGTATTTCAAGGTATTTTGTATCATTTCAGTTTATTTACTATAAAGATAATAATGTTAGTTGTTTTAGGCATAGTTGATTCATCTATATAACTATTAAATATTTTTTGTTGCAGAATGAGAGTTCCCCTGCACGTCGAAGTCCACAGAATCTTTTACCGTCATTTACTTCTCAGGTACTGATTCTGATTCTGGAACTGATTATTGGAATGCTTTTGCTGATAAGGGTTGAAAAAAAATCTTGAATTCCAGCTTGCCCATTAGGAAAGCAACCCTCAAAATTAATATTGTTTGCCTGGGGCATTTACATACTAAGTTTTTTGTTTTGGTATCATTATTTAATCAGTGCCAAGATGGCTTGCCTAAATCCTTGCCTGTATAAGACAAGTGGGTACAGGAAAATTTACTTGCCCTGGATGATTAGATGGAACTCTTTTTAACCCTGTTAATAGCATTTATTTTATTCATAATAACAAAAAAGGGCTATCTAGACCTGTACAGTACTTCACAAAAGTAAGTTACCACCTCTCGTCTCATTTCCTCAAGAGACGAGTCTCTTGTCTCTTGATACAAGAATCTTGTCTCGAGAGACGGGAGTCTCGTCTCGAGAGAATCAATGAGCAACTAATTTGCATGAAAATGATTAATCTCTCACGAGAGCATTTTTCACTGGTTAGTCAACTTAAGTTCAAAGATTTTGTAAGTTGTCTTTTGCGTCATTTTTATCTTCAAAGCAAAAGCTGCTATCTGTTGTGCATTTGTATGCTCTGAAATCCATCTGTTGGATCTTTTTTTTTGCTTTCAGTTCCAAGCAGACAGTAGCTCTACATTGCCATGTCCACTGAAGATCAAAGCTGCTCCACTGGAACCAGAGTCAGATGGGTCTGACGGAATTGATTCTGCGGGGATATTTGTTCATGAGTCGACACAGGTTTGTTTGCAGGGCTTGAAATTGCATTTTCAAGATGCTCGTGATTATCCTATGGCTAGTGTGACTTGACTTTAGCTAACAAAAAACTGATACTGGCCACTTACTGTACCTTCTGTGATGACTATATTATTTATAAAATGTTCGAGTAATTGCATGTGCTGTGATTGGTCAGTTCAAGTTCATTATAGTTCCACAAAGCATGTGGCCTATATATGTCATGTGTTTGGTTTATTGAGTTACTGTATAATGCCCGCAGCTTACGTCATGAGTTTGAGCACATGCAATTTCCTTAGCATTTTATAAAAGAATTAAAAAAACCTCTTGAGAGTTGTAAAAGCACTTGAGAATTTTCACAGAGAAGCACTCAGCTGTGCCTTGTGCTTCTCTGTGCACTTCTCTTGTATTGTTAAAATTCCTGCGTTCTTATAATATATAATTCAACAATGCACTTGGACGCATTTTTTCATTTCTTTAACTTATTGAATATTTAAATTAATTTGTTATTCTGTTGTTGTTCTTTTTACAGACAATCCTGACAACTGACAGCCTCAGGGTATGTTCTTGTTAACAACTGCTTCTTCCTTTTCAATTCTGATCAAGTTTAACACAGAGAAATTATTTCTCTGTGAATTAATGGGAAAAAGAGGCAGCTGTCAACTACTGGTAGTATGATGTGAAATGCCGTGGAGGTCAACAAATAACATAATTATGGCGGAAATGGCCAAGCTAGCTTAACCTGGTAAGAAGCTGCAAATCATACCCAGGAGTGTGCTGGATGCCGAGCAAAACTTATTCAATGCCTTTCATGTATGCTCCAGCTTTGAGGGGGGATGGTAGAAGAAATACTTGTACTATATGGCAACTGGAATTGAAGCTTCATAAATTGTTAATACACAAATTGAATGTAATCTCTTGATCAACTTGAATGAGAATTTAGATTTAAACTTGTAACAATTTATTCATAATTTTGTCAACAGGAAATGGAGACTTTCTTATCAACAGGAGTGGCTTCTTCCCAAGAAAAGGAAAGCAAGATTGAAGATCTTAAAAGGGTAAATTAAAATCATGTGCATATGTTAGCTTGGCCCTTTATTTACCAATCTTGAAATACTTTTAAATATAACTTATCTTGCAATGCCAGCCGCTGTCTACATGTATGGATCTTACACTTGCCACAAACATTTCAATTGACTAACTCTACTTTGTAATTTTTTTTCAATTGAAGCTTGTTGAGGACTACAAAAACCAGCTTGACATTCAACAGGTAATTCCAAAACAATGTTTTGGCTCTTTAATTTATACTGCACGGTTCTTCAACTCAAAAGGAATATTAATGGCCTGTATTTCTAAACCTCTAGAAAGCTGCTGCTAAAGTAAAAGAAAGTCTTGAAAAGTGTTTAGCTATCAACAAGAAACTGCTAATTACTGCAGTAAGTATAAAAAATAGTGTCTATAGTACAGTTAGCAGGAGCCACCTTACGACCACCCCTACCTTGTTATAATGACTACCATTTTATGGCCTGAACACAATGCTTAGTCTGTCATTTTTGTGTTTAATGAACGTGCCTTTAATGTGGCCATCCTATTAAAACAACCACACTTGGGTTCCACTGTATTACGGACTATAATACTGGCATTATACAAGTTTACTAAGTATTGGTAATCGCAAGATTGTGAGGGCTTTATTAAGGATTTGCACTGCAAGGGATATTTGAAAGTTCTTCTAAAACTGCACAAGCCTTTGCTGAATGCAATTTGAATGAATTATCAAATATCACAACTAGTGTAAATCCTTTAATAAAAATATATTGCTTTGGCTATCAGATACAATTACTCATTAACTAAAAGTATATTAAATAAAATTTATAAATGTACTACATATAACTTATGTTGTACAGACTGTCAGCGTTAAATACTATCATGGCTACTTGTAGTATTTGAAAAGTAGTTTTTGTAGCTGCAGTTACAGGATTTGTTTAAAAATTAATAACCTCTTCCAAATCTTTATTGTATAATATAGTCCACCCTTGAAAAGAAAGCTGGCAGAGAAACATGCATGAAGAACAGATTACGACTGGGTCAGTTTGTCCCTGTCAGGTAATGTAGGGAGAATTGGTAAATATCACCATCTTGGAACCTGATCTTGTAAAAATGTTCTTTGTCATAAATGCAGAAGTTTGGGGACAGTAGGAAATGTGAATCATGAAGTCTCAGGACTGTTGTGCATGTAATTTCGATCCCGAGTCTTTGTAATTCACATTTCCTTCTTTCGGCCCCACCCGTCTACATCGACAAAGAACGTTTTGTAAAAGACCTGGGTCCATGAATGGTTGACAAGTTTGAGACAGATTACAGACACCTGCCTAGTACATAAGTCATTAGCATAACTTAACCTAGAACTACCATTAATGGCCTTGGGGGCAAAAATAAGTTGCAGTTGCCACACGTAAACACTACCTCTTACGGAAAGTATTCTTTCAAATTTTATGCGCCCAAATTGCGGAACATGTTAAATAACGACAAGTCAGTGGAACTGCCACTAGCATAACCTACTTTAGAAATAATGTTTTAGCAAATTGCCTTGACTTTGTAAATTAGATCAATAATATTATTAGTCTTAATATTTTTAACTTTTGCTTGATTGTATTTAGTATACAATACATGTTTTTCTTATTTTATCTTTTCTCTCGGAGTCACTAGTGCACACACTACTCTTCAATCCGAATTGGAGTAAAGCTTGCTTCTCTCACTACTGCTACTACAGACAACAAGCTAGGCTAAATCTTAAGAATAAATGTTGTCTGTGTCTCTGACACAATCAGAGCCATCAAATATTAATCGTGGTTCATTTTTTGTTTCTATAAACAGACAAGGAGTGTCGTTTGTAGAGACATGGGTGGATGGACACGCCTTCAAAGAACTGGCAGCGTAATTATCTGATTTAATTTACTGTTGGTTTATGGCATTATCTACCACTCTACACACATTCTGGCTTTATAATACTATTTTAATTTGGACAAGAATTTTCTGCACGCATTGCAGGCCCATGACGCTTGCCAACAATATTATTTTTCTCAATGCCATTTACTGTTACCCCCTTTATAGTAACTCTCTGCAGCTTGATTGCTCAAATAACTAAGATGTAACAGCAAGTTTATTTTCAGGCAACAAGAAAGAATAAATCAGCAACGGGAGGAACTGGAAAAACAAAAGAAAGCTTTAGCAAAGAAGAAACCACCTTCTAACGCTACAAGTGAGTTTGAAGTTTGTAGGTACTTCATGGAATTTGGTGCTACATCAAGAACAATTCTTTATTCTCTCCACTTACCAGTCAACAGATAGTATTGTTACAGTGCTTTCAATGGCTGGCATTGCAGCACCCGTCAGAGAGCAATATAAGAAGCACACCTCAACTTTATAGGGAGCTGCATGAATTTTAGCCGGGGATTCACCTCAAAATATCCCTTGTCTTACTGAAAGCACTTTCATCGTCTCAATTAAAGCAGTATGGTTTGAATTGCTTGTGAAGGTACATATAGCTTTTGTGCCTTGCTTAAATTGTGCTCATAGGCAAATGCCTCCTCTCCACATGTCCAGCATTTTTAACATGTTTCATCTGATCATGATTGAAACTACCTTGTGACTTGTTTCAATCATACTCAGAATAAACATGTTTCGATCATGATTCAGGCAACGCACCATCTGATGTGAACACTTTTAAGAGCGAAATGTGTTTCATTCTTGATCAGACTAATCATGTTTCGACCTAGTGTGAACACAGCTTTAATAAAACAAAATCAAGCTTCAATATTAACAATAGTTAAAAAGTTCTAAACTTGATTATTAACAGAATGACCACTGCTTTTATATTGCCAGACACAAAAGAAAAAAGACCTTCAAAGTCAAGCAGCTCAGATAGTGATCAGTTTGCGAGACCAGCATCGCCAGGGTAAGTACATTTTATAGATGTGTACAATTTCCTCAGGAATCTGAGCAGTGTTGTCAGTTGTAAGCATCATCCAGGAGTCTCCTTGATAGACACCAAATCTCCTTGCCCCCATATGGGTCACCAAATCTCTCACATCCAAGGAAAATTGCTTAAAATGCATGTCTCTAGACCTATTTTGTTCAATTTAGGGAAACATATTAATTTTGGATAAGGTAAGACTGATGATCTCCCAGATTTTGAATTTGTTAGGTTAGCATCTCTGCAAGCTTAAGAATGTTAAATATGCATCCTACCAGGCTCGTTAAACAAAGTTTAATGAGACTTTCTTTCCAGTTTGTTCCATGCTCAAAATATTAGATAGTTTTTCTGTAAAGAAAATATTACATAGTTTGAGTTGAGAAAGAAAATTCCTACGTGAACAGAAATTTGTTATACTTTGGCACCAATTTTTGTTTGATCTGATTTTGCTTTTAAATGACAGTTTGTCACCTATGGAATATCATGAAAGAGAGGAAATTTTAAAACTCAGAGCTGTGGCATTAAAAAAGGTAAATTTATTATTTTAAAAACACTTTACATGTACAGAATAACAATATTGCTGTTCTTGATGTTAGTTAATATCCAAACTAAGGATTATTGTCTTACTTGAGTAAGTTCTGTTTGCTTACCTCAAGTAAGGATTAGTCACACTGACATTAAATTGCCAGCCTCAAATTAAACATATCTTGATTAACTTAAAACCAGCATGGCTTGAATTGCTTGTGAAAGTAGCATTTCATTGCTAGTTGTGCTTCATGAGCCCAGACACCATGCTAGATTGACCGCACTCATAAATTGTCATGTTCCATTGTCTTCACAGACAATTAACATGTACAATGTATATAACTGGGGTTTTTTGTGGCCCTTGGGAAGCATTACTTGTGCAAACATGCCATATTTGTAGTACTGTTCTTTTGCATATATTTTTCTCTTTCTCTGTTTTCAGTTATTGATACTCTTTAACACCAAAACTGTTCAACATATGAACCTATAATAGAGCCTATTCACATAACGTCATGGCAGCCATTAACATGTTACAAATAAAGACACAGAAGCCATATTGGTGTACCAACCCATCCCACTGGGAATTAAAATCTATTTTTATTCAAAAGTTGTCTTTTGTTTAGGTAAACCAATATGGCCACTGGTCACGTGAGTGATTGCTCTAAACTGTTTTGTGTTTCCACATGAAACAGAGTTTTTATAAATATCAACTTGACACAATATTGTGGCTAAATACAATTCCAAAATACCAAGCTTGCTATAGAATTTTAATTTTTCTTGCATTTTTGAGAGATTGATAAGAACTTGCCCCAATACAATGCACGACACTTGCCAACTGGTTGTCATTGTTTTATGGTTAGGAGGAGACAGATCTTCAAATGGAATTAGAAAAACTGGATAGAGAGAGGAACCTTCATATACGGGAGTCAAAAAGAATACACAATGAAGATAGTTCAAAGTAAGTGCTTTGAATAACTGTTGTGGTTCAATTTTGGGTATGGTATTGTATGATAATGAGTTTAAAACAAAAGAAATGAAAATTTGAACCAGTCAATTGAGTCACAACATAACCACCAAGAGAAGAGAAGGCCCAACTTTACCCCCCTCCCCACCATCTTCTGTTCACCAGCCCCACACCCTCCCTCTGCTACTTCATGATTTTGGGCACCTTTACATCCCTTCATCAACCATTGTATAATTAACAATAAATTATTACACAAGCGCACATTGGCGCATAACTATCTCGTATCCAACAAGTGCAAGTGGAGTAATTGTTTCATTAAAAAGAGCCAGAGAATTGCAATATTTGAGCTCTCCCCGCTGTTCTCGTTGATGCATACACCTACCATATTTGTGGTCCTTGGTATATGAGCCTATATACCATGGCCTGTAAACCAATCAAAACTCAGGAATTGCAATGTTACCATGGCTAGTTTTTGATGTTTTAAATTTTATTTATCCACTTAACTTAAACGTTTCCAGTTTGACACTTGCCTCACAAGTCGTATTATTTTTGTGTGCATCACAGCTGACAAATATCAAGAGCAAGTTGGCAGTAATAATATGAGGAATTGTGCAATTCTGTCGTAATTTTGTTAAAGACTGATTGT
This sequence comes from Meandrina meandrites, assembly GCA_963693305.1. Lineage (NCBI taxonomy): Eukaryota > Metazoa > Cnidaria > Anthozoa > Scleractinia > Meandrinidae > Meandrina > Meandrina meandrites. The sequence continues at coordinate 37,968,983 of OY855908.1, forward strand.
TCTACTTTCTTTTTTTTTTGAATTTGCAGATTTAAAGATCACCCAACTCTAAACAGCAGATACTTGTTACTAAATTTATTAGGTAAAGGAGGCTTCAGTGAAGTTTATAAGGTGAGATTGTTTAAAGTGCATATGAAGTAAAATTTAATTACTGCTTATTTTTAAGGCTTTTCGAAATGAAGACGAATGGCGTTTTCCTTTTTGAAATATCTTCTTTCGTTATGGAGATATTTAGGTTTTTGTAATATGCAAATGAGGAAAGCGATGACATCATTAATCGTTCAAGAAAAGGCTAAATTACTGAATCAAGCATATCTCTTGTAGTATTAAAGCGGTGTTCTTCAAACTTGGCACCATCAATGTTCATCATAAAAGGCACAAGATTGCACCCGTTATGCCATTGCCATGGCAACAGTCTTGGATCCAGTCTCCTTATGTTATAAAGCAAATATCTCCATTTGCAGCACTTTAAAAATGAACAGAGGGTCTGGCGTGGGACACACGTGGTACCCATGTTAGCTTAACTCTATTCGTTAGCTTGTTGGGAGTGTATCACCTTTGGTTAAGAATAAACTGGGAATGTCAGTGTTAATAGAAATAAGTCTTTGCGGCAAAACTGTTGCCATGGCAACGGCGCAACGGGTGCCATCTTGTGCCTTTCATGATGAACATTGATGGTGCCAAGTTTGAAGAACACCGCTTTAATACTCCAAGAGATATGCTTGATTAAGTGATTTATCTTTTTGTGGAACGATTAATGACGTCATCACTTTCCTCATTTGCATATTACAAAAACCTAAATATCTCTGAAACGAAAAACGATATTTCAAAAAGGAAAACGCCATTCGTCTTAATTTTGAAAAGCCTTAAAAATAAGCAATAAATATTTTTTACTTCATAGGCACTTTAAAAGTAACAATTTATTAATAATAAATACATGTATTTAAAAGAGAGATTTGACAGGTTTTTGATTTTAAATTGAACATACATATTGCTGTATTGAATTTTGAGTACAGGTAAATGTTCATTTCGTAAAATAATGATTTCATTGCCCCACACTAGGTGCCAGAATTATGGCACTTTTTTCTACTATCCCTTAACAATTTAAGAATTATAGTTCTAGCTTACTGGATTTTCTTGTTTGACTATGGTGTTTTTCAGGGTTATGATCTGAAGGAACACAGATATGTCGCCTGCAAAATACATCAATTATTTAATGACTGGAAAGAAGATAAGAAAACAAACTATATAAAGTAAGTCGCATCCTAGCTGTTGCATAAAGCACAGACAGTGAGCATGGTCTATCTCTTTTTCTCAATTTGTGCAAACATAACTTTCTAAATAATTATAAATATCTTCTGTTAATTTAAAACTTATCAGCTCAATGCAGACTTTTTTCAGTGAGAATCACCTTTTGGTTTTTCAGAAAGGAAAAATAGATTCAATTCAACTCAAAACTGTTTCCCTAGAGTTAACACAGACATATTTTTTTGTTAAATCACATTTGCAGACACGCATTGCGGGAATACAATATTCACAAGTCTCTGGATCACTCAGTAAGCTGCTGGATTTGATTTGCTTTGTTGTTTCAAATTTGGTCATTTTTTTAAGTGAAAAATTCCATATACTTGTTTGCTGGGACGATCATCTTTGCTCTGTGAAACAGTATGTTTGTTTTCCCTTGCAGAGGATTGTTCGCCTGTATGATGTCTTTGAGATTGGCCAACACTCGTAAGTAACACAGTGAAATAGATCAGTCAACAAACCTTTGCATCAAACAGACTTAAACGGCATTATATGTTTGAGAAAATTTTGTGTAGTCATTCTTAAATAATTATTTTCTGGTTACTGTAGGTTCTGTACAGTTCTAGAATACTGCGACGGAAATGACCTGGATTTCCTGCTGAAACAACATAAAACAGTACCGGAGAGAGAAGTATGTTCCATGTCATTTTATCCATACGCTACAGTTTGCCTGCCTTGTATATATAACTGAGATTTTGATGTAATTCAGCTTGAACAGCAGAGTGGATGAATGAGTAGCCGAATTTGTAACTGATTTTTGGAGTTAAATCACGTATCAGTTGAAAAACTATAGTGAAGTTGGCAATGTTGGCAACTGCAGCTGTTGATCTTATCATCATCAATGTAGAATGTAGAGCAAAATTACAGTTGTGCCAACTTTTATTGTCAGTTCTCTTTTTCTGGTCTCCATCGGCTTGACTTAATCAATCGTGTATTTTTTTTCTTCTTGGCAGGCGAAGTCCATTGTTATGCAGGTATGTTTATGTTTGATGTCTGTCAGTCTGTCGGTCTGTCTGTCTTGTCTGTCTGTCTGTCTGTCTGTTACATGGACTTGTTTCCTTTGTCTTTTTGCAGTAACCACGCTTCCTTAGGTTTTAGTCGTGTGTTTTTGTCTTTGTCTGACGCATGTGAACCGGCTTGTCTCCTTCGCTGTGTCACTGATCGAAAAACAAAAGTTCTTTTCTCACTAGTTTTCGTCTTGGTTGTTTGCAGACTGTAAGTGCTCTCAAGTACTTGAACGAGATAAAACCGCCAGTGATCCACTATGATTTAAAACCAGGTAAGTGGTGGCTGAGTCTAGCGCTGTGGCGTGACAGCTGGCGTGACGGCAGGCGTGACGGCGCAGATCGATGTAAACAAGCATCTACAGCCATTTCAGTAAACGTTGTCAGACGAAAGCATTTAAACCTACCCGATAAGACTGAATGGTGGCTTAGGTATTCATTGGAATTTTACATATCGGTACAGGAAATCTACAAGTTTGTAGTTTTTAATATTTGTTTTTCCCCCTTACCAGACCCCGTTGTGTAGCTTTTAATACTGTTAGATAGATGCTGTTGACTCGCGCTTTAAAATATTTCTAAAATTCAGTGTGGCTAAGTGAACTACCTATCTCACTGCTATTCAGTTGTTCTTATTTTACCCTTGGTTTAATTTTTGTGGTTTTGTCGGTGACCAGACCCAAACGTCCACTCGGCCAAATCGTCAGCGGGACTTCGAATCACGCAACGATTGATGTTAATTCGCCAAAAGCTGTTTAAACATCAACCTACCGAAAATTGAGTGAAAAGCAGTTAATTAGTGATTTGAGCAAAAATGCAGTTACATTTTAACAGCGCGGTTTTAAGTTGTAAGAGCTTCTTGTTTATGTATACATATAACAAAGGGCCCGTTGTGCTCAAGTGCACAGTGGTCAGGCTACTGCAGAAGCTGTTCAGTAACTGAATTGTTTACATGTTTGTTGCACAGGTAACATTCTCCTGGTGGGCACAGGCGCACTCAGTGGGGAGGTGAAGATCACGGATTTTGGTCTCAGTAAAGTCATGGACAGTAGCGATGACAGCATGGACCTCACATCTCAAGGAGCCGGAACCTACTGGTACCTCCCGCCTGAGTGCTTTGTTGTCGGAAAGGAGCCACCAAAAATATCCTCAAAGGTATTGAGATATCATTTAAAAATTTGAATTGTTCAATGACTGAGTGTTAAGGCGCTTCCCATTGCTTGGAATTCAAAAGGGAAGACGTTTTCGACAAGTCGAACTGTGTAATTTTGTCGCAAAGAAAACGGAACGAAATATAGCTGAACCATTCCTTAATAAATTTCCACGCCTTTTAGAACCTGAGTAACAATGAAAAAGATTTCCAGTAGTTGTCCGGTCATCCAGTTAAAGCGGAGCAAAAATGTTTACCGTAATATGTAGGAACGTATTGCTTTCTTTTGCGAAGATTTTCCCGTGGGGGGAATCGTCGTCTGTTTGATCGCTCCTTTGATTGCATTCAATAAATTGTCAAGCAAAGAGAAACTAAACAAGCAGGTAAACAATAGTCAACTATGGCGTGTATTGTGTTGATGCAGCACCAGAATCTCCCCACTGCAGTGACAGAAACACTTGCTAGTCATTAAGGCTCTCTCCTCCGCAGAGGCTTGGTTTATTTTTTCGTACGGGGGAGAGGTTACAAGTAAGTGCGCGAAGCCTGGGGAGAATAGAAACGAAAGCGCGCGGGGGACACTGGGAAAGGGTCCCCTGCGCTTCCGCTATTTTTCATTTTTCCCTCCACTGAAGGAACCTCTGGGGAGAAGAGAGTCATTAAGGAGAGTCGTATGTTTTGTTCTCAGGTGGATGTGTGGTCGGTTGGTGTAATATTTTTTCAAATGCTTTATGGAAAAAAGGTATGTAGAGACTGAACCATGTTCTAAGCGTGAACATGTTTTATAATTAAGAGCACATGTTCACAAGAATCAAACAATATCGAAAATTCTTGGCAATTGTCGAAAAATGGATTCCGCTTATATTCTTACCACAGGTAGGTCTTTGTGAGAAACAAATACCAGTATACTTAGTTTGGCTGAATATCGATTTGTTTTCGAGAAAATCGATAATCCTTGAAAACCGCCATATTGCCACTTTCGGAGCTAAAAATTTATGCCGAGTTTCGTAGCTTCGCGTGAAAAAATAAAGCACTCTGGAAGGAATATACCGGCCAAATGTTGTAGAATGACATCAAATAAGTACGTGGAAAGCAATTTCAGTCCTTCGTGTCCTTTTATTTACAAAATATAATTAAATTTATTTGACACACTTTTAATAGGGTTCAAAATTGGTCAAACTTATCGTCTAATTTAAGTATGTGCGAAGCGAAATAATTGGTCAAAAATTCGGTATTTGCAAGTCAAAGGACTGTTCTTTATGACTTTAGAAGGATTAGCTGGGGAAATGATTTCGTGCGATGTTTTCGAATTTCGAAGTTGCCTAAAATTCGTGAATTAAAGCGATCGTGGAGATCCGCCGTTTGTAAACATTTCACGCAAAGGTTGAATTCTTCCCGACGCGAACTTAACTGTGTCTAATAAAAACGTAGACATGCTTACCTTGATGTTGCTGACGCATTTTAAGCGTTGTATTCTTCATTCACGATAAAACCCAAGCCCGCGGTGAAGTTAGTTAACCAATTTTCTTGACGCCATGTGTTATTAATTTCCTTGTCTTGAAGTGACATCTCTTTTTCATTCGTTCTTGAAAATTAAACACTCCAGTCTCAAGTGATCAACGTAACAGCCATGCATAGTATTTTCGCTTTAAATCAGCTTCGAACTGAGAAGCAAAGGAAGATAAACCGGTTCAGAGGCAAACCGTCATTTCAAAAACCGCCATTTGTCCCGAGGCAGCTAATTTATTCACAAGGACAATTTCACCTGAAATTGACAACCACTGCCGTGACAAAGTAAGAAGCAAGCACCGTACCTTTTTTGGTATCTGGTTAAGGTATTTTGTTGTTGTTATTTAAATTTGAGCTTAAAATGACACACAGCTGGACTGAGCAGATAAAGAAATTTCAATCGTTCAAATAGACCACCGTTTGCAAAAGTTGCTAACTGGTTGCGTGTAAACGCCTTTTACTTCCGGGCCGGAAGTTCTTCTGTTGAGTTGCTTCGCTTTTCCTCACTTTTAAAATTCATATCATGGCACTTTCTTTTTAAGTCGAAACGCAAAAATAGATAAAATAAAAGTCTTATTGTTGCCGTTAGATCAGCCGTTCGTCAATACTCAAGGATCATTCTGTAGAATCCAGCCTGAATAAGATCGGGAAGGGGGGGGGGGGGGGGGGGGTGGTGGTTAGCGGTGGAGAAGGTGTCCCCGCCTGAGCTGCGGTGTGAGGTAGTTGCCTCGCCTCCTCACTTGCGAAAATAGTATTGCGTTCACATAACGTTTACACAACAATTACATAAAAAGAATGCATTAGTACAAGTTTCATTTCACATTTCATAGCTCGTTGATTTGTTCTATGCTGTCAGCAAAACAATACCTATTGTGGTCATAATCACCCGCTGTAAAACGGATTTAAGTGAGTCAACGATTCCATATTATACCTCACCCAGAGAATCGGGAAACGTGAACATTGAATGTCATCAAATACCCCCACTCGCTGGACGTGTGGTGACGCCAGCTCAGGCATGTGCAAATAAATACCATTCTATATTCACACGACGTTTCAAAAAACGCAACGACGTTTTACTCTAGAATACCTCAACTTCGTATTTTTACCCTGCTACTAGCATTATATTACACACCTTTGCCAGAGTAGCTAGTAAAACGGTAGTGGTCGTTTTGGTATCACAGGAAATAATGATCTGGGCTATAGCTGTTCCTATCATTTATAACCAAACGCGTTTTGGTTCCTTGGCATTGCTCATTACATAGATAGACGTCTTTTGTGCTAATTCTTGCACTGATTTCACTAAGTTCATTCAGCAGCCAAATATTAGACTCCTAAAAATTGCCGGGTATAAAGGACTGCTTGGGAATCTGATTCCAATCCCGTACGGTGGGGTTGGGGGGGAGGGGGGGTTGACAAGATAAAAAAATTTACACAAAACAATCAAAAGACTGTGACCGATCGATTACACGGACGACTACCTTCCTTGCCAGGATTATCGGAGGAAGCCGCAACCAGTTTGGCACTATAGTGAGAAGTTCTAATCTTTTGGATTGGTTAATCGTTTTCAAATAATTCATCATAATTCACCATTCTTTCGATCAGCCTTGTCCACTCATCCACCCTGCATGTTATTTTAATATTTGTGTTTTTAAAACTGTCTAAACGCACACACTCATTTCTGAACATTTCAGAATTTTTTTGGAATGAAAATTACTTTCCAAAGAGCTAATATTGAAGGCAAATATTAATAATTAAGAATTATTATTTAATTATCCTGCTATTTCGACATATCACTTTTATGTAATTTATGCATATGTACATATTTTGTATTTATTTTGGCTTTTATTTATAGTTGATGTGATGTCTTACAAGATTTTATCAACTTAATAAATGTAGATGAAAATGCACCCCACCTCAGAAATGATGTCAAAATGCAGGAAATGGCACTTGAGAGGACCCAAATTTGCAAAATTTTCTGGGAGGGCAAGCACGAACACTCCCCAGAGACTCGTTCCGTCGGAACTCGTGCAAGCGCCTCCGGCGCTAAAACACCTCCCAAAACATAAAAGAACCCCCCTCAACAGAATCCACCCTAAGGGCCTGAATTTACCTCATTTATTTCGCTTGCACTGACTACATCTGACGACAAAATTCTCGTGTCAGTGTCTTGTAGCTGAATTAATGGTTGCTTTCGCTTCCCTGAAAGAGTGAACACACCCATTTCCAGTGAGTTGCAAAAGTCTCGCATATCAGGCAGGATCTTAAATATTTTACTGGAAACGTTCCCAGCGACTTCCCGAGCAACACCAGCACCATGCTCTAACCTTGTTGCATACAAGGTTATCGCCTTGTCGTTTTGCACTTATGTTTGCCTTTTTTTTTTGAATTGAAAAATATCGCTGTTACGACTTAACACATTTGCTCTTCTGAGGACTTGAACCAATTTCGTATCCCCATTAGCGCTTATGGTCACCCGCGCAACCCTCGAGATACATTCAAATAGCGCGTAACAACGAACTCGCATTTATTAGGCTTAAATATTTATAGCCGAAACGTCTACGAAACAATGTAAAAAGAGTCAGTGACAATCCGTCTAACGTGAAATATGTCAACTCCCGACTCACAGACTACACGTATTCGTTATTTAAAGTGTTTCGCATCTATGTTGCATCACTGAATTACAAGGCTAATGACCAGGGTGTTGATGTTGGGCACCCTCCCACTGCATCCCCGTATTGAAACTTATTCAGGCTGGACTCCACGGGATGATTCTTGAGTATTGACTGTAGAGTGATCAAACGGCAGCAATAAAGTTTTTTTATCTCTTTGTTGCTTTAATCTAAAAAGGAAGATCTTGGAAAATAACGATATGAATTGAATAAGGAAAAGCGAAGCACTTCCGGCACGGAAGTAAAAGGCGTTTATACGCAACCATTTTGCAAACGGTGGTCTATTTGAACTGACTTAAATTTCTTTTTCTGGTCAGTCCAACTGTGTGCAATTTTAAGCTCAAATTAAAATAATAACAACAAAATACCTTAACCAGATACCAAAAAGGTACGGTGCTTGCTTCTTACTTTGTCACGGCAGTGGTTGTCAATTTCAGGTGAAATTGTCCTTGTGAATAAATTAGCCGCCCCGGGACAAATGGCGGTTTTTGAAATGACGGTTTGTCTCCTTAACCGGTTTTTCTTCCTCTGCTTCTCAGTTCGAAGCTGATTTAAAGCAAAAATACTATGCATGGCTGTTACGTTGATCACTTGAGACTGGAGTGTTTTCAAGAACGAATGAAAAAGAGATGTCACTTCCAAGATCAGGAAATTAATGACAGATGGCGTCAAGAAAATCGTTTAACTAACTTCATCGCGGGCTTGGGTTTTATCGTGAATGAAGAATACAACGCTTAAAATGCGTCAGCAACATCAAGGTAAGCATGTCTACGTTTTTATTAGACACAGTTAAGTTCGCGTCGGGAAGAATTCAACCTTTGCGTGAAATGTTTACATAAACGGCGGTATCTCCACGATTACTAATTGACGAATTTTAGGCAACTTCGAAATTCGAAAACATCGCACGAAATCATTTCCCCAGCTAATCCTTCTAAAGTCATAAAGAACAGTCCTTTGACTTGCAAATACCGAATTTTTGACCAATTATTTCGCTTCGCACATACTTAAATTAGACGATAAGTTTGACCAATTTTGAACCCTATTAAAAGTGTGTCAAATAAATTTAATTATATTTTGTAAATAAAAGGACACGAAGGACTGAAATTGCTTTCCACGTACTTATTTGATGTCATTCTACAACATTTGGCCGGTATTTTCGTTCCAGAGTGCTTTATTTTTTCACGCTAAGCTACGAAACTCGGCATAAATTTTTAGCTCCGAAAGTGGCAATATGGCGGTTTTCAAGGATTATCGATTTTCTCGAAAACAAATCGATATTCAGCCAAACTAAGTATGCTGGTATTTGTTTCTCACAAAGACCTACCTATGGTAAGAATATAAGCGAAATCCATTTTTCGACACTTGCCGTCTTTTGTCTGACCGTTGGTAATATTGGCTCTTAAGGTTGTCCTGAAAGTTATGTCTATTTTAATGTCTAGGAAGGCAGCGTGAAACCTAGACACGAGAGCTGACTAAAAAAATTCTTGTTACAAACGTCGTAGACGGGTTTTGATGGTAATCAGTTCCGGAGCCTAGCCAGCTTGACAGGTGCTCCGAGGGGAGAGAGAGGGGAAAACGAGAAGCGCGAAGAGTGCCAAGCGTGATCACGCTTCCCGTTTTCTCCTCACGCAAGCTATACTGGAGCCAAACTACGGTTTCTGTAGCATGAAGCGACAAGGAGACTAGGAGGTCGCCCCCTGGATGGGATGCTAGACAGTCTACTGCGGATTACCTTCCCTCGCCCCGCCATTTTGAGCTCTACACCTTCTATACTTGTCCTTGTTCATATGGTACGATTTTTTTTTTCTCAGCCGTTCGGCCATAACCAGACACAAGCAGCCATCTTGGAAAACAACACCATTCTTAAGGCGAGAGAAGTGGAGTTCCCTGCTAAACCTGCTGTCAGTAACGAGGCAAAGGTACGTTACCATAGCAATTGAGATTTAAATATGATACAGCCTGCGGGGTAAGTGTTTCTTGGCGAGATGCCATTCAATTCGTACGTGAATACGAACAGAACGAGGAGAGCTAAGGCGAGTGCAGATTTGGCGAAGGGACTGGGACGATTTCTAGTTTGCCTTGAAGGAATGTCATTCTTTGTCTTTTGTTTCCACACATTTTGTCCTTTTGCCATGTCTACCTGATGATGGCATTCATCTGACAAATGAGTGAATCTCAGCATTTTCCAAGCCAGTGTAAGGGGATTTTGGGGGGGGGGGGGGGGGGGGGTGGATAGGGTACTGACACGTGTTAAGCAACCATTACGATCATAGTTTCAACTTTTTGCATCGGTATTCCAACTAGAATTGGTCATGGGTGAAGTTTCGGTTTTAATCTGGGAATCGCTTGCACGATTACGCTTATTACGATGAAGTTTAAGTAACCTGAACAATTTTGATTTGTGTTCGTTTGGTCTTTCCGCAGAATTTCATTCGTCGTTGCCTCGTCTACCGGAAAGAAGAACGAGCAGATGTTTTGACGTTATGCGAAGATCCGTATCTCAAACCACCAGTAAACAGGAAAAACAGCTCCACTGTTGTTAACTCTCAGACGTGACATCACGCAATTTCAGCCGCGATGTAATGTAATCTCTCGGACGTGATGTAACGCAATCTCAGACGTTGACGTAACGCAACCGACGATCAAGCCATACAGGGACATTTTTCGTTCTTCAAAGACTTGGGTAGTACCAGGAAACAGACCAAGTCTCAAAACGTGGCCTTATGGGCTTAGGAACAGTTTTAATTAGCATAAAATATGGACCAAAGTGAACAAGAAACACCCGAAAACTTTTAAATGGCCGCTTATGAAACTGCAGAAAGCACAGGAAGCTGTAGTGATACAGAGATCGTTCAATTCTTCTCATATATTTTGCTTAACTCTACAAAAAAAGTGCGAACGCGTTTACGAATTAATTACGTATTCTGTATTAATTGTTTTCATTAGATGTTAAAGTTCACTCTTGCCTTAGCCTGCGTGACATGCGTTCCTTATTTTGGGTGCGCAAAAATTGAGGGAGGCCATTTTCCCCCACCCCTGTTAATGTTTTCTCTGACGTACTCTGTCCTGTTTTCCGCTGTTGAGTTGAACGTTCCTGTTGTAGCACTTGCAGATCGAGTTGAGATAATTGATTGAACTAAAATTATCTGTAAGTTTTACGGAAGTAACCTGAGGAATCGGACTTGATTTGAAGCGATCGATAGGAGAATAAGCACAAAACGACTTGAGCTTACATACCTGGGCGATCGTTTTCCTGCGCGAGCCCAAGCAAAAAGGCAAGTTCCGCACTTCAATTCACTTGGCAAACGAGTTTTTAGCTTCCCCGGTAAGCTAAAGAGGTAGAACAGTGAGGATTACCTGTCCCGAAGGCTTTTTGTCCCTCGAACGGTTCAAGGCCATACTTTTGTTAGAGCGGTAAATGTAAGTACTATTTTAAAGAGTACGTTTATAAAAAGAAAGAAACAAATTATGTGAATAACGTTTTGTCTTCACTATTTTTGTAAAGTAAGGCAGGTATCCCGGCTTGTGTAGCATTTACCTACTACAACAACAACAGCAACAATTGCTCAGTTCACTGTCACGCCGCAAAAAAAGTAAATCAAAAACTATTGAGTAAAAAAAATCAAGAATATTACAGATTGTAGAAAAATACTGAATATTTTGCTTGTCCAAGACCCGGGTTTGTACGGTATTCCGTACTCGAGATATCCGTCAATATGTCCCACACAAATTTACAGAGCCCAGTGTGGTGTGGAAACGCCATGTTGATGCCCATACAGAGGGACACCAAGATGGCGGCTGGAAATCAATGAAAACATCTGGAATTCACTTCTGCTATAAAAAGCGGTCAGTTCATCCTCATGAACAATCACCAACAACATTCAAATTGTATTTGTGAATCTTGGTGTTTAAACTGGAAATTCCTGCCTTTGTACCTCAAAACGCTGCTTACTACGCCCAGTCAGCAGCCAATGAGATCGTAGATTGTGCCGTTTATTTTATACTCAGACAAGATGACCCAAGTACGAACAGTTCTGAACAGTTTAATTAACGTCACTGTGCACAAAAATAAGGCGGAAAAAGATTCAAAAACACTTACATCAAGATGTATCTTAGAACAGATTATGGATAAATCGATTTTGTAACAAACGTGTTTGTCTGTACTTTTGAAAACTACAACTTGGAAAAAGTGGATTCCGGGAGCAGTAAGACACTACCTCTCTGAAACCTCTATTTTCATTCGCCCGCTGTAAACACTACCTCTATTGTTATTCAGGGATAGGTGCATTGTTATAGCCTGTTATGTATTGTTTTAGGAACCAATGAAATAACTCGTTCCGAGAGGTAGTGGGCGACCCTCCGGGAGGGCAAATTCTTCCATTCCCGGTAGTTCGAAAGCAAAACACATTTTGATTTGAGTATTGTTTACTTTTCCTAAGCGGTTTTATTTCTACGTAGCAATATTGAGCTTATCATATGCATGTTCGTTCTCACATCTACAAGTGAAAATGAAAATCAGATCAGCACGTGTTTAGAAGATCTTCAAACTGCACAGGACAGCCAACATGATCATCATCATCATGTCAATGGAGACGGTAAAGCCACTGCTAGTAGGGGCGATAAAGCCGCTGTTACAGGGTGTATCGCCATCACTCTCGCAGCAAACTGCCTCCTCGCATTTTTTGATCCCCTCTTTTTTCTTTTCCTCGATGGTCCCTTCTTTACACAATTTCCGAAAATCCTCACACCATTTTTTTTCCACGCATCCTCTTCCCTCTTTTTCGTCGTCCCGTGTTGTCGTGTAGTGGTACCTGAAGCAGGTAGAGTTGGCTTTAGTACAATCGACCTTTCCCTGATCTTTTTCACACTGCGACGTATTGTAGTTTACACCAATATCGTCGTTTTCGCATTGGTAGCACTTCTTAATGTTGGCAGTGGGGACGATAAAGCCGCTGTTACAGGGTGTATCGCCATCACTCTCGCAGCAAACTGCCTCCTCGCATTTTTTGATCCCCTCTTTTTTCTTTTCCTCGATGGTCCCTTCTTTACACAATTTCCGAAATTCCTCACACCATTTTTTTTCCACGCATCCTCTTCCCTCTTTTTCGTCGTCCCGTGTTGTCGTGTAGTGGTACCTGAAGCAGGTAGAGTTGGCTTTAGTACAATCGACCTTTCCCTGATCTTTTTCACACTGCGACGTGTTGTAGTTTACACCAATATCGTCGTTTTCGCATTGGTAGCACTTCTTAATGTTGGTAGTGGGGACGATAAAGCCGCTGTTACAGGGTGTATCGCCATCACTCACGCAGCAAACTACTTCCTCGCATTTTTTTATCCCCATCTTTTCCTTTTGCTCTATGGTCCCTTCTTTACAAATTTTCCGAAATTCCTCACACCAGCTTTTTTCCGCGCATCCTCTTACCTCTTTTACGACGTCGTCTCTTTTTCTCGTGTAGTGGATCCTGACGCAGGTATGGTTGGCACCACAATCAACCTTTTTCTGATCTTGTTCACATTGCGGCGTGTCGTAAATAACACCATTATCGTCATTTTCGCATTCGTAGCACTTGAACGAATAGGCTGTAAAATAAGAGTAAAACATGTTTTCATTAGTGCTTATTGAGAACGAGCATAAACACTTTTTACACTAACATTCAAATTAGGCACGGTAAATTAAAGGATGTGAGCAAATATTGATGTTCATAATACAGAAATGCTCTCATGAATGGTCCTATGGCTGAAAGGAACACGGTTTTTACTTATTACAACTTTCAACGTTTACAAATACTTTCTACTTTTACCGGTCGGGTAAAAACGCAGACTGCAGACTGCAGACTGCAGACTGCAGACTGCAGACTGCGAAACCGCCGAAACGACCGAAACGAAACCGCCGAAACAACCGAAACGAGCGAAACGAAACAAAATCGCCAAAACAAGGAAAACCATTACTTTTATTGAGAGCTAACTGTAAACAGGCTAACCTGGGCGTTTTTCAGGCTAACCTGAGCGATATTCAGGCTAACCGGAGTGCTATTTAGGCTAACCTGAGTGCAAGGTACACTCCGGTTAGCCTGAATGGCACTCTGGTTAGCCTGAATATCACTCAGGTTAGCCTGTTCACGGTTAGCTCTTAATAATGGTAATGGTTTTGCTTGTTTCGGTGATTTTGTTTCGTTTCGCTCGTTTCGGCCGTTTCGGTTGTTTCGGCGGTTTCGTTTCGGTCGTTTCGGCGGTTTCGCTCGTTTCGCTCGTTTCGTTTCGGTGGTTTCGTTTTGTAGTTTTGGGTTTTAGTACATGCCGAATTTTCCTTGTCAATCCGGTCTGCAGTCTGCAGTCTGCAGTCTGCAGTCTGCGTTTTTACCCGACCGTACTTTTACGGGTAAAATCGCAAAAAGGGAAGACTCAAAATTTCGCCTTTTGGAAGCAGTTGGATTTTCGAGTTCCAACTCGAAATGCTAACTCGGAAGTTAGTCTGTCTCGCCAAGAGAAAATTTGTTCTTGGTCTCGCCACTGAAATTGCTTCAATTTCATGTTCAAGCCTTTCAGCCAGCCTGTCGCGCCGGTCTTTGTTTTGTGGTTTCGGCTCAAAAACGAAAGGCAATAGAAATATTGTAATACCTCGAAATAGTCCCCTTTTTGTGCGGCTTTCTTCCAAATTGATACTTGATATTAAGCAGCTATCCTTATTTTTTCAAAAATGTGTTATTCAACATTTATTTTTATTAAGACTTTGTTTTGGGGAGCTAATGGTGTGTATTTATTTTCTCTGCATAGGATAAGCTAGTTTTTCCCGTCACCTAAACAGTGCTAAAAGAAATAATCTACTCATTTTAACCGCGCGGCCCTGAGCCGAGCGCGGTTCTTGCTCTGCACAGCTCTGCACTGCTCTGCACTTGCTCTGCACGGAATTTATTTTTAACCGCGCGGCTATGGGCCGAGCGCGGTTCTTGCTCTGCACGGGATTTATTATTTTTCGTCGATTTTGTCAACATGACGCCATTTTGTGTGTGGTTCAACCGGTTACGCATACAAAGAAAAGCAATGTTCGCACTTTGGCGGATTTTTCTACACTTCAGTACAGCACTCGGAAACCGAGGAACAGCGAAATGAAAAGGAAATTACAAGAAATTACGGTGGTGGAATTTCTGTAGCGATTTGGCAAGTTTCATGAAAGATATAGAGCTTCGAGTGAGATGCTGTCGATAATTGTTTCCATCCTTGGGAATATTTAATATAGTACACGTGTTCAAAATTTTCGCGCAGCAGTAACTCACCGAAATCACTTCAAATTGGCCTGAGGAGCTGGCAAACAATAAAGAATACGACACAGTCACAGTGTAAGTCAATTTTTTCATAAAACATTGAAATTTGTATCTCCTAAAAGAAAATTTTTTCGTTCCCATACGAACTCTTATAAATTGAGTACTCGTAGCGTACTGTGGCTCCTATCGTTAGCTTGGGCTGCCTGTGACTAGTCTGGCAAATGAAAAGAAGTAAATGTAAGTTCTACTAGTCTGAAATGTCATCCGTCCTCTCTTCCTTACCCCCCAGAGGAGGGGTAAGGAAGAGAGGACGGATGACATTTCAGACTAAAGTTCTACACGCCTCACTGATTTATAAATAAATAATGAACCTCTCGCCAGCGTCTCGATCCGTTGCTAATTTTCCGTGGAAAAAAAAATATATCAAACAAAGAAACAAAATTTAGGATGCGAGGACGAACAAACGAGCACCCATTAAAATTTTGCGAGCATTTCGAGCGGAAGCCTAATTTTTCGAGCACTGCAAAATTTTGAGGGACCATTCATGACCCCTCAAAGTACAACGAAAAAGAAACCAACGCAAACCTTTGAACATTTCACGCTGCCGTACAATGGTGTGCGCATTCAGTGCAATCACTGTGAAGCTAATCCGAGCCAGGATCCGATACCCTCAAGAGAATGTAATCTTCAAGTCTGGGGACTAAACATTTTGTTCAAGACCAAATATTTGGACTGTACTCGCACCAGAATAGCCATGGTATGATTCTTCATGGTTAATATGTTGCGAATGCCAAAGAACACCAGGCTGTTCTTCGCAAACTTCACGGTTTATTTCGCTGTGATAGTTATAATAGTCTCTGATCACGTCCCGATTTCGCTCTCTGATACAACGAATAATTTCTAGGTTGTTTTCTCTCTTCACTGACGCGCGACACACCCTAATTCCTAGACAGCCATGATATACGGACTGATTAATTGGTTCTATTGTCTACATTTGAAATCACGGAAACCTCACATAACGCAAATCACTTATCATACTATAAAATGTCACCCAATACAACTAAAAATATCTCGACAGTTTAAAAAAAAAACGGCCTTATGCGTCAGTGGACGCATAAGGCCGTCAAAAACGTAAGTAAATTAGGCCACAATACAGCGAGCTTTCTTCCTAAGAGATACTCGACAAGGAAAGGTCCTTTCCTCCATCGAAAAAAAATTATTTGGGAGAGGCAGCGGTGTGTATATATTTTCTCTGCCCGGGGTTAGTTTCTTTCAGTTCTGTTGCCTGAAAGAATAATAATTTATGCAAAAACACGCGAAAAGACTGCGCAGTCGGTTGCCTAGGGCTAGGGTTTGAGACAAACAAAGCTTTAAATTCAAGACCAGTGCTGCGACTTCTCTGTGTAAACACGCGTTTGAATATTAGGTTGTTTGATACTCAGTGCAAATTCTTACTCTTTCTCTTTGCTGTGAAGCTTGGCCATCGCAAAAGCCTTTTGTAAAAACGAGGTCTCGCCTGACTCAAATATTTGTTTCCCAGCAAGTGCACGTCTGAGAAAGTTGCTCGCGTTCACGTTTCTCCATTCTAGCTTTGCTGTTGTTTACTTTCTTGCTCCAGTTTCAATAATCAGCTATTCAGAGAAAGTTTTCCAACTGCATGAAAACAAGTATTATAAGTTCTAGATGCCTCAGTAATGACAGTAATAATAATGAATTTCCGGCTTCGCGATTCATTACAAAGAAGGCAAAGTAATGCTGAACGATTTTGCGATTTTTTCTTCCAAACAGAAAGTTCTTGCAAGTACTAGTCTTAAAAATACAGTGCAAAACTGAAAGGAACGAAAGTAGACCTTCCCATGTTTCACGCCACCGTACAACATTCCTGAATGCGAAGCCAATGTAAATTACAAATTTGGAGACGAAGAATGTTGTTCAATAAGGCCAATTATTTTTTTCTGAAGCATCTCAGTGGTCCGGAATCCTAAATCCTCGAATCTGATTGGCTAATTCCGCTCGCTCCAGCGGTCCGGATTTTCCCATCCGGACCCCGCGTACGGACCGCTCCGAGTTTTCCAGGACTGTTTTTCATTTCGTAGCGAGACGAACGAAGAACCCATGAAAGTTTTGCTCTCCAAATCAGCAAAATTAATGTAGATGCTCACCATCCGTTGTAAATGTGAAAGGAAAAATTAGCAGTGGAATTAAAGGCCTTGAAGTCCTCCAAAAGGCGAGTACTCATTCTGTTTATAATATTTGACAAAATCAAATTGTTCTAGTTTTGTGGCGGTAGTTTGTCGATCGTTGTTTGTGCATTCGCACTGATTTTCACGCCATTTATACACTTAACTGCAAGTCGCCGGCTTACATACCCGATTGATTCTTTCAAAAGCTAAATTAGTAACGGAATTAACGCCTTGAAGTTCTCCAATAGGTGGGTATTCTTTGTATTTATTGACATTTAATAGCCGTAGTTTGTCGATCGTTGTTTGTGCATTTGCACTGATTTTTACGCCGTAATGCGTTTTACTGCAACTCGCTGGTTTACAGACTCATTTATCCTTTCAAACGCTTTGCCTTTCTGCTACTTTTCCCTAAAACCGAATACTTCTTATCACCATTCGAGAAAATGAGATGTTTTGATAAAAAACAGTCAATTCTCGCAAAATTGTGCAGTGTGCAGGCGACCAAACTACACACTCAGTTCAGCTTCATTCAATTTCACTTTCGTGACTCGCGATTTTTTTATGCTCTCTTTTGCTGCTTCATTGTGCTTTTTTATTATAAAGTTACTTTTCTCCTTTTTCTGATGACCTTTTCCGTGACTACTGTTCACTTGAGCGAATTTATTTTGTTTTATAGCGGTACACAAATCATTCTTCACTTTTGCTGTAGCTTAGCGATCGATTCAACATGGGATGCGCGCGTATAATACAAACACATTTTGCAAGATAATCTTTTTAGTTTTTTTTACCAAGTAGGAAAAAAATAAATAAGTTATTTACCGGCTTTGGGTCGGTCTGTATCGTGAAAAACTGTGAACTCGGCCTTGAAAATGCTGCCCTTCGGGCAGCATATTCAAGACCTCGGTCACAGTTTTTCACCATACGGACCTCCCAGCCGGCAAATAACATATATATATATATTTGGACCTTACCTGCACAGATGAATGCGCAAAATACCAGAGTAGCAATGGCAAGATTCTTCATGGTTAGAACCAGTCCAAACTTTTATCCAACAAAACTTGGTCCAACGTAAACGTCAAACGTAGCCCCAACAGAAGGTGTGTCATTCACATGCAATATTCCTATCTATCTGTTTATAGCAGAGGGGCATTTTGTCTGCGCATGCGTAGCCTACGATCTTCTAATGAAGGCATCCGCTGAAACGCGCCTGCTACGCGCGGACGGAAAATTAAAAATGGCGATGTTCGCGAGAACTTTTCGACGTCTCTTTCAAGTAGTTACTGTTCTTTTCTTGGTTTGTAAATTATGTGATAGTGTTGGAAAGTATGAAAATGGTTGTGTGGTGTGCAGGAAAATATCCCAACCGAGGCCATTCCAGAAAACAACAAGCCTACGTGAACGAGTTGGAGTTTTGTTTTGGTTATTTGCCAGATGGGACGACCGGAAAAATATATGTGTAGGTTGCAGGAGAGCAGTGCAGGGATACCGACGTACTGGAAAGCGAATTCATTACGTTAGTAATTTGGAGACATTGAACATTCAGTGTGCTTCCTCCCCTGTAAACTTTAATTCGTTTTGTAAAAATAGGCTTCAATAAATAGCCTTGACATACATGTAAGTTTACTTTTTTGTTTAAGCTTTAAGTTTGTTGACATGAATCGCAACCAGAGAGGGAGAGTAAGGAAACAGAAAGGTTCAGTTTTAAGAACAGAAAAGTCAGCTAGTAGAACAGAAGAGATGGTAGTTAAACCATAAGAAACGTTTTTAGAAAGGGGGGAAGTGACGATAAGTAAATTTATTTGCTTTTGGTTCCTTCCATTCAACTTTGTAATGGAAGAATAAGTTATTTTATGGACAGCATTCTCCTCATAACTGAAAAACCAGTATCAGACCTAAAAGCTACAATTTACACAGCAGAATAAATACAGTACCTTCAATAAGGAGTAACATCGCAAGCCATTTAAGACTTGGTTTCAGTAAATATGAACCGGTGAGGTGCAATAGTGAAAAATCAAAAAATCTGAAAAAAATTCACAGTATAGCCCTTGGTGAACTATTACTAGAAATATAGTTTTTATTTTGATCCGATTATTATTTTGGGCGTACGGAGGTCATCTTGATTTCGCTGCTCTCGAGCGGTGTTTCAAGGGCTCTCATACCGCACATCGCGAAGACCTCCATTTCAAAATCAAAACAACTTTCCCCAGAACAACAAATAGATAATAAGAAAGAATAGATAATGATAGTCATTTTGAGCGGTTATTTTCTTTGTTTGGATTAATAAAGAATTTTTAGAAGATTTTCAATTATTTACATTTAGTTTGAGCGATTTCTCACAAGTTAAAATTGACAAAATTCAACGGCTAAAATCGTTGACTGGCACATGAGCTAAGGTACAGAAACTTATACCACGTGAAAGAGCATTCTTTCTTCTTGTAAAATCCGTTTTCAAAACCTTGGGTAACTCAAAAGATGATTTTTGAGGTCGCAAAATGTAAATGGCACTTTCGTGAAATTTGAGCTTTGCCGTAACGGCCTCCAGTCGATGAAAACATATCATGTAAACACTTCTAAACAATAAAGCTTCAAATACATTCATTATCAAGCACCATCACACATTTACAAGACTATTATGAGTGTTTAATTATCGTTCTTAAGAAAAAAGTAAAATAATTTAGCAGATTTGTGCCTTTTATTTGACCTCGCGTTCCAAAGTTTACACGGCTCACGTGCCATTTGTCAAGGTCAAAAGCGGTCTTTATCAGATCAAATCGGTTTCAAATCATCCAGAATTTGCTTTTTTAATTTAACACTCGTAAAATAGGATAAAAAGAAGTTCGTACCTTTCACTGAGCTTTCTGTATGTTGAGAAAAATCCAAGAGATCAAAAGAGAGCAAAATCTTCCGGACTGTTTCGAGTCAGAGAACGGCAACATTGCGTTACACTTTTCTGGATATACCGCTGACAAGTAATCTCAATCGCAGTCTTATCTTTGAGAAATGTTTCGTTACATTGGGCAGGAACACTAAATTGACTTACCCTGATTTTGTGTTTCATTCTTTGTTGTTTGCAAGCTTCTCAGGTCGTTCTAACGCGATTTTGGCGGCAGTGGAAACCGAAATAACGATAACTCGCCGAAATCGCGTTAGAACGACCTGAGCAGCTGGCTAACAACACAGAATGAAACACAAAATCAGGGTAAATTTTATTCACAAAATATAAGATTTTTTTTACTTTTAAAGCAAAACCGTTGCGTACCCATACAAACCCTACAAATCGAATCTTTGTAACACAACACCGCGTATAAGAAAGAGTCACATCAGAAGGTAATCTGACAGAGAGCTTGGGGCTGCCTGTGTTTCATTTGATCTCGCGTTCCAAATCATTCTCGTCCCCAGAGGCCGCGATCTTTGTGGTCTGCGCCAGGATCGCGGCCTCTGGGGACGAGAATGGTTCCAAATTTACACGGCTCGTGTGATTTGCAAAAGTCAAAAGCGGTCTTTATCAGATCAAATCGGTATCAAGTCATTCAGAATTTTCTTTCTAACACACATAATAATACCTTAAACGAATTATTGGTCATACCTTGTTGTAAGTGTCCTGGATATAAAAGCAATCCGAGAGATAAGCTAAAAAACAGCTCCAAGTTCCGTGGATAAGACGATAGTTGTTGCGTTACTAGAAAGCGACACCGCTTGTCAAAGGTATTGTTGCAACCTCTCAGTCGTCATTCGATCGATCTCAAATAGTGATCGATATAAATCATAACAAGAAAAAGAAAAAAAGAAACTAGATGAAACGCTTGTTTGACCCTTGATTATTTTTTAGAATATTTGCGTCGATGCTATTTGGCATATGTTACTACCACATACAGAATGAGTTCTTGTAAGTAATTATTCTTCGCAAAAAAAACTTGTTCATTGCAGTTGCCCGAAGTAAGCAGAAAATGAATCAGGGACTTGAGTCCGTCAGACGATAAGAAATAAGCCTTTTTATAAGAATGGCCTTATTTGGCTGTAATATACGAATTTGTTCTCTTGAGCAAACATTGCAAGAGAACTTTGGCCCATTTGTTTACACTATCAATTATTTCATTACTCAATTTATTTACACTCAGTGATTTCTACATACCGTCGACAAGACGATTTAAGTTAGCTCAGCGTCAATTTTTTTAGATTTGAACACAACGTTGAGAAATTTTTAGTTAAATGCCGTTCAGTGAATATGGGCTGAAAATCCAGCCAGTCCTCGATGCGTTACAGTATCAAAATGCATCGACTGATAACAGGGGCCATCTCCCGACTTTTATGTCTGGCTCTGCCGACTCAAACATAACAACTGAGGCAGAACTTCTTTTAGCCAGATCTATCGCTTGTTTTAATTCTAATTGGTGTAATTATCATTAACATTATCACTGATTATAACCAATATTATTATCGTTATTATTATCATCATTTATTTGTATAATTGCTCAGGTGATCATAGAGATACGCGATCTTGCAGTCTTGCTATAATCACCTAGTCCAGTACCTGAACTCTCTCTTCCACTCGCGATATGGGGGTTGAAACAAAAATGAACCAATCAAAAAACTGAATACGCGCGCTTGTGTTAGCATTACTGAAAATGGCGTAGTTCAAGATTTCGTCATTTTCGTGAAAGTAGAGTAGAAATGAGGATTTTTCAGCATGAAACAAATTATCTGAGTCGCAACTATCGTTTATCGGTTTAACCGTTCGTTTTTAGCGAGTCCCTAGTTTAGTTCGACGTTAGAAGAACGTTCTTCATGCTCGCGCGTTGATGTACTATTGTTTGCGGAAAACTTGGTGAGTTGTTTTAAACGGTCTCCGGCTTTCAAATGCTTTTTCCAGTTGTTTTTGTTAGTTAACTCGAACGCGCTCAATTTTCTATGATTACTTCTAGTATAAAATTAATGTATTATTGTGCTCCTATTTTACCAATGGCCGCGAAGTTAAATTCGTCATTCGTACGCGTGCATGCGCGCCTTTCAAGAAATTTTCATCGGTCATTTTCTGCCCAGTTTAGGGTGAAAAAAAATGGCGGATTTCTGTGCATGCGCATTCAAGATATCCTAAACTTCCTCTTCGCGCGCCTGGGTTCAGCCCCTTTGTAGGGCACGAGAAGGGATTGTTCAGGGACCATGATTGAGGTGAAAGCGATGAGTTGATAACATGCAGAAACCAATAAGGGTTGAAACGTGTAACTCCCTATGATTCGTATTGTACAAAGCGTTTGCACATTCGTTTCCACTAAGAACCATATTTGGAAAATCACGAGAAAAAATCAACCAATCAAAATTGCAATATTTGGATTAAATTCACAGCGCGCGCTAGCTCGCGCTAAATGGCGTTATCTTGGTTTTGAACAAGCCTGGCTGAATAAAGTTAAATTTGGCTAAATTCTTCCGTTTCATCGTCATTTAGCAGTCTGGAGAGGTTTACTTCAATACACTTAATGAATTTCTTTAGTTTCTGTAAGAAATTTACGGCGTTTAGGTAGAAATTCAACTAACTTACCGCAAAACCGAAAATGTTGTTGCGTGTGTCGTTACGGGAATGAAAAATCGTTTACCGTGTAACATGGTACCGGGGACAATTTTTTGCGCAACATTTTACTCGGCAACACGTTGCGAGTTTTTGAAACCAAGTCAAAGACCCACAACGCAAGATGACGAATATTCAGAAAGTTGGCTCGTGTAACAGGGCCGCGTCGATTTTTTGCGCAACGCCTTCCCAGAATTCTTGCCGCTTGCGATCTCGCGCGAAATTTAACGAGCCCAGGGAAGTCCCAAGAGACTTGGCTTGAAAACAAACAAAATGGTGTCTGCTGTTGATTGTGGCAGTAAGACACTACCTCTCTGAAACCTCTATTTTCATTCGCCCGCTGTAAACACTACCTCTATTGTTATTCAGGGATAGGGGCATTGTTATAGCCTGTTATGTATTGTTTTAGGAACCAATGAAATAACTCGTTCCGAGAGGTAGTGGGCGACCCGATTGTGGCGACGAAGAGTGCAGATTTTAGAAGCACCCGAGAGTAATGCGACATAAAAACGACGCTGAGAGGATGGAGCTAATTGCAGTAATAACTCTCTCTCTTTACCTTTCTCTCCTCTTCATCACAGTCTACGCCATCAACTAAAAGAAGCAAATTAACAAAGTTTTGACGCCGCCACCGACAACGTCCATCGGCCGCCATCTTTGTTTATATGGCCAGGACGCGCGTTGCTTGGATACGCAAAATGTTGCGTGTCGGATTGCGTGAAAAATCGTTTCGTATAACATGCATGTTGCCAAGTTCATTTTGTACGATGTTGCGCGAAACGTTGACTCGTGTAACATAGCACGAAAAATTGACGCGGTGTTGCGCGAAAAATCGTTGTTGCAAGTTGTCCCGTGTAACATCACCTTAGTTTCTGGTGATAATAATTATACAGTGGAAACCCGCATGTAGGAATCTGCACTTTCTCAACTAAACGAAGAAAAGCAAGGCTGATTGAACAGTTGGGAACTATATATATTTCCAATATTTCGGAAGGCACGGCCTTCCTTCTTCAGGGTGTTACAAAGAATGACTCTAAAAGTTAAACGTTACAAATTTAAAATATAGGAAATACGATATAACAAGCAAATAATGCATGATAACGTACGTACTAATCTAAGTGACGCGGCTAAGAGATAAGTAACGGTAGAAAGAAACGTTAAAATTTGAAATTTAAAAATATGGAGAAACGTTAAAGTATGAAATGCTGTGAAAAAGTTATAAATGGCACAAAAGGTAGAATGCTGATACTAAAATAACGTACTAAGTTTCATCTTTCTTATTTAAACATAAATGGTAATTAGTACAAATTTAGGCTAAAATTAGGTTAATTTTAGGCTGAAGCGTTCCTTATGTTAAGAGGATCTACCTGGCAAATTTAAGCCAAACTGCTTTAGATTCTTACTCGTGAGTTTTTACTCTGCGGCAGCACTAATTTTCAAAATTGTAGTCACGTGATTTGTTGGTGTTTCCAATAAGCAATAACTAAAATTATTCTTTCGGAAATTGTTACACATACAAAGTCTTTTCTACGATTATCCTTAGACATGCAAAATAAAATTAAAAAACAAAAATTATCCGTCGTGGTTCAGGGTGTCCAGAATACGCAAAATTTGGTCATGTCACGTTGTTGTTCCGCAAAGAACGGCCATGAACAGCAATGAAACTGGAACAGTCGAATATTCGACTGAACTCACATTTAATTCAGATCTGCCGAATTTAATTGTTTTAAACGTCGCATCTTACATGGGCTTAATTTGGCAATTTGATTCGGCGCATGTAAAATTCGACTTTTAAACCAGGCCTTACATAAATTTTATTTCAGACTTTGTCGGCTCTAGCTATTGCTCGAAAGTGCAAAAAAATGCTATGAAATTAAAAACCTAGTAAGATGGTTTTAAATAAATTGAGCGTTTTTGTATGCCTTGACTTTGGCAAGTTCCCTCTCGCATTGCAATCTGGAACCCTTGTTTAGCTGTTATTTCCGGGTAAAACACAAGGCTTTATTGAAATGAATTAGATACACAGGTATTGAAATAGAAAGGTAGGAAAACATACAAAAAAAGTAGACCAAGTAGGACCAGCTCACTTGTTAGTTTACATGAAAAATAAAGAGGAAAAGGGATCGCTTACAACAAACATGAGTAAACGACTGAATCGATTTCTGCAGTGGATTTCTGACTTTTCAATTCAAGAAATTGGGCCAGAATCAATTCAACCTAAAAAAAAAATCACCAGTGTTTAAAGCATTCAACAAGATTGAAACCTGTGAAATCGACGTTACCAGTCATGCTATAGAAAAGCTTATGTATTAAAAAGAAAATCATTTCACTTGCATTTTCATCCGCAGTCTGAATAGAGTTTGTAGGCCAGTGTTCCTGCCCAATGTAACGAAACATTTTTCAAAGATAAGACTGCGATTGAGATTACTTGTCAGCGGTATATCCAGAAAAGTGTAACGCAATGTTGCCGTTCTCTGACTCGAAACAGTCCGGAAGATTTTGCTCTCTTTTGATCTCTTGGATTTTTCTCAACATACAGAAAGCTCAGTGAAAGGTACGAACTTCTTTTTATCCTATTTTACGAGTGTTAAATTAAGAAAGCAAATTCTGGATGATTTGAAACCGATTTGATCTGATAAAGACCGCTTTTGACCTTGACAAATGGCACGTGAGCCGTGTAAACTTTGGAACGCGAGGTCAAATAAAAGGCACAAATCTGCTAAATTATTTTACTTTTTTCTTAAGAACGATAATTAAACACTCATAATAGTCTGGTAAATGTGTGGTGGTGCTTGATAATGAATGTATTTGAAGCTTTATTGTTTAGAAGTGTTTACATGATATTTTTTCATCGACTGGAGGCCGTTACGGCAAAGCTCAAATGTCACGAAAGTGCCATTTACATTTTGCGACCTCAAAAATCATCTTTTGAGTTGCCCAAGGTTTTGAAAACGGATTTTACAAGAAGAAAGAATGCTCTTTTACGTGGTATAAGTTTCTGTACCTTAGCTCATGTGCCAGTCAACGATTTTAGCCGTTGAATTTTGTCAATTTTAACTTGTGAGAAATCGCTCAAACTAAATGTAAATAATTGAAAATCTTCTAAAAATTCTTTATTAATCCAAACAAAGAAAATAACCACTCAAAATGACTATCATTATCTATTCTTTCTTATTATCTATTTGTTGTTCTGGGGAAAGTTGTTTTGATTTTGAAATGGAGGTCTTCGCGATGTGCGGTATGAGAGCCCTTGAAACACCGCTCGAGAGCAGCGAAATCAAGATGACCTCCGTACGCCCAAAATAATAATCGGATCACCAAGGGCTATACTGTGAATTGTTTTCAGATTTTTTGATTTTTCACTATTGCACCTCACCGGTTCATATTTACTGAAACCAAGTCTTAAATCCAAATTCACCCTTTCCCCCTGCCCTCCCCACCTGAAGTGTGGGCACAGTAGACAACACTTCACACAATTCTGTTGTTTTATGAGATAGCATGGGATGACATCAGGCTCATTACATCTCAGCTTTGGACCAGCATAAATTTTCTTTTTTCCCTAGGGTATGCATGTTTCTTTGCCTACTGACCAACTGGCAAAATGTGCCTCACCCCCAAACCATGACTTTTAAGGGGGGGAGGGTTGAAAGATTTCTCATTGGCAAAATTCTTTCTTCCACTGATGAAAAAGACACAGGGTAGACATTTTTTTAGTTAAAAAGAAGTGCATGATTTCTTTGCTTGGGAGGCAGCAGGTTTGTTTTTAGTGGAGGCAGCAGTGCAATTTGAGGATAAACTATCATAGCAGAGACAAATTATCAAAATAAAGCAGCTGCAGGCAAAAATTAAAAGGCTTTCAAGGGAACTGGACCATGAAATCAGAGCTTTAGGGAAAATTTGAAGTGCTCTTTCAAAATGTTTTTTTTTTGTTTAAAAAAGACTAAAAATTGTAGAGTAAAGTGGAAATATGTCAAGATTAAAAATGCAGATATGTTTAAGATTTGCAGAGCAAATATCTTCAGATTGACTTGAAAATTTAAAAAAATGATACTGAAAATTAAATTTGTAGTATACTGAAAATGGGATATAAAATATATTTCGTGCAGAAAGAAAAAAAAGAATCGAGTGTAAGAAAATAGAAATCATTGTTAATGTTACATTATTTAAAATCAATACCAAGATTTTTCAAAATTTTAATAGCACATCAAAAATGAGTACAAATATGTTCAAGGCATATATTTATGCCTCACATCACAATCTTGGAAGTATTTGTATATTCTACTAGTTGACCAAGGCATTACAAGAAGTAGTTACACATTAATTAAATAAGTTCAAGAGAAAAAAGGCATCAAAATCAACCACATCAACTTAGTTTCAAGATCTACCACAAGACCATGCACAAGAACAACCACAAGGTCTCAATAGGGGAGCAACATCCCTCCTCTGGATATTACCCCTTAGTCACCTATTGAAGAAAAAGAGCAAAATATATTTTAATTTTAAAATGAGGAAACTTGGAACAGCATGTTCCAAAATATTTTCTTCTAATATAAACCAGACTGCATTCTCCAAACATTTCGTAGCATTAGTATCGTTGTCGTTGAGAAATAAAAATCGAGCGAGGTCCCTTCGCTACTCGTTCCAATGAAATAAAGCTTACGCCATATTCGGTTCGAAATCTACATATTCATACACAGAATGGCCATCTACGACTGCGAAGGCCAACAGTTTTGCTTAACAAAATAAGGTGCACGCATTTTTCTTGGATAAATAAACTAGACAGAATGAAAGAGGAACAAGTAAGGAACGTCTTGACAGTATTGCGGAACTTGGGGGCCCGTCAAAATAAAGAGATTTCCAACAGTTTTTACTCAATCCCGTTGAAGCCCTGATTTTTTTCAGGCTTCTTTATTCCAATTGCTTAAATTGGAAATTCACTGCGAAGATCACATATCACCTTCATATATATAGTTTTTACTCAATTGAGCACTTGAAGACAAAAAAAAGCAACGACAAAATTCCACTAAAACGAAGGAAAAAATAAATTGAAGCCAAAGTGTGGCATAACGAGACTGCAATCACGGCAAAGGTAAATCACTACATACCTTGTACAGAAGATTTGCAGAGCTGCAAGACCAAAGTCCTCCGTGATCCACGGCTTGAAAAAACTACTAAAATTTGCCGAATTAAACTTCACCAAAAGCTCTGATAAGAAGATTAAAATCTTTCACACTTGAACATTTTTTAAAGCCTGGAGTCCTATACGGCTGTAAAGAGAAAGGAAAGACAATGTTGTCTTGAGTAATTTGAAACTTGGGGGCCGTTGGAAAGTAAATGCAAATTCACTTTGAAGTGGAGACAAATTCAGATCAAACTCCAAATTTCCTACCTAAAATAGGGCCGTGTATCTGACGATCGTCTTAACAGTACAACCAATGACTTAAACCCATAAAACCTCAACATCTTGAGACTAAACTGCAACATATCTCGTCTCATATGGACATCTTGAACTTTCGTAAATTAAATGTCAAACTTCACTGTTTTGGGGATTTTTCTTGTTTTGTTCGCAGTTTGATCGTCAAAATATCCTCATCCGAAGTCACGGTGAACACCACGAGTATCCGTAGTGTTAGACATCTATGTAAACGTGTTATTCTCTTTCATATCTCTTCATGAAATCTTTCCAAGTGCGTAGATCACCCAGCTGAAAATCCACCGAAGCGCGCTCAATTGTCGAAATGGCGCCGAGGATCTGGAATTCTCGGAAATTCTCATTTATCTGGCGCATGCGCAGACAAAATGCCCATGTGCTTATGTTGCTTATGATAATTAACAATTATTCTTTGAAATCGAGGTGAATAGTGGCAGAATATTTACCGAGCCGCGTAGCGGCGAGGTAAATATTCTGCCGCTATTCACCGAGATTGAAAAGAATAATTGTTTTAGTATATACACACGAAGTGATCTCAAAACAGACAATCTAGGCATTTTCAAAAGGAAACCTATGAAAGGCAATGTTATTGACGTCTAATTTGACGTCTCAATTCATGCGTGAAACACGTACAAAACTATTTACAGATTCTTTTAACATGGCAAATACACAATCTTCGATAAAATCTTCGTCAAAATGGTCCTTTTACACAGTTCAAATCGGGAACTTTAATCGAAAGTCTGCTTGGAAATCGATAACTGATCAAACAAAGTTTTCGAAAGTCTTCGAAGTTATCGAGAAAGGCTTGTTGTTTGGCTCGTTGCGAAGGTGCCTGTCAATGGCGGCTCGAATTGAGGTGAGTGTTACCTTGTTGTAATATGACCTGTCTTGTTTTCTTGCGGAGATATAAAACTTCAATTCTTCTTTTTCTATTTCCTCGATTTCGGTGAGAAATTCGTTCTGTCTTCTGTCAGGCAAACCAGTCTACAAAAATACTCGTAATGAGACAAATTGTAGTCGTGAAGATTAATTGCTGCCTATTTAACGATAGGTCGAACTGATCACAGTAATTATCTCGATAAACAAACTGAAAAACACTTGTTTGCAAAACATGACTTCGTCACTTATCTTTAAAAACGTTTAGGCCAGAGTTCGTTGCCTTCTTGGTGTTTTCTGGCTCGCTGTCGTCTTTTATTTGCACTATTTTTGATTCCGAAATGCTAGCGAAACGTGAGTTTACGCCGGCCATTTTGTTTATGTTTTATGGGATAATGCATTATCCACTCGCTAGCGAGTGAATAATGCGGCATTAGCCCGAGATAGCGAACCAATCAGATTGCTGGAATAGCCAAGATCACTGAGTGTGTGCAATTCTAACTTTCTGATTGGTTCACTAGATCTCGGTTATCAGCCATTATACCTGTGTTTGACCTTATATGGGAAACGAGTGCGGCAAGTGCCGCTCAGTTTAAAAATTTTCCTGCGGGAAGCGAAAGTTCCATCAGAAAAATGGCAAATTTGGCGAGGTTTATAAGCTTATACAAGAAATAATCAACAGAGCCTTCCCTAAAACCACACAAATACCACAAAATGCCATAGTTGACTCAACTACGTAAAACTGAAAGGATTGATGCGAAATGTTTAATTAAAAATACTTGTAAATGTACAACAAGAGCGACTAAACGAAGAAGAAAAGCAGAAAATAATTTACGGGAAGACCAGAAAACTGACACAATTTCATTCAGTGTTAGACGTAAATGTGGCTCAGCACTTCAGTTAAGTTTGTTACCTTTCAATCTTGATCTTGTCCTTTTATACTTCAATAAACTTCATCGAATCTGAGTGCAATTTCGTTTCAACATAATGTAGTAGTCTTGATGACAGCCGTGGAGCCGTAAACAAGTACAATATGTAAACACTTGCTTCGCTCGTCTTGCACAAGGCCATAATTTCCAGAAAAGCTATTGCTTCGGATCTTCCCGTAAACATTAATTGTTGTCACAATTTTCCAGGATGAAAAGACGATTTCCGAGGAGATTTTCCGAGGAAAATCTTCAGAAGAAAACTCTCTCGCTCGCTTTCCTCGCGTGTTTCATTCAACTCAAAAAGTGAACACCGCGCCACAAATTCTACCTCGCATTTGCATACATTCTGAGATCACATGAGATAGCAAGTCACGTGACTTCGAGCTCAGTGCGAGTTTTGACTTCGAGTAAGGTCGTGTGTGGCACTTTTGTGCTCCCAAAATCGCTCTCGAATACTTAAGTAGCTCCTGTGCTTTATCAAACTGAGGATGTCCTCGACGTCCAAACAGTCCAAGGACGATCTTCTTGCCGAGGAAGCCGGAGAAGAGGGTGAAGAAGACAAGGAATCGCTTACTGACGAACGCAACGCTGTCATTCCACGCGCCTCACAACAACTCAAGAATCCAACCCCCGCTTCTTCGGAGGAAATTAACCTACTCACCAACGCAATACTAGGCTTAACAAAAAGCCTACCAGATCTTCTACCTCCAACTCGTGGAGAGACAAAAGGCAAAGGAAAACGGCCGGCGAGCAAGTCTCCAAACGCCGTTCCCGCCAAAAAGGCAAAAGACAAAGATGGCGAGGCGGGAAGCTCCATGAGCGCCTCTGGCGAGGCGGGAAGCTCCATGAGCGCCTCCGACCAGTCAACTGACTGCGAGATTCTCTACGACTCTGTGCTAAATAGCAAAAATGATGAGTCAGAGCAAAATACCACTCGTAGTGGTGATGAGGACGATTTCCTCTCGGAACTCGTAAAAGAATACGAGTCTGACGATACCGTGGGCGAAAGCCTCGAAAATGAGAAACTAGCCAAGCTAGTTGACAAAATGTTCCGCTGCAAACTAAGCGAGAAAAATCTCAAAGACCGGCTTGAGAGGCAGGAGAGACCGGCTAATTGTACTGCGGCCAAGCCTCCCAGGGTAAACCCAGGCATTTGGCGTCGATTGAGAGAGCCTACGAAGAAGAGGGACTTACAATTTTTCAAAATACAACAAGCCCTCACAAAAGGCATCCTGCCAGTTGTTCGAATAACGGACAAGCTTATGCAGGCGAAATCACTTGATGATGAAGAATGCCAAGACTTAAAGAAACTGGGGCTGGAGACCATGTCCCTCCTCACTCATGCCTCTTATGAGATAAACATGCAACGGCGTCTGCTTCTGAGACCAGATATTGGGAAGGAATACTCAGCCCTCTGCTCCTCCCAGTTGCCATTTACAGATTTTCTCTTTGGAGATGATCTACAAAAGCATTTGAAAGATATTGGTGATCAAAACAAAATAGGGGCCAAGATCACCCCTAATTACAAAGGGCAACGCTCTTTTCCAGGAAGGTCTGGCAATAACAGCTATAAGCCGTCAAAAAACTGGAGAGGCCACAACTCCAAACCTTGGAAATACAAAAACAATGCCAAACAGGACAAGACAAACCGGACAAGCCAATAGAACACTTACTGCCAGCTACTAGCACAGTGAGTATATGTCCACCACTTTGTAACAGTGTATATATAGCTGGAAACATAGCTCGGCATTTCAGTGTCTGGCAGACTTTAACGTCTGATCCCTACATTTTAAGCATCGTTCAGGGTTGTCAACTAGAGTTTTGCAACCCACCTTGCCAGGTGCAAACCCCTAGAGCAGTCATACGTTCTAGTAGAGAGTTTGATATTGCCACTACTGAAATTAAGAAACTTTTAACTAAAGGGGTCATTAGGAAAGCCACTCATGTTCCTGGTGAATTTATCTCAACAATTTTCACCAGACCCAAGAAAGATGGGTCTCACCGTCTTATTTTGAACTTGAAAAAGCTTAATAAGCATATTGTGTACCACCACTTTAAGATGGATTCACTGCATAGTGCAACCCAACTGATGAATCCTAATTGCTGGATGGCTGTCTTAGACCTAAAAGAGGCATACTACTCTGTTCCTATTAGGACTGAAGACAGAAAATACCTTCGTTTCGAACATGAAGGCCAACTTTATGAATTTGTTTGCCTTCCTAATGGCCTCTCTAGTGCACCCAGAATTTTTACCAAACTTTTGAAACCTGCCCTTGCAAGATTAAGGGAGGACGGGGTGCTTTTAGTCATTTACATTGATGACATTATCCTTTTTGCAGATGACCCTCAGACATTGCTCGGTTTTATACAACGGGCTATTACATTGTTGCAGTCTTTAGGATTCACTATCCATTCTGATAAATCTCAACTTGTCCCATCCCAGAGAGTCAATTTTCTGGGTTTCATTTTAGACTCTGTTGCGATGACAGTCTCTATGAAATTGGACAAGGCTGATAAAGCAAAATCAGCCATCCTACAGCTCCTTAGGAAGGAGCAGCCACTTATAAGAGAGGTTGCATCCGTAGTTGGGCAAATGGTGTCATGTTTTCCTGGAGTTAAATATGCCCCACTGTATTACCGTGCTCTTGAAAATGACAAAACTGATGCTTTAAAGATGAATGGGTGTAACTTAGATGAGAGAATGCTCATCTCTGATACCGCTAAGAAAGACATGTCTTGGTGGCTTTCAAATATTGACAATGATCCATGCCCTGTTCTGCCTATGAAATACAAATTAACCCTTAAATGCGATAGCTCTCTAGAAGGATGGGGAAGTGTCATTGAAAATTCTCCCCTTGTTGCAAATGGACGATGGTCCCACAGTGAGAGTATGTGCCACATAAACTACTTGGAAATCAAAGCAGTCCTTTTTGGTCTTGAGTCTTTGTGCTCAGACTTAACAAACTGTAACATCAAAGTGTTGTCTGATAACCAAACAACAGTTTCCTATCTGAGAAATATGGGTGGCACCTACTCTCGGGACTGTAATGAGATTGCAAGGGAAACTCTTTTGTGGTGCAAGGACAGGGGCATATCCTTAACTGTCACCCATTTACCTGGGAAACAAAATGTTGAAGCTGACCAAGCAAGTAGACATTTTCATGATGACACTGAATGGTCATTAGACACTCATGTTTATAACGGCTTAATTACTAAATGGGGAAAACCTGAGATTGATCTTTTTGCATCACGCTTGAATGCAAAACTGCCCTGCTATTCAGCATGGAAACCTGACCCAAGTGCCTATTATATTGATGCCTTTACACTTGACTGGTCTGTGTATAAACTTGTTTATTGTTTTCCACCTTTTAGTATAATTGGGAAAGTACTTCAGAAGATAATATTCGCCAAGACAACAGCAATCCTAGTTCTCCCCGACTGGCCAACACAGTTTTGGTACCCACGAGTGATGTCAATGCTAGTGGCTCCTCCACACCGAATAAAGCTGCAGAAGTCAACACTGACCCTTCCCCACGATGTCAAGAAAATCCACCCCCTTTACCCCAAGCTCCAACTGATTGGCTGTCTTGTGTCAGGGAATCCCTCCAGTTACAAGGAATAACTGGGGAAACTTTGAGCATCATCATTGATTCATGGAGAGAAGGTACTCAGAAGCAATACAGAACCAGCATATCTGCTTGGATAAATTACTGTAAAGAACGGAAGATCAGCATTACAACACCTTCTCTGCCAGAACTGTTGAATTTTCTAACTCTTCAGTCCAAAAAGCTTAGCTACAGTGCTCTAGGAACCACTAGAAGTGCCCTTTCTTCATTCATCAACATTGATGGCTTCAAAGTAGGAGAACATCCTATCGTTTCACGTTTTATGTCAGGTGCTTTCAACAGGAAACCAACTTTCCCCAGATATGTGGAAACATGGAACCCTCAAATTGTCCTTAGCCACCTTAAGGACTACCCTGACGTCAAGGAAATGTCTCTGAAGCAATTGACATTGAAACTGACTATGATTTTGGCCTTAGTGACTGCACAGCGAACACAGACTCTTAAGTTGCTGTCAATTAATGACATGCAAACTAAAGCTGGCAAATATGTTTTTCAAATTACATCCCCTCTTAAGCAAACAAGTGCTAATGGTGGCAGGCAACGACACCTGCAACCTATTGTGTTGAAGAAATATGACCATGATAAAACCCTTTGTGTTTTTACATTGTTACAAGAGTATCTTATGAGAACTGCTAAGTTAAGAGGTTCATGTTCTCAACTTTTAATTTGCCACTGCAAGCCTCATGGGCCTGCATCGAAAGACACTATTTCTAGGTGGCTCAAACAGGTTATGCTTGACGCTGGAATTAATACTTCTGTTTTTAAGCCTCACTCCACCAGAAGTGCAGCCACTTCCGCTGCAAAGTCAGCTAATGTTCCTTTAGATGAAATTATGGCCACTGCTGGCTGGCGTTCAAGCTCTGTATTTGCTTTTTATTATAACAAACCCCTGTCTAATGATAGTTCTTTTGCTAACTATGTACTGGGGAAGAATTAATTAGTGCATTGGTAATAAATGCCATGTTTACCATTTCTTATTTGGAATGTGTACTCTTTATTTTTTGAGGGCCCTATAGAGCTCTAAAATCTCATGTGATCTCAGAATGTATGCAAATGCGAGGTAGAATTGAATAATTAAACGAGACTTACCTGTAAGTTGAAGTTTGATTGAGACTCTACCGTAGCATTTGCAGAAATGAAGAGATCACATCCCTCCCTATTTCCCACCCTGTATGCTAACCTTATCACATCTAGTCATTATTCCTATCACTCTGTGGTACTGCATACATCAATTCATTATTTATGTATGAGGAAGTCTACAGGACTCCTCAAAAAATATGCTTTCAAGACTGAGCTCGAAGTCACGTGACTTGCTATCTCATGTGATCTCTTCATTTCTGCAAATGCTACGGTAGAATCTCAATCAAACTTCAACTTACAGGTAAGTCTCGTTTAATTATTCAATTTTCCCGCCTCCTCATACTATTACTTCGTTTACATCGAAATGAAATGTCCAGTTGATTTATACTAAAGAAGAATTTAATAAAACAATTATTCCATTCGCCCTTGTTGGATACGAGTGGTTATAGCCAACTCGGCGCTTCGCGCCTCGTTGGCTATTTACCACCTCGTATCTAACGCGGGCTCATGGAATAATTGCTAAATAACATCCATAGCTATACAATCTCGTTCCCAGAGTCCACAGGCTCCACGGTCAGCGGTTTAGTCGCCGGGTGAAACTCTGGGGAAATGGAATTTTTTTCCCACGAATTCATGGGTTCCGGTTGTTGTGCGCATGCTTAGCTAGTAAAACGGAAGTGAAAAAATCGGGAAAAACCGAAGGCTCAGGGGTCAGTATAAAAATCTGAGAACTCCACTCTCTCGATCGCGACATACGACTCGATATACAACACGTAAAGTCAAGTCGATCAACGCTTTTATGGGTGATTTAAAGGCTCCTTTGAAGAAACAACAGTTCAACGGGAAAACTGCGATAGATCGATAGTGCTGTTTGAAAGCAAAACATGCACGTCAGATTGTGTAAACTCCTGGAGGACAAACGTAAACAAAGGGAGTCGTAATGCCAAGTTGTATACGAATGTATTTTTTCTCTGGAAGAGATCTTTCGAGGAAGGCCGGTGGTCGAATATACATTTACACACAGCATTGTAAACGACGACCGTGAGAGCATGGAGCAACTGCACGCCGATCGAAAGCTCATTTCGAAAATCAAATTTTCATTGAAATGCAATCGAAAAGGCAGGTAAGCAATAATGTGCCGTATTTTCCACTACAGTGGGAGACTACAGTTGCAAGATTGGTTTCACCAAAAAAGCTGGAACTTTGGCGGTCCGTGGCAATAACAGATATGTAGCGGTTTGGTTGTCATCCCATGGAACTTCTTGCTCGTTTGTCATCGGTTTTACGAATGATGCAGGTTTCGCTCCCAACCGATTTCGCACCCACCGAGTTCGCCCCCACCGATTTCTAACGTAGTCACGCTTTTCTCATGCTTAAAGAACGAGAAATATTCTAGATAGTTTTACTCAAATTAGTTCATTTTCCCTCTGTTGTTGACGAAGTTCCTCGGTACATTTTCGTCATGACTTAAAATCGAAAATTCCTCTGGCCTTTTTAACTCATTAGACAAATGATGAATTTGTTTTACCTTTAACCGAACTATTTGTAGATAAACGTGACTGTTTAAAGCATTTATAAAATGCTGTCACTTATCAGAATACAGTGTAATTGTACTTTATTTTTGCTGAAATTAAGTTCGCCAAGGGTGTTTCTTTGAACTGATTTAGCTATTTGTAACATTCACTGGGTGCTACCATGTGGATACTGGTTGAATATGGTATTGGTTTTCTGTAGATAGCCTACCCCCAACTGCATGCAGCCAGCACAGCCCAAGAAATACTACTTGTGTGTCATAGATTGCTTGAATGGCTTGTTATATGTTACCCCATTTCTGTAGCATTAAGTGACTAGGCATATCTCTTCTTCCCCTGTCCCCCCGGATGGAATATTAGTCCATTGCAGGAATACTGCCAAAAGTATATTTTTTGGAACCCATTTATATTTGAGAGTTAAGTGTCTTTCCCAGAACACAACACAATGACCCTGGCTGGGGCTTGAAACCTGGACCATTCAATCCGAAGGTTAGTGGTGGGGCCTTACATTAGCCCACTGTGCCTCACATCTTGTTTGTTGTACTACAGGTTATTTTGGCAAGTTACATAGATT
Organism: Meandrina meandrites; assembly: GCA_963693305.1. NCBI lineage: Eukaryota > Metazoa > Cnidaria > Anthozoa > Scleractinia > Meandrinidae > Meandrina > Meandrina meandrites. Next base: position 38,005,670 of record OY855908.1, read on the forward strand.
TGATTTGATTCGGCAGATTCAACAAAACAAATATTTGTAAATAAACATATCTTGCAAAGACCCCTGAAACTCCACAAGACTGTCAAGAGGTGTGGGCTGGAATAAACACCACCCAGTAACTTGTACAAAACACAAAATGATAAGCAGTCAGCATGAGTGGCAAAAATGTCAACTTTATTCTCATGTAACAGTTGGTGGACATAGGTGTCTATTGGTTGTAATTTAGCCAACTGCAGGACCTGCAAAAACAAATTAAAATATATCAGAAGTCCATAACTAGAAGTCTACATCTGGTATTGGGGCGCATGCTATGTCTTTCGCGTGTAGGCTATTTTTAGAAACTGATGTCTCGCGAGAAAATGACGTAACCCACTATTTCGACACGATTGGAGTTCTAAGTTGCGGCCGAATATTTTGGAAAGTGGCAGGTGAAATAAATCAAATCACATCAAAACACTTGACAGGCCATTCTCTTTAATTCTCACATTTCGACAGAAGTAGTATCGTAGATAGTGATTTCAAACGTCTGTTCAGTGGCATTTGAAGGCGAGTGAAAAAGCAACCCGTCGCCGGGTTTCCGTAGACAAATTCACAGAACAAACAGGTCGACGTTTTATAATTTACGAGAGAATTCATGAACAGAAGTTCCCCAAACTTTTAGTAGTTAAGTGTGTCTTTATTTTGTACAGCATATCCTCGTGTTAAAATACTGAACAACATACACAACACAATAGCTGCACACTGCGAAGTGCCCGAGAAGCACAACTTGAATTAAACTTTTGACGGATGTGAATGAAATCATCATTGTTCGATGAATTAAACTCGTATTCTATTCATATTAAAACAAGTACATTACCTTAGTCAGTCTTTTGTTTTCATGCCGTCCTTATAATTCCAAAAACATGCGAAACTCGCCAAACTTGTCGTTTTCTCAAACGAATCAAACTTCATTCTGTTCATTCCGCGCTCGATGTTGAGCGCTTCAGGGACCACGGTTTTGTTTTTCAAAATAGCAACGAACCTGTGCCAAAATGCACTTGCTCTCTTAATGCCTGTCTTCATCTTGAGAGTACCATTAATCTTTAGTGTCTTCGCATTTTGAATTAGCCTATCTTGCCCGCTGCCATTTCGTATTCTGACTCCAAAACACTGAGGTCCTCTCGCTTATTTGGATGCTCCGAATTTTTACAACTTCGATGCTATCGTCATCGATGAAAGATGGCCTGATGATTCTTGTCCGGACGATTTAATCCTCACAAAACGGAAATTACGATGACCAACAAACAGAAATTTCGTAATGCCGTTCGCTCGAGTTCACTCGTCCTCTGCAGTTCTGCTTTTCTTCAAAAATTTGTTCAACCAATCAAAGGCGAGAATTAAAACATACTTCAATGTGATTGGCTACTTGTTCGCGGCAAAGCTGTTCTAAAAATAGCCTACACGCGGGGAACGCGAGGAACGCGAGGTACACGCGAAAGACATATCTCAAAGCCTATTACCAGAGATGTAGAATTCTAGTTATGGACTTCTGAATATATCTATGATCACAAAAGGCGCTTTATGGTGTGAGCCCTTGAAGCCATTAGAAAGAAATGATTGTGTAACAATTGCAATAGGGAATGATAGGACAGCACAACTCTTGGTTAAGTCTTCATTTGAGCCTAGTGGCCTATACGTCCATCCAGGTTTCCACAGTCTTAAGCAGTTGGTGGTTTGGCTGGGGTGGTGGTAATGGGGTAATTTTAGAATAAATTATTGTAGGAACCAAGAGAGAGAGAGTTATATCTTTTCAATCTGAGACCAATAGGTAAACATTGTAAAAGTATATCAACAAGCAAAGTGCAGTTTTCTAAGTAAGGACTGGTGTTTGAACTTTATATCATGCCCTTTCAAGGTTCAATGTGGTTCACAATTTTTTCACATACCAACTGTCTAAAGAAATTCTTATAAACAGTTGCATGCCCTGTTGCAAATATGGAAGTTTTCTATTTCCTTTATTACAATAAATACTCTACATAATCAATGTCCGATAATTTTCAATATAAACAATATTCCTGCATAACAGCTGATAACAGCCGGCGTTGCACACAGATGTAGTCGCCGGGATGTATTAACGCTTAGAAAAGCACCAGAATTTATCAAAAAAATCGGAGTTGTATAAAAAACACATCAGATAAGTTCCAGCTCCTCGATCGAAGAAACTACTATTAAAAAACCGGGTGAAAAATGGGTGAATACCAAAATCTAAAGCTAGTTTTTACCTACCTTGAAAACGAAACGGGAAATGGCATCATAAATCGCGGTTTAAGGCCAAGATACTGCAAAACACAAACGAACGAACTCGAAAAATCTCGGCAAAATGGCCGCTAAAGCTTCATAAGCAACTTCCGGAAATACGTCTGAGTTCGAAGGCTATTGTATTGAAACAGCCAATCAAAAAAATTCGAATTAATTCGAATAATTCCATTTCCCCAGAGTTTCACCCGGCGACTAAACCGCTGACCGTGGAGCCTGTGGACTCTGGGAACGAGATTGGTAGCTATAGAGTCACGCCACTTCCAAATTAGGCAATCCGCAACCAGAAAAAGCCATCAATCAAGTTCTTATTATTTATTGCGGTTTCTGGATTGTTCTTCGGGTGCCTTGGTGTCTGGCAACCAAATTTGCATGCTGCTGATAGATCAAAGGGCTATTCATAAAACCTATTATTTTCGGACCCTATCCACGTATGACTGAGGGTCTCAGTGGGGGAGGAGGAGACCTTTGACGGTTGGTGGCTAAAAATGTTGCTTTTAGACGGTTGACGGTAAACATTTTAGGCTATTTGACAGTTGACGGCTAATTGTGGATGGCTCAATTGACGTTTGATGGTTAAGTTTTTTTTTTCCATTTTTGACGGTTGACGGTAATTTTTTCGGCCGTTTGGCAGTTGACGGTTAACCCCAGAGAGACCCTCATGAAGAGACCCCCTACCTTGGAGACCTGGCTAAGAAAAAATTAACACATATTATGGATTTAACGCAAAATGCATTCAATTGGGTTCAATGCATTGTTTTAATAAGTTAATGTTGTTTTTGAAAACTTAATGATTGCGGTTTCGCGACGCACCGTTTTGATCACGCTGTAATCTTCAGAATATAATTTAAATAAAATTTAAATAAAATTTAAATATAATTTAATATAATTTTAAAATTGTCAAGCGCCTTTGAACTTATGGAAATGGCGCTATATAAATGATTATTATTATTATTATTATTATTATTATTATTATTATTATTGTTAATATTAAAGTAACGTAGGTTTTATGCTAGATCAGCTACGAATCAGACGAGTGTAACAATCGCATCTTTGTCATGAACAGTCGGTTGAGAGATTTCATCCACAATAACAATTAATCATGCACTGCATTATTAAGCCTTGAAATTCAGAGTCTGAATTTCAAGGCTTCTGTGTTTCGCAGGGGAAACTATAAAAGTGTGACAGCAATTTTTGAGACATCCTAAGATGACATTTTTGGTAATAACTCGCATACGTCACTATACATACATACTCAAAGATACATAATTCAAAAGAAATGTCTGGCATTATGCCATACAAAAGCAATCTGGCATAAATTACTGCAAACACCACTTTCATTTTGACAATATGTTTTACCAAGTTGTGGAAATCGCTCAAGCATAAACCTCTTTTCTTGATTACTGAAGCCGGCAAATCTTGCTTGATCACAGCAATTTTTATGATTTTACATTATTTCAGGATTCTTCTGTCAGGCTATTAAAATTCTAAGTAATCATTTAGTGTTTTTCTTTTCAAAAATGCGTTTAAAAAGGGATGTTTCAGACCAATAAAAAATTCGTCCCTGTGTTTTCAGCAAGGCTCCGCCAGAGTGCAGTGCAGTCTGGTCGACACGCAGGGCATTGTGGTCCGCTGAAAGCGAGGCTCCATGCTACCACAGCGCAGTGCACTCTGGTTAAGGTGGGGGTATACCCGATTTTGAGTGAAATTTTAAGAGGTTTAAGGAAGGGTTAGAAGAAAGAAAATTATTTTTGAAACACCAACAGACAGTTGACCCCCACGCAAGAGCACCCCAGGTTGTCAGGGGACTGTTTGGGTGTCCATATACTAATTTTTAACTTCAAATTCTAATTTTAAAATCACATTAAATCTTTAATATTTCTTATTTCTTCAAATTTTACTAATCCTTTGAGAAAACCTATCTCTTTCCAAACATCCCCAAAAATCACCAAAAAATTTACAAAACACCGCTTAACATAGCTTTGTGAAATGAGCATAGAGCTTCTGGACTACTTGAAACGCAGACGAGATATTCGCATTAAACCAAGTTTAGCGGTGGAAAAACAGGCTTCAGGTGTACCCCCGCCTTAAAAGATAGCAATGACGACAAAATCTCGATTTTGCTTACATTTATATCATATTCTGATTATAACTGCTACTCGCTTGCTGCGCTTGCAACAATAATCGATTTTACCCTTTGGCCGTGAAAAGGGATTACACGCACAATCCATGAAAAATGATAATAGTCTTGCGAATCAGCTTAGCGCGCGGGTGAAGTCATGACTCAGACAAAGAAACCGAAATGGCGCACGATTTTCCTAAAAGACAATCTAAAACAGCTGGATATAATCACCGGCATTCTATTTTTAAACCTCGCGCGCTTCGCTATTGCATCACTGTCTTTGCAGTTCCGGTATTCATCATTTTATAGCCCATATCATCTTGCTTTTCATGGGAAGATGAGGAGGGAGGGAAGGGATTAGGATTCCTTCAGAGCTGTCAATCACTCAGTATCACCTATAGTACTTTGTAAGGTTGAAATCTCGGTGTTTATACTGGACATTCATGCACAAAACTGGCGCAAAGTTTCAAGAATTACTAGTACTGCTTTACCGCGCCCAGTAAGGAGATAATCAGTTCATCGATTGTGCCGTTTGTTATATACTCAGACAAAATGGCCTGAGTACGAACAGTTCTGAACAGTTTAATAAACGTCACTGTGCACAAAAATAAGGCGGCAAAAAGATGCAAAAACACTTACATTCGCACAGATTATGGATAAATCGACGCAACATGCGCTGTTTACCTGTGCTTTCTAGAACTACAACTTAGAAAAAGTCGATCGCGGAAGAGCAAATTGTACCATCCTCCAACACCGGAAGTCCGCGATTCACGGACTCATTGTCAAATATGACAAATCTGATTGGCTGAAAAATACAGAACGAGTCCTCTGCGCATGCTCAGAAATTGGGAGCGACCAGAGGTCTCGATTCCTGGCGCAGACCAGAAGGATCGCGGCCTCTGGGGACGAGAATGCATTGCCGGTCGTTCGAAATTATTGTATGGTTTACTGTTCATAAGTGGTTTATTTCTAGAAATATTGAGTTAATCATGTGTTTAGTCTTTCATCTACGGGTAAATGAAATCAGATCGGCAGGTGATTAGAAGATCTTCAAACTGCACAGGACAGCCGACATGATCATCACCATGTTAATGGAGACGGTGAAGCCGCTGTTACAGTTTGTGTCGCCATCACTCACGCAGCAAGCTGCCTCGCACTCTTTTATACCCATTCCCTTCCTTTCGTCGTCAGTCCCTTCTTTACGAATTTTCTCATACAGTACTTACCCGCTTATAAGAACCTGCAATTTAAGAACCTGTTAGTCTAAAAATATCAATTTAGACCCCATTTACATAAGAACCTATTTAGCCTAAAATTTGAAACAGGTTCTTATAGAAAGGTTCTTATAGAAATTAACCTAAAAAAAACTTCATGCAAAAAAACATAACTCGAAAGTAGTGAACTTGAACATGTATACACTTCTAAATTTGGTATAAATAATGTTTGAAAACCTTGTAAATTTTCATTACATAAGGGTTCAATTTGTTTTCGGACTCCCAAATTGTTTTCGGACTCCAAATTTTCTTGTTTATTAAACAAGTAAGGCGTCTTTTTGGCTTAATAAACAAGTTTGACTAGTGAAAGTTGCTTATTAAACAAAAAAGACCCTGTTTTGGCATTAAATTAATATACATGCCACCTTTCTACCATTCACAGGTGTATAATATATTTCTCATTAAATAAGAACCTATTTAAGAACCTGCGTAGCCTAAAATTCCACTAAGCACCATTTACATAAGAACCCGTTTAGGCTAAATTTGAAAAATGGGTTCTTATAAGCGGATAAGTACTGTATTTCTCACAAATATCTTTTGTGATGCATCCACTCGCTTCTCTTTCCGGCGCCCCGTCCTTTGTTGTGATGCCGTGCATCTTGTAGCAGGTGAAGTTGGTGGGGCAATCGACCTCGGTCTGCTCTTCCTCACATTGTTTCGTGGTGTAGCCTTCATCTCCATCTTTATCGTCCTTAGGGCATTTGTAGCACTTGAAGGAATAGGCTGTAAAATAAAAATTAAACAGGTTTTCATTTGTCCTAATTGAGAAAGGTCATAAACATTAAAAACATGAAACAAACAGCGGTACTAAACATTGTGAAAAATCGCATTTTACTAACTTGACTATTCGTATGCTATGCAACATACATTTTCAAAAGTATGACCGTTACAAAATTTTAACGACTATTATATATTGCTATGAAAAGGGTCTGGAGCCTAGACTGAGACAATTGATCTACAGCAGTAACTTAATATTGCCTCTCACTGCCAACGTTGGCATTTAATGAAGGTTCTAAGGGACTGGGACGATTACTAGTTTGCATTGAAGGAAGGTCATTCTTTGTCATTTGTTTCCACACATTTTGCCCTTTTTAGTGCAGAAATATTGTGATGGTTGTGTAGGGCTGTCGTTAGCCTGCGAGCAGGCTCACCTTTGGGTTACAAGCGCGCGGCGAAGCCACGAGAAAGTGAGCCTGCAACGATCTCTGTATTTTTTTCACTTCCACCCCGGAAACCACAGGAATACGATAAGCTAATTAAATTTCACCGGAAGTTTGATATTTGACAGCGCGATGACAGCGGCTCGCTAAACTCCTTCTCCATTACTCGCTCGGCAGAGCAAAACACGATCTGCTTCAAATATCTTATCAAAAGAAATCTTTTCTAACAACACCAAACACCGAAAACAAATTTTGAAATTTCACTGAATTCCACTGAATCGCTTAAAGACGAATTTACAAAATGGCTGCACGTGAGAATTTCCCTATAGCTTGTGAACTTTGAAATTCCTTTTCTAAGACTCTGATAAGAAATTGTTGTTGGTGTTATCAATGATAATTACTTACATCTTTACCTTTTATTTAGGGTAGAAAATAACGCAATAGGATTTAAATTATTCTCGTACTCGATTTTTGTCCAACGTAAATAAATATTACTTGACTTCCTGGTGGATTCCGTCTTAAACTTTTGCCGTATCCAGTCGGCAAAACGCATGAAAACGGCGAGTACATCATTCGACAAAAGTTTTTTGACAGCCGTATCCTGCATCAGAAATACGCGAACAAAACTCTCCTGAATCCATGTTGACGAACTGTTTACACTTTATGATACCGCGCGGCAAATTACCGACTCCGTGGGCGGGATCTCATCAAACATAATGGATTGACAGTTTTGTCACCTTCGCGCTTTTCGGCCAATGATATTTCACGTTGTTCAGGCAGTCATCCACATAGCGATCGTAAAAGGTGGGATTATAGGGGCGGACAACATCTGCTTCAAGTTTTGACATAACTTGAAGCAGATGTTAGTCCGCCCCTATATAATCCCACCCACCGCGCCTATAATCCCACCTTTTACGATCGCTATGTGGATGACTGCTTCTCGAAAAAACGAAAGGACGAACCAGACAAACTTCTCGACCGCCTAAATATAAACTACCATCCCAACATTAACTTTCCTGTTGAAGAAAATCCGGATCACTTTCTGGACACTGCGTTTACCTACGGCAACGACGGTTTTGACTGCAAAGTATACAAAAAACCAGGAAAATTACCTACACACTGGACATCAGAGGTACCAATGAAATGGAAGAGAAATTGTATTACAGGAGCCCTACACAGAGCCAAAAACATCTCCACAAATCTTGACCGCGATATAAAAGAAATAAAGACCACTTTCTTAAATGCTGGTTACCCAAAGAAATTTGTATCCTACACCATCGACAATTTCGCATCGAGCAAGTCATCTGAAGATGAGCCCTTGATTCCCGATTTTCTTTTCGAAGAACGGAAAAAGATTTGCATCAAACTTCCCTACTGCAAGAAGAATGAAATCACAAGCAAAAAGTTTATTTCAAAACTGAACTCTTTCACCAATTTCAAGTATATTTTCATAATTCTGTGGCAAACTCGACAAATCAAAAGCCTTTTTAGTCTCAAGGACAAAAACCTTCACAAGTCCCACGTCATCTACGAAGGAGAATGTTCATACGGAGAAGACTATGTAGGTGAAACAATGCGAAATCTTGAAGTGCGAATAACTGAACATTCTAACATCTGCCACACCTCGGATTCGTCGTTGCCTCGTCTACCGGAAAGAAGAACGAGCAGGTGTTTTGACGTTATGTGAAGCGAAGATCCATATCTCAAGCCACCAGTAAACAGGAATCAAAGGCCCTTTGGGCTGTCTCGTGTCTCTTTTCAATATTTTTGTGTAATTTGTGATTTCAGTGTTAAAACGTTAAACCACAAGGTATAGCCTCGTTTTGGTGCTAAGTTTGTTTTCGTTCTATAATTTTATAAAATGACTGTTCTTTTATAATTCTTTTTGACGTATTGATGTCTTGTTTCTTTTGTTTTTGTAAAGTTCTGAGGCTCATAGGCTAGTTTCTACCAGGTAGTTTTGTTTTGTCTTAAACTCAACCTGACAGTTGCAATTCGCTAAGGGTGCAGAGGATTACAAAGAAGGTGCATTGCAAATTAGGAAAAAATAGCTGCCCCCTTTCTTTGTCCGTGGTATATGCTAAAGTGTAAGATCAATGTAAGATATTGACTTTGATCAGTAGTAGAGAGTATTCTGGTCTCGAATTGTCACTATTCGTTATCGTCGCTATTTAGGACTATTCGTCACTATTTGCAACTATTCGTTAGTATTTCAAACTATAGTATTTGTCACTTTTCGTTACTATTCAACTACTATTCGCTACTAGTTGTCATCATTCACGACTTACGACTCGTATCAGGTCGTGTATATTGGACATGGATGTTTTATCACATACTATTCGCGACTATTCGGGAGTATTCGTACTATTCGCGACTATGTGCTATTCGATTTTCCAGACATCTATTTAGACCAAGCCGTCATTCAACACAGGAGAGGGGACTGCTCAGAAGCTTTTTAGTCAGAGAAGCGTGGCTCGACATCAGACTGAGGCTGTTTGGTGAAGAATATCGAAAGACTGCTGATAGCTTCCATAAAGTAGGGGCTACACAACATTCACTGGGCGACTACATCTCCGTTCTTGAGCCCAAGAATCATGCACTTGATATCAGACGGAAACTGTTTGGTGAAAACCATTCAGAGACTGCGGACAGCTATCTTTCAGTGGGGGTTACACAACATTCAGTTGGAGACTACAACTCTGCTCTCGAGTCCAAAACGGGTGCACTTGAAATCAGACGGAAAACTGTTTGGTGAGCATGACTAACAACAACCATGAAGTGAGGGTTACACAACATTCACTAGGAGACTACAACTCTGCTCTTGCCTATGAGAAGTGTTCACGTGATATCATACTGAGACTGTTTGGTAAAAAAAACTTCCAACGACCACTTACAGCTACCATTCAGTAGGTGTAACACAAACAACATTCACTTGCCGACTACAAACACAGCATGAAAACATAACTTTACTGCGGTGTAAAGCTGAAGTAAAGCTGGCGTAAATTTGGAATTTAATCAGCTTTACGCGACCTTTACATTGTTTAAAGCTGACCTTTAAACCAGCTTTACACTCATGTCTAAAGCTGGCGTAAAGAGATTGAAACATTTGAGCCACATTTACGCCAGGTTTACGCACGGTAGCGTAAATGTCAGGTTTAACCACCTCTAAGAACCTTTAATTGATGGCGTAAAGTTGGATGACCAGCTTTAAGGAGATTTAAGCCACCTTTAATTTTCTGTAAATCTCCATTTTCGTGCTGTGAAATTGTCCGCTCTTAAGTCCAAGGAAGCGAGCGCTTTATATCAGATGGAAACTGTTTGGAGGATATTGATATACTGTCTCTGATATTCAGAGACAGCTGACAGCTACCATTCAGTAGGGGTGTTACATATCATTCACTGGGCGACTACATCTCTGCTCTGGATCCGGATCCAAGCTTGTACTTGATATCAGTCTGAAACTGTTTGGTGAAGAACATTCAGAGATGGCTGAGAGCTATCATTCAGTAAGGGCTACACAACATTCACTGGGCAACTACATCTCCACTCTGAAGTCCAAGAAGCGCGCGTATGATATTAGAATGAAAGTGTTTGGTGAAGAACACTTACAGACTGCTGACAGCTACCATTCAAAAGGGGTTACACAACATTCACTGGGAGACTACATCTCGTCTCTAGTCAGACAAGCGTGCATTCGACATCAGAATGAAACTGTTGGTGACTGAGGACACCCCAAAACGGTCACAGCAATCGTTCAGTATTGTTTCTTATCAGTATTGTTTCTCATTTTTAGCTCATTACCGGGTGAGTATACTGAATCATTACGAAAGTAAGTATATGAAACTTTATTTAAACAGGGTGGGTCATTCAGGTGGAAGACTGGTATCTATAGGTGCGCTGCATCTAAAACTTACATCACATTAAAATTTAAGATTAAAAATAGTACTCCTTATTACAATGCTATTACAAAAAGAGGCTAAAATATACTTTACCAAAAAGCTATTATAACAGGAAATGTTTCTCTAGGCTGTAAAAAGTTTGTATGTTATCTACGCTTGCAACTTTCGCGCCTCTAAAAAGAAAGGTGTTTTTAGAAGATTTACCATTTCCGGGGATGGGGAAAGCAGAGACCAGGGAAAATTTTGCTGGGATAATTTTAAGTCTTCTTTTTTTCATATGCGAGAAATAAAAATGGCGAACATGGTTAAATTGCGCTGTTTTCCATTTCTTTTGTGATTTATTGCCCGCTTTCTACGAGCCAAGAACAATGTCAGAAAATAGAGTACATGTTTCTTGCGACGAAAACGCTGAAAATGGAAATACCGGAATGTTTGTAACGAAATAGCATTCCCAAGGCAAATTACACCGAGGTAAACTCACCGCGCGAATACGTTACCGGGGTGTTTGCCGTCACAAACTTAAGACGGAATCCACCAGGACGTCGAGTAATATTTATTTAAGTTGGACAAAAATCGAGCCAGTACCAGAATAATTTAAATCCTATTGCGTTATTTTCTACCCTAAATAAAAGGTAAAGATGTAAGTAATAATCCCTGATAACACCGACAACAACTTCTTATCAGAGTCTTAGAAAATGAATTTCAAAGTTCGAAATTTGTTTTCGGTGTTTGGTGTTGTTAGAAAAGGTTTCTTTTGATAAGATATTTGAAGCAAAAAGCTTGCAATAAGGTGTAAATAATTTTGGTACATAATTTTGTCCAATAACTACTCGAAGTCCTGGCGGATTCCGTCTTAATACTTTACCAAGGTCATTAATCTTTCACACTGTTTTCGGCGCGATATGCGAAAATGGATAATTCGAGGGTGCTTGCTAGCATCATCTCGCTTTTATTATTTATACTGTTTCGACAGTCCTCTACTGCTTTGTTATGTCAGTGTTTCAGACACCGAAGAATTAGAAGGCGAAGACTCCGTTTTTATAAATCTCCTTGTTGGATGTTTCTAGGCCTAGAGATTAAATCGAAATACATATAAGAAAATGCACTATAGATCTTCCTTGACTTGTGTTGTATTTAAATGCCAAATTTCCAAAAAAAGTAGCTTATACTTACAAATCAGCAAGCCATTCAGCCATGATTCTAAGAAAGACCACGCTTTTGCTGCCTTGAACAAGCAAAGTTGACCTCCGGAAATCTAAACCACATTTAATTTCAAATTTCTCTGTTTATTTTATTTGCTTATCTTCGAGGTTTGCCTCGCGATTGGTCATTTTATCTTGGGGTACTTGAAAAACCTACCTATTTACCTCGGTAACTTGCATGGGCGATTCTTTTGTTCATACACCGCGACAAATTTACCTTGGGAAATGTTGGTCACACACGATTTGTGAGTTTTCCGAGGTAAAGAGTCCATTTACCACGGTAAAAGGACGATGTGTAACCGCAACTGTAGAAGTTTGACACACTACACTTAACATTAACACTTAAAGCTATTCCGTACTTGAAACCCTACATTGCTACACAGATCAAGTAATTTGTTCCAGTCAACTCTTGTTAATTACATTTTATGCAGTCACGAAAAACCTTTCGGTAACGATTCTCACGTCGCGACCGCAATCCTCAACTCGAAAAAAATCTCTGAACTTTTCTAAGCGCAATAATCAGGAAAAGAAGAGCTACAATCGAAGCGATCACGCGTTCAGGATCCATGGCGGATTTCTTGTCACGTGAGGGGAAAAAGAAACATTCGAGAAACGTCCAGACTGTCACGCGAAAGGAAAAAGAAACATTTAAGGAATGTCTATATTTATTCTCGCGTTTCGTTTACTAACGCAGCTGACTGATTTTATCTCAGTGTGCTGATAAATATTTCTCGATTATCAAAATCTATAATCAGAGGGCTAGTTTCGTGGTCTGTATGTTTTTTTTTTTTCACTTTCTAAAATAAAAGTTGACTAAGAATCTAACATTTCGCAATGATTGGAAGTAAAATCATAAAACGCATGGGTCTATTTGGAAAGGAAGGTTTTTTTTAAATAAAAGTTAATAAAATAGTTAGGTGCCATGTTCACGGCAAAACCACTGCCCGGCTACTTTTCACCTGCGAACAGAAATCAAGTTATCGCCGCGTAGAACACAAAGCAAACTACTCCCCGGCAGTTAGAAAGGACTAATACAAAGTATAAACGAAAGAGATAAATTATATTTGACGAGTTCTATTAGATTCGGTAGACAGAAATTTCTGTAAACAACTGAAGAACAAACTGAGACCGTTTGACCTTGTATCGTTTGTCGGATGACGCGCTACTTTATTTAATACGCACTATCAAAACAATTTCAGGAAATTAAATGTCAATCAAATGCGTTTTCGATGAGGTATCAGAACACGCAAGACTTGTACGACACGTGCATTTCTTCTGTAAAAAGAAAATTCACACAATCACAAATCACGCATTTTGTTCCTTTAGCGATAACTTATTAAATCGACGGTTTGCAAGAGTAGCAAATCCAGATCAGCCAATGAATGGCGGTCAACATTGTCCATTTCCATTGACAAGCCGGCCATATTTTATCGTCCAGCTACTAATATACTGGCGAGAAGCATGCCATTGCCTCAGTCTTCAGTTCCAAGTGATGTCGAAGTACTTGCTACAGCAAACACAAAAATGAAAAAACCTAGCGTTAAGTCTGCTGACTGGACTGAGGAAGAAACGCACGAAGTTCTTGAAGCGTAGGCGCCAAAATTTAGTAAGCTGTGGGGAGTTTCACAAAGAGAAAAAATCAAACCCTGGAACGATATCTATTCTTTGTATAAAGAAAGGTGTCCAGAAAGCCAGAGAATGCTACAGCAGGTGAAGTAACGGCAGCAGAATCTAGAGTACGAGTTCTAGCAGTTAAAGCAGCGGTCTCGCTCGACTGGAGAAGCTGGAATTCAGAAAATTATAGAAGGCTTCCCCTATTTCGACATCTTTGTTGAGGTGCCGGTGGTGGGACATCGATCCATCTAAAACTGCAATCAAATGAGTCACTACCTTTACCTCAGAGCCGAGTGTTAACGAGGCTTCGCAAATCGAAAGTGTAAATGTTTCTCTTCATGAATCAGAACCGCCTGAGAAAAGAAAGGCGAGAAAGTACGACTCCAGGCTGGCAGAGTTCTTTTATTGAAATGTTTGAAAAGAGTATGGAACAGGACAACGCAAGATTTGAACGAAAATGTTCCGTGACGCCCAGAGCAGGCAAATGGAACAAACAAACGCCATACTTGCTGGCTTAAAAGACATTTTTAAAGATTTAGCATCAAAATAATTGTCTTTATCTAATCGTTTATTTTGTGTTATTGGATCGTTGTTATCCGTGCCATAGAGGTCGCGCTTTTCAAAACAAATGTTGTGCAATACTCACGTAGCAATCACAGTCTTCTTTAGGGTCTCGTTTTTCTGTTCAACCCTTTTCAACGCACTGTTGGACAGCTAAGAATTTGCTCGTTCGCTGCAAGTTCATAAAAAAACGCCATCTCTTCTGCGTGCATTCAGTGCATTGCGTGTCGTTTATTTACAGATAACGTCAACGCTTTATATCATCGTGCGAGTGCACCGAATTAGCTCGAATTTGTTGCACTTGATAGACCGATCAGAAGAAACGCACAAGACTGTGAACTAACTACAGCAATAAACGTAAAAGAAAAGAAATCAATTTTAAGAACAGTAAAGCGTGCCTGTATTTCACATAATAAGCCCTTTACAATAAATACTCCTAACCTACAGTTTGATAAACCAGCGGGCTGCGACCGCTTTGTTAAAGAAACATTATCTGTTCTTTGATATGAAATTCCGGCGGCCTCACAAAGCAAATGTTGACATGGCGGGAAAAATATTGACATGGCGGGAAAATTCCGCGGCCTCACAAAGCAAACACGCATGGAATGGTCCATGGAATGCACTTTCTCCCCCTCGCATATTCTCGTGTCGTCATGACAACGTCATGACGACACGAGACAAAAACAGTTCCACTGTTGTTAACTCTCAGACGTGACATCACGCAATTTTAGCCGCGATGTAATGTAATCCCTCGGACGTGATGTAGCGCAATCTCAGACGTTGACGTAACGCAACCGACGATCAAGCCATACAAGGGCATTTTTTGTTCCTCAAAGACTTGGGTAGTTCCAGGAAACAGACCAAGTCTCAAAACGTAGCCTTATGGGCTTATGAACAGTTTTAATTAGCATAACATATGGACCAATGTGAACAAGAAACACCAGAAAACTTGTAAATGGCCGCTTATGAAACTGCAGAAAGCACAGGAAGCCGTAGTGATACAGAGATCGTTCAATTCTTCTAATATATTTTGCTTAACTCTACAAAAAAAAAGTGCGAATGCATTTAAGAATTAATTACGTATTCTGCATTAATTCAGTTTCATTAGATGTAAAAGTTCACTCTTGCCTTAGCCTGCGTAAGAGGCGGATTCTCAAAATAGCACGAAAGCGGCGTCAGTCGCGAAATTTCGAATTTCTTCATATTTTGCCCAAATAACCTCTATAGTGAGTTATTTTCGAAAATACTATTTAAAGGTTCTGAAGCGCTTTTGTTTTTGCGAGATTGAGGAAAGTTTGAAAAACGCCATTTTAGCTCCCAGCCGCTGCCGAAATTTGGGGAAAATTGTGCATTTTCTTTTCGCTCGTACAGATCAGCGGACGGATATTTCTCAACATACTTTGGATAAATAATAGCACATGTCTTGCTCTTTCTAAAGCACTAAATTGAGTTGGAAACACAGCCAAACTTATAGTTTTTTTAGCCGTTAGAATTACCCTAATTGAAGCTCTTGGTCGAAAGGTCTATTTTTAGCTAACTTCCACACCCTAGAAAGCCTTCTGGTACATTGAATTTGAAGTCAAAATTATAATTTTCTTAAAGTGCAACCTTTATTTTTAGTTGTGTGAAAATTCCTAAGGCGGCCCGTAGAAAGATTCCCGTCGAGTGAACAAAACGTGAAGTACATCTTGGCACATTCGCCATTCGCAGAGCGGACATGAAATGTCCTCAGGGACCTGCGTTAAACCTGACAATCTGCGAATGGAGGCCCTCTTTCGTTATTCCAGCCATTTTAAAACATATTTTACTCAAGGTTTAATAATCCTTCTGGATTGAAAATATTATTATTTCTGTTTGTCAGCACTTCTAGGTTTTAAATAAAGCAGGCGAGGTGTAAATGTTATGACAGTGTTGTTATGTAATTCGATCAACAATCCTGACCACAAATACCGAACTAATTCTTTCTCCTTTCGGCTATTGTTTTAACGTGAAAAGTATTTGAAAGAACTCAATGAAATGACTGGTTTACCTTCTTCTCATCATAAATTCTTCGTTTAATATCGGTATTTAATTTCTGTGGAAGACCCAGCTGCGAAACGCAACATCAACGAAAACGTGACTCACGGTGAAACATAAACATTGCGTAAGATAAATAATTCAACATATGCAAGGATCACTTTTGCGAAAATATTCGGGCAAAAGTTACATGAAAATACGAAACTACATAACACTACTAAAAATAATGGTCTTGTCAGAGTATTTCTTGAAACCAGGTAATGGTTCACGGCGCGAGAGGTTTTACAAAAAATAACTTCACTCACCCGGCGTCTGCTTGCAATATTTTGCAATAATCCACGTGAATGCCATTCCTTCTGTTTCGTAATATTTCACGGAATAACTCTCCCAGTGAATTCACGTCCTAATATAGCACATAGCACTGAATGAAGCAAAGGATTGTGGCTAGATGTGATGCAATAATCTTGTGCAATTTACTGAATTTACAATGATTCTCGACGGGTTTGTTACAGTTGTTACTCTGGTGTCACTTCGTACAGTTCAGTTTGAAAATCGCATCCTTCCACAAAGAATTATCTCTCATCAAGCTCCCTTTCTTCGTTCGCGGGATTAAATAAGTTCTGTTGGCCATACCGACCTTGGTTTATTTTCTCAAGAATCACACTTAGTGCCCTTTGATGACCTCGTGTAACTATTCGACCTTGGTTGGAGGTCAGCGGTCCCAGTTCAGAGAATCCATCGAATGAAGAATGCGTGACAATCGGACAGCTGTCAAAGGATGTGTGTGGGCATCTGGCGTTTTGTAAAGTGAGCGATGATGTTGGCGTAGACAGCGAATCCAAACTGCTTCTTGCTCGTGCAGGTACGTACACATTTTGGTATAATTGTTTTACTTTATAAAAAAACACTGTTACCGTAGTCCGACGTGGACGGGCAGGGTGGGGGCAGGGGCAGGGGCATGGAAGATAAAACTTTTTTTTTAGTTCTCAGAAACATGACAAACATTGTCTACCATGAAAATGGAGACGCCTTTTAAAATAATGGTGATTTTGAGAGACTGCAAAACAGCCGTATTTTTTTTGCGAGATCCACCGTCAACAACTGCGGAACAAACTTCTATCCCCTGGGGGAGTCAATGGCGTCCGTGTAGCAGTCTTGCCGACCATTCAGGAAACCCCGCAACACCAAGGAAAAATCCCAGGGATCAGCAAACTGAACAATTTTCAGTATTGTGGCGAGAGCCTTCTGGCTTGGCGAGCCTACAGAATTGGTGTGGGAAAGTTCTTTGTGTTGGACAAAGTGAAAGGTACATTATTCAGTATGATACTAATGTTGATGATGACGATGATGATATCTGTATGATATCCGTAAGGCAAATCTCCATATTGTTAAATACATACTATTGGCTATTTGACCTGATTTATAGTTGCTTTTTACCCGATAAAAATTTTTTCACGATGTGACAGGAATTGAATTGCAGCAATTCTGAGAGGGGGATTTCTTAAACGCAACATATGTCTTGTTTATAGTCATGCAAAGTAATTAGATTCTGGGAGTTTCCGTTGCAATGTCTTGTTTACTTTTCACAGATGTGAACTACAGTTGGTTCTCCGTGGCCGGGAGACATCCCAGGGATGCCAGTGCTTCCACAGCCCATACAAGTGATGCGCAGGCAGCAATTTCCAAAGGGCCAATCGTCAATGCTGCCGTGTACTCGTGCCCCCAGGAGGGATGCGTTCGCGTTTTCCAACGTTCGTCTGCCCTCGAGCGACATCTTTCTCTCGAGACTTGTGAGCTTTCTCCTGAGAAGCATTCCATGATGGATTTAGCCAAACAACGGTACGCCGCTCACCTCCAAGAGGGTGTAGGCCCTCTTCCCTCTCTGCTTTTGCCTCCATGTGTCTCAGGTGTGACTTCTGGCAACGACCATACACCCAATGAAGGCTGGGCGTTAAAGGAAGCAAAAAAGGTCGACAGGTTCAATGACAATCAGAAAACCTACCTAGAGGCCAAGTTCAATATCGGCCAGGCCACTGGAAGGAAACTGGACCCAGGTGTTGTTTCTAAAGATATGCGGCGTGCTCGTGGTGTGGATGGAGAGAGACTGTTTGTTGTTGCTGAATTCTTGTCGCCACAGCAAGTGTCTTCCTACTTTTCACGCCTGTCCGCGAAACGACGTCAGCTACAAGCACAGATTACGGAGCAAGATGTGCTTGCAGTAGAGGAAGAAGCGAACTTCTGTGCAGCAAGAGACTCGGTACTTTCGTCCTTGCAGATCAGCCATCCTATTGTTGTCGATCAATACAACATCTGTGCTCTAGTTAAGAGCAAGGGGGTGAAAAAACTGAAGGTGGGGCTGTTGCAAGTTTTGTGTGAGAACCTGGAACTGCAAGTACCAACCCCGTCTGTAAGAAGGAAAGCACCTTACATAGACCTCCTTATATAAATCTCGTAAAGGACTGCTCCTGCTATGCAGATTAAAGACCCTCAAGGCCGGTGGCTTGTAATGAGCCCCTCCTAAGGGAAGGGGGGCGGGTCATGTTCCCTTTTTCTCATCAAAATTTTCCTTTCGTTCCCGTGTTACCTAAAAGTTTTTGTTTGTTTGTGGTGTTTCCCGTTTCCTAATTTTTGTTCCTTTGGTCCCCGTTTTATTTAGCTTTTGTTCCCATGTTCACATAAAGCTATTGGCCATGTGTGAAGCCCTGGGAGGGGCTCATCCATTTTTAATTTGTACTTTTTTTACAATTTGTCATTATAAAAATACAATTATATGATGCAGTACTGTACTAAGTCTCTTCAAGATAATTCTCTGTATTAGAAATACAAGCGTACTGCATTTTGCCGGTCATAAGCATTATATTTTGGGGTCGGAGTAATTTAGAGGTGAGAGCGGGAGAGGTACGAACGAAACAGAAAAATTGAGAGAAAACCCCACTGGTCGCGCTCCCCACTCCCTCTGCCCAATACGCATTGTAAAATACTCCAGCCCATCTGCAAAGCATAGTCAAGCCTTATTGGAAGTAATCAATATTATGTTTCGTTGTGAAAATGTGTCGAGATCGAGAATAATCCGGCATTTGAATTCTTTAAACTAAATAGAAAATTATGGCTGGAATTGCACGCCCCGTGTGGCAGGTAATTTTAAGTTACGCGTTTTGTTTGGCCTGAGATTTTGCGATTTATTATCCTGGCTTCTTGTTTAAAAGCTCCCTGCTACCCCCCCCCCCCCCCCCCTCCTCCCCCCCACCCCATCTTCAAAAATAGTCGGTCCCCATTACCAGTCCCAATGCAATACATTTCGTGTAGTCACGCCACACGCTTGGGACCCAAACGACACGATCCGATAAAATGAATTTTAAAACGTCTGACCAAGAACGAATAAGGGGCTCATTCAAATCAAATAATATGACAGTTGGATTTACAGTGAGGTTTATCACCATGAAAACGCTGTGGTAAGTTGTTAGATGTATACCAGGCTAACTTGGATATGTTTATTCTGGGTTATTCGAAAAACAATCGCTTCCTGTCGTTACAATCGTTGTTTCAAATTGTTTCCAGTTTTCGTCTGACATGGCTCTGAGGTAACTGTTTGGCTGCATTCAAATAGCAAATTACTAATAAATATTGATTTGTGTTCTTCGTATAAGCGGCTTGATTCGGTGTCGTTTTAATCACCGGAATATTTGTCGCCTAGTGGTCAGAATGTTTCGCTTGGCTCGCAACAATTTGTCCTGCATGTGTCACGCCCTTTTATAATCTATCAACTTACTTGAGCGTTTTCAGAACTTTTTAAAATGTTTATGCAACTGAATATGGAATCTGAATTGTATTGTAAAAAATTTAGAATATGAACTGAAGGAAGGGATGAATTAAAATACTGCTGTCACAGATCACAAAAGTACTGTTCAATATGATGATCGTTATCTGGTGACAGATTGTAATGTGTTAAATAACACATGCGGTTTGACCTTGTTTATGACCTTTGCAGCATTTACAGTATTAAAACAGAATAAAAGAGGCAGAGCATGTGAACACCCAGAATTTCTTTAGAAAGTTTAAATTTGCCAACTTTCTTTGATGATATGCAACGTCGATATATCAAGCACGCTTCGCGCCTGCTCCGATCCGCAATGGCGAACGTGCCAAAATGCCCTTCACGTTTTGTTCTCTCGACGGGAATTTTTTTACGGGCCGCCTTAGGAATTTTTACACAACTAAAAATAAAGGTTGTACTTTAAGAAAAGTATAATTTCGACTTCAAATTCAATGTACCAGAAGGCTTTCTAGGGTGTGGAAGTTAGCTAAAAATAGGCCTTTCGACCAAGAGCTCCAATTAGGGTAATTCTAACGGCTAAAAAAACTATAAGTTTGGCTGTGTTTCCAACTCAATTTAGTGCTGTAGAAAGAGCAAGACATGTGCTATTATTTACCCAAAGTATGTTGAGAAATATCCGTCCGCTGATCTGTACGAGCGAAAAGAAAATGCACAATTTTCCCCAAATTTCGGCAGCGGCTGGGAGCTAAAATGGCGTTTTTCAAACTTTCCTCAATTTCGCAAAAACAAAAGCGCTTCAGAACCTTTGAATGGTATTTTCGAAAATACCTCACTATAGAGGTTATTTGAGCAAAATATGAAGAAATTCGAAATTTTGCGACTGACGCCGCTTTCGTGCTATTTAGAGAATCCGCCTCGTAACATGCGTTCCTTATTTTGAGCGCGCAAAAATTAAGGGAGGCCATTTGCCCCCACCCCCAATGTTTGCTAGAGAGGCCAGTACTCTTGTACCGCTAAGCTTCACTGTTCATGTTTTCCCTGACGTACTCTGTCCTGTTTTCCGCTGTTGAGTTGAAGGTTCCTGTTGTAGTACTTGCAGATCGAGTTGATATAACTAAAATTACCTGTAAGTTTTACTGAAGTAACCCGAGGAATCAGACGTGGTTTGAAGCGATCGATAGGAGAATAAGCGCAAAACGACCTGAGCTTACATACCTGTAGGATCGTTTTCCTACGCGAGCCCAATCAAAAAGGCAAGTTCCGCACTTCAATTCAATTGGCAAACGAGTTTTTAGCTTCCCCGATAAGCTAAAGAGGTAGAACAGTGAGGATTGCCTGTCCTGGAGCTTTTTGTCCCTCGAACGGTTCAAGGCCATACATTTATTAGAGCGGTCGAAGCATCATTATGTGAACAAAATGTAAGTACTATTTTAAAGAGTACGTTTATAAAAAGAAAGAAACAAATGATGTGAATAACGGTTTGTCCTCACTGGTTTTGTAAGGTAAGGCAGGTATCCCGGTTACCGACTACAACAACAGCAACACCAACGTAGAACACCCTTTATTCCCAGGGGTATTTCTGCTCCCCCTTTGGATATGATGCTAGTCCATCGCCGGGTGATCCCCCGGAAATAAATTCGCCAGTACCCCATTGCTAGACCTTGGATGGAAAGAGGCACCGTGAGAGGAAGTGTCTTGGTTAATAACACAACGTATGGCATCCGCGCTATTCGTAGCTCGCGGCTGTCACGCTCGCTTGCTTGTGCGTTCATCCACATGGACTTAACAGCAAAAAAGAGACTAAGAGTGCTTGACATTTGTCGGAAGGAACCGGTTGAGATGACCATTGAATAGTGGTGAGGGTACAAAGATCGATGGCGCTTACCATTTGTAGTTGGGTTTCCCATTATGGTTTGAGTCTGAAATTGGGAAACCCTGCAAATTACTGTTCGATTTGACTTCCAACCGAAATTTCCGGAGTTTTTGGCAAAATGGTAAGCACCCTAAAACTCAAAACGTCAAGGGACCGCAAAATATAATCTGCCCTGCTGTATTGTTGCAAAAGAAAATGACCCCACCCCGCTTGGGGCTCGAACCTGGACCGCTCGATCCAAAGCACAGAGCACTAACCATTTAGGTCACCTTTGCAGTCATTCTCGTCTTCATAGCCCTTTTCACTTCTCTTAGCCGGCAGGGCCTTGGCACGAGAAACGAAGGGCTCTGGAGACAAAGGATTTCCAGTCCTAGATTCTAGGACTTCCGATCTTCATGTATATGCAGTTGTGATGTTTCTATATACTATATGGGAAAGTCACAGCGTCTTTTACTTCCGCTTGAGTTCAAACGGCCAATCAAAAAACTGGAATTACTTCAAAAATCCCATGTCCACAAAATCCTTCCTTCCTCGTACCAAGGCCCTACCGGTTAAGAGAAGCGAAAGGGCTATAAGGACGAAAATGCTTTGCAGTAAGTAGAATAAGTTTGAATCGACTTTGCGCTCAGCGTCACCGTCGTGAGCGCTGAAAAGTGTAGCAATCCCTGAAAAATGATTAGAATCGATGTCCTTTCACTTGTGGTATTCATCAGTTTATAGCCCAGGCAGATCATGGGACTCCTAGATTTTTTCATTCACGAGATAATTGGTTCACAGCAGCCTAAGATTTTTCTTATTTTTCACCTTGTTTTTCAGGGGACGACGCCCCCCTCCCCCTCCCCTCTCAGCCCTCCGCGCCCGAGGGAAAGAAGAGGGAGGGTAGTGTAAAGGTGTTCCTTCAAAGTTGTCAATCACCTCGATCCAGTATTTTGTGAGGCTGCAATCTCGGTTTTTATTCTGGAAATTCGTGTACAAAACTGGCGCAAAAGTTTCAAGAATTACTAGTTGTACCTTAAAACACTGCTTTACCACGCCCAGTTAGCACACAATCAGTTCATAGCCTCGGATTGTGGCGTTTGTTGTATACTCAGACAAAATGACCCAAGTACGAACAGCAACAGGTTTTAATTAACGTCACTGTGCACAAAAGTAAAGCGGCAAAAAAGATACAAACATATTATAGCAAGATCTATCTTCTAATTTTTCGAACAGATTGTGGATCAATCGACTTTGTAACATATGTATTAACCTCTACTTTCCAAAACTACAACTTAAAAAAGTCAATTCTGGGAGGGCAAATTCTACCATTCCCGGTTGTTCGAAAGTAAAACATATTTTGATTTGGGTATTGTTTACTGTTCCTAAGCGGTTTATTTCTAGCAATATTGAGTTTATCATGTGTTTACTCTTTCATCTACGAGTGAAAATGAAAATCAGATCAGCAGGTGATTAGAAGATCTTCAAACTGCACAGGACAGCCAACATGATCATCACCATGTCAATGGAGACGGTAAAGCCACTGCTAATAGGGGCGGTAAAGCCGCTGTTACAGGGTGTGTCGCCATCACTCACGCAGCAAACTGCTACGTCACAATTTTTTATTCCCCGCTCTTCCTTTTGCTGGACGGTCCCTTCTTTGCAAAATTTCCGAAATTCCTCACACCTGTATTTGTTATTGCATCCTCTTGACTCTTTTACGACGTTTCCCTTCCTTGTCGAGATGTAGTGGAACCTGGAGCAGGTAGAGTTGGCACCACAGTCAACCTTTCCCTGATCAATTTCACATTGTGACGTGTTGTAGTTTACACCATTATCGTCATTTTCGCATTCGTAGCACTTGAACGAACAGGCTGTAAAATAAGAGTAAAACATGCTTTCATTAGTGCTTATTGAGAACGAGAATAAACATTTTTATCCTTGTATTCATTTGGGGAGCGGGGATGGCGCAGTGGGGAGAGCACTCGCCTCTCACCAATGTGGCCCGGGTTCGATTCCCGGACCCGGCGTCATATGTGGGTTGAGTTTGTTGTTGGTTCTCGTCCTTGCTCCGAGGGTTTTTCTCCGGGTTCTCCGGTTTTCCTCCCTCCGCAAAAATCAACACTGCTAAATTCCAATTCGATCGGGAACAGTGGACGAAGAGCCACTCTGTGGAAGTGCCACTGCAAAATCCCATTTATTTATTTATTTTATTTATTTAAAATAGGCACGTCGGCAAATTAAAGATTCATTATAATTCAAGATTTAATTATATTAGTATTCATGTTCATAATACAGAAATGCTCTCATGTATGGTCCTACGGTCAAAAGGGACCCAGTGTTTTCTTATTGCAACTTTCAACGTTTAAAAAAATTAATTAAAAATTCCAATATTTGATGATATTATTCAAAAGCTTCTGTACGCTCTGTACAGTCGGTAGATTTCCGCTTATTTTAGCTCTTATTCAGATAATAATTACATCTTATTTCTTCAAAATAAGGAAAGCGATTCTACTGTTAAACAAATCTTTTTCATGTCATCAGATCTCCATCACACCGGTAAATCTAGCCTCTGAACCGACTGTACCAAGCTCAGCTCTACAAGCTACATTCGATGCCTTATTGGTTACTTCTAAATAACGTTTGCAGAATTGGAGATGAGCTTTTTCAACGAAAAAAGTATTATATTAAATTTCCAGATGCTTCAGTAATAATAATGATCTTCGCTAGCTTCGCGATTCATGACAAAGTCGACAAAGTAAAGCTGAACGATTTTGATTTGTTTGATTTTCGATTTGTTCTTCCAAACGGAAAGTTCTTCTAACTACAAATACAGCGCAAAACTGAAAGGCGCAAATTAACTCGCTAGACCTTCACAGTTTCTGGCCGGTACCAGTTTCTCCCTGGTGGGAGGCACGGTGGCCTAATGGTTAGTGCGCTGGACTCCGGATCGGGCGGCCCGGGTTAGAGCCGTGGCCAGGGCGCTGCGTTGTGTTCTTGGGCAAGACACTTGACTCTCATAGTGCCTCTCTCCACCCAGGTGTATAAATGGGTACCGGCGAATTTACTGGTGGGGGTAATCCTGCGATGGACTAGCATCCCATCCAGGGGGGAGTAGAAATACTCCTAGTCGCTTCATGCTACGGAAACCGGGATAAGCTCCGGCCTGATGGGCCCCTTGGCTCGTAAGCAGAGTTTACCTTACCAGTTTCTTCCAAAAGAAATTGCATCAGTCATTTTCGTTGAGATTTCACGTCCACCGAAGCGTACCGACGGAAAAACGAAAATTTCAGCTATAAATTGATGGTTTTCGCGGGCTTTTGGGGAAAGAAACGACCGAACAAGGACGAATTTTGTTCAGGCGAGTAAACGTTTAGCGACTATCTTTTTTCGTTTTTTACTGCATCATAGCAACGGTATAAAAACAAATAGTTCGTTTCATAGGAAATATATTAAGGTGCTTTATATCTTTTTTTTGACAGAGTTTAGATCAAGTGATTAGGGGTTCTGTCATCACAAGCTAGAATTTAGTTGTTTCTGAAATTCAGCCACCAAACCGAAGATTTGGAGCTACTGTGCCAGTTTCCGGCCACATAAAGATGCATTATTCAAAATTTCCGTGAAATAACTAAAGTTTATAATCCACTGATCTAATAATTAATAACACGTAAGGAAAAGGTACAAAAGCAGCTAAAGCAAGCACACAGTAAATACATGCTTATAATTCATACGTATTTGTTGCCGGAATAGCCCAATTTCGATATTTTAAATATTCAGCCTAAAACAATAGACACCACTGCGAGGCTCCGGGAAATAAACCCCACATGCAACTCTATTAATTTCTGGTCCTGAGGGAAACAGTTTTGTTTTCCCGAGAGTCTCGATGTTTCCAGAGACAGTCGAGGGAAACATCGAGCCTCGAGGAAAAACAAGACTAACTGTTTCCCTCGGGACCAGACATTAAGTGCTTTGTTCTTTGTTATACATCCAAAGGATGAACAAATTAAACAAACGAACGAAAAAAAAAATAGAGTTAACAACAGCACGCCTGAGCACGACTTTATTTCTTCTATAAAACACTGCAATGTACAAATACATCGTAAACTATGTACAAAAGAAAGCAAAAAACCGACTTACTTTCCAGGCATTTCCAAAATCCTTCTGCTCTTTGGAATAATCAAAGATCTCTTCGAGATACCGACTATGCTACATGGAGCATGCGTAGAAGCGATTTGCGATGCATTAACCCATTGACTCCCAGTCCCGAAGGCTTTAATAAGCGCGCAACCACCCCCCAAATTCCCGGCTCTTTTCGGCATTTAACACAAACGTGCTGGTGAAAAAAATAAGCCATATGCGTACTAAATTCAGACAAATAATTCGTTTCTGAAGTAAACTGTTATTACTACTATACACACGCTGAAAGGCCAATTTATATTTAAAATGCTTATCACCCTTGATAAATTGATCCCAAACTTAACTTGAAGACGGTAAAAAAAATTCTTCACATCCGCGCGTCATTTTAACAACTCGCAAAAACACGAACCCTTTGTACAAAATATAACACTAGCTCAAAACACTCTGGTAAAAGGTAGCTTTTCATTCTGTACTACTGTCACTAGCATTAATCTAACCACCAAAGCGGCAATTGGGGATAATAAAATTGGTGCCGTGAGATAGCGCAAAATCGCTTGCAAAACTACTGAATTCCTTCCACAAAATTAACACTCACATTGCTTTTTATGCTTTCCATCACTATAGCTAATACTAAAAATACTTGCTTGTATTTTCTGAAGTACTTAAGTAAAAGGACGTAAACTGAACACGATTTAAATCAAAGCGACTTAAATAAACAACCCGACGGTAAGTCGGCCGTAAGAGATGCGTATCAGTTGTCACCATGTGCTTTTCAAATCAATTAAATGGACAAATGAAAGAAACTTGAAAGAAGTTTTGTTTTCGATTAATTCTCATTCAAGAAGTAGCTACTAATGTATTCAAAAGCTTCAAAATTCTGCACATTTTTGAAGCCGTGAGATCCTGCATTACTCACGCTAAAGCGTAAGTTAAATTTAGCCCGAGGGCTTTTTTGCAGTCAATTTTTCACTCAGTGGCTTTACCGATCATTCTAAACATTTCATTCAAGTTCGAAGCAATGTTGTACATTACCATTTTCCTTTCTGAACTCTTGAGAAGCTGCAATAAGTCGTGATCGAATTGTAGTCAAAAACGCATTGGTAGTGCCATGTCACAAGGTCTTCTTGGCCGCGGAATGAAAGATAAATTTCTCACCGGCACGGTTTTAGCACACTGTACTCCATGATTTTCCATTTTGGATCCACTTAAAAATTGATCGGTGTTTCTTCTTTTAAACTCTAAAATAGAATTCTCCGTGTTCAGAATGGAAAACAAGACCCTAGAAGTTTGTAAAAACGTGCCGCGAGGCGCCATGATCTTCTTGTACATTTTGTTACCAGGGAAGGTTGCGTGACGAGCTAAAATACTTCTTTTAATGAAGACGGCAGACAGACGACATGCATTGTGGACGACTTGTAACAGTAGAGAATCGCATTGGACAATGAAGATTCGCAGCAGCTTTTAAGCTTGTTAAAACTAAGCGATTCAATCGATGAATGGTAGAGATCTTTGATTTGCAAAAGGCTAGATGACCAGCTACGGGTGAAATAACGCTTTGGGGTCGGGAAGTGCTGACACATTCCTATTGAGTGACGTTTTTATCGCCCACAGGGAAAAGTATTCCCTTGAGAAATTAAAACAGTCCCTTGAGAGTTTACACGAATTCCGGCCTGCATTTTCACTGGAATTCCAGCTGGAAGAGACTGGAATTCCGGCGGAATTCCAGCCGGAATTCCGGCGGTATTCCAGCAGAATGCCGGCAATAATTCTTGACAAGTCCGTACCGGAATGCCGGTGGGATTCCGCCGGAATTCCAGGTCTATTTTTACTAGGGCTCACAAATTGCAATATGTACACTTTGGTTGTCATATACTGCAGATATCAAGTATCGTCCAAACAACCTTGATGTATCAGGAGCTTCTAATCACCTCTCTAGTATTGAATATTCGTGCAAAGCATCCTGGTCTATGATAACGACAGGCCACGTGGAAATAACGTTTGTTTTTTTTCCTATGTCGATTTTCGATGTTGATTTTCAGTGTTGTTTTTTAATAATTATTTTCATTGTTTTTTCTTTTTCTCTTTTTTTTGTTTCATTATATTTTTTTCAAAAAATTTTTAGTGCTTAAATTATTTTTCCTTTTTTTTACTTTTTAATTTGTCAACAAATATTTTTACTTTGTACTATTAATTCTTATTACAATATTATTTTTTCTCCCTTTTTTCTATTTTGATTGCTTATATTTTTAGTTTCTTTCCATTTTTTATTCCTTTCTCCTCAAAAACTTACATATTTTACTATGGTAATGCTGAGTGTATTAAATTTATGAGTTCGAGTTAGAAATTTCGAGTTCGAGTTAGAAATTTCGAGTTTGAGTTAGAGATTTCGAGTTAGAGAGTTGGAATTAGAATTTTGATTTTGAGTTAAAATTTCGAGTTCTAGTTAAAAGGAAGGGCCTGAAAAGTTACTGATTTCGTGATGGAAGACGAAAAAAGAAAAAGAAAGAAAGAAAACGAAAACGAAAAGCCCACAACATGGCGTGACATTTTCGCAGTTGGTCACGCATAGTGTCGCTCTTATCAACAAATGAAAGCAAATAGGAGTGGAACTAACCATAAGCAAACCAGAGTGGAACTAACCGCAAGCAAACCAGAGTGGAGCTATAACCGCAAGCAACTCGATATTTTAACTCGAACTCGAAATTTCTAACTCGAACTCATGAAATCGACAGACCCGGTAATGCTGGGCCACAATATTTTTTTTTGGTACATGAGCCGGTGCTATAAAAATATTTCCCAACGGAAGAGCAACATTTCGTCTTCTAATACATACAATGAAATTTTTGGGCTACTAAACAACAAAATTTGACAGCACAAAATGCAAGTGGTGCCGAGCTCAAAACTCACTTTTTCGTGTCACGGTATTCCCAGCAATGAAAGGTCAGAATTGACAGTTAAAAATTGCACTTTGGTTCGTCATCTAGTGTTACGAAATTATAACCTAACGAAAGAGCAACGCTTCTTCTTTAAGTAAATGTAAAAATATTTTTGGGCTACGTAAACAACGAATTTTGAGAGCGCTATACGCAAGTGCTTCGGAGCTCAGTCAAATGTAAGGATTTTTGAGCTCAGTAACGCTTGCGTAGGGCGCTCTCAAAATTCGTTGTTTAACAAAAATAATTTTACATTAATTTAAAGAAGAAACATTGTTCTTTCGTTGGGTTATATTTTCATAACACTAGATGACGAACCAAAGTGCGATTTTTAACTGTCAATTTTGACAATTTATTGATGGGAAATGGCGTGACACGAAAAAGCGATTTTTGAGCCCGGTACCACTTGCATTTCGCGCTGTCAAATTTTGTTGTTTGCGTAGCCCAAAAATTTTATTACATATATTGGAAGATGAAATGTTACCCTTTCGTTGGGATATATTTTTATAGCACCGGCTCATGTACCAAGTTGAGTTTTTTCGCTCTCAATTTTGCCATTTTTTGCCGTGCTGGAATCGGCAAAATAAGCTAAAAAATTAAAAATCTCGAATTTATTATGTTTTGAGTCAAATTGTTCATTTAGCCATTTAAATTGTTAAACAGTATGTCTTCTCCTCAATGATGTATTTATTGTTTGACTGCGCCTTTTTGTTTATTTTTGGTAAATGTTTTAAGTCATGTGTTGCATGAACCCCTTGTTAGCCGCCAGGGTACATTCCGTGTACATCCAACGCCGAAGAGTCTACGCCAAGTTTCTTTGTTATTCCAATATAAAAAAGGTTATCTTTACGCCAGTTAAAACGCGCCGACTATGATCGTATGCCAGTACGCCGCCAACTTTTGAAATCCACGCCGAAGATCTTCGGCGTAAAAATGCAGCCTGGCTTGTTAGAGCTTTCAAACCGTCATCGTCGCCGTTCGCGTAAAAGAAAAATCTGATTGAACTTAAAGTATCTTTTTTATAAATAGTTCCACTAGACCTACATTTTATATTCTGGCCAAGTTTGGGAATTTTCGATTGTTTTTCAAATTGCACTCCTCCAGGCGATATTTCCGTACGGAAGCCCGCTTTTAACAAGCACCTGAATAAGGCGGAAGAAATTATTTTGCTTTGAAAACCTAATGTACGGTCACTAACCCATTTTTAGTTAGCGAAGGCACTGACAAGTCGGTTTTAGTCGACTAAAGTCGAGCGGCTTCAAGGAAAATCTTCTATATCTCGATGGCCGGAAACTGGACCCGGAAATAAAATGACATGGTTACGTGATGTGTAAAAATACAGAAAAGATATAATGAAATAAAAACAAAAATACAGTATAATAGAAACGAGGAAAAAGCTGGTTAGCTTACATTTCGTCTCTTATTTTAAGACTTACAGACTAACAGTGCGTTTCCTCTGGCGATGAGAAATGACTCACGAGCCGTTCTAATTGAATCACGTTTATTAGCAAAGGCTAGTAGCTGACCAAATATTTGGACCTTACCTGCACAGATGAATGCGAAAAATACCAGAGTAGCAATGGCAAGATTCTTCATGGTTAGAATCAGTCCAAACTTTTATCCAACACTTTTTGGTTCAACAACGTCAAACGAAGCCCCAACTGAAGGTATGTCATTTACATCTCGTGTTCTTGTTTATGACAACATGGAGAGTCGCGACACTTCCAAATTAGGCAATCCGCAACCAGAAAAATAGCCGCCTTATAGGCGCACGTGACTACTGCTGGAGGAGAACAGAATGAAAAGTATAATTGGTGTAAATATGCTGTTAGGGACCGGTCATTATTTATGTAGAGGGGGGGGGGGGGGGGGGGGTGGGGAGGAAAAAATATATTGGAAAGATCAAAATTTCTGTAAGGCCCCCCCTCCAGGCCAGGTAATTAGCAAGTGACCCCCCTCTTTTTGCAATATTTACGTGATGACCCCCCCTGCCCTCACCCCATATCTCCTCTTATATGCCTTAAATAATTATTAAATGCATGCTACATACAATCATAAGATGATTTAATAGCTACTTTGCATAACAATGGCACTAACCTACTATATCACAAAATCGGCGTATTGTGTGGACCAGTGGTCACTTTTTCGAACATTTTGAGAGCTAAAAACTTATCTTGCATATGTGGATGAGCAGAGACTAGCCGCTATAGCAATACGTATGACAAGTTAAATACAGAGGTGTCAAAAATCTAGTAACGGGAAACCGTGCAGACCTATGACCTCTGAAAACATTTCCTGGGCGGCAGTCTTACGGCTCTTCTCAACTAAAAACGCCTCCTAATAATACAGCTGACAGCGTATAGTGCCCTTTCTATACAAGT
The DNA here is from genome assembly GCA_963693305.1 of Meandrina meandrites. Classification (NCBI taxonomy): domain Eukaryota; kingdom Metazoa; phylum Cnidaria; class Anthozoa; order Scleractinia; family Meandrinidae; genus Meandrina; species Meandrina meandrites. The sequence goes on from OY855908.1 coordinate 38,036,888, forward strand.
GAGAAGCAAAATAAATTGGACGACCAAATCCAATACAAAACGGCAACTGTACAAATTTCACGAACATAGGAGTCTGTGTAGGCCTGTCACGTACTTTTTACTTTTGTTTATAGCAGAAAATAATTTCAGTCAAACCAGATAGGTCTGGATTCTTTATTAACTAAAATTTGAGATAACAATGGACTTCAGAGCGCAAACAGTATTTCTGTAAAATACAAATCACTAAGTTGTACATAATAGTGGAGTTTATGCAAAAGAAAAACAATAGAATTAGCATAAAATTATACAATTCAATTTAGCATTACTGTTTCACAGATAGTGTTTGCACTCTACGGCCAGTGAACACCTCTTACAATACTGTATACCTCAAACTGCTGACCCCCCCCCCCCCCAACTTCTTTATAAAAAAGTTTAGCCCCCTTCCCCCCTCTAGCCAATCTGAAATAGCCTTGACCCCCCCCCCCCCCCCCCCGCCCTCTACATAAATAATGACCGGTCCCTTATGTGGATGCGAATGCATGTAAAAAAGTTTAAATAAGGCACTGTTGTCGACGATGTAAGACCAGCATCTTCGCGTGGTTCTACTGCTTCTGTTTGGAAGGTGATCTTGCAAGGTGATCGATCGCTAGGTGAGTGTTTTTATATTTTACAACATTTACTTCGCATAGCCTGCGTCGCAGACAGTCTAAACCGCCGACGATTATGTGACGCGTCCTGCAGCACATCGAAGGACAGCTCTAATTGTTACCCGACCTCAAAGACCACAAGAGAGTCAAAAATTCTAGTCAAAACAAACCTTGGAGGAAGCTACATTTGCATAATCACTGCTATGTCGGCATTTTGTTGAATGTGAACCAAAAGATCACACATTCCCTGCAAATGTTGTCATCAATTTCTTCATCTTCTGTGAAACTTTTAGTCAATCATGATAAACGTTCAGCAAGTAAGGAACAAACTTTTAATTTGAGCCTTTTCGTGACTTCGCATTATTGCCAACGAGTCAGGCCTTCTGGAAGACCAGAAGGCCTGACGAGGCGGCAGATTATTGCCAACGAGTCAGGCCTTCTGGAAGACCAGAAGGCCTGACGAGGCGGCAGATTATAGAGCCGTGAGAAGATTTGTATGTGCGGAAAAAATCTCACAAACGCTCCAAAATGTAGAAATGTAAGTAATGTAATGTAAGGTAGATCGTGACGACACAATGTCTGATGTTTTTAGCCAATCTGTTGAGCAGAAACTGTTCAGCACGTGCACAATTTGTCATAGTTGTGGCCAATCAGCGCGCTACTTATTTGTTCAGCACGTGCACGATGCATGATTCATGGCGTCGATACATGATCCGCAAACTCACATGTGTGAGAAGCTAAACAACGGCCTGCTTGAATCGCCTGCGTAAGGCCTAGACTGTAACCAGAGGCTCTTCCGAAAAGATTTATTCAAGAAAATCTGCCCAGAATCAATGGAGAAACAAAGAAGATGACCTCGGATACAGGCAAAGTGAAAACTGCTCACGTTTGTTGCAGTATTGAGCTGAGTGACACTGAATCGCTGCAGAATTATTTCCCTTCGCATTGCCAGTAGATTCTTCCAGTACCAAGTAAGCTTTATTGAGATTATTTGAAATTTTTATTTCGATGAAAAGTGCGTTCTTTCGGACTGAAAAAAGATCGAACTGAAAGCATTTAGAATCTGTACGTGACCGCTTATCGAAACAATCTCCGCAGGAATTCCAAACCGCGGTATGGAAATCGCCCCGAAATGTTCATTGCTCTAGTTCTACATCTTTTATTTTAAGAGCGCTAAGTACTGTATATATATACTCTGTATATGTGCTTCTAAAAGCAAATAAAAAGGAAATTTATTTTATGGAGTTGTTTCAAATGACGACCAATGACGCGTATGGCGACAGGAGCTTGTAATTGTAATTGTAGCTCGCGCCCCACGACGCGAGGTCATAATTTCAAAACAAAGTATTTCTTAGCTGGATGACCTCGAAAGTAAACATTTTATACCTGTTTCTACCGGTATATTTTATTTTAGGCCGCGAATGCCCTAAATCTTTTTGATTTTCGAACGATTTTCTTCATTGCCAGAATCAAAACAATAACAAACACTCGCAGTCGACAGAGAGTCTTTAATATTAAATTTAGTAATCAATTAGTCTTGTGAAGCGGGTAGGGGGTTGGGTAAAATGCAGCCTTTATTTGTGTTACTATATATGAAGTAAACAAAGGCTATATATTTTCCGAGTTTCAGTGGCTCACAGCCACTTTGATTTAAGGTCTATTGGACTTGAAAACAGCTGACACCTTTCCAAAATAGCGGCATAGAACTGCAATGGCTTGCAACCCTCAAATTACATGGATTTCACAAGGTTTCTCACTACTTTAGTATCATTTTAGAACTCCTTCATTAGGCCTTCACCAAATCGCATCAGTTTATTCCACAAACATTCCGCAACGAATACATGCAATGTACATTAATCACACCCACATCATAAAGTGTACTTTTAGTCAAACATTTACAATAAATTTATTATCCTCACAACCCTTCTCTCTTGTTGTACTCGTTGGCACTTCTACCGATAGGTACCACTAGTTATAAGCGCTCAAATGTTAAATAAACAATTGGAAGAAGCTTACATTTGCATAATCACAGCTCCGTCGGGTTGAGAAGCTTAATTATCCCACAATGTGACTTAATATTCCTCGGGAGAGCCTCAGTTAAGTAAATTTTCCTGTACCAAGCTTATGTACATCGAAATTTCGGAGTATCGTCAAGCGTACGGGTTCTTTATGGAGCCACAAGCGTATACACTCTTTTTTTTATAAGAACGTCTAATTTTGGGGCCGAGGCTGAGCGTTCTTATTTTTTTCACGATTTGAGGCTGAAAATGTTCTTAAGACGTTCTTAAGTTCCATACCATAGTATTTCATTAAATCAATACGGACGAAACCAGAAAACGTGTCAAACAGCGTTGTTCACCGAATGTGGTGTATGAAGTTGTTGATTTGGTGCCGCGGACAATTTTCTTTTAAAAGCACTCCTGTTGGACCACAGTTTTGCATTCATTTGTACTGCTCATTTTACAAAAAATTAAAACAAATGGGCAAAATAAAGTCGTTCTCCGATTCTCAGCCTGGGGTATGTTCTTAGCATGTTCTTAAAATTTGGGCAAATCTCAGCCTCAACGTTCTTATAAAAAAGGTTCTTATAAAAAAAAGAGTGTACGTGTTGATTATCACGCGCTGTAAAATAACGATGGAACACCATAGAAATTCGTCGCATATAACCTGTATACCGACCTAAAAGCTGAAAAATACTCACGAAACCTTTCAGCTGATTAGAAACAAAATATGAAAGCTGCTGCGAATTTGAATTTTCACAGGCCAAAAGTAAATAATAACTATGGGTCCTCTACTTTTTCTTTTGTTGCATCAAAATTTTGGGAAATTATTCCAACAGATTTTAAAAAAACTGCCTTACACTTCCTTTTATAAGCAATATAAATTATATCTTTTAAATACTCAATATTACTCTTCAGCGTAATTTCTCTGAATTCTGTATATAACTTATTTATGATTTATTCACTTAACTTGTTTAATTCGCATACTTTTGTTAATCACATTTTACTTCCTTTATTCTATTGTTTTTATTAATTAATGTGTGTTGTCTTTTTTTTCTTTTTGAGTTATTTTTTTCAAAAAAATAACTCTTAGTCGGCGTGAAGGCGTATTTGGCTATTAAGTGGGTGGATGTTGGTTGGGTGGATCATTCATGTATGTATTTCACACCAATCAGATTTGAGATTCTATCAAGGACCAATCAAATTGCGGCTTGTATGTATGGATCGTTTTTATGAATAATTTGTTTTCGGTTCAAGGTACGGCCATTTTTGTTTTGCTATAGATTCAACCTTATTTGGCCGTGTTGGTCTGAAGTCTCTATTCCAGTTCTTGATTTTTATGTAGCTTTGGGTGAGAACCTTGTGTGTGGGTTCTGAAACCGAAAAGTGTTTGGAAATTTGATGGTGGTGAAGGTGATTCTCTCGGTTTGCCGAATCAACTAGTTCAGTTGACGACAGAATATGGGTATAGTATTTGTTGATCACTTTATTTTAAATTTTATGATGTTTTTGAGTAGAATAAATATGTGTATTGAGAATAAATGTTGTGACTTCCATTTTTAATGTCAGTGTTGCGGGTTTGAGCAACGTTTTGTTTTGGTCCCCAAATGGGACAAACTGATGCACTGTGGGTTGTTTGTAAGGGCGAGTGTTAAAGAAATTAAACGAGAAATCTTTGAGATTCTAACCGCGCGGTGTTTAAACTGTTTTCTCTCGGTTAAAAGTATAGCATTGGTAGTTTTCCTATTAGTAGGAGCTTTGGCTAAGTAATAACACGAGCGACCACAAATCTCTCAAGATTTTCCTCCCAAATTAAGAATAACGTAATTGTAATATGTCGAGGCATGTGCGTTTATTTGGGTTTGAGAGTTGCCAAATAATTAGTATTTTCGTGAGGTTGGAATGCGGCCGGAGACGGTTTGACGTTTCCTGCTTAGGAATAGTAGGACTTCACATGGGCGGTCATGAGTTATTTATTGTACGATCGTTTGAAAAGCTCATGACGTGATGATGTTACAAGGGCACGTTTTGTCTGCTCGGCAAATATTAAATTAGGTGTTTTGACAACGTGGTTGCAGCAAGAGAAAATCATCATTTGTGCCGCGAGTGAGGGCCGTAGGAAGGTATAGTAGTCGTTGTGCGAGTCTCGCGTTTCAAGCTTCGCATTGTTGATGGCTATCTTTAGTAGTATGGTGGTGCAATGCGGTTATTTCCGTACCAATGACGTAATGCTTGCAAGTGTTTACGTCGGCCAAATTTATTTTCTTCAGATCTCTGAACTCGCCTCGATGAAACAGCCAAAAGATTCACTTGAACTGGCTAAACCGACAAGAAATAGTCGCAAAATTGCAAACAAATTAGCGGCCGTCGCTTCTGGCGAAATAGACATGCAAAGTAAACATAATCTTGTTTGTCACGTACCGAAAGTGAAAGCTCCATGTCAGCGCATTCCATGGCTGACGCAATACCTTTTTAGTGTATTTAATATTCCCAACGCAAAGCGGTTGCAGTTGCGTTTACTCATAGGCAAAAGAAAAAAAGACAGACAGCTTTTTGGTAGTCTCCTTTGAAGCCGTTGTTTGGGCTTGTCACGCAAAAAACAACGGCTGAAAAGAAGACTAGCTTTTTGGGTGTGCAGTCAAGCGTGGCACACAACTTCATCGAAAGCTATTTTTAGCACGGCCGTGGGAATATGATGATGTTACGCTTACAAGTTAGGGCACGTTTCTGCTTCTGGTTGCGAAATTAAAATTGTACCAGTCCAAGTAAAATCGTCACGTGGTTTGGCCGAAATGCACTGGTGACTAGAGTTGTTTGTTTCTCGCTTCGTCGAAAGAAACACGTACTTGCTTGCAGAAAGGTTTCTGTTTTATATTGATGATGAAAATAACGGAGCCATTTCAGAAACCCGAGAATACTTTGTTCTTGTTCCATCTGGCTATTCGCTTGCAATTTCTGGGTCAATTTGGCTTTCTTAGAGAGCGTGTTTGCGATTTTGTGATCATGTTTACGGTAAATGTTGTCAACAGTTTTCAATCCATGTTCTGATGTACTTAGCGGTTTTCTTTCGGCTTGGAATGAAAGGGGACGGATAGTTAAACATGAAGGTAACCTTAAAAGTGACTACCAGATATTTTTTTCTGTTTACTTTTGAAGAAATTACTGACGTATTTATTGTCTTCAACGGTATGGTTCGATCGATCGGTTGCACACCAAAGTAAAGCAGCCTAATTTTAGAACGTTTGCACAATTTCTTTTTAAATTGTTTTTGAGTTATTTTTCCAAAAGTAGCTCTTAGTCGGCACGATAGACCGTGCACATGAACCATGCACAAATAGCTCAACCCATGAAATAGACCATCCCAACAGGACTAACACCCAGTTTTACCCCAAGCCACCCAATCAATTGAAAAAATAACTCCTGCACGCTTAGCGTGCCTATGTTTTAACGTGTCAGTGACCAACACGATAGCATATGCTTCTTTGGTCACTGAGCACATTTTGTTTTGGCTTTACTATTATTATATTTTCTTTATTTTAATTAATGAATTTTCTGTAAATAGTGTGTGATAGTAAAATATGTCTGTAAATAGTGTGAAATAATAAAAATCTGAAAATCTGAAATCTGTGAGAAGTAAATGTTGTAAAATATAAATACACTCACCTAGCAATCGATCACTTCCAAACACAAGCAGTACATCGTGGGCCATCGGTAGGTCATCGTTGATACGAAGTGTTCGCGAAGAGACCACAAGATCTGTATTTATTTGTGCTGATTGGCTACGAAGTATATTCTATTGTTACTTACTTACATTCGGAAATCTTACATGAATGCAATAGTGACTACGCGCAAGCGCAGTAGTCACAAAAAGCCATCGATCCGTAACCGGAATACTCGGAATTCTCGGAATCCCCAGAAAATATTTAAAATATTAGATTTAATTAATAACTAATCGTTTATAAGTTTTTTTATTGAAACACATTTATTTAGAGTACTGTGCTTATTACTTACATGCATAACTACTTACACTTTGCTATGTTACAAAAACAGATTAACAAAGAAAACATTACATGCATACCTAATTACACTTTGCTATGTTACAAAAGAAATTACTTACAATGCAATTACTGGTTTACAGTACATTGCTTAACATTTACAAAGAAAACATTAAAATACTTACATACATTACAAGCAAGAACAAGCAAGATTGAAAGTTCTGCCAAAACGTTTGAGTATATACGCAATCCCAGAAAAGATGTATTAGAGTCTCTGAATTTTGTTTAAAAAGATACAGGTACCTGTTAATAAGACCCCTATTTAGTTACATTATAATTTCAGTATTAATGATTTTGATACTTAATATATTAATATATATTGAAAACTTATTAACTAATAAGCAATTACACAGTAATTTTTAAAGAGTTATTTTAACTCCTGTAGTTGGGTTGAACTAACTCCTGAAGGTGGAGTTATTTTTTTCGGAGTTACTTTAACTCCAAAAGAAATTATTTTCTCCAGTAGGGGAGTTAATTTAACCCCTAAATTGGAGTTATTTTGTGGGAGTTATTATAACTCTCAAACAGGAGTTAAATTTAACTCCTTCGTGGAGTTATATTCCAGTTTAACTCTGCAAGGGGAGTTAAATGAACTCCATTTTTGGAGTCATTTTTGAGGAGTTAGTATAACTCCCGTTGGTAAGAAAATGTGGAGTAACTTTAACTCTCCAAGAAGAGTTAAAACAACTCTACTTTGGGAATTATTTTCACGGAGCTACTTTAACTCTGCAAGAGGAGTTAAATGTACTCCATTTTTGGAGTGATTTTTGAGGAGTTAGTATAACTCCCTTTGGGAAGTAAATGTAAAGTAACTTTAACTCTCAGAGAAGAGTTACTGCAACTCTACTTAGGGAGTTGATGTAACTCCGCGTGCAGGAAGACCTCATAAATAAAATCCAAAGCTTCTACTCATTTACTTGTATCACTGACACGCGAATGTCGTCGGTACATAATTCCTCACAATCCGAGAGTCCTGAACAAAACCATTCGGCGGCCGCGCGTAATGGAAATTCTGTGAATTAAAATTTAAATGTGTCCATAAAATTAAACTCACATCTTTATACACACTAAGAGGAGCCTTCTGCGTGGAATCCAAGTATTTTGTTGCAAAAGGAATCTTCAGCTGGCAATCCAGACCCAAACCAAGAATTTTTCCCTCGTTCGCGGGTGTCGCGCTGCATTTTTAATCATTAATTTAGCAGACCACGTGATTTGTTCCCGGGCTGCTCGGACAACGAATTTGAATTTCGACCGCCATTTTTGAGTTATTTTTTTAAAAAAATAACTCTTAGTCGGCATGAAGACGTGTTTGGCTATTAAGTGGATGGTTGAGTGGGTCATTCATGTATGTATTTCACACCAATCAGATTTGGGATTCTATCAAGGACCAATGAAAATGCGGCTTGTATTTATAGATCGTTTTTATGAATATTTGTTTTGGGTTCAAGGTACGGCCATTTTTGTTTTGCTATAGATTCGACCTTATTGGGTCGTGTTGGTCTGAAGTCTCTTTTCCAATTCTTGATTTTTATGTGAGTTGGGTGAGAACATTGTGTGTGGGTTCTGAAACCGAGAAAGTGTTTGGAAATTTCATCGTGGTGAAGGTGATTCTCTTGGTTTACGGAATCAGGTGGTTCAGTTGACGACACAATATGGGTATAGTATTTGTTGACCTTTCTATATTAAAATGTATGATGTTTTTGAGTAGAATAAATATGTATATTGAGAATAAATGTCGTGACTTCCATTTTTAATGTCAGTGTTGTGTGCTTGCTCAACGTTTTGTTTTGATCCCCAAGTGAGAACAAACTGACGCTGTGTGGGTTGTTTGTAAGGGCGAGTGTTAAAGATTTGAGATTCCAACCGCGCGGTGTTTAAACTGTTTCCTCTTGGTTAAAAGTATAGTATTAGTAGGAGCTTTCGATAAGTAATAACACGAGTGACCACAAATCTCTCAAGGTTTTTCCCCCAAAGAATAACGTGATTGTAATAGGTTGAGGCATGTGCGTTTATTTGGGTTCGGGAGTTGCCAAATTATAGGTATTTTAGTGAGGTTGGAATGTGGCCGGAGAAGGTTTGACGTTTCCTGCTTAGGAATAGTAGGACTTCACATGGGCGGTCATGAGTTACTTATTGTACTATCGTTTGAAAAGCTCATGACGTGATGTTACAAGGGCACGTTTTGTCTGCTCGACAAATATTAAATTAGGTGTTTTGACAACGTGGTTGGATGGCACAGCAAGAGAAAATCATCATTTGTGCCGTGAGTGAGGGCCGTAGGAAGGTATAGTAGTCGTTGTGCGAGTCTCGCATTTCAAGCTTCGCATTGATGGCTATCTTCAGTAGTATGGTGGTGCAATGCGGCTATTTCCGTACCAATGACGTAATGCTTGCAAGTGTTTACGTCGGCCAAATTTATTTTCTTCAGATCTCTGAACTCGCCTTGATGAAACAGCCAAAATATTCACTTCAACTGGCTACACCGACAAGAAATAGGCGCAAAATTGCAAACAAATTAACGACCGTCGCTTCTGGCGAAATAAACATGCAAAGTAAACAAAAACCTTGTTTGTCACGTACCGAAAGTGAAAGCTGCAACGTCAGCGCATTCCATGGCTGACGCAATACCTTTTTAGTGTATTTAATATTCCCAACGCAAAGCGGTTGCAGTTACGTTTACTCATACCGTCGATTGCATCTACCCGTGAACGCGCCCGCTAAAAACATGTTTTCAAATGACGTCAAACGTCAGCGTTTCAGGTGTCAAACTTTGAAGTTTAGCAGACCGTAACGCGAACTTCTGCACTCAAAATACTCACCATAAACACTGAATACGGGCGAAACTTTACACTAGAAATGATTCAAGTGAACCTGTGTATGTATATCGACACAGAGCAGCATCAGTTTCTCAGAAGAAGTCTCTACATTTAATCTTTCCGCCATTTCGAAACCGGAATGTGTTGAACTTTCGGTGCGAAAGTTGCCGTTACGGTCTGCTAAACTTCAAAGTTTGACACCTGAAACACTGACGTTTGACGTCATTTGAAAACATGTTTTTAGCGGGCGCGTTCACGGGTAGATGCAATCGACGGTAGGCAAAAGAAAAAAAAAGACAGCCAGCTTTTTGGTAGTCTCCTTTACAGCCGCAAAAAACAACGGCTGAAAAGAAAACTAGCTTTTTGGGTGTGCAGTCAAGCGTGTCACACAACTTCATCGACAGCTATTTTTAGCACGGCCGTGGGAATATCGGTATTGATCATGTTACGCTTACAAGTTAGGGCACGTTTCTGCTTCTGGTTGCGAAATTAATATTGTACCAGTCCAAGTAAAATCGTCACGTGGTTTGGCGGAAATGCACTGGTGACTAGAGTTGTTTGTTTCTCGCGTTAGCCGAAGGAAAGTCGTCCTTGCTTGCAGAAAGGTTTCTGTTTTATATTGATGATGAAAATAATGGAGCCATTTCAGAAACCCGAGAATACTTTGTTCTTGTTCCATCTGGCTATTCGTTTGCAATTTCTGGGTCAATTTGGCTTTTTTAGTGAGCGTGTTTGCGATTTTGTGATCATGTTTACGGTAAATGTTGTCAACAGTTTTCAATCCACGTTTTGATGTACTTAGCGGTTTTCTTTCGGCTTGGAATGAAAGGGGATGGATAGTTAAACATCAAGGTAACCTTAAAAGTGACTACCAGATATTTTTTCTGTTTACGTTTGAAGAAATTACTGACGTATTTTTTGTCTTCAACAGTATGTTTCGATCGATCGATTGCACACCACAGTCATATTTACAAGGGAAAGCAGCCTAATTTTAGAACATTTGCACAATTTCTTTTTAGCGGAGCTCCTGCGCGCGAAGCGCGCCAGCGGAGCACCATGGGTAAGAATTTTTGGTAAACCCATGAGGCCCAGAAAATTTGGTTGCGTACGCCGTCCGCCCGTCCGCCCGCGCGTACAGACTCTCGGGGAGGGGGAGTGGAGTCCTAAGGCATCCCGACCGGGGGTGGGGGGAGGAGAATAGGCCGAGGGAGATGGGGAGCAGATGAATGCCATCTCTACTTATCCCAACGTACGTACGTAAACAGAGCTTACAACTTTGATCAATTGACAGCTGTCAAATCAAGGTATCCGCTGACCAGTATCACGTGGCCATATCGCGGGCTCACATGTGGAGCTCATCGAGGTTACGTGTTTTTGTGAAGTTGACCGCTGACCAGATGATGGTTTTCTAGTTGATCGCGGGCTCAAGTCCCAGTTTTTTATAAATTTTTTGATCATCGCGTTAATTCAGATTTAAATAATGGGCAAAGTTAAAAACCGAGGAGCTCAGCATTTAGGCATGGCTAGATCTATTGTAAAAAGTTTTTTCTGTTAAAAAAACGATCTGGACATTTCATTTCAACTTAAACGAAGCGATTGTATGAAAAGGCGGCAAACTGGTTTTCACGTTGTTCACTGCTGAATTGAAAGACGGGAAGAAAGCGTGCTGGAGGACATAGATCTTCGTGAATATTTCTCGCGTTATTTACTTATCTACAGCATGGAAACTTATGCCGAGTGATTTAGGATAACCTCTTAACGGGAAGATCCGAAATAATTGTTGACCTTAACATGATATATCCGAGTACGAGTCAAAACCAGCGAGAGTTGAAGCACTGTCGTCGGTTCCTGTGGCTGACCAAGACTGGAAAATTAAGGACGGTGCCTACTTTTGTTACTGCGCACATCTTCTGCGCATTACGCAAGGCATCGATCGCACTAGACGCGCGCGCGAAGGGAATTTGCTCGCTCAAAATGACGAATTCAACTTCGCGACCAAGCGCGCGACTAAAATGCAAGAAAATTTCGGTTGCAACGAAATCCAGTTAATGGACATACTAAACCAGGAACAGTGAAAGAGTAACATATCAGTAAGTCCTAAACGCTTATCAATAAAACTGGCTCACATTTAACAGTCTTAAACACATCGCTAATCGCTCAAACGTAATCAGCAAACTGCTAACTACATATGGCGTAGTGCACGCGTGAAAAATTGCGCGAGAAGCAAATATTTAACTCGCTAGGGAGGGGATAGGAAAAGTGTAACTGACCTCAAAAGCGATTCCATACAACTCGTATAACTTTTAAAAACGCGTGGTGACCCATACTTTTTATTTTATAAAATGGAAGTGGTAAGTCTATAGAACACATGATTAATTTTTTGTTCAGTGCAAAAATTGTTTAGGCTGTTTTTCTGGCCTTGCAAGAGAGAGCTGTTAGAGTCAAAAATGGCTCAAGTGCAATCGTTTTGTCAATAAAAACGTGGTTCACGCAGTTTCAAAGATAGTATTTGTTAGTTATTTTTAAGATCGTTATATTTAGTGTTGATTTTGTTCATGAAAAACCAAATTCAAAGGTAATTTGTAAGGAAATTTTATTTCCTTTTACTTTTTTTGAAAATGCCACGTCAGCACTTTTTTCAAGATTTCAAACCTAATTATCTCGAAAATTTGCGTGGCTACCCCTAATTTTCTTTTTGGATTTTAATAGCCCTTGGTAACATTTACTTCCCTTGCATAGTCATCGGCCGGGCAAACATACCTCGCTATTAGTAGGCACCGTCCTTAACTGAGGTCTGAGCTAATATTAAAGTGTGCTCAGAGCCGGTCAAGTTGACTGAAGTGACGGATAAAAGACTGTTAAAAGCTACACCGAAAGGAAGAAAGATATTGATCTTCGCTGATAATTCAGATTATGCATATGTCGGTGGTGTGAGTTTATTACGAACATTGGACAAAACTACCGTTTTCGTTGCTTCGTCTCCGATGTTATTTGGCTGGTTTGAAAGCTTTGCCCTGCAGAATTTACAAGCCTTCTCAAAATATGAGGTAACAAACGTAAATGTACACATTTTGTTATGAGAATCTGTTTATACTTCATTTATAAGCGAATTCGATGTTGTGTCGGTTTTCAGATCTTCCCGTCAATTATAAGCTTAAACTGCTTAAATTTCGTTAAAACGGCTGCTTTCAAACCTCTTAGCTTTAATCTCTTTTGTACACTTTTCCCCATTAAATGTTTCGTTTCAAATATTGTTTTTTCTACTTAGTGAAGTCAACTGTGAGGTTCATCGTTGGATTTTGAAAAGAATATTCAATTATTGAGCCACAAAAACATGATTTCGCGCGCTGCATTTACAGAAAAATCCCGCAAACAAATCAAAGCAAAAAACGAGTAAACCTTCTGCAACGATACTTCACACCAACGATTAAACGATTTATCATCCAATTGCTCTATTTCACTCGCTTGCATTTTTGTCATTTTGGTGAGTGTGTTGAAATCTCTTACGCGTGATAAATTTTTAGATTCGTAAACGAGTATTTACGCCGGTTTTTATAAACACCCGCATATAAGAACACACAATTTCAGAGGTCAGACTGATTGTGTTCTTATTTATCGGATGCTTAGTGCAAAATCAGCCTCAGGATGTTCTTAAATGTTCTTAAATTTTTTTAAATTCAGTTCTCTATCAATACAGTAGTTTATAGTATTGTAAAAGCAAAAAATGTAATTCATGATATTAGATATTCTGAAGAGAACAAAGGTGCCCAAAACTTAGCTAATACCATTGGTCAGCAGGTGTGTTTATGGTAATTTGTGTAATTTTGACAACCTTCCCATTTTATAAGAACATTATTTTTTTTCCAGGCTGATATTGTTCTTATAAAAGTGGTGCTTTATTTGCCAAATTTCAGCCTGATGTTCTTAATCCATTTGTTCTTATATGCGGGTGTTTATATTGCGAGTTGCCTGTGCTTGGGTGAGTGAGTTCAGACTTTTCCTAACGCACATTTGCCTGTTAGAAACGAAGGAAATTCATTCACTTCTCTGCATCAAATTCTCTAGGGTATTTAGCAATGTGTACGATAAAACATGCAGCGTAGTAATCATGCAACCAAACCAAGATGGTTCAAAACTACATTGTAAGCTTATTAGACAGCGAGCACCACTTCCTAAATCACAAACTGTCACAATTCTTACACAAAAAAACTGCTTAAAAATGTCTTAAACCGGCTCCCAATGAATTTGCTGAGTTAGTTTTGTCGCTGTGATTCTCTTTGTTTTGGCGTGAGTTCATTTTGTTTAGCCACGAGTTCACTTTGCTCAGTGCCTTGAGTTGATCTTTTTGCCTTGACTGTTTTGAAGTAAATCAAAACACATTTCTTCGCCTTCGTCAAGGTCCTTTTTACATTGAATAACCCTTAGAGTTATGAAAAGTCTTTACACTAAAATTTGATGTGTGCGCCTGCGTGTGTACGTGCATGAGGAACCCAATAAAGTGCAGTGACATGTACCTATAGGGGCAACCGTATACGCTTAGAAATAGTGTTACTTACTTACTTACTGCCCATCATGCCTATGTGGCACATAGGGCAGCAACGAAGTTTCTCCAACCCTGCCTGTCTCTAGCCAGTTTCTCAATGGTGCTCCAGCTGTAATTGAGCTCCCTTAACTCCGTTTCTACCGTTCTGCGCCATGTTGTTTTTGGGCGCCCTCTTCTACGCTTGCCTTCAGGCGTCCAGCGCATTGCAGTCCTAGCTATGTTGCTGTTGCCCTTTCGAAGCACATGTCCAATCCATCTCCATCTTCTCCTGGTGACAATCGTGCGAATATCCTCCTGCTTGGTTTGCTTCAGGAGCTGGTCGTTGGAGATTTTCTGCGGCCAGAAAATTCTCAGAATCTTCCTGAGGCTAGTTGTGTGGAAGGACGCTAGTTTTGACAGGTCATGTTCAGTCATTCGCCAACATTCGCAGCCGTAAAGGAGGGTTGACAACACACAGCTCTGGTAGATCCTAAGCTTTGTCTTTGTGCTATAACTTGCCGATCTCCACACTGGTCGTAAGCTCATAAAGGCGCCCCTTGCTTTGTTTAGTCTGTTTTGTATGTCCACACCAGTACCGCCGTCCTGGCAAAGCATGCTTCCAAGGTATGTGAACTTGTCGGTGTAAGAAATATCCTGTCCTGCTACCCTGATCTTTGACGGGGAGGGGACATTCACACACATAGCTTCTGTCTTCTTCAAGCTTATCTTCAGGCCAACCTGGGCGCTGAACATGCTGAGCCGGTCGGTCTTTTCTTGAATGTGCTGATGAGTGTGTGACAACAAGGCTATATCGTCCGCAAAGTCGAGGTCCTCGAGTGTAGAGAAAGGGGTCCATCGTATACCTCTACGCTGATCTTCCATAGTGCGACGAAGGACCCAGTCGATAGCAATATTGAATAGCACGGATGACATGACACATCCCTGGCGTACACCGGTTTTGATTTCGAAGCTCAAATCCCCCTGACCAACACAGCATGTGAAGTTCGAATAGAAGCATTTGATGATATTAACAATGCGTTGAGGAATGCCATACGCTCTCAATATCTGCCAAAGACTGTCCCTGTGAATGCTGTCAAACGCTTTCTCATAATCGATGAAATTCACATACAGTTGCCTGTTTCATTCAGAACATTGCTCAAGTATATTCCTTAGGGTAAAAATTTGATCCGCACATCTGCGCCCCTTGCGAAATCCAGCTTGTTCATTTCGCAGGACGTCATCAACAGCTTTGGTGATACGCTGGATAATGACTTTGCAGAAGATTTTACTTGGCACAGACAAAAGGGTAACTCCACGCCAGTTGTTACAGTCACTTAGAGACCCTTTCTTTGGTATCTTAATTATTACTCCTGTACCCCAGTCCGATGGTATTTCTTCCTGTTCCCAGATCTTTGTAAATAAGGGGGTTAGGATGGTTGCAGCAAGCCCAGGGTCTGCTTTGAACAGTTCAGCATTTAAGTTGTCATTGCCAGGAGCTTTTCCGTTTTTCAAGGAATTTATGGCTTGGATGACTTCCCTCCTAGTTGGAACATCAGTGTTAACATCAAGGTCGATTGTCGCCTCCTGGATATTTGGTACCACAGTTGGTGGTGGCCTGTTCAAAACCTCTTTAAAGTGCTCCATCCAGCGCATTTCTTGCTCTCGCTCTGATGTCAACAAGGTGCTGTTCTTGTCCTTTACAAGCATGTTGGTTGTATGGCATTTGCCACTGATGATCTTGGTAATCTTGTACACTGTTCCTTGTTCGTTGCGTGCGGCTGCTTCCTCTGCCTGGGATGCAAGGTTCTCCATGTACCTCCGTTTATCTGCTCTTGCTCGACCCTTAACTTCCTTATTCGCTGCCCGGTACATCACTTGATGCCTTTCTTTAAGCCGTTGGGATTTTGAATCCATGACTTTCCTTTTCAATCTCCGTCTGTTTTCTATTGCTTTCCAGGTGTCATGTGACATCCATTCCTTCGGCTTTCGCTGCCTGTAGCCCAAACATGCCTTGCTGCTTTCGCTGTAAGCAGTCACAATGCTCTTCCAGTTCCTGTTCACCCCATCATCAATATTATCTTCCTGTTCGTCCATTTCCACAAGAGTCTCAAATCTGTTTCGCACCTCTAAGATAAAGGACTTTCTCACACTCGGTTGTTTCAATTGCCCCACATCGAAACGGCTGTGCCCTTTGGCTGGGCGCCCTGCACTCTTTAACTTCAGTTTGAGGCAGGCTGTCACAAGATGGTGGTCGCTACCAACGTCAGCCCCTCTCCTCACCTTGACATCCCGAAGGGACCTCCGCCATTTGCCATTGATCAGCAGATGATCAATTTGATTTCTATCCCTGCCATTTGGGGAACACCATGTGATTTTATGGATTTCCCGGTGTGGGAAAAGGGTGCCTCCTATCACCAGGTCATTTGTTGTGCAAAACCCGACAAGTCTTTCTCCATTTTCATTGATGGTGCCACATCCATGCCTTCCCATCACCCTATCACTGCCTGAGTTATCAGCACCAACTTTAGCATTCAGGTCTCCCATGATGATGATAAGATCTTGCATTGATACTTGCTCAATTTCTGCCTGGAGCCTGAGATAGAAATTGTCCTTCAGATCGTCTTCACTATCATTGGTCGGAGCGTAACATTGAATCAGGGCTATGTTGTTATGTCTCCCTTTCAGCCTGGCCTTAATGATGCGACTATCAATAGGAAATAGTGTGGCTACTTATTAATTGGGAAACAGTGCAAACTCAAGCAAAAAATAATAAATAGGAGCTCCGCTTTTAGGCCTGCCTAAAACTATATATTAAATTGTTTTTGAGTTATTTTTCCAAAAGTAGCTCTTATCGGCGCGATGGACCGTGCACATGAACCATGCACAAATAGCTCAACCCATGAAATAAACCATCCCAACAGGACTAACACCCAGTTCTACCCCAAGCCACCCAATCAATTTTTTTTTTTTTTTTTACATTTTTATTGCCATTGCAAACAGATTTTTTACAAACCACGCAACTTACATTACATTCTAAATACAACAGACATATTTCCACTAACTAATTCACGATAACACTAATTACAAAGCACATTTCACAGTCAGCCAGACCTAAATGATTACATTGAAAGTGAGTTTTTAGCCTACTAGCACCTAAATCTATTGTTTTGACTAATTAATTCTGTGTGTATCTATCTGCTGCTTAAAGCTTAAAATTTTACAATAACATTTTCTGCCACTTTGTATAATGAAAAAATTCCTTCTTAATCTTTTTTGCAATGAGAAGCTCCAGCTTTCGAGTTTGTATTGTTTTGGCTTTCAGTAAGGATAGCAATGGCATGATATTTTTGCAACGGCATATGTAAATAGTATATTTCCCTAAAAGAATTATATGGTTTAACAAAGTACAATCTGTAATATTGTCGAAACAACCAAAAAGAATGGTTGTCTCGTCAAGATTATCAACTTGTATATTGTGATTATTTAGCCAAGAAGTGGTGGCAGACCAAAATTCTTTTGAATACGCACACTTTACTAAGAGATGCTCCAGAGTTTCTTCGTGATCTCCACAAAAGGTGCATAACGGAGAAGGAATTAGTTTCATTTTGTATAAAGTGCTATTTGTGTAGAGGATACGATTCAAGATCTTGTATTGAAAGGCTCGCGTTCTGGTGTCAAGAGTGACTCGACCAGGCAATAGATAAATATTTTTCCACTCTAAGAAGTCGGAAATATTATATAAGCAATCAAACTTAGATTGAGCGGTAGGAGAGATTTGGACTCGTTTAACCAGGGCCGAATAAATCGATTTAGAACTCATGCTGGTAATATCGTTAAGGTCATCGCCGGGAACCGTAATATCGATTTCATTCCAATCATCTTCATTTTTGAGAAGGAGTTTCCACTCAGGCGGGATAGCACTAAAAACGCCGAGTAGAAGGAAATAATCCGACAAAGAGAGATTTTTCTCCTTAAAAGCGTCCCACGTTTTTAGTTTTCCGTCAGCTGAAAGGATATCTCTCAAATGTACAAAACCTGCATCCTTAATTTTCTCATTAAATACCGATTCTTTATTAATCAAGAGGTTTTTGTTGTTCCAGATAGTCTCGTTTAAAATTTCCTGTCTTGTAACGGGTGTATACCTTTTAAAATCAGACCAAGCTTCGAGACAATCTTTGTAATATATTGGTATCTTGCAGGGTAGACAAGATACTTTAAAATTACATTTGAGGAGAAATTCAAATCCTACATTCTTAATGTAATGAGATAAAAAGACTTTCCACGTGGCAACGCTATCGTCAAGGTACCTTTTGACACATCCAATTCTTTGTGTAGCAATCAAGGAGTCTATGTGCCACCCAATCAATTGAAAAAAATAACTCCTGCACGCTTAGCGTGCCTATGTTTAGGAACGCGTCAACAGTTTGTCATCGTAAGCTTGTTCATAGGTTGAAATCCCAATAGAGGTAGAGGTAGATAGAGGTAGTTTTTAATCAATGAGACACCTTGAAAAGATGCATTTTGCAGTCATATGGATTGATGACTTCGTAAAAGGTAAGCTTGAATTTGATTTTAGCACTAAACACAGCTAAATAGATCTGTGACTTCTGCGGCCGGGGATATACTGTACACTGCATGACTGGAGAATCCCGATTTATCGAACCTCTAGGAGAAACGAAAATTGCTTTGAGAAATCGCAGGTTAAATGACATATATGTATTATCCAAGGGAAATGAATATTGATTCGAGAAATCGGGATATTTCTACTGCAGCTACAGTGTACTTTCAGTTGAACTGTAGCCTGCGAACTAAAACAGATCTACAGTGCCGAAGATCTTCGGCGTAACATACATGTTTTCCAGACTGGATCTACACCAAAATTCGAACACTTTCGTAGGCGAAAACGAAGTGAAGAAGTCAGGCTTGAATATTTCATAAGTGAATTTTACAGTCTGAATCAGTATGCTCGTTGGACTGACTCAATTGCTATGAAGATACACTGTATTTGCTAATGGATATGTTTATTACCTGATTGGTTTTGTTGTTATCTGTAACAGTAAGCTTATACTGTACATGTGGACTCTGTATAAGTATAAAGAATTAAAAGTGATGGGAAGCATGTGCAAAAGCAAAGAGGAACGTGCAAGTAATGGTGTTAGGCAAAATAATCATGGATTCTGCTACAAAATAAGTTTGTATGTATTTATTACTAAATTGTTGACTAAGGATATCAGGATTTGCTACTGATTGAATATAAGGATTGTTTATAGTTTTCCATATTGTGTATAAATTTACTGAGGACTTTTTGACACAAATCACTGGAAAGAAAACATATCTTACTAAAAAAAAAGACTGGCGGCCCTCAGATGGAAACTGAAAATCTTATCAGGTGATAAATTGTTGCATAGATTATCAGTCAAACCAGAAGTTTTTGAATGGAAATTTAAAAATATAACCAAATATCTCTATATCATTCAACTAAATGCCCAGCTAAAACACCTCACATTCTTAGAAGAATATCTTCATAACCATTCCTATAGTAGACTATTCCTGGTGGCTTATAAACAGTTGGCAATTTCAAGTTTTTTTATTGATACCTGTACCTATGATTAAAAAAAAATATATGGATAGTTACATGCATGTACATACATGAACGAATGAGTTTATTCATTTGAACACTCAAATCTGTTCAGACTGGAAGCTGCTCTGAATTATGGGAAGCAGCACTCACTTCTTAGGCTGAAGGCCATTGGACATTTTGACTATACAGTGGGCAAATTTTTAGGTATAAATGTATTCTATTTGTGAGATTTAAATAGAATTCATTAATTTAGGATTTCACAATGTGAGATCTTGATATTTGGTACATTTTGTGAGTGACAGCATTTCTGCCAGATCTTAAAGCTTATGTATCCAAATGAGTGACCACATTCACACCAACATATTAATTAAAATTAACCCCTCTTTTTTGTTTAAATATTATGCCAGAGTTATCACTTAGGGTTCTGTTTTGTCAGATCTTGATGGCAGGTACACTTGGTGTGAGCATAATAATATTACATTCTATGTTAACTTTTATCTTTTCAGAAAAATATCAACAAAACAAGCTGGCCAAACAGGAAAGGGCTGCAGACACATGTATAGTAAATATGTTAAGGATAATAATTTCATATAATGTCCATTTTATACTTTTTATTGCTCAAATAGTTGTTTACATTTAAATGCATTAAGATTTGGTTGTTTGTGGGTCTGATTTAGACAGTACTATTGCTACATGCATTTAGTCCATGACACAAAATAAATATTTCCTGTAAAGCATAATGTAAATACATGTATATTTTCCAAATACATGTATATTTTCCAGTTAGCCATGGTTCGTACAATCTTGATTTTAAGTGCTTGAGTCTTGGAACAAAATTAATAATATCATTGTCTGTGTTTGCAAGTAAAGTAGACAACTTACATTATTTTGTTGCTCAGTTTAATGCTGTACATGCACAAGAAAGTTTACCAAGGCTCGGGTGGGAGAGAACAGGAGATCCTTTTTTGAGATGGTGGTGTGGAACACACTTATTGAAACCTTTAGACCCTAGCCAAAAATTGATTTCATTATTTAGACCAGACCATACATGTATACCGAGGAACTGCTTTGCTTGGCATTAAAAGCATCTGAGAAGGGCTTCAACTTCTTGCAGAATGTGCTGTATGATGTGTAATGTCCACTGCTTAAAAACTACTTGTGCCTTGAAAAGTTCAGGAATTTTGTTTGACTAAAGCTGCATGAATCATTGTAAACGTAAAGAGCTTTGTATGCTTTCAAAATTATTTTATACTATTTTTGTATGTTTACAATGTAGTTTTAAAAAATTGAAATATATTTGGAAGAGGTCTAAATATTAAATACAGAAAACATTTAATAGAATCTTTAAAATATGTATTAATTATACATACTTGTATATTCTTTTTTGTGAAAGATGAAATGTTCAGCATGTCACAAGCATGTGACAAAGAAAAATCTGAGTCCCTGACGGGAATTGAACCCATGACCTCCCAAACACCGGGTGGGCACTCTATCCACTGAGCTACGAGAACTCGTGATGACCAAGGCCATTTGTCTAGGTTCATTCATGACATGCGTCCTGCATACTACTAGGATCCGCAGTGTCGATAGCGTCCTGTATGGTGATTTTTAGCTTGTCCCTTGCTCGCGACGTGCTGAATATTTCATCTTTGACATTTTACCATCTTTCTTTATTTATCACCATATTCTTTTTGTCAATATAATCATATTAGAAATTTACATCAATGTCACGAGTATTACTCCACTCGTAATACTGTACAAAGTATGTAAGTATTGTGTTCAGATGAGAAATTGAAATACAATAGAATTAAAAATGTTATAACTTTTGTGGTAATAATATCAATTGGTGTGATTTTGCTTTTCATCTTGAAAACTAAACATTGTGAATGTTCCGGAGTTATTTTTACTCTTACACCAGGGTAACTATAACCCTGATTATGGAGTGAAAATAACTCTACTCTTGGATGGTGCAGAGTTGAAGTTACTCCCCCCATTGGAGCTATTACAACTCCAAACTAAGAGTTAAATTTGGGAGTTAAAATGGCCCTAAAAAAGGAGTTATTTTTAACCTATAATTTTTACTCCACTTTTAGAGTTGAAGTAACTCCCATATGGAGCTATTACAACTCCAAAATTGGAGTTGAATTTGGGAGTTAAAATGACCCTCAAAAAGGAGTTATTTTTAACCTAAAATTTTTACTCCACTTTTGGAGTTACAGTAACTCCCATATGGAGTTTAAATAACTCACTTTGTAGAGTTAAAGTGACTCCTCCACTGGAGTTATTATAACCCCACAATTGGAGTCAAATAAGGGAGTTAAAATAACCCCTAAAAAGGGGTTATATTTAACCTAAAATTTTAACTCCACTTTTGGAGTTGAAATAACTCTTTAAAAATTACTGTGTAGTTATTAATTAAAGTAATATTTTAAAATATTTTCTGTATTCCGGGGATTCTGAGTATTACGGTTCCGGTTCCTGATTCCTGGATTCTATATTTTCCAACCTACCCAAATAATTGCGAAAGATCTATTTTAATCGAGAATACAAAAGGGGTTGACAGATGTCACGCGACTCCCGTAGTTTCGAGTAGTTTCGGGTCTTTTGGGGTGAAAATTGCCGAATCGCTACTCTCTGGAAATTTAATGCTGCCAAATTTCCTCTTTCAAAATCATCCATCACAATGTATAAGCATAATAAATCTGGTTTTGTCTTCTAATGTTGTATAAAATAAGCGTTAAATAAAATTTATTTTTACTTCTGCTTCGTTTTGTTTGACCTTTGTTGTCGTTTGAAGCATACAGTATTTGACACCTCTGTTGACAACTATAATGTCAAGTTTGCTAGAGATTCAAGTCTTTTTTTTCACCTTGTTTGTGCTTTGAAAATATAAATCTTTTGATGAGAGGAAACATTAATTTGTTGCATGGTTGGTTAAAATAAAAATAAAATAAAATAAATCACTTTATTTAAGTGTCAATGTGTTTAGCACTGCTGTACTAATTGGGGACACTGTAAATAGTGAAACAAATGTCATAAATCAAACAGAAACTTGTTAAAAATCCCAACTGGAAGGAGGCTGACCAGTTGGCTATATACAAAGCATGAAGGAGTTGAATTCGGGACCACCGAAGACAAATCCATCTAGTGGCAGGGAGGAGGAATTGAACCCGGGACCTCCGGATTACAAGTCCAGCGCCCTAACCACTAGGCCACGCTGCCTCCAGTTGGAGGGCTTTGTTCCTTTCGGTTGTCAGTATGCTCGACCTGATCCGAAAATAACAAGTTGAGAGACTAAATGCGAGTGGTGTAAAAGCAGCTTTACTTACTTGAAGATTTGGCCGCGACAAGCGAGCGATCGATTGTACGTGTGCAAGTTCTAGTCGCCTGCAGGAGAATCGGCAAATCAAACATGACAGGCATCGGTTGTTTGATATTTAACAGATTTAACTAAAAATGTACCATCTTCGGTTCTAACATAGGCTTTAATTTTCGTTACCTAGATTTTAGGCCGGGGGGGGGGGGGGGGAGGGTTGCACAGGAAGAAATAACTAAGAAGAAAGAATTTTGATTCGTTACGTTATATGGTTTCTTTTAGGTGTCTCCATTAGCTTCACCACGCCCAGATTGGTCTCTTTTAGGGGTTAAATTCAAAATTTCCGACGAGCATCCCCGTCCCTTCCATATGGGATACCCCCCCCCCCCCCCCCAGGTGGCTTTTACTTCGAGAAAAATGGTAAAACGAAGCGCACACTGAATTATATTTTTCCCGATCGGCAAAATCACAACAGAGCCATCGACGGATTAGTTTAGGAATTAAGACGTGAAAATGTTCGTTCCATGGCCAGTTTTATTTTTCGCTGAACTGTTGTCATTCATAGTTAAACGTAGCCTCGGTTTTAGGGCCGTAAAAATGGCTTTTCCTTAGAGAACTGGTAAAACGAAGCGCAAAATCACAACAGAGCCGTACACGGATTTGATGCATGGAAATTCAAGAGACAACCGGAAATGAATTGAATTGGTTGAAATGTTATCGTCCGCTTATCACGCTGTGCGGGAGTGAAAAAACTGCGAAAAAAGCGTCTGTGTAGCGGAATAAAAAAACCGTTTCGAAACGAGCCACGGCAGTGTTGATTAAAATACGTTTTTAGCTAAAAGGTTATAATGAAAAAATATTTAGTTATGTTGATCCAACGTATACCAGTAGGATCATTGTCCACGGTTGCTTGCTTGTTTAAACATTTTTAAGTACTACGCATGATTTGAAAAATAATCTAAAATTTACTTGACGTTTCGCATGCTACAGCACGCATCTTCGTCTTAATTGCTGTAGCATGCGAAACGTCAAGTAAAATTTTAGATTATTTTCAAACCATGCGTAGTTCATGTGTTATGTTTGTTGCCGCCGTTTTCATTTTATTTCTCGTTAAATTGAAATGGCCAAAGAACAAGAGTGTTAATGATGTTAAGTACTGCCATCCAGCAGAGGGGGGCTTATATCAACACTTCCAAATTCCAATTCGATCGGGAATTCGAGGGCCACAGGTTTGTCAGTCGCGAGACTGTTATGTGCTACCCTCGTTAAACATAGTTGATTGATTGATTGATTTTATTTATATCCAATGGGTGGAGAGGGGGGGGGGGGGGGGGGGAGCTTATAAGCGGATTTTTTGGGGGTTTCCACGTAGATGGGCCTATGACCGGAGGAGCTTATAAACAGGGGGGAGGGGGGGGGGTGGGGCTTAAAACCGGAGTTTTACGGTAAACTGTAAGCTGCTTGCTTGTGGTTAGCTTTTGCTACGGATTGCTTGCGATTAGTTTTCACTCGTGATCTCTCTAACTTGTCAAAGAAGAATAGTAACTTAAACTGACACTAGTTCACCTGACAGTATATAATATGATAAAACTAGATGAAATTCAAATTGAAATGTGTGATTCCAAATAATGAAAATACTACCCACACAGAATACCGAGAATCAAGGATGGTTCACTCATTTCAAAATCTATAAACTATCAGTAAAAAACAGCAAATTTCATGAACCTTGCAAAAGAAAAACAGTCGTGGGCTCATAGGGCCCTTTGATTTTTTCTGGCGCTAGCTTATATAAAATCACTTTTTCCTCTTTCTCCTTCCCCTCTTTTCTTTTCTCCTGTTTCTTCCTTCCTTCCTTCCTCTTTTTTTTCTTTGGCGCTATCTCATAAATCACTTTCCTCTCTTTCTCCTTCTCCTCTTTCCTTTTCTGCTTTTTCTTCCTCCTCTTTCCATTTTTATCTCTTTCCGTACATTTGTTTGAGCGGTCGAAGCATCATTATGTAAACAAAATGTAAAAAGTACTATTTTAAAGAGTACGTTTATCAAAAGAAAGAAACAAATGATGTGAATAACGGTTTGTCCTCACTGTTTTTGTAAGGTAAGGCAGGTATACCGGTTACCGACTACAACAACAGCAACAACAACGTACAACACACTTTATTCCCAGGGGTATTTCCACTCCCCCTTTGGATATGACGGTAGTCCATCGCCGGGGTACCCCCCGGAATTAAATTCGCCAGTACCCATTCCTACACCTTGGATGGAAAGAGGCACCGTGAGAGAAAGTGTCTTGCATAAGAGCACAACGTTATGACACCCGCGCTATAATTCGTAGCTCGCGGCTGTCACGCTCGCTTGCTTTTGCGTTCGTCCACATGGACTTAACAGCAAAAAGAGACTAAGGTTGCTTAACATTTGTCGGAAGGAACCGGTTGAGATGACCATTTTATAGTGGTGAGGGTTTTCCCAAAATCAGCAAACCAACCGACAGAGATCGATAGCGCTTACCATTTGTAGTTGGGTTTCCCGATATTGTTGATAGCAGTGTGAAATTGGGAAACTCTGCAAATTACTGTTCGATTTGACTTCCAACCAAAATTACCGGAGTTTTTGGCAAGATGGTAAGCACCCTAAAACTCGAAACGTCAAGGGATCACAAAATTTAATCAGCCTCCCTGTATTGTTTGCAAAAGAGAAACTGCTTGCAGTCCAACCTCGTTCCCAGGGCCTTCCCCACGAAGAAGGGAAAAGCCCTGGGAACGAGGTTGCTTGCAGTCTAAAATGACTCCACCCCTCCTGGGGCTCGAACCTGGACCGCACGATCCAAAGCCCAGCGCACTAGCCATTGGGTCACCTTTGCAGTCATTCTCGTCCCATAGCCCTTTTTACTTCTCTTAGCCGGCAGGGCCTTGGCACGAGAAACGAAGGGCTCTGGGGACACAGGATTTCCAGTCCTAGATTCTAGGACTTCTGGTCTTCGTGTATGCAGTCGTGATGTTTCTAAAGACTGTGTGGGACAGTCATGGAGTTTTTTACTTCCGCTCAAGATTTCTTTGTCTCAAACAACCAATCAAAAAAATTCGAATTGATTCAAAAATCCTATGTCCCAGAGCCCATCGTTTCTCATGCCAAGGCCCTGCCGGCTAAGAGAAGTGAAATGTATGCAGTTGTGATATTTTTATATACTATATGGGAAACTCATGGCGTCATGTACTTTTCGCTTAATTAAGTTTTCTTTGTTTTAAACCGCCTACAAAAAAATTCGAATTAATTCAAAAATCCCATATCCCCAGAGTCCTTTGTTTTCGTGCCAAGGCCCTGCTAGGCTTCTCCCCGAGAAGACCGAGAAGAGACTTTTCGGGGAGGAGCGCGGGCTCATTCACCGAACAGCGGCTGGTAATCGAGCCTGAGGCCCTGCCGGCTAAGAGAAACGAAAAGAGCTATGGGGACGAGAATGCTTTGCAGTAAGTAGAATAAGTTTGCATCGACTTCGTGCTCAGCGTCACCGTCGTAAGGGCTGAAAAGTGATTGCAATAATTGGTTCACAGCAGCCTAAAATTTTTCTTATTTTTCACCTCCTTGTTTTTCAGGGGACGACGCCCCTCCCCCTCCCCTCTCACCCCTCCCCGCCCGAAGAAACGAAGAGAGAGGGGAGTGTAAAGGTGTTCCATCAAAGTTGTCAATCACTTGAAGTATTTTGTGAGGCTGTAATCTCGGTGTTTATACTGGAACGTGTACAAAACTGACGCAAAAGTTTCTTTCACGCCCAATTAGCAGAAAATCAGTTCAGAGATTGTAGTGCTTGTTATATACTCAGACAAAATGACCCAGGTACGAAAAGCAACAATTTTTAATTAACGTCACTGTGTTTAAAAGAAAGGCGGCGAAAAAGATACAAAAATATTATAGCTAGGTCTATCTTCTAAGAGCAGGGGCAATTAGATTATGAGCTAGAGATTTCTATGAGGTGATAGTTGATGAGGCCGCAGGCCGAGTCAACTATCACCTCATAGAAATTGAGAGCGAATAATCTAATTGTTTTAGTAGAATTCTAACTGAAATAAACGCAAATAATGGTTTCTAATTATTTTTCTACGCATTATCGAACTATTAAACGCTTTAACAAAATCGCACGCATTGAATTGTCCTTGGTAAATTTGCAGTTGTTTACGCGCGTGCACCCGTTTTTCAATAATTTCAAGCTTTTAAAGTTAAGAAACCGCTAATGTCCTTCTTTTAGTCTTCTCGGGAATTTTTTTTATCCATTTACATCTAAACTTCCTTCCAAAACTTCGGAAAAACGATAAAAACGTCGCATTTTGTGGACGACCTTCGGCAACTGCACACTAATGGCTGATAGTGTTCAATAGCTCAGCCAATCACATTGCAGCATTTGCATTAGTGTACTAGTAGAATTCTACTAAAAACAGATAGTCTCCTTCGCATGCAGCCGTTGGGGAGGGAACGTTGCGTGACGAGCCCAAACAACGGCTGCAAAAGAAACTAATAAACAGAATGATGCATCTTTCTTGTAACGGTTTCCTTTCATTTTAAAAACATAATGAAACAATGCATTACATTGCAACTAATTTACAGATTTTGGAACATTAAAGTGCCCATAACGTCAAAAAATTTTTATTTCTCAGCTGATTCTATATTTCACCCAATGAACTTTTGCGAAAAAAAAATTCGATTTGGACAAAACGCAATTTTTTTATGAATTTTTTTAAAACTGTTTCAAAATTCTATTTTCTTGCGGTTGAACCCTGCTGCTAATCATAAATAACGTGTTCAAAAAAGACAGAAATTTGCATGAAGAATGATGCTGTTTATTTCTGGATCATTAACGTTGTTAGAATAATTTCTGCTGTAATATACAATACATGGGAGACACTAAACGACGTTTAAAATACCGATCCAATGAACACCGCGGTACCATAGACAACCCTATAACACTAAATCTAAACCTGCTGCAGTCGCAGAACATTTCCTTTCCTCTCCTAACCACACTGCTAACGACATGCAATTAATCCCCATCGAAAAAATCTTTTCCAACAGGGACTCAATCCGTAAGGCCAGGGAAGCCGTTTTAATTTTAAAAGACAGGACAATTGATCCTCATGGTCTTAACATCCGCGAAGAAACATACTAATTTATTTCTCTGTACTGTTTTTAGTTTATTTTATTTAACTTTATTACGCAACCCCCCCCCCCCCCCCCCCCCATATAAAACAGCCCGTTCCAAGAAGAAGGCTGGTTTGGCCAGCTGAAATATAGTACGCCAAAATTAAATATTTTTACGTTGTATCGGTCTCTGCTTAAAAATATATTCTTCATTTTATGTTATAAACCGATTAGATCACTATTGATCCAATACCAGTAGGATCATCGTCCACGGTTGCTTGCTTGTTTAACCGTTAGATAAAGGGCGGTAACGCATTTTAACGCATTTTAACGCATTTTACCGTTATAACAATAACAGCCCGAGGGCAAAACACTTTTGACCACATGGCAGCAATATCCCACTGGTGCTTGACCCATCATTTTGTCAATTCAAAACCGCAATTCTGGTTATGGATTGGCTAATTTGAGAGTTACATGGCAAAAGAGAGTTGCATGTCAATCACACCCCTGCTTAAGCTGGGGCCTCGTTCGCTGTTGCAAGTTGTTTACGAGAAGAATCACCAAAGGTTGGACTGATTCTAGCCATGAAGAATCTTGCCATTGCTATCCTGGTGTTTGGTACATTCATCTGTGCAGGTGAGGTCCAAAAATGTGGTGTTAAAGAAATGTTTTAGTCTCCATATTCTTGTATTAAATTTACATTCGCTTTCCAGTGATTGCACAGAATGCGAGCTCTGTCATGTCTGTTGTACGGCAGCGTGAAAAATGCCTAGGTTTGCTTTGGTTTTCTTTGTATACTGCATTTGAAAAGCTAGCTAGGGGTAGAATTAAGTTTCTATTTGGAAGAACAAGTCGTGAAATCGTTATACTTACCTTTTCTCAGACAGCATGCAGGAAAACTTTGTCATGCAGATAAGCTTAAAGCTATCAATGAAACAGTGCAGCAGAATGAAAAATTTGCGCAAGAATAAAATGGGGAGACATAAACGCGAGCACCGTTCATAGTCGACATACACCGGGAACAAACATACAGACCAGCAGGGGAAACCTCGCCGTTGCTCATTTCGCTTTCGTAAACGGTCTTTGCCATTTTTAACGGTCGATGCCATCATTGGTAACCAAGCTGTTCCTGATGGACGGTGCAATATCTGTTCTAGTTTAGGCCATTTCAAAAATTTAAGTTTTTTTTAAACAAAACTTGTCAGCAAAGAGATAAAATACGAATTTGCACTGAGAAACAAAGAAAATGGGAAGATCTACGGACAAGAGCAAGGCTGAATGGGTTTGTTTGGACAGATGACGAAATGAAGCTGCTTCTAATCGAACTTAATGTCGCTAAGGCATCGGAGGAAAAAGTGCTCCGATCGATATTCTGGATCTTTCTGTAGCACAATATCCATCTGCAGGAGATGGTGCCGCGATTGGCAAAGCAAAAAAACGTATTAAATTTTAGGCTGCTTTGACTTCAAAACTTGAATACTTGCGAAGTGGACACGGGCGATTAGTCCTTCTGAGTATGTTATTGTTTTGCATATTAAGTTATTTTTCTTTCGGGCGACGAAAATACCTACCCTCTACAGACAAAATAATTATACACCGTAGGCTCCCCAAACAAATTCTAATAGAACTGTTATGGTTAAATAAAATATTTCCGAAGAAGAATAAGGACAGTTGCTTATCAAGTATCAGTAGCCAGAGAGCACGCAACACTCCATTGGAGTTTGATCGTAGCACGAGTCAAGCGCGTCAGCTCAAGCTAGTCAAGTTCGAGTCACGAGTCAAGTTCGAGTCAAGTCAATTTTTTTGGTTTGATGTTTTTCGTAGTTTTGTTTTTAATTGCTGTGTGAAAATAATGCACCAGAGGCACAAAAACGGCAAGATTTGACTTTTTTTTTCACTGCCGATTACGACAGTTCAGTTACTGCATAAATTTGATTCGCAGCTGCTTTTCAAAGAAGCAAACATTCCTCGGCATGCATTAATTTTCCACACAGATTCCTACCTGCATTAATTACACACAACTTAACTGAGACAGAGGTTCCATTTCAACAAGAAAACGTGAAAGTTTACGTGAAGTACAAAAATTTCACCATATTTTGCGCGCGCGGCTCGAGCGCCATCTGATTCTAGCCCATTCTCTCGACGGCCAAATTGGTAGAGGACATGTTGTTACCTGTAAAACAGTCATTCTCGGCGTCATTCATAAATCCATAGAGCGTTTTCCACCGTTTGCATTGATACCCGACTTCAGAAATAAAAACACCCGCGGAAACGTTTCTAAATTTGAAATGATGCTACGCACGAGCGATCATGAAGTTTAAATTTATGCCGACAGAAGACCTGACGGAATCTCGCTCAATCTCGCTGACGGAATCTCAACTTCAACTTCAACTTCAACTTTATTACTTCCATCACTTACATAAATAATTTATAAATAATTTTTTAAAAAATCAAAAGTGATGAGGACTCTACAGAAAAGCAGAAATGCTTGAAATAGTAGACCCCCTTAAGCGGTCATTACATAAACAATCTTATGAAGCAATAAAGAAACAATAACTTTATGCACAGCAAAGAAATTTTAAAGATTTTTTCGAGAATTTACCTTCAGTTTCTAGGCTTTCGTATTTGGAAACCGAATGAAACTAAACGGTTCACAGATTTTACAGCGGTTTCAGGTTGAGTGTTTAACGGCAACAGTTGTCGCGTTCGTTGTAACGGTTGAATTGATTTGCGTTGCGAGGCAAAATGACAGACGTTGCTAGGCGGGAATGCCAACGTTCTGCCTGGGAAAACCACAACGTGCTTTTTCCCAGACAGAACGTTGTCATTCCTGCCTAACAACGTCTGTCATTTTGCCTCGCAACGCGATCAATTCGACCGTGACAACGAACGCGACAACTGAGGCCGTTAAACGCTCAACCTGAATCCGCTGTAACGAAAAATGAATGATTTTATGCAAAGCCAGAGTGTCAGAGTGAATGTCGCGATACGTTTTACGGCTCGCTGAACATAAAAGTTCTGTACGTTTTATTTTTATGGTGTTTATTCCGAGAGTTTAGTGAGACAAAACTCTTAAACTATAAAAGGGTTTAATCTGCGCCTGTTAATTAAAAACAGTTTAAGGAGTTTTGGCATCGGAATAAAATTTATTTATCGCCAGTTCACTTTCGTGATGGACTCGATTACCAGCCACTGTTCTCGGGAATGATGTTTTCATTTCTGACGTCGCGAATTAATGCAAACGGTGGATTCTACAGGGAAAATATTGCTTATTTTTCAAAGCCATGATCTGTCACATGAGCGATCTGGCAACTCTGGGGGTGAGCAGGGGTGCTTACCATTTAGCCAAAAAAATCCGGAAATTTCGGTTGAAAGTCAAATGGAACAGTAATTTTCCGGAAATTCCGTTCGAAAATTGTGGACTACCTCCAGAGGTAGTCTCCTCTTTTTCCGTTCGGAACGGAACGTCGGAAATTTCCTTACTAATTGCACGTTTTCCCAGTTCCCGTCTCTCTCATCAACGGAAAACAATAACAGGGAACCGAATTTCAAATGGTAAGCGCCATCTCGTTCGGTTGGTGTGCTGATTTTGGAAAATCCCTTACCATTATTCAATGTTCATCCTAATCGGTTCCTTTCGACAAATGGTAAGCACCCCAGGTGTGTGCTTGAAATCTTAAAATGGCGCGAAACTCACGCCGTCTCCAGTTGAAAACTGTCTCCGGTTGAAAACCAAACTACTGATGTTTATTTTACCTATCTGACATTTTTGACTATAATATTTACAGTACAGTTAAATGGTATTAAAAAAAAAAAGTAAAAAGAAAATTGACTCGAACTTGACTCGGGCACGAACTTGACTCGTGCTACGATCAATCTCGCAACATTGTGGTTTATTTAAATCCATAAGGGCTATTAAGATATTTCTATTGCTTTCTTGTTCATGAACCAAAACAACAAGGTGAAGACGACTGACAACATAAAAGCCAATTGAAATGCTTAAAATTGCAGAATTTAGTTGCCTTCAAAGTGAAGAATTGAAAGTTGTTGAGATCCATTCGGCCACTTCAAATTAATAAAAATAACTTTGCTCGCCAATGGCGGGATTTTGAGTCCTTCCTTCAGTTCTCCAATTTTATCTTTGGAATAACAGCATTTCTCAGTATTTAACAATTATCGGAATATAATCTGTGACGGTTAAAAGTTGTAATATAGTAAAATTGAGCTCGTCTCGGCCAGAGGACAACATATGAGAGCAAAATGTACGTCATTTTCTCTTGACGTCAAACATTCATCCTATCCTGAGTTTACTCACAACCATTACAGTGCCGCTACACCTGTAATTTACCTTGCCTAATTTACAATGATAACAATGTTTATGCTCATTCTCAATCAGCACAGATGAAAACCTGTTTACTTTTTATTTTACAGCCTATTCCTTCAAGTGCTACAAATGCGGCCTTGAACCCGATGTACCCGATCAGCCCTACACCACGGCCCAGTGCGAGAAAGACCTGACCGAGATCGATTGCCCCGCCAACTTCATCTGCTTTAAGATACGCGGTATCACAATATTTGACACGGTGAGAGAACAGAAAGGATGTTGCCCAAAAGATTTTTGCGAGAATTTTAAGAAACTTTGTAAAGAAGGGTCTGACGAGCAAAAGAAGGCCGAGAGCGTAATAGAGTGCGAGGCAGCTTGCTGCGTGAGTGATGGCGACACACCCTGTAACAGCGGTTGACATGATGATGATCATGTTGGCTGTCCTGTGCAGTTTGAAGATCTTCTAATCACATGCTGATCTGATTTTCATTTTCACTCGTAGATGTAAGAGCAAACACATGATTTACTCAATATTGGTAGAAATAAACCGCTTAGGAGCAGTAAACAATACCTCCGGAATCAACTTTTTCTAAGTTGTAGTTTTGAAAAGTACAAGAGAATGCGCACGTATCAAAGTCGATTTATCCACAATCTGTTCGAAAACTTAGAAGATAGATCTAGCTATAATATTTTTCTTTCGCCTTTCTTTTAAACAGAGTGACGTTGATTAAAACCTGTTGCTGTTCGTACTTGGGTCATTTTGTCTGAGTATATAACAAACGCCACAATCCGGGGCTATGAACTGATTTTCTGCTAACTGGGCGCGGTAAAGCAGTGTTTTAAGGTACAACTAGTAATTCTTGAAACTTTTGCGTCAGTTTTGTGCATGCACGAATTTCCAGTATAAACACCGAGATTGCAGCCTCACAAAACACTTCAGGTGATTGACAACTTTTAAAGAACACCTTTACACTCCCCTCCTTCGGGCGGGGAGGGGTGAGAGGGGAGTGGGGCGTGACTTTTTCATATAGTATATAGAAACATCACTGCATACATGAAGACCGGAACTCCTAGAATCTGGTTCAACCCCAGTCAGGAGCACATTATGTGCTCCTGCCCCAGTGTAATAACCACAGCTGACGTCACTGGATCGAGTCATACTGACGTCACTGGAGTCACAGTAACGACAAGAGAAAACAGAAAACGGTAAAAACGTTAAAAACAGTGGAAACGGTAGAAACACTGTTAACGGTAGAAACAGGAGAAACAGTAGGAATCTTTGTCTCCAGAGCATTCTCGTCCCCATAGCCCTTTTCGCTTCTCTTAGCCGACAGGGCCTTGGCACGAGAAACGAAGGGCTCTGGGGACACAGGATTTCCAGTCCTAGATTCTAGGACTTCCGGTCTTCACGTATGCAGTCGTGATGTTTCTAAAGACTGTGTGGGACAGTCATGGCGTTTTTTACTTCCGCTCAAGATTTCTTTGTCTCAAACAGCCAATAAAAAAAAATCGAATTAATTCAAAAATCCTATGTTTCCAGAGCCCTTCGTTTCTCGTGCCAAGGCCCTACCGGCTAAAAGAAGTGAAAAGGGCTATGGGGACGAGAATGACTGCAAAGGTGACCTAATGGTTAGTTCGCTGGGCTTTGGATCGAGCGGTCCCAGTTCGAGCCCCAGGCGGGGTGGGGTCATTTTCTTCTGCAACAATACCGCAAGGCTGATTATATTTTGCGGTCTCTTGAGGTTTTGAGTTTTAGGGTGCTTACCATTTTGCCAAAAACTCCGGAAATTTCAGTTGGAAGTCAAATCGAACAGTAATTTGCAGAGTTTCCCAATTTCACACTGCTATCAACGGAAAACAATATCGGGAAACCCAACTACAAATGGTAAGCGCTATCGATCTCTGTCGGTTGGTTTGCTGATTTTGGGAAAACCCTCACCACTATTCAATGGTCATCTCAACCGGTTCCTTCCGACAAATGTTAAGCACCCTTAGTCTCTTTTTTGCTGTTAAGGCCATGTGGACGAACGCAAAAGAAAGCGACCGTGACAGCCGCGAGCTACTGGTAGCGCGGGCGTCATACGTTGTGTTCTTATGCAAGACACTTTACTCTCACGGTGCCTCTTTCCATTCAAGGTGTAGGAATGGACTACTGGCGAATTTAATTCCGGGGGATAAACCGACGATGGACTAGCATCATATCCAAATGGGGAGCAGAAATACCCCTGTTAATAAAGGGTGTTGTACGTTGTTGTAGTCGGTAACCGGAATACCTGCCTTACCTTACAAAAACAGTGAGGACAAACTGTTATTCACATCATTTGTTTCTTTCTTTTGATAAACGTACTCTTTAAAATAGTACTTACATTTTGTTTACATAATGATGCTTCGACCACTCTAACAAATGTATGACTGTTATAGGTTTAGACTACTGCAGAAAACCGTGTACGATCAAAACTTGCTCTACGTTTTAAGCGATAACCATAGTGATAACATATCAACGCTGGGCCCGCTTCCCCTTCTTGTTTGTGCAGTGAATACCTGTTTTTATTGATGGCCGCGTGTATTGATAGTTGGTGGGGTTGAGTTGCTGAGTCTCTGGACATTGTAGGGGGGTTCTGGGGCATGCTCCCTAGGGAAATTTGAGAATTTTCATAACCTCAGAAACACCATTTTAGGCATTCTGGTAGAATTTTTGCAGATTTAATTAACGTCACTGTGCCCAAAAGAAGGCGACAAAAAAAGATACAAAAATATTACAGCAAGATCTATATCTTCTAAGTTTTCGATCAGATTTTGGAAAAATCGACTTTGATACATAGGCATTTTCCTGTAATTTACAAAACAACAACTTAGAAAAAGTCGATGCCGGGAGGGGGCAGGGAAGGGCAAGTTGTCTATCTTCTAATTTTTCGAACAGATTTTGGATAAATCGACTTTGTAACATATGTATTAACCTGTACTTTCCAAAACTACAACTTAGAAAAAGTGGATTCCGAGAGGGCAAATTGCACCATTCCCGGTTGTTCGAAAGCAAAACACATTTTGATTTGGGTATTGTTTACTGTTCCTAAGCGTTTTTTTTTTCTAGAAATATTGAGTTTATCATGTGTTTGCTCTTACATCTACGAGTGAAAATGAAAATCAGATCAGCACGCGTTTAGAAGATGTTCAAACTGCATAGGACAGCCAACATGATCATCACGATGTCAACGGAGACGGTGAAGCCGCTGTTACAGGGTGTGTCGCCATCACTCACGCAGCAAGCTGCCTCGCACTCTGTTACACCCGAGGCCTTCTTTTGCTCGTCAGTCCCTTCTTTACAAAGTTTCACAAAATCGTCACAAAATTCTTTTGTGCCGCATCCTCTCTGTTCTCTCTCCGTGTCCTTTGTTGTGGTGCCGTGCAACTTATTCTTGGGTTTCACGTGACGTCACAAGCTTTGTTCAAGTCAGTGTCCGCCATGTTGGTGTCCCTCGGGTGTCAAATTTATGCTAATAATAGTCCATTTCTACAGTAACGCTTCTCTATTATCGCTTTATTATTTCGCCAACTATATGACTAACCAGGAAGAAAAAACCGATAAAAGTACCGGGCATTCATCTTAAGATATCCCAGTGATCTCTGAGTATGCTAAAGGGTTAGAGGGTCGAGAGTGAAAGAAAGATATTCGCAAAAGATCTCGGTCATCGGAGTTGACCCCGCAACCATACCAGCCGAGCAAGTATGTCGTGAGAGCTCGTGTTCGGCATTCCCAGCGTATGAATGATCCTTTAGTGAACATTTGGGTCATTTCCGAAAACGATGGGACTATTTTGTCAGCCCATTGCTTCGAATGCAAACTGGACTGGCCAAGTCATGTTCACATATCGCGAGTGTGTTATTT
Organism: Meandrina meandrites; assembly: GCA_963693305.1. NCBI lineage: Eukaryota > Metazoa > Cnidaria > Anthozoa > Scleractinia > Meandrinidae > Meandrina > Meandrina meandrites. The sequence goes on from OY855908.1 coordinate 38,073,135, forward strand.
TATTCAGAGGCAACTACACGAATTTATGGCAGGCTCGCTTGCAGACAGGTAAAATGCTCATGGATTTTGCCGACATATGTCAATGAAGTTCCGTATGCGAGGGCTACGGACATCGATTTTTCATCGGCTAAGAAGCTCAAAGAAAAGCTCGACCAGAAAATCGAGGATCTACAACAGCCGCAAGCCCCGAACCATACAGCAGCTTCTAGTTCTGGGACTACATCGGCCGGCGAATCAGCGCCTCAGCGCATGCAGCGCGCATCGCCGCCTTCGAAAGAGGAAATGGATCAGCTTTATGCCAAACTCAACCAGTGCAAAATCTAAGTAGTAGCTTTAAGTTTAAACGTTCCTTTCGCTGACCAATTTATCGACCAAAGCCGCTCTGTTCTGGTAGTTTCAGAGCTATTCTCATACGGATAATTTGAGCCTTGGCTATTCGGAACTGTTGGCGAAATGCATTCAAGTACAGCTAAACATTTCGGCAGAGCAAATCAATTCGTAAACATCGTCCAATTCTAGAGCTACACTCGCTAGTCCTTCTGAATGCTGTTCGACTTCAGAAGCTGAAGAAGTTGGCTCGCTGAAATCTACTTTTGCGATTGAAACACCGCTTTCGTGCACACGTTTCTTCTTGGCTCGCTCTTCTTCGCTCTCAAAGCTCTTTCGGCTGCATTTTCGTGATCTTTTTCTACGTATTTCTTCTTCTCAAGGGCGACAGTTGGAACCCAACCGACATGCTGGCTCTCCGAAGACGAAGTGTTTGCTACAAACTCGTTCACTCTCCAGCACTCTCTTGTTTGTAGCGTCGCCGCGACTAACCGCAGAAATCCACTCGTTTCTCCTTCTGGCCGTGAGTTCCTCCTGTTCTTCTCCTTGATTTGTAATAACCTTAGGTATACGAAAAAATCCTAAGCCTTTAGGCTTTCCACTTTTGCTCGAACAGCCGACAACAACACATAAAACCATCCCTACTTTCCCACATGAACTCCTCTTTGAATATGGTTTGTTTACGCTCGAGGGACACCAAGATGGCGGATAGTAACCGTTGCTAAGCTAATTGGTCACGTGGGTGAAACCCAAGAATAGCAGGTGAAGTTGGTGGGGCAATCAACCTTGGTCTGATCTTTCTCACACTGGTCCGTGGAGTAGTTTTCATCGATTTTATCGACGCCACATTGGTAGCACTTAAAGGAATAGGCTATAAAATAAAAATTAAACAGGTTTTTATTTGTGCTAATTGAGAAAGAACATAAATATTGTTATTATACTAAATTAGGCAAGGAAAATGAATGGTTGTGAGTAAACTCAGAATGAATGTTTTACAATATATCTCATTCGGTATAGTCTGATTGACGTCAAGAGCAAATGACGTACATTATGCTCTCATACGTTGTCCCCTGGCCGAGACGAGCTCAATTTACTATATCACAACTTTTAATTGAAATTCCGATATTTGTTAAATACTGAGAAATGCTGTTATTCCAAAGATAAAATTGGAGAACTGAAGGAAAGACTCCAAATCCCACCGTTGGCGAGCAAAGTTATTTTCATTAATTTGAAGTGGCCGAATGGATCTTAACAACTTTTAATTCTTCATTTTGAAGGCAACTAAATTCTTGCAATTCTAAGCATTTCAATTGGCTTTTATTTTGTCTGTCGTCTTCATCTTGTTGTCTCGGTTCATGAACAAGAAAACAATAAAAATATCTTAATTATCCTTATGGATTTAAATAAACCACAATGTTGCGTGCTCTCTGCCAACTGATACTTGATAAGCAACTGTCCTTATTCCTTTTCGGAAATATTTTATTTAACCATAACAGTTCTATAAGAATTTGTTTGGGGGAGCCAACGGTGTATATTTATTTTGTCTGTATAGGGTAGGTATTTTCGTCGCCCGAAAGAAAAATAACTTATGCAAAAGCACTCGAAAACACGGCAGGAGTCGGTTGTCCTAGTACGCTATGATTAGATTTCTGTGCAAGGCACCGTTTCATTTGAAAACACAACTTTTTCGTTGCGGATTGGTCTTCCGTCCTCATTTATACGGTGAAAACGGTGACCGAAAATGTAAATTTCCTTAAACACTCACCAGAGAGAAATGTTTTGAAACGCCGTTTTCGTGCCCAAGGTGAAAATGGAACATTTCGAAAACAACAACGTACACAGAAGGACTAATCGCCCGTGTCCACTTCGCAAGTATTCAAGTTTTGAAATCAAAGCAGCCTAAAATTTAATACGTTTTCCTTGCCTTGCCAATCGCGGCCGCATCTTCTGCAGACGGGTACTGTGCTACAGAAAGATCCAGAATATCGGAGCACTTTTTCCTCCGATGTCTTAGCGACTTTAAATTCGATTAGAAGCAGCTTCATTTCGTCATCTGTCCAAACAAACCCATTCAGCCTTGCTCTTGTCCTTAGATCTGCTCGTTTTCTTTGTTTCTCAGCGCAAATTCGTATTAAAAAACGTTAAATTTTTGTAACATTAACAGCGAGGTTTCCCCTGTATGTTGGTCCAAATGTTTGTTTCCCAGTGCATGTCAACTATAAAGGCTCTCGCGTTCACGTCTCCCCATTTATTCTTGCGAAAATTTTCCTTTTTTTCAATTTGCTACGCTTTTTCATTGATAGCTTATCCGCATGACAAAGTTTTCCTGCTGTTCGAGAAACTAAGGTAAGTATAAGTTACACACGCCTCACTAACGGCCTCGGCAACGCCTCGTTTCGTTGCAAATTAAAGTAACGCTGAACGATTTCACGACTTGTTCTTCCAAATAGAAACTTAATTTTACCCCAAGATAGCTTTTCAAATGCAATACAAAAAAAACCAAAGCAAACCTTAGCATGTTTCACGCTGCCGTACAACAGAGCGCGCATTTAGTGCAGTCACGGCTGGGAAGCGAAAGTAAATTTAATACAAGAATATGGAGAGTTAAACATTTTTTCAACACCAAATATTTGGACCTCACCTGCACAGATGAATGTACCAAACACCAGGATAGCAATGGCAAGATTCTTCATGGTTAGAATCAGTCCAACCTTTAGTGATTTTTCGTAAACAACTTGGAACAGCGAACGAGGCCCCAGCTTAAGCAGGGGTGTAATTGACATGTAGTGTTCAGGACAACATGTTGCCATGCCACTCTCAAATTAGCCAATCCATAATCAGAATAATCCGTCAATCATGTTCTTATCGTTCGGTGCGGTTTTGAATTGACAAAATGATGGGTCGAGCACCAGTGAGATACTGTTGCGATGTGATCAAAACTGTTTTACCCTCGGGCTGTTATTGTTATAACGCATTCTCGTCCCCATAGCCCTTTTCGCTTCTCTTAGCCGGCGGGGCCTTGGCACGAGAAACGAACGGCTATGGGGACACAGGATTTCCAGTCCTAGATTCTAGGACTTCCGGTCTTCATGTATGCAGTCGTGATGTTTCTAAAGACTCTGTGGGACAGTCATGGTGGTTTTTACTCCCGCTCAAGATTTCTTTGTTTCAAACAGCAAATCAAAAAAATTCGAATTAATTCAAAAACCCTATGTCCCCAGAGCCCTTCGTTTCTCGTGCCAAGGCCCCAGTCGGCTAAGAGAAGCGAAAAGGGCTATGGGGACGAGAATGGTGATAACGTTAAAATGCATTGGACCAGAAGTCAATGGACTTCTGATTGGACTTAAAGTGCCCATAACGTCAATTATTTTCTTTTCTCAGCTGATTCTTCATATAACACCCAATTAACTTTTTCGAACAGAAATTCCGATTTGTGTTCAAATTTGCCGCCATTTTGGTCCACAATTCGCACCAGTCTTCCACGGTATGAAGTCAGTCGTGACGTAGGTTCAGGAACACGTGATTTGAATCGTGACCTATTTGACTCAAAGTCTACATTTAGTTCAAAATGCCGGAAAGGTGCGTTACCGCTCTTTGTAACAACGTTAATGATCCAGAAAACAACATCAATCTTCATGCAAAGTCCTGAACCTACGTCAATTGACGTTTGATGGTTAAGTTTTTTTTCCATTTTTGACAGTTGACGGTAAGTTTTTCGGCCGTTTGACAGTTGACAGCTAACCCCAATGAGACCCTCATGTTTCTTATTAATTACCTGCTTCCTATTCATTACTTAAATCGTACGGGGAGCTAACTAGAAAATCTACCGGTTCATTTAGCTTCCCAGCTCGCATCCTTAATTATTAGACTACAAATACAACATCTGACTGGCTTAACTAGAATGTAAGAATCTTCGCATACCTTTATATGAGCTCAATAAATTATAATTATTATACATTGTTAGTCACAGAGCCTACAGTTTATTCTGGGAACCAGCGCAACCTATAGATTATCCGCAACAATAATCGACTTTGCCCTTGGGCCGTGTATAGGGACTACATCCACAATCGGAAAGGCGCACGATTTTCCTAAAACACCTCCCTAGTAAAACAGCTGGATATAATCACCTGCATTCTATTTTTAAACCTCGCGCGCTTCGCTATTGCATCACTGTCTTTGCCCTTCTGGTATTCATCACTTTAAAGCCCATAATAGGTGGAAGGCATATCATATGACTCACTGACTCAAAAGGCTTTTTAATATTTACTCACAGCAGCCTTAATTTGTTCTTGCTTTTCAGGGGAAGACGAGGAGGGAGGGATGGGATTAGGGTTCCTTCAATGTTGTCAGTCACTCAGTACCACCTACAGTATTTACAGGGTTGAAATCTCGGTGTTTAAACAGGAAATTCGTAAATAAAACTGACACAAAGTTTCACGAATTACAACTTAGATCTTAATACGCTGCTTTGCCGCGCCCAGTTAGGAGACAATCAGTTCATCGATTGTGCCGTTTATTTTATACTCAGACAAAATGACCCAAGTACGAACAGTTCTGAACAATTTAATTAACGTCACTGTGAACAAAAAATAAGGCGGAAAAAGATACAAAAACACTTACATCAAGATCTACATTTATTATGGATAAATCGACGCAACATGCGCTGTTTACCTGTGCTTTCTAGAACTACAACTTAGAAAAAGTCGATTGCGGAAGAGCAAATTGTACCATTCCCGGTCGTTCGAAATTATTCAGTGTATGGTTTACTGTTCATAAGTGGTTTATTTTTAGCAATATTGAGTTTATCATGTGTTTAGTCTACGGGTGAAAATGAAATCAGATAAGCAGGTGATTAGAAGATCTTCAAACTACACAGGACAGCCAACATGATCATCACCATGTTAATGGAGACGGTGAAGCCGCTGTTACAGGGTTTGTCGCCATCACTCACACAACAAGCTGCCTCGCACTCTTTAACATTCATGGCTTTCTTTTGCTCGTCAGTCCCTTCTTTACAAATTTTCTCAAAATTCTCACAAAACTCTTTTGGGCTGCATCCTCTCGCTTCTCTTTCCGCCCCGTCGTCCTTTGTTGTGGTGCCGTGCAACTTAAAGCAAGTGTAGTTGGTAGGGCAATCGATCTCCGTCTGCTCTTCCTCACATTGTTTCGTGGTGTACTCTTCATCTCCACTGTCATCGTCTTTAGGGCACTTGTAGCACTTGAAGGAATAGGCTGTAAAATAAACATTAAACAGGTTGTCATGTGTGCTAATTGAGAAAGAACATAAACATTGTTATTATTCTAAATTAGAGAAGGAAAACTGATAGCTTCGAGTAAACTCAGCATGAATGTTATACAGTATATCTGTTTCGGTATAGTCAGATTGATGTACAGTTTGCTATGTTGTTTGTCCTCTGGCCGAGGCGAGCTCAATTTTATTTTATTACAACTTTTAACCATTATATTACAATTTGTAAAGTAGTAGTGTCCCCAATTACCTTCTGCAAGCTAAATACCTACCCTGACACTTAAATAAAGTATTTAGAATTGCGATGAGAAATGTTATTCCAAAGATAAAATTGGAAAACTGAAGGAAATTTTAAAATTTCCACCGTTGGCGAGCGAAGTTATTTTAAAGTTGCTTATATTTGTTTGACGAGGCCGAATGGATTTTGACAACTTTTAATTCTCCATTTTCTAAGACAACTAAATCTCTGCAATTTTAAGAATTTCAGCTGGCTTTTGTGCTGTCAGTCTTCACCTTGTTGTTTTGTTTCGTGAACAAGAAAACACTGGAAATATCTTAATAATCCTTATGGATTTAAATAAACCACAATGTTGCGTGCTCTCTGCCAACTGATACTTGATAAGCAACTGCACTCTTTTTTTTGGGAAATATTTTATTTAACCATTACAATTCCATAAGAATTTGTTTGGGGGAGGCAACGGTGTATATTTATTTTGTCTGTATAGGGTAAGTATTTTTCGTCGCCGAAAGAAAAATAATTTAAGCAAAAGCACTCGAAAACACGGCAGGAGTCGGTTGTCCTAGTACACTATGATAATTTTTTTTTTGTGCAAGGCACAGTTTTATCTGAAAACAAAACTTTTCCTTTGCGGACTGGTCTTTCGTCCACACTTATACTGTAAAAACGGTGACCGAAAATGTAAATTTTTGAAACGCTCTCCAGAGAGAAATGTTTTGAAACGCCTTTTTCGTGTCCAAGGTGAAAACGGAACATTTTGAAACAATAACGTACTCAGAAGGACTACTCGCCCGTGTCCGACTTCGCAAGTATTCAGGTTTTGAAATCAAAGCAGCCTAAAAATGATTCCTTGCCTTGCTAATCTCGGCAGCATCTCCTGCAGATGGACACTTTGCTACAGAGGATCCAGAATATCAGAGCCCTTTGATTAAATGCGATTACAGAAGCAGCTTCATTTCGTCACCTGTCCAAACGAACACTAGCTCTTTGCCTAGCTCTTGCCCTTAGATCTGCCCGTTTTCTTTGTTTCTCAGTGCAAATTCGTATCTCTTTGTTGACGAGTTTCTTTTAAAAAAGAAACCTTCAAATTTTTTGTAACGGCGAGGTTTCCCCTGCATACTGGTCCGAATGTTTGTTTCCCAGTCAAGTCCACTACGAAAGGTGCTCGCGTTCACATTTCCCCATTTTATTCTTGCGAAAATTTACTTTGCCTTTTTTTTTTTCATTTTGCTGCACTGTTTCAATGATAGCTAATCTGCATGGTAAAGTTAAACTCCTGCTTAAGAAAAGGCAAGAATAACTTACACACGCGTCAATAATTGCCTCAGCAACGCCTCGTTTCGTTGAAAGGAATCGCAGAAAGATTTCACGACTTGTTCTTCCAAACAGAAACTTAGTTCTACCTCTAGCTAACTTTTCAAATGCAATAATACAAAGAAGACCAAAGCAAACCTTAGCATGTTTCACGCTGCTGTACAACAGAGCGCGCATTTAGTGCAGTCACTGCTGCGAAGCGAATGTAAATTTGATACAAGAGTATGGAGACTAAAACATTTTTTCAACACCAAATCATTTGGACCTCACCTGCACAGATGAATGTACCAAACACCAGGATAGCAATGGCAAGATTCTTCATGGTTAGAATCAGTCCGAATTTTTGTGATTTTATCCAACACAACTTAATTGGATCCGGCCACGCCTGAACAGCAAACGGGGCCCCAGCTAAAGCAAGTGAGTAATTTCGATGTATAGTGTTCCTGTTTATGGCTTCTCGTTGCCATGTAACTCTCACATTAGCCAATCCATAACCAGAATAAGCCGTCAATCATGTTCTTATCGTTCAGTGTCGTGAATGATAGGTTGAGCAACCAAATGAGATCATGCTGCGATGTGATCAAAAGAGTTTCACCCTCGGTATGTTATTATTGTAGCGTTACAGTGATTGGACCCCAGTATCAGTGAATTAGTTGCAATGCGTTGTTTCATTCATGTTTTTTGAAATGAAAGGAAACTGTTACTTGCAAAAGAAATAGAAAACATGTTTTCCGTGTTTCTATCGAGTTATAGAAACACTCGTGAAAGTTTGGGAGAACTCGAAAAAGCTGACATGAAACAAACGCCTATCGGCTCATGTTCCCACACACTTCCACTCGTGTTTCTATATATAACTCGCTATACAGTAAAAACACGGAACATGTTTTCTATTTCATAAATAGCTAGAACTACAGTAGAACCCCGCTAACAACTCGAACTCCACGTTAACTCGAACATAATCCAATTTCCTCTGGATTTGACCCTATTTTTTCAGTCATTTACCATCAGTTATAATTAACTCGAACTCAGTTAACTCGAACTCCCCGCTAACTCGAACTAATTTAGCTTTCCCTTGGCTCAAATGGGACCCAAATTTACCCCGCTGACTCGAACTCTATTTTTCAAACGTAGCTGATTGACTTGTCGGAATCTTGAATCTTTATTCATAACAGGATAATTACCAATTAGCCTGAAGATATTTGTACAAAGATTGTATAACAAAAGTCACAGTTGGTACAAGGTCTTGAAAGTGTTTCAAAAGTTTACCAAAACAACCTGTGATTGCGAAGAACAATAAAACTTCGATGAATTATTAACACTAAACTTGAAATTCAACAGCAACCCCGCTAACTCGAACTGCTTTACGTTTCCCTTGGGGGTTCGAGTTAGCGATGTTCTACTGTAGTGTGCATACCCCGCTGCAACAATGACGTAACCAAACGAGTACAACATCATGCAACATCAAAAAATTTTGGGAGAAAAATTTGACCATTTTCAAACTTAAGACAACAAAAGCGCAACATGTTGCAACAGGGTGGCCAAACGTGTCCGACATGTACGTAACAATGTTGCGGTATATTGCGCTGAAATGACGTGAATGTTGGCAGGGGCTTAACAATTGTGTTTTTGAACAATATCAAGAGTCCATGCAAAATAACACACACACACACACACACTAAATTTCAAGGCGTGCTTTTGGTTCATGAAGTTTCGCAGCGGAGGCGACTTCTCCAATCAATGAAATAAACATCTTGTTTCTTTTCTCAACTATTAGATATATATTTCTTGTTCGTTACTGCAACTCAATTTCATTCAGCTGACAACAACCAAATGGATAAGAAGATCTTGCTAGTGGCCAGTTTATAACGGTTAACTAACTGTTACTTGAGAGGTGAAGACTGGTTCTAAATAATTTTTTTTCGTTCAGTCCTCATGCAGAAACGAAACGGTATTGTTTTCGAATCAATGTGAACTATTTACACAGTGGGCTACTATCCAATCAGAAAAACGATTGTTAACCACAACACGTTGTACTAAAGGTAAACAATCTCGTAAAAACATAATCTTTAATGAGGAGACTTTTTCACACATAAGTGGTTTTCGAAAAGGACCTCGAAGATTAAAACTAAAAACTAAAATTATCTACATTGAGTTAAAAATATGCTAACACTTAAACTAAGAATGTAAAAACCTGCCACTTAAAAATATTTCCATTGTCAGAGTCTGGTATAATCTGGCTAAGAGAATTGAAATCATTAACTGCGTGATAGGCGGTTCTCTGTTTTCCTCAATTTCTCTTGACACAGGGGAGTCTGAGATTGACTTTATTTCTGGTATTATAAATATGTTGATGTTGTTGTGTCACTAAAGTCAATTCATGATTTATAAGTCCATTTAGACATTTGTATATGTTGCAGTTAATTTTTTTTTCTTCAGTGAAATTTTATTCTTCCTTTGTTTTTGGGTATGGTAATCTATGATAATGAATTTAAAACAAAGGAAGAATAAAATTTAACTGAAGAAAAAAATTAACTGCAACATATACATGCACACATCTTCGCCGGAAACGCCTTTTCTCTTCATCGACATCGTCAGTGACACCAAAAATTATTGAAATTCATTACAAATAGAAATATTTGACGACTGCAATGCTTTTAAGTTCGATGAAAACGATGTATTGGCGAAAAATATGAGCTCTCTCCGTGTTTGATTGTTCAGTTAACATTCTAGCTATATTCTGAGAAATACAAAAATTCCTACCAATGATAGCGCTTGCAAGCGCAAACAAAGACACAATGCTTCGCGTGTGTCCTGTTTGCTGGCACGGAAGGGCAAATTAGGAAGTTTCCGCGATCTGGAAACGAAACACTATTTCTTTGTGAAATAGCTGCTTGTTGATCGTAAGAAAGACTATAATAGTCAATGATGTATCGCATCCGTGTAGTGTACCTGATGTGTCTATAACAGACCGGTAATTAGCTGCTTGTTGATCGTATAAAGAAAGACTATAATAGTCAATGATGTATCGCATCCGTGTAGTGTACCTGATGTGTCTATAACAGACCGGTAATTATATTCGAGAATAGAATTCCATTGTTACTCAGATTTGTCCTGTCAATCCAGTAAATATTGTAAATATTGTAGTATTTGTGAGAACATGTCATGAAATAAACCCATTTCACATTCCAAACCACCGGACTGGCGACCAGTACTGATTAATGGTAAGCGCCCTAAGAGTGCATTTTCCCGCGCTTTTTTGGCCATGACGTCATGTGACAGTCATGGTGTACCTCAATGTGCGGTCACTAAGCAAAAACAACGCTCCGCCATATTGACTTTTAATTTTTATCAGCCTTGGAGAAGACAGGCAGCCCAAGCTAACGATAAGAGCCACAGTACACTAGGAGGACTTTAGTTATAAAGGTTTGTATGGGAACGATCACTTTTGTGGGTCATGTAGCAGCTCTCGTAAGGTCTCACATGAGTGGCTGAGAGAACAATAGAACAAACAACAAGAACAATGCCCCTAGCCCCCAAAACAATAGCAGCTGCTACACTAGGGGACCAGTAGAATTACAAGCTTACGAGAGCTGCTACACAACTGACTTTTGTTTTAGGAGGTACAAAAAATCGAATGTTTTACGAATAACATCGACTTACACTATTGCTATATTGTGGGGTTTTTTGCTGTTTGCAGCTCCTCGTGCCAATTTGAAATGATCACGGTGAGTTATTGCTTTGCAAAAATTTCGAACACGTGTACTTTATTAGATATTCCCAAGGCTGGAAACAATTTTTGACTGCATCTCACTCAAAGCTGGATATCTTCCATGACTGATTGGTTAATTCACCACAGAATTTCCACCAGCGTAATCTACTGTAACTTCTTTTAGCTTTCGTTGTTCCTTGGGAACCAAGTGCTCTATTAAAGTGTAGAAAAATCCTCCAAAGTGCGACCATTGCTTCTCTTGTTATATGCGTAACCAACAAAATCGACCTCAGCGGGGGAGGGACATGGAGACATTGCCGCCAACTACACAGTAAGGCCCGGAGAGGTCGATTTTCTACTTGAACGTACAATACCAACTTTCAGATTCGCCAAATACTCTCTTGTCGAATAGCGTTGACTACTTTTGATTTGTCGGCTTCAACTTGTCAGTGATCAACACATTGTTAACCTGACAGTTTCAGCTTGCTCTGCCGTTAGTTTTTCGGCTATTGATCTTTGGAAAGATTCATGCTAATCGGAAAGCTATACACGTTGTTTGCGATTTAGAAAGGGGCGGAAAACTAACGTTTTATAGAAGGAACGGGCAATTTTCAGTTAGCTTCCTTTGGATTCTTTTTCCTCGCGGTCATCCAGTTGTCGTGCCGCAAGACTTAAAAAATAACGGACCAGACACTGACTGGCCGTCTAGTACAGAAGGTATTCGCTGATGTAGCTTTTAAACAATATACACTTGTTAACAGTGTAAAATGAGTAAAACGGAAAGTATTAACGACGTCTTACAACAGTACAGACATCGTATACTCTGAAAACGTGTGCACACCAAGCGCGCACCGTCAAGAACGCAAACCGTATTGAAAACAAGCGCAGTGGTAAAATATATTTCCACAAACAAGAAAACCCTATGCCCTGTTTTGGATTCATTTTTTTTTTCACACTGGTAAGAATTCTCTAAAGGGTTTCTTGTATCATGCAGGAGGTTGCGAGAGACATTTTACTTTCGGAACTGGACGTATTGCTCTAAACTACAACTTCCGCAAGACATAAATTAGTAATTATTCATACCATTCAATGTTCAAATTTTGATTTCGGTAAACACGATATCGCATGGGTTGTAATTTCAATTTTCAAATAAAATAAGACGAATAATCACGGATTGTCGTTAAAAACATACTAAATAAAGACTTCAGGGTGATTTTTAGTCAGAATTCATAAATCAGATGCGACCATTTCAAGGCACTCAATCACCTAACTCATCAACAGCGGTAAAATACCGACACGCGACGGAAAAATAGTCACGAATCGGTGTCAAAAATGATAAATTTCAAATGGTTTATTCGTAATCATTAATGAGAAGTGACCATTTCGATGCAATCAGTCAGCTAACTCGTCAAGTGCATTGAAATACATACATGAATCATACATACATTTCCCTTTTACGTTCTTGTGAAAACAATATCCGTTGCCAGGAGTGTGATGCTGTTTCCCCAGGCTAAAAGAAAACGGAAGTCACCATTTCATTACAACAGCGTCTAAAAATGATAACGCGCGTTGACAAAAGCAGAATATTACGGGAGAAAGTTAAAAGCAGATATGTCGAAATAGGCCAAAACACCTTTCAGATCTTGGCCGCTTTTACGTTCTTGTGAAAACAATATCCGTTGCCAGGAGTGTGATGCTGTTTCCCCAGGCTAAAAGAAAACGGAAGTCACCATTTTATTACAACAAATCACCAAATTCGAAATGTCATCGACAAACAATGGAATGACCACATTTCTAGCGTAAAACTCACGTTAATTTCGGATAGGGCTGTGTGTTTGCCACAGAAAGACGGGTAGGTAAATTTTGAGAATAAGTGGTTTTTCAAATTCGTTTTGTTGTACTAACAATTTAAGGAAACTGCAGCTAAAAAACCGACAGTTGATTCATATTCTGCAGGTTTTCATTCAGTCAAGATACGACGCTATCGGTACTAAACATTTATACAATATCCAAGGTAGGTAAGATCTCAGTAGCCTCGATAAATAACGCGCATGCAGACCTGAGCCCGCTTTCACCATTACTAGTAAATTTGTGAATTTCCAATTCTTCACAAACTCAGCATGTTGTGGAAACTTATCTATAGGTACATGTGCTGCTCAGACAAGGTAATTGTGTGGACAGAAGAACACTTATTTTGTAATTTACATGTTAATTTCCGTGGTGGATGTTGTGGCGCGGTAAACTTACGAGACTCGCGTTTGAGGAAAATATTAATAACTTTACGAATGACTTTTACGGATGTAAAAGCTGTTCTTAGAAGCTAAAAAGAACAAGCGACCTGCAAAGGGCCCACAACTTTATATAAATTTCTTTATATCAGTTGAATAATACTATTATAGCCACGTTCTACAACTCGCTCAGCTGGAAGGGCAAAGCTAAAGGCAAATTTGATGAAAAATTGTGCTAATAAGCTTGCCTCAGTTTATCTCGGTTACATCTTCACTCCAAAAATTTCACCCTACGATCTTCGCGACGCCACACAAATATTGTCTCTACCGAAACCAAGAATTGACTACCTGAAGTGTAGCTTCAGTTACAGTGGTGCTTCTCTACGGAGCGATTTTCCAGAGGAACTACGCACTATAGACCTCTTAACAGAAGCATTGATAAATGGTTCTCTGTATCGGACTCTAACACGGCAAATATGTAAACTAGTATATATAGAGAGAATTTTTTAGGTCTTTTTCTATAGATTGTACTGATACTTTTACCATGTTTAAATAAAGTTTTTCGTTTAATCATGCATTCATTCGTTCGGTATAAAGTTCGTTCGTTCGTTCGTTCGTTCAATAAAAATGAAATGACTGTGTAAATAATTTTATTATATCTCTAAGACAGTACGCGCGCTGTGATTGGTCAATTTTACGGGCCGTATTCTACAGTACGGCCCGCGAAATTTGAGAGTTCTCCTGATGCGATAAGTTTTGTTTATCAAAATCTCTTACAACGAAAATTTTGAAAGCTACTTTGAAAACATCTGCATTCGGACAAAACATTTTGAGAAACAAAAGCGAAAAGAACAGGGTCTTACAAAATTCAAACTAGATTTTTCAGATCTTTTAGAAACTGAAAGCGTCCCCGACCCCGAGCATCACACAAGTCAGAAACTTGACAATTTTCTCTCTGCCGAAAGGTAGAGAAGTCGAATTCTGAATGAAAAAGATTTAAAGAGTTTTGTCGAGAATTTGTCGAATACAGCCGCCTCTCATCGCTCCCGGAATGAGAGGCGGCTGTATTCGCAGGCTAGTCGAGAGTAAACGAACAAAACATTCAAAACAACGTACCTGCTGCTGTTGTTGACGATCTCCTCGGCAAATTTTTAACGACGTCCGTTTATTATTTTGAAAACGGCCGGATAGTTCGAGTTCACCCCAGACAAAAGTTCGATAGTGTACTCATTTTCCAACAAGAATTCTGCACCAAACACCTCTCAGGACGACACAACAAAGCGCTTAAAAGTAGACGGAGGTCTCTGAGGTTTTTACCGGTTGTTTATGTTTTCGACGAAATCATTGTTTGTTGCTTGCGGTCACCGCTTTCTTCTCAGTAAGAGTTGTTCTTCTCTGTTTATCGAACTTCACATCACTTCAGGAGTTATTCAAAGTAATCTTGAACTGTATCCAGTTTTCCACAGAAAGAAGCTGTACGGATTAATCGTAAAATTAAAACGTTTGAAGTTTGGATTCACGTCTCTGCGAGCCAACTGCAAACTGTTTTCGTAAGCCAATAAATCTCGCTTTCTTCTTGCATTTGACGCGCGCGTCATTCAAATGTAGCCGCGATTGACTTGAAATGGTTTCTTTTCTCCAGAATGAGAGATATAATAAATATCTTATTAACCTCGTTTTCTCGGTCCGTACTGTAAAATACGGATCCTCGTTTTTTTCCCATCGATTTATGGCCCGCGCGCTTCGCGCTTGGGCCATAAATCGACGGGAAAAAAACTCGGTCCGTATTTTACAGTACGGACCTCGAACTCGATTAATAAGAGGTATATATTTTAAACACTTTACGTGTAATGCGTCCAAGGAACATTTAACACTTATCCCGTCGACACTTCTAATTCCTCTTAAGACAACTTAAGTGGGGGTATACCCGATTTTGAGTGAACGTTTAAGAGGTTTAAGGAAGGGATAGAAGAAAGAAAATTAGTTTTGAAACACCAACAGACAGTTGACCCCCACGCAAGAGCACCCCAGGTTGTCAGGGGACTGTTTGGGTGTCCATATACTAATTTTTAACTTCAAATTTTAATTTTAAAATCACATTAAATCTTTAATATTTGTGACCTTTCACGCGAAAACGTACACTAACGGTTTTCCGTTTCCGAACGGTTTTCCGTTTCCAGACCGTTCAGAAGCCGTTCGAAATAAATTTGCATCCGTTCGAACGGCTTGTTCAGCCGTTCGCTAAAATCGTCAATCCGTTCGAACGGTTTGGGAAACCGTTCGCTAAATTTCTCAATCCGTTCGAACGGTTTCGTTAACCGTTCGCTAAATTTCTCAGTCCGTTCGAACGGTTTGGTCAACCGTTCGCTAAATTTCTTAGGCCGTTCGAACGGTTTAATCAACCGTTCGCAAAATTTCTCAATCCGTTCGAACGGTTTGGTCAACCGTTCGATTAAAAAGTCAATTGCCGTTAGAACGGCTTGGTACAGTTTGGTGATTAGACCGGTGAAATGATCTTTTGATCTTTCCTTTGAAAATTAAACAAAATTCTTATTTTAGGAAGACGAAGTTTTGGGTTTCGGCACGCGTCGGCTTTTTGTTTTGAAACCCCCGCAAAGGTACAGCGGAGAAAAAAGATAATTTTACTTTTGTTTGGCACACTTTGGTGGTTCGACCGGTGAAATAGTTCTCATTTAAAGAAGAGTATTTTACTGAAGTTATGTTCTTGCGCCACTTACCAAGAAAAGTCTTATCTTAGAAGACAAAGTTTTGTGTTTCGCACGCGTGTTGCGTTACAGAGCTGTCAAAACTTATGCAAATTTGGCAAGATCTACGCGACGACTGCGTAATACTTTGATTGTGTGGCTGTTTAAAACAAAAACAAATTGCTGAAATAAAACTGCATGTGGAGCAACTACAGAATACATAGTCACTTCGGTTCGACAAAGCGTTCGAAGGGTTTATGAATTTTATCAAACGGTTCGTCACACCGTTCGAACGACAAGTGTAAATAACAAGTGACTTCGAACGGCTTGGTCAATATTCCAAACAGATAGCAATGAACAACTGAAAGCTCCCTTGAAAAAATGATTTCAAACGGAAACTTCATAAACCGTTCGAACGTTTTGACAAACCGTTCGGTAATTTTCATAAACCGTTCGAACGTTTTCACAAACCGTTCGCAAAATTTCATAAACCGTTCGAACGTTTTGGCAAACCGTTCCGTAAATTTCATAAACCGTTCGAACGTTTTGGTAAACCGTTCAGAAAATTTCATAAACCGTTCGAACGTTTTGGCAAACCGTTCAGAAAATTTCATAAACCGTTCGAACGGTTAGCTTGCCCGTTCGGAATACTTAATAACCCGTTTAGCCGTTCGATGAAACCGTTTCGAACGGCTTGGTAAACCGTTCGTAGACCGTTCGATAGCCGTTCGTTTCAGCCGTTTAACGGAAAACCGTTAGTGTACGTTTTCGCGTGAAAGGTCACATTTCTTATTTCTCCAAATTTTACTAATCCTTTGAGAAAAACTATCTCTTCCCAAACATCCCCAAAAATTACCAAAAAATTTACAAAACACCGCTAAACATAGCTTTGTGAAATGAGCATAGAGCTTCTGGATTACTTGAAACGCGGACGAGATATTCGCATTAAACCAAGTTTAGCGGTGGAAAAACGGGCTTCGGGTGTACCCCCGCCTTACTTTGTACTATGCTGCTTGTTTATTTACATTTTACTTCAATTTTATCTTGCAAGTTAATAAAATTATTATATTTCACCACATTTAATTCAAGTAATATGATACATTTACCTTAAACATGGTCGCAGTATTTTGTGCTTTTCAAAATCATAACCGATCCCAAAGATGTCCAACCGATTCATTCACCGTAGTCTGTTTCTGCTGCTCGAATAATTAGTTGCTCCGTCATTTTCTTTTAATTTGGTGCGAAATTCAGGGCCTGATTACATGAGCCGGGCTGGCTCGGTTTGCCGAGATGACTCTCAGCCCGGTTTTAGCACGAATGATCTTGATCACCTTTTCCTGCAATTTGGTGGTTAATTTTTTGCACTTATGCAGCTGGATGGGTTACTTTATCTCTACATCGTCGACAGAAGGAGGAACATTGATTTTTTCGTCGGATATTGTGCTCGGAAGAGAAATTTAATACTGGCCCGTTTAGCCACGCTGGCCCGGTGAACGCGATTACATGGAAAATTTTCAGCCCGGTTAGCCGTGATCCCGGCATCGCGATACCGGGATCTCGGCTAACCAGGCTGGCCTGGATGTCATGTAATCGCGAAGATGATTCTTGTTTCGTTTAACAGACG
Source organism: Meandrina meandrites (assembly GCA_963693305.1). Classification (NCBI taxonomy): domain Eukaryota; kingdom Metazoa; phylum Cnidaria; class Anthozoa; order Scleractinia; family Meandrinidae; genus Meandrina; species Meandrina meandrites. The sequence goes on from OY855908.1 coordinate 38,090,528, forward strand.
TGCCGAGATCTCGGCAAACCGAGCCAGCCCGGCTCATTGAATCAACCACTTTATGGACTTCGGATCATTCTTGGAAATGTTCGCGTTTTGGAAGAAACTACTCATTTCACTGTTCTTTGGATTTCGTGAAAAAGAGGTACTTCAAATAAACAACAGTATTTCTCTGTAAGAAAATACATAGTTGCGCGCGTACAATTTTGGTTCGCGCGTAATTGAAACTCAATTCTTAAAACAAGTCAATAACGTACAGCTTAAACCGCAATATTACCAGCGAAATTAAACAGCAGACAACTTATAAAAGGTAGTGGGTTAAAACTTCAGTCATTTTTTAAATTGCTGTGAAAGCATTTCGCCGCTATAGCTTTTAAACTAAATACATCTAAAAACAGTGTAAAATGAGTAAAACGGAAAGTATTAACGATGTCTTACAACATCGCATATTCTGAGAACATGTGCACACCAAGCGCGCACCGCAGCCAACATTTCTTTTTTTAAGAACCTTTTTTATAAGAACGTTGAAGCTGACATTTGCCAAAATTTTGAGAACGTGCTAAGAACATACTCCAGGCTGAGAGTCGGAGAACGTCTTTATTTTGCCCATTTGTTTTAATTTCTTGTTTAATGAGCAGTATAAATAAATGCAAAACTGTGGTCTAACAGTACAACTGACACCGGGAATTAACACAATGAATGTTGTTTTCTTATTGCATGATACACTATGAAGAACATCTCAGATTGTAGTCCAAATTCTTTGTGCGTTTCCTGGTCAGGTCCGCATTGATTTAATGAAATACTATAACGTGTAACTTAAGAACGTCTTAAGAACGTTTTCAGCCTCAAATCGTAAAAAAAAAATAAGAACGCTCAGCCTCAGCCTCAAAATAAGACGTTCTTATGTATAAAAAAAGAGTGTCTTGAAACCAAGAGCAGTGATGAAATATCTATCCATAAACAAGAAAACCCAATGCTCCTTTATGGATTCATTTTTTTTTTCATTTATAAAAGTTCTCTAAAGGATTTCTTGTTTTATGAAGGAGGTTGCGAGAGAGATTTTACTCTCGGAACTGGACGTATATTGCTCTAAATTACAATCTCCACAAGACGTAAATTAGTTATTGTTAATAGTACTCAATGCTGTTTTAATTTCGGTAAACACGAGTGTCGGATCGCTTGTAATTTCAATTTTCAAATTAAAATGAGCAAATAATCACGAATTTGCGTCATAAACGTGATTTTTAGTCATAACTCATAAATCACATGTGACCATTTCAAGGAAATCGATCATCTAACTCGTCAAGGGCATTCAAATACCGACACGAAACAGCAAAATAAGGCGAATAATCACGAATCGGCGTCAAAAATAATAAATTTAATAATCATTATTAATAAGAATTGACCATTTCGATGCAATCAATCAAATAACTCGTCAAGTGCATACAAATAATGACACCCGACAGATGAAAAATGAAACGAATAATCACGAATCGGCGTCAAAAATAATTAATTTAATAATCATTATTAAAGGGGCTTCGTCACGGGAATTTCGCAGATTTTTGGTCTAAACTTTCTGGAATTAGTGGTAGGCAATCTAACCCATGCAAAATGTTATCTTTGAACATCTAAAGGAAGATATGACCTTAACTTGCGGATAGAAATCAAACTAAAGCTATAGATATTGATTTTTGGACGACATTCGGTAACAACTTGAAAAGTTTAGCCTTAATTTTTCAAGTTGCAATCCATTTCCATCCAAGCCATCTGCAGCCAAAGATGCTTGTTAACAGTTTCAGTGTTCTAATATAGCAATTTTTAATAAAAATAGACCATTATTTTTAGGTTTCCTACGACACAAATTTAAATTTTGGATGTTCAAAAATATGTCAAAATCCGTGACAAAGCCCCTTTAAAAAGAAGTGTCCATTTCGATGCAATCAATCAAATAACTCGTCAAGTGCATTCAAATACCAGGGGAACGACGAGACTCAGGATATGGAAAATGAGGGCAACATCCAGTGAATCGTTGTCTTTTGAAAATAATATCGTGCATTGACAAGAGCAGAATATTACAGAAGAAAGTTCTGAAAGTTAAGAGCAGAAAACTGATATAACGAAAGAGATTAAAAAGCCTTTTAGACCTTGGCCGCTTTACGTTCTTGTGAAAGCAATCCCGTTGCCAGGAGTGTGATATTGTTTTGAATTCGTGTATCCCCAGGCTTAAAGAAAACGAGCCACCATTTCATTGCAACTAATCATCAGAGTCAAAGTGTCATCGACAACCAACAGAATGACCAAACTTTTAGCGTACGTAAATCCCACGCTCAACTGGATTTTTTTCATTTTAGTTGGATCGAGCGAGCTGTACGTTTGCCAGTGGAAGACGGGGTAAGATCATTTTGGGCATAAGAAGTTTTTCAAATTCGTTTTGTTGCTCTAAAAAGTACACTGAAACTGCATTTAAAATAATATAAACATTAAATGTTTATATTGTTATTGTTAAACGGACCGTTGATTCATATTCTGCAGGTTTTCATTACTCGAGATTCGACGCTATCGGTACTAAACATTAATACAATATCCAAGGTAGGTAAGATCTCAGTAGCCTCGATAAATAATAATACACTGACTGTCGTTCATCATTAAATTTGTGAATTTTCAATTCTAAGTATGTTGCAGGATGTCTAGAGGTATGCCGCTCAGACAAGCTAGGTACATGCTTTTGAACAAAAGAGTGGTTATTTTTTAATTCGCTTAGTTGATGGTGTGGCGCACTAAATTTCAATTCCAAGTATAATAATTCGACGAATGTCGGCTACGACATTCGTAATACAGGTAATTCGTTGCGTCTTTTCTTTTTGACTAGGCTAACACTGAGTTGCTGAGGTTGCTCGCGAGTAAGAGGAAGCTTATACTAAATTTGTACACAAAATTAGTGTGCGATTTCTGGCAAATATTGTCAGGAACAGTCAAGTGAGAGACATGTTGTATATAATGATTAATATGTTGGTCTCTGAATGGAGTGGTCGTGGCTAGATCAATGGCTTGGGTTGTGCTCTGATTGTTATGAAGGTGACACAGCACCAATGCTATTCAGGCTCCACCCAGGAGTGTATATAATTTCACATACGAACAGATGACAAAATTCGTGCCGCTAACCAGGTCAACCCGGTACGTTAGTGGACGAAGAGGCTTCAAGAGAAAAACAGTTGTTTTCTTTGCTTTATTCGCATGTAGATGTCTTCTGAAAATGTATGATATCATTAGCTATCGGAAAGAATGTTCTTCTAATTGTTTTTTTTCTACACTTATCCATTTAAGACATCTTGATCAATTTTAATCCGGTACAATGTGTAGTGTTCTGCTGATCGAACTGTTAAGATGCTATATTCAAATGCGCTCAAAACTGGAAGGAGCAACAAGCCTTAACAACTGTTTTAATCACAGTTCAGTTCTTCTTATTTAACCAATTTCAATCATTTTCATATTCACAACGCATAACTGAGATTGCGTTGCTCGCTACTTGCCGGCAGTCAGTGAATCATGTAAGTGAGACCCAAAATCACACTTGTAAAAGAAAGCCACAAACTAGAAGCATGTACACACTAAACAATTTTCAAGCACCATTTTTGATGACCTGAGGCAGGTAAGTTGACGGTTTGTCATGAAAAACAAAGCAAAGCACAGTTTTCTCTATTGTCTACCTGTGCCTAAAAGTATAAAAGCTTTGTCCTATTTCGTGAGTAGTCCACCCTCATCAAATGGTCTGTATGACTTCCAAATTAATCCCCAGTAGACTACCGTTGGGTTAGAAAATGTGATCATCAAATGCCAGTTAGAAAACTCCCCAAGAACAGGCAGCAGTTAAAGCTACGATGTCTTAAAAAAATTCAAACCACAACAAATGAACGGCAAAGTTTGATACACTCACTCAAGTTACAAGGAAATATGTATTTACTACCCAAAATGGTTATGAGGATCTTACAGAGACTCCTTATATTGCTTTTCACAGACTTGCGACAGCCAAAGCCAAAATCAAGATGAAGATGCTTGCAGTTTTGCCGCTGTTTATCGTGGCCTTGTGTTTCGTGGAATGTTGTGTATCAGGTATTGAAAATGGATTGCCTCTCATTGTTCCCAATTATTAATTCTCTAAGAATTCATGAATAAAATCAATGTAGAAGCTATGGTATAACGGAAGTGGCCTGTAAAAAATACATCATGTTGAGCTTTAGAGAATATCCTCCAAAATCAAAACTTCTTTGGTCTTTGACTGAGAACACTGCTTAAATGCCAAAACGAAAGGTGAAATGATTTTATTTCTTTCCCTTTCATATGGGAATACCCTTCGGGTGGGCGGTGGGGGTATTGATGAATTTTGGATTCCGAGAACTCTTTCCGCACGATCGAGTGAATTTTGAGGCTGTAGCTGCGTAGTTGTGCATGTTGGGATAAACAAGTTTTTTTTTGTGGAAACGGTGAGTTTGGTCTGCTCGATTCCTATATATATTGAGGCAGTGACAATGAAAAGAATTTGAACTTACTTTAGTTATCTAAGTGCCTCTGAATTCGCATTTTGAATGCGAGTTTGACTACCTTAAATCACTTTTGAGAGGCTTATACCCAATTCACACCAACAAAACATGTTTAGTTAAACCAGGTTAAACAAAATGAAAATCAGCAATTGAAGACTAGTAGACTAAATTTTGTATAGGGTTCCAGTAAGCGGAAAATTGCGATATCATTGTGCCAAATGTGAAGTCGACAAACATCAGTTAGCAACTTCTATGAAGAAAACAATTTTAAACCGTGTTTAACTATTAGTTTAGTTTTCTAACCTAATTTTTCTGTTATCTTTTAGCTGTCCCATAAAGGAGCCCGAGCAGTATCTGGAACCAATAAATGAGCCGCATGAGGACCAAACATTGCTAGAAGTACGCGAAGAAGAGGAAAACACAAACAAAGGTAAGTTTTCCTAGTTATAATAGTTTTTTTTGTCGCGTTTTTATAATCGACTAAGATAAATTAGTAAGGTCTGTGTTGGAGCAAGAAGAATAGGTTCTCATTAGCTCTCATTAGCTAACTGCGATTTGCCATGCGACGGAATGTTTATCTGATCTGTTTGGTAAAAAAATTTGACTTTCCTGTTTTACTTGAAGGAGCATTACTTGCTTGACGAACTAAATGCAAATAACGGCGCTCGGCTAAATTAAAACGTCTACAACTGCCGTGGAAACAGTCAAAGATACCAGTAGCCTGCGTTGCAGACAAACTAAACCCCGGTATAGTCCGTCTGCGAACCAGCGAACAGACGCTTCTCTCGCTGGTTCGCATACGGACTATACCGAGGTTCAGCTGGATTGCAACGCAGGCTAAGTTCCCAGCTATTTCAGCAATTATCACCGTAAGATCAATACCACCTGGCGGTGGATGACTTGAAGAGATCGTAATAGTCTTCGATTTCTGCTTAGTTCTTTTTACACCAATTAATGAAATCTATTGAACTGAGGAATTGGCATTTCGTTTCCAGGTGGCTGTCCTAAAGGTTTCACTCAGTTTGGAGCCTACTGTTACTTGGTAAGCGAGGAGATCACGACTCAACCCGATGCTAAACAGTACTGCAGTGACAAAGGAGCAGACCTGGTAAAGATCAACAGCGCAGCAGAAAATGAGTTTGTCCTGCAACTCGTGAGGCAGAAAGCTCCATCGCTACAACAGGTTTGGATCGGACTGGAGTGGATCGGAGACGATTTCTACTGGAGTGATCTCTCGATTCCAGTCTTCACCAGCTGGGCTCCAGGTGAACCGAATGGGAATGCCGCAGAGCCATGTGGCCACATGTATGTCGGTGGGCATTCACAGCACCTTCCAGAGTTAGCATCTGGTTCTTGGAATGATAATCCTTGTTCAGGCTCTCCCATGGGCACCGTCTGCAAGAGACTGCCCTAGTTGACAAGCCAACGATGAAAGCCGCAAGTAGTCACTGGGTGATGGTGTCTTTGTTCATTCGCAGAAAAGCGTGGAACTCTTGCTAAGGGGCATTTTAAAATCTAAAGGAAAATTAAAATGAAATTACTTGAATCATTAAAGAGTAAAAATAATTGTAAAGGATATGGCATAGAAGATACAGCGGCTTGGCATTAAAAGCAATACCACGAAGTTTTGTTTCGTCATTTTTTATGGATTTAACTCAAGTGCGCTACGCATCAAGGCCCTGACATTTGTCATTACTTCTCATTTGTTCAGTTGCAAATAGTGATTTGCAGATTTTATCGCTGCTTGTAAGTTTTGAATGTCGCATATTATATTTTAAATCCAAGGATACTTGCAGCTCTGCATCCTGCTCTGACAAATCTACCCTGTGCTGACAAATTAATTAATCTTGCAGATTGCTTCCATTCCCATCCACATTTTGGTCGATATTCGGAGAATGAGTCGCTTTTTCTCGACTACGAATCTTTTAAACCTAGATGAACAGCCACAATACCAAGTACACCTCAATTGCAGTTACATAAATGGCACAAAATAAACACGCTCTTTATTGTCGCCCCTACAATTGGTGCTACATTAGCTAGCAATTGATTTAGTGTTAGCACTCCAGTTTCTGATCGATATAAAAAATAATAAAAAGTAAAAAGTCTGCCCTGAATCCTAGTGGTCCATCAGGCCGGAGCTTATTCCGGTTTTAGTAGCAGTGAAGCAGCATTAAATTCGCCAGTACCCATTTATACACCTGGGTGGAGAGAGGCACTATATGAGAGTAAAGTGTCGAAAAGTGTTGATTGCTTCTTTTCCTATGTATATTTTGATCAATATTTGGCAAATGAGCTGCTTTTTCTAAATTTTTTACCCTAGATGAACAGTAAACTAAAAAAGATACAGTTCCAAGTATATTTCAATTCTACAAAATAGGAATTTACACCCTTCATTGCCGCCATTACGTTCGTGACATGATTTGATGCCCAATGCCGCTACTTTAGCTTGCAATAGGCGAACCTTAGGCAAGCGTTTCAGTTTCTGATCGAGTCACATAAATATCAACTCTGAATATTGAAATCCTTTGCGCTGTTTCGAGATTTTTTTTTTTTGTGGCGCAGGTAATGGATACTTATCTCCTCCAAGTTTTGTTCGACACAAAATTTACAGCTAAATTTCTGGCCCAGTTTACGAGATCTGGCCTCACCACTATTTCCTTCGTGCTATATTTTTGAATTTGTTCATATGAGAAGGAGGGGGTGTTGGGACGTAGTACAAGCCGCAAAACCGCACAAAAAAAAATTATCCAAAACCCGGCACCAAATCGCAATAAATTTAGATCAAAACCGAAAACCGCTCACAAAATCCCAAACCTTACTGAACAGGGTTTTAGACATTTGTTTTCTTTTCTGATCAGTAATGAGAAAAATCGCTAAAATTGGAAAATTTGCCAAAAATCACAATGGTAGTGACCGAAAGAAAAAATCCAATTCTCGGGATCGCAATGAACAAAATCAACAAAACTTTCACGGCAACGAAAAAGATAGGTTCAATGCACATTTTGGAGTGATTCCGAAATAATTTTCGTCAACGCAGTGTCTGCATTTCGGTCCATTTTTCATTATCATGCAAAAAGAATGGTTTGAAATATGTTTGCGATTTATTCGAAATCAAACATACATAATTTTTTTTATTCTTGTATATTTGATGTGCAGTACACCATAGTTTCAGATACTGGTGTTAATTTATTTACGTCAAATCTGATTCGCGTAGAATTCAAGTTTAACTCATTTCGTGTTTTTCTGTTAATCTCCTTATTTCCATGGAAATATCGATTTTCCTTAAAAAATATTTTATCAAGCTTTAATCCTATTCCAATATCTAGCGTGAATTTCACATCGATTTGAGTCTGGAAAGTCTGCTAAACGGCCAATTGAAAACGTTAGGTATGGTCCAGAACTGAAAACTGTATTGAGATACCTTAACCTTGAACTTAACTTTAGGAATGCAAGAACGATTGGTGGTCTTGTGACTCTTTCTGGCTAGCTTGACTTACCTTTCTTAAAATTTCTCTCATAAGGACGAATGTTTTAGTTTTTCTCGCTCGAGGAAATTTGCATTAAGTAAATATTGAGAAGCTTCATTCTCGTCCCCATAGCCCTTTTCGCTTCTCTTAGCCGGCTGAGGCCTTGGAACGAGAAACGAAGCGCTCTGGGGACATAGGCTTTTTTTTAACTAATTCGATTTTTTTTATTGGCTGTTGAAAACAAAGAAGTCTTGAACGCTTGAACGGAAGTAAAAAACGCCAAGACTGTCCCACACAGTCTTTAGAAACATCACGACTGCGTACATGAGAACCGGAAGTCCTAGAATCTAGGACTGGAAATCCTGTGTCTCCAGAGCCCTTCGTTTCTCGTTCCAAGGCCCCGCTGGCTAAGAGAAGCGAAATGGGCTATGGGGACGAGAATGTAAATTTACTGGTGCCTGCGAGTGCAAGTAATTGCTAGCTGCCATATATCATGATAGGAAATAACAAAATTAGGCAGTCAAATTATATCTTAATTATATGCCTTTCTAACTGTGCAAATAAAAATTATTAAATTCTTGATAGTCTTGATAGATGATATGAAACAATTTCCTGTCCCCACTGCACGGAAATGGTTGTTTGTGAACTCGAATTTCTAGCCAGTTTTTGACTTATTTCACCTAACCAAGTCATCGTTATTGAGGAAGTGGTTATTTCAAATATCTAATAGTGATACCTTATTGCCTGTGCGTAACATATTATGGCAAAAACAAATGGACAACTATGTCATTTTGCGTCTATTTTTACCGTGTTTGCTTAAAACGTTACTTTAATTTAACAATAACGTTTTTCTTGATAATTATGTTATGTTGTTTTTAACGGTGACATTTCGTCCTTTTGGTGCACAATTTAAACAAGAAAATTTCTCAACTGAAAAATTAATTCCCTTAGTAACAAATGACAAACTTGCTTAACCGACCCCACTTAGTCGCCTTTTGTCATCTTTTGTTTAAAATTGGAACCTTTTAACGTAATTTGCGTCCTAAACATCAGCCTTGAACTTAACTTTAGGAATGCAAGAATGGTTGTTGGCCTTGACACTCTTTCTGACTGCACTTACGTTTCTTAAAATTTCCATCATGAGGATGAATTTTCAGTTTTTCTCACTCGATGAAAAATTTTCATTAAGTAAATATTAAGGACCCTACCCTAGACGAATGAGGCTGGGCATGCGCTGTTGTCAAGTTCTATTGGCGCCAGCTGGTGTTGTCAGTTGTAACTTGAGCATTAATTATACCTTTTCTAAATGACAGCTGTCAATTTCATATTCAATAGTTCCATTATTACGAATTCGTAAAAGGAAAGAAAGACACAGAAAACATTCAGTTATCCGAAAAGAGCTAGATTGGTATGTAAGCTTGGCTTATCGCAGAAGACTCACTTTAATCGACGATATTCAAGGAGAAGACTCCCGTACAGTAAGAAATGCTTCTCCTTTCTGTCGAGCATTTTACATAACTGTTTTTTGTCGTATTATTTTTGTTAAGAGCGCCTCTTTTCGGGAATATAATTTCAGTTAGCGCTGTAATCGCATCCTTAGTAATTATTTCCTGGCGACGCCATTGGTTGGGAAAGTAGTTGTGCAGTACGTGTTGGACTCGGGAAAATTTTGTACACAATTGAGGTCAGCACAGAGGTTATTGAATCGTTAACTATAAATGTATATAGCTATTTCAGATACTTTTCTCCTTTTTGATGACCTTTTCCGTGAGTACTGTTCATTTTAGCAAATTCATTTTGTTTGGCGGTAAACATCATTATTCGCTCTTGCCGTAGCTCAGCTGTCGACTCAACATTGGATGCGCGTGTATAAAACAAACGCATTTTGAAAAACAATCTGTGTAGGTTTTTTCTAACCAAACACATTAAAGTTGTTTGCCGGCTCTGGGTCGGCCCGTATAGTAATTAAAAAACTGTGGCCTCGGCCTTGGAAATGCTGCCATCGGCTTGCGCCTTGGGCGACCACGGCCACAGTTTTTTACTATAGGGACCTCCCAGCCGGCAAATAACATATATGTACCTCAGACTTGGTCGCAGTATTTCGTGCTTTTCAAAGTCATTACCGATCCCAAAGATGCCCAACATTTATACACTGTCCAATAATTAGTTGCGCGCTTTCTTTTAATTTGGTGCGAAATTTAGACCTGTCTCAGCAGTGTTACCCATGCATTAGTAGCAAACACGTTATGGACTTCGGATCATTCTTGAAAATGTGTGCAATTTGGGAAAATTAAACTACTCATTTCACTGCATTTGGATTTTGTGAGAAAGAGGTACTTCAAATAAACAACAGTACTTCTCTCTAAGAAAATACATTGTTGCGTGCAACTTTTTTTCGCACGTATAAATTGAAATTTAATATGACTTGTAAAACAGAAGTCAAAAACGTACAGCTCATTCTCGTCCTCAGAGCTACTCGTTTTATTTGTGATCAAAAGAAACGGAGGGCTCTGGAAACGAGAATGCATATCATTACCAGCGAAATTAAACAGCAGACAACTTTTATAGGGCAATGGGTTAAAACTTAAATTAAGTCACTTTTTAAATTGTTGTGAAAACATTTCGCCGCTATAGCTCTTAACAACAACAACTTACAACATCGTTGCTCCGAAAACGTGTACACACCAAGTGCGCTCCGACAAAAAAGCCAACATTATTGAAAACAAGAGCAGTGATGGAATATCTATCCATAAACAATAAAACTCAATGCTCATTTTGGATTTCCTTTTTTTACGCTGGTAAAAGTTCTCTAAAGGGTTTCTTATTTTATGAAGGAGGTTGCGAGAGAGATTTTACTCTCGGAACCTGGACGTATATTGCTCTAAATTACAACCTCCGCAAGACATAAATTAGTTATTATTAATACTTCTCAATGTTGTTTTAATTTCGGGTAAACACGAGTGTTGGATCGCTTGTAATTTTTAGTCATGACTCATAAATTAGATGTGACCATTTCAAGGAAATCAATCATCTAACTCGTCAAGAGCATTCAATGCCCAACAATTGGGATTGCCCACTACCTCTCGGAACGAGTTACTTCATTGGTTCTTAAAACAATAGATAGCAGGTCATAACAATGCCCCTAGCCCTGAATAACAATAGAGGTAGTGTTTACAGCGGGCGAATAAAAATATAGGTTCCAGAGAGGTAGTGTCTTACTGAACAATTGAGACGCGAATAGCCAGGAATCGGCGTCACAAATAATAACTCTAATAATCAGCAGGAAGCTAGTCTTCCTCGCAGCCGTTGTTAGTGTCGAGCGTTGTGTGACGACACTAAAAACGGCTGCGAGGGAGACTAGCAGGAAGCCCACCAAAAATAAGTGCACGATTTTGGCAAATATTGTCAGGAGCAGTGACGTGGGAGACATGTTGTATTAATATGATTAATATGTTTGTCTCTGAATGGAGTGGTCCTGGCTAGATCAATGGCTTGGGTTGTGCTCTGATTGTTATGAAGGTGACACAGCGCGCTAGCACCAGTGCTATTCAGGCTCCACCCAGGAGTGTATATAATTTCACATATGAACAGAAGACAAAATTCGTGCCGCTGACCAGGTCAGCCCGGTACGTTAATGGACTAAGAGGCTCCAAAACAAAATAGTTGTTTTCTTAGCTTTACTCGCATGTAGATGTGTTCTGAAAATGTAAGATATATGTTTGTATCGAACTATCATAAATAATGTTCTTCTAATTATTTTTCCACACTTATCCATAACACATTTTGATCAGTTTTAACCCGCTACAATGCATCGACCCGTGTTCTGCTGAGACATCTAACTGTAGAAGATGCCATATTCAAATGCGCTCAAAACTAGAATTGGAGCACAAAGCCGTAACAACTGTTTCGATCACAGTTCAGTTCTTCCCATTTAACCAATTTCAATCATTTTAATCATTTAAAGTCGTTTAGTAAAGTGTAAGCATAACTGAGATTGCGTTGCTCACTGCTTGTAGTTGGTGAGTTATGATAATGAGACCCAAAATCTCACGGAAAGCCACAAACAAACAAAAAAATTCAAAAACAAAATAAAATAATTTTCAAGCACCTCTTTCGATGACCTGACGCAGGTAAGCTCACGGTTTGTAATGAAAAACAAAGCAAAGCACAGTTCTCTGTATTGTCTAAGTGTGCCTAAAAGTATAAAAGCTTTGTACTAATTCGTGAGTAGTCCACCCTCGTCAAATAGTCTGTATGACTTTCAAATTAATCCCCAGTAGACTACCGTTGGGTTAGAAAATGTGATCATCAAATGCCGGAAAGGAAACTCGCTAAGAACAGGCAGCAGTTATAGCTACGATGTCTTAAAAAAATTCAAACCACAACAAATTAACGGCAAATTTTGATACACTCACACGCAAAATTACAAAGGAAATATGTATTTACTGCCCAAAATGGTTATGAGGATCTTAAAGAGACTCCTCTTAATTATATTGCTTTTCACAGACTTGCGACAGCCAAAGCCAAAATCAAGATGAAGATGCTTGCAGTTTTGCCGCTGTTTATCGTGGCCTTGTGTGTCATGGAATGTTTTGTATCAGGTATTGCAAATGGATTGTCTTTGATTGTTCCCAGTTATGAATATAGCTATTGTTCTCGATGATTCACTAAGAATGACTTTTTTCTTTACCAAGCCTCGAGCTTGGAGGATCAAAAACTGTTGTTAATGCGTAGTTACCACTTTGAAAGACCTTACAGTGTGACAAACTCAACCGGGGCCACCCAGTGGTTTTTAACCAATAACAATCAAGCTCAGAACAAAAGAATTAGTGTTCGCTCATCAGCAGTTAAATTTGCGGCTTACTGTGATTGGTCCGCTGATGAAGGAAGTCCAATTCTTTTGTTCTGAACTCGTCCTGTGATTGGCTGAAAAACGCTGGGTGGGCCCGGTTGAGTTCGTTTCACTGTAAAACTAAAGGAGTATTTCATTGCAGCTTTCTCCTGTAAAATTTAATAAGTGGCCTCTACGGAGCAATCTTAAGAAAACACACAAAATCCGAGAAAAGTTACCTGAAGACTTCTATCAAAATTAGGTTGATAATTCTAAAATAATGAATTTTGGATTGCGAGACTTCCGCCATGCCGGGCCTGTGGTTTTGAATGTGGAATGGGCATTTCCACGAGATTTTCCCACAAATCTACCATAACAGTGTATAATATTTATGTATTGACTGATTTGACAGGATAAATCTGACTAACAACGGAATTCTGTTCTTGAATGTACCGGTCTGGCCGGCCAGTTCTGACAAATGGAAAGCGCCCTAAATCACTTTTGCGAGACTTGCACCCCACTCACACAAACAAAACATGTTTAGTTAAACAAGGTTAAACAAGCTGAAAATCAGCTACAAAAAACTCAAAGACCTAATTTTTAATAGGATTCCAGTAAGCGCAAACTGTGCCTTGCAAATTTCATTGTGCTTAATTTGAAGCCGACAAACATCAGTTAGCAACTTTTATGAAGAAAACAATTTCGAACCTTGTTTAACTAAACAGCGTTTAAACATGTTTAAGCTTTCGTGTGAATGGGGTATTAGTTTAGTTTTCTAACATAATTTTTCTGTTATCTTTCAGCTGTTCCAATAAAGGAGCCCGAGCAGTATCTGGAACCAATAAATCAGCCACATGAGGACCAAACATTGCTAGAAGTACGTGGAAAAAAGAAAAACAAAAATAAAAACAAGGGTAAGTTTTCCTGGATATAATAGTTTTTTTTGTCGCGTTTTTATAATCGACTAAGCTTAATTAGTAGAATTCTACTAGTACACTAATGCAAATGCTGCAATGTGATTGGCTGAGCTATTGAACACTATCAGCCATTAGTGTGCAGTTGCCGAAGGTCTTCCACAAAATGCGACGTTTTTATCGTTTTTCCGAAGTTTTGGAAGGAAGTTTAAATGTAAATGGATAATAAAATTCCCGAGAAGACTAAAAGAAGGACATTAGCGGTTTCTTGACTTTAAAAGCTTGAAATTATTGAAAAACAGGTGCACGCGCGTAAACAACTGCAAATTTACCAAGGACAATTCAATGCGTGCGATTTTGTTCGATAATGCGTAGGAAAATAATTAGAAACCATTATTTGCGTTTATTTCAGTCAGAATTCTACTAAAACAATTAGATTATTCGCTCTCAATTTCTATGAGGTGATAGTTGATGAGGCCGCAGGCCGAATCAACTATCACCTCATAGAAATCTCGAGCTCATAATCTAATTGTTAATTAGTTAGACGGTCTGTGTTGGAGCAGGAAGAATAGGTTCTCATTAGCTAACTGCGATTTGCCATGCGACAGAATGTTTATCCGTTCTGCTTGATAAAAAAATTTTACTTGCCTGCGAGTATTACTTGTTTGACGAACTGAATGCGAATAAAGGCGCTCGACTTCATTAAAAACGTCTACAACTGACGTGGAAACAGTCAAAGATCCCAGCTATTTCAATAATTATCACCGCAAGATCAATACCACAATGGATGGTGACTTGAAGTGATCGTAATACATGTAACTCTTTAATTTCTGCATAGTTCTTTTTACACTGATCAACACAATCGACTGAAGAAATTGGCAGACTCGTTCCCAGTCCCTACTTATTTGTTCTTCAAAGGCGATGAAAGACTGGGGAGAAATGATGTGAAGGTTGCGGGGCAGGCTGGGAAGGGCAAAAGAAAAGTGCTCCCAGATTTTCGTGCGGCCTTCCCTTGATGCAATGCGTTCCAGTCAAAACCGCCTCAGGAGCGACTGGGAACGAGTCTGAGAAATTGGCATTTCGTTTCCAGGTGTCTGTCCTGAAGATTTTACCCAGTTTGGAGCCTACTGTTACTTGGTAAGCGATAAGAACAAGACTCAACCCGATGCTAAAAAGTTCTGCAGTGACAAAAAGGCAGACCTGGTAAAGATCAACAGCGCAGCAGAAAATGAGTTTGTCCTGCAACTCGTGAGGCAGAAAGCTCCATCGCTAAAACAGGTTTGGATCGGACTGGAGTGGATCGGAAACGCGTTCTACTGGAGTGATCTCTCGATTCCAGTCTTCACCAGCTGGTCTCCAGGTGAACCGAATTCGAATGCCGGAGAGCCATGTGGCCACATGTATGTCGGTGGGTATCCAAATGAACTTCCAGGGAGAGCATCTGGTTCTTGGAATGATATACGTTGTGAGGGTCATCCAGGCTATCCCAACGGCATCGTCTGCAAGAGCCTGCCCTAGTTGCATGGCCAACGATGAAAGCCGCAAGTAGTCACTGGGTGATGGTTTCTTTGTTCATTCGCAGAAAAGCGTGGAACTCTTGCTAAGGGGCATTTTAAAATGTAAAGGAAAATTAAAATTAGTTAATTCACTAAATAGTAAAAAATAATTGTTAAGGATATGGTATAGAAGATACAGCGGCTTGGCATTAAAACCGATACCATGATTCTTTTGTTTCGTCATTTTTTTATGGATTTAAAGGGGCTATGTAACGGGAATTTTGCAGATTTTTGGTCTAAACTATTCTGAAATTAGTGGTAGGCAACTTAACCAATGGAAAACATTGTCCTTGAACATCTAAAGGAAGACATGACCTTAATTTGCGGATAGAAATCAAACTACAGCTATAAATATTGATTTTTTTTGACGACGCTCGGAAACAACTTGAAACGTTTAGCCTTAAATTTTCAAGTTGCAATCCATTTCCATCCAAGCCATCCGCAGCCAAAGATGCTTGTTAACAGTCTCAGTGCTCTAATATAGCAATCGTTAATAGAAATGGCACTTCATTTTTAGGTTTCCTACGCCATAAATACAAATTATGGCTGTTCGAAAATCTGTTAAAATCAGTAACTAAGCCCCTTTAACTCAAGTGCGCTTACTATACAAGGCACTGACATTTGTCATTACCTTGATTTGTTCAGTTGTCAATAGTGTTTTGCAGATTTTATCGTTGTTTGTTATTTGTGAATGTCGCTAAAAATATTTTTAATTCATCGACACTTGCTTTGCATCCTGCTCTGACATAACTGCCCTGACAAATAACTAATCTTGCAGAATGCTTTATATTCTCGTCCACAAAGAGCCGCTTTTTCTCGACTAATTGCACAAAATAAAAATTCGCTTCCTTTATTGTCGCCAGCTCGTTCGTCACATCATTTGGTGCCAAAATCCGCTACACCGGTGCTACTTTCGCTAGCAATAATTATTTCAAGCACTTCAGGTTCTGATCTAGCTACAAAAATAATAAAAAGTAAAACGTCTGCGTTCGATCCTAGTGGTCCATCAGGCCGGAGCTTATTCCGGTTTTAGTAGCAGTGAAGCAGCATTAAATTCGCCAGTACCCATTTATACACCTGGGTGGAGAGAGGCACTATGAGAGTAAAGTGTGGATTGCCTCCATTCCTGTGCACAGTTTGATCGATATTAGGTTAATGACCCCCTTTTTCTTGACTGCGAATTTTCTTACCCTAGATAAACA
Source organism: Meandrina meandrites (assembly GCA_963693305.1). Lineage (NCBI taxonomy): Eukaryota > Metazoa > Cnidaria > Anthozoa > Scleractinia > Meandrinidae > Meandrina > Meandrina meandrites. The sequence continues at coordinate 38,107,027 of OY855908.1, forward strand.
ATTAACTAAACAAGCTTCAATTCCAAGTATACTTCAATTCTACAAAATAAAAGTTCACGCCCTTCATTGTCGCCAAATCGTTCGTGACATCATTTGATGCCCAATGCCTCTACTTTAGCTTGCAACAGGCGAATCTTTCGAAAGCGTTTCAATTTCTGATCGAGTCACGTAAATATTAACTCTTAATATTGAAAGCTGATGGTACGATTAACTATTTCGAGATGCGGGTAATGGGTACTAATCTCCTCCAAGTTTTGTTCAATACAAAATTCACAGCTAAATTTCTGGCCCAGTTTACGAGATCTGGCCTCACCACTCTTTCCTTCGTGTTATATTTTTGAATTTGTTCATATAAGAAGGTGGGCTACCGGCAATTTACAATCCACTCATAACAATTCATACATGAATACCTTCAGCTGTCTGCGCCTTTCAGTTGTAGTATTGTGTCACCTGTTCGGCTGGTGTAGTACCTTCGTGTGATCTTTTTCATTTTGCTTCGTGGTGTCGTCTCCACCGTTACTTATAAAGCGGCAGCACATTTGTAGCACTTGAAGGATTAGGCTGTAAAATAAAGAGTGAAACGATTTCAATTGAGCTCGTTGAGAAACTAAGCTTTGTTATCACAGGCCACCCACGTTAACGCTATGAGAACACGATCAGTCGGTTGACTGAGTTACGAAGACTCGATTTATAAGTTTTTTTTGGTACGCAGCGAAAAGGTATAAAAATAATGCTTTGTCAATGAACTGGACTTTGTTGCAGTGTCGAATTTCTTTTGTTGTTTGCCCTGACTTCTCAGCAGGCCAGTTTGAAGAATAACAATCGAATATCGGGGGTGGAAGCGCATGAATCATACCTGTTAGGAATCATGAATTTTCGAGTTTAAAACTTGGGAATCATGAATAACGAGAGCTGGCTGAAAGAATCACGAATAACAAATGAATGCTTTCATCGATATTGGAGGCATGTGAATATAGAATGTAAACTACTACACTTCTAACAAATATATCATAAAAATGTCCAGAAATAGCATTTCTGTGCATCTAATTTTCAAATTTTCAGGGGGATCGTGCACCCAGACCCCTCTACAGGAAAACACTGAAAACGCGAATGCACCCTTGGCTTCACATCTTCATCCCTTACCAACTTGACTGTGATTAGATATATTGCACCCACTGAGTATTTCAGAAATAATTTGACGACAGGTATCAGAGATTATATTTTACATCGGTTTCCGGCATAATTCTGTGCTAGAAATTAAGCAAAGTCTCCATTTCGACTAGACTTTGCAAAGATAGACTTTGCTAGCTGGGAACCGGCGACTAACAGTAGAGAAGCGGAAAACAGCAGAAAAAGTTATTTTGAAAACTGCATTAAAACAATGAAAGATGAATCATGAATATAATGAAATTTATAAATGAATCATGAATAACTGAGCGAAAGCAACACAAGAATCATGAAAATCAAATGATTCCGCTTCCATCCCCGATCGAGTAGAATAGCCCGAAGAATTAAACCTTTGATCTCATATCAGCAGCGTGATATTTGGCTGCTAAACTTGGAATTTTGTAAACAAGTCGCCCGAAAGACAATCCAAAACCGCACTGAACGAAAAAAATTATTGATAGCTTTTTCTTGTTACGGATTGGCTAATTTTGGAGTGGCGTGACTGTATATGTTGTCATAACCAGGAACACTACATATACATATAGCTACATGTGAATTACACACCTTCAGTTGTAGCTTCGCTCGCTGTCGTAAAACCAAGTTGGCGTTGTTGTTTAAGTTTGCGTGATTTTTAAACATGAAGAATCTTGCCATTGCTTTTCTGGTGTTTTGCACGTTCATCTCCGTAGGTAAGGTCTTAAAATATTTAGTCTGTAGACTGTAGCACTTCTATTAAATTTTCAAGTTGCTTTCGCTATGATCGGCACAGGGTATTTTAAAATACCCACGCATTCAGCACACTACCCTGAAACTTGCAAAGGTTAGCTTTCGATCAATTTTTTTTTGTAGTTGGATTTTAACGCTAGTTGACGGAAACCAGAAATATTTTTGTTTGGAAGAACAGAAAATGTGAAATTGTTAATTACATTGCCTCCGGGAAACAAGTTAAGGGCGTTGGCACGGTTTATAAAAACAGTTAAGGCATGCAGTCCCATACCACTCCTTTACAATTTATCAGACCTTCGCTCATTGAAACTGTGCTGCAAAAGTTAACAATACAGCGAAAGTACAATGTTCGCCAAAACTCGACAATGCAGAAATAAAATAAGAATAAACGCTCTATCACAAAGCCTATTCAAACGTTCAAACTACAAACAGCGCCCTCTAATATTGCATTCCTTCACACAGAAAACTCATCACAGTTCTACAAAATTTCTTTCGCTGTCGTAAACGCCAGGCATAAACATTGATTATGATTGTTCAGTTAATCATGCATGGGAGAGTAGTAATACCTTGCGCTCATTCGTGTAATGCATTGCTCTTTTTCTTGTTATGTTTGGATTAACGTGAGAACATGTCAGAGAGAAAGCAATTTTGGCTCAAAAGTGTTATGTTAATAGCCCACTTTAATTTGCTGAAGTGCGTCCCTTCCGAGCGGTATTTCCAAGAGAACAATATTCGGTCTTCGGTTCCAAATTGCTTATCTAAACCTCATACTCAACTTAAATACTAATGAGGGGCAGATACCAGTATTTTTTAAAGACGATACAATAATAGTACGCTACTGTCCAGTGAAAGACCCAGTGGCCTATAAATGGTTAGTGCGCTGGACTCTGGATCTGGCGGTCCGGGTTCGAGCGCTCGCCGGGGCACTGCATTATGTTCTTGGGCAAGATACTTTACTCTCATAATGCCTCTCTCCCCCCGGGTGTATAAATGGGTATCGACGAATTTTCTGCTAGGGTAAACCTGCGATGGCCTAGCATCCCATCCAGGGGGGAGTAGAAATACTCCTAGTTGCTTCATGCTACGGAAACCGGGATAAGCTCCGGCCAGATGGGCCACTAGGCTCGTATGAAGAGTTTATCTACCTTACTGTCCATATCCTGCAAGCGATATCGATATCGATACTGTGACGTCACTGGCTTAGCTGGCATGTCACGCGATCTGACAGTCTGGTAATGGAAATGTCGATCATTGGTCTTTTTCTTTTTTAGTTGCATCATCGTTTAGACATCAAGTCAAGGAAGTCGATGATTTAATTTTTGTGACAAAAGCATCATTAATATGTTATTACTCAGGCCTTGCTCAATATCAAATATTTGAAACAGGGCCCGGTTGTTTAATGGGTCGATAACGCTATCCACCGGATAAATCACTATCCAGTGAATAGTGTAGTATGTTTTGCCAACAGTTACTGGAGAGTTACGTTATCCACCCGGTGAAAAACTGGGGCCAGGTGCTGGCCAGAAGACTCGGGCTCAGGTCACGTGCAGTATCGAAAGCATTGATATTTCTCTCTAGAGTATCATCGGCGCTATTTTTCGATAGTTAACGTTAGAGTTTTTTTAGTCAATCCGTAAAACAGTTGCTTCACTATAAGATTCACTCATTAAACACTTATTCCATTATTTTGGGTGGTTTTGACTCTATTGTTTCATGGATTATACCACTCTATCGCGGAATCGAATATTTGCTATCGGATATCGGCCTTCGCCTGATAACAACATCAGCCCAATACTATCTTCTCTTAACATCTTAACACTTTTGTTCTTTGGCTATTTCAATTTAACAAGAAATAAAATACACAAATCAGCAACAAACATAGCACATGAACTACGCTTTGTTTGAAAAAAAGAATCTGCCGACAGCACGCATCTTCAGAAGTGGTAGGTTACAAAAAGACATTGTAAAATAAAAGAAACATTGTTTATACGAAACTTAAAGCCCACACTTGATGAAAATGTTGGCGGTGAAAAGCTGTGGCTTTTTTTATCTCTCACCTATTGTTATCATTATTGTTTAATTAGTTACCAGTACCTTGCTTTGCATTTTTAAGTTTTTAATATTTCATCTTTTTGTAACCGTCATTTCTGAAGACGCGTGCTGTAGCATGCTAAACGCCAAGTTAATTTTAGATTCTTTTTTCAAACCATGCGTAGTTCATGTGTTATTTTTGTTGCCGCTGTTTTTCTGTTTCGCACCAAAGTTAGTGAAAAAAAGAAAGAAGGAGTAAGAAGGAAGGAAAGAAAGAAATACATGAAATGAAATAAATAACAAAATGCAAATCACCAAATTTTAAGAGAGCCCAACGTTATATACAATATTGTAGCTGTAGCAGGCCCAAGATAGGCCTGCAACGCTAATCTTGACAGTGAGCAACGGATTGCGTATCACGCGTGCGCGCCACGTTTAACAGGGATGTTAAGAACCGGAAGTTGAAGAACGATTAGAATGCAAAAAATGTGTCAATCACAACAGTTTGTCACATGGAATCGAGCCTTGCCACATTGAAGATTGCGTGGCGTTTTGCAGAAGTTGTTCAAGCGCTGCTTTGGAGAAGATTGCTGTGATTTATCGACAATGTCTGTTGTTCAAGTATGCATGCTCGCACCAGTTCCTTCTCTGCCCATTGCCCACATCTTATTAAGTGCATTGCTAGACTATAGTGTATTGCTAGACTAGTTTAATTTTGTCTCCACTACTGACTACTGTGATGCGTGAATTTTAGTTAAAAATTGCAAAGAAGTTTTTTCAACTCCAAAGGCTTCATTCATCCATTCATGCCCGTTTATCAGTTACCTTCAGTTTACAAAAACTCTTTTAACATCGGAATCAGAATACCATAACTGGTAAAATTCCACATATACTGTGGAAGCTAATCAAGCTAGGTGGCTGATTTGAAATATTGCAGAAAAAAAGGACACCCGCAAACATGGATACAGAGAAAAATAGGAGCGATATAACAATGTTGGAGATTTTTCACGCTTAATGTTTATTTCACAGGCTATTCCTTCAAGTGCTACAAATGCTCTGGGCCAGAGGGTAAAGACTACACCAGGAAGCAATGTGAGAAAGACCAGACCAAGGTCGACTGTGGCCCAGCTGCTAACTTCACTTGTTTCAATTTACACGGCACTTCAACAAAAGGTATTGAAGCTGTGGCAAGAGGATGCTGGCGAAAACAGCGATGCGAGTCAATAAAGAAGATTTGCGGTGGGACCGAACAGCAAAAGAAGGCGGTGAATATAAAAGAGTGCGAGGCAGCTTGCTGCGTGAGTGATGGCGACACGCCCTGTAACAGTGGCTTCACTGTCTCCATTGACGTGGTGATGATCATGTTGGCTGTCCTGTGCAGTTTGAAGAACATCTAAACACGCGCAAATCCAATTTCTTTTTTTTTATTTGCCGTTTAAGAACAAACATATGATAAGATTGATAGCGTTAGAAATAAATCGCTTATAAACAGTTCTCAAGACACGAATTAATAGAAACTGCATTAATGTTTTTCCGAGGATAATACTCAAAATTTTTTTACGCTTTATATAGGAGTTATATAGAAGAGAGTGGTGTAGGTCATAATATCTACGACCTAATTTAGTATTCCAGCTAGTTTAAAAGAACAATGCGCTAACTGATCGGACAAATTAGACCAGACTATAGTTGAAGACTGTTCTTTCGAGTACAGGGAGCTCTGATGAAAACAAGGTAAAAATGTAAATGTTGTTTATAGTGGTCATATACTTAGCTTCGAGATAGCTAGTTTACAGGCATGTCACTGAAACAGAGGGAAAAAAATTGTAAATGAACATAACGTGGTTAAAAATCCCAGCTAGCAGAAGGCAGATCAGTTGGACCGAGAACAAATCCAGATAGTGGCAGGGTTGAACCCCGGACCTCCGGATTACAACACCAGCGCCCTAAACCACTCGGCCACGTTGCCTCCTAAAGCGAGTCAAGTAAATATACTTTTTCTGCTAAATTTCAAAGGTGCCAAGCAATTTTTCGGTGTGTAAGTTATGTAAATAATCCTCAAATTAGGATTCAACTCATAACACTGCTCTCGTACACTTAAAATCGCCGAGAAAACCGCATAAAAACAAACTTAAATAATTCGAAAATATTTCTTCTTTATTTTGTTACAAATACGCAATCATAGATCCGATTTTTGGAAGCTAAAATAATTACAAGAGCAATTTTGAATAATTTTAATTATTGGCAAGCTGTGACCACAGAAACCTAGGATGGTAAAGCCTGTGGTGAAATATTGTAACATACAACGGCAGTTAAATGGAGCACAGACACCACTGGCGTAAGAGACATTAACGTTTATGTTGAATTGTTGGAAGTGAACTTAACTTGTATACAACTTGTTTAAAAAGTATACAACTTTCACAATTAATAAGAAAAAATTGCTGCCTGTTGTCGAAAACAGTCTTCTGATTTTTACTTAAAGTTCAAGAGGCTTTGATGTTTATGCAGGACTAATTGTCGAGTTGTTTTCATTAAAACGAAAAGAAAGAAGCACAAACATTTTTAGCAATTTTGTTGTTACGTAGGTAGTAGAGCATAATTTCCGCAAAATATACTCCTACGCAATATTTATCAAAACAACAGTCTACAACACAAACACTAGTGGATTTTTATATCTAGAGTGGAAACGGTAACGCACTGCCGAAGTAATTCTTACGCAATTTGAGACATTTATGCTGTGAAGTGCGATAATACATATATCATGCTTTCTTCGGTGTATGTTCTTGATCGCTTCCCTTGAGAAGCGAAAACAGAAACGAGCAAAGGAATAAAGGGGGTGGGACTGAGGGAGCCCTCCCTAGTGACTGTTTTGTTGTTGTCGTCGCCCGCACGCTCGCACGCTCGCACGGTTTTTGCATTTCCTCCACCAGCAGGCTCCTTAATATCTCATCTTAATTATTGATGTTGAGTCCGTTTCATAATATATTCCTTAACAGTAAATCTACTTAATATAATCTCGATCGAAACAGTAAATGTTTGGTGCAATCGGAAGGCAAATCCAACGGAAAATGATATCACGGTGAAACCTGTTTTGAATAGTTTTCTTTTTCCAAAACCAATGTTTTCATAATATGATAACAATTCATATCTACTTCGTCAGCTCATGAATATAAAATTGACTTATTAATGGTTAATTCGTTGAACAAAAAATTAGGGGGCGAATTTGACAAACATCCATCATATATATTGAGGTTTCTGTGGTTCTTCCGGTCTTAAACATATATTTCGATTCAGCGTTAATCAATTTTACACCAATGATTTCAATTCCACAGATAACAGGACTAGGAGTGAACAGAAAATTGTACAGAAGTTGTGCAGATCCGTTTCATTAGAAGAAAAACCTTTTTATGTAAAGTGGAATTAAATGGAATTGCCGCGGGGCACAATTGTAATTATGCAGGTTCGGAACATTTTGTAGATCACAAAAGAATAGAAACTTTAAATAGCTTTTAATTTATTCAAAGAGCTATTTAGTGATCCTGCCGCCTAATGAGTTTCATCGTTCAAGGAAGCGATTTCACTGTTCAGAATTGAGGTAAGGAATTTTTTTACTTTTTCTGGACATTGAGACATAGATAACGATGGGCAGAAATCGATAACATTAAAAATAACTGCATGAATGATTTTTGTATGGACGATACCAGAGATAATTTCTTTATGCAGAAAATAGTGGCTATTTTGTGGAAAGCTGATGGAATCTCCATTTATTGAGATTTTCTTCATCTTAATTATTTTCCTCAGCATTCAGAGTCACCTTTCAAAAATGCCCCTTTTTGGAATACATTTTAACATAAATCGAACCTTTATCAGCGACGTTAGCGTTTACTGAAAGTACCTACATTGCGAAATGGCATTTTTTAGTTAGCTAAATTTGCTTCTAATACTGTTTAGTAATTTAACGTGACGGACTGTTTTCATTTTCACTGTTTCAACTCTAATTGGTAACAAAAACTCAAAAAGCCATCGGTGTTGGTTTTTCACCTTTTACCGATTTTTCAGATCAACGAAAATAATCCGCGATACTACAAAAACTAAAAATAAACTTTGCGCTCAATGGTTTTCAACCATTTTTTGCGATGTAAGAAAAACACGGCAAAACAACAAATTAAGGAGGCATAAATTTCAAACATAAAATAGCCAACCTATGGACTCAAAAACGTGCGATTTCGCTACCAATCGATTTCATGCGGGCAGTTGGCATTCAATCTATCACGGCACATTTCGTTTTTTCATAATTTAATGCCAAGCCATGCGTTTGTATTTTCGCGCAGAAACTCAAACGTTCAAAATTCCGTGTAATTTATTCATCCACTGGATCCTTGGAAACAGTGTTTGTAAAAACCTGGCTTTATACAATAACAAATTCATGGCGAAACAAAAATGCAATATTTTATTTACTTGAGCAACAGTGTAAATTAATAAAGTTTTTTCTACGCGCTGTATGTAGTAATCTAGCCACCTCAGAAGTAATCCAGTTGCCGTAACCTTCAAGAAAAAAGGCTGTTTACAAATCGAGCTGTTATATATAACACTCGGCAAGTGAGTTTCCATCGTTCGAAGAGAGCGTCATTTGAGTGTAGTTCCCTTCGCGACACCTCGCGACACAAACAAGTTCCGGCTGGCAGTTTTAATTGAAGATTTTAATGAATAAAATTTAATCAGTTGAAAATTCTTTCCTGTTTAGTTTTCTCGCAATTACCTGTCGTCTTATACCTGACATAATGCTCTAGAAAATTTCTTCAATTACAATTTAATGAGGAAAACCTAACAAGTAAAGGATATCTCGAGGACCAAGAGAACGGAATTTGTACTTCCTTTTCGCCGGAATAGATCCTTCAGCTGATATACATTGTATGATTGTATTATGGTTAAGGACGAAACGTGAGAGAACGTTTATCTACTTGCTAGTCTGCATGCTGGACTATAATCAAGAACTGCTTTAAGGGCAAAAAGCATATTTGGGGAGAAAAATGAAATAATTTTGTGAAATTAACAGGAAATGAACGCAGTTAATCAACTTGTTTTAATTGTTGCTGCTAGAATTCCCCTTAAAGAAAAATATGTTCAAAACTTTTGCTATTGTATTTTTCAGTCTATTTTTTGAGTCGTTCTTCTCAATAGTTTTTTTGTCTGTACAGACCGACCAAAGCTGGATAAAACTGAATATGTTTATTTTTCATGCTGAAGCCATGAGATGGCCGAATCCATACAGAAGATAATATTGGTTATGCGCGCCCTCGCTTAGCAATAAAATTAATTAATAGAAACATCTGAAACATGGACAGGTTGCTATGAAGAAAGTACGTCGGACCTGGAGATTCTTGCGACAACTAAAATAATGAGCTAAATAAATTATATTTGTAAAGTTAGCTCAAAGACAATTCGCCGGAATCTGAAATTACAGCCATGCAAAGCAAGTATAAAGTTTCCCATTTAGAGCAATTACAGAACAAGCTAGAACACGAGCGAACGTTTAGAAAAAAAAAGCCTTTGGGTATGTTTCCACAGCTGTTTCATGAATCCTAAATTTTCTCATGTGTTCATAACTCTATGGAAACAGGGCAAGAAAGTAATTTCTCAGCCTTTTTTTAAATTATACGTTGATTTTACGATGTAACCTTTGTGCTGATAACTCAGGACTGGGCATTTTCACAAAAAATAAAGCCAAAAACATTTCCAATGAAAGGTTAAATGAGACCAAGAGAGTAGTTATGTAGAGACTAATTAAAGAATGAAGCCATAGACTATTTGGTCTAGCTGTGGGGAATAAACAGAGAGAAGAGAGCACATTTGAATCAAATTTAAACGTGATTATTTGTCATTTTGAAGTCGTACAAATAGCAAGAGCAAACTGGAGTATAATTAATTAGGTTGGCAAAAACTGATTAAAAATAAATGTAAATACAATTTTTAATGTCCATACGTGGGACGAGGTTACCCTCAATGTCCGAGCCAGAGGCTCATGTATAAGACGTAGGACTGTTCCCGATCGAATTGGAATTTAGCAGTGTTGATTTTTGATTAATTGTCCTGAAAACTTGCAATCGTGTTTTGGTAAACAACAGATCAACATTTGCAACTGTCGATTTCGCATCACTGTCAGACATATACATGTTGTGATTTGCAACGCGTCGTTTCCAGTTGTCAAATCAAACAGAAGCCACCCTCCTACCGATCTCTACCGGGATTTTAGTCACTGATGTTTCTACGCAATTCAAACTGTAGTTTTGCAGGACTATCATTTCACATATCGTGTTCCAGCACAAAACTAGCTGATACGAAATGGTGCAGAAAAAAAGGTTTCCCCGCAACGTAACAATCAGTTATTAAGGAAACTGAAAACGAGAAACGCCCCCTCCCCCGGTTTAGACTTTCACGTGAGTCGTGGTCATCTTATTTTAGTCCTTGAACGTGATTGGTCAGTTTGCGATAACAAGTGCATACATACATACACATGCATCATGAACTTTATTAAAGTGTCGAAATATTTAGCTAGTTATAACTAATTGGGTACACTAAAAGTTCACCATCTTTTGTTCTTAATTACCATTTTGATTGGTTAGCTTTTTTTTTTCAAACTTACCCGGTACGAGAAGTCGCACTGTAATAGAAAGAAATACAGACACTTTGGATTGCTGCTGGGATCCTGTGTCCAAAAAAACTGAATTAGATAATATCAGTATAAAAACCTACCGAGTTTTCGAAAAGCTACCTATTTACATTCAAAAACCTACCAGTAATTAAAAAGAACGCTTATTTAAGCTTATTCAAACCCTGAGTCACACCGTACAATCTTAAAAGCTGTGGGATAAACGTAGAACAAAGTTCTTATAGAAGTAGATTCTTTCTCGGTTCCTATTTCGAACCAGCTGCCATTAGTTGTAAAAAACGCACACAATCTGTCATCTTTTACCAGACATTTATTTAAATAAGTTTAGTGGCTGCCAATGCAGTAATTGCCTTCACAGTCATTTGAAGCTTTTAGATCCTTTTAATATTGTATTTTTAATATGTAGTTTTAGGTCTTTTTAATTAATATGTACTTTATCTATTCTTAGTTTTTAAATTTTCAAACGCATATGAAACCTTCTGCCGGGATGTCGTTTAGCAATTAGACTGATTAAGCATGACGTTATACGGCAAACGGCAAACACGAGCTTTCCATTCATTTTGTTATTTTTTTTTTTTTTATCGAATTCTAAAATAAATCCCTCAGAAGAGGAAAAATCACACATTCACAAATCTACTCGTTGCCACGTACAAGCGCCAAACGGCAGACGCTAGAATTAGAATTTTTGCCGTTCGCGGGAAAAGCAAATGTCATACTTAATCTCTCTAATAGATCAGTTCAGAGACGAGAAACCCCAAGACCAAGTCTAACTGAATTTTATTATGGCCCTCTATTATTACTACCTTTCGGAATCACGAATGCTCACAAAGCTGAGGTCAAGAAGGCTTAGGAAATTTGAAAACGCCTCGATATGAGTATAAAATGCTTTTGTATTAACTAATGAGCGCTGGCTAACCATATAACATTTTCGAACGAAAACCATCAAGTTTTTAATAACCGATGATGACATATGCCCAATATAAGTGACCCGCATGTTTTTTCATCGCATCACTGACATATCTCAATAAATTGCTATCTTGCTATCAGATCAGCACGCCTGATATATGTTTCCTTATTGCAAGGTAATAATATCTTGATAGCCTCCGTGATGGCGAGGAAATAAGGTTCTCAAAACGATGCAAATTATACCGGACTCAGGGTGTATCAATTTCCTTGAATTAGCAAGAGAGGCTATAATGGGGGAAAGAAATGGTTGACAAAACATGTCTTTCCAGGGTCCATTACCGACCGTCTTTTTTTTTTATTAATGGTTTTTTTTATTAGTGGTTAAACTAGATAATGCCACCAGGTATGGGCTGAAAGCTCCACTGGCGCTAACAAGTCTGGGCAGATGTGACCTTCAATTTAACGATTATTTTTGCCATTTTTCAGCTATCAGTATCATATTCTATCGTGAGAAAGCACGGATCGCCGTTCCAGCTCTCCAGACAGACAAACCTTTAACGAGCGACTGGCTTATTTCTCTGTGAAGATTAAAGGGTGAACCTCTGATGCAGTAAGTAATGTTTGCAGCTAATTTCACAGCCGATTAACAGCTATATAGATATTAAAGTTTTTCTCGATTCGGAGACCAGAACGCCGAACCGTAAATGAGATATCGAAAGTAAAACCAAGACAATTGGTTCGCAGCGATAAAAACACATTTCTGTGTTACCTTCTTTATTCAAAGGTCGCACACAGAAATTTTTATTAATTTTGTGCTATTGAGAAATGTCAAGGACGCCCTACTGTCACAGTCAATGATAAAAAAGCGTGCATACAACACGAATGGATTTGAATATGGTGGAATTATGGCGCTGGCTCACAAATGAGCTTTCTTGGCGGCGGCTTAAAAACTGAGTGACCACCACAAGGGAAATACGTCACAGTTTTGTGTACGTCACAGCTGACATCACGTACGGTTCGCAGGCTGAAATTCAATTAGACAATTGGACATGAACTTTTTTCATATAAGCTGCTGAATTGGCCTGTGATTGGATGTGTCAGTTGTGATACCGACGCAAATTAATCTTCAGATCACTTCACGTGTCTACAGGACTATCTGCCTTCGGAACTCAAATTCTTCCTTTGAAATTTAATGAAAAAACCTGCATTATCTTTTCACATCTATTTCATTTGTCAGTTTGAACAAGACCGACTAGCAAACTAGTTTCGGTGCGTTATCGCTTAGCTGACATTTTCGTTATATTGAACTCCGAAAGTAACGCCAATTCCAAGAGTAATAATTGATCTGTCTCGATTTGATATGATCGTGTTTACAACATCACGACATCACAAACTAAAGCACATATTATGGATAATGAGCTGGCTACGATAAATAATATTGTACTTGCGGACAATGTTAAGGACGTCTCCTTCTTCTAGATGACATATAAAGTTGATAACGTTTGTCTATATATCAGCTGCCCGGTAGTTGCGTCCCGTAGTTGCTTGTGTGCTTCCGGTGCAGTTCATGAACTAAAGCTGAAAAGTTGGGAATGTTTTTCATGAGAACCTTTCCAATAGGACCTGCTAAACTGAGACTGAGACTTATTTTTAAACTTATTTTAAATATTTTAGTAAATACACTGCATGTTCAACTGAGCGCCATGCTCGTACATTTGTCAAAGTTACAGCATGAATTTCTGTCGCATAGTTAAGCTTACACTTTCTTTGTTTAACACTCTCAACAGTGGGAATATTCGTTCTCGGCTCAACCTAGCCTGCGTTGCAGCCGGACGTGTCACATAATCCTCGGTATTTACCATTACTATTCCAGCGGTTTTTAGACTGTCTGCGACGCAGGCTAGGCTCACCCTCGGCTCGAAAATTTGACCTTGTTGAATTAAAAAATACGACAAGAGGAACTGCGTACAGGAATTGCAAGAGCTACCGGTAGAAAGGGAACTCAGTAGATTGCAATATTAATTTACAGGAACTTGGTACACACTAAACATCAGAAATTATGTATAAGTTGTGGTTTAATTTTCCCTAAAATTTGTTTTTTTGTTGTTGTTGTTCTCAGGGGTGTATAGTAATATTTATGATAATGAATATAAATAAAATAAAAATACCAGATTGTACCAAGGGTAAAATTGACGTAGAGACTGGAGCCAGAACAACAGGAAATAAAGCAATAGCAACAATAACATGTACTCTTCGTAAGAATTGAGAATTATTGTCAATTTATTAGAGTGCCGGCTGAAGTCATAGGTTAAGCTGGGCACTTTCCATTAAAGCGATATATTTCCACTTTGCTAGAATAAACACTAATTAAATACCATTCAAAGCAATCATGTCAAGTCTGCACTTTAAAAGGAATAAAATGTTTGTTTCATTTGACGGAAATGTCAGGGCTTCCTTTGTTTGAATAAACAAAGGTCACAACTCGCACGAAACACGGGGACTTATTTTAGAATTGAAATGAAGTTCTCTTCGACAGTGTCTCTCAGTTACGCTTCCGTTCATGTGGAATCAGATTATTTCGTGCGGTACTCCGTTAATTACTCCGTGTTCAGTCGGCTGTTCAAATCACCTTCAAAACAAGCGAAACAAACTTCTGACAGAGAAGGAAACCACTGAAAAGTAAGTAGAGATTTTAATAATGATTGTACCGTGGTTTGAAATCAATCTGGGGCAATTTTTTGAGGGATTAAAGCACTAAGCTCTTTATTCAGTGATTGCATGTTCAACGTTCCTTACCGATTTTCCAAGAGTATTCGATCTCTCCAATAGCTAGACATTATTCATTTTCTGTGGCCAGTGTTCATTATTTTTTTTATTAGAAAACTGAAATTTTCAGTTTCTCATTACTCATTATTTTGTCTGAATATTCATTATTATTCGATCGATCATCAAACAATTAATAATTGGACAACAACATAACGTTTGCGCCTTTTGGCGTAATAATAAGCATTTATATTCGTACTTTGGTCATTAAAGGGAAATTAATTGTCTGACGAAGGAATTTCACGTTAAAATTTCGAGCAAAAAACCGATATCGCACTCATCGCTTTGTGATTTGTGGACGTTTTCCTTTCAGAATTGTACATTCAGTTTTCATATATGTACTGGTGGAGCTGTTCACTCTTGTGCCGGCTTGGATGTATTTCGGGTAAAGCTCATTTTGGCGGCAAACCCAAAACGAATTTATCGTCGGTAAAAATATGTCGTGAATTGAGGCTAACTCAATTTCAACGCCCTTACTAACAGCCAGAATATAGCATAAAACTGTACTGAATTGACCTGACAAAAACAAATACCGCGTAATTTGAACTAAGGACAAGAGAGCGAATCGACCTTTTCCCTTCCCGTCCTCCGCGAAATCGTGTATGTAAAAAGTCGTTCTGCGGAGCATCACATGAAGAAATTATAGTATAAAGAATTTGGAATGGAAAAAAACACAGATGTACGTAGTTTCCTCTCATTAATTTCCTCAGTAAAAATAACTTTTTGTAATGACGTTTCCTGAAAGTGGAATTACCATAACGACATAACTCAAGCGAGGCGCAATATGTTATGGGTTTAGATCTATTTTTGGTTCAATTTTTTTTTCAAAAACAGTTTGATTTTTATTTTCCTTCGTTTGCCAGTAATAATGAGCTCGAAACAAAGGAAAATAAAAGTCAGCGGGTGTGAAGAACGTAAAACAAAAAATAATCTGTCTTAAGGCATACCGCACGACTTCTAGCATTATAAGGTCATTTTCTCTGTGTACGTGCACTTTACTTCAAGAGATTTCCGCTACATTTAATCTGTACTTTGACAAAAATAGAACACTATAAATTAATTATTCGATATTTTTTTGAGAGCGACAATTCTTGTACCTAATTGTACTTTTTTGCCTGGGCGGCAAATCGGAGTTAGCCCGAGAGGAGGTTGGGCAAGACCAAACGAGACTGAGGTGCTGCAGAAGCGTAGCAGAGGTACGATTAGGTATTTAACGTGGCAATTTGTCAAAAATCCGGCATTGAGAGATCAGTGGCTTGACATCGCAGAAAATCAGAACAATAGATAACGCTTGCGATTGGCCAGTGTCTCGTAACCAAAACTATATTTCGCTCGCAAAATATGTATAGATACCACAACGTATTATTACATTATATCAAGATCAAGAGGTCTACACACATCGAGCGCAAGCTGGTTCTTGAAACTCCGACCACAATTCCGCAAACATTGAAATGTCGAACACCGGATATTACGGCAAGGCTCGGCAAAGTAAATGTATTTTTCATGTAGATGCATGATGTTTTTTCAATCTGTTTACACCTACAATTTAGAATATTTTCAAACTGCACGTACGTACGAACGAACGAACTCAGATCGCGATAGAAAAAAAGGTTTTATCAATACTGCTGAATAGGCCAAGATTGTGACCATATCTAACTTGGAAGACTGAAGACATTTTCGCTATTAGGTGGTAAGTTTTGATAGTTATCCATGATTCAACGTATTCTTACGTTTCTTCAGCCCTGTCTATAATGCAAGTCAAGCGATGATGTTAAGCCAGAGACAGTGACGCAGGACCCATGCAGTTGCCTTATGAATGTAACCACTGCAACTGGTATTCACTGTATTTGAGCCGGCCATATCATTTGGAGATCAACTCAAATTTATATGAAATGTAGAGCGAGCGAAAATAAGATTTTTTTTCGTTGTTTGAGTATTTCTTACAAAGTCGGAATGGTTTTTGCCCTTTGAATAAGTCTACATGGCATAAATAAACAGTATGAAAGGGCTCGTAAATTAATTACAGCGCTAAGATGAATATGTGCTACAGTTGTGCTGAATATTACTCACAAAAGTTAAATTAGAAAACATCTCAGTAAATATCCTCGGTTTCCAGGTCAAAGCCTAGCTTGATTTATATCCAAGGCAAAAGATATTAGGTTTATTTTTTACGTAGACGGTTTTGTGTCCTTTCTTGAAAGATGAAATGTCTGATTGTAGTCTTGAACTTTTGACATATTTGACCACCACCGCGGAAATAGTTACTGAAAATACGACAGTGAATTGCTGAAAAGATAGATTTTACATGCAGTAAGCTCTTAATTATCAACGACATTACATGGAATCACATCACAAAGTTGCCAATCGACTGGAGTCTTAACATGTTGGACTGGCACCAGCACTTAAAACTGCGGAAGTCGAGCCCATCAAGAAACGTACCGCAGCAATATCAGTGGCAAACGTTAGCTTTTATCCCTTGACGGCTGAAAGTAAACTTGTTTTGCAATTCACCGAAAGTATTTTTTTATTACAATTATTTCCCGAAACCAGGTCACATGCATGTCTATAGAGAGTTGACAGCACGTCAGGTCTGTCAGTTATTCACCTCGCAGATACGTCATCGACTGCGTAATCAGCGCTGATTAAGAATTGAAATCCGGACGAGCCAGCGTCACAAACAGCGCGAAGACCAGTTCCGGTTATAAAAAGTGTGTTATCCATTTCAAAAACAGATACACTGACACTGACACTGTAGGATTTTCGTCGCCGAAAATCCTTCAGTGTTTGTCACTCTCTAAAACTGTTTATATTATTTTTTTCGATTTCATTTCTAGCATGCGTTTCTTATGTAAATTTATCATGGATTTCTAAATCAAATCTTAAAGTGTAAACTATGTCAGACAGAAGCTGCTAAACGATTCATATATCGCCAAAAGCTGAGTCAAACTCTCAGAGGAGGGAAAGCAAAAAAAAAAAAAACGATTGTTTGACTGGAGAGGAAATTTATACATGTATGCATGAAAAGTAAAAGGTGTGATTTGGAATTGTAACCAGACTGAGATAAAATAAGAAACTCAAAACGCAGTGACAGCCAACCGAAACCTAACTAATTTTTTTACCACACCTTAAGAAGGCGTGTACTAAAACCCGAAACAACGAAACGGCAAAACCACCGAAACGAAACGAAACGACACAAATACATAGAGTACTGCCCTAAACAACAAATAAAAGCCAACTGCAAGCAAAACGGAGTGAAAGCTAACCGCAAGCAAACCTCAGTAAAAGCTAACCGCAAGCACGTTTCGTTTCGGCTGGTTTCGTTTCGTTGTTTCGGGGTTTAGTACAAGCCCCTTGAGAAGGATTTGTATAATTCTTAAACATCTAAAAGTTTTAACCAACAGTTTTGGGCGGCAGTATAGCCTGAGTGTCACGAGGTTCTATTTTTCAACCGCTCACCAAGATCGGTTTCGCCGTAAATATATCACAACTGCAAAAACAACTCCCTGGCACCCAGAGACAAACTTCAAAAATAGCGTGACTTTTAAAATGTAAATAAATGTCAGGCTAAGTAATCAAACTGACTACACAGTAGTCCTTTCTTAAAAGAAGTCAGATTGTTTCTTTTATAAAAGCCTTTTCAAACGGATATTTAGCAAAGACTAACATACACATAACTGATATATTTACAAATCAACGCGAGTTTTCCTGCTTGCCATTATTATAAGATCAAATGCACGTACAAACCTAAGATCGCTGGATAGATGAGAAATGATGCCAACGCGAGGTGTTTTTATTTTCGTCGCTCTATCTCTATTTTGAAAACTGAGGAGAAAAAAAATATAACGTTAAAGCCGTAAGTACACGATTCAGTAATAATATCATATTTATCAGATCGATTAGGATAATTTTTCTTTGAAAAGACCATCAAAATGGCTATAGCAAGGAATGTTCTCGGAGAAAACATAAACAACGGTCTGCAGCTTATGTGGAGAGGAGAGAAATAAGTTTATTTTTGTACAGTAACTCATTTAGTCCCTCTGTCTTGCGCTTAATTTTAGTTTTGTAACACGCTAAACTATGGACTACGTTTTTTTTTTATTTGATGCGACTTTCATTCCGAACAGCCACTTGGTAGAAAGGGTTTGAAATTCGTGAAAAAAAATATGGAAGTGGAAGAGTGAGAAGGGTTTGTTTAGTTATTCAAAATGGTTGCTCCACAGTTGAAGAAAACATTATAGGTATGCAATGCGTGCGGAGGACTTTGTACTGTAACCCACGCTGCGGTCAAACGCACTCGCGTGCGATTCCTGTCAAAGCTGTTGCTTGAAACGTTTTGTAATCATATTTTCGAGCTCTACCACTTTGAAGCCATACGTAAGACAGTCATAAAACATTTTAATAATTATTTCACCAGCTCATAATTTCGTTTACCACGTGCACAAGTCGTTGATACTGCTCGTTTTCGTGATTGACCGCTGTAAAACTGTTACTCTCTGCACGTATTACAGGCCTATAATGCTGTTGAAAGTCGGTCGATTGTCAAGTAAACTGCAGAGTTGAATGTCATTTAATGCCCCCCTTGCTGATCGCCAGATTTTCGGGGCTTATATTCAATCTCAGCATCAAATCAAAGCAAGAAACAACACAGGAAATCTTGGAGAGAAAACTAAAGCATAATAAAACCAAGTAAGAATATTTAAGAGGTACGAAAGGAGAAAGAAACGAAAATTTGGTCACTGGAATAAAATTTCCAAACATTATCATAATTCAAATACAAGTTGTACTCATTTGTAGCGAACGATAGTCAAAAAGAAAGAGCCGTTTGTTATGAATGTGATGAAAAGCCGGATCGCACATGATCCACTTCATGAAAGCCTTGCCTTCAGTTAATGGTAGGACAATAACAGGCAAAAAAAGTGAAACGCGAGAATCACGTTTTATCTGTCAACAGCCAAAACTCAAGGTTAGCCGAGAATTTCCTTACAAGCAATTTGTAAAACCTTAATGACAATGCTTCTACCTACGGCTATAAGCGTCAATACCATTCACGTGCCACGCACGTTTCTCAATGCATCAGAAAGTCAAGGTCAGTCGATGATGGGTTTCCTCGCAAGTTATTTTTAAAAGTAAATGTTAACGATGCTGTCATTATTTTTAACTACAACGGCTTCACGAAATTTACGCAAGGCTTCTTACACTTTCCCAAGCTCTTTAATAAAAACTAGAGATTGAGAGATATATACCACTAATGCTTAAAAATAGGGCTCTATGTTAAAATATAAAGAATATTTATAACTGCTGCTTTCAAACTGGGTTAATTAATATTGAAAAATAACGTGCGTTTAGAGTGGGACTGAAATTTGATGTAAAGTAAAGATATTGCACGATCTTAACTGTAAAATCCAGCCGGGTTAGATAAGTAACTGATATCGTTTTAAAAGAGTTGAATTCTTAGCAAAGCTCGATCTATATTAACGTTCTTAAACAGCGCAGCGGTCATGAATGAGCTCTTTATGTTAGAAGTCTAACTGAATAATCAGCAGTGATTATTCCAAAAAGAAGATCAATATATCCCAAAAATACAAACCGCCCTTCGATTTGTTTTTTCCTTTTGCTTTGTAGTTCCGCGTTTTTTATTAAATTTTGAACGGTTCTAGGCTCACATTATGTCAGTCAAATGCCTCAATAAATCCAGCGCACCACCAAAACTAATTATATGCTTATAATTTTGGAAGACGTCAGTCAACAAGTCGATGGCGTTAATACCGACAATGATTTCAGAATGGATACTGTTTATACAAGAACACAATAGAAACATTTTATTTACATCGAGAGATAAGAAATTTAGGAGCTCGAGGCTTTCGTCCAGCGATATATAGAATTGAGAAAATTGTAGTCTTTTATCGCACCGATTAAACTCTCGACACAGAAAGTGCCTTGATATCTCATATCTCAGGAAACATTTTAAGTTTAGCTGCACGCGTGGGATCAGACACGCGCCTTTTGTGAAAATTTTAATGTGTTCAATGAGGCAGTGAAATACGCCCTATTGTTTGAGTTCGAAATGCTAACATATTTACATGTTTACCACTGTCAGTTCTAAGCTCTAGGGCTTTTTCTCTTATTTTCATTATCTAATTGCTTGGCTCCGAAAAGAAGCCAAACTGAAGCTACTGAACAGAAAAAAATGGTTGCTAGGATACAGTGACTGGCTGCAGCGATACTAAAAGTGGCCACTCGATTGGTTTGACAAGAGGCTGTTTAAGTCACAACAGCGATTCTATAATGATAAGTCAAATGCATTCAATGTCGTAACCGCAAGAGCTTTTTATAAAAAAACAACCTCTTTTTAGCCTTAAAATTTTTGAAAGCAGGAAGTGCCCCTTCTTGTACTCAGACTCGGTCTAGACACTTTGCATTATCTCGGTCAAAAGGGCTCAGTTAGATTTATAAAAAGTTTCTTCCTTATCGAACTAGTTTGAGAATGAAAACACAATAAGTGCGTGGGTTTAATTTGTGACGTAATGCATTTGTCAATCATCTTATATAGTTTGTGTAAATTTTCAAACTGATTTCCTTAAAGTGTTTTGGATCATATTTCAAAAACGAGAGCATCTCAGGTCGAGCCCAGAAACACAGTATCAAAGACTGCCGAGTTTGGCAAGTTAACAACCTGCAGTCAAATGCGTTAGGTACAAACAGGTACAAACAGGTTTGTGCGACATTCGATTTACTGTATTGTCATAGTCTCGCTAAGCTGTTATGAGAAAGTTACAAGTCTTAAGCAGACCTAAATCATTGATTTCTATTACACAAGTCGGCATAGTCTGAAGGGTAAATGATATCCAGTCGAAACCACGGGGTTCTTTTATACAATCCAAATTAATCTTTTCAGATTTCTCTTCGGTTAACATCTTGTCGCTGCTGCCCTTAGCACAACATTATATATCACCTCAAAGTACCCGCGGTTTGTTGAAGGGAGAGTCAAATATTTAGAGAGCCTTGTACTACATGTCAAGATAAATCTGAGAGTTTGATGTTGAGCAAGAATTAATCCTTTAATTCGGTAAAGAAGATTTAAATACGACATTTTCCTTATAGCGCTAAGCGGGTGTTACGTCAAGACAAGTTAAAGGGGTTGGTGGAAGACGAAGAGAGTGCGTCCATTTAAAGGAACAATTTGAATATTCTGTTTAACCTTCTAGCGTCTTAGACAATGTTATAACTGAATATGTAAAAAAAAAGTTATTCTTGAAAGTCGATTTAGACAATATTATAGCAGAATCAGGAAAAAAGGCATTCTTGAAAATCGTGCACGCTGCACGTTCCACGGATAAAACAGAATTTGCTTATTTCATATTGCCGTCTTGCAGCGGACGGTCGAGAAATATATCAAGATGTTTATTGCACGTGCAAATCTATTGTACTGCACGGCAACTCATTTGTTTGGCGACGTTCTCGTTCATTAACAGCCGTCGTTGTCGTCGTTGTGGCTTGCTTGAACTCCGTATTAATATCCTTTGTTGATGGCAAAGTTTTCATGACAATATATCGATATTGTGCTGCATGCCGGAACGAGCTATGCTATTTCAGTACTAGTTATATGTATTAGATGAAGTGAAAGTCTTTGGAAAAGTCAGAGTTAATGCTATTTTAAAAAGTGATGATAAAACGGAAAAATTGTTCATAGCCTAGAAACGTTCCGGGTAGTTTGGCCGTGAGGTATCATCAACGGGCACGCGAATCATCCCGCCTTTTGTCATACTGATTGGCCGTATTTTATGCCTCAGGGCTTTCGCAATTTTTTTCTGGGGGTGGAGGGTAGGGGGAGTGTTTGGAGGGGCGGAAGCTAATGAATGAAGCCAGAAAATTCCTGAAAATCATTGAAAGAGAACCTGTCGCAAGCCGCGGGCTAATTTCCAATTCGACACATGTGCGTGACTTGCGCTGTCCGTCATCTTATCGGTCGCTAACGACTGTGCTATGGACATTCCCTGTGATGGAAATATGGACACCCGTTCGCCTTCTTCGTAAGCCGCCGGGAGTGACAGCAAATTGACAGTTAGCGCAGGTTGTGGCTATTTACTCCGGATAAATATCAGTTATAGATGCGCGGATTATTCGCCACTTCTTGTTCAAGTGAAACTTTCACAGTGGTATAAAATATGTCCGAAAAGTGTTATCAGTCATTCTATTGAAGAGGTAAACCCTTGTGGAGCGCGCATACGACTGAAAGCTTTTAGCTGCAAATGCATGGTCAAGAATAGGTCACTAACACATACTTGAGGTAAACTCGTTGTTTAAATAATTTTGGGTGCCTGTCAAATTTTTTAATCATTTCTGTTTTGTGTTCTCAAACAGGAAAGCCATGGAAGTTGTGATCTCCTTGATTTTGCTGTTCGTCGCCAGTTTTGGATGCGGATCTTGTGAAAATTCAACAGAATGCTACAAGAGCTGTGTTTCTAAGGTATTTGACTGTCGCGAAAATGAATTAATCGGAATCGTTTTATGGTTATGCTAACGATGCCTGCATGAGCAAATGCTTCAAATTTCGATATTTATACATTTTAGAACTCTTAGCTAGTTCAATAAGAATAAAGACAAATGACATTTCAGCGCCTTAAAACTCTTAAAACGGCAGGAAAGGGAAGTCAATCTGTAACTATGTCTTCCTGCCGTGATTCTAAACTGGTGGACATTTGAAGTTATTAATGATATTATGATATTGTAGCTGTTGTACGCTACAATGAAAATTATCACAATCACGCTATTTCGGCGTTGCAGATTTTGTAAAACAATGCAAAACTATTGAAAGCGATTACTGATTTCTGCACATGTGGCAAGTTTTGGGAAGCTATATGGCGACTAATTGAAATAAGATAGAATACATTAACTAGGTAAAAAGTTGTAGTTTTATGGTCGAAAGCCCTGGTGATAGACATATTCAACAATTCACAGAAAAACCGTGCAATGACTAAGCGTTTAGTTTTCTAATATGTTGCCCCTCTAAACGGGGCAACACTTTTATTACAACATTTTATTTTGGCACTCTTCGGCCCTGAAATAATCTTTCGTGTTTTTTTATTTAATTGAACGCCTTAAAGAATGACATGAAATGTATTTGAATTATCATCATGTCTAATGACCGTGACAAGAATTAGAAAAAAACATTTCATGTATTACGACTTTTAAAAACATCTAAAGACTTAATAACTGGGTAAAACATGTATTATCGCCTCTACCATAACTTAGATTTCAAAAGTTCTCTTCAGACACACTCGCCAGTACGTTGGAGTAATTACATATTTACATAAATTGCGTCTTCAATGCACACTGGTTTAGTTATGAAAAATTGCATGAATTAATAACGTAAACAAAATGACCTTTGAAGAGATGCAACACCGCACAAAAACAAAGAAAGATTAGTTGACAGTTTTTAAAAAGCCTGTCTCTTTTACTCGGTGAACAAACGCACTGTAAACCCTGTAAAATCAGTTTAACCAGGGCAACGCAAGCATAATCCCAAACAAATGAAAAGAAAAGAAAATATTCCCTTTCTTTTTTACACTTGAGCTTGTACTGGGGGACCGTCCTGGGGGCTCTCCGGTGGCCTCTAAAGGCTGGTTTATACTTACGGACATTCTCGTCCCCAGTGGCCGCGATCCTTCTGGTCTGCGCCAGGAATCTCGATTCCTGGCGCAGACCAGAAGGATCGCGGCCTCTGGGGACGAGAATGACATACGGAAGGACGTAATCTAAAATGTAAACACTGTGCCTGCGTACATTACCGTGTGCTTGTCCTCACTGTATTTGTGAACAGCTCTTTCTTTTACTCTTTTTATATATTTCTTATTATTTTCCAGATCCCAGATAATCAGCTTTGTAACCAAACTTGTCTTCAGTTAGGAAATACCTCTACAGGTTAGTGTGTAATTACCTAAACATGAAGATTGTAGTCTGACCTGGAAAATCTTCTGATTGCGGCTTACGAGGAAGGTGAACTTTGAAGGCGGTACGCCAACGAGCTGAGGTTTCGAATAACACCTTACTAAAGAGGTTTTTTTTTTCAAAATAGAACACGTTTTAATAGTCGCATTTGCAAGTAAAATGTGCTATCGGGGTTTAAGGAATTGACGAAATTGAACTGCCGAAATGCTTTACGTAGATGGACGGAGTGTAAGCATGTACTCACTTCGTAAAACGTTCGCTTTTACTGGTATTTTTTTAGTAGCAGGCGACAATTTAAAATGCTTTATTCCTTCGCAACTTTATTTGAAGGAAAAAATAGTGTATGGTCAGATGTTAAAGTTAAATTATTATTTGCTAGTTTTCACTTCAAACAAGATGTAGACATTTGCCCGTTGAGCCTGTCCACTTCCTATAAAGAACAGAAAATTTTACTCGCCAAGTTAACATCGCACTGACGACACTGAAAGCTTATTTAAGAAATAAAGAATGGCGCGTGTTTGAATGCCTTGATGGAAACACATTTTGAAAGAATTTGAATTAATATATTGGTACTTTCCAGTTCTCCTAAACTTTCTCAAGTGTTTGAATTAGAGTAATTGGAAAAAATCGGTTTTTTGAGAGCGCGGACAAACAAGGGAACATTTTGAGAAAAATGGGAAGTTCCGCGACAGTATTTCCTGGTTTTCCGCGTATTTTGTTTGTCGGTGTCAACATATTTAAACGTTTATAAGCTACGTTTGTACCTTTTTTTAGCCAATAACATCACTGCATTGCCGCCAACTCCAGATGAACCCATCTTGCTGTCATCTTCGTACTTTACCTTCACCCTGCAGTGGAGTGAAATCAAGTACAATGCTTCACCCTTTGTTTATGTCCTGGAAGTCACACGCCACGAGAACATCAGTGACCCATTCATTATGTTGCCACTCATACAGAAATACCACGCGGTAAGCTGGTTACCTTTTTCAGTTACTGAAATTAAATATTTCGCCTTTTAGACCCAATCCCATTGTCTTGTTCTGAAAAAGACTAATAAAAAAGGTTAAGATTTAGTTAATTGCTTCTTTTTAACCTGAAAAAAATTCAAGGCTATGACGGGATTCAAACCCATGATTTCCGCGATACCGGTGCGTCGCTCTGCCAAGTGAGCTGTGAAGCCTTGACACGTTGGGAGCAGATCAATTGTGGGTCCTAATGTCCCGCATATGGAGTCTAGGTGACAGAGTGAATATATGAAATGCGTATATGTGAACTGCGGTGGATACATGATATGAATGAAATGATCTTGGAAGTGAACAAGCAATTGAAGCAATTGCCTTTTTTTTACATATTGTTATCTTGCAGACGCCAAACACCACTTTTACCATCCCTGAAAAATTTGTCACCAAGACAAACTTCTCGTTCCGTTTGGCAGTCGTCGCACTCCAGGGCACTTCAAACTTCTCATCATCAAGTCCTCTGTATACAACAAACAGTGAGTTTCTGATCAGAACCTGCTTAAAATATATTAATCCGTCAGTGATACACGTGCAGACCCAATTAAAGAACCTTTTTACAAGACTTGCGATAACTTACTGAAATGTTCGCTGCTTGCATTTTGATTGTTTTTCACTAAATTCGGAATGTTAACAACCCACTCTGTCGGAAACAGATCTACTAGCTCCTGGGCTCTCGAACATTTGCATCGCTTTTAGCTCGGCTTTTTTTTCTGAATTAACTTGATGTTTTTAAGCGATTTTAAATTTTCCTGATGGAAATACTTTTTTAAGTTTTTATAATGTTGCACATTACTTAATTTAAATCGTGGAGCACCTGGAAACTAGCGAACAGCTAAGCGTATACTTGTCCACGTTAAATAAAGTATGTCTATGTCTATGTCTGGCTAGCAAAGAAGGTCGTTGACATTCCGATCTTATAAATAATACAACACAGGAAAGCCTAAATGCAAAATTCCACGGGAAGTTTTTGGCTGTATTTCTTTGAAGATCTGAGTGATGATCGACCGACCCGTTCGTCAGAAGCAAAGTAGTGTTATTTCTTTTACTTTAGCCAGTTTACCAGTCGAGATTAGTCAGATTACATACTGAAGTGTTTTCGCCTCGTCCTAGCTAACTAGACTAGTATATTTTTTTTTACACCCAGAAGGCAGTAACGCAAAAACGTTGGTATTTTAATCATCAGCTTTGGTCTCTTGAACTTTCCCAATTAATTCCTATTCAAATGACTTTTATCTGTGACAAGCAGCATCTTGCTCCCAATTTTCGCTGCATGTGTTGTCCAGTATGAGCAAATGTTCACTCCAAAGGAAAATAAGTTTGACACCGATACCTGACAAAATTTTCCCCCGAAAAATTATAATAATAATAATAATAATTAATATTTTTAGTGCGCACTTAGCTATTATAAAGTTATTTCATGTTCTTTGTCAAACCTGAGCTCGAAGGTAATAATGTAAGATTGCAAACTGCTGCCGACAGCTAATTATGAATTCCGTTCAACAGGACAAGTATGTCTTCCTAACTCGTGTCAAAACTTTTACATCCCATCCTACAATTTATTTGTCTTTGTTATTCTCGACAGGTTCTTGTGAAAGATCAACACACTTACAAAACGACACCAGGTTTTACCCATGTCCAGTGTTCAACGTGCGCCTGAACTTCACCGTGACCCCAGTTCAGTATGAAAGACCCAGCCTTTCGACAACTTTGTACTGGGATTTCCCTCACGGTATGTAAAAAATAAGGCCTCGTTTAAACGTCGCATTTTACACGCGCCGAATACAATACTAATTCGAGTCGACTCGAATTAAAAAATCCGCATTTGGTTTTAAACGTCGCCTATAATTGTGTCCCATTTAACTTTAACTTGCTGAGCGTTCAATTCCAAATATAAAAAAACCAAAATTATCCGCCGTGGTTCAGGTTGTCTACAATACGCAAAATCTGGTCATTTCACGTTGTTGTTCCACAAAGAACGGCTATGAAAGGCAATGAAACTGGAACAGTCGAATATTCGACTGAACTCGCATTTAATTCAAATCTGCCGAATTTAATTGTTTTAAACGTCGCATTTTACAGGCACTTAATTCGGCAATTTGATTCGGCGCATGTAAAATGCGACGTTTAAACCAGGCCAGACATAAAAGCATGAGGGACTTTGTCGAGGTTAGTTAAAGGTTATGTTGCGAGATGTTAGATTGTGTTACGTTACGTTACGTTATTTAGCGTTTCCTACTATTAATGTTGTTAATATGTTGTTTCGTCAATTTTACAGGAACCGAGACGAATTCAAAACTAATTGTAACTTGTCTGTAACACGTTTTTCCTTCAAGTTCTGAGTGGTTCAGAACGTCTGATTTGCGTCTTTGCGTTAGTTGCAGTTTGCTAGATGTGATATTTTGATTTTACGACCAGAGTTGAAACTGTTCTGAGCTATAAATGACATATATGAACTGCGGATTAACGATGAAATGAATAAAATGATCCTCGTATGCAATTGCTTTTTTAGCCCGAAAAAAAAACTTCAAGGCTAGGAGGGGATTTGAACCCATGACGTGCGCGACCCATGACCCATGACTTTTTGTCTGAGTTAATTAGGTTAGTGTTTCGTTGCGTTAGGTTACGTCACATAATCTCGAATCGTACAACTTTCACGTCATGTCATGCCACGTCACGGCACGTCATGTCATGTTATTTTTTCCATCTCTCTCCCGCAGACCTTCACGCCAACCTGGAGGAAGGTTACATAATCTTAGACGTCCAGTTGTCTGGTGATCAGCCGAATCAAGCTTGTTATCAATTTGGTCGACCTGATTACGACCATTACGCATATCCGGAACACCCGGTAGGAACAAAATAATGAAAATAGATGTTCAAAAAAGTAGCCATGTATCTAACGAGTTGTCTCCCATACGAATGCGAAATAACCATCTGAACAACTAGTTAATTTTCCACACAAATGAAAGAAATGTTAAAAAGTCAAACACGTGTTTTAACTTGTAACTACAAAAAGTTAAATATATTAGTTTAAAGGAGCTCTGTCACGGGGATTTCGCAGATTTTTTGGTTGACATATAACCTTAATATGTGGATAGAAATCTAACTATGGCTATAAAATATCGATTTTTTTTTGTAGACGTGCGGAAACAACTTGAAAAGCTTAGCTAACCTTTTCAAGTTGTAATCCATTTCCATCGTAGCCATCTGCAGCTAAAGACGCTTGTTAACAGTAAGTTGCTCTAATATAGCAATTGTTAATAAAATGGACTATTATTTTTTGGTTTCCTTCGACACATAAATTTTGGCTGTTCAAAAATCTGTTTAAAGCCGTGACAAAGTCCCTATAAGAGTAGAACTTTCAACCATTTCCATCTATACATTAACTTAGAACGTTTTGTCTTTCGCCCGCATTTTGAAGGCAACTGATCATGCTCACAGTATCCCAGACAAGGGATTTTATTTTGGATGTCGTTATGATGTAATGGTAAGTTTACTGTTTACTCGACAATAATTACTCTTGTACGCATGTTAGTGCAATTTTTAGTCTGCGAATGAACCTGACTGTAGCCGGAAATGACAATCAACTATGTTGCCATGCCACGTGTCAAACTACTATTACTATTACTATTACTACTACTACTACAACTTACTTATTATTTATTACTTATTACTTACTACTACTACTGCTGCTGCTGCTACTACTACTACTACTACTACTACTACTACTACTACTACTATTACTACTACTACTACTACTACTACTACTACTACTACTACTACTACTACTACTACTACTACTGCTGCTGCTGCTGCTGCTGCTACTACTATTACTACTACTACTACTACTACTACTACTACTACCACTACTACTACTACTACTGCTGCTGCTGCTGCTGCTGCTGCTGCTGCTGCTACTACTACTACTACTATTACTATGTTACCGTTGCTGTTGCTGTTGCTGTTGCTGTTGCTGTTGCTGTTGCTGTTGCTGTTGCTGTTGCTGTTGCTGTTGCTGTTGCTGTCACTGTCACTGTCACTGTTACCGTTACTGTTGCTGCTACTGTTATTGTTACTATTTCTATTCATTCCGATCAGTCAGTCGCTGAAAAAATACTCAACTGATGAAGTTCATCTGGAGATGCTTATCTTTAAGAAATATTCTTTTATCGAATGAAAGTGATGGAACACACACGTAATTGTTTTTCTCCTATTACATAATTATGATTGTTATAAGTTTCGTTTTACGCTTTTGCAATACTGTATGTACTTATAGTCATGCAAATAAAGCTTGTTGATGTGTGTGTGTTCCTACCTGTAATCATGCAGTGGTCTATATGCATTTATCAGAAAAAAGTGAGACTTTGAATATTTGCTCTTTTCTGTTGCTTTGCAGTTACATTCTGATTTGGCTGAAATCGGAAAGTTCGAAACTCTGGCAACTTTCTACATTCCACGTATGTACCCTTTTTGATGTATTTTGCTAATATAAAACCCAGTACCTGATGACAGTTTCAGTACATAAAGGACGAAGGATAACCCGAATATGTTCATTGTGCCCAATAATTTAGACAACAAATGACGATCTTGAAAAATAAACTGTAATTTTTCGGTATAAGCTATACCATCATCAGACTAATTTTTCAAGATCGTCATTTGTTGCCTAAATTATTGGGCACAATGAACATATTCGGGTTATCCTTCGTCCTTTATTTACTAATATAACAGCTGATATGTTTTAGTAAAACAGTCGAAGTTCAAGTAAGCGACTGCCTATAGGGAATTCGAAAAAGTAGCCGTAAACAAATGAGCTACATTGAGATAATTGAAGCTGGTTGCTTACCATAGCTTCTAGCATAAAGCTTGTGAAATTTCAAAGATGGGTATTTAGTAATTTGTATATCATGATTAAAACCTTAATGAAGCTTTTGTCACATAATTTCATTGCAGAATGCATTCATGGGTTCTGTGGCTGTGAAAGTAAGTATCAATAGAGATCGAAAATAGCACGTTAGATCTTTCGCTTTCCACGATGCTATAAATACTTGATAACTTTATCCCACCTCTATCCCTGTTGAAAAAGTTGAAATGAATTGCTCACACAATACAAAATGTTTCGAAGCACCAATGAGAAGAGAGAGAAAGCACACATAATTGACCAGCTAAATTTGACTTTGGCCCATGTCAGTCACTCTGATCGCCTCTCAGATTGCTTCATATCCGACGGAAATAACGATACCTTTGGCCGCATCATGCCATAGAAACCTAGATGAACTCCGGTCGAATGAAGCACTTCGGCCTGATCGCAGCGCACCTTTACAGAGATGGAGGCTTCTAAAGCAAATGGAATTTTCCACTACTTGAAAGCAATATCAATAACATCACTGAACGTTTCTTGTTGTTGTTGTTAGGTCTCTCTATTACATCATTGGATAAATCGGATTACATTGACATTGATATTCGCGGCAACCAAAACTCCGTTAACAAAACAACGGCTAATGTGACTTGGAGTATTCAGGCATGGAAGAAGATACCTGCATTCTTCAAGTGAGTTGAGTTCTCGTTATTATGAGGAGACTAGTGGTTGCATTAACCCTATCCAGACCGGGGGGGGCGGAAATTGCCCGCGCTGACTTTGAACGTTTATAACTTTTTCAAGATTCAACCAAACGCTGCCAAACTTTACGAGTTTTTCTAAAGTTTATCTGGGAATAAATTGGTAGGATAGGTTGTTGTGTCTGGAACTTGACGTTACCATGGCAACGTCATTTTGACAGACATGTTTTTCCAAATTTGTAATTTTTGTGTTCCCATTAATAAAAATTAACTTTAATTCAACTATTTTTTCGAGTATTTTTCATAATTTTGGGCGGTTTTCTGATGTTTTGGAAAAATTTTGAAATTCAAGATGGCGGCTGTTTTGACATCATGATGTAATTGTCACGTGATGTGACGTCATCATCGCACGTGACGTATATAAAAAGATAGATTTTTGGACATACTATATATCCTGTAAGTTTTATTGCGATTGCTGGAAGTTACGGAGGGGGGGGGGCGGAATCCCCCCCTCCCCCGGTCTGAAAAGATCCAAAAAAGCCCGGTCTGAATAGGGTTAAAAACATTAAGGTAGGAAGGGTAGAGCGCTGCCTAATGTCTAAGCTATATAGGTATAGGTGTGGTACACAGATTAAAGGCTGTGGATTTCGAGCCGTTTTGGTCTGAAATAGGGTATAGATTTTGACAAAAAAGGATCATCTTTTGATTTTGACCATTTTGGGCTGAGATAGCAAGGGTACAGCTTGTGCACTCTAGTGAGAATTTAGGTTTTAATCTTGGAAGAAACTACAGTCCGACCTCTATTAAGCGGCCACCTATTAAGCGGGGCCACTTTCCAAAGTCCCGATTTATTTGTCCTGAGTAAATTTGAAACCTCTATTCAACGGCCACCTCTATTAAGCGGCCGCGGCCACCTTTTTGCTGTCGCACCTTTTTGATAATGACGTTAGCCTAACGTCGAAACGTCGTCGTTTTTAAGAAACTTTTAACTTTCTTAATATGCTTCGAAATATTTTATCGCAATTTTTTATAGTTAAATGTTTAGAAAAATCGCTAAACCGAAAAATTCGTATCTTCATATATGTTCACGTTTTAAAAGCATTTTGTTATGCAGAGTCAATAAAATCATGTTAACTGCCATTCCTATCCAATTTATATTGTACCTCTATAAGCGGCCAACCTCTATTAAGCTGCCACTTTTTAAAGTCCCGAGGGTGACCGCTTAATAGAGGTCGGACTGTAGTTTAAACAATGTTATTATTCACCTCTTGAAAAGTATGATTTAATAGCATCGAGAATTTGACAAATTTTCCACAAACCAAAGCAGTTCCTGGGTAAAGGGTCTGGTCTGAATACACAGGGTCAGGTATCACGCAAGAGTTTTAAAAGGTTTTGTTTTGATTTTCGTCAGGCTTGTCATGCAGGAATGTTCTCATAGTTTTTGCCCGCCATTACTCGGCAAGTTCCGTAGAGAGATTGTTCCTGCAGATTTGCATGGAGTGGTAAGATGCGTTAATTTACTTTGGCACATATCAGTTTTGCAGAATTCATCGTCAGCAGAATACCGCCAAGAAATATAGACTACAGTGATTCCATTTAACTCCTAGACGCTAGTAGAATTCAAGTTCGGAAGCTCAAGGGTATAACACATTTTTGGCAAAACCGACATTATTTCACTCCCCAGATGACAAAGAGAGAACCCCCGAACTGCACGGAAGAGGGAAGGGGGTGTGAGGAGGGGAATTCTATCAGCCAGTCTAGCGCCAGCTAAGGATTATTTTGAAAAAAAAATTGTAGAATCCGGATCAAATATCTAAACATTTATAGCTGTCAGCGTTGCTGATAAGTTCTCTTTTCTATTTCACTTTCAGAAAACTACCTACAGTTTTTCTTTCCACAACTTGACTGAGGCCGAGAAACATCGTGTTATTGTAAGTACCAACAGAGCCAAAAGCACAATCGGTTTCATTTGCTTGTGGTATTGATGTGTTAGTAGATCTGGATTGGGATATGTAAAGTCGTTGTACCGCGACATTAGCTGACGTTAGCTGACAATCGATACGTCACATGTTCGAATCATGACTCATCATCATCATCATCATCATCATCATCATTATTTTAGACTGTTCACAGTCCCCTGTTTTTCCGTGAAGTCGTAGAGGTCGATCGTTGTGTTCGAGGGGCGCCATCTTGGTTTCTTTATGCAAGCGAAAACTGGGGAGAGTACAAAATGCCCAAAGGTAGGGGTGCTGGGGGTTAATAGCGCCCAACTCACGAAAGCGACTCTGAAATTACTGCTCGTCGATTGGGTAGAATAATACCAAGGATGTTTTCGCTCAATCAGGAGCCAGCATTCGCAGAGCAGTTTGGAAATGGTCAAATTAGACTCTTTCTCCAGGGGCTCTTGTCACTTTCGCCGCTACAATTTCTGCCCGGATTATTTCGCGACTTGGCATATATACTTCGTCAGGTCTAAGTTGGTAATAGACGTCCTGTTTGTTATCAACCATGCAAAATCAGACTTTATTTTCATTTTCTTGGGACCGTTTTTATCTTAAATGAACTTGTTTATAAAGTTTCGTTTATGTCTTCAATAGGTTGCCGCATTTGACCGCAATGGCTGCCAGTTATCACCTAATGAAGGAGAAGAGTTTTATGGTAAATCGTTTACACATAAAAATCGATGTTTTCTTTTCTTTTTTTTTCCTTTTCCTTTTTATAATTTTTTGTTGTTGCCTTTACTTCGCTTAAGTAGCACTAGCTGGGCGTTTTGCACTAGTGTCAACGTTACTAAAACACTCGTCCCAAGAAGTGTTTGTTAACAAATAGATCTATAAATGGTTGAATTTAAAGTGCCCCTGTGATCAAATTTTTGAGTTTCATTTTTTTACATTTTCGTGTCCTATTAGACTTTCTTACTCACCTTGCCAAATTTCAATCCATTATGAACATCAGAAGTCATTTTGTTTTAACATTTAATTCAGAGAATTTACGGCCGCCATTAATCAACCTTGTTCCAAGCCTTGGTTGCAAATGAGAGAAAGTGACGTCAAAGGCTCAAAAATACCTCACGGGTTGAAATGAGAATAACAATAAGTGTTCAAAATCACGCGAAAAGGAACAAAAACTTTGGACGTGTTCTTCGTGCAATTTTCTATGCTGATTGTTATTAAAATTTCAACCCGTGAGGTATGTTTGAGCCTTTGACGTCACTTTCTCTCATTTGCAACCAAACCTTGGAACAGGGTTTTGTAATGGCGGCAGAAATTTTCGGAATTAAATGTTAAAATAAAATGACTTCTGATGTTCGTAATGGATTGAAATTTGGCAAGATGAATAAGGACGTCTAGTTGTACACGAACATGTAAAAAAATACAAATCGAAAATTTGATCACAGGGGCACTTTAAAGGACGGAAGCAAGACCCCCTTGCCAGGTTAATGGTAAGTAAATTGTCTCTCCTATAACGACAAGTTTTACGTCAGTAGAATCATGGAACTCGAAAATAAAGTCCAGTCCCTTAGCTTGTCGTTATAAAGTGGTCAGCATGGTTTTAGACTCCAGCTGCGAATCAGTATCATGATAAATGTGCATTTTGTGGAGATCAGTTAGTCTTCTTATGAATAAAAATCTCCTTAACAGTTGTTCCCCTTACCATCTATACAGCTATTATCCCGACCACCGTCCCGACCACCGTCCCGACCACTGTTCCGACAACCGTCTCGAGCACTGTCCCGAGCACTGTCCCGAGTACCACAGCGGGAGGTACGTGTAGAAAAATATAATGTGTTGTAAGCATGCGCGACTTTGCTATCCCTCAACAGTCTCGTCTAGGGGAACGTGGGCTCTGGGAGCGAGGTTGCTCCCTCAAAGGCTTGTCTCACTATGAAGCTGCCACAGCCGACAGCCTTGTGCCCAGCCGTGCGTGTTTACCTGTTTACGAAGTCTCATTTTCTTGTCTGTAAGAACAAGTTAAAGTCCACGCACTAATGTACTAAAACAATGCACGAAAATGTAA
Organism: Meandrina meandrites; assembly: GCA_963693305.1. NCBI lineage: Eukaryota > Metazoa > Cnidaria > Anthozoa > Scleractinia > Meandrinidae > Meandrina > Meandrina meandrites. The sequence continues at coordinate 38,141,884 of OY855908.1, forward strand.
AAACCAACCGGTTTCCTGTTCGAAATGACGGGGAAACTAAGTGAGGTTGGGTCGGTGTGTTCTGAGTTCATTTATTGTCACTCCAGCTTATCCCTCTTTTCATTAAAATAACATTCATTCATTCATTCATTCATTCATTCATTCATTCGTTCGTTCGTTCGTTCGTTCGTTCGTTCGTTCGTTGGTTTGTTGGTTCGTTGGTTCTTTGGCATGTTCGTTTGTTCGTTCGTTCCTTTGTTCCTTCGTTCCTTCGTTCCTTTGTTCCTTCGTTCATTCATACGTTTTTTTTTTTTTTTTTGTTTACTTACTTATGTTTGCTTTCTTCTGAACAGTCACGTTAACTGAAGCGCAGGGAATGTCGTCGGCGACAGTGGCAGCCATTACTGTTCCTGTTGTCCTGCTCTTGGTGATTGGCTTACTGCTGCTAGGGTTTTTCTGGTATTATCGTAGGCACAAGAAGCCGCCTGGGCTCCACAGAGCTCCCACAGGACTTCAGCGGCTCGCCGACCATTTAGACGACCGGAATAATTACAGAAGGAATCTTTTTGATGATCCGTCAAGCTCGTATGCTAATGATTATGATAGGTAGGAAAGCATGTTACTATTTAACAATTAGACCGCGCGCTCGAGGTTTCAAACGGCCATGCAAAAGCCGATGAAAACCAAGAGCAAGCCGTGAAATTGTTTTATCACAACCCAGAAATCGATCTATTCAACAGAAATTTCAGTGAAATTTTTTTTTTAGATAAAGCTTTGGTTTGTGGTCTCAGCGATTTTACCTGCGCGCTCCCAAGGCAGTCATGATCAAAAATTAGGTCGCGGTTGCGTAGCCAATCAGATTGCAGAGTTTGCCTAAAAATCTCATTATCTGTGCTTCTTACAACTTAAAAGTATTTTTATTTTTGTTGAGTAGAACAAAAAGTGAACTTATTCTTAAGACATTGCAATCGTTTCCTGGGGCTTGAGCTGCAATGCCGCATTTTATTAGGTGATGATGATGAAAAACCCAAACTATAAATGAATACCGGTGAACTGTTGGAACATAATTCTTGTGGTAACTTGTGATGAAATGGCATACATGCGGCCCAACATAATCGGATCGAGAAGCAGTACTCATAAGGTCTCACTTGAATGGCTCGCTAAACTACAAGAAAACAATAGGAAAAACAACAGGAACAATGCCCCTAGCACCCAAAACAATAGCAACTGCTAAACAAGAGGACTTGTAGGATTACAAGATTACGAGAGCTGCTACACTCAATCGATCAATTAACTTTATTAAAAAGAGGGTAACGTCAGACAGTAAAAACTGATAAACGTGCGGCCCTCAAATTACAAATTAAAACTAATAAAAGTTAAAGTATGTGAGAAATGTACAATTAAAAATTCAATTTAAAAATTACCAAAGGGTCTTGATAGCACAAGTGTTGTAAATATTTTTAAAAACACAATAACGCTTTTTAGTTTTTGGAACATGTTTCGATGTTTCAAACATTATCATCAGCCATAATGAATATATAAGGTTTACAGAATGATCGTTATTATATAGGTAACAGCCTATACAATGAGCCTTTATAAATTCAAATTAACGTAAAATGCAAACTTATTTAAACTAACCAATAAAAATAGAAAAGAACAATAGTGACATAACCACTAAGCTGAAATTGATACATTAAAAGTGTAACGTTAAATGTTCCAAAAACTAAAAAGCGCTGTTGTGTTTTTAAAAAATTAAAAATTCATTATAAGTAATTAAAAATTCAAAAATAGGCATTAAAAATTAAAAAACTGTAAAATGATGGATGTCTTTAATCACAAACACTCGCATAAGCAAGTGAGAACACCCACGACATAAGCATAACATAAGCATAACATAAGCACAAGAAGAACGAACATTGTTCGTTCTTCTTGTGCTTATGTTATGCTTATGTCGTAGTGCGAACGCGAGTGAAATAAGCATAAGCATAAGGGTTATAATCCGCAATCTTGATTGTATTTGAGGAAAGCTGGTATCGAGGAATTTTGTTATTACTGCGCCTGCGTATACTCTCATGCTTATGTCCTGGTGTTCTCACTTGCTTCTTAATTTCTTATGCTTATGCTTATGCTTATGCGCTAGTGAAAACCAGCCTTAAAACTAGATGCATAAAAATCAATTAGGCCCCTTTTTGAAACTGTTTACACTTTCGCTTTTCTTTACGAAATTAGGAAGAGTGTTCCAAATTCTAGCTGCTCTCACGCTAAATGATCGACCCCCTTCGGATTCTCGTTTAAAACGGGGCAGACCACTACAGACCATATTTGCTTATCGGTGATTGGAATAATTGTTCTATGAATAAGTCATTTCTTTTCAGGTTCAACCTTGTGGTGAATCTACCCTCCAAGTCCGAGGGAGGCCTGGAACTGAACCCAGCCTATGTCGAGCAGCGTATCCAAGAAGCGCTGGAGACTGGGGAGGCAGATGAGTTCGAGTTTGGCTTTCACAGGTTGGAGCTCAAGCGAGTGCTTGGAAAAGGAGCCTTTGGTAAAGTGTTCTTGGCAGAAGCTTACGGTATGGGAGGAACTCAAGATACAAGTCTTGTGGCCGTCAAAGTTCTCAACGGTTAGTTATGTTCAAGTTGAGAGACCTTAGTAAATGACGGGCTTTTAACGGACAATTGCTTTCATTACAGAAAGATGGGTCTATAACCAAGCAGGCTTATAAGCGGGATGGAAGGGGTGGGGAGGGCTTATAAGCTTACTAAAAAGACGACTAAGCAGCCGTGATATGAAGTATTATTTATCCATCTGCTTTCTCCCTTTATTTATGCAGAAAAAGCCAATGAAGATGAATTGGAAGATTTCAAGATGGAAATCAATTTCATGAAGACCATTGGTCGACATGAGAACGTACTGACCATGTTAGGTTGTTGCACGCTTTACCCTCCCCTGTGTCTAGTTGTCGAGTACGTCCCGCACGGAGACCTGCTGCACTACCTAAGGGATCTTAGGAAAACGGTAATGACTAAAAAACAACGTTGAGCAAATAGATGCATCTTTGTTTGAGCACTTAATTCTTCCGCCGCTCGACAAACATTTGGAATTGGACCTTAAAAATTCCACATTGATGGCGTAGCCTTACCGCGAGCATGCGTGAAATCGGTCTCTGATTGGTTGTTGCTAGGTTACGAATTTCGCGCGAAAGTAACAACCAATCAGAGACAGTACGCGAATCTCTGTAGAGTGACGTCAGGTTGAACTTTTCCAACTGTCGAACTTTACAGAATTGAATTGAGTGTGTGAAGAGAAAATCTCTGAATACAAACTTTGCTGCCTAGTACCCAGGCGTTCCCTTACCGCTTACCGATTTGGCGGGAAATTTCGTGATCCGTTCCAAGGCCCTTACGCGAGCCTCGCGCTCGCCCAAGAATAGGAGAACGCCTAGGGACTAGGCTGAAAACTTTGTTTTTGAGTGGGATGGAGTGGGGTGATGATCTGGAGCCCTGGTGATGCGCAAGTCCTGGACTAATGTTCAATAAGCCACCAAGACCCCTATGGCCTATGGCAGGTTGACATTTTTGTTCTAACAAAGTCGTTTTCTTTCTTTAGTTCGAAAAACAGAATCGTAAGCTGCAAGGAGAAGACTTGAAAAGTTTGAAAAACGATGAGACACCGACAGAAGGCTCAGGATCGACTGGCCTGGGAGGCTACTCCCATCGTCCACTGGTGCCCTCGGCTAGTGACACGGTAAGTACTGGGCACCATTTAACTAGAATGCTTAGAAAAAAAGTATTCATGCTTTTAGACCATCCACTTTAGGTAATTAAACTTAAATCATATATGGAATTACATGTAAGACATTGTTTGTACCATTATCTGGAATTTCTTGAAAACATGATAAAATTCTAATGCCTAATAAACCTATATCCTGAAATCCTAGTTACAGAGAAGGCAGATGCAATAACGCCTTGTGAAGTACCAGAAGTTAAACGTAATCTTAAGGTTTTCGGGTGATACAACAACATACAACGGTCTAATGCATTTTTATTTTTTTACTTTGTCAACATTTCAAACAATATCTTCTGGGCTTGTCAGTGAGTTAATGTATAATCGTTTTTAACTGCCATATAACTAGTAAAAAAGTAATAAATTGCACGAAGAGGGTCCGTTAACGTACGTCGAGGAGGACCTGGAATCAACATAACTGGGAAAGTAGACCACCATTCTCGTCCTCATAGCCCTTTTCGCTACTCTTAGCTGGCTGGGGCCTTGGCACGAGAAACGAAGGGGCTCTGGGGACATAGGATTTTTGAATAAATTCGAATTTTTTTGATTGGCTGTTTGAAACAAAGAAATCTTGAGCGGAAGTGAAAAACACCATGACTGTCCCACACAGTCTTTAGAAACATCACGACTGCATACAGGAAGACTGGAAGTCCTAGAATCTAGGACTGGAAATCCTGTGTTCCCAGAGCTCCTTCGTTTCTCGTGCCAAGGCCCCACCGGCTAAGAGATGCGAAAAGGGCTATGGGAACGAGAATGGTAGACCACAACAAAAAGCCGCAAATACAGTGCCATGGCGAAGCGTCTTAACACCCTTCATGCCTTTATCGTGAACCCAAAGAAACAGAAACAGTTACTGTAAACAAAGATTGTCAATTTCTTGCTAATTAGATTTTTAAACTAAAGAGCCATTTTTTTCACAATGCAATTTCACGAAATACTATTTAACTATACTAGTTAAACGGTTAACTTACCACCGAGGCTCAGGTTTCTTCTTTTTTTCTTCCAGAAAGAAATGAACAGTTTTTAACTGGTAAAAAGCCAAAATTCAGTATTTTATTAATGTTGTTTCCAGGCCGTCTCAGTTGCTAACCATCTCCAGAAATCACCGCAGCAAGAGAAAGCGTCGCCAAGCCCGACCAAGTCTAACATTCAACGTCGAGCTTTAAGACAATGTAAATCGGAGGGTAAACAACTCACGATCACCAACTGGATCGTAAGAATAAACTTGTTTTAACTCACTAAATAAACATTTTTATTAACAATGTATCCAAACTACAACATTTTCAGAAATATAAAACAATCAGTTTCATCTAATTAAAAACTCTTATAAGACATTATTCATAAAATTTAAATCTAATCATGTCGAGTGTTTTACCAAAAGATCTCCAGTTTCTGTTTCCCATTTTTCGTTGCCTTTTATCAACTTTAACTTATTTTTTTTATTATTATTCTTTGTGAAATTTTCCTACATCCTAGTTTGGCCATTTGCAAAGTGTTAATATTTAATCTTAGTTGAATTTTTTTAAAGTGAGTCCTTTATAACCTGTAACTAAGCGAGCGTAAAGGTTCAACAACTAAACAGACACAATAAATTAAAAAAATGATAATCGCGTTCATGACATCACTTAACTTTCGTTTTCGCAGTTAAAAAAAATCGTTGTCACGGTTTGAGAGTAGGGCTTTATCTCATAAAATCGTACCCCTATGGTTTTTTACCAAACAGATATTCCGTATCCCGAAAACCCCTAACAGAGCCTCAATCTTATTCTTTAGTAAAATCATAAGTATATTAACATCTGCTTTCAGAAAAAATACGAGAAGTTTCTTGAACCAAGCGAAAAGACCAAGATTAATAGGTCCCACTCGTCGGCAAGTCTGAAGTGCCTTAAAGCTTTGAGTACCGCCAGAAGGTACTCTGAGGAGCCACAGGTTCATTATACACCGAGACCGACTATCCCAACGGATGGATCAAATACCACTGAGACAACACTGGGTATGGAAGCTACTTTTTGAACAAATGTTTATACCACTAATCTGTAAAAAGACCTTTTTTCAAAATAACTTGGATTGTTGTTCTTTTCACGCGTTCGAAAGAGAAAACTTTGACGTAAAGGCCTGGCAAAACGAGGAAACATGTTTCCGTAATTATTTCCTCGTTTTGCCATGCTTCCATGCCGCGCGGAAACACGAAACGTTTCTGCCGTGTAGCAGAAGCAAACTTGGTTGCTTCTTGGAAACAAAATTGACGCTGGAAATAATGCTTTCCATATGTCAAAACTGGGAAACATTTGGGAAACTTGCGTGCGCTACTGGTGTTTCTGGAAACATGCTTCCTCGTTTTGCCAGGCCTTAAACATGTTCTTTTGTAGAGCGATCTGATGCAGGAACTGAAAAAATCCACTGGACCAGGAATAGAAAACTATGGGTTGTGTTTGCGTGATCTGCACGGGGTGTTTTGATTATGACAACGTGCATGCAAGAATCTCCCAACTCGTAAAATCTCGGCGAAATTTGTAGCTCGATAATTCAATTCTAATCTCATCTGGCAGTGGTATCTGTTGGGCACTCCCCCTTTTTTTCTCAGTTCAATGTTTATATAACTAAGTATTTGGTATTAACAAAGAATGTTTGACTCCAAATCGACGGGGAAGGAAATTAAGTCTCAATTCATCCTTTTATTAACTAAACTAGGGCGTGGGCATCTTCTTTCTAAAAATGTATCCTTTTGGAGGTTTTTCGTCATTGATGATTGTAGCGCAAAAAACATTTACGGCAGACTGATCCAAACGACGTTAGTGACCAAATATAAACAACTGGAAAAACAACTAAAATATTTAAAACAAATTTAGTTTGTTTAAAATATTGTAGTTGTCTTTCAAGGCTTTTATTTTTGGTCGCTTACGCTGTTTGGATTAGTCTGCTGTAAATATATTACATTTTGCATAAATTACTGGTCCAGGTCTACAAGAGATTCCGCACCACTTCTCGGTTTGTCGCTCAGTGGCCTTGCAGATTTTATTACATTCAAAACATTGTCCGTGTCACTGTTGAGTTTGTATTCTGTTTGTGTCTAATTATCTTCCATAAATAAATAACTGATTTTTTTTAACTTGATTTCAGTGTTAGATTCCAAAGCGGCCGCTAAGGCCCAGGCTGCCTCTCCCGCTAGAGCAATAAGTCTCGATGGTGCACTGGACTCTACTGATCTCCAGTCCTTTGCTTTCCAGATTGCAAACGGAATGGTAAAGTTGTATTTTCCGTTTCAGATCATTAAGGTCAACTTCTATTTCATCCATAAAACATTTTTTACTTTTTTTTCGTTAAAGGCGTATCTTGCCGGCAAAGGAATAGTCCACCGAGATTTGGCGGCGAGAAACATTCTTGTAGGAGACGAGAAAGTGCTTAAGATTTCTGACTTTGGTCTCTCAAGAGAGGGTGTTTATGTGAAGAGAAGCACGGGGAAAATTCCTTTACGGTGGCTGTCCACAGAAGCCATGCGGGATCGTATCTATTCCACTGCTAGCGATATGTAAGTATTAAAGAAGCACTATCCTGACCGTCACTTCAAAAGGCAAGACATAATTACATTAATAAAAACCTGGAAATAATGGTCTAGCTTTGTTCAAAACTGACTATATTACTCCACTAAAATGATGCGAAGAGAGGTATTATCATGAGTTATACAAGCATGTGATCGCTTATTGAAAATGTCTTAGATACCGCATTTTCTCAATTAAACGCCAGACCTCGATTGAACGCCGGCCTCGTATAAACGCCGGGTCAAAACGGTTGTCTTCTAAATAAATGCCGGGGGCGTTTAATCGAGGCCCCGGCGTTTGCGTTCGAGCCAGCAAGTTGATTTTTGCCATATTAAATAGCACTAGTAGTCATTATCACTAGTTGGCATTAGGTCTCATTACTGATTACGCACAGACTCAGGGACAGTTTGCCAGGGCGATACGAAGGGAAAACTCGTTAGTCGTTGGCAAATTGCCCTAGGTCTCGGAGGATTGTGGTAATAACTAAATCTGAAAAAATGACAGAAAATTGCACTTCATTAATAAACGCCGGGCCCCGATTAAACGTCGGCTTCAAATAAACGCCGGGTCTACATAACCAATTTTGAAATAAACGCCGGGGGCGTTTAATTGACAAAATACGGTAAATCGCAAAAAAATTATAATTACACTTCGTTCTCGCTTGAGTAACTCACTTAATATCTTCACCATGGTGTTCTAGGCGCATCTCGTGAATGAGCGAAGCCACTTAGTCTTAATTTTACCTCCGTTATGACCACAAATGAATCAAAATCCGTGTAGTATTTCCCCTTTAACACCAATACTTAAATTCGTGCATATTTGTACTTTGAGTTAAGAGTTCGTTTTCTGCGTTTCAAAGAGTTTTATTCACAAGACACGCTTAGAATGGGTACCCAATAATTCTTTGTACATAATTTCTTTGTGGCAGATGGGCATTTGGCATTGTTCTGTGGGAAATTTGCACACTTGGTGAGTTTTTCTTTGGAATTCTGTACTTTCCATTGATAGTAACAGATTTAGTTTTGCATTGATCTCCGCTATTGTTACTGTAAGAAAAAAAACTATCTTTTTTAATAATGATAAAATATCAGCTACAAAACTGACAGGCAGGATGCTTCCATATTTCCAGGAACTAAGTTCCCATACTTACATTTTGGTCTCTGTAAGCCGGAAAAAATATGCGTATTTTTGTAATCCGCTTATCAGTCTTGTCCGCCTCTATTTTAATATCGTTTCAAGTGTTTTACATAAGCATAATAATACCATGTTATCCCTGAAATAGGGTCACCTAATCAAATAGGGTGAGCTCTCATCTCAGTCAAGATGAACAAAATTGTCTTCTTGCATGGCCCTACTCTCCCTGAAGAGGCGAAGACAGACAGGAAAGCATATCACACATATATTCAACTTGTCCAGCAAAGGATTTGACTTTTATATGGTAACAAAAGTAAATTCCTAGGATAAACGAAAAAACGAATTACAATACGGCAACCGACCGAAGAAAACAGAAAAAAAATGAAATACAAGAACAAAGACGGCTTACCAAATGCTGAAGAACGAGGTTCGGGGAACCAACAAAAATTACACGTGAACTAAACGAAAGCAAGTGATACACTGAAGTGAATGAATATTGAAAACTTAACATGAAATGTACAAGACGAAATTTGCATAGCGAAATAAATAAAAGCATGCCAAAAGGTGGGAAAAAACAAAAGACAAAAGAAAACGAAATGCCGCAACACTCCCAGTCAAGTCAAGTAAGTCATGAAGAAAACAATAATAAACACCTTTTTAATTTGTACTTTCCGTCAGGTGGTTTTCCTTATCCAACAATAAATGACCGAGACTTGTTAGATTACCTCTTGGAAGGAAATCGGATGGAGAAACCAAATAACTGCACCGATGAAATGTAGGTTGTACTTCCTGATTTTACTTGTCATATTTGTGATGATGATCATTTAGCTAGATCCGCAAACATGCAAACTCTTCTGATTATATTTCATTGGCTTTTTCTCTAGTTACCAGATTATGCTCGCCTGCTGGTCACGTGAGTGTGAGGACCGACCCTCGTTCCAGACCCTAAGCGAGCAGTTATTCGACATGCAGAAGGAAGAACGACCTTATGTTAACGTCGATCCTGCCCAGGACTTCACCCTCCCGCCAACAGCTGGCCGAGGTATGACCGAAGCGGTAAAATACGTGTACACGTAAACAACAGCTGTTGGTGGTTTTAATCAAAGTTGCAAAACTGTTTGGTTGCTTGAATCAGCATCAGAAAATTAATTAACAATTAGAATATTCGTCTCTAAGCGTTTTTTTCCAAATTATTGGGAAAATAGTTTTGGGAAAATTACAGTACAGGCACAAACAACAATCTTTTTTCCATAGGACTTCCTTCACAGTAGACGAACTACTCGGTTCAAGCCATTAGCTAAGCAGAGATTTTACAGAAACATTTTCTGGACTCCGTAGTAAATTTGTTTTATAGGTTTGTATAGTGATCACAAACTGTTCCATTGCAGACACTGTTGGCAACCTCATCGGGTTTAGTGATGGAACGTTCAGTGGGGGGACCGCTGACCATGAGCGAATGGAAATGGAGGTGTTTCCGAATGAGTTGGTAAGTGTATCTCCTTGGTAACACTATATCATATATGGGTTCTCGCTATAACAAGACCGCTGGTTATCGTTATGTTATTCATGCCAGTCAAATTTGTACTGATCACTATACAAATTCTCCTTAGCGGTTTTCAGAGAATTTGAAGGCAATTTTTCCATAAGTGATCATTTTATTAATTCTCGTAACCTGCTTTTTTCTTCTTCTAACGATAGTAAAAAGGAGAACTAAGGGGTTTATGAGGATAATAGGCCTGACAAAGGCTAATCCATTCATATGTAGTTTCCAATAAATGTATTTTTGTTCCTTTTTTTGGCAGAGTCCTGGAAAAATGTCGCTACAAAATGAAATACCGCCTTCTGGAGACAAAGAAAACGCTGGTTACGAAAGCTCCAGTGATTCAGAGGATCTGCCAGCCTCGTTTGAAAAAACAGTTGAAGATGAGATCGATCATCATTTTCCGTCAAAAGAACCGCCGCTTGACATAGAAGACACCAATTTCATATGGGTGGTTTAAAAAAAAAACTAAATAATTTTTTATTATTATTTAGAGCTTTTTATTTAACTTGTCACAAGATTGTGTGGAGTGTGTTTATTTATTCAAATTACAACATACATGTATGTAGTTAAGAATTCCGACTAGGCTATCCAGTTGGCTGTTTACTCGGGCCAGGACTACCGAGAATATCTAGATCCTGCTCAGAGCTAAAGCAGGATGACAAGCTTGAATCCAGGATCCGCCTGATTGTGGGTTAAAGCGCACGCCCTAACCACACCCTGCCTCCATGGCTTGACTTGAAATGCTCATGTCAAATGTTATTTTTCATATATAAACTAACACCCATGTCAGATTCAATATGAATCGGCAAGTCACTGATTGAGGTCAAGGCACTCGCCATACAGTTCCACTCGGATCTCCACCATGTGTAAAAATGGGTACTGACAAGAAATTGCCTTAGTTAATTCCGCAATAAACCTTATAGAAAAAACTGTGAGAAAGCTGCCGTCACTTTTTTTGCATTTATTGTAACCTTGTAAAGATGTATCATACAACTGATCGAAACAACTATTTAATTGTGTACATCAGGATGTTATATTAGACGAAACTCTGTGTTGTAAGAGTTTTAGTGAAGTTGAATTGAAAATAAATTCACTTTAAACCTAAGGTTGCACGTTTACATAGGAGGCAGGGAAGGGGTTAAAGGATTTCCAAAGGCGACAAATCCATGAAATATATCAAATATATACATGTACAAATCTTGATACTCTAATATGCAAATTGCGATAAACTTTCCTCAGTAAAAGAGTCGCGCAACTTGATCTACCACATCTCAACCATGCGATGAATCAGCCTGAAAACCTAAAACCAACCGGTTGGGCCTGCTTGGCCGGTTTGGGTTACGCGCGTCGGTTTTTCCCGCGCTTAGCATGTCTTGGATGACTCTGATTGGTTCATTACCTTCTTTGTGCTTGAAGAGTGAAAGAAAACAGCTACGTTTGAGTCAAGTCCTTTTGATATTAATTACTCATAAAGTTACCTGGGACGATAGAATAGCCTATTCCAGGCTCCAATTGTGTCCCATTCATATTTACTCGCTGTCCTCAAAATCTGTAGGCTTGAAGGGTCCTTTACAGACTAACGTCACTTCACACTACCACACTTTTTAACTTAAATGAATATCTGACACAGCACCCCTGTTTCCGAATTAAAGCTTGCTGGATCGATTTGATTTCTTTAAATTATCAGTGGATTTCTGTTGGAGACGTTTTTCTCCATGTAAATCACTATCCAGTGGATAAGTGTTGATAAAAAAAATACGCTATCCATTGGATAGTGATTTATCCGGTGGACAGCGTTATCCATCCGGGGCCAGGTGGATACGGTGGCCTCAAATTATAATTTAAGAGTCCAAGGTCAGTGTTGATTGAGCACAATAAGGACAATAGAAAACTTATCCGAAAAAGGAATCGTTTATTTGCGACAAGCAAATAACAAATTCAAACAAACGCACCAGGAACACTTGGCCTCCACTGATTTCATGAAGAACAAAATTTCATGAACTCAGAAATTGAGCTTGAATTTATGCTTGAGGCAAATCAAAAACAATAACTTAAACAAATATCAGATACTCATTAATATGGTAAAAATAGGAGACCTTTTTTATTTTCTTTCCTCTCTTCAGTAGCACTTCTTTGACACTTATTGACGCGTCGAGAAAGGAAAAACTTCACTATTGAAAATCAAGCCGTTAGATTGGGCAGGTGAATCTAGAAACCTAAATTAGATATTGACGAAAAAGTGATTCTTTCGAGATTAATATCTTTACAAAAAACATTGAAAGTTGGTCTTTTTTTAATTTGATAGTGGTTGTGATAATATTAAAAGCGTGGCCGCCAAAACAACACCAGGAGACATTGAATTCTAGTATTGGTTGGATTTATTAACGACTCTAAACACCCGTAATAAGACGAATAAAGAATACACTTTAAAATTATTTTGGGCGGCACTTATAAAGAGACGAAACGGAAAACAAAACAACTATTCAGCTCCGTCAGCAACTGAGCGTGCATTTTGAAAACAAGACTTGACCACTTGTCTCGAGCATTTTTCAATTTCAATTTTACCTCGGTCAAGTACAGTAAGGTACGTTTATTTACTTATGTGTTGTAGCTTAGTACTTTCAAGGCTTTCTGATTTAAGGGGTTAATTTTACAATCATTTCAGATGTTTGCTATTTAAAACACCGCGTTGTACTGCTTAAAGACCTTAAAAACAACTATTCTCATTGTATTTTATCTGCGGAAGAGTTCGCAATTCAAAATCGTAACAATATTTCAATGTTTCTTTGCATTCGAACGATTAAAATACATAGCGATTGGGAAAGCATCGAAGCGAAGTTATCACTGAAGGGTGAAAAACGGCTCAGAGATATCGCAGAAAATAAAAAACACTTCTACAAAATGACTGCTAATGCGAACAGCAAGGTTACGTTAGTTTGGGAGTGATATGACTTTCTCGATGGCGCGATCTGACTTTGGTTGGTAGCGATCTGACCATTGAGCGAAGTGACCGGATACCCGAACAGAAGTTCAAACACAATATTCTCGCCACGGCGCGACATCCGATAAAATCGTTGACGCCACCAGATTTGTCTTTTTATGAACATTTCTTTTATCCTATGTTTATGAAAATTCTTAAAAATATACCATTAGTTGGTACCGTAAATAGTAAATAGTTTTTCAAAAAAACAGATTCGGCACTTTAAGTACAACAAGTACATATATTCATTTCTTCCTGTGAAAATTTCATTGCGTGGTTTAATTGTTGTATATTCCGATATTCTCGTTTCGGTCACCAAAACAGTTTCAATTTATGAAGTTGAAATGATTGAACTCCTTCAACTCGACAAAATAAACTTTGTGGGCGATCGATCATTTTCTCTATATCTCTGGGAGCAATCTCGGCAAGAAGCTCTTCAATCGTTGTGGTAAGCGGAGTTTATCCCTGTGATAAATCTTTGCACAAGTGCTGGAAAATCAAACATTGGAAAACACAGTTGGCATATAGTTCGGTTTTTCACACCCCCAAAATATATACAGAAACCTTGTGATAAAACCAACCTGATCTTTCGCTAGAATGAATTACGTTTGGACTTAAAATTAAAAATTGAACCGGCGAGTAACAATAATGAAAAGAAAGAGAGCTTAAAAAAATCTAATCAAGAAATCAGTAAATTGCACGTTTTTAATTTAAGAAAGTCCACTTGAAAATTTATATGTACCAAAACTGTATTATAAAAAAAAGCAGAAGAAGTTGTCCGGCATTAATTCTGATTAATTTTAGTCTCGGTAAAGGCAACAGGGTAATCTTCGTTTGTTGTGTTCAATTCCAGGGTGATTAATAACACTCTACAGCACGATTTAAAAGAAATCGGGCATGGAATCGATTTAAAATAATTTATTTCGCAATAATCTTGTGCGCTGGCGGAGCCTTCAGCAATAAATTCAATCTCGGAGGAAGAGCTTTTAAACTGAGTGCTTTTCCGATACAAATCTCTTTAATTGGTTCCTTTTAAGGTGCAAAATAGAAAAAGCAATATTGTTCGGATTATGGAGAAAATTCGATAAAATTGCTTTTCCACTCAATAAGGTTAAACTAATACCTTTTAAACTATCTGTTCAGGAGGTTTTTTATTTCGTAAAGTTTTGACAGCGGCTCTCGTGTGGTAGACTTCTTTCCATAAATTCAGCTTAGTAGCGAGGCCTTTAGGACACACAAAAAATATGATTGTTCAATTTCCTTTGCTTGTGTCATCTGGGTCTCGCTACTAGGTTGGATTTTAGTTCGATGAAAATATCCCTGTGTGATTCAAATTTAAATTCTCTGATAAATGAGAGTTTGACTTAAACATAGAAACTCTCAGTAACTGTTATGTGAGCGAAAGTCAGCACCTGGGTACCCTGTGCACTTTACTTGGTATCTCTGTGAATCATGCGAGGGAAAGTTACAGCAGCTCACCCATGACGTCATAATCCAAAAACGATAACCTGGCGCTATCACATCCGGAGCTATCTTTTCAAGGTTAGCAACAGAGTACTCGAGAAAGAAAACTAAAAAATCAGTCTTTATTTTTTTGCCTCTTTCAGTGAGAAATAGTGCTTAAATCAAGGGAAGCAGGAAGATGCTTCACACCAGAAAAACATTTTAGGGTCGACGATCGCCACAAGAAAAACAATAACAAAAGAAAGGTTGGTTCAAATTGCATATACCATAAATAATAAGGATAACTTGAGGGGGTTTTCCTTAATGATATTATACAAATTTTTTTTTTTTACTCTGTGACTGTTTTGTTACGAAATCTAGCTGAAAATAGCGCAAGGAAGCCGAACTATCGAAACCTTATCTGTTACGCGAACAAATTGTAAACCAAATATATTTATTAAAGCTGCTATTTCAAGCTGGTGGATAATATCGCCTAATGCACGTACTATTTAAATTTACAGTACCGAGCTTGAAAAAGTTTCTAAAAATCTCCATTCTGATTTCTAGAACTTTTCTCTTTTTTCATTAATTCTACGCATTTGGTTTTACATAAAGATAATGAATGTATTGCTGATTTTATATTTAAGATCATCTTCTACATTTAACTTTGGAGTCATTTTTATACGTCAAGTGATGAATCTTTGGAAAGCAACTGAAGCAACTTATGTCTAAAGGAAAATGAATATATGCTTGTTGGATTTTGAAAAACAAAACCTCGAAAGTGACCTTAATATATCTACATATTGACGAAAACGTGCAAGAACTTTCAAACATGAATGTGTCAAAAGTAAATTTGCATCGCACAAGGTTCTAGAAATCATAAAAATCCATTTCTTATTATGTTTACTTTTTGTTCATAATAACATGCTGCACGCAATAGTGTTAATAGAATACAATTGTTCTATTTTAGGAGTTAAAAGAAACTCTTTCCAATAACACTTTACTTTAATCTGAACTCAACCGCTATTTGGCCCTGTTTTTGGTAAATTTGAATTTTTCAGTGGCTGTTAATGCACGAAATGTTGAATAAAATAATTAAAATTACAATTGTTTCTTCCGCACATTTTGACGTTCTTTGTATAAAACAAATCCAACACTCTCATTTAAAGTGATATACAATTCAAACAATGAAGGCGATAAGTGTCGTCGCAGTGACTGTCCACTGATTTAAGCAATTGGAATGAAGAAGCCTGAAAAAAAAAGGGCTTCAGCGGGATTTTGCGTTCAGGGCTTCAACGGGATTTTTTTTTCAGGCTTCTTCATTCCAATTGGAAATTCACTGCGACGATCAGTTATCACCTTCATATACATCCGCAGTTCTTATATGAATCATTTCATATACTATACATCAGTTCAAACAATATTGGAGATTCAGGATGTTATCGTACATAACTCATAACTTGCATAAAGTATAGCACAAAAGGGAACATGTGTATGTCTTTTGACTTTCGTTTTCATCCTTGTAATAACTCAATTTTAATTTCCCACTTGTAGGAACCAGTGCAGTGTTTTAAAGCCACAGGGGTTATTTGTATGATTATTCAAACGCAATCTCTCGCGAAAGACCTTGGAACACTGGAGCCTGAGACGACAGTTAAGATTTTATCATTGGTTCTGGCGTGCGGTGTATTTTCTGTTGTCATGGTTATTGCAGTGGCAGTTCATCTATTGTATTTTGAAGAAAGAAAACCGAAAGTGAGGGCTGTTTTACAGAGGAAAACGAGAGCTGCAAATCTTGACTACAGTTTAGTCTGACAGCCATTATGTCGCCATGAGAGATACTCCAAAAACGAATGAAGGCCTATTCCAGGCTCCAATTGTGTCCCATTCATATTTACTCGCTGTCCTCAAAATCTGTAGGCTTGAAGGGTCCTTTACAGACTAACGTCACTTCACACTACCACACTTTTCAACTTAAATGAATATCTGACACAGCACCCCTGTTTCCGAATTAAAGCTTGCTGGATCGATTTGATTTCTTTAAATTATCAGTGGATTTCTGTTGGAGACGTTTTTCTCCATGTAAATCACTATCCAGTGGATAAGTGTTGATAAAAAAAAATACGCTATCCACTGGATAGTGATTTATCCGGTGGACAGCGTTATCCATCCGGGGCCAGGTGGATACGGTGGCCCCAAATTATAATTTAAGAGTCCAAGGTCAGTGTTGATTGAGCACAATAAGGACAATAGAAAACTTATCCGAAAAAGGAATCGTTTATTTGCGACAAGCAAATAACAAATTCAAACAAACGCACCAGGAACACTTGGCCTCCACTGATTTCATGAAGAACAAAATTTCATGAACTCAGAAATTGAGCTGGAATTTATGCTTGAGGCAAATCAAAAACAATAACTTAAACAAATATCAGATACTCATTAATATGGTAAAAATAGGAGACCTTTTTTATTTTCTTTCCTCTCTTCAGTGGCACTTCTTTGACACTTATTGACGCGTCGAGAAAGGAAAAACTTCACTATTGAAAATCAAGCCGTTAGATTGGGCAGGTGAATCTAGAAACCTAAATTAGATATTGACGAAAAAGTGATTCTTTCGAGATTAATATCTTTAAAAAAAACATTGAAAGTTGGTCTTTTTTTAAATTTGATAGTGGTTGTGATAATATTAAAAGCGTGGCCGCCAAAACAACACCAGGAGACATTGAATTCTAGTATTGGGTGGATTTATTAACGACTCTAAACACCCGTAATAAGACGAATAAAGAATACACTTTAAAATTATTTTGGGCGGCACTTATAAAGAGACGAAACGGAAAACAAAACAACTATTCAGCTCCGTCAGCAACTGAGCGTGCATTTTGAAAACAAGACTTGACCACTTGTCTCGAGCATTTTTCAATTTCAATTTTACCTCGGTCAAGTACAGTAAGGTATGTTTATTTACTTATGTGTTGTAGCTTAGTACCGTTTAAAGGCTTTCTGATTTAAGGGGTTAATTTTACAATCATTTCAGATGTTTGCTATTTAAAACACCGCGTTGTACTGCTTAAAGACCTTAAAAACAACTATTCTCATTGTATTTTATCTGCGGAAGAGTTCGCAATTCAAAATCGTAACAATATTTCAATGTTTCTTTGCATTCGAACGATTAAAATACATAGCGATTGGGAAAGCATCGAAGCGAAGTTATCACTGAAGGGTGAAAAACGGCTCAGAGATATCGCAGAAAATAAAAAACACTTCTACAAAATGACTGCTAATGCGAACAGCAAGGTTACGTTAGTTTGGGAGTGATATGACTTTTTCGATGGCGCGATCTGACTTTGGTTGGTAGCGATCTGACCATTGAGCGAAGTGACCGGATACCCGAACAGAAGTTCAAACACAATATTCTCGCCACGGCGCGACATCCGATAAAATCGTTGACGCCACCAGATTTGTCTTTTTATGAACATTTCTTTTATCCTATGTTTATGAAAATTCTTAAAAATATACCATTAAATGGTACCGTAAATAGTAAATAGTTTTTCAAAAAAACAGATTCGGCACTTTAAGTACAACAAGTACATATATTCATTTCTTCCTGTGAAAATTTCATTGCGTGGTTTAATTGTTGTATATTCCGATATTCTCGCTTCGGTCACCAAAACAGTTTCAATTTATGAAGTTGAAATGATTGAACTCCTTCAACTCGACAAAATAAATTTTGTGGGCGATCGATCATTTTCTCTATATCTCTGGGAGCAATCTCGGCAAGAAGCTCTTCAATCGTTGTGGTAAGCGGAGTTTATCCCTGTGATAAATCTTTGCACAAGTGCTGGAAAATCAAACATTGGAAAACACAGTTGGCATATAGTTCGGTTTTTCACACCCCCAAAATATATACAGAAACCTTGTGATAAAACCAACCTGATCTTTCGCTAGAATGAATTACTTTTGGACTTAAAATTGAAAATTGAACCGGCGAGTAACAATAATGAAAAGAAAGAGAGCTTAAAAAAATCTAATCAAGAAATCAGTAAATTGCACGTTTTTAATTTAAGAAAGTCCACTTGAAAATTTATATGTACCAAAACTGTATTATAAAAAAAAAGCAGAAGAAGTTGTCCGGCATTAATTCTGATTAATTTTAGTCTCGGTAAAGGCAACAGGGTAATCTTCGTTTGTTGTGTTCAATTCCAGGGTGATTAATAACACTCTACAGCACGATTTAAAAGAAATCGGGCATGGAATCGATTTAAAATAATTTATTTCGCAATAATCTTGTGCGCTGGCGGAGCCTTCAGCAATAAATTCAATCTCGGAGGAAGAGCTTTTAAACTGAGTGCTTTTCCGATACAAATCTCTTTAATTGGTTCCTTTTAAGGTGCAAAATAGAAAAAGTAATATTGTTCGGATTATGGAGAAAATTCGATAAAATTGCTTTTCCACTCAATAAGGTTAAACTAATACCTTTTAAACTATCTGTTCAGGAGGTTTTTTATTTCGTAAAGTTTTGACAGCGGCTCTCGTGTGGTAGACTTCTTTCCATAAATTCAGCTTAGTAGCGAGGCCTTTAGGACACACAAAAAATATGATTGTTCAATTTCCTTTGCTTGTGTCATCTGGGTCTCGCTACTAGGTTGGATTTTAGTTCGATGAAAATATCCCTGTGTGATTCAAATTTAAATTCTCTGATAAATGAGAGTTTGACTTAAACATAGAAACTCTCAGTAACTGTTATGTGAGCGAAAGTCAGCACCTGGGTTCCCTGTGCACTTTACTTGGTATCTCTGTGAATCATGCGAGGGAAAGTTACAGCAGCTCACCCATGACGTCATAATCCAAAAACGATAACCTGGCGCTATCACATCCGGAGCTATCTTTTCAAGGTTAGCAACAGAGTACTCGAGAAAGAAAACTAAAAAATCAGTCTTTATTTTTTTGCCTCTTTCAGTGAGAAATAGTGCTTAAATCAAGGGAAGCAGGAAGATGCTTCACACCAGAAAAACATTTTAGGGTCGACGATCGCCACAAGAAAAACAATAACAAAAGAAAGGTTGGTTCAAATTGTATATACCATAAATAATAAGGATAACTTGAGGGGGTTTTCCTTAATGATATTATACAAATTTTTTTTTTTACTCTGTGACTGTTTTGTTACGAAATCTAGCTGAAAATAGCGCAAGGAAGCCGAACTATCGAAACCTTATCTGTTACGCGAACAAATTGTAAACCAAATATATTTATTAAAGCTGCTATTTCAAGCTGGTGGATAATATCGCCTAATGCACGTACTATTTAAATTTACAGTACCGAGCTTGAAAAAGTTTCTAAAAATCTTCATTCTGATTTCTAGAACTTTTCTCTTTTTTCATTAATTCTACGCATTTGGTTTTACATAAAGATAATGAATGTATTGCTGATTTTATATTTAAGATCATCTTCTACATTTAACTTTGGAGTCATTTTTATACGTCAAGTGATGAATCTTTGGAAAGCAACTGAAGCAACTTATGTCTAAAGGAAAATGAATATATGCTTGTTGGATTTTGAAAAACAAAACCTCGAAAGTGACCTTAATATATCTACATATTGACGAAAACGTGCAAGAACTTTCAAACATGAATGTGTCAAAAGTAAATTTGCATCGCACAAGGTTCTAGAAATCATAAAAATCCATTTCTTATTATGTTTACTTTTTGTTCATAATAACATGCTGCACGCAATAGTGTTAATAGAATACAATTGTTCTATTTTAGGAGTTAAAAGAAACTCTTTCCAATAACACTTTACTTTAATCTGAACTCAACCGCTATTTGGCCCTGTTTTTGGTAAATTTGAATTTTTCAGTGGCTGTTAATGCACGAAATGTTGAATAAAATAATTAAAATTACAATTGTTTCTTCCGCACATTTTGACGTTCTTTGTATAAAACAAATCCAACACTCTCATTTAAAGTGATATACAATTCAAACAATGAAGGCGATAAGTGTCGTCGCAGTGACTGTCCACTGATTTAAGCAATTGGAATGAAGAAGCCTGAAAAAAAAAGGGCTTCAGCGGGATTTTGCGTTCAGGGCTTCAACGGGATTTTTTTTTCAGGCTTCTTCATTCCAATTGGAAATTCACTGCGACGATCAGTTATCACCTTCATATACATCCGCAGTTCTTATATGAATCATTTCATATACTATACATCAGTTCAAACAATATTGGAGATTCAGGATGTTATCGTACATAACTCATAACTTGCATAAAGTATAGCACAAAAGGGAACATGTGTATGTCTTTTGACTTTCGTTTTCATCCTTGTAATAACTCAATTTTAATTTCCCACTTGTAGGAACCAGTGCAGTGTTTTAAAGCCACAGGGGTTATTTGTATGATTATTCAAACGCAATCTCTCGCGAAAGACCTTGGAACACTGGAGCCTGAGACGACAGTTAAGATTTTATCATTGGTTCTGGCGTGCGGTGTATTTTCTGTTGTCATGGTTATTGCAGTGGCAGTTCATCTATTGTATTTTGAAGAAAGAAAACCGAAAGTGAGGGCTGTTTTACAGAGGAAAACGAGAGCTGCAAATCTTGACTACAGTTTAGTCTGACAGCCATTATGTCGCCATGAGAGATACTCCAAAAACGAATGAAGGCCTATTCCAGGCTCCAATTGTGTCCCATTCATATTTACTCGCTGTCCTCAAAATCTGTAGGCTTGAAGGGTCCTTTACAGACTAACGTCACTTCACACTACCACACTTTTCAACTTAAATGAATATCTGACACAGCACCCCTGTTTCCGAATTAAAGCTTGCTGGATCGATTTGATTTCTTTAAATTATCAGTGGATTTCTGTTGGAGACGTTTTTCTCCATGTAAATCACTATCCAGTGGATAAGTGTTGATAAAAAAAAATACGCTATCCACTGGATAGTGATTTATCCGGTGGACAGCGTTATCCATCCGGGGCCAGGTGGATACGGTGGCCCCAAATTATAATTTAAGAGTCCAAGGTCAGTGTTGATTGAGCACAATAAGGACAATAGAAAACTTATCCGAAAAAGGAATCGTTTATTTGCGACAAGCAAATAACAAATTCAAACAAACGCACCAGGAACACTTGGCCTCCACTGATTTCATGAAGAACAAAATTTCATGAACTCAGAAATTGAGCTGGAATTTATGCTTGAGGCAAATCAAAAACAATAACTTAAACAAATATCAGATACTCATTAATATGGTAAAAATAGGAGACCTTTTTTATTTTCTTTCCTCTCTTCAGTGGCACTTCTTTGACACTTATTGACGCGTCGAGAAAGGAAAAACTTCACTATTGAAAATCAAGCCGTTAGATTGGGCAGGTGAATCTAGAAACCTAAATTAGATATTGACGAAAAAGTGATTCTTTCGAGATTAATATCTTTAAAAAAAACATTGAAAGTTGGTCTTTTTTTAAATTTGATAGTGGTTGTGATAATATTAAAAGCGTGGCCGCCAAAACAACACCAGGAGACATTGAATTCTAGTATTGGGTGGATTTATTAACGACTCTAAACACCCGTAATAAGACGAATAAAGAATACACTTTAAAATTATTTTGGGCGGCACTTATAAAGAGACGAAACGGAAAACAAAACAACTATTCAGCTCCGTCAGCAACTGAGCGTGCATTTTGAAAACAAGACTTGACCACTTGTCTCGAGCATTTTTCAATTTCAATTTTACCTCGGTCAAGTACAGTAAGGTATGTTTATTTACTTATGTGTTGTAGCTTAGTACCGTTTAAAGGCTTTCTGATTTAAGGGGTTAATTTTACAATCATTTCAGATGTTTGCTATTTAAAACACCGCGTTGTACTGCTTAAAGACCTTAAAAACAACTATTCTCATTGTATTTTATCTGCGGAAGAGTTCGCAATTCAAAATCGTAACAATATTTCAATGTTTCTTTGCATTCGAACGATTAAAATACATAGCGATTGGGAAAGCATCGAAGCGAAGTTATCACTGAAGGGTGAAAAACGGCTCAGAGATATCGCAGAAAATAAAAAACACTTCTACAAAATGACTGCTAATGCGAACAGCAAGGTTACGTTAGTTTGGGAGTGATATGACTTTTTCGATGGCGCGATCTGACTTTGGTTGGTAGCGATCTGACCATTGAGCGAAGTGACCGGATACCCGAACAGAAGTTCAAACACAATATTCTCGCCACGGCGCGACATCCGATAAAATCGTTGACGCCACCAGATTTGTCTTTTTATGAACATTTCTTTTATCCTATGTTTATGAAAATTCTTAAAAATATACCATTAAATGGTACCGTAAATAGTAAATAGTTTTTCAAAAAAACAGATTCGGCACTTTAAGTACAACAAGTACATATATTCATTTCTTCCTGTGAAAATTTCATTGCGTGGTTTAATTGTTGTATATTCCGATATTCTCGCTTCGGTCACCAAAACAGT
Organism: Meandrina meandrites; assembly: GCA_963693305.1. Classification (NCBI taxonomy): domain Eukaryota; kingdom Metazoa; phylum Cnidaria; class Anthozoa; order Scleractinia; family Meandrinidae; genus Meandrina; species Meandrina meandrites. Next base: position 38,164,754 of record OY855908.1, read on the forward strand.
TTCAATTTATGAAGTTGAAATGATTGAACTCCTTCAACTCGACAAAATAAATTTTGTGGGCGATCGATCATTTTCTCTATATCTCTGGGAGCAATCTCGGCAAGAAGCTCTTCAATCGTTGTGGTAAGCGGAGTTTATCCCTGTGATAAATCTTTGCACAAGTGCTGGAAAATCAAACATTGGAAAACACAGTTGGCATATAGTTCGGTTTTTCACACCCCCAAAATATATACAGAAACCTTGTGATAAAACCAACCTGATCTTTCGCTAGAATGAATTACTTTTGGACTTAAAATTGAAAATTGAACCGGCGAGTAACAATAATGAAAAGAAAGAGAGCTTAAAAAAATCTAATCAAGAAATCAGTAAATTGCACGTTTTTAATTTAAGAAAGTCCACTTGAAAATTTATATGTACCAAAACTGTATTATAAAAAAAAAGCAGAAGAAGTTGTCCGGCATTAATTCTGATTAATTTTAGTCTCGGTAAAGGCAACAGGGTAATCTTCGTTTGTTGTGTTCAATTCCAGGGTGATTAATAACACTCTACAGCACGATTTAAAAGAAATCGGGCATGGAATCGATTTAAAATAATTTATTTCGCAATAATCTTGTGCGCTGGCGGAGCCTTCAGCAATAAATTCAATCTCGGAGGAAGAGCTTTTAAACTGAGTGCTTTTCCGATACAAATCTCTTTAATTGGTTCCTTTTAAGGTGCAAAATAGAAAAAGTAATATTGTTCGGATTATGGAGAAAATTCGATAAAATTGCTTTTCCACTCAATAAGGTTAAACTAATACCTTTTAAACTATCTGTTCAGGAGGTTTTTTATTTCGTAAAGTTTTGACAGCGGCTCTCGTGTGGTAGACTTCTTTCCATAAATTCAGCTTAGTAGCGAGGCCTTTAGGACACACAAAAAATATGATTGTTCAATTTCCTTTGCTTGTGTCATCTGGGTCTCGCTACTAGGTTGGATTTTAGTTCGATGAAAATATCCCTGTGTGATTCAAATTTAAATTCTCTGATAAATGAGAGTTTGACTTAAACATAGAAACTCTCAGTAACTGTTATGTGAGCGAAAGTCAGCACCTGGGTACCCTGTGCACTTTACTTGGTATCTCTGTGAATCATGCGAGGGAAAGTTACAGCAGCTCACCCATGACGTCATAATCCAAAAACGATAACCTGGCGCTATCACATCCGGAGCTATCTTTTCAAGGTTAGCAACAGAGTACTCGAGAAAGAAAACTAAAAAATCAGTCTTTATTTTTTTGCCTCTTTCAGTGAGAAATAGTGCTTAAATCAAGGGAAGCAGGAAGATGCTTCACACCAGAAAAACATTTTAGGGTCGACGATCGCCACAAGAAAAACAATAACAAAAGAAAGGTTGGTTCAAATTGTATATACCATAAATAATAAGGATAACTTGAGGGGGTTTTCCTTAATGATATTATACAAATTTTTTTTTTTACTCTGTGACTGTTTTGTTACGAAATCTAGCTGAAAATAGCGCAAGGAAGCCGAACTATCGAAACCTTATCTGTTACGCGAACAAATTGTAAACCAAATATATTTATTAAAGCTGCTATTTCAAGCTGGTGGATAATATCGCCTAATGCACGTACTATTTAAATTTACAGTACCGAGCTTGAAAAAGTTTCTAAAAATCTTCATTCTGATTTCTAGAACTTTTCTCTTTTTTCATTAATTCTACGCATTTGGTTTTACATAAAGATAATGAATGTATTGCTGATTTTATATTTAAGATCATCTTCTACATTTAACTTTGGAGTCATTTTTATACGTCAAGTGATGAATCTTTGGAAAGCAACTGAAGCAACTTATGTCTAAAGGAAAATGAATATATGCTTGTTGGATTTTGAAAAACAAAACCTCGAAAGTGACCTTAATATATCTACATATTGACGAAAACGTGCAAGAATTTTCAAACATGAATGTGTCAAAAGTAAATTTGCATCGCACAAGGTTCTAGAAATCATAAAAATCCATTTCTTATTATGTTTACTTTTTGTTCATAATAACATGCTGCACGCAATAGTGTTAATAGAATACAATTGTTCTATTTTAGGAGTTAAAAGAAACTCTTTCCAATAACACTTTACTTTAATCTGAACTCAACCGCTATTTGGCCCTGTTTTTGGTAAATTTGAATTTTTCAGTGGCTGTTAATGCACGAAATGTTGAATAAAATAATTAAAATTACAATTGTTTCTTCCGCACATTTTGACGTTCTTTGTATAAAACAAATCCAACACTCTCATTTAAAGTGACATACAATTCAAACAATGAAGGCGATAAGTGATCGTCGCAGTGACTGTCCACTGATTTAAGCAATTGGAATGAAGAAGCCTGAAAAAAAAGGGCTTTAGCGGGATTTTGCGTTCAGGGCTTCAACGGGATTTTTTTTTCAGGCTTCTTCATTCCAATTGCTTAAATTGGAAATTTACTGCGACGATCAGTTATCACCTTCATATACATCCGCAGTTCTTATATGAATCATTTCATATACTATACGTCAGTTCAAACAATATTGGAGATTCAGGATGTTATCGTACATAACTCATAACTTGCATAAAGTATAGCACAAAAGGGAACATGTGTATGTCTTTTGACTTTCGTTTTCATCCTTGTAATAACTCAATTTTAATTTCCCACTTGTAGGAACCAGTGCAGTGTTTTAAAGCCACAGGGGTTATTTGTATGATTATTCAAACGCAATCTCTCGCGAAAGACCTTGGAACACTGGAGCCTGAGACGACAGTTAAGATTTTATCATTGGTTCTGGCGTGCGGTGTATTTTCTGTTGTCATGGTTATTGCAGTGGCAGTTCATCTATTGTATTTTGAAGAAAGAAAACCGAAAGTGAGGGCTGTTTTACAGAGGAAAACGAGAGCTGCAAATCTTGACTACAGTTTAGTCTGACAGCCATTATGTCGCCATGAGAGATACTCCAAAAACGAATGAAGGCCCACTTCTTATAAAGCGTGCTATTTCGAGGCAAGATGTCTCGAAAGAAAAATATTTTATTGAGTTATTAAGCTTGCAGGTATGGAAACATCAAGAAAAAAGTAAAATGACTTCAAATGATCAAACCCTGATGACTTCTCTGCCAATGGATCGATAAAAATATTCTTCGCAAGGTAAAAAAAGACAAGAAACCGTTCTGAGACGCAAAATTGAGTTACATTTTGTCCGACATGTTCATTGCTAGTGGGACAGAGAAACTCTGACTCCGAATGACAGTTTCACTTGGCAGTGATTTCTTCTCCTCCATGTCAAAATATGGATTGCTTTCAAAGATCTCAGTCAGTTTCACATGTAAAGAGAGCTGAGAGGTCCTGGTAGTGTATTGATCCAACTTCTCTACCGAGTAAATCACCAGTATGTTGATATAAGTACATACCAGTTGTGTGAATGACTAGGCAGCTGATTAGTACTTATTTCTTATTGTGTACATTATTGTAACTATTCTCATCTTCCCTCACATTTGCATGGATATATATATGAACGGTATTTAGTGAATAAACCCCTTCAGGTTGCCGGTGAATTGGAAGATAATGCCTCAGAGGCTGAAAAAAATCCGAAAATTGAAAATTTGGTCGAAAATCGAAGCTTCGCGGGCAATTGCGAAATTTTAATTTGAGGGCAATCGTTCAGCCAAGGGCATCATTCTACAAGTATACCAGCAAGCCAGAAAGGGGTTATCTATTTTAATTTTATAACCCTCTGATTAAATCTACAACGCACTTTCGCGCGGTAAAATGAAAAAACCTTCCGAAAAGATATGAACACAATAGTCACGGGGTAACTGCGGGTAAAATAAAGTTGACTGGCTTAAGTTGTTACTTTGATAACACTGTGATTGTGATTGTGATTTTCGTTTTTCTAGCTTCGACTGAGCTCTTGTTTAGGACGACAAAACATTGGCATTGCCAAGGAAGGGGTTAGGTGGATTTGAGTGCTTTTAAATTCTCCCAAAGTCCTCACGATCGTGTTTTCAGTTGTTCCATGAAATCCCTTTACATTTTTGTAAGAAATTGCTTACTATCATGTTGATAACGTTTTTATTATATCCAATGCTTATTAAAGATACACGTCTAAACGTTCTGTTTTTATCTTTAGTATTACTACTATTTTACAGCGTCTTATTCAAGTCCTTGCTTGTTGCAAGCTCATCAAGTACAAAATGTATACTAACAAACACATTGGATCAGTAAAGTAAATATTAATATTTCTGCAGGAGTCAAATTTTAGAATAATAAATTAAAAGCAACTGTTAATAAACAGGTTACTGTGACTTCACTCGTACATGAATTGGATTAGAAAGATGGGCGTGCATGTATTTGACATGAGTACCTCCGATAGCTACGATAGCTTCCTAAATTCTACGACACGAGGTACAGTGTTACTAATTAATCGCATAAGTAGCAAAATGCGATGTTGGAAGTCTTTAAAAACCTCTTTTTCATTAAAATATGTTCACTTCACTAACAATTCCATAAGTTTAAAAACAGCAGAGAAACAGCTTGAAGTGCACGTTATTTTCTCGCTTATGGCGCAGAACTTGTTCAATTTGAAAAAGTTCAAGTTGGACACACCCACGTGATCGCGCCCTAATAAAGTATAAAAAAGACTGCCAATAACTGAATCATAAACGAGAATTCTCTTATTAATACGTTTAAACGTATAGTATAAGTATTATTATTGATGCAACCAAATGTTAAAAAATTGTAGTCCCCACCTCCAAAATATTGTAGAAGATCTTCAACATATTTCATTCTGAGAATTTCCTGCTTGGTGCATCGAGATAATATCCCCAAAATTGATGATTGTCAATATCTTCATCTCCTGTCTGCCTAACAATGTACTAGCATTTTAAGAAGAAATTAGTTTTTGATCACTCTTGAAATAGACAACCATAGGCCCCAGCTTCTATTCTTAACTAAGATGTGGATTAGTTTTCGCATTGCACTATATATGCTGTTACTGTTTCTTCAACATTCTGATTAGCATGTTGCTAGTCGTGACTAGCTAGATACATCAAAACTCCCGGCTTTCAAACTAAATTGTGGTCGATGTTTGAAGCTTTCTTTTGCCTGTGTAAAACAGCTCTCACTTTTGATTTCCTTTCTTCATAACACAGCAGGTGAACCGCCACTGCAATAACCATGACAACAGAAATTATGCAGCACGACAGCACAAACGACAGAAACTTGACAGTCGCCCCAGGCTCCAGTATTCTTTGTGTGACCGCGAAACTCGCGCAGACTTTTCTGAATATGAAGGTGTGAAGTTTAATGGATTTTAAATCTACAAGCGTACACAAAATAAAAAAAAAACAAATTTAGAGCTAGGATAAAGATGGCATCAAAATACAAACAGACCGTTCTCTTTGTTAAAACACTAGAAATATTATAAATCATTTACGATTAACAATTCACGTTGTCAATTGTTTGAAATGTATAAATTGCTTTACCATAAAAACGCTGTAACAACAGATGCTAACATCTGCCCAAAAGAAAATGATTGCAAAACTGAAACATGCATCATGAAACGTCTGAATTCATCCAGAAAAACATTCAAAACAACACTTTTGGATTACACCTTAAGGCACTCATTAAAACCCGTAGCTAGGTCATCTAAGGGCGGCTTACCATTAGTCAGAACTGGCTGGTCGATCCGGTGGTTTGGAATGTGAAATGGGCCTCTTTCATGAGATTTTCCCACATATCCACCACAACAGCTATAATATTTATGCATTTACTGATTTGACAGGAAAAATCTGACTAACAACGGAATTCTGTTCTCGAATATACGGGTCTGACCGGCCAGTTCTGACAAATGGTAATCGCCCCAAGTTTCATCTTAGAAGCATATCAGAAACACAGAATTGCCGCTCTAGACAATAATAATATCGTGTTTTCTTTGTATTTTTGAACATAAAGTAAACATGAAAATGAAATGAGTTTCATTATTGTCTAAATTCGCCCCGATGAAACATATTTCTCCGTTAATATTCTTCTGAGATGTATTTCAGTTTTATGCTCAGTAAAATTCTTTGTAACATTATTCACGACAAAATTTGAGTTAACCTCGACTCGTTTTCTCAGTTGCACGGGCTTACGATTATTAAAAATGCAATATACATGTAAATATTCCTTACCCTTACGTAGCTTGCTTTTTGTTGTAATATTATCTTCTTCCTTGGTCGAATTTTCGTTACGAAAATATGCTGCTTACTTAGATATTATAGGTAACAACGTTTGAATATTCAAACATTGGGCAATTTCGATGATTCACAAATATCTCTGTTTAAACAAAAATTTGAGCGCGTCTTAGACAAAGCCCTTAACGTGATTCGACAGCACTTTTATCATTGTGCGATATTGAATAAAATTTGGAATACTAAACACTTGTGACTTCCTTTGTTGAAGACGATTTACTCAAAAATTGGCTCGTCAGTCGATTTTGTATTGCAGCAATTGCTACCACACAAGGTAACAGGTACAATTTCTACTAACCGCTCTCGTCTTTCGCATCGACGATACCAAATGTTTCGTTCTTCAATGTGGAAAAAAAATCCTGCTTGAATATCCTTTATACAGAAGATGATTTACAAAAGCGTATGATTTGCATGAGTGCTGTGTTCTGTGCGGGTGTCCTCATTGTGAAGAACTTGGAAGCACAGGTCTATACCAATTATATTTTACCATTGGTGACGTTTTGTGACGTCAGGGGGTGGATGTTTCCAATGTATCCCTTCAATAGCTAGGTAACCGTCATAGAAAGATCGCATTGGTGAACAATAAAAACAAACCGCGGGATTCTGGCTTCACCACCTCACACCGCACACACATGAATTAATAGTATGTTTAGATCTTTATCGAGAAAATCAAAAATCATCTTTATGTTGTGTATATAAGAAAAATTGTTCAAGTATTTCAATCTTCTTATTCGTCAACATTAATTTTTAATGGTGAGCGCAAAATTAAAACCTTAGTTATCGATGCAAAGCCCTCCCTGTTCAAAAAACATTTACAAATGGAAACTAATTTTTAATTGCATGTTTTGCATTCACTTTAAAATGAACTGTGAACAGAAATTTTCAAATCATCTTTGGGGGAAACATTAATAAGATTTCGCAGTGTTATTTACATTATTTGTTGGTCGGAAAATAATATTTATGTATTATTCCGTAGGACCATGATATAGTATATTGAGGAGATATTACAGAACCTTTTTTGCATAAACATATGAAAGAATGAAATACTTACAACCCTCAGAAGCACTTTAGTGTAGTTTTAAAAGTAAAGTGCTTGTGAATGTTTTTAAGCATATTAAAATATTTCCATAACTTCAGGTTAAAGGCTGCTTCTAGCTTTGATGGTAGATTAGATCTTGAACACAGGATGCAACATATGATATATTCGTCTGCATATTTTAGCGTCGAATTCAATTGCGATATTATCACCGACAAAATGTAGTAAGTGTATTTTCCATAGCATGGTATAAAATAGTTATGCAACACTTTCTCGTGGTAAACCGTGGAATTTCCCACTTGTCTCTTACAATTTTAAGTGTTTTGTTGAAGAGATTTGATTTTGAGGAGCTGGAAATACTTAAGTCACATAATTTTATTTTAAGCAAGCCAGTATATTTTATATTTAGATTTACTTCCCACCCTTAGTAAAGATTTGTTTATACGCATAATCTAAAAAAATGAGTAGATATTCAGTGGAGTCGAGAAAAATCAACAAAAGCGAGATAATATGATTGAAGATTTTCTGAGTTTTTTTTTTCGCAAATTGTTTTGTTTTGCCGTTAAAAGCATTAACTTGTGACTACAATCCCACACGGAAACGTATTTTAACCAGTAACCAGGTGTAGCTAACGTTACCTTTCTCAATGATGACATGGCGAACTCATACATAGCCTGACTGCAAAAATAATGCGCGATAGAAATTTTGTGGATATTTGATTCAGCAATTTGTTTGCTTACCATCTAGACTGCATATACCGGGGTTTAGTTTGTCTGCAACGCAGGCTACTTACCATCATCCTTTTCAGTAAATAAATATTTTTTTAAATTTTTCAATTAAAAAAAGCATTCATCGTTTTGGTAAAGCTAAACAATACAATTTTTAGAGGTAACAAAGCCTCACGTCTGGGGTTCTTTGAAATTAACAAAGACTTCTATGATAAAAAAATTCTATAGAAAAAAAATCTTGCCAAGGTCAACTAGTGATAAACAGGAAGCTTAGAGGTATAAACATCCGCATTTCAGAGCTTCTCGAATCCTGTTTTTCACCTCAATTGATACTTAGTTTACATCATTTTCCTGTATCCATTCATGTACTTCCTTAATTATAATAATTTCAATCGAAATATTTACATGGTTGATTTACGCTGGGCGTTAAGACGGTTTCCGCTGAACATTTGAGCAATAAAGGCAAAAATAAAGATACTAAAAGGAACTCGAAGTATGGTAATATTTTGAATACAGTTAAAAAGAACTTTTCGAAACTCAAGCTGACCCTGCGAGAAAAAAATGAATTTGAAGTTCTCCTATTTTAGTTAAAAGGGACGTTTCACCTCAGTTCAAAACAAAATAACCACGCGTTTTAAGCATTTTTATGAGGTTTGACATTAATTTTCTCAAGAATGCTTTGGAATTTAACCGCGGAGTCACTTATAGAAAGGAATTACAGTGAGATGTTTCAAATAATAAACAAAATTTTACAGTGCTTTGAGCAGAATTTTGGTAATTATTTTTTGCGATTATTGCTCGAACTGTCAGCGGAACCCGTCTTAAGTATCTTTTCCTACAATTCCTTTTACTGTTTTTTGTATGAGCTATTCTCATAAGAAATGCAACTAAACAGGATATGATTGAAGAGAAGGGTCTGTCTGCAACATGCGATTAAATAATATCGTGTGTGAACAGTCAATCAATCAATCAATCAATCAATCAACTTTATTAAAAGAGGGTAACGGCAAACAGTAAAACTACTGACAAACAAGCGGCCCTCGGATTACAAATTACAACTACATAATATATACAATTGAACAGTCCCAATTAGCAAAGTAACATTCAATTTTAGAAAAGAAGAAATCCACGTGAAAATTTACATCCGAAAAATACGAGAACCATAGTGCTAAGGGTACACAGTGACAGTGTACTGTTAAACTTTTTCAAGTTTATTTTTAGCGAAAATCGATTTCTAATGAACAAATATCTCATGAATAAACCGAAATTTTCTAAATTTTTAAGGTTTGCACCAGTCTTTAAACAAATTCGACTCAAACGCATTACCAATCTTCTGGTTTATTGTGACTCGTAAAGTGTTTTTCTTCAATTCTAAAAAAATATTCCAGGTTTTAAAACGTAAAATGCATGGCTCTTTTATAAACGCAGGGAATTTGTGCAGGCAGAAACTTGTAATGAACGTTCTCTAATGTATGTATGCTAACAAAAAGGTCGTTTAAACTGTGTTAACAAAAGAAACTTTTATTTTCATCTTATTTCAGTCCTATTTTGATTAAAATTGCAATTCTGCGACATACACATGAGTTTTTGTTAATATATTATATAATATAGAAATACAAACAGGTTTATAGCGCTCTATATTTCGTAATTCTTATTTCTCGTTTTGTCTTATAATATAAATATGATATCTCATATATCAATTAAAACTGCTTTTCCGACTGAAATCCTGTGTTTATCAGTCAGTATTCCATCCACGCAGATAAAGTACCAATGCTCTCGGGCAGGAACCCGAGTGAAGCGTCCTAACCAATGAGTTCACTCTGACTAGATTGGGACGGACGTCTTTACTCTTTTGGAAGAAACTCAGCCGCTTTCTAATGGAAATCTGCGAATATGATTTGTTCTCCCGATGTTTTCTATTTAACAATTAGACTTCTCGCCCTCGTTTTCAATAGGGCGAGTAGTGTAATTATTTTAGTAGAAACTTTAAATGATTGCAATCCAAAGCCTATAATTTTGTGTACTTTTTGTACACGTTGCTCTTAAAGAGACAAACGGGTCGTGATTTTTGGCTTCAAAGTACATAAATTGTAAGTTTTGGACTGCAATCCTTTAGAATCTCTACTAAAACAATTATGGGCGATAGTCAACGAGGCGCAACGACTTATTCCATTTTATTTATCTCCCACTTTAGGGGAGTTGATTACAGTGGACCGTTTTTAGGCTTCGCGCCCAGACCTCTATGTTCGTTTTACACGCTGTGGGGACTGGAAAGTAACTCGCGGTAATCGCTGCTGATACCAACGACTTCTTGATCTGTGCTACAGACCTCTGGAACATTCGATTCCATAGAACTTCCTGCTAATAAACTGCATCTCTTTAACTGTCGCACTTTTTCAAATAATTTATCACTCGACGAGCTGTTTTTAACACCCTTCTTGACTCCCAGCATTCTCATCTTCTCGTAGCGTGACATTTTGTAACACATTCCTAAGGATAGGAAGATCACCGTGAGAATTAACACGCTAGGTGCGACAACGCTGGCCACTCTCATCGCAGGCATCGACGATGTACACTTGGTGTGGTTTTCGTCAACTTTTGGCGCATGCTCCGTGGCGTGAACTTGAGCTCTTCTTTGATGAGTTTTAGTGGCTTCTGGAATAGTTAAAACAAAAACTTAAAATATACACAAGACACTGGATCATGATTACATATTTTCGACCTGGAATAATGAGTTGCACTAATAAGCAGCCAGCCGAGAAGGTCCTGGGGATGAGGACAAAATGGCGGAAGAGGGGAACGCATGGTAAGTGTTTACAATATAACCGAATATATAACTACAATGTTATGCCATAAGAGAGTTGGCAATTACGAGATATTCTGCTGGGTGTGCAGTTTTAATAGTTGTACTTACTTCTTAACATGTTAGGCATGTTACACAGCTCCTTATCACAGCATATCATTGGTGAGGAATCCAGACATACGTCACTGGAATTTAACGTCTCACTGCAACCGTACATAACACTTGTCGAAACGTTCCCATCAGCACCTGCTTTTGTTAGCAGTTTGGTGAAACACCGCTGACTTGATTTACAAACAGCTTGTGGGCACGACGGAGAATTACAGAAGCATAATATGTGAGCTAACGAAGAGAAAGAACAAAGGAAACGTCAAAATCACGAGAAAATTTATTTTAATATCCCAGCAGTACCATAAAAGGCATCAATTACATCTTCAATGCATAAGCACCGAAGTCATGAATAAATTATACCAAAAGAAAACCACAATTTTTCAGAAATGTAGTAGCAATCGTAAGTTTGTAATTTTTCTGGTCGTCTACTGTAGCAGTTGCTTTGGTGTTTGGGGCTAGGAGCATTTCATTTGAGACCCTGTGAGAGTTGCTATCCCACAAAGTTTTAGTGTGCTTTACTGGGCCCTAAAACCCTGGGATACGAGAATACACCTAAAAAGTCCTTTCCGAGCTTAGCAAAGCTTATACAAACGTTCTTTCGTGGCAATTAAAAAAATGTTTTGTCGACCGCCTTATTCAAATAGTGTCATCCAATTTTAAAGACTTCCAAATAGGAACATAACGTATTGTATATATTTTTTTTTCATTTTTTCATGCTATATGCGGACTGACAAATGAATCGAAACGCGGCGCGGGGCCTTGATGAAATATTTTTACAACGTTTTAAAAGAAGCAGTGTTTGTCTGAAATATTAAATTCGTGCAACTTAAACGTAAACCAACCGTCTTCTTAAAATCGAAATGGCAGCTTCAGCTAACATTATCAAATGAAGGACTTAAAAGTGGTGATTATGCCATAAAGGCGCCTTTGTTAATTTTCCGTGTATATTGATAAAAACACACGTGCGTTGTATGCGAAATATTTTAAAACAATGCAAAAAAAAGCACTACAAATGTGTTGAAAATTATACGCTAAAAGGGACTAAAAGGATTTCTGACCTTCTGGCTTAAGAAATACTAAAGAAAAAACATGCTCCACTCGTGTGCGGGTATATGAATTTATATTACAGTTATTAAATGGGAAACAAATCCTTTTCCTGTCAAGTCGTTTTATGAGAGTGGAATTTAAGATCACAGCTGTTTGTTTGGATTGTTCTCTCTGACTCTTATCTGAATATTTTTCATTGAAACAGACAAAATATAATTTTAACTATGGTAGGCGTTAATTTAATATTTTTTTACTAGCCGATTGAGAAATGGTATGGTAAGTGGATCAGTATTATTTTAATGCCAGGACTCTTCGAATACTTCATATCTTTCTTTTTGTTATACTTTTAACGGGAAAATGAGTAAACGTTGACCCTGGCAGACACAAGAAAGGGATAACAATGGCTTTTAAAAAACAGCATTTTTTCTTGGCTGGTACTACATTGCAAGGAGGCAGCATATTAGTTTATAAAATTAAAAGCATTCTATAGTAAGTCCTTTGAACTGAATAACAGCAATTTACTAAGCTACTGTGAATGTTTTGTTTTACTCAAAAAATTTCTAAAAGTCACAAGCGTTAACAAGCTATTTAAAAAAATCCATATTTTTAAAAGGGAGCTTCAAACCAGCTAACGATCAAAATATAATGTCTTTGTTGCGGGTTTTCTTTTATTTCAACGGCAGCAATCCTTCACTACGAATACTCATGATCTTGTTTTGATTATACTTCCTTAAATTTTGCTCAGTTAACTGGGGCTAAACAAACAGAACTTCTAAACAACGCGCTTGATAAAAAATGTATATATTAAATTAGCGTCAATCGGCTTAGTCATGGAGCTACCGATGACTATTAAATCGCCGCAAAGCCAGTTAAGCGATGGCTAAATTGCACTGAGATCGATATTACTTACAAAAGCTATTTGAATATTTCTGGAAAGCTCTATATGATACTTCGCTTCATAAAATTTGCAGGTGATTGTTCACTAACCTGTCACAGCAGGGAGTATTATTACGGCCAGTGTTACCCAAAAGATTTCGCTGTTCAGCTCTTGTGGCCGCATTCTTCAGCTCCAACAATAATATAACCGCAAACAATACTTCCTTCTTTTACTCTGCGAGGCGAAAACTCTACAAAGTGTGAAACGTGATCATCGTTTAAAATTACGCCGTGTTGGCGAGCGCGCGACTAGAGAGCTCCTTACTGATTCACCAGGATTGCATCTGTGTTCGTCCGTAAACGACCTTTTTTTGGAAGAGGAACGAAGCAAGCTTGAACAGTACAGAACGCTCTTTACGTGAGGAACGTGGCTGAAACCGCGCAACCAAAGCTCCACCGCAAAACCTGAACTGTTTCCTGCTTCGGTACGTAGCGCGGTTGTTATGGTTTGTATGACGAATCACGTGCTAATTTTACCCGAACTAGAACAAAGTTTATGGACCGACGACATGTGTTTTGTGTTAGTCAGTCCGTCCGGCGCCCTTTGCAAAGAGACATTTAATGGAAGCAGGACAATTAATATTCTTTCAGGAAAAAAGGTAAATATTAAAACTTTTACACGGATACGGAATTACTTGTAAAGCGCCAAGCGGCGAGAGCCTGGAGGTGGTTGAAAATTATATTACTTCCTTTCAAAGGTAATTTAATTTTCTTTGAAGTCATTTCGTCGAGCAAGTTTAATAACTGACGAAACGGCGGTAGTAATTTCGAAGAAAGTCGTCAGGTCTCATGTATATTAATATTAAAACATAAGATACCGTACATTCAACTATTAGCATCGTTACTGGTCGTGTGGGCAAAGGGATAAAGCTTTAGTTTGATTTTCAAAAGAATATTCAACGATTTACAAAGAGAATCTCTTAAAAATGAATTTGAATGATCACGATAAAAGAGGGAATAAAAGACATCTTTTTGACGAGTTTCATTTATTCTAATCACTTCAATAAAGGGTGCCGGTGTCGCCTGCGTGCTGCCTCGATTGTCATACCCGTGTGATTTAGGCGGGAAAATTGTCTCTTTTGGCGCCAATTAAAGTGACAGCGCTCGCGGCTACAAGAAAAACACTGAAATTAGCCCTGAAGAGTCAGTTGAATGCACCAGCTTGACCAATGACCGAGATATTCAAATGAGTGAAATTTCATCAAAACACCGAGAAGACCTAATTGATCATTATAAAAATCCCACATGGCTATTTGTTTACATATTTGAATGTAAAACATCCGATTATAAAGATAAATTCTAGTTTCTCCGTTTCTCCATCGAGCCTTTATTGTACTTCGTGGAGTGAAATTACGATGCAATACTAACATTTTTTAACATTTCAAGATCCGGTTATGTTAATAAATATCCTTGAAAGAAATATTTTTTGAAGAAACCAACCAGTTTTTGAAGAATGATTGCATATATCAGTCACGTTTATTTAATACAGTTTTTTAACTACTTAAAATCAAGTTTCCTTACAAAAACAAATTATCTTCTTCTACCTCCGAACTTATATTTGTATTTATACTGGAAGAAAAGTCAAGGCTGTTCCTTAAAGTTATGTTTTGATCACTGTCGCAAGAGCGGCGATAAAAAATATGGAGAATTTTTACTAATGCCACTAACTTTTGTCTCAAATGGCACCTTTTGTCGCGACCCAACTGACTAATAATAAATTCATTTTTTTTCGGCTGCCTCAAAGCTCATCTTCCTGAGTGGCATGAAGAATTCACTATCTGTGTTTCTAAATTACCGAATGTGTACCTTACCTTCTTGCCACTTTTAATTATAAAATGTTTATTGATAACTATAGTTACGCCAAGGAAAAGAAACAAAGACATACACGAATCTGTATTGATTCTGCGTCAAAATGGTACCAAACGAAAAAAACGGGTATAGATAAATTCGACCGCAATTCAATATTCACCAACTTTTTATTTGCGTAGCTAATTCAGAAAAAGATTCACAAACACTGCTTAGATAGAAGGTCACTACCGAACAGAACACTAAAATTAAAGGCCACAAAGTTATTGCAATACTGAAACTTTTCCAAGTCTCTGTATATCATAATGGCATAAAATCTGACAAAACGAGTTTACTCTTTTCGGTCATTCGGTCATGAAAGAAGTTGTGTTACCATCTGATGTGTTTCTAGGGAATTCGGCAATTGAGTACATGCCATGAATCGGTGCGATGCAAAAAAAGCAAAACAAAGCGTATTGATCGAGGCGTCCGATAAATTGGAAATAAACCACCAAAGTCTCGGAATTCTAGCTGAACAGACTCTTCAACAACCACCTCAGATATCACATTTACCTGAGTGAAATATGCAAAGAGAGTCTAATGTTCACTCTCTGTAAAACAAGAAAATCGTTCTTTATGGTATAGTGAGCTTGCCCCGGCTTTTGTTTTCCACATACCATGTTCGGATGACTTATCTTTGCATCAGTGTCTACTTGTTAAGATTTCATATTACAATATTGAATATTCTTTCAAAGACGAAATTTCCCCGCTCCCAAGGGCCATCTAAACCTAAGCCAACATCGGTTAAAGATATGTTAATCTAATAATAGCTACGGGTACGTAAAATAGAAAAAAATGTAAATTAAATTCGAAGCTTTCCCTACATAATTTTTCCAGACAAAGAGAAGTTTTTCCTCTTTTCTATAAACCATTTCTAGAAGTAGTAAACAATTTAAGAAGGAAATATATTTCTGAACTAGCGTGAGTATCTATGTTTTTAATCTTATCTTTTAGAACTTAGTAATAATTCTTGTCCTATTATTGGTTTGAGCAGGCCTTATTTTTAAACAAGAAGGTCCTATTTTTGGCGCTTTTAAGCGTGCACGCGTTCAATCTCCAATAAATGATTTTTAAAGCGTACAGTTCACGCGTCATGTTCACACATCATGCCTGTGTCGTGGACAATAAGTGTCATTTATATTCGCCACCTTGGCAGCTGCGCGAGCACATGGTTCAGTTCCATTTCTCCTGGATCTCGAAAACACTGACTTCAGTGTTGTTCATTTATACAAAAATAAACTTAAGTTTACGTTGTTCGAATATTGTTATAGTTATGATAATTAGCAACAAGACTTCGTGTCGTCCTGTGAGCTCGTGAATAACAATTGAAACTTCACAATCTTCCGATTTATAGACATATCCGGGTTGGTTGTTATGGGGTTTGCAACACACCCCTCCCCTATATGAGTTGTTTTTGTTTCTTCTAAGAAGGACACACCCAAAGTCCCCTACAGCTTCGCTCCCTTGCTGCTCATTCTTACTCTCGCTCGGTGTAGAAAATCCTAGATCCGCCCCTAAGGTTTTGTTAATCACGATTACAGAACAAAGTGGAATTCACGCGCGAAATTTAAACTTATTCAAGTTATTTATTCAACGTACTAAAAAAGAGCATATTTTATTGGCTAATGTTATATGATATTGTTATTCAAATACCCATAAAGCTGAACTCGCAGCATTCCAGACTGTCTAAATGAAAACGCGAGGAATTTGCAATTTTTATGTAACAGGATAACACACGGCCGCAGTATAATTTCGCGTACAATCCAACTCGTGGCACTTAAAAAGATTACAAATTCTTAGTTCTCTCGATTGGACTGGAGACTGGGCTGCCTGTGCTGAGCGATGCCACTAATAAAGGGAGTTCCATTACTTCCCGCGCGTGACTAAAGCGAGGATGCATGAGATAAACCTTGACTTCATTGATAAATGTCAAAAGAAATTGCTTTAGCTTTGCTTTTAATGAAGTCTATTTATCATGATTGGCTCATAAATATTATTCAACTTGTTTTGGCCAATTACAGCAAATATGCTGTTTATTCAACCAATCAGGAGCGCGCAAAACTAAAACTAAAAATTATGACTTACTACGCGCATTTTCCCGCGCTTGGCTACGTGTTTCGTGGGCAGGAGGACTGAATATCCGTTTTATTTTATCTTGAGCTTAAACTTCACTTTCCAATCTTCCTTTATACACGAAATTATCCTGTTCTGTCCCCTGAGTGGGCGGACGTTTCCTTTTTAAAGAGAGAATAGATATCGGAGCGTCCTTCGATTCCCCTATGGCTATCAATGGATATTTTAACTGATTAAAACTTGAGTTTCGACAAAGCGATTCGGTCTTTTCCTGATCAACGTTTTCCTTGGCAATTAACGATTGACTTGCCTCCTCACTAGTTGATGTTCTTCGAATTCTTTTGGTGTCGGTTGAGCCTGCTGCTTTCACGTTGTCAGCAAGTTTATTCAGAGCAGAGTCTGACACAGCCTTCGTGTTAAGTTCTCTTACGCGACCCCACTTAGAACGCATCAATTTATCGGCTCTCTTTTCTGTACCTTCCTTTCTTATTTCTCTATTAAGAATAGTTTCTTTACATGCTTGAGCGTCATTAGTAATAGTTACAGGGCCATTGGAGGTTCTTTCATCAACGTGTTCTTCTATCAATGTCCCGCAAGTCTGCACACATTTGTTTTCTTTCAGAATACAAGAGCTTCCCATCATGTCGGATGTAATGGCGGAGCTTCGTCGGCTTGACTTGAAGGTATACCGAGCAGTCAGAGCCCTAAATACGGCCATTTGGTTCAACCCAGGACGGAAAAGGATAATGTACAACTTGGGGCCAAATATCAGTGCCAAGATGGCAAAGTTTGATGCTAGAATTGCGAAGCAGTTGATAATGACATTGTGTTGTCCGTCAGGAGTTCCGTAAAATGCACCAACAAAAGTCAACCAAATGAAGTTAAATACGAACATGGCGAAACTAATGAACTTCGCTTCGTTGTAATTCTGCGGCAGTTTCCTTGACTTGAAAGCCACAAACGTACAAAGCAAGCTAAGGAGTACGAGAAACGCATTTGAGATGATTTGTCCAACACTTGTCTTCATGTCACACAGCAACAAACTTTCCTTCAAAGTGAGCCGGCGAGCAGTGACCCGCGGTGGGCTTGATAGTAGCCATGCGAAACAAAGTAGAAGTTCGATAACAGTGAAAAACAATGCAAGCATTATTTGGGTTCTGTTATATAGAAACATGCTTAAGTATTTCTGTAAGAGTTTCGACTGATTCTTTGGTGACACTTTGCTATATCTGAAAATGACGATAGTTCGGTTAATTCTAGCTAAAACTATCGATAGCGAAAATGCAAAACTCGTTCCAAACAGAATAATCTGCATTTTGCAACCGCTGTTCGTCGGTTTTCCGATGTGCGCCAACGGAATCAAAAACCCCATCATTAACCCAAACAATAACAGAAAGCTTATCTCTCTGTTAGCAGCTTTAACGATGGGAGTTTCTTTGTGGCGTAAAAATATACCAACAGTGAAAAAACACGCCAACTCGCAAAGAATCACAGTACCACTTAGAACCCAGGCCCACGCGCTGTCCCAGCGAAGAAACCTTGTTGGAATAAAAATACACTTGGTTTTATTGTCGTTTGGGGTTTTGTCCGCGTGGCACTGGGTACAAGCAGAGGCACCGGAGGTATTGCTGATGCTACCGCTAGGGCAGGGCTTGCATGTCCAGCAACATATGGGATTTTTGACTACTTTAAAGGTCCCTGGACGGCACTCTGAGCTGCAGCGGCCATTAGGAGGCGACGGGACTCCTCCTGGCCAGTGGATTGCATGACTGTCTAGTTTTAATGTCCCTGTTTTGCCGTCGTATTCGCCAACCTTCAGAAAGGACGTGTTCAGTTTATCTTTTCCGTGACTTTGAAGGTTTATAATATCATAGCGTCCCAAAATGTTACCATTCTTGTCAAATGAAACGGTTCGATTGGTCACGCTGGTGAATGTTATGTTAAAGATGAATGACAAAACTGAGGAAGGCGTGACTCTGTTGATGCAAGCTTCCTTGCGTGACGTTCCTCCACTTGTCTTTGTAACAATGTCAGACTGACAGATTTTTCGCACGGAATAAACAACGGAGAGCACAGCATCCAACACGTAAGACACACGAGAAAATATTGCATCTGTTTTGAGGAGCTTAGCAGCAAGTTGTTCTTCGCCCGTGCAGTTTCTCGGCGAAGACCGATATCCGTTTGATTTAGATGTCAAATTCTTCTTGGAAATGGTACACTGAAATATCTTTTCCCAGAACTCACCAAACCAAGAATTTTGATTACCGCTGAGTGGGTTTAACTTGTAAAAATATTCCATAAAGTCGGGTACAACTGTCGGCTGATTGATTATTCGAAACATGCCATCGACAATCTTCGCGTTATCTTCGGCAATTTTCGGCGAGTCCGCCCAAGAATCACTACCAATCCAGACCTTTCGAGTCACTTTTTGCCGTGCAGACTGGTAAAGTATATCAACAGCTTCGCTTTCGGAAGTAAAGAGTAAAATAACCTCAATATTTTTATTCTGACGAAGTTTGCCGACTGTTTTTCTTATGGTCTCCACTGTAGGGTTATAAGGTATTAAAATATCAATCGCCAAACAAACTCCAAACTTCTTAGCTTCGTTCTTAAACGTTTCTGCCAAAGGCCGGCCGTAAATGTCATCTGACGCTAGCAGAGCTACGTAATTCCACCCAAAGTGAGACACGATTTTCGCGATGGCTCTTCCTTGATGTGAATCCGGGGGGACCATCCTCAAAAATGTTGGATAACGGTTTTTGTTGCTCAGAATTCGCGAAGTCGATGCATAGCCGATTTGAGGCACTCTAAAAATACTGAGAATGTTATTCACTGCCGATGAGATGACACTATTTCCAGCGCCCAAAACTGCAATTGGATTTTTACTGGATGCTGCAGGCGTCAAATTGACAGTTGTAGAGTTTGAATTTTGTTCACTTAAGATTCTCCTTCCATTTACGAAATCCAGAGATGTTTTCAAGGCAGTTAACACTTTGCTGCAAGTGTCGCGAATATCGTAACCCAATGTGATATTATACGGAAGTAGGCTGTTTTCGTTGACATACTTTACAGCGTAAACCATAGCCTCGGTTAAAACGACTCCTTCCTTGAATATTGGTGTACAAGAATCGTCGTCCATGGCTGACTTGTGAACTGGAAAAAGACCACCTATCATAATATCCGCAGATTTAAAAACCTTTCCTTGACTCGAGGTTGCAACTTGTTGAGGTCGTGCAAGCAGGTGCAACACGACAACCGAATAATAAAAAACGTGAAAATCAGAATTGAATAAAATATTCAAGTTTAACATGATGTTGCTTGCAGAAGCATACAGCAAGATTATAGATATTCAATTCACAGTTTCAAATGAAAGAGAACACACGCAATCAGGACCCCGAGGTTTCCGTGAATGACAAAGGATGTAGTTAGCAATTGCAGCCGAAGAGATTTGTTTTACGCCATCACCTTTTCCAGATATCCGTTGGCTGAATTTAACGTTTTGTAATACAATTCTCATTTTCTTTATGTGTTGGTGCAGTTGAATTCGCCCAAAATTGTCTGAACGCCCAAATTCGAACTGACAAACTCGGGGAAGATTCTAAACACTGACCGCTCACAATGCTTTGACATATTGTTTTTATGTTTAAATTAAAACTTCAAAGTTGTGGTTTAATTAAATCAGCCCTGCTGTGATCTCTTCAGTTGGAAGGGAGCCATATTTTAACAAGTTCTTCAAGTACTCCAAATGCCAAACAATGCATCTGTGGATTCTCGCCACGAAGTATTTCTTTGCTACAATACGTGTCACTCCCGGAAATTCACTTAGAAGGCAAATAAAACTGATTGAAAGGTTACCAAATAATAAGATTAGCAGATCCGTAGACAAACAATCGAACAGTATTTGATTAAAAAAGGTTCGAATTTTTTTTTGTTTTCAATTCTGGAGGAAATCTGTTAGATACTTATGGTCAAAAGTTTGGTTTCATGCTAATTATAGCCTACGCAAAGTCAACAAGCAGGCCAGATTTCTTGTTAATAATAAAGTTGAACGGACCGACCGCGTTTGCACAGGAGAACAAATAATCCAATCGTCTTTAATATACATATTTTGTTCACAATGAAAAATTTAACAAAGGTTAAAATTGTTTTGGAGTTTCCTTTGATAAGCTGCAATAGTTTGCAGCTGAAGAATTGGAGAATTATTTGCGGTCGAGTCAGGTGGACTCCTCTCAGGTAGAATATAATCAAAGATAAAGAATTACAAAAGTATCTATGGATAACATACAACTGTGCTCGATAAGAATCACCCTTTGAAAGCTACTGAGAACAGCCTATATTTTGGCAGAAAACAGAACAATAAGTAATTGTAGTAAACAGCTTGAAATTTGACACATGCAGCGCCAATTTTCACTCACGTTTGGTCCGAAAATAGCCTGAATTTCAGACGCCGTCGAAAACAAAGTGACTTGCAAAAGTGTATGGCGATGGCAACAATGGGCTTTTCTCAATACATTGTTAATTGGTTTCGTCAGATTTGTTTAAGGAACGCTGAAATGGCCGAGATTTTTGAGCGTTTTTCAGGCGTAAGATTTAACCTGTTCGATGTTGTTTTTACAATTTCGTGGAAAACAATTAATACCACAACTTCAGCCCTTCTATAGCATAAAATTGAATAGAAGACAATATTTTCCGAATTAGTTGAGTGAAGTGGTGATGGATAACAAAGTAACAAGAAACGCCTAAGCCTGATTGATATTCCAGCAATTTTCTTCATATTTCAACTACAATCAAAGAGAGAAAGATTTTTATGCCGAGCAGGTTAGCTATAGCAAGGATCCAAGGATCAGTTTTCAACAAGATTAGCGAAACCCATGAAATTACGATGGTGGTGCAATCAGACTCGTTCACAGTCCCTACTTATTTGTTCTTCAAACGTGATGAAAGACTGGGGGGAAATGATGTGAATGTTGCGGGTCAGGCTGGGAACGGACCACAACAGCTGAGCACAATGTAGTTGAATTTAGCCAAGTAGAGTGGCGTTTTTACAAAATTGCCGAGAACAATGGAGTTTTAACAACCTTGTTTTCAGGGTCTCTCTTCAGTTTAGAGACCCTCAGAACGAGGTTGGAGTTTTAAATAACCGACAGCACCTAAATTATTTAACTAAAAATATGGAATTTTTCAGTTAATAATCAGAGAACAGTATAATTTTTTTATTACGACTAGTCTGGAAATTTATTGACGGCGTTCGGGGGCGAAGTAAAGAAAGGTCTTTCCTGGTGCGCGGTGTTAAAGTGAGCCCTTTCTTGCGACATGGGACTGACGCGGTGGCCTAAAGGTTAGGGCGCTGGACTCTGGATCGAGCGTTCGGGGGCGTGCGTTTCTCAAAAGACCCGAAAACTTCTCGGGCCCGAAAACTTTTCGGGGCTGTTTTCGGGCGCGTTTCTCGGGTTCCGGAAAGCGTTTCTCAAAGCGCCCGATTTTCTCCCGAGATTTTCGGGGATGTTTTCGGGAAATGTAACGCAAGGAATAGCGCGAGCTTCAATTTCCCAGCCTGTGATTGGTTCAAAAATTGCAATTGACACCGTTGCACTGAGTTGGGTTCGTCACGTACGCATCAAATTCAAGACTTTTTGATAAATCGCCCGCAAAGTTTTATCTACAGCGATTTGTACAGTTCTGGCAACGTTTAGTTTTTAACACTGATTCACCTCTATGGGCTACTGAACGTAAATGCAGCCTGATGTAAGTGCTTAAAGTGTTTTTTGTGTCTTATTCCCCGCTTGTAATTTACGAAGCACGAGCTAATAAACTTTCGTAATCTTGTTTTTGAGCCTTGAAATTTGGTCAAGTAAAGTTAAGTTTGGTTGAATTCTTCGCTATTATTGTCGCTCAGAACTTTGGAGAACTTGTTGTTCATATGCTGAATGAATTTTGGCAGTTTCTGTAAACAATTTCAGGTGGAAAAAGTCGATCATCAAGTGCCTTTGTAAATCGCGCTGCGTTCTCTTCGCGAAGTGAAAATTCTTGGCGCGCCCGAGTTTGTTTTGAAATTTGTCAATTAAACCACCGAATTATGCCAGATCTCTTTCTCCCTCATATCCTTTACTGACGTCCTTTTCATTTAAGGCGTTCGCCGACTTTATTTCCAAAAAAGGTACTTACGGGATGTAATTTTATGGCGATAAAATCAGTCCCGAGAAAGGTTTTCGGGAGCTCAAGAGCTCCCGTAAAGTTTTCGGGAAAAAATGACGTGTTTTCTCGGGCTCGAACTTCTCGTGCGCTTTGAGAAACACCCGAAAGCTGTTTCGGGGGCTTTACGGGACCGTTTTCGGGCCCGAGAAGTTTTCAAGGCGTTTGAGAAACGCACGCCTGGGCTCGAAGCCCTGGTCGGGGTCATTGTGTTGTGTTCTTGGGCAAGACACTTTACTCTCATAGTGCCTCTCTCCAGCTCCACCCAGGTGTATAAATGGGCAAACTATAAATGCTGGGGGGTAACCCTGCGATAGACTAGCATACCATCCAGGGGGGAGTAGATGTAGTCCTGGTCGCCTAATGCTACAGAAACGGGGCCTTAGTAAGCTCCCGCAATTTGGGATTCTCGGTTCCACGCAGACTCAGCCTACCTTACCTTTCTTGCACCCGCCATAAGGGGCGAGGGTGGGGGGAGGAGGATTTTCAGTTCTTATATTCGTTTAGGTTTCAAGGAGGGGGAATGTCCCCTTAATCCGCCACTGATAATGGAGCTTTATTTCACTGACAACCAACTGAGAATAGACATCAATAGAGTTTTATTTCAACAAGATCACCGAGTGGAGTTTTATTTCGAATCCATCTACAGTTTATTGCGATGTCTGCCGAGCATTACTCTAGGATCGCCACCGAGGAGGCGAGGCCATAAACAGCTACATTCCACTGGCACGCTGTTGAGTTTGGCTATCTGATGCGCGACACACCGACCGTTTTTCCTTTTGACGGGATCATATACGATAAAATACTTGCTCGTCGTAGTCTCTTGACAGTCCATTACACCCAGACAGTGCTGGCCGTGTGAAGCCTGGGATGTCCTATTGCTTTTTTGACAGGTTACTGTCCAGAATGTTCTGGGAGCGAAAATGGCGTCTTCTGAAAACCGCCCTTTGAAGGCGTCCTTGGTCTGAAATCGAGATTCCTTGGCCGCGCACAGTCGGACGTGGTCTGGAAACAAGCGTTTTGTCCGCTCTTTAATGGGAAAGCTTTTTCCACGAAGGTCTAGCAAGAAAAATGATGTTTGATGAATGACATTCCGATTGTGATTATGCAGTTTAAAAAATCCCAGTTATAACCCACTCCCACCCCCCACCCCCCACTTTAATAACAAGACATATTATGGTCAAATGGCATTATTCTCAAATTTCACAATTTTAGCAAAACAACGAAAAAGAGCAGGGCTGATTTAACAGTGCGTAAAGGAATATAATTTCAACGAATAATATAATTTTTAATAGCTGATTATCAGGTCCTCCAGTAGGATATGGTGCTTCTGTTTTGTTACGCTGGTCCTGGCTGGTCCTAGCTTGCTTACACAGATGAAAATAAAACACAAACAGCAGTAATAAGCATATATAAAACAACGCATTTGAAAACTAACTTGAAGTTAACGTTTCGCATGCTAGGCAACAAACATTTTCAAAAGTGACAGTTAAAAAGGACTAATATGTTTGTGTTTTGTTTTTAATGAAGCTTAAAAAGAAATGGCCAAAGAACAAAAGCCTCTATGAAATTAAGGTCTACAGATTGCAACGTGAAACTTACCCATGTCCTTCATATCTGCCTCATGAATTATCACATTGTTCATCATTTCCAGTTGGGAACCGCCGGGAGAGCAGAGGGAGACTGGAAAAAGCAGAAGTGCCAGACAGAGAAGAAGGAAGGTCTTCATCTGTAAATTCAGCATAAAAAAATTACATTAAAATAAAATAACAAAACAAAACCGAAAACAGACAGTCCACACAAAATTACTGTGAGAGCAGCTGGTTTTATGCCGAGCCTATTGTGCAGATTATTCCTACGATCACTCGCCTTTTATTTACAATGACGGTGAAGTAAGACATCGGAAAAAAATTAAATTAACAACAAGTTCTTCGAGAAACCATGCAATCGAGCCTTATTATGGGGAACGTTTGACGGTCCAAAATCAGCATTTTGTCAGGTGAAGGAGAAACGTTCACCTTCTGGACTGCTCACACAAATCTTGAAATAATGGCCCAAAATTGTGGCCTTAAATCCACCTTTGTTTATCGATTCTCGTCCAATTTACACGTGATACTTGATGCTTGAAAGTGGAATATGACAAAACATTCTTATTTGTCGTTTGATCATAAAAATTAAGATCATTTAATAAAAAATGACGCCACCCACACTTACAGCCTGACGGTCTCGTTCCCTTTTTGTAAAAGCAACGTTAGTTCCAATGTATACCTGAATTAATTCATAGAAAATTTGGAAATTTTAACCTCAGATCTTTTTATTAGAGAAGCAAGTCCATAATTAACTGCTACCTTAGAGGAAGAAAGCATATCCCAAATTTCATACTTCATCATTCATTTTTTTTTCGATTGACCATAACATGCACCTGCCAATAACTTTTTAACAGTACAGTTCTAAGTACAAATACGATAAATTGCTATATAACTCCGCTTCGGAGTATAG
Source organism: Meandrina meandrites (assembly GCA_963693305.1). NCBI lineage: Eukaryota > Metazoa > Cnidaria > Anthozoa > Scleractinia > Meandrinidae > Meandrina > Meandrina meandrites. The sequence goes on from OY855908.1 coordinate 38,190,264, forward strand.
ATAACGTGCGAAATTAACGAGTAAACATATCTCATATTTGTACTCTACAAGTCCGGTTTAACAGGTAGGGTTTCTCTTATTCTTTCCTTGACGCGTCAAAGATTCATCATTGTAGAAGGTCGGAATTTTGGGAAAAGAAAACGTTGGATAAAAAACGCTCTAGCTTTGTATTTGTATTTTGACTCGCCCTTCGGGCTCGCCAAAATTCGTAAAATATACAGCAAGACTAAACACTAAAATGTCTAATAAAATATATTGACTCTACGACTATACGATTCGTCTCCCGGATCAATTTTGCTGATTAGCTTATCTCGGCAATGACGTTTTTGTACAACGACAACTTACCTATTTTGCAAGACTAGACTCGTTCGTTTCTTGGTAGAACAGGTTGAAAAGTACAGTGTAGGCGAAGTCATTTATAAATGTTTTTCAAAACCAAATGTCCTGAGTTGCTTTTTTTTCGTGAATAATTAGTCTTAATTACATTCTACCATCCTGGTGTAGGAAGAATAATTGATCTTATTAACAGGTTCTTTGACGGCATGGCTCTTATTCTAGTTAAAAAAAGACCGGAGCAACACTTAGGAAGTGCCGGATAACCGCTTCTAAAACAACTATACCTGTTATTAAAAGGGTTTTGTTTTGTTTAAAGCAGTATGACGTAAGCAAAATCATTAGCTTATGTCTCATGTTGAGTGTACCTTGTAATTTGAATTTCTGCTCAGCATTCGCAGCCCCAAAAAGTCGATAACATTTGCATTCAACAAATTAACATACCCAGAAAATGCCACAAAATTCGCTAACTTAGTTCTTTATTTTTTACCGCCGGAAAATCTAAGAACGATTAAAATACGGCAGTTGTTCGTATTATTGTGCTTACGTCATTCCACACAAGATTCAGTGATAAATTTCCTTCCATATTCTTTAAAAATAAAAAATATATATATATTTAGAAGTGTGTATGTGAATAACCTATCATTTGCTTGCATCTTTTTAGCTGATAATTTTCCCCTTTGTTTCTTTCTGTTTCAAGTACATTTATCTAAATTATACTTATTATATCGGCTGTTAACATGACATTTATATATTAATTGCTTCGTTATGCACACTGGACAACAAAATCGTATTAATCAGTCGAGGATTGTTGTTAACTTTTCTTTTGCAGTAAAATGGCAAATGCTGGTCCTCGCTGTTTGTCAAGTCAGGTATATTCCAGTTAATCCATGGAAGTGTTACGTAATGTTTGTTTTCCTAAGCAAAATATTCTACACTTTTACCTATTCAGCTTTGCCGTTCTTAGATTGCTATGCCATTTTGAGAATATTTTACTAAACTGGATCACTGAATTACTTTTCCACATTTTATCATAGTTTTCTTTTTCCGAAAAGGGAAAAGAAAACCATGGCTTTGGACTTGCAATACAATACAATACAAATTTTATTAACTCTCCCTAGAGGGGCTTTTCGGTGTTAGTGGCCTAAAACTATGAAAAAATTACTTACAATAAGATAAAAAAAAAATACAAAAATGATCACTATATAAATGAGTATATAAACCGATAAAAATTACAATAAAATACGATAAAAATTACAGGAAGTCAGTAAATACTACTAAGAGTTAGGCCGTAAGCATTTACAAATGTCATGACACAAAGGTATTTTCTTAGTCATTCTAAGTAACTGAAATTTCGAAGAAATTGGAATATAATAAAACTTCATTTACAAAAATTCAAAATGGTTATCACTTGTGTAAGAAGTGTATGAACATAAACATCTCATCAAATGAAATACACAAGTTAAATAGAAAACTACAATAAATCGCAGCTACTGTGTGAGGTCGCTTTCTGTGGCAACAAACGAAACTCGACCTATAGTAGATAACTTTAAAGGTCGCCACACACGAGGGGACCAGTCGCAGGGACTGGTCGCAGGGACCGGTCGCAGGTACTGGTCCCCTGTAGAGTTTACACGATGGAATGAGTCGCGGGGACCAGTCCCTTGAAGGGTTCACACGCTGGGACCTGTTTCGCAGCAAAATAGCAGTATTTATGACGTTTTCAATATATAAAACAAGATAATCACCTTGTGGAGATGGAAAATTATTATTATTATTATTCCTATTATTGTTCATATCTGAGCGTGCTTACTGGACTGTGTTCAACAATTGTTTTAAAAACATGGAATGTTGACCATGTTCGAAATCCGCTCGTATTTTATAATTTTGATATCAGCTTTCCTTTCGGTGTTTTTATACCTGAAAAAAAAAATTGCATCATTTCATCAAACACTGCAAAAGTATAGTATTCTCCAGGCTAGCTGAAAAAAACATCCGATCAAATTTGCATAACATAAACCGGATGTCACGCATTCTCTTCATGAAATGGCGCAAAAACATGCTAGCGATAGCTAGCGAGAAAATTTGGCGGGAACTTTGTTTTCATCGAGTAAAATTGGCTTCGAGAGCTGCGAAGAAAAAGACTCTGTTGCTCCTGATGATGATGCAAGACGAAGAATTGCCGGTTTCTTATGAACGAAGAATCAATTACCATTCGTGTACTGGTGACGCTCCAATCTTCAATATTAATGCCAACAGTCTGTTCAGTAGTATTCTGTTCAATCTGTTCACTACTCTGTTCAGGCATCGCCACCTTCAAACACGAACGTGCAGAATTGTGGGAGCTTAAAATGCTGATCAGCGATTGGTTCATTTTTAATTGGTCGCAGGGACCAGTCCCACGACCCTGTTCACACGAGGGACCAAGCAAAATATTGCGGGGACCAGTCCCTGCGACTGGTCCCACGAATTCAAACCAGTTTGAATTCTTGGGACCGATTTCGGGGACCAAATTTCAGTCCCTGCGACCGGATTTTTGACGAAAATTGGCCTGTTCACACGATGGGACTTGGTCGCAGGGACTGGTCCCTGCGACCGGTCCCTGCGACCAGTCCCCTCGTGTGTGGCGACCTTAATGAAAATAAGCGACAATTCCAGGAAATAAAAAGAAAACATTTTACTCTACTACTAAAACCACCCACCATACAAACAGTTTCTTTGTTGACTTCATGATAAAAGAACTTTCACTACTGCGGTCAACCTTACCAATAGCTCAAATGAAGGCATAATTCATAATCTAAGTTGAATATAAACTGTTCCCGAATTTCGCAGAGCTCGCGCAACGCGCAAGTAAAACAAGCCGCTAATAAGAACGCAAAAATAAATTGCAGGAAGAGTTTATAATTTTGGAGGAGCTTTTAGTTACAAACTAAGATCTTGAGCTGTTTATGGGGCGAACTTTGAATGTTCTAAAATTTGGTTCTGCTTCAGTTTCAAGCAACAACTAATCAAACAATGTCGATCAACCGTTAATGAGAGCAATCATGGTCTCTACCGGGCATCCCACGGTAGCCACTTGCAACGAAAAAATCTTCCACTGCCACCTCCCCTGGGGAAAATTTGTCTTAAGTTCAGTCTTTCCGATGATTTGAATTTCCCGCTAGTATGTTAATCGGAAAATTCAAAAAGCTCCCCAGGGCATTTTGAGGCTCTTGCCGCCATTGTCAACAGTTGACCATACAAGGTCAAAATCACTCCTGAACTGATCACTTAGTAGTCCGCTTTTCTTGATTCGCAACAGGTAATGGAGATTTTCATCAGTGTTACAAAACCTATTTCTTTGCCTGAAAAACATCAGAAAACCATCAGATTAAAGAGAAAGTACAAATAAATGTTTTGTCCAAGTTATAACTCTGTAGCGTTTTTCACAACCGAGTTTTTACGAAAATAAATTCGAGAAAATTACAGTATTTTTGTGGCAGCCATAGAATTGTGCAATCAGTGAAGTAGATTTTTCCATTCAGACCCGTAGCTCGGTTTTTACCAACCGTTTTCGTGATAGTCAATTACACATCGGGGACAAATGTTTTATCACTCAATTGGATAGGAGTTTAGTTATGTTCTTTATGTCTAGAATATGCGATAAAAAACAAGAATAGCTTTGTAGGGTAACAGTTTAGAACTTAGAATTTTGACGACGTCAGATGAGTTGGGGGATATGGGGATTAGAACACGCAAACCGTAAGAGAAAACATCTTGCAATTAACAGCACGCCAGAAGTGCACAAATCGTTCGCGATTTCCATAACAACATGTAACAAGAGCTAACAACGTGGGCGATCTAGACATTCGGATAGGAGATAAAATTTATTTGCAAAGTATGACAACTGAATCGATTCAGTTACAACCCATTTTACGTGTGTTATAATCTGTTTAGTCTCTATTTTGCTGAACTGCCGCCACCTTTAGCTGAAAAAGGACAATCTGACTTGTTTGCAGAAAAAAAAATCGGAAAGCGAGCATGTTTTCGCATCTACCCCCCGGGGGGGTACTCGAAGTATACATGACGGGGGGGTCCGACGGAGCTTCATATTGCAAACCCAAAAAAATACACAGGCCTGAAATTTTAGACCCAAAAAAATACTTAACATTAAAATTTCCAACCCAAAAACAAGATTACAAATGTACATTGTATTGTCGTCTTAAAGGGGCACTGTCACGGACATTTTTTGACATTTTCAATAAAACGGCACCAAAATTACGACTAAGTAGTTTCAACCATGCAGGAAACGCTCCTAGAACATAAATGGAAGGATATCTAGTAAATTGTTTAAAGAAGAGGGTGACCCTCAACAGTAGTCATCAATTTTTCCAAACCACAAGGACAGAACTTGAAAAAGTCAGGCTGACTTTTTCAAGTTGAGATCTAAAGCTCCCAAAGGTATCGCAGTCATATCACTTTATATTTAGCTTCAGTACACTGGTATAGTAATTTTAAGAAAACTTGACCACTGTTAAGAGGTTTTCAATGGTGTAAACATGTTTTTGGGCTGTTCAATTTTTGAAGGTATGCTCGTGACAGTGCCCCTTTAATATTAACAGTTTTTTCGGAGCACACGTCGCTGAAAAGAAGTTCGAATGAATATTTTTCTGGTCCACTGATCGCAACGGAAACCCGAAACGAAAAGTTCGCTAGGAGTTAACACCCAAAAAAATACGCGCATTTTTTTAAGACCTAAAAAAATACGTGACAGATCTCTTGACCCAAAAAAATACAGAGCGTGTAAATTTTCAACCCAAAAAAATGCGTCGGACCCCCCCCCCCCCCCGTCATGTGTACTTCGAGTACCCCCCCCCCCCCCCCTGGGCATCTACCCGGACCGTGCTCTCCTACTAACATTAACACAAGGTAAAGAAGTCATTAACACATACCGAACGAGTGTTGAAGTGTTAAGAAGTCGTCTAATCTACGAGTCTTCTCTCGAGTTCTGCGTATCCAAATGTAATATCTGGCAAGTAAGAAGTGACGCAAATTTTCTTGCTAAAAGCATATGGCTTCAGGCCTAACACAATTGCTGATCACTTATTGCGGTTTCATGGTTAGTTGTTATCAACTGTTCAAATCCTTGCCAAAAGAGCGAGGTTACTTTGCAGGACCAGAATAAATGGATCAGACTTTCCGCCCCATTTTTGCAAAAGATGCACAAGTCACTTTGTCTTATTCCTATTTCTCGAAAAAAGAGTTTGTAGAAAGCCTTCTATGTAGAAGCTTATATTGAAAAATGATCAGTCTAGTCATTTTGGTGAATTTAAAAGGCGCTGGGTAAACCGATTTCCAGTCGAGTGATTCCGGCGTGACTTTCAAGTTCACAAACAGCCAGCCATTTTTCCTGACTTAGAGTAGGGCATTTTTGTTTAGTGGAAATCAGTTTATCATAGACGACTCTGTTAGCCTTTTTTGCTTTAAGGAATCTTTCAAGAAAGTTTTGGGAAGGGCTGGTACTGTGGCTGTCCTTGTTTGTTTCTCTGAGAGATTTTAAAAAAGACTGTGGACCATGACGCACCAGAAAGTTTACTTTAACATTGAAGCGTTTTTTAAGTTCATGAGAAGATAAAAAAAGTATTCGGGTGTTTAAATAAATCTGCGACGTTCTGGATGGAGCACCATGATTTGTAAAAGACGGGTCTGTTGTCGACTTGTATCAGGGAGTTGTGCTATAGCGGTAACGAGAGGAAGTGGTCAGTAGAGCTCACATTCCCCTCGTAACTTATCTCTGACCAAATTTGTAAAATTTCCGTCGTAAAGGCATCCGTTGTGTTAATGAATTTAGATAAGTCCTGTTTGTTGAGGTTGCCTCTGAAAACGTATTAATAAGTATTTCCATTTACCATAGTTTTTTAGATCAAGGTACCGTCAACTATAATGCTTTGCGTAATTTCTGTAATACAAAAATTACGGATCTTTTGTGGAAAGAATAACTTTCATCAAACTGCATGATGTGTTTTTAACGCCTAATATCTCCAGAATTTAAAAATTGTGTCTTTAGCTGATTTAAATGTCTCATTTTTTATGTGATTTGGCCGATATGTTCTGCAACATCAAACGACACTGGCTCGCAAAGGACACTGGTTTGCGGTGTTAAAGAAATCAAATCTATCATCCTCAGACCACCTTGAGAGAGTTGATTTTGTTCCCATTACCACTCAATAACAAATTGAAAAACAGGAGATTAATTTTTTCCATAACATGTTGGTTTGTTGGGAGGGGTGTCAAAATGTAAACTAGTTGAAAGGCTATCAGGCTCTTTAGTACTGTAACTTTTCCAAGCAGAGGTAGCCTTCGCAGTTCCCAGCAGCTTAAACAATTGGACACTTTTGTGAATTTATCAGTATAGTTTGCCTCCGAGACCTCTTCCGGGTTTGTAGAAAGCCAGACACCTAGTTCTTTTCCTTTGTATTTAATACATTTTAAGTTTATTTTAGGGAATATTATATCATCTCTTTCTTTATAAGCACAGATCCAAAGAGCTTCTGTTTTTTTTTTTATTATTTAACTTTAGTCCAGAAACCTTGCCGAGATTAGAGATTCCTTCCAGCCGTCAAGAATAAGTGTGGTATCATCGGCGTACTGACTAATTTTGACTTCGTTTTGGGAACCGTTATTCCCTTTATGTTTTGGTTTTTCCGAATTTTTTCAGCAAGAACTTCGACACAGAGCGAAACTTATATTTCGCGAACAAATATTTTGTCTACGTCAGCAAACTTTGATAATCCCGCTTGTCACAATAAATGTCAGGCGTGAACTTCATGAACGATTCCAAGAGCAAAGCTTTGTACACTTTTGCCACTAATTTCCTGCAGCCCATTCCATACATTTCTGTAAACAAAGAAAAACTATTTTAATTTGTGATTGTGTGAGCAGAATCCCTGCACTGGCCCTACCGGCCCAAGGTTCCTTCGATGATTAACCAGGCTTAGCTGCTAAACGTTAGACTTACCTTTTTTCAGCACAAGCACATGGCTTGTGCCAAAAAAGTTTAATTGTGCGTTATGGAAAGTCTTTGTTGAAGACGATGAACATGAGTAAATCTTTGTACCTCCATGAATTTCTTTCAGTCTTTTCCTTACTTCAAACCTTAGTACCTATTATAAGAAAAGAAAGAATTGTAGGGCAAGTTGAATGGAGAATTTATTCTTCGATCCACCTCGGAAAAGTTGAAAAGATTTCTTAAGTTGTTTTTATCTTTTAGGCTCAAGCTAATCCGGTGGCTAGGAGCGTTTTCGGAAATTATAAATTTTCACGCAATATCCGTACTCATTAGCACTAAAAGGCAAGTCGAGTTGTTTATTTGCTTTTGGGCCATTTTTGTGACTTGCAGCACAATCTGTTTACTTTAAGAAAATACTTCTTTTGTTCTGCAAAAAATGCCAACAATTCAGTTATTATCAAAGCATGGCCACAATGCAATTTTATCGGAGGAAACAACCTGCCCGCGCAAACAGGAAGTGACTTCATTTCGAAATGTTTTTTTGATGGTGTATCACACATTTTTGGGGCGAAATCTTTCAGCACGTGTGCGTTAGATCTGGTTAAAAGTCAGCATTTCACAGTGACTGGAATTCAGACTTTACAACGTAATTTATTTTTACGTGAGTTTTGTGTGGTACGTGATCTCGTATGCTTATCCCGACATCCGGGTTTTAGATAATTCTTACGTCATCTCGTGTTGATCAAACAGATTGTGTACACGCGGGCGTTCGTGACAAGGCGAAATACCAACAATCTATTTCGGAACAATAGGATGTTTACTCGCTAAGAAGATTACTATTTTCAACATAATTTACCGAAAATCTTTCAATCAAGCTCGAAGTTTGCTTCTTTTGAGGCAACTAGACAACATGGTAAATATTTTCAAACGAGAGGCACAACGGGCGTGGAGCAAGAGCATGCGTGAGGAACGATTAAATAAATTACATTTCAAATTAGCGCTATGATGGTTTACCGGAAGTGGCGTATCATTGAGCTCAATTTTTTTCCTTTTCCTGTTTTTGTGCCCTTAATTAACGGCTCAAGATCTTAAAAATGAGGTTGAATATCATCTGCAATCGAAACCGCCCCATCTACATTTCTTATTTTTTATAATTTTTTTTCCTTCGGCAATAATAGGCAAACTCGATGTTTTATGTCATGACTTGTCAAAAACAATAGGACAGCCAATGTCAATATGTCAAACAATGACGGCGTAAAATTACATTCAGTTATTCAGTCATAACCACAGAAGAGAATGCTTTCATTAGTTTTCATTACGTGTATTTATACTTGACCTTTGTTTATAATCTCTTCGCGCGCCACTCCGAACAGTATATCTTACCAAGACAACAGCTAGCAGCTACCAAATACTACGGATTTCTATCCTGGTCGGCGACAACTATGGAAACCGACTCCTCGAAAAAGCGATCGTACTGTAAATCACTGAAGGTCTCCCGGAGCAAACTGCTCTATTACGTTGGACACTTGGTTGTTGTAACTACCGTGACTCTGCCAACAGTATTTTATGTCCTTCAGCCGGATCATCCTTCACACACTGAGTAAGTAAACCAACACAATCCTTCGCACAACATTGTTTACATGTAACGAATTTTCATCGTCTTCCCCGGCGTCTTCAAGGCTCTCAGATTGTAGGGAAAACTCCGGATGGCAGGAGGTTGAAATAAAACGAGAGAGAACACTCGGCGATCTCTATTTGCTGCTTGTTCGTTTTCCGCACAATCTGAGGCGAGCTATTATCTAGAGCCTGTACAGGCCTTCTGTTGCATTGGGCAGGGCAGTTATCAAGGGTACCCTGTGCGTGCTCAATTATCACTTAAGAAAGCAACCATTTTCTTACCTAACCACTATGGTGTAAACGGGGAAACACGCAAGATATTACTGTAGGAGTACATGAACTCTGCCTGACAAATAGTTCAGTTACAAATTGTTTCGGTGTTTGCCTTAAAAAGAATTCCCGCTTCATCAGCGCCTCGTTTCAAAACCTCGAACGTAAGGCTGATTTGTGGAAAGAAGAATTTTTCACCTTGACTTTTAATACTTAGGAAAATTATAGACAGAGGTGACAAGCAACGAGGGATCCTATAGTTGAGTTTTCCTAGGTTTGGCTTTCATTTTGTGAGAGCATGGCAGTTAGGGGGCAAAACTGACCCTACAAATAATAAGACTCTGAAGGCATTGGCACATAATTTTGCGATTTAACTGAAAATCGTGCCATCTTCTTAGCTTGCATTTCAAGAAAACTTACCGTAGGTTCTACAGGCTAGCTTGGGAGATTAAAAATTAGTTAGTAAGTGACCAATTTTGAAGAGGTTTCTTTTGTCTACTTGAATTTTAACCCGGGACAACTCGGTGGCGTAGCTGGACAGAGTACGTTGAGCTGCTCACGACCACTCAGGAAAAGGTACCGCAATGATACGTTTATCTAAAACATGACATAGACATTGCAGCAATGTGATATAAGTCTAGGCTTGCAGACCTAAGCTGTCTACAGATGTTTATTTTATTTTTAGAGGAGGTTTTTGGAGTATTTTTAGCAGGCGATGAAGCATAGCTTGCCTCTTAGCCTCAAGCCAAACCACAAGCCTCACCAATCGTGCCGCTGTAGGAAAACTCATTTTTCGATCATTTTGTATGCGATCCAATTCAACGCTTTCTTAAACGTGTTCGGGGTTGCTTTTTTAAAGCATTAATAAGGGAATATAAACAAATAAAAAGGCAAAACAAACAATAAAAACCTTTTAAGTCGTAAAGCTTCTCATGGGTCCTCATGGATAGTTTCAATTTTGTGTCACTTGTGAATTATGAGCGTTTTGAACTTTATTGCCTTTTTTTCATAATCTCTATTCTCTATTCTCCCTATTCTCGTTCTGTTGCGTCATTTTATGAACGTGACTCTGGTAAACAAAAGACTGCACACGCTGCACAGCTTGAAATATATAATAACATTACAAAAGGGCGAAACTAAACGCCTCTTGTCTCCATGATTTTCCGATTTTTTCCAGACCATTCCAAGCTCTTCCAAATGTGTCACGTAGGTCAAAATGTATCGCGCGCGAGTAAAGAACTTTTTTACAAAGCACTATATCAAGATTTTACGGATAATGTTTGGCTTCGGGTTTCCCTTTTATGAGCGGATATGCTAAAGATTGCAGACATCTTTACTTCTCAACAAATGTTACGATGTGAGCGCGCGCTCTCACATCTCGCGCGAGGCTTGTTCAGTGCAGATCCCAATGGGAAGGACTGTTTCAGATCACGCAAAAGACCACAGAATCACTAGAATCGCAAGGATCATAAAGTCGGCTCTCCTTTTTTCTAGTGCTGATGTGGTCTTTTTTTTGCTACTCTGTCGGTGAAAATACTTATGACTTCTGCACCACGGCAAAAGGCACTCTGTATGTCTGTTTGCATTCTTGAGCTATGCCAACTCTTCTATGCATGCAGTAAACCAAACTTTTTAGTAAAAAAATATTTAGGTATGCGACTGTATCAACAAACATTTAAAAGAAAAACAGAATAATGTCTGCTATTGCGAGGATTAATCTGTGTAATCCTTTATGGCAATCTCCGTTTCGTGTTCATCGGCAAAATCTAAAAAACCAATAGGAAGAAAAGTCTGCCAAAAACGTCATAGCGGCAGATGGTCACCAGGATGTGCGTCATGTATGACTATGCGAAAAATAGCGTTGTCAGGGCAGCCCGGAAAAGCGAAAAAGACAAGTTATTTTATTTATGGCAGTAAAACAAAAACCGAATATTTCCATCTAAAACTAATAAAAAAAGTTATTGTTGTAAGCCGAACTGTTAACTGCAATCGATTACACCTTGCTTTTCCTATAGCTACTTATAGCGCGCGGAAAGCTATTGAGCAGTACTTTTTATGTTGTTCGGCAGTAAAGGGATTGTTGATGGGTACTTTGGAAAGAACAGGGGAGGGGTAGGAAGGATTGAGCGGTTGAACCATGTTTCCGCGCAGTATTGAACAATTGTATAAATTCTTTTTCAGAACTACTTCACCAAATAAAAGTGCTACAGCTACACTCAACTCGTCTTATCCGTGGAGGGCAAGAAATCTGACATTTAATCAAGGTTAAAATCAGGTTCATGTCTGGTTGAGTTTGCTTTCATTGTGACAACTGGTATTGTTAAATTTAAAGCTCGTTTTCTCTTTTTCTTGTCAACAGGTCTCCCGTTCAAATGTAACTCGCCCCTAATCCCCGACAACGAAACCGGCCAATGTCGACCGCCGTGTGCCTGGACCACACAGTCTCCATTAACCCAGAGGGTGTATTACATTATTATAGTTGTTGGATTGTGGATGGCCCTTATCGCTACAGTTATCACATTTATAACTTGGGCCAGCATTAAAAACCTGTAAGTGTCGCTAATACTCCTCACCAAAGCTTTCCGGAGATTCCGGAAGACCCTCGGAAGCTTCGGGAAATTCCCGAAGATCTCCGAACATCTGCCTTTCAGTTATGGTGTTCGTTCCTCAGTTAACATTGTATTCTTTTCTTTTCAGCCGCAAGTTTCCGCACGTTCTGCGTTTTCATATCATAGTCTGCTGTATTATTCTTGGTGAGTATTTTCATTAGTGGTCCTTGAAGGCTTTATATTCATTTATCGAGTAAAATGACCTTGGCTACAATCAGAGTCGCTTCCTCTGTATTTTGCAACGCTATTGTCTAATTATGTTATTCGATAAGAAACCGTTTGGATGCAGAGGACAACGCAACGAAGAATAAAAATACGTGGCTTCTCTGTTACCTGGGTCTTGCTCAACAAATGTTCATACCAGCACGTCTGGTTCGAGCATTTCTTGAGCAATGTAATCCAATGTTTTGGCAATGATTCCGGTTTTCAACTGAGTGTCAAAAGTAATTGCTTTGGTTTTGCTTTACTCCTTCTTATGGTTAGACTGCAAAACTGTCTTTTTTCCGGCTCTTAAATCACCAAATCACTTCTGCCGCACTCTCCGTCTTGACACTCGATTTAGAGTTGCGTTGTGACATCATGAGTTGGTTAGGAGCGTTTTCCCGCGTGTATTTTCACCATTACGTACGTTAAACTGATTTACAAACCCACGGTGAAGACCTCGCAAATGCAGTCTTGTCAGAAGACCTTGACCAGTAATTGTGCAACAAAAGCTGGTCGTATCAAGCTTCTCAGACTCCACTTTCTACAGGATACAGACACGTGGAACAAAGAAACATTGCACATACAGTCCGAAATAATTAATGAAGGGAGTTTCATTTTTCTTTTTTCCCATGTAGCCAACTGCAAGATGCTTCCTGTACACGTGCCAGTCGAAAGGACGTTCTGTCGTGGTCAAAGATTTTGGCAGCCGACCGCTCACTCATCATGGGTCACTGTTATTCAAGGTAACATTAACAATCACTGGTAATCTTTTTCCACCATATACTTACCTACAGGAGAAATAATTTGGATCAAAAAACCAATTTATTTGGGTTTTTATTACTTGCAGCTGCGACTTCTCACTATTTTGGTCTGGCGCATTCTCTCTGGGCAATGTGTTTTATAGCAAATACTTATGCAGTTATTATTCACGACAACCGATCTGTCTTCAAACATCCAATCAAATATCACCTCATACAGTCGGTGTTGTGCTGGCTGGTGCCCGCAGTCATTGTGGGCTGCTGTCTTTACATCGCTCCTCCTGGGTACAAGTTTCTCTTTGTTGATCTCATGGCCGCAGGCGCTGGAAGCATTCAAATGGCTTACTTTGCTGTCACGCTACCCATGCAGGTCACGCTACTTGTGTCACTGTGCTTGCTGTGGTCCATTGTGTGGCATCTTAGAAAGGTACAAATTTATTAATTGATATTCTTTTTTCAGCTACTAAAGCGCTTAACTTTTAAGCTATACCACTCTTGTATGCTGGAAAGAAGTATTGATTTTCAAACTTACTACTGCGCGGCCATTGCCATGGATTAATTGGCCGATCAACAGCTAAAACAGCCAGATAGAACACTCCAGATGAACTGGAAAATGACTTTTCATGATACATCCAAGACTAAGGAACCTGCTACTAGCTTTTCCCAGTCTCTCAGTTACTAAGAGAAAATTAACGAAAAGAGACAGGAGTATAGATATAAAAAGATAATAGTTCCCTTAGTGCGATGGCCTAGCATTCTTTCCAAGGGGGTCTGGAAATATTCCTTGTCGCTTCATAATACTGAAACTAGAGATTAGCTTCTGCTTAACGGGCCACTAAGTTAACAACTTCACTCCAGGCCCTCTTAGGTTAGCCTGCGTTGCAGACGTGGGCTTTGTCTGCGGCGCAGGCAACTTAGGTTAAAGAGGGTCTTTTTCACAGGATACGATCGAGTTTATTTTTCACGTTTTTTTACACAGGCTCGCTTAGATTCCACTAAACGTGTCATCCGCGCCAGAGAAGAGAGGATTTCCATGCGACGAGTTGAGCGGCAGTTCCTGAGCATGGCGGTCGTGATGCTGCTAGTGGTGGGCGTGGTCATGTCAATCAACACAGTGACAATGTATAATGTCAGGGATTTTGTACACCTTGCGGAAGTTTACTTTAATTGTCTACAGGTGAGGCAGCTTTTAAGGTTTTATAAGCAGTTGAATCAGCGGAACTTTGAATCGGATCCACATTCTGTTAGCCTGGGTAAAAGAGGGTTTTTCTTTTACAGACCAATCATGTCTCAAGCTAGTATTCCCCCAAATGATCCCAGAAAAACAAGCGTCCAAAGCTAGTGCTCGGATCTTCTCAAGGTTTCTGGGTCAGGATTCTGGGATGGCAAATTACGCCTGCTCTGCAGGTCAATATCGAGTGACAATACCTTGCAATCGTAAAGAAACATTATTTTAAAGCTAAGGGTTTGTGTTATAGAAAGGCAATTTTTTTATTACCGAAGCTATGTCTTTTATTTATTTGCGTTATCTGTTGGCATTTTAGACCTCAACGAACTGCAAGTCTCCTTCCTACAACACCGTGTTACCACTTATAAACGTGGTGGCTCCCGGTTTTACGTGTCTTGTATTTTTCTTCCTGCTACTGATGAACAAAGATTGCCGTAACATTTGGATAGGATGCTTCCATAAATTCACCAAGCTTTTTGAGTTGTGCAAACCACCTCCAATGAAAATTCGCGCCGACACGGATCGCTCAAGATGTTCTTCGATGCTTACTGTATTGTCGGATCATAGGAGAGATTCTGAGCTGTTCTCTAGACGTCATTCAAATCTTTTTCCAGGTGATAATCCAAGATTGGATCTGAGTCTAACGCCAACAAGATCCAGAGCCTCCACTCTGCCAGCAAAAAGTCAAAGAATAAGTGTTTCAAATTTAGACATTGAAATTCTTGTAACGCCTCCTCCGAATGACTTCGACCAACGAGCAAGATGCCATTCAGTTCCGATATTTCTTCTGAGCGATACAAAAACGCAGAACAATGATAAAAACGACGCAACGTTATCCTGGGTGAATACACTTCCGGAAGAGTTCAGCTCTGTGGAAAGATATCACAGCGAGGATTCGGATGTGAACAGTGAATCACCGCTGGATGACGTGAGCTACATCCGGGAGATATCAGAATATTCTTCCAAGTTATAGCAAATGACGAAAACAGCTGAAAAGTGAAAACGACGATCGCTAGCGCTGAAATATATAATGCGCCAAAGCGGAAGAAGACAAGAAAAGAAAAGACAGGATTTGCGGCCGGCTGAATACTGTTCTAGTTAATGGTAAACGAGTTGTGCCGAAGATCAACTAACGACGATAGATAAAGCTACAATCATTGTCAAAAGTGTTGACACATTGTTATTTTTGGTCGAATTTTATTGCACGAAGTTTACCCCTCCCCCCCCCCCCCCCCTTCTTTCCCCTTCTTTCCCAACTTCCCTCCCCCTACCAATGTTTTAGTTTGTTTTTGGAAATCCTTGGCTGCAATCATACAACATTGGATGGGGAAGAGGGAGGTATTTTGCCAAAGCGTAATGAAATTTAAAAACCAGTAGTAAATTTGCCATACAAACTGCAATGCAAAGTCGATGTGTCAACTACGTTTGACAATGATTGTAGATTGCGATATTTATCAGAAAAAGGACCTAAAAGGTTAAAAAAGAAGTTGCATTTGGTTTTAGTTTTAAACTAACTTATTGCTAAGAGCCCGCTTGAGTGAGTTATAACGAGCCCTCGTTGAACTAGTCCCCTACCCCACCTATAGACAGCAACTAGGTACAAGAGAAAACAGACATTGCAGTCAGTGACCTTTCCTGAGGCAAGTTGTAGTTTGATTCCACGAACATGATGTAAACCTTTTTTATATAATGTATATAAGTAGTGTAAATTACGAATAAATATATCATGAAACCGATCGGACACTGTACGTGTCGGCGATAGACCAAAGAATTTCAAGTGTGTTATCGAAGTCTAAATTTCATTCCTGATCTCAGTTGCCCGCCGTGTTTAGTAAAACAGGCTTTGTTGTTTGTCAGTAAATTATGTTATACAACGCCCGTTCTCACTGGATAACTTGCTGTTTCTAGTGAGAATGCAAGACTGTGTGCAGCTGAATTTTAATAAACTGTTGAGATCACGAGGTTATAACCTTAATCTCGTGTGTGGCCTAATGCACATGATTGTTAATTTAGTTCTTAAAGTTATCAGAGAGTGGTTTATTGCAAAGCCAAATCCAAAGGTATCGCATCTAGCCAATCACAACAAACGCAAATGGCACGGTGAGCCAGTCAGAGGGTAGCCTGTTCCAGGCTCTCGGTAGTTGAGACGAGCGAGGAAAAAAACAAGAAGAAACTAAGGCGAGCGAATGTTTTTTTCGTCACTCGCCCGCTTTTTTCGCTCGCCCCCAACTACCGAGAGCCTGGAACAAGCTAGTCAGAGGGGTAGTGAGATGGCCTTCAAACCATATGCGTCTCGCAGAATTTTAGCCAAATGTCCAAATTTCAGGGGTCTTGTCGACTCAAATTTTTCTTGGACGCCTTTTTGGATTCTTGATTTATTTTTCTTGGCTAAGAAAGTCTCTGGCCTCGCAGAAAAGATATCAGTCCCGCCGTCTCGCAAAGTCTCGAGGTCGCCTAAAATTGTATTCGACTCGACATTTCAGGCTAAATTACCTTATTATAGAATATAACGAAGCATTTTAACATCGCGAACAAAATCTACGCATTATAAAATAAACGCAAATTTTCGAAAAGTTATCTTTACATTCATTTATTAATTAACGCGAATTTTCATTTGAAATACATTCACCCATTTAATTAACGCGAATTTTATGCACAATGATTGTATAGCAACTTGCGCTCTTCGAAGACAAAAAACTTCAAACAAAAGAGCTCGAATTTTGATACCGACAAAGAAAGGCGATGAACACTTTGCACAAGAAAGAATTTAAGGTGCATAAAATTAAAGCGTTTTTTTTTAATTGGCGTTATAATAACATGTATCGTTAATTTCCTATAATAATGTTAACTCGAGGCTAAAACAGGCGAAGAAACGCACGTAGGCCAAATTAAATCACCATTGGTTTTAGCTTTGCGCCTTAATTATGGTTGAAAATCCAGCATGTTTGCTCGGTTTATAAAGCACGTTCTGCGAGAAAGCAAAATTACTTTCGTATCGTTAATTTCCTATAATAAGGTAAACTCGAGGCTAAAACAGGAGAACGCACGTACCCCCAATTAAATCATGTTTGGTTTTGGCTTTGCTCCTTAATCATGGTTCAAAATCCAGCATGTTTGCTCGGCTGAAGCACTTTCTGCGAGAAAGCAAAATTACTTTCGACAGTTAGTAAATGAGACTCTCTTTGAGAAGGTTGCAAAATGCGTATGTAACTAATAGTATACATTTTTGTATCAGTATTCTATGAAGTGATGTACATAAGTAATAAGAGTGACAAAATAAAGAGGAAAATAAAATTGGTCCGGCGTCTTGATATAAGTGGTTAGATATAAACACGACATACTCTCATGATGTGTAATGCGCGCGAACACAGTCCATTGCAGAGAAACATGGAGAAATTCTTATAGGGTGCCTGGTAGGCTAGGTTAGATATATGAATGCAGCATGCGAGTAGCTTGACAAGTGACCCTGACGACATTTTTACGAGACACGTTGAACTGTAGAGAACCCCCAATTGACAATGCGAAATCGCATACCAGGCCAAGCGTGGCAAGTGAGAATTTATAGTTTAAAATATCAGAGCCGTAGCTAGCATGAGACAAGACGAGGCACTTACCTCGCCTTGTTTTGGCCTTTTTTAAGAGACGTTTATTTGAGAAAATAATCCCCGGAAAAAAATTTGAAAGAATGCCATGGAAAATGCTTAAAAGAGCATTTCTCAGCCTATAGATTTCAAAATTTTCAGGGGGTGGGGGTGGGCGAGAGGCATGTCCCCAGACCCCACTAACAGAAGACGAATTTCAGTGAACGATGATATTACATGGAGGACAATGCTACAGTTTTGTGAAATTCTGTATCTTGTGCCAGTATAAATCGGAATCAGACCACGAGGTCTGAATAACCATTGTTACTAGCAGACGATACACGAAGTGGTTCTTTAGTTTTCCCTTCGCGATAATACAGTTGCTGATTTTTTCGAAGTCTACTTCGAATCTTTGCAATCCATTTTTGATTTTTTTTAAGCATTGTTGTTTGACCTCTTGTAGACAAACAGTTTACAAAACTCGTAGTTATGAGTAAAGCAAAAAATACAATTTTTGCGGGAGATTTTGCGTTTTTCCTAAAATTTTCTCCAATATCTCTCAAGAAATCAAACACTTTTAATCTCTCGTATTGCCAGGCGCCTTAATTTCCATAATATTCATTTTTTCGTGACATGATGTTAATCTTTTTGTTTGCTCTTCTTTGGCAGCAAAGGAAAGCAATAAGAAAAGTTCTTATGAACAAAAACCGCTAAGAATTTATTTAGTATTGTATCAATACATGTCCAATCGAAATGTCGACTCCACTTTGTTGTGTGCCACGGTTCTGCCAACGGCCGGAGTGCACGACATTTTTTAGCATCCTGTTTAGAATATTTTGATA
This sequence comes from Meandrina meandrites, assembly GCA_963693305.1. Lineage (NCBI taxonomy): Eukaryota > Metazoa > Cnidaria > Anthozoa > Scleractinia > Meandrinidae > Meandrina > Meandrina meandrites. The sequence goes on from OY855908.1 coordinate 38,208,694, forward strand.
TCTCAAAACAACTATGTCACTGCTGTGTACACTGGGCCAGGACCGAAATGACAGGACAGGAAAATGTTTACTCACTTAAAGCAAAAATCATCAAGTCAAAGAAAAAGTGTTCCTCCGTGTCTGAGCTGAAAAGCACTCCAGACAAACAGCTGCTCCGGCCTGGGGAGAGGATTAGTATAAGTGTGCGCTTGTGCATGCGAACCACGATAGCGTGGTATCTACATGGTTTACAGGAAGAAGACGGTTCCTCGATAACGAATCAAATGTTTCTTTGTTTTAAAGTTTTCGCTTATTGGGTGAATATAAAGGATGACGTACTGGTTTCAGAATTTCCGATTTGATTTGACACGCGGGATGTCTTTTATCATTACATGTCAAGAACAGACTTCCCTGGCTAAATAAAACACCTCTGTGCAAATGTGTCAACTGAAAAATGGCATACGATTACATTATTGGCAGTCATAATACGCTCGTCAACATCTTCTGTTACGTTGTATTTCGCACTTGACCTTTGCCTACAACGTTTCCAATCTGCTCTTCGTGTACGCTGGTGTGTTTTTTAAAACAGACTTTGACGTTGACAATACGAATCTGTTGATTAACATGGAACCGACCGAGAGGCGAATGTGTTTTAAATCATTGAAGATGTCTCGGCGCAATCTGCCGTATTATGTTGGACACTTGGTTGTTGTAGCCACCGTAACTCTGCCAACAATATTTTACGTTCTTCAGCCGGATCATCCTCCACACACTGACTTCAATGAGTAAGTAAACGAACCAGCAAAGTTGGCGGTCGTTTGTTGACGGCAAGCTTTGCCCTCTTTTTATTGATGTATAGAAATGGCTTTCTGGAATTTATGTGGCTTTATCATGTGTTCACAGCCAAGTTAGTACACGCTAATACCATTCAAAGGGTGAAAGTGTCGCTTTACAACCAAGGATGTGGGGAATTCTATAGCCAATTAGGTCAGAATCACATTAGGAGAATCGAAAGAAAAAGGAGAGCGTAATGAAACCATTTTACGGATTTTACAGACACCCGCTTGTTCAATATCGACACCACACGCAGTGATGTTGATCACTGTGCGCCGAGAGCCCATATACAAATTGTTATTTTTCCTTCGATAATCGTGGCACGTTTCTTTCTGTGGCCCAATGAATATGTTGAAGCCCGTTTATCGCCGCAATCGGAGAGCCTGAAATAGATTAGGGATATCAGAATGTCATCTATTGTGGGCACCCATTTATTTTGTCATCCCCGAAAATGGTAATCGCGTCTCATTTTAAATACGTAAGATTTTTACTCAAATAATTTTAAAGTAAACGTTTTTGAGCTGAATTCCTCGTGCGTGCCTAGCTACTATTTCTGTTTTATAATTGCGGGGTTTTGTACAACTTATAGCCAAGGGAGTTTAGATCAGTAACAGTTAGAAAGGCTTTTTGGTCTTTTTGGTCATTTTTGCCCCAACCCGACGGGGTCGGGAGGCGCTTCGTTACGCTGCTCACCCGCCTAAAAATAATTTCTTCACGAAGGAATTAAAAATTAAATTAGGATAGACCAAAAGTTTGGTTGAAACCAAAGCGCATAGTCGATTTTGGATACACGTTTATTTATATTTTTATATTTTTATATTTTTAAAGCCACTTTTTGGGAAATTTTTAGAAATCGAAAATTATACAAATCGTCACCAAACTTATCTGAAACTGAAATTGTTGTCTTAGCTTTCCGATAAGAACGTGCCACATCATGCTCGTAAGACAACACTTTCTGATTTTTTTTTTCACAGTTTGTCACGGCCTTTCATTTGTCTTAGTGCAGGCTCCAAGTAATTTTCAGGGAGTTGGAGGGGCGAGAAATCTTGGGAGAGCAACAATTTTCACCAGACATATCATGACCGTACCTAGTTTTCATTGCCAAAATATCGGTAACAATACATTTAATTTTGATAAATCGGGGGGGTGCTCAGAATTTTCAGGACGACCGACGGCCTGCATGGCACTGCGAAAACAACGCAGCTGCAGTGCCATGTGCACTTAATTAAAAGTGTATATATAATCTTTGGACATTTTAGTCCAATATGAAAATTGTGCATTTTTTAATTACTTTTCTTTAGTGCTGTTACTGGTTTAATTAATGTGAGTCTCTCCCGACTGACTTCACATAATATCCGAGACATATCCTATTTGCCTTGAGGCATGTGGAGTACAGATATCGCTCCAATTTGCTTCATTTTTTGGAGTTTAACGACCGAAAGCTAAGTAGAATTCCCCTTTTTAAGAAAGACCCCTTAGCCGTCATGCTCACTTAGTTCGTAGTCTTCTTACTTCAAACCTCTGTCTTCTTTCGTCAAAAGCAGGCAAAAGTGACTCTTTCTAGTTTCCTTGTTCGTTGAGGCTAAGCTACCGCAGTTTATGAGAAATGAGGCTCTGAATCATATATTACGTCGAGTGAATGGGCGCGTTTGGTAAGCGGCTCTGCTGGATAAAGGCAAGCAGCGGAACGTGTTGTAAACCATTCTGCGCATAAAGGGTGTAAATTCTATTTTACTCTGGGCTAGTCAAATTGTATTTTTAAAATTCTCTTTCCCGTATTGATAGTCTAGATTTTTAAAAGCTTATATCAAAAGCAAACCCCGTTTCTCGACGATATATCAAAGAGCAAATCTTAATGACTTCCGGGACAGATAGGTGGACTTATTCCTTTATCTTTACCGCAGCCTGTAGGAACACTTGCCTATGGGGGGAGGGGGTGGTTGAACACAAGCCAGGTAAGGATCCGTGGGCTATTTGGCGTAAATTTCAGTGTTTCGTGTGTGTAGTCTGTAGAATTTGGCTAAGAGAATCGATAGAGATGTTAGATTTTTTATCTAATTACTAGGCTTATTTATCAAGTTTTATCGAGCAAGAGATAGACTTCAACTGCGATAAAAGACCTGGGATATTTTTCCTGTCATATCGCGGTTGCTTGTGCTTTATAGTTGATACGGTAGTATAAACGTAGTCTACGGAAATGAAGTGAAGAGAGAAGCCTGTCAAAAACAGCCATCGTGCTTGACTCTTCTCGCCTACTCAAGAGTCGACCAAGAGGATCTACTAAACGTGCATTCCTGCATCATCTTTCCGGTGTCACAATCAGTGGTTGGAAATGTTAGACAGTGCAATCATCATGCCACAGACAAAAGTCTAATGGACGTATGTCACGTAATCTCTCCCTGTTGGGAAGAGAGATTGCGTGACGGAACTGTTATGGAGGTTATCTGTGCATCGCGTAATCAGATACACGTGCAAGCTATCGTAATCAGGGAGGGGTGAGAAGGGTGTGTTACCGTCTTCCTCCATCTCCGGATACTCTTTTTTGCGCTGAGATTAGTGTCGGAAGAATGACTGAGGTGGGTGGGGTGGGGTAGAGTGGGTGAATCCTCTTTTCGAGTAAACTTCTAAAAAAGATAATTTATATTCTTTTTCCTTCTACAGAACTATTTCAGTCGAAACAAACCTGACATCCAACAGCAAAGGTAAAGTGGATTATTTGTGATGATAACTGAAGGAGCTAAAAATACGACAAAGTTGCTTCGCTAATTCACGAAATCCGCTAGAACACAAAGGTGAAGATATTGTGAATTACTCAAGATAGTGAAGTGTAATTAGTTTTCAGCGATTTATCCAAGACACATGGGCAGAGTTTGAAAAAGTCTACCCGACTTTTTCAATTGCGATCAAAATTTCATGCCTGTATAGCTCATGATTATACCTCTTTTGTTACTTTAGTGGACTAATATAGTCATTCATAACAAAGCTGGACCATTATGTTAAGGTTTCTTTTGCCTTTTGACTTTTCGAAGTGATGCTCATGGTAGACTTCGTTTTTGTCTTTTCGCCAACAGGAACACTCGAGTGTAACCCGCCCCTAGTCCCCAATAACAAAACAGGTCAATGTTTGCCGCCGTGTTCCTGGACCACACAGTCGGCTTTAACCCAGAGGATCTACTATGGTATCGTAGCGGTTGGTTTGTGGTTGGCTCTTATTGGAACAGTTATCACGTTTATCACTTGGGCCAGCATTAAAAATCTGTAAGTATCGCTAAACAATACAACCAGTATAGTGATGATTAAAACTATATATTAACAACCGAAGATTGTCCGAAGATTACCCGAATACAGTAAACACCCGCATATAAGAACACATGGATTAAGAACATCAGGCTGAAATTTGGCAAATAAAGCACCACTTTTATAAAAACAATATCAGCCTGGAAAAAAAATAATGTTCTTATAAAATGGGAAGGGTGTCAAAATTACACAAATTACCATAAACACACCTGCTGACCAATGGTATTAGCTAAGTTTTGGGCACCTTTGTTCTCTTCAGAATATCTAATATCATGAATTACATTTTTTGCCTTTACAATACTATAAACTACTGTATTGATAGAGAACTGAATTTAAAAAAATTTAAGAACATTTAAGAACATCCTGAGGCTGATTTTTCACTAAGCATCCGATAAATAAGAACACAATCAGTCTGACCTCTGAAATTGTGTGTTCTTATATGCGGGTGTTTACTGTACCACCGAAAGATTTGAATGTAGTCCGCGATAATAACTATTCATTTAGCGAATATGACCATACCAAGGTCCTTTAAAAGCGTTACAAATGTTTGTTGATGCTCTGCTTTACTTTACAGCCGCAAGTTTCCCCATGTTGTACGTTTTCACATAATGGTCTGCTGTATTCTCTTAGGTGAGTGGTAATGAGTGGTAAACACACTACTGGGGCAGCTTGGAGATAGAAAACGCCTTCAAAATGAAGGGAAGTTCTAAATAACTTTATAATAGAAACTATACTGTGGATTGGTGCGATCGCGATGGTTTTGCGCCACAGGGTCAGGTTGTTTAAAAGGCGATTAGCACTGACCCAGGATTAAAACTTGATCAAGGGGTTAATTTCTCTTGTAGATGAGTGTTTTTATAGCTTTTGGTTTGTGGAGTTTGAGATTAGTCGACGTCAAAACTGGAGGACAGAAAATGTATACAGAAAACCTCACTGGAAAGTTGAAAAGCTGAAATCAAAAGATAACTAAACTTTGAGGTGGGATGCTAAGCAGGTCATTTAGATGTGACCGTCTTCCAGTTTAACTAAAACATCAAGTAATTGCCGTATTCACTTGCATGGATGAATAATCGACTCCTCTTTTGTCAGATATACAACCGGTATTTTAATTATATAGCTGTCAGGTGAAGCTAAAAATAATCCGCTCCTGTCGTGTCATAGAGCGACAGAGAGACTCTCGTTCCAAGAGCGATAACTTCCAACAAGTCTCGCAGTGTAGAACTGAACGTCACTAAGGAGATAATACAAATATTTTATTTTAATTTTAATTTTAGCTTGCTGCAAGATGATTCCAGTACGTATAGGACTTGGTAAGGTCTTCTGTCGCGAACAGTTGTTTTGGCAATCCAGTGGTCATTCGTCCTTCGCTGCTGTACTTCAAGGTAAGTACACCATTCATTGCTAGTTCCAGACTAGAATTAAGGAACAAAGAGACTAGGAACAAAGAGTACGTGCGTCCCAATCAAACATGCATGTCTTCAACTGAGGTATACTAACACCTACCTAGAAATCATATTTCTTTGATACGCAGGGCTCGGCCTGCCTCCCCCCCCCCCCCCCCCCCCCCCCCCTCGTGCACTTCCTCATTGGAGCAAGAACAGGTCCCCCTGCCCCATTCGAGCAAAAAAGGGCCTATCTTCACTTCGCCAACCCCCCCACTGACTCTCTTTTGAGCACTTCCAGATTCGCCTCTCTGTTTTGTACCCTGTTTCCTAAACAATCCCGTGTACTGATGAGTTAACCCGCTTTCTTTAACAGGTGCCACTTCTCACTATTTTGATCTGGCGAATTGTTTCTGGGTAATGTGTTTCATAGCGAATACTTATACAGTAATCATTCACAACAAACGAGCCGTCTTTAAGCATCCAATCAAATTTCACCTCATACAGTCCGTTTTGTGCTGGCTGGCGCCCGCAATCATTGTGGCTGGCTGTCTTTTTATCGCTCCACCTGGATACAAGTTTCTGTTTGTGGATTACATGTCGGCAGGCTCTGGAAGCATTCGAATGGCTTACTTTGCTGTCACGCTACCCATGCAGGTCACGCTACTAGTGTCACTATGTTTGCTGTGGTCCATTGTGTGGCATCTCAGAAAGGTAATAAAACAGTTTAGTTTTGCGCTACATTCCTGGATTACATGTTTATGAAGTCTTCAACACAAAAAGTTTTCCTTTGTCTTTTCTTTCCGTTTTTCGCGCTTCCATATTTCCTGCCAGTTTATTTGACATAGTCTAGCATCTGTATCCTATAAGTATCCGGTAAAATTATCTTAAAAACTACACCAAAAAGTATAAAATTTCCTGCAGATCGCCTTTACGGAAAAAAAGCAGAATACATATAACGACCAAAAAAATTATTTTAATCATATGTATTCTGCTTTTGAAATACCCTCGAAACGAAAGGTAACTTGCGCCAGTTGATATCGCTTTCACAAGGGTGTGATAAACTAAGTATCAAGATACTGTTTTGAGTAGGATCTCGAGCCAGGTTCTTTAGTCGGGATCGTGAGGCGCGGTTTCAAGTCAGTAAGTGACAAACGCATGCGCAGTGCCTTTTTATTTTGATCAACACTGTACTATGTGGAACTAACCGCAAGGAACCGCAAGCACACTGGAGTGCTTGGGTTCCAGTATCCCAGCGAATTTCTGATTTTGGAGTATCCATTTTAGTCACGACCGTACTATGCTTATGCGTGTGTTTTATGTAACCAAGCCTTTAGTATAGAGGCTTGATCTGCTTATAGGTACGTTATCGTGTGCAAGCACACAAAAAGAAAAGATGCCCTCCAGTCGTGCTTGCTTTAATGCTTGTGCTTCCGTCGCCGCGATTTACACGTGCTTTCCGTGTGCTTATGCTCGCGTCTTATGTGTGAACCGAGCTTTGGTGCGAACAAAGTATTGGTCAACTTCGCAGTACACCTGTTAATTGTTTACTTTCTTTTCCCAGGCTCGCCTAAACTCCACTAGACGTGTTCTCCGCGCCAGAGAAGAGAGAGTTTCCTTGAAGCGAATCGAGCGACAGTTTCTGAGCATGGCGGCCGTCATGTTGATGTTGGTGGGCGTGGTCGTGTCAATCAACACCATGACGATATACCGTGTCAAGGAGTTTGTGCACGAGGCTGAAGTTTATTTTCATTGTCTACAGGTGAGACAGCTTTGGAACCGATCGACGAAAAAATTCTGTTTATAACAATTATTGGATCCGGCTTCGCGCTTCGGCTGAGAACACTTACCTCGACCTTGATTATTCCGCCAGCAGATTATTCTGCTAGCAGAGTAGTGGATAATCTGTAGGTTGCGCTGATTAACTGTAGGCTCTTAGGCAATGAGTAGACACATAGTGACTTAATGACCAAAACTGGTAGACTGCGTGAATGAGCCGGGGCCAATTCGCGGTTCGCTCTCGCGATAGACTTACTGGACAGAATCTAATATTACAACTTTAAGATATTACTCTGAATATAAACACCCATCCCCACTGAAAACAAATCGATAACAAAGATAGTGGCTAAATGCATCCTTTACCTGAACAATGGCTGACAACCTCCTTTTGCCTGAAAGCAGGCTACTTAAACTTGATTTTAAAATACTACCCGGTACACTGTGCTGCCAGTAAATCTTTGGTAGCCTTTGTTTATTAAACTAGGAGGCCAAGACCAGTGTCCAACTTTGTCAGAATAAAATTGTTTGTTTTGTTTCGCTCTCAGTAATCGATAATGAGATGACCGCCGCCTTCTTTTTGAGGAAAAAGGCCATATCTCCTATGAACACATCTTGGTCTGCTACTAATGCAATTACCCGTCAGACGTTTGGTTTTGCTACCACTGACACGTTCATGTCATTTTAATTTCATCCTTTTAGACCTCGACAAATTGCAAGTCCCCCAGCTACAACACAGTACTACCATTAATCAACTTGGTCGCCCCAGGCTTCCTCTGTCTTGTATTCTTCTTTCTCTTATTGATGAACAAAGATTGCCGTCAGATATGGACTGGATGTTTCGCCAAATGCAAAACGTTTCTTCATTTGTGCAAACCTCCAAGAAAACTTCGCGCCGAAACGGAAGGCAAAGACTCGAGATGTTCCTCGACGCTTACGGTACTTTGTGATCGAAGAGAATCGGAACTACGAGCTGTTTACACAGTAAAACAACCCACCACTCAAATCGGACAGCCCTATCTCGTGCACAGCAGCGTGGCAAGATTAAAAGGGGAAAAACCTAGAGCTTCCACTTTAAGTTTGCCAGTGGTGATGGATCAAAAGAGAACTGTCTCAAATTCCGATATCCAGATTCGGTTACCAGGGCACGCGCCTCCGAACCAGTTAGACTTGCGAGCGAGATGTAACTCAGTTCCTTTGTTTCTTCAAACGGAACTAGACGCACAGGTAACCAGTAAACAGGAGAAGGCAACTACATCCTCAGTGCCGAGTCCACTTGCACGAGAATTAAGTGAAATGAAAGGTTCTAACAGCGAGGAGTCGGATGCGAATAGTGAAACGGAAAACTTTATCCTGGAAAGTAACAAAACGTCTTTTGAGTTATAGCAAATATGAAGCTCAACTGTAAAAATGTCAACTGCGGGCGCTGAATGGCGTTTTGACATGAAACACGAAGAAAAAAGACAGGTTCTTCACTGTTTTGAAAAGAACATATTATTTGAAACTTTCAGTAATGCACTGTACTGAAAGCGAGTTGTAAATGATAACGACGATTTCTTGGAATAAATTTGATTGCGAACTTCATTTAAGATGTAACGTTGTTAAATTAACGGATTTAGAAGACAAAGATCTTTTCTACACAGGTATGGTCCAAGCACTTAACCCTTTCGCGCGGCCAAAATGTGGAAAACTCTTCTTTCCCACTGGAACAATTGCTACGTGTGAATTACTTAACAATTATTCCACGAGCACGCGTTGGATATATAAACAATAGCCTCTATTTGGCAGAAAATATGCACGAATATTTGTCCGCGGACATTATCTGTTCCGAGAAGCGAACAGTTTTCCGAGAGCGAAGCTCGAGGAAAACTGTGAGCTTCGAGGAACAGATATATGTCCAAGGACAAATTTCCGTGCATATTTTTGAAGCCAAATGGATGCTATTGTGTTAATTATCCTTCAAATATTTTTTTACAAGGCCGCATTTTGGGAGACTTTTTCTCAAAACGTTTTAACGTCAAAGAAATTCTGTCAGCGCTCAAAATATTATTATTCTGTTCAAAATGATTAGTTCTATTCATTTTAACAATTTACTCGGGAAAAAACTAAATGTGCGAACGTAAATCGCAAATTTCGAAAACTGGGGAATATCACTTGGGGAATATCATCTGTTAGTATATACCACACAAGTGAATAGTGCATCCGCGCGCGCATGAATATCCACCACTTTCACCGACACTGAGGTGAATAATTGTTTTAGTATATACCACACAAGTTAAATAACTAGCGGACCAAAACATTACTTTCGGTACCCAAAGCGACGCGCGAAGCCATTTTGTTTCTTTTCGGCTGCTCGGAGGTGAATAGTATTCACTTGTGTGGTATACAGCTATTTCAATTAACGTTGTCGGATTGAAGCTCAAAGCTTAAAGACAAGACCGAAAGGTAGTATGGGCGAAGAAAGAGTGTTCTACGCGTGCTGAATACTAATGAGATACAGCGATATAGCAAACGAGACGTTTTTCGTTTCCTTTCTCTTCAGACATGTGTAGAAAAGATCCTTTTTCGCCTCATTTCATTTAAAAAAAATAATCCAAACCACATAACGGCGAAAGAAAAGATACAAGAAAGGTCTCACGGAAAGAAAAACAAATATTCCACGTGCAAAAATACAAACTTGTAGATTTCCTCAATGGTGATATGCAAATTGCAGTACTAATACCCATGGCACCATTCGGTCTTAACTCGTAGGTTTGAAGATTTAATCCGACAACGTTAATTGAAATAGTTCCTTATCCCACCTGCTGACTCATTAGCATTAAGGTGTGGGGAGACTCCTGTCGAGCAGAAATGACAGGGAGCACAAGAGTAGATGAGTCAGCAAGAGGGGTGGGCGGGAGGGCCGACCAGTTCCTAGATGTCTTCGCGAAATGACACGCTTTGCATTAATTATCATATCTTTTATAATGCCACTGAGTCATCACGTGGGATAATGAATATTACATGAACTGTTAATAGTTCCTTATCCCACCTGCTGACTCATTAGCATTAAGGTGTGGGGAGACTCCTGTCTCGCCACACCTTGGAGCACCAGTGTTTGATGCTAACAATCACTGCCAGTCCTTATCAAATATTCACACATCCCTTCTCCCAATCCTTACAATTCCCCAGTCCTTAATTTATTTTCTCCCATGCCTAATCATATTCATGTCCCAGTCCTAACTCAATATCTATTTTCAAACAGAGAAATGCCCCAATTAACGGCTGACAGTCTAATAGAATCCCGCTAATCTATTTTGTTTTTGAGTAGCTAGAGATCACGAGAGTCTAAAGAGAAATACGCAAACGCATCCATCGCTCCACCCGGGCAAAATACTTAGTTCAGCTTCGAATAGTGTTCTGCCATTTAAGACGTCCTTAAGTCCACATGAGATGGTATATCAGGTGTGTGAGTTCTCGCCAGCAAAAAGATCACAAAAACACTCCGGAAGGCACTTCGCAGGCAATAAAGAGTAATAAGGCGCGAAACGAAGATAGGAAGAAACGAGCTAACAGGAAAGCCCGGCTCGAGCTGCGTTTAAATTAAACAGCTAGGGCGGCAACAATCTTACCCGAAGCAAAATAGATAAGCCCCGCGCAAGGGAACCCTCAGCCGGTCGCAAATAAAAAGGTAAACTTCTATTACTTTAACTGGACCGGCAAGAGGAAATAAGTTAACGAAGCGATATCGATCCATCAGTGGTGATTATAATATGCCTTCTCTTTGTGGTAGCTATAGAAATTCTGGATTTTCACCCTTACAAGATCGGCAGCTCTGTTTAGCAAGAAATAGGGTTTTGAAGAAAGCAGATCCGCTTTGGGGTCAATCTCGGACTTTGCGATAATTTTGGATGAGTTCTACTATTATGTAATCAGTAAGGAGAAACGGCTCAGCTTGAGATAATGAATAGCATAGAATGCCTATTGTTCTCGGGACATTTATTTACAGCTGGAAAAAAGTGTACAGGTCTCTCATGACGCTTGTTAATATTCAAAGATGCTTCGAACAAGCTGATTTGATTGGTTGCTATGAACGCACGACAATACTCATTAGCTCATGATGAGGCGGTAAACTAAACAATGAACACAGCGCCTATTGTTTCTTTGTTTCAATGAACTTAACACGCTTTTTTGAAAATATGTCACCACACGAGTGTTTTTTTGGCTCGTTTTGCGAAAGTCAAACATGCACGGCTTAACTTGTTTTTGCTAAATGGAGTTGCAATTGCTTCAGGAGGATTCGTTGCGTGGAATGTGAACTTGTAACATCGGAAACAAAGCTCATTCCATTGATGTTCATTGTACCTGCGCGACGATTGTGTCGTGAATACAAACAATTCAGGTTCTCACCTGTAGTTGTTCCTCCCTAACGAACAAAAAGATAATCCTTGACCGTTAAATCGGTGACGCAGCTAGTATAGGGTAGAAGTCCCGACGTCGTCCGAGCCGCGGCCCAAGACCACGAAAAAATTACTCACATACGCACTTACATGAGTTTTTTTTTTTTTTGTCGTGCCAGCGCTAGGCATGATTCTAAATACACCTCTGTTTTCCCCCCGAATATTACTGATAAAGAAATTAACCATGTACACATTGCCTGGTGTTGCAACCGCGGTTCCTAAAGCAGCAACAAGTTTTATAAACAGGGATGCAAGCTCGTTCTCTGAAGGTCCTAACGAGGAATTTTGTTACAATATAGGTTTGACTGCTTTCGACTGAGTAAAGCTTCTCGTCAAGTCCCCATCCGTGTAAGATCTACAGGAGCGTCAACGGTTGAAAGGTTGGCAGTCGTGTGCCGGATCTAGGTCTTCTCCACCTTTATATAGGAAGTAAAACGTTTCAGGGCCCTAACCCGTTTGTCTCTCATAACAATACTAACCAAAGCCATCAGATCATTGAACTCTGCCTGAACAAAAAGCCCACCTATTGGTGACAGCACGTTTTGTTATGTTTATTATTATGATTGTTTGTTTTGTTACCTTTTTTTTTTTTTTTTTTTTTTTTCCGGGTGACTTGAAAACCAATTCCTTGTCACCATTCCAGACGCTACGTAGAGCATGGACAAAGCACTGTTTTTTTGGTTTGTTTTTTGTTTTTTGTTTTTTTGACGAGGTAAAATGAGATGAGTGACTTAGGTGAGGTCCCTGGAACGAGAACCCCCTACATGCTGAGTGTGACACATCGCCAGGTTGTCCACTTGGAAATAAACGCGATGCGATACGATACGTCAGTGAATAACAACCACGCTACAAGGAATATGACCAGTCCAAGAAGCGCCAGAAATCTTATTGTCTCAGCAGGGACGAAAGGGGACATCTTGTTACCCAGCGACCGATTAAATGGCGAACGCTAATCTTTTCTGTACGTGCGCAAATTTTGCTTACTTGGCGTGCGAAATTAAAGCTTCAAAGTGCTAGTCGAACATCAAACCCACGTATAACATTCGCCCAAATTGGTTTTAGAACACACTCCGTCACGACAAAGTGTAGCTCAGCTCACACATAACCAAACTCGACTCACGATGTAAGCGATGTCTTCGCCGAACACCTGCTAAATGCACTATCTCGCAGATGTATTGGTTTTGACCAAATCCAGCTCGGTACAAAGTTCTTCCACCAGGACTGTCACAAGATATAAGGATCAAGCAACACCGAGACCCCAAAGATAACTAATAGCCGCCAGGTCGATAAAGCAATAAATGAGCAAATAATTCTTTCAGCAAAACAGGAGTATCGGATAAAGCAACAACCGACCATTACCTTCAAAACCAACGTACACCCGAGACTCTCCCGTTAAACGCTTACTGAACTCATCCAGTTGGTCATAAGATACATTAAATAAATATAGCGTCGTACTTCAGCCAATTTATCCAGAGCCTGAGAAAACTGTGAGAATGGGGATAGCCCGACATCCCACAACTGAGAAACCGAGCGTAAAAACATACGCGAAGCTACGACGGTTTCCCTGTGAGAGGTAAACTACCCAGAGTGATTCATTCGCAGCCATCTTAACCATACGTTTTACCACCCTAGTCGGAATGCAGTACTAAATCTCCTTCGAAATGAAAAGGGGCTAACGTATCCCCTAATTTGAGGGCGCGGATAATCCGGGATATTCATTGAATAATCCTAGAGACGTTGCCCGAAATACCTTCCCCAATCCTGTTAGACTCGCAGGATAATGTTTCACGCTCCGAGAAGATTACGAATCTCCCCTGCAATGAATCGAACACATCCAGAATCCCGAAAAGGCACTAAACTAGGTGTCGCCGATCGCCACATAGAGGTTTTTAAGGTTGGACAAAACACTGTTCACATTTGTCATCTCCTCTAGGCCTGGAGTCGGGGTTCCGTCCGACCAGACGCAATAGATTTCCCTCACTACAGCCGTTTGCTGAATCTTAAAGAACGTAAACGTATCCTCCAACATTTACAGCCTTTTTGCTTGGTGTTACAATAGAACGAAATACATAGCAGGTATCAGCAACGGCTGAAAATTGCACTTCGACGACTACACCCCGACCCAGGCCTAGAGAAGATGACTGCCACTGCCCGACAAGTCGAAGCAACAAGGGATGCCATAATTGACAATCGCTTGCGGCGTCATCTCTCAAGACCCAGATTGATGAAAGAAAACTAACATACATATCCCTGGAGACTGCGATACGCTCTAGTTTTCAAGATTCTCCGACACTGACAAACACATGATTTATTACAAGTACAGTGCAATTGAACTTTGTACAGTTACATACATACATACTTTGTTGTATAGCTCCCCCTTGGGGGCTCTTCCGCCATACAGAAATTAAATGACATTACACGCTTCTACAAGCCGATCAAACACGGCATACAGGAACTGCACTCAGTGGCCGAAAACTATCTGCCAGGAAATGCATCATAATTTTGAGTTGTCCTACAGTATACGTTATAGAAATTAATGGCCTCACAGCGAATACCCTTTTTCATTACATTTGAGATTGCACCTATGAAGTTGATCTCGATCAGTTTGACTACTGGCTCTATGCATTGATTACAACATCCCCTCGACAGTGAACTAAGAGGATGATTTAACTTCTCGATTTATCAAGCTCACAACATACTCCGGCCGCTCACTTCAGTCGTTGGACTCACAAAGATACACGTTCGCAGAAATCATTGTGTTAACAAAGACCCCATCTGATCGACAGTTCCATTGAGCTCATAAAGATATCCATTTTTTTTTTTTAACGCATTGCATTTACAAATAGACTTTCCGTTGGGTAAACCTAGACACCTCAGTTTAATGGGTTAACAGAGAAAGTTATCTACTTCTCTCGTTGGTCGCTGAAATATCTCTGGGCTCACACAGAAACCCGATCTCGTCTCTTCAGGAGTTACAAAGATATCCCTGGGCTCACTAGAAACCCTAACTCTTCTTCTTGGGATTCACACAGATATCCCTGGGTGCACACAGAAACCCGAGCTCTTCTCTTTGGGGTTCATACGGATATCCCTGGGCGCACACAGCAACCCAATCTCTTTCCTTTGGGATTCACACAGATATCCCTGGGCGCACACAGCAACCCGATCTCTTTTTTGGGGGGGATTCACACAGATATCCCTGGGCCCAGACAGCAACCCGATCTCTCTTTTTTTTTTTTTTTTTTTTGGGATTCACACAGATATCCCTGGGCGCACACAGCAACCCGATCTCTTTTCTTTGGGATTCACACAGATATCCCTAGGCGCACACAGCAACCCGATCTCTTTTCTTTGGGATTCACACAGATATCCCTGGGCGCACACAGCAACCCGATCTCTCTTTTTTTTTCTTTTTTTTGGGATTCACACAGATATCCCTGGGCGCACACAGCAACACGATCTCTCTCTTTTTTTTCTTTTTTTTTGGGGGGATTCACACAGATATCCCTGGGCGCACACAGCAACCCAATCTCTCTTTTTTTTTTCTTTTTTTTGGGATTCACACAGATATCCCTGGGCGCACACAGCAACCCAATATCTCTCTTTTTTTTTTCTTTTTTTTTTTTGGGATTCACACAGATATCCCTGGGCACACACAGCAACCCAATCTCTTTTCTTTGGGATTCACACAGATATCCCTGGGCGCACACAGCAACCCGATCTCTTTTCTTTGGGATTCACACAGATATCCCTGGGCGCACACAGCAACCCAATCTCTCTTTTTTTTTTTTCTTGTTTTTTGGGATTCACACAGATATCCCTGGGCGCACACAGCAACCCGATCTCTTTTCTTTGGGATTCACACAGATATCCCTGGGCGCACACAGCAACCCAATCTCTTCTCGTTGGGATTCACACAGATATCCCTGGGCGCACACAGCAACCCAATCTCCCTTTTTTTTTTCTTTTTTTTTTTTTTTTTTGGGATTCACACAGATATCCCTGGGCGCACACAGCAACCCGATCTCTTTTCTTTGGGATTCACACAGATTTCCCTGGGCGCACACAGCAACCCGATCTCTTCTCGTTGGGATCCACACAGATATCTATGGGCGCACACAGCAACCCGATCTCTTCTCGTTGGGATTCACACAGATTTCCCCGGGGGGAAAAAACAGCAACCCGAGCTCTTCTCGTTGGGATTCACACAGATATCCCTGGGCGCACACAGCAACCCAAACTCTTCTCGTTGAGATTCACACAAATATCTCTGGGCGCACACAGCAACCCGATCTCTTTTCTTTGGGATTCACACAGATTTCCCTGGGCGCACACAGCAACCCGATCTCTTCTCGTTGGGATCCACACAGATATCTATGGGCGCACACAGCAACCCGATCTCTTCTCGTTGGGATTCACACAGATTTCCCGGGGGGAAAAAACAGCAACCCGAGCTCTTCTCGTTGGGATTCACACAGATATCCCTGGGCGCACACAGCAACCCAAACTCTTCTCGTTGAGATTCACACAAATATCTCTGGGCGCACACAGCAACCCAAACTCTTCTCCTTGGGATTCACACAAATATCTCTGGGTCACACAGAAACCCTACCATAAAAAGGCACATCAACCCGAATAAAACTGCTAAAAATTTTACATGTAGAAATGTCACAACTGCGAATTAAAAGAAACACAAGATCCCGCCAAATGAAATGAAAGCCGACCGAGGTCCCAAGGGAAAAAATACACCAACCAAATACATGCAAAAACAAAAACCGACGTGAAAACCGCCCGAGGTCCCAAGGGAAAAACACGAACCGAATACATGCAAACACGTGTACCCAAAATATCGGGATAAAGCGAAAACAAAAAGTCCCACCAAAACTAAACGCGAAAGTAACAAGCAAACAGAGCATAAACCCGCGAAGCAGGATAAATAAAATGAATTTCAAACCTCGCAGAACTAGCTGTAGCAATCCCAGCATTGTGCTTCGAACCAACAGTCGCGTCTGAAGTCTTCACCGGAATGACTGGAGCAGAAAAATTAAATGGACGCAGTAAACAGCCCTTGAAGCCTTTCCAGAAATATGAGAAACTGCGCTTGCAGATGTTGGAGCCGCTTGAGGTTCGAGTGACAGCACGGCCGTAAGAAATTCTCGGGAAGTGGTTTGTACCGGCCGTGCTGTCGCAGGGTTTAGTCCGACCAGCTCCCATGATGTCTTCGCGAAATGACACGCTTTGCATTAATTATCATATCTTTTATAATGCCACTGAGTCATCACGTGGGATAATGAATATTACATGAACTGTTAATAGCTGTATACTAACATCTGTTAGTATATACCACACAAGTGAATAGTGCTTTCCGGGTGCGCTGATTGGTTAACTCGGAGGTGATTAGCAAAGTGCTATTCACCTCCGAGCAGTGGAAGAAAAACAAAATGGCTTCGCGCGTCGCTTTGCTTACCGAAAGTAATGTTTTGCCGGTCCGCTAGTTATTCAACTTGTGTGGTATATACTAAAACAATTATTCACCTCAGTGTCGGTGAAAGTGGTGGATATTTACCTCGCCGCTTCGCGGCTCGGAAAATATCCACCACTATTCACCTCCACTTCGGTGAATAATTGTTAAATATTCCCCAGTTTTGGCTGCATCACGTGACGTGTTTAGACCAATCGCGCGCGCGAAAAATATTTGAATGATTATAAGAGATGGTATATAGCGCGGCCAGGATGAGCGCGGCCAACGACGCGCCTCATTAGCTATAACGATCTCATATTCAACAAGCGCGAGTGAAATAATTGTTTTATTAAAAACGCCCAAAAGAATTGCAATATTTGGGCTCCCCATCTGTTTTCTTCGACGCGTATCGGCTGTGATCACGGAAGAACACATCGCACGAATAAATCGACTAAATAAGAAAAAAAATCCATGATACTAGGAAAAGACCGTCAGAGGACACGGTGAACATTACGTACCTCCAACATACTCCCGTATTCTCCATACAATACAGGCAAACACATACTTTGGAAACCTAATACTCGAACATGGGCTGTAGCCTACCTAGATCGCGGGAGTGCAAGTACCGAAAACAGAAGCATATTACCCAGATAGCCAACATCAACTGAGTGCAGAATAGTCACTCCCTAGCCAGATAGTCCTGGCGAAAAAATTCCCTGCATGCCAGAATAGAAAACAAATTGATGCACAACATGCCAAAGGTGAAACTGCGCAAGTAGTGGTAAAAAAAATTAATTCGAACTCAGAAAAATCGAAAGCGAAAACTGAAAGCAATTGACCGCGAACGAAAATGCTGCTGGTGTACGTAGAAGCTGTTTTTTTTTCTTTTCATTTCTACGTAGTGCCAGTCTTGTAGTTATTGTCTTCAGAAAAATTTCCCAGATCCTCCCCTCCCCTCACCGCAAAAAAAAAAATAATAATAATAAATAGATGAACAAAATAAACAAAATAAATGAATAAAATGCTTAGGCTATAGTTTGGGTAGCCTGTGGCATGTTTTACCTGCAAGGATTCTTGGGTAACATTGCTGTTCTCTGCACTGTTGGTCAGCGTGTATTTCAGTGGTTTGTATTGAAAACATCTTGAAAACATGGACCTAAAACGTAAAATCAAACGTTCCTTCTTGGCTGCTCAAGATGTCCACGGCTCGAGCAGTGTCACAGACTGTAGCGAGACTGGAAGTCTGATGTTGCGTGTCCAACACGCTCAGTCAGTGCTGTCAGCTTTGGAAAACCTTCGAAGACGTGAAGAGCTCTGTGATGTAGTTTTGAAGGTTGCAGAAAGAGAAATCAAAGCTCACCGTGTCGTTTTAGCTGCGGTTAGTCCTTATTTCAATGCCATGTTTACGAGTGACCTTGTCGAGAGCAATCAAAACGTCGTGCACTTAAATAATTTGGATCCGCTGGCAGTTCACATGGCTGTGGATTTTGCTTACGTTGCGAAGGTCGACATTACGGTTGACAATGTACAATCACTATTGACTGTCGCCAGTTTGTTACAAGTTGAGACTTTGGTAGAAAAATGTTGTTACTTTTTAGAAAATGAACTGCACCCCTCTAATTGCCTTGGGATCAGGCGTTTTGCTGATAGTCATGGCTGCTTTGCGCTTGGCAAAAAAGCTTATGAGTATGCGATGCGGAATTTTAATCAAACGACACAATTGGAAGAGTTCTTTCAATGTACTTTCGAAGAAGTTCTTGAACTACTGAGTGAAGATGCACTGTATGTCCGCCATGAGGAGGAGGTTTATGAAGCTGCAGTGCAGTGGGTGAAGTACAACAAGGAAGACAGAATTCAAACAATTCCCAAATTAGCTGAAATAATTAGATTTCCTCTAATGGCCTGGGAATTCCTTGTGACTAAAGTTCTGGATGATGGATTCATTACAAGTAATGCTGAAGGCTGCCATCTATTTGAGGAGGCCAGGCTGTACCACCTGTCTCCTCAGTGTCGCAGCAACATGAATCAGCGCAGTCGATTGAGGCCACGGAAGCTGTATGGCCAAGCAGAGTGGATCTTTGTGGTTGGTGGAGAAACCAATCCTGGTAAGAAAATAAGTTGTTACACTGGGTGGGGGGGTCACTCCCCCATATACAGGCTATATGTGTCAGTGCCACTGTTATGGGTATGGTTTTCAAGCAGTTTAGTCTGGGATAGGGTTTAGAAATCTGAGAGTTTTGGTCTGGAATAGGATATAATTTACTGATCAGTGTACGACAAATTTAGTTTAGAATAGGAAATGAAACTTGGAAGCAAGAACTTCACATCCGGAATTCACATAAATGGAACTATCGATCCCTTAGCATATGTTGGACTATGATAGTAAAAGAGTTCTTAGAAAATAGCTAGTCTAGAATAATGCAGGGGCTTTTGATGTCTAGTCTAGAATAGGGTTACAAAATGCAGCTGAACTTGGTCTGGAATTAGGTAAGGGTTTCAGAGTCCCAGCAGCCACACCCCCACCCAAACATTTACAGAGTACCTCCCCCTCCCCACCCCCCCCCCCCCCCCCCTGGATATCATTGATCCTGAGTGGTGCTCAAACCCAAACCACTCAAATTATCATAAGTTCAACACTTATTATAAGGTCACTATGGCTCCCAATAGTTCAACAAGATGCATTTAAAATAGAAGTTCACTTGTAAAAGGTTTCAAATTGCATGTGTTGTCTTATCGTAGGTCGATGTACAGTTAAGACTGTGGAAAAATATAATCCTGCGTCTGACACATGGTGTGAGGTATCACCAATGTTGACACCGCGTCGAGGTCTGGGTTCTGCTATTTTAGAAGGCATCCTTTATGTTGTTGGTGGATCAGATGGTATTGCTGCTTTAAATCAGGTAATTTTTACTAATTTTAATCTGCCGTGTGCAAAAAGATGGCGACTGGTACATTTACCTATAATACTTTGTGCGAAAACCAAAAAAATGCTCATAAAAATGCACAGAAAAGCTCTAAAACCTTGAAACGCAGTATGAACAATGTTGTTTACAAGTATGGGGAAGAAGTTTGGAAAAACAAAGCTTTCTGTGAGCCACATGGGCTGTGTTAGGTTCGCAAGGTATTGTGGCCAATTTACCCCCACCGTCTTTTTTCTTGCGGAGGATTATGATGGCTACTTGTACTTGGAGGCAGCATGGAAGAGTGGTCAGAGCACTGGACTCAAAATCTGGAGGTCGCGGGTTCAAATCCATTCTGACCACTAGCTGGTATTGTCCTCAGTGTAGTCTCGAGTTCAACTCTTTGGCTATGTTTGTAAATAGCCAACTGGTCTGCCTCGTGCCAGTTGGGAATTTTAACCAGGTTAAGTTTATTTAAAATATTTCTCACTTACCACCACTTCCTACCTACATACCTCGGTTACATACTTATACACTTGCTTGCTACCCATGGTGATTGTCCCCAAACAGCAGTTTATTCTCGGCACTCTCTCTGCATTTCTACGCATGCACTCCCTATTTTGTCTCCTCAAATTTGCAACATTTTTAATCTATTGCATACAGGTAGAACAGTATGACCCCAGTTCAGACACATGGACTCCTACCACAAGTATGATTGAACACAGGAGTAGTGTTGGTGTGGGTGTCCTGGACAGCTTTCTGTATGCCCTGGGTGGGTACAATGGACAGACAACAGTCAACACAGTTGAAAGGTATAATCCACGCACTCAAGAATGGAACATGATCACTGAAATGAACACGGCACGAAGCATGCTTGGTGTGGCATCCCTGAATGGTCAACTTTATGCAGTTGGTAAGTTACTATAGTTAAGGAAGGGAAAGTTACCCTTAAGTAAGGAATGGCTGTTTGGGACATAAAATCTGAAACTAGATTTTAGCCCTGGCCTGGATTAATTTTTTTTTGTTTCAACAAACCATCTGGGTTACATGTACTTATTTCACCAAGTGCCTAATTTGAGATACTTTCATTTCTCCAGAGCAAGAGATATTTTATTATAGAAAATTAACACGTGTTAATTAAGGTATTGGAAATTAACACAACTTAAATTAAGGCGAAGTAAACGAAAAATTTCTTTCCAATTATAAAGGAAATTAATGCTAAAATTTCAAAATGAAGGAACGACACACAAAGAAACAGAACTTGTAGAGACAACAGGAACAAATTTATTGTAACACACTGTTAATAACTAAAGTTAACGATATCCAAAACCGAAACAAATCTCACTACTTCCAGTGTTCTTTTCAGCGCCAACGATACCAGTGGATCTCCATCCTGATAAAACATTGCTCAAAAAATTGAAATTAACGCTCCACTAAATTAAGGGCGCAGAAATTAATGCTCACAAAAATTAACGTGAATTTTCGAAATTCATGTTAATTTCATGAAGCGTTAATTTCCTATAATAAGGTAATAAGCATGTTTGAATTGTTATGTTTTTTTAACTCTTCGTCTTAGTCAATGCATGACTGGCTTTGTGCTTCACGTTGGGCCATGAATTGACAGGAAAATAACTTTGTTGATAACTTACAGCATGGACCTTATATTTTTGTTCTGAGGGAGCAGGGAATTGGTACATTGCTGAGAGCGCTCATCTTCTACCAGTGTGGCTGGGTTCATTTCACAGACCCACCATCAGCTTGTTGTTGGTTCTTGTCCCCGCTTTTCCGGGTTTTCTTGTTTTTCTCCCTCTACAAAAACCAACAATTGAAAAATTATGCCTATGCAAATTCCCATTTATTTTTATTTATCATTCAGTGCTTTTAATAAGATATTTTAAGTAGGTCAGTTGGACGCCGGGTCTTATTGAAAGCCCTGGTTATTGTTATTATTTTTATTTTTGTTGTTCTTATAGGTGGCTATGATGGTATGTCCGACCTCTCATCAGTAGAGCGTTACAGCAATCAGACAAATCAGTGGCAGTTAGTATCAGCAATGAAGACTTCTCGATCAATGGTTGGCGTGACAGTAGTGAACAGTCATTTGTTTGCAGTTGGTGGATGCAATGGGCAGAGTTTAGAAAGCGTCGAAATGTACAATCCTGAAACTGACATATGGACAATAGTTGCACCAATGAAACAGCCTCGCAGTGGGGTTGGAATAGCAGTTATTGATGGGCTGTTGTATGTTGTTGGTGGTTATAATGGAATGGAATCTTTAAACAGTGTGGAGGTTTTTCATCCACAGAAGGAACGGTGGACATCATCTACAAGTATGAAAACAAATCGACGGCGATTTGGATGTTGTTCGTAGCCAATTCTTATGCCATCTGCTAAAAAAAATTTGACTCTTTACAGGAGCTTGGTATTTAAATGACCACCTCTTTAGTTGTGAATTAAAGTTAATAGACATTGATTAGAATTTTCCACAGACATTGTGTTTGATGAGCTTATATTATCTTAGAAATTTTAATGAACACTGAATGAATGGAAACTTTACTTAAAAACAGTTAATAGTATCACTATAAAATACAATATATCTGTAAATTAACTGGTTTGTATTTTTACTGTGTGGGAGCCCAATAGAGTGTATTCACTCATTTGTCTGTCAGGGGGCCATATTGGTTTACCTAAGCAAAAGATTTTAATTCCTGGTGGGATGGCTTGGTACACCATTGAATATGGCTGCCATTTCTTTGCTTTGGAACACCAATATTGCTGCCGTGACGTCATGCTCTATGCAGAAAGGCATCTCTATAAATATAAAAGATTGTTCCAAAGAAAGACACCTGTTAGTAAAGCTTTTCTTCAGGTAATCAGTTTTTATCTGTCAGTAGAACCAATTTTGTTTTGTGTCAGAAATATAAGATGGGAGAAAAATAGCCCTGACTTGCAAAACAGCTTTCCTCCAAAATGCACTATTATTTATTACACCTGAAGTTATTATATTATTTTATTTAATTGTACTGTATTATGGTAATTAATGCATTGTCGAGTTTGGTACCTTAACTTTTTTCACGAGACGTTGTTACTACACTGTATGTAGAACCAAGGTTAGCCTGTTGCAGGGCCTCAGTTTGTGCGGCTGTTGTGCCGGACAAGCTAGGAAAAAGTGAGGGAGGGGGCTCTCTTTCCTTTGCAGATCCCCCTCGCTCCCTTTTTATCACTCAATTTCATACCACCAACCGAGAACCTGGAACAGGCTAAACCACCTTGAAAGTGATGTATATAAAATTGCACAACTGGCCAAAGTACAATTTAAAGCTCCGAAACAGGACATAATTTCCCTTCTCCTATAATTAATCTTCTTCAGACTATAATTTCAGAAAGTCATAAAAAATTAATATGTCTCTGAACCTGTCATTATGGTTTTCGAAATAATCGGCATTGTAACATTGTATTGATTATTTATTCACAATAAATAGTGGACATCAAGAAAATAATCGGTTCATAAAATGTATAAGTCCTGTTTTAGCGCAACTGCTCACACCATGATGGTGTAATAACTTACCGAACATTGTTTCCCTTGAATTTGCTTCATGTAAGTCAAACACTATAATTTTATTCCCACCCCCCAATTTTCTGAACAAAGTTTTGTTTCACTTGGAAGTTCAAGAAATGGGGATTCCACTGTATTAGACTCTGAGCAGCTCCTGTTTATTTCCAGTCTGTGAAGCATGAAGCGAGAAAAAATGCCCTCGCAAAAATTGGGGACAAGGCGAGCAGAGGTGATGCGCAAAAAATGCACCTGCTCGCCTCATCGCCAATTTTCACACGGTCATTTTTTGGGGGGCTTCACGCTCGATGGACTGTTAAAAAGTAGGGGCTGCTCGTAGCTTACTGTATTGTGTGGTTCCAGAGAATATCCATACCAATTGAGCTTCATACAGTTTCCTTGGGGCTTTTGGCCTTTGAGAGCCCCTCACCCAATTTCCAATCTCTTCTGTGGGGGTAGTATGGATATTTTTTGGAACCACATATTACAATAAAGGCCATCATCAACAAAGTTAGCAACGTTGACAATGAATTTTATTCAAATTTACTTATGCTACAGCAGCTGTTTTGATTTTTGGACATGAAAACAAAGCATACAAAAAATTAAGTCACCACCTTTATAATGGGTGCTAGAAGCAATTTCAAACAATGTCAGACTATAGAGTGCCTTCCAGTGACTTTACAGTAATAATTACATAGTACAAGAAATAATTATATGTGTACACGATTTTGCTAATTTCAACTGGTTCACAAGACTACAGCAGCCCCCTTTTTTCTTAATCCATCAGGTGTGAAGTGGAAAAAAATGCCAAGATTTTTTTTCCACTTCATGTTTGACGGACTAAGAAAAAAAGGGGCTGCCCATAGTCTAAACAAGACATGCCCTATATAGCAATTAAGTTGCTGTCTTTCACCCAATCAAGTTTAATGCCATAATTATTTTGGCTTACTCAGAGTTAACTACACTCAATGATTCCACCCATGAAGGGCTTGAAATAAACTTGAATTCCACCTTCAACTTCGGCAATCAGCTCTCCACTTCCCTTGCATGGAGCAGTTGCCTGCTCATCTTGGTTTACTTTCTTATGATTTATTCAGCAGATGATTTGTCCAAGCGGGCATGAAAAGTTGCCAGGCAAATCTACTTGTTCCAGACAAACAGAACGCACATTTTCAAGCCCTGCCCATTACACTCCATGGTAGATAAGGACGTGTGCTGTGTCTCTGATCAGTTGTTAATCAAGCTGGAAAATTTTTAAACTCAGCAACAACAAATCAGATACAATGTACTTATCTTGGAAATGCTATGTCACAAGTGTTGAATACAAATGTATTTTGGGTTAAATGTCATACGTGAACAGCAAAGGAAGACTCTTAATGCATGCCGAGAGAGACACCAGTGTAGTGTCACGGATTTGAGTTCCAACTTGGTTTATTACACTCTGCAAAAGTGATCAGCTCTACGAGATCACTGAATCTAGCTATACATGTCATCTGAAAAGCACCGCTTTATATTATTACTAAAAAAAGGCATTAATATGTGCCAATAATTATGTGATGTTTACAGACTTGTGCATAATTATCATCTCAAAAAAAAAACTAATAAAATTGGTGAGGACACAATAAGATTATTGTAATTTCCTACACTGGAATGGCTAACCATGAAAGACTGGTAATAAAACAAGTTCCAGCAGGTTACTCAAAAAGTAGGCTCCAACTAAACACAACTCAGCTCCAGAGAAACAGCTAGGAGATGAGCACCCAATTCTCGCTCGCTTATCCAGCACTCTCTCTTTTCTTACTAAGACTGCCCTTACTTCCTCCTGAGCTGCTCAGGAATTACTGAAGTTAGCAACAAAAAGAAAACCGTTTTATGAGCAGTTCTCTTGTGATTGACCTTCATGATTAAATCACGACTGGAAAGTACAATCAAAGTAAGTTAAAGATTGCAATTTCCATGTTCAAGACAACTACCATTACTTGCTGTGCAGATACATCAAGAATTTCATAGAATACCGAACTTTTTACTATGTGAGTGATGGATCCATACTTGTATGCGTTGTGGTTTCAATATTATTTATTAAATTTTTCAAACCAGTTTGATTTTTTTCCTTTTGTTTCAGATTATGATTATGAATACCAGATAATGAAAAGAAAAATCCAACTTGTACATGATGAATTTAAACCACAACATTCGCAAGTTGAGGGCTGGTTTGAAAGAACAACCCTGGCACTGCCCTTTGGGCACCTAGACCTCTCTGCTGGATCACCACTGCTTTAATCTCTTTACATGTACTTGAAACTAATAATGAAAAATAGATTTACAAGGAAACAAATTAACAATTAAACAAAAGAAACCAACAGAAAATTACCTAATTGTCTTGGAAAATGAAACCACAAATAATCCAGTACTAAATGGATTATTCCCTGTTAAATTGTCATACAATAATTCTCATTTTACGTCAAGTGTTTCAATGTTAGTTCCACCACATTATTTCTGATTTTTCAGTTGGTTTGAAAGCCAGTCAAGTCCTTCATATAAACCATCTCCACTTGTTGCACATGTGGCTTGAATGTACCATTGGCGATTTCGTAAGTTGTGCAGGCCAAGCTTGTCTGTAATTTCAGCAGCATTCATTGCATTGGGTAAATCCTGGAAGAAAACATTGGTAATTTTGTTTAACAAAGGGCAAAAAAGATTGCAATGTCTTTCCTGATGGCAGTCTAGACTGGCTCCAACACAGACACATTTACTAAGATAGAGAGTTGGTCCCAACAGTGTCACTCATAGGGTCATGTGCTACGAAAGCAAGTTTAAATAAACACAATAAAACGCTAGAATGGTAACACTGAGTTGTAACAGCATTTTACCTGGCTCGCAATTCATCAAGGTTGTGGAACAACATTGGGTTCACTGTGTCAAGTGCAAACAGGAAAATTGTCACAAGGCTAAGTTCAGTCAGGTGGAACAAGCTTCATCACTTGCATATTTTGCAACCTTGACTAAACGCAAGTGTCTCTTTATCAGATGTGGTTCTTTGCATTAAGGCTGGTTTTCATATGTCGGCAAAATCCCAGATGATCGGGGATTTCACTGTTTCCCGGCCATCCCAGATTTTCCCGTACATCGGCAAAATCTGGGATCTGGCTCACCTTGATCGGCAATGACAGACGCCATTTTTAGTTGTGAGGGGCGGTAAGAGACTGGAGCTAAGCAATGAAAAGATTGGTAATGAGTTTAAAGACTCTCTGTCGACCGGCATACATTGCGAGCGTTTGTTATTGTTTTGATTCTGTCGCTAAAGAAAATCGTTTGAAAATAAAAAACGATTTGAGGCATTTGGCGACCTAAAATAAAATTTGTCGGTAGAAGAGTAATAAAATGTTTGCTTTTGAGGTTATTTGATTAAGAACTACTTCATTTTGAAGTTATGACCTTGCGCTGTGGGGTCACAAACTACAAGCTCTGGTCGCCGTACGCGTCATTTGAAAACAACTCAATATATACTAAATTTGGTTTTTATTTGCTTTCAGAAGCATACAGAATATATATACAGTACTGAGTGTGCTTAAAATACTTTCCAAGCCAACATGTAGAACAAGAGCAATTAATATTTCTTGGCGATTTCCATACCACGGGTTGAAATCCCTGCGGAGTTTGTTCCGATAACTGGTCACGTACACAATTTCAAATATTTTCAGCTCGATATTTTTTTGTAATAAAGGGTTGCCATTACAAGGAGGAAACACAGCAAAGAAAGCACTTGACATCAAAATAAATTTCAAATGATCTCCTGAAAGCTAACCTGGTACTGGAAGGATCTACTGGCAATGCGAAGGGAAATAAATATCTGAATAATTCAGCAGCGATTCAGTGTCACGCACTGCAACAAACGGGAGCATTTTCCCCTTCTTTCTTGTTTCCGAGGGCATCTTTTTTGGCTCTCCACTGATTCCTGGCAGATTTTCTCTAATAAATCTCTTCAGAAGAGGTTCTGGTCAAAGTCAAGGCCTTCCACCGGCGGTTCCTTGCACCCGCCATGCATGACCAACACCGCATCGCGTACCGGCCGTTGTTTAGCTTCTCACACATGTAACAAACAAGCAACTTACGACGAAATATTCGCCTCAATGTAAAGAATGATAATCAATATTTTCATTAATAGCAATAACTGTTGAAAAGTCGCGACAGATTCCTCGGATAATAAAGGATTGAAGAGCGAAATGATCCACAACTCAACAATGCAGGTTTCGTAGCCCACGAAACCTCGGGCAAGGCGCGCAATGTATGCCGGTCGACAGAGAGTCTTTAAACTATCGCCGACGTCCCCGACACTAAGAAATGGATGATCGCCAACCATCGCAGAAATCTGGGACGCGTCGGGAAAATAGAAACGCTCCTGATTCTGCGGATTTGACCCTGACCATCCCAGACGATTGGGGATATTTACAATTTTGAGTTTTCATTAGTCGGCAAAATCTGGGACGGTCTGGGATTTTCCCGACATATGAAAACCAGGCTTTAATGTAAAGAGATATAACTTAACTTTAGCTTTAAATCTTGTATTTTTGTATATTTCAGTATCTTAAACACTACACTGGAACACTGCAAGGTTTTTTTTTTTATTTTTTATTTTTACTTTTTACTAGGGCCTGTTGATAACAACTAAAATGGTTGCAGCTTGGAGGGTTGCTTTGAGAACAGTGGAAGTCATATGGGATAAGGTCAGAAATAAAGGAATTAGTCTTTAAAATGAGTGAACAAATAATGGCATCCTTTTTGGGGCAAAACCCAGAAACTTAACACAATCTTAATGACTTCCTGAGGGGATGGGGGGGGGGGGGGGGGGGGGAGGGAGGAGGCGGTTTCCAAACCTTAACACATTCGCACATCTTATCGTGTTAATAAGTATAGGGTACATGATGATTGTACAGAATTTTGCATATCTTTCTATTTCATACCTGTTTGTTCGCGAAGACTAGAAGAGTAGCGTCTCTAAGTTCATCTTCATTCAACATCCGGTTCAATTCTTCTCTAGCTTCACCAACTCGCTCTCGGTCATTACTATCCACTACGAAGATAAGACCTAATAACAAACAAACCAGAAGAATAAACGCAAATGTTAGAGCAAGCACACAAAGAAGGTGCAAAAAGAGATTGTTACTATCATTACGATATTGCACAATATTTCAAATGTTCAAGAACCGGCATCTATACCTTGTGTATTTTGAAAATAGTGCCGCCAAAGTGGTCTGATTTTGTCTTGACCGCCGACATCCCAAACAGTGAAGCTTATGTTCTTGTATTCCACTGTTTCTACGTTAAAGCCTAGGAGTACAAGTTTGAAATTAAGTCAAGAAAACAACTGATTTGAATATTAAAAGCAAACTGTCATGGCGTCCCAACAGAGTCTCTTCGAGTCATTTTATACATACCAATTGTAGGTATCGTTGTAACGATTTCTCCAAGCTTCAGCTTGTAAAGGATGGTAGTTTTCCCAGCAGCATCCAGGCCAACCATTAGAATTCTCATGTCCCTCTTACCAAAGAGGTTCTTGAACAGTGAAGCAAAGGCACCCATGTTTTAGAACTTGATTTATCCCTCTTCGAAACCAAAGCTGAAAACGCGAGAAGATGTTAGGATATAGTGAGCCGATATAGCCTGCAAAGCAGCTTAATATGATGTGAGAAATATGCCTACACAATTATTTCATTTACCTTAAAAATAAAAGGTATATAAATCGCAACTACACGCAAAATCTGCCCGGCGAAAACTCGACACGTCGGTGAATCCGCCGAAAGCTCGTTCCCAGGACCAGGGAGCTAATCGTTTCTCCAAGACCTTGGAGCCTGGGCGCTACAATTCCGGAAATTCCGGGACGGGAAGCGAATGGAACGGCAGGAATTTTCCCGGAATAAATTAAAATTCCGGAATTTTTGGACAACCTCGCGAGTAATGTAACAGCTAGCTACAATCTTGGACAGAATAAAAAGAGAAATTAGACCCCCCCCTCCCCCCGAATCAATGATGAATCGCTGCAAAAACCAAAACGCGCCCATATCATTTTCCCATCATTGAAATTGGGGGGAGGGGTGGTCCTAATTTTTCATTTGAATTGTCCAAGATTGCAATCTTGGACAGAATAAAAAGAGAAATTAGACCCCCCCTCCCCCCGAATCAATGATGAATCGCCGCAAAAACCAAAACGCGCCCATTTTCCCATCATTGAAATTGGGGGGAGGGGTGGTCCTAATTTTTCATTTGAATTGTCCAAGATTGTAGCTGCACTGAAAAAATAAAATTATCTTCCTCGCTTAAAATATTGTTCGTTTTAACTTCAAAGTTGTCGAAGCAAAAAAGAGGCAAAAGAGTCTGGCATGGACAGTTTCATGGAATCGCATGCACTTCGTATTCTTTCTGGTGTGCAATGCAATGACTGACATGACACGCTGTGGGTCCAGATGTGTAAAAAAACCTGTCTAGTTTATTGATCAACAGCTTTATTAATGGCGGCAGGGGAGGAGGGGTGGGGGGGTGGGGTAAAGTCTGAACCTCCCACTTCCTGTATCTTCTACTCCTGTTTCCCATACCTTTTACTCCCACTTCCCACCCATTTCCAGTGGTTCCCTCCTCTTTGTCCCATTTCTGTTGCAAAATAATGGAACGTTGCAAGATTTTTCTCAATTTCTCCCAGTTCCCACAACCTTGGGAATCTTGCTCCCACCCTTTCTTCTCTCTTCTCCCATCACCCACCCTATCCCTACCCACTTTATTGGCTGGGTTATTGTAAAATACAAATGACCAAGCCCTCAGGTTGTTCAATGGATGGCACCATCTAATCATGTCAAATATATGGTGCCATCCACCCATCTATCAATCAATCCAGTGAGTGTATTTTGTTTCATTACCTTTATCCACTAGATAACTACTTTTCATGTGCAATTAGGGCCTGTAAAAATTTGAAAAATCAGTTGCACAGGTCACAAAAATAATTATAGCATGGCCGATAGCATGGGACTCATTGGTACAGGTGCTTATTAATCATTTTATTTTCCATGCAAGCATAACTTTGAGTAGACTTCAATATGTAGGGGGTTTTTTTAAACCAACTAAAGAAAAATAAGGGAGGGGCTGTGGTGTAATGGTTAGTGGACTCCTGATTGAGTCGTCTGGCTGGGGCCCTGGGTTGCGTGCTCTTGGTAAGACACTTTTCTCTCTTCGTGCCTCTTCACCCAGGTGTATAAATGGGTACTGCTGGCAAATTTAATGCTGGGGGGAACCTTGCAATGGACTAGCATCCCATCCAGAGGGAAACTGGAATAAGCTCCAGCCTGATGGGCCACTTGGCTTGAATGCTGACTTCACCCTTTTACTTACCTGAAGAGAAAAATTAATACAGCTAAGGACTGATTTAAATGGGTCCGGGGATATCTCGCCAATGAGTAATGAGTAATGAATGGCTAGCCAGTTGATTACTCATTAAGCCTGTTCCAGGCTAAGCTCTCGTTAAACTCACGCTAAGTTTACACTAAACAATCATAGTGAGGTAAATATTAACTGCAAGAACACTGACAATGAGTTTTATTAGAATTCATTTAGTGTATGTAGTCTTAACAGCCGGACACAAGGCAAGTCAGATTTTTAATATCATTTTGACAACTTTTGTCAGGCATTTGTAAAGATCACTCACTGTTTGAACTTCACAAGACAAGAAACATATACATAAGATTTGACTAAAGCATCAAGCAATGTTTGAATTCTAAGCCTCAAGTTCAATTACTTTAATACCCTTTTGTCTGCTGCAGGATAAATGAACATCAGAGATTTGCATTGTACATCATTCTGATTAAAAGTCATCAGAATTTAGACTTTCCTGTGTGGATTGAAATCACTTAGTGTAATCTTGTAAAGCATTTATAAGTAAATAAAATCAGATAAAAATGGCAGCAAAGTGCATTGTTTTTTGATATATGTTTGTTAAATCAACAAAAGAAAGATTTTAACAATTTTTCACAAAATTCTGTCAATATGGTTCAGAGCCACCTTATTTTTTTAAAAAATAAGTTAGCTCTAAACCCTATCGACAGAATTTTTAAAAAATTTGCAGAAGTGTTTCTTTTGTCAACAAAAATAATCAAAAACAAAACCTTTCACTGAGTAGTTTTTAAGTTATTAGCCTCAAAAGGTGAAATAAAGGGTATCTTTGAGCTCTTCCGACATTGCCATGGCAACATATCTTGACATCATAGGAGCTTAATTTTTTCATAGGCTATACCTACACAAATTTGTACTAAAAGTTATTCTTCAGAATCATTAAAGTAGCTGCAAGAGAGTGCACAAGATGGGAATGTGTAAACCACTTAAAAAAAAGAGAGAAAACACCAAAATAAAGTATGACTGACAAATATCTAATTCTTTTAACGGCTGATGCATAACGATAAGGTCCTGTTGGTTAGGAAAACAACAGCCTTGTTCAGATACTGTTATTATCAGCTTTAGAAACATTGTGTCCTATGACTAAATCAGGGCAAAAAAGTCTAAGCCAGTTTAAAATTCAAATTCTGCCTTTCAAAATAACTGCATACAAAATAATCCATATTTTGGTTTTAGTTTTTTATTTGCCTTACATGGAAAAAAAGTTGGGCTTAAGCATGTGACTTGCTTGTCCTTGGACCTTGCACTGCAGATCTAGTGATAATTCCACAGAATGATGTTAAACTATCATGAACTTTTGTCTATTAACTTAACAATGAATGCGGCAAAACTGACCCTAACCCTTCCAAAGATACGCAAGAAGTACTGAAATTAGCACAAAAAAAGCATTTTATACGCAGTTCTCATGTAACTGATCTTCACGATTAAATCAAGACTGAAAAGTAAAATCAAAGGAAGTTAAAGATTGCAATTTCCATGCATTAACATGTGACTTGCCGCGTCTGTGGAACTTACACTACAAATACTTGATAGAAGCACAATGTGTAATTATAAAAATGCTACAATGTATAATAAACTTTTCAATACAGGAGTAGTGGATTGTATGATGTAGTTTCAATTATTAAAGAGTGATTTTATTTAACCTGTGAAACAACATCTAAGAACTAGTGAGTAACAGTCAAAACAAAACAAAACAATAGATTTAATGTCTAATAGTGCGCAATTGTGTAATAACTATTTCACAGGTTAGGTAAAATCACTCAGTTTGATTTTTATTTCCAAGGCTGTGCTCTATGAAAAATTACAAGTAGCTCAAAGGTTCCAAACTATGAGATCCAGGGTGCCCAGCATAAAGCTTATATGAAAGAAATAAGATTATCTGGTCGCCCAAAGGCAAAAGTTAGTCGCCTGAGGCCCCGGCATGCCCTTAGAGCACAGCCCTGGTTTCCTTTTGTTTCAGATTATGATTACGAATACAAGACAATGACCCAACTGCATTTTTTTGGCCCTTTGGATCCCGCTACTGCTTTCACCTCTTTACACATACTTTTAATTAACAATGAAAAATCCTTCATAAGAAAAAGGATGGCGGCAGTACATTTGACCACAATACCTTGCAAACCAAACATAGCCAATACATATGGCACATAGAAAGCCATGTTTTTGGGAAATTCTTCCCGTACTAACAACATTGTCCATGTTGGGTTTAAAGGTTTTAAAGCTTTTCGGCGCATTTTCATGAGTGTTTTTAAGGTTTTCAGGCACTAAGCACTACAGGTAAATGAAACAGTCACCATCGTTTTTTGTACAGTGGATTGACTTACAAGAAAACAAAATTAATTAACAATTTATTAAACACATGAAAACAACAGAAAATAACCTAATTATCTTGGAAAATAAAACCAGAAATAATCCGGTACTAAATGGATCATTCCCTGTTAAATTGCCATACGATATTATTGTATGTCAAGTGTTTCAATGTTAGTTCCACCACATTACTTCTGATTTTTCAGTTGGCTTGAAAGCCAGTCAAGTCCTTCATATAAACCATCTCCACTTGTTGCACATGTGGCTTGAATGTACCATTGGCGGTTCCTCATGCCATGCAGGCCAAGCTTGTCTGTAACTTCAGCAGCATTCATTGCATTGGGTAAATCCTTAAAGGCAACAAGCATAATTAAATTATGAGAACAAAATGCAAACAAGATTGGCAGGTTTGACTGATTCCAACGAATGATGCAGGTTTCGCCCCCAACCGAGTTCGCACCCACCAAGTTCGCTCCCTACCTTTTTCGGGTTCGCCCCATTGATCACTAACGTAGTCACACTTTTCTCACGCTTAAAGAACGAGAAATATTCTAGATAGTAAGCGTACTTGGGAGCGAACACAGTAAGTGTACTCTGAAAGTTGGGTGCGAACTCGGACGGTGTGAACACGATTGGGAGCGAAACCTCCTGCTACCATTCCAACACAGACACCTTCCTCCTCCCTAAGATAACCAGTGTCAATTAGAGGGTGGAGAGACTAGAAAGTTACCAGTAGCTCTTGATAACAAAACGTTCTAAATGCTGCAACAAACCAAACTCGAAAATAAGCCGAACGCTGGATTTAGATTTTAAATTTTGTGTTTATGCATTGTCATTGTTTTATTGTACGGGGGTGGGGGGGGGGGGGGAGCTAGAACCGTGGGGACTTATAAGCAGGGGGGGCTTAAAACCCCGGTAAATGCACAATAGCCTAAACCCAATACCATCCAAACCTTAGAACTACATGATGTTGATTGTACGATCGAGACAGAATTTTAGCAATTTTTCTATTTCATACCTGTTTGTTCGCGAAGATTAGAAGAATAGCTTCTCTAAGTTCATCTTCACCCAACATTCGGTTCAATTCATCTCTAGCTTCACCTGCTCGCTCGCGGTCATTACTATCCACTACGAAGATAAGACCTAATAACAAACAAACCAGAAGAATAAACGCAAATGTTAGAGCAATGACACAAAGAAGGTGCAAAAAGAGATGGTTACTAAAACCGGCATCTTTACCCAGACGTAGACTTCTCGTTACCTTGTGTATTTTGAAAGTAGTGCCGCCAAAGAGGTCTGATTTTGTCTTGACCGCCGACATCCCAAACAGTGAAGCTGATGTTCTTGTATTCCACTGTCTCTACGTTAAAACCTAGGAGCACAAGTTTGAAATCAAGTCAACAAATTGATGTGAGCAATGAATTATATACACGCGATTGGGCAAACTGTCATCATTTTGGCGTCCACAACGAGTCTCTTCGAATCGTGTTATTACATACCAATTGTAGGTATCGTTGTAACGATTTCTCCGAGCTTCAGCTTGTATAGAATGGTAGTTTTCCCAGCAGCATCAAGGCCAACCATTAGAATCCTCATGTCCTTCTTACCAAAGAGCCCACTGAATAGTTTGGCGAATACACTTCCCATGTTTCAGACCTTGATTTATCCCTTCTCGAAACCAAAGCTGAAAACGCGAAGAGATATTACGATATAGTGACTCACAACAGCCTACAAACAAGCTTAGTAAGATGTGAGAGATATACCAAAAGAATGGTTTCGTTTACCTAAAAATAAAGGTTTAGAAATGGCGAACTACACGCAAAATCAGAGTCGCTCGACACGTCGTTGAATCCGCCAAAATCTCGTCCCAGGACTAGTCGGTTGTATTAGGTGTCGGAGGCTTGGCACGATTACAAGCGTACCTCCACCTGTCCCTCCACCTTCCACCTTAACCCTTACCCCCACCTAACCCTTACCCCACCACCCTCGAGAGAACTGCGATACTTAAAAAAGTTCGGAAAACTGAAAAACTCTTTTTACAGTTTGATATTATCGCATGCACTTGGCATTCTTTACGTAGACAGCAGAAAACAGTGCGGCGTTGAAGGTTCAGACCTTCAAACAGGGATCGAAGGGTTGATAGTTGGGGTAGGGCAATTTTAGTGTTCAACAGCTTTTTTGGCAGGGTTGCAGTAAAAAAAAAACAAATAATAACAAGGTTGTTCAAGGTATGTAGCCATCCCAGGCCCTTAGCCAGGATTTTGCAGGGGGGGAGGGGTGCGTATGAGCGCCTCCGACGCGAAATGTTCCCAAGAAAATTTTGAAAAAATGGGTTATCTGAGGCCTCGTTTCGTGCGTTTTGAAGACAGTTTGTTAGGAAACAAGCCATATAAATGTGAAGGTAGCAAGGACAATAATTCTGGTACATTTTTAAATTCAAAACGTAGTTTTAGAAACCGAACCTTGTAAACAAAATTTACAATTTATTTAACAATTACGGCAGTTCTTTTAAAGAAAGACTGGAAAAAGATAGATATCTTTATTTCGGTGTCAAATGGTAATAATTAACAATTAGACCCGTAGCCCGCAAGGGCTACGGGTCAATAGCCCATGAGGCGAAGCCGAATGGGCTATTGACCCGTGGCCCTTGAGGGCGAAGGGTCTAATTGTTTTAGTATCACCCAACTAGTCGGACAGATAAGCAATAATAAAGTTAGCAAATGCAAGTTGAAAAAAGATTTTTTGGGGAATAAAACGAAAGAAAGCGTCACGAAATTTCGCTACTTGAGGACTATTAGTAATAGTCCTCTAGTAGCGTAGCCAATCAAAATGCAGGATTTGCATTAGTCCACTTGTTGGGTGATACTAACATAAATTAGCCAGAGTCGGTTTGCCGACTATGAACGGCATTAGTTAGAATGTATCATTAAAATTAACCTAGAATCACACAATTTGGTCAAAAATATGCCACACGAATCTTCAAATGGTGGTGGACCCATTAAATGTAAATAGACGAAGTACAGAAATACCATTTCCCTTTTTTATTCATTTATTTATTTTTATACTTTTTTTCACAAGGAGCGGACTTCGAAGGCTCGTGGGGGGGGGGGGGGGGTGCAGCCGCACCCCCCTGGCTACGGGGGCATGCATCCTATTCCATCTTTCAGGGATTGGGGAAGGTATCTTCCCAAGACCCTCCTCAAGTTTTGTTTTCTTGCTTCGCTCACATTCGCCATTTTCACCCTGGCACGGGTTACTGCACAATAGACACTTTTGCCTTAAGTTTGGCATCTCAGCAGAACGCAACTCTCATCAAAACAGGCTTAACAATCGCAGTGAGGTAAATTTTAACAAGAACATTGACCATGAGTTTTATTACAATTCATTTAGCGTATGTAGTCTTAACAGCCAGACATAAGCAAGTCAGATTTGATATCAAGACCAAGTTTTTAAGGCTTTCACAGAGCAATTCTCAAACGACTTTTCACAGTGATATTGATCACTTTTGCCAGGCATTTGACTTTTACAACTTGTGAAACATGCTACCAAAGATTGCGCAAAATTACACTGCACTTTCCACTGCTGTAAGAAACATGTTCATCAGAGATTGACATTGTACATCAGGCCCTGGTGGATAACGCTATCCACCAGATCAACTACCAGATAAACTTCTATCCGGTGGATACCACAGTTTGTTTTAACACTACAGTATGTCTTATCCACTGGATAATGATTAATCCAGTGGAGAGTGTTATCCACCCTTTGAACAACCATGGCCAAGATAACTTTATTGTGGTAAGAAGTCATCAGAAAAAACTCTACTTAAAAAAAGAAAACACCAATAAAGTATGTACAGAAGCGAACTGACAAAATAATATCCAGATCCTTGATGTTTAATGTATTCCTTTAACGGATGATGCAAGACGATAAGGTCCTGTATGTTATGAAAACCACAACCTTGTTCAGATACTGTTATTATCAGGTTTAGAAACATTACTGTCTTAGCCTGATTCTGACTAAATCAGGACAAAAAATCTAAGCTAGTTTAAAATTTAATATCTACCTTTCAAAATAACTACATACAAAATAATCCATATTTTAGTTATATTTTTATTATTTGCTTTCCATGGAAAAAATAGTTTGGCTTAAGCATGCGACTTGCCTTTCGTTGGACCTTGTACTGCAGATCTAGTGATGACTCCACAGAATGTTTTAAAACTATCATGAACTATTGTCTATTAACTTTACTATTTGTAGTGTTATTGTACAACAATGAAAACAACAATATGGTGTTGGGAAAAATGCTCACAGGTTGAATTGTCTTCTGCTGTCAATTACTAAATTACTGACAGCACAAGGCACCAACACAAAGCAATATTTTCTTGGAAAATAAAGCAGCGAAACTTTTAACTAGGTATGTGCAATAAAAGAGTAGATTCAATGCCACTGGATTGCTTTTTGTTTCCTCTGCTAGCTGTCTTTATCATGTGTGACTGGTGTTGGATTAGTCAATAGTTCCACCACATTATTTCTGATTTTTCAGTTGGTTTGAAAGCCAGTCAAGTCCTTCATATAAACCATCTCCACTTGTTGCACATGTGGCTTGAATGTACCATTGGCGATTTCGTAAGCTGTGCAGGCCAAGCTTGTCTGTAATTTCCGCAGCATTCATTGCATTGGGTAAATCCTGAAAGACAACAAAAACTGTCAACAAAGTGGGAATAAAATTGCATGATGGTGAGATGGTTATAGCACATATCGGTATGCAAAAACAACACTTTTTTGAAAGAATTATTAGGATTAAGCCCAAACATTTCACATTCAAAACATCACACCATGGAATTCCCCCCTTGTTAGTCTGTTAGCTGTTACAGTCAGCAACACAGTGCGACATCACCAGTATGGAATTAGAGACAGCACTCTTAATAAGGACAGAATGAGAGTACAACAAGAGTGGACTGCACTCTATAAATGCTAAATAATTTCCTTCCTAATTTTTTCTTTAGTTTACATCTCAGGGCTTCAAATAACTAATGGGCAGGCGACAGTCACATTGTCTGGTCAAATGTGTTTTGCTCAGACATAACCCGTTTTTGGCTGGTCAAATCAAAACAATCTTAAGCCCTGCAAAAGTGACTCCAGCTAGCATCGTGCTTAAATATAAGACAAGTTACATACTCAAGTAAACCTATTTCACCAAAAAAAAAAACAAAATAAATCCAAGTTGGATTGGCAATGAAAGTTACAAGTTAATAGATTTACTCCTCTTTTTTGTGGAAGCAGCATCGCATTCATACATGGAATTCAACATACAACCGCAACATTTGGTTAAATCCCGCAAAATCTCTTCCTTTGGCTATCGCTGTATGGCTTTTACATTACTGAACTCAAACATGCAAAATTTGTGACGGTTTTAATAGATTTCGTATTAATTAATGATAACAGAAGCCAACTAAATTGTAAACATATAACAAGAAACATTAAACTCCTAAAAAAAATACAAGTTTAATTCATATCTTCTGAGTTTCGAAATTCAGCAGCAATGTTTCTTTTAAATGTGTTGGGTGATTTTAAGTAAAATCATTACTGCTTGCTGTCTTTCTTCCATAAAGAACCAAATGCCTGATTCCCTCTATGGTGCGTTTAGTGTCTTCAATCACCACAGACAAAGTTATTTGGTAATTTGGCGTGGAAATTTTAACAACTGAACAACAAACATTATGCAATTGATTGAAGAAAGTACTTTGCGAGGTTTTTTAGCTAACCCTAAAATACATCTCAACAACAATTTGTTCGCTTCTTGCATTTGTTTGTATCAAATGATACGCATGTTGTTCTCGCCGCAGTAGCACTTTCCAATAGCGGTAGGCACGCTGATTTGTGGTCGCGACTTGATGCGATGTGCAAATTTGCAACTAAACCACTACTCTGTCTAGTTTTATATTCTTCTCTGTTGAGAATACGAATAATGTCCCTCGTGATTTATATCACTTAGATCAAAGCCTGGTAATCCAAGTATTTGTCCAATCAATAGCCAAGTCTGACCGGACATTGTCCATTGACCACCCGTTATTCGAAGCCCTTCACCTAAGAGCTAATTACAACAGGAACATTGCCCAAGTAACAAGTTTCCTAGGTCAAAGCCGAAAAATAAGTCTCAACTAGGTTGGGCTACCTGTGGCTAGAGGCACATCCCACACAGAATTCCATTTATAGCAAAATTGTATGCATACTTTTATTATGACCCAAATTGTTTAAAAACAATTCTCTTGCCACTGCCTCGGCCTAACTCACGACTTTTATACTAAAACACCATACATCAGGTCGTTCCATAGCCACTAACGACAAGGCGAAATTCATTTTATAAAAGCAAATGGGGTCGTGTTATAACGCTTCACAAATTATAGAGAAAGCAAAAGAACAATATTGAGATTATTCCATAGGAATTATAAATGATCCAACCTGTATGTCACAGTCCACAACAAGAGAAATCTTATAACAAAACGTGGTAAACTGCGCACTAGAGTTTATTGGGTTCACTAAAAGGCCTGACCAAATTGGCGGAAATATAGCTGCAAACACGATTCAAATCACATTTCACCGGTCTGCACTTGCTTTATTTATTATAAGAATTGGTAGCACTACTTAACTAATTACAATAGGCAATATTTAAACATGTACTTCGTAGGTAGAAATGCTGTTCTCCTTTATCGTAACTTTTTTAGGCTTACCTGTTTGTTCGCGAAGCAAAGAAGAATGGCATCTCTAAGTTCATCTTCATTCAACATCCGGTTCAATTCTTCTCTAGCTTCGTTGATCCGCTCGCGATCATTACTATCCACTACGAAGATAAGACCTAACAACACATGCACCAAAAGAATTAACAAATGTTAAAAACGTTAAACAAAGTAAAACGAAAAACGATGGTTACCGGCGATATTGCACAACAACATTTCCGGCAACTTGCCTTGTGTATTTTGAAAGTAGTGCCGCCAAAGTGGTCTGATTTTGTCTTGACCGCCGACATCCCAAACAGTGAAGCTTATGTTCTTGTATTCCACTGTCTCTACGTTAAAACCTAGGAGTACAAGTATATCAGAAAACTGTAAGTCGAGCAATAAAGGAAATGGCAACACGCGATGGAACAAACTGTCATGGCGTCTCCAAGAGCCGCCGTGAACATACCAATTGTAGGGATCGTTGTAACGATTTCTCCGAGCTTCAGCTTGTACAAAATCGTCGTTTTCCCAGCAGCATCAAGACCAACCATGAGAATTCTCATCTCCTTCTTGCCAAAGAGGCCACTGAATAGTTTGGCAAATACACCTCCCATGTTTCAGAGTTTATCGCTACTTGACGAAACCAAAGCTGAAAACGCGAGAAAATATTAGCCAATAGTGAGCCAAAACAGTCGAAAAGATGCTTCAGAAATGTCCCTCAACAACAGTTATTTACCCTCAAAATATTACGGGTGTAACGAGGTTTAAGTAGAGTATTTCAGGGCAAACTGACGATAAATCTGCCCGGGTAAAATTCGACCACGTCGTTGAAGTTTGTTGAAGAAGGAAACTCGTTACTATTGGGCGCGTCACATGTGCCACGTCATTGTCTAGGATGGGGGGCTCAATATATTCGTCGTTGTTTTGAGGTGCAGACAACAGATTTTTGAACGTCAAAAAACCCACATTCGTAAGCTTGAATCCCAACCAAAACTGCATTCCTCTTGAAATTTAACTTATGATGGAAATTTATTTAGATGTTAGCATGTACAGGTAGAGAAAAATCCTGGCTTCGGTTGTATAAAGCCCGCAACAGTGGAGGGGTTGCAACTTGGAAATTTTTGACGGGGGTGGGATTGGGTGGGGGTTCAAAAGGCTCTTTTGACTCTTTTCGTGTGGGCTTGCTTTACCATGGAAAAGATTTTTGCGTTAAAAAATGGTCGTCGTTATACAGTTTATGTAAATAATACCCCATTCACACCAAAGCTTAAACATGTTTAAAAGCTGTTTAGTTAAACACGGTTTAAAATTGTTTTCTTCATAGAAGTTGCTAACTGATGTTTGTCGACTTCAAATTAAGCCCAATGAAATCGCAAGTTTGCGCTTTCTGGACCCCCTATGCAAAATTTAGTCTTTTAGTTTTTTGTTGCTGATTTTCATTTTGTTTAACCCGGTTTAATTAAACATGTTTTGTTGGTATGAATGGGGTTAGACTGCTCGCAGTCTGTTTTTCTCTCGAAATTCAGAAAGGGAATACTGTAGACTAGAATGTAAGACGCGTGAGGGGGGTTGAGGCCCTCGCCGTCCATACCGCCTGGTGGTTCGTCCAGTTCCCGATATAAAAACCGCTCCTCCGACCCTTAGAGAAAAGACCGACTACAAGTAGTCTAGAATGGGGTATAAGTTAGTGTCTGGAAAAATTAGCCCGCACTCACAACTTTGTATGGAAAAATTCTCCAAACCAAATAACATAATAAAACGAGTTCTATAATTACCACCTTTTTTTGGCGGGAAAGGGTCATTGGGAAGGGGGTGTGATCTCTCATGTCTTCAATCTTCATCAATATCCGCTTCCCGTAATAAGAGTATTTTGGAAAACCTAAGTGATGAAATCGCGACTTTTAGCCAACTATCTCAGGACTCGTCACGCGTTCATACCCCACGTTCGTGGGAGAGGAACCGAAGAACGCGTGACGAGCCCTAAGAAGGCTTGCGACTTTGTGAAGTGTATCAAATCCCGGAACAAACCAGCAAACCTTCTTTTCTGCTGGTGGCGCAGACGTCCGCACGTCACGCGCTCCGTCAGGAGGAAAGACTGCGTGACGAGATCAAAGCTTAGCTGATTAGTGAGGCCCTGCCAGAGTAAATTCCGACAAGCGACATGGCCCAAAAAGGTAGCGACAGCACATAAAATAAAACCGCGACAAACGACAAACCCTAATGGAAAAACTTAAATTCCGACAAGGACAAGCAATTTTCCTTCAATTCAACTACCGACAGCGACGTGAAGTGCGATAAAACAGCGACACGGGACATTTTTTAATTTAGACAAGTGACATTTGATACCCCCCTGGCAGGGCCTGATTAGTGCATTTTCGCCAAGTAAATACTGGATATGTGGTAAACTTTCTAAAGTCTGTGAGCTCGACTTGAAGCCAAATCTAGATAATTATGTGGCGACGTTTTCGTTCTCCTTCCATTTGTTCTAAACAATCGGTCAGATTTTCAAGACATATTGTCACGGCACAAGAAGTGAGGACATTTCAGCAGCAAGGAGTTGTTTGTTTGCGAGGTGTTTTCGGAGAATGGATCGAGAGGTTGACTAAAGGCATTGCCAAAAATCATGCAAATCCGAGCAAATTCAGCGAATGGCTCACCACAGAGGAGTCAGCGAAGTCATTCTACTTTAACGATTTCCTTAACTGGCGTAAGATTCCAGAGTTTGAAGAATTCGTGTACGAATCACCGGCTGGGGAGGTAGCTGGAAAATTGATGGAGGCGGAGGTAAATTCGGGGTCACTCTGCGTGATTCACACGAGAGTAAAGTTTTTGAGTCAAATGAGTCAATGAGTCATGAGTCATTTGACTCATGACTCATGACTCATAGACTCATTTGACTCATAAAACAGGGGACCTCATAGGGAGAAGATGCAATGTTGCACGCGATATTCACACATACTAGTGGAACGCAAACACAAGGAACATAATAGACGTATAGTAGTTTCTCAACGACTATTAGGGACCGATCGTTTATTACATCCCAAGGGGGGCGGTGGTTTTGGAGGGGGGATACAATTTTAAAACAAGCGCCTTTTTGGGGGGTAAATTTTTCTCTGGTAAGAAACATGAGGGGGGGTCAAATTTTATGACACAGCAACAGCAGTCTAGGGAATTTGACGTCAGTGATCTATCCTCAAGTCCATAAGTGGGTTGTCTCCGCAGCCGTTTTTAGTATCGTCACGCAACGCTCCTCCCCACCCAGGTGCACCCAACTCGGAGTGGGATGCCCACACGTGGGGAGGAGCGTTGCGTGAGGACACTGAAAACTGCTGCGAGCGAGACTAATGGTTGTGGAAAAGGAAAGAATTTGACGCGATTTCAGGTCCCGAGGGAAGGGCTGTTTGACATGGTCGTGCAAGAGTCTGGCCGGAAGCTAGTTTTCAATCCGCCATCTTGAAAATTACCCAGAAGGCTCTTAATAATTAAGTTGGATTGCTCCCTCCTTCTCGACAGTTTGTGCTCGATCTTTTCGGGTGTCTTTGTACTTGGTATTTTTGGCCCACTCTCGT
The DNA here is from genome assembly GCA_963693305.1 of Meandrina meandrites. Lineage (NCBI taxonomy): Eukaryota > Metazoa > Cnidaria > Anthozoa > Scleractinia > Meandrinidae > Meandrina > Meandrina meandrites. Next base: position 38,252,344 of record OY855908.1, read on the forward strand.
TTTAGGGATTCTTGGGGGAAGGGGGGTATAATTTTTACCTCAAAATTTTTTTGGGGGGTTCAGTTTTGAAACACTACACTTTTTTGAAAACCACCCCCCCCCCCCCCCCCTTCCCTTAAAAATAGTAGTTGGACAATGAAGTCTTTTCCAAGATGGCGGACAAGTCACTGTTCATGCACGAAGCAAGAGCAAATCGCGCGCAAGGTGCAAGAAATGGACAATTCTCCATTCCTTGCGCTTGCATTTGCGGTTTACACGTGTTTTTCCTTTAAATTATAAATTAATATTTTCGCTCGTATTTGCCGTGGCATTTGCGTTTGCCGAGGGTGGTAAAGGAGGGGTAAAGATTTCACATTTTGCGGGAAATAAAAGGGGTCGATCACGGGTCATGAAAATACCCTGTTACCACCCTCTTTTCCAGAAGCAAAGAATTCCGAAGAGACCAAGAAGCATTTTGGAATTATTTTCCCCTATCAACCCCGCAATGGGAAGACCATTAACTCGAAATAATTAGAGTTCAATGATTAACCTAATTTCTTTGCTTTATTTCCTTTGACACTCAATGTAGGGGGGGAGTGTAGTTGTTCATCCAACCCTTACCTTGGGAATCCTGCTTCCAGCCCTTTCCTCTCCCACCTCCCCCTCTCCTTGGTTCCCCCTCCACCAAGGTGGCAGGAACCAGGAGGAATAGATAAAACTGTTACAATATTTCATAGCATTTTGCAATAAAAATAGGGGGATCTGAATTTCCAGCATTCCGTACCTTTAACTCACGGTTCCCACCCACGTCCCTGGTGATTCCCACTGCTTTTCCAATTGTAAAATATTATCCACTACTGAAAACTTTTCCCAATTACTCCTGGCACCCACCATCATGATAATCCCTCTTCCCCACCCTCTATCCCACCTGCAGTAGAGTTCCTACGCCCCCCCCCCCCCGAAAAAAAGAAAACAATTCCCCACAAAATTGCTTACGAACAAATCCCTTGAGGTGAGAATCCACGACTAAATTTCTCAAAACTTCTCCCTTTTCTTTGTTTTGAAATAGTTGTGTCGATCCCATGGTTGCGGATGCATAAAAAAATCTAAGACAGAGGATCAATGCATGTCAAATGATTTGTCATAATTTTTTCCCCACCCCTTATAAAATGCACATAAAAAAACTCTTACCATTTAAAATTACTTTCTTAAACTTGCAGTATGCAGTATTTTATCATGAACATGTCTTCACAAAAGATCCTGGTACAAATCATGCAACACCCTGGCACCACGACCAGCCCTATTACCCAATGGATGGATGGAAGGTAGAAAAGATATGAAATACAACTCTGTTATACATATAACTTATTAACCATGAGGGCTGTACTGGGCAGACATGTCCAGAATTGACTGCTAATGAGATGCACACTCTTTATGATATTATTGGATGTGTGGTGGCCTAATAGTTAGTGCGCTGGACTCCAGATCAAACAGTCCAGGTTCAAGTCCTGGCTGGCGCACTGTGTGGCTCTGCACTTTACTCTACGTGTATAAATGGGTACCAGCGATTTACTGCTGGGGGTAATCCTGCGATGGATGGAATAGCATACCATCCAGGGGGAGTAGTCTAAACACTCTTGTTGCTTCATGTTATGGAAACTGGGATAAGCTCCGGCCTGATGGGCCATTAGGCTCGTATGCAAATTTTACCTTTACCTCTTTATGATAGGCATCACAAAGTGTCCTCATTGTCAAAAGTTCACCAAAACACACACAATTCTGTCAAATATGAAATATTATAAAATGTTACAAAATCCAGTCTAACATGGAGTACTTATTAAACAATACTTGCATTCAATCCTGGACATAAGTGATTTTTTTTTGTCCTGTGTTTGTGGAAGAATTTTTTTCACCATTAGCTTGAATGTACAGCTTCACCTTTGGCTTGCTGTGTATGATTTTTTTTCTCTACTTTTGCTGTGCAGGAATTATTTTTGGTAATTCCCCAACTCCCCCTCTCCAGATAACATGGTCTATCCCTTAGGTCTTGGCAGCAAAGGAACAAGAACATCATGTCCATGGATACAGAAAAGACCTTGGGCCAACATTTTCCTACTACAGTCCCAAGCAACCTTGGTTAATAAGAGATTTACTATACTAGTTTATGATTAAAGTGAGCTACAGACAATTAGTATATACCACACAAGTGAATAGTGCTTTCCGTGCGCGCTGATTGGTTAACTCGGAGGTGATTAGCAAAGTACTATTCACCTCCGAGCAGCGGAAGAGAAACAAATAAAATGGCTTCGCGTGTTGTGTACCAAAAGTAATGTTTTTGTACGTTAGTTATTAACTTGTGTGGTATATACTAAAACAATTATTCACCTCAGTGTCGGTGAAAGTGGTTATTGTTAAATATATTGCGGCAGCAATGGGTGATTTTAGTTGTAAGCCTTAATGTCCTAGTCATGTGATACAAACTGTCAGTGTCTGTACTATATCAGTGTCATTATTTACAAATCTGGTATGCTGTGATTCCATTTTGTCATTTTCAACTCGCTGACATGAAAATGACATTTTAGCCTCATTCTTAATTAGATGGTCCAAAGTTGCTCACCCAAAACCCAAACTTAAGAGGAGGGAGTTTGGGCAAACAACCTATAATCAGGCTAACGACATTTCTACTTCTGCCCGTTTTAAGCAATGACATCAGGATGTGAACACTGACATTATTGACTAGTTGAGTGCTTTTCATTTGATTGTGTGTGTTAAAGCCAAAATCATAATAAGTAATCACTCTGGCCAATCACAAAGGACAGAGACTAGACTATTTTCATTTTAATCCAGATCTCGTTGTTTCTGTGGTGCAGCTTTGCTATAACAGACTGTAGATGTTTGTTGTTTGGTGACAATTTTTCAACAATAAAAAACAAACTGTTTAAATAAATCTCAATAGGACTCAGTAGAGTTTTCATGTGACATTTTTTGTTTTCATTAAAAGCATTTTTCGTGTTAATTTTTAGAAATTAACAAATTATTTCTAACTCTTCTGACAGAACTGTAGTTTGTGGATACCTGTTACGCCTGTGTCCAAAGAGTCATGTCTGACGTATGTTGGTGGATCGCACAAGTGGGGCAGGTGGTTTGTTCCAAGGAAGTTTGAATCATTAAAAAATTACAAGTACAAAGACCCAACAATCAGCGACAGTGATAAGGATTTTGAAGACATCCCAGATATTGATGCACATCCAGAAAATTATGAACTGTTTGCTTGGGATCTGGAGGTAATGCCCACTTAATAATAGGAGGGGTATAGAATGGTAAAATCCGAGATTCGCCAAGAGACTGAGCCCAAAACACTGCAATTTAGTAACTGAAAAATGTTGTGATCTAGAAAGCCCAATGCAAGACTTTTACAATTATAGTAGTCTAATGCTCTGTAGCTCTCTGTTTTGCCATTGTTGTTGCTGTTGTTTTATTTAAACTTTCGCTTGGTTTGCAAGACTCGGGGACTCAAATTTCAAAATTTGAGATTCCCAGACCAGCTTTATTTTTTGTGAGCTCAAGATTCCAAGACTCTAATTTGCGACACTGAGATTTTGAGACTCGCCTAAAATCTGCAGAGACCCATGATTTTTCAAGGACCATTCCATACCCCAAGTAGGGAACTTTAACAAACAGCAACAGCAGTTACAATGTTAAGAAACCAAAGGTTAAAGGGTAAACAATGTGTTCTAGGAGTTTGCACTGTGACCATTGGATAAATATTAAGCAAACAAATGTTGTAAATAAACAGAAACTTGTTAAAAATCCCAACTGGTGGAACACCATCCAGCTGGCTATTTACAAACAATGCCGACCACCTAACACAAATCCATCCAGAGGCAGTGTGAATGATTTGACCCCAACCACTAGGTCATGACGCCTGGCATATTCTTGGTTGCAATACCTATATCAAGGTGGTCGGTCTTTCTTGATGTGTTGGTGGAATTGTTATAAAAACAAGCAGTGAAACAAAACTTCTTTAAAAATGAGCATAAACAACATATACCATTTTCAAGTAATGTGGATTCAGATTTGAACAAAATTAGTTGTGGACTGACTGATTTGGCATGGATCAGCAGATTTGTGTACCCCTATTCACTCCCCAAAAAAGACCAAACTTGATGTCTCCAGTGTTGTAAAGATTAAACTAATAAATAGCGCGTGACCTCACTGTTACATGTAACATTTATTTTTTATCTTTCCTTTATTTTAAACAATAGCCTGGAGATTGCATAGCTTTTCACATGCAAACCCTCCATGGGGCAAAGCAGAGCAGAGACACTGCTGGAAGAAAAGTGGTTGCTACACGCTGGCTGGGTGAAGATGCGACATTTGCAGAGAGACCTTGGGAAACCTCACCTAACTACACTGGAGGATTAAAACCTGGTGATCCTTTCAACAAGAGTGAAGCTTTTCCAACTGTGTGGAGACCAAACAAGTGAACAAACTATCTAGTAAAAGAATCGTCATTATTTAATTTCTGTAAAAAAAAAGCTGTACTATATTCAGTTAGTTTCCTCCAGGGCCACACCTTGTACATGTATGTGCATGCAAGTCAGACTGGATTTGTATACTTCACATTAGTGAAAAAGCAGTCTCCCATGAGTAAAAAAAGTTGTATTTGATAGACTGTTGCATAAGTAATGTTAATAATAAATGGACTCATGAGTATGCTTTACTCAGTGTCATGTCGTTGTCTCCTTTGACTTGGTCTCTCATCATCCACTCTGCCTCTGTGCTTTGAGTTCGATGACCTTGAAGTGTCCAGATCAGAAGAATCATGACGCCTTCTAGAACGTTTTTCATTTTCATCAGCTGATTCACTTTCAGAGGAAGAGTCATGCCTCCTATGTTTAGATTTCTTATCAAGTTTATCATGATCAATTCTTCTTTTTCTCTCGTGTTTAGAAGTCTTTCCATAATAATTCTTATCATCTTGATCATGATCATGCCTTCTTTTTCTGCTTTTGCTCTCCTTTGGAGAAGAGTTGTCATCAGCATGGCTTCTCTTCTTGTGTTTCTTTTCTTTTTTGGATTTCTTTTCTTTTTTCATTTTCTTTTTCTTTATTTTCTCCCTGGATTGTCCATCTTCTGAACAACTATCTTCAGGTTCTTGAGTCTTCTGAAAGCCTTTCGCTACAGGATCTGCACCTCTTTCCTATGGTTGGAATTGTTTTTGTATGAGAATTCAACTTATGATTTGACCTAAGCTAAATTTTCAGCCCATTTGAAAGTTAACAAGTTCTGGACTCCCAGATGGTTGAAATCATGCCTACAATTTGACCATGAGTTCAAGTCTTAAACAAGTATTGGTTTAAAGCAGAATTGCTGTCACACATAACAAACAAAAGCAAGAAGAAATTTCCTTTATTGTTTATACAAATGAAAATAGTCTGAGTAGTAAGCAAACATTAAATTATTTGCCCACTCAAGACTGAAATTTTACCCAAAAAATTCCATATGCATCTGACGGCATAGCCCTACACTTTCACTCTACTGCAGCTATGATAATGTGACTTAGTTCAGTCTTTCAAACAACATGTATGGTACAGTATGTAGCAATGTAATAACTGAAAATACGTTTACACAGTGGCTGCAAACTGTCAGACCTGTGGTGACCCTGTGGCTCCAAGTGTCTCTTTAACTGGCACAGACAGCCCATCCATGAGACGAGCTCTTGAGCTGTTGAGAAATAGGGATACAGTCGAACCTCACGTAATTGACTAACTGAAATATGAAGCCCATGTGGTTCTTAAGGGAGATGGTTGCCTACTGGCTACAAAAGACCAGACCATAGGGGGTCTTATATACAATTTTGATTCAGCCTATATTCATTTCAGAGACTTGATTCATGCACTAATGCATCTTTAAACCCAAACACCTTATTCGAGAACAGTCATTTGAAAAGGTTTCAGTGTATTCAGTGCAGTTTTCAAGTTGCAATGCTAGCAGTGACACAATAAACCAACAGTCACTTCTGAACATCAGATATGAGAAATAGAAGTGTTCCAGGGAAAGAACAAACTTTATTGTCCTATCTGGATTGTAAGGTGTCTAATTAGCCATTATTGGCAACTGCAAATTGAGATTGGATGTGAAGTGGTTGCTTAGCAGAGATTAAACCATTTGCCAGTGGTTGCAGTCAGCTATGAGAGGTTGTCAGCTACCAGACCATGTCACCTAACAGACTATGCATTGCATTCTGCAAAGTGTAGTAGAATCGTATTAAGCAGCGTTGCCTATTTTAGAAAATTTTAGCGGTCATGGGCATCGCATTGTATAATATACCTTCCAAAGCCCATGCCTTCCACCCTCTCGATATCCATGGAGTCACGCTCAACTTGGCCCTTACGGCAAACCTCAGCCAATTCCTAAAATGATAAACAAAGTTGCTAGTGTCTGAGTACCTTGGAGGAGCATGGTTTCCAACAACATTTAATAGCAGGGAAGAAGAAGAGTTACCATGCATGTAAATATGGTCTAATAGTATGAGAGTTGTATCTCTGCACAACCATGAACAGTCTGTAAGATTTCACAAACATAATTATTTCCTGAATTGTTTTGCACATGCATACCTGTGTAATAAACCACATTCGATAGTAAAACACAACAAGCATATTATTATATGAAACATAAAACAAGTTGAGAGTTACAGAGGGGCGGGGGGGGGGGATTTTTCGAAAGACTTATTTTCGGAAGTTTGTGTTAGCATCATGGCACAGCTAAGTGATTCACATATCTCCAAAGGAGGAGAGTTTTGGCCAAGCCAGCTGACACTAACATGTTCATCATGTTATAACCTGGGGCATATCAGTACCTGTTTTGTAACTCCTGTTGCCATTTTCTTGCCAGTTCCCTTCCCTCTGCAAAAACACATGAGAGATTTGACCAAGGAAGTATCATCAACAACAACAACAGTTTATTGGCAAAATGAAGTAATTTCTGTCTCCTAAGGTTATCTTTAGAATATGGTGAGAGGATAAAGTGACTAATGTACTGACATCATAAGGTACAGGTGTGTAAAACAGGAAAACAAAAATTTCTTGGTCTAGACTGTGGTCATGTTCTATGTACAAAATGAATTAAATCATTGTTAAAATGGTCTCTGGATACATGGGGGAGAAGATGAAAGATGAGTAATCAGTGCTTTCAATGAGACACAGCACCTGCCCAAGTTTTGACAGGTATTTTGAGGTGAATCATCAGCTAAAATTCATGCAGCTCCCTATAAAGGTGCAGAGGCGGTTACAGCTTCTTATGTATATTGCTCTCTGACTGGTTCTGCACAAGGACAGACACCTACTTAAAATCTTATTGAAAGCACTGACTGAGTTGAACGGTATAAGGAAAGACCTGACACAAAATCATTTGGTTTATCAGAACCATGTTGATTATTTTGTATTGTTTGTTTGTTTATTTATTTCTATGACAGAGTTACAGGTAATTATTTTGTCTTACAGTGCTATTGCCAAGGCTTCAGCTTCCATTTTCTTAATGGCATCTTTTTCCTATGAATTAAATTACCCATTAAAATCATGTAGCAATTAACACATAAGCCTGGTGGTTGCCAAGCACTAGCATAAGCACATTACTGACAACTGTGAGGATCAAAATATTTTGTGTGTTTCAGCTTACATTTCTCAGTGCTTGTATGAAAATAATACCGGTAATTATTGTTTTGGGCACAAATTTATACTTCAACAGTATGTGCAAGGGTTGCTAATAAACCAGGCTTCGTGGCAACTAATTAACTATAAACTAACAGTTAGCTCTCTCTGCCTATGAGGGGCATATCACTGCAACCCTTGCTCACCAGCCAACCATGGCATCAGCCCAGCTGGTCCACCACAACTACAAACTAATAAATAACGAAAATTCACTTTTGGTCATTCTGCTTTCAACCAGATTAATTAGGGAAGCAACTACTTCAGTTCCCTGTTACGGAGGCAGCGTGGCCCAGTGGTCAGGGCACTGGACTTGTAATCCGGAGGTCCCAGGTTCAAATCCTCCTCCCTGCCACTAGATGGATTTGTCTTCGGTGGTCCCGAAATCAACTCCTTCGCGCTTTGTATATAGCCAGCTGGTCAGCCTCCTGCCAGTTGGGATTTTTAACAAGTTTCTGTTTAATTTATAATATTTGTTTCACTATTTACAGTGTCCTCAATTAGTACAGCCATGCTAAATACATTGACACTTAAATAAAGTGATTTATTTTTTATTTATTTTATTTCCTTCAAATAACTGAGAATAAAACTAAAATTATATTTTTAAAAGTGTTCTTTTAAAGCACTGCAATAATAGGCAAAATGCAGTTTACCTGTTGCTTTGACTCTGATGAGTTTACTTTACCACTTTTTGTGTACCTGGAGAAATTAATAAAAAGTGATTAAGTATAAATGGTATAATCCATCATGCAGATATACTTATTAACTAAGTATAAGGATCACACTGGGAGAAATTTGGCCTTCCAAGTGCTGCGACGTTGGAACAGAAAAAACTGAGTGTGGTTGTGGGCAAGCTTGGTTAATCAGATATTTATTTCATGACTCACTTAATGATAGAAAAAGAGCTTTAAAAACCTTACCCGGTCCAATAGTTACACAACTAACAGTGCTTTCAATAAGCACCGATGGCCGACGAAAAGTGTTGGCTTAAATTTGCTCAGAGAAGTCAGCTACTTTCTCCCCTAAATTGAAGTCACTAGAGAAAAATCCTCTCAAACCTAGTTGATGCAGTCGGCTACTATATTCCAACAAGCTGCCTACTTCAAATTTTATTGAAACCCTGAACTAAACTACAGTGTATAAACATAACACCAGTGTTATGTGCATAGTAGCTATCTTTCTTGTGACATAGTATTTCCACATGCTAAACAAACAAATCGAAATCCACCAATCACAGCCCACTAGCATGACCTTCTGAACTAGTGGCTCATTTCCATAGAAGTGACATGAGACAAACACCGGTATGTGATTGGTGAATTTTGATACTCGTTTGTTTAGCATGTGGAACGACGATGTCAAAAGATGGATGTTGAAAGATAGGACAAGATTTCCGCACAGCCCCATACATTAATTATGCATACAATTTTCTGACTGACTCGTTCTTTTCATGATTGCTGTTTGTATATAGTGATAGTATGAAATAGCTGCATACATAATTACAGTCAAAATACTCAGCGCGTGCCAATTAGAATTCCGGAATGGTTTTGATTAACGGCGAACGGATTGCATTATTCGTTTCAAACATTCAAATTTAATTTGAATATTGTAGATCATCCAACAGTGAACACGTGAGCATGTGAACCTGTAAAAAATAAACCAATCAAATTGCTTCATTTCTGACAGGCTCACGTGTTCACGGTTGGATGAGGGCTGTATGGGGCTGTGCAGAAATCTTACTAAAGATAGCCACTATGCAAATAACACTGAAAGCAGGTGTATTCAGTAAGATCAAACTGTCATTTGACGAAGTTAAAGTGTATATGACACGAAAAATATTTTCTGCTTATTTAAAAGGCCTTTCAAAATACAGAAGAATGACGTTTTTCTTTTCGAAATATCTCTTTTCGTTTCAGAGATATCGTCATTTTTGTATTATGCAAATTAGATCCGTGATGACGTCACAAGATTTGCAACTGAAAAATGGTAAAATACTGAATAAAAAATATCTCTGGAAATATTGAAGCAGTGTCCTTGAAACTTGGCAACACCAATGTGCATCACAAAAGCAACAAAATGACACCCTTAGTATTGTTGCCATAGCAACCCTTTCAGCTCCAGTCTCTCTCTGTCAAAAAACCAAATATCCCCATTTGTAGCCTCTTAATTGAGGAAAAGGGTCCTGCTTGGAACAGACATAGTTCCCATATTGTCTTAATTCCCATTATTGGATTGACTGTGCTAGATGGTTCTTGGTTAAGACAAAAACTGGGAATTTCAGTTTTTATTGAGACAGCACCAGCGGCAAAACTGTCGTCATGACAACAGCCCAAAGGGTGTCATTTTGTTTCTTTTGTGATGCACATTTGTGGCGCCAAGTCCCAAGACCACTGCTTTAATGGTTTTAGAGATATTGTTTATTCAGTATTTTACCATTTTTTAGTTGCAAATCTTATGACGTCATCACTTATCTAATTTGCATAATACAAAAATGACAATATCTCAGAAACGAAAAAAGATATTTCGAAAAGAAAAACGCCATTCTTCTGTATTTTGAAAGGCCTTTCAAATAAGCAGAAAATATTTTTCGTGTCATATACACTTTAACGTAAACTATGACAAAAGTGTAATGTCTCAACTAGAGACTATGTCTCTTTGTTGTGTGGGTTTTATTACCAGTGAAGATCTTTTCCTTTTTGCCATCTTCCTACAGGAGCCTTCACTGAATGACCTGTTGTTTAAACAGATAAAAAGATTTTGTTATATAAAAATATGTTGCAGAAGCTTCAGCTCATGTTGAAAATCAATACACTTTTCAAGAGCCACATTGCATTTATATATAAAGTATTGTGAGGTTGTGCGAAGAAATGAAGAAGATTCCATAGTTCAGTTTTCATCTAAACTTCGTAGGTACAAAAAGTAAAACTTGAGTTTAAAAAAGAGTAACAAGAACATTTGCTTTTATAAGCTTTCCGCGACTCACCCAAGTAACTTTCTCTGTATTTATCAGCTTTCACATCTTCCCAGTCAAACTGGTCCTGTCCTCCGCGAACTCCACCTCTTGAAGGATGGTACATTGTGTCAGTGCTGCTTTCGCTAAGGAAATGGACGATTTTACCACATAAAACCTAGAAATTTTCACTGTTCAACTATCAAACGACTTGAAAGCGTCTTTGCCGCCATCTTGTATGTATCCCTAGAACCCGGGCTTCCACGGTCATGAAAATTGGGGGTGAGGGGGGAGGGGGTTGGCTATCAACGAACCAAGCTCGCAGACTTTTGTTGAGCTAAACCAAGAATTCAGTAGCCGAGGTTCATGTCCTCGCCTGCAAACCACATTTTTTTATCCCTTCCTGAGTATTTGTGATAGCTCAAGTGGTGTCACAACTCCCAAAAGTTTTTGGTCTTTTGAGAGATTAGCCGTCCGCCTTTTATCTGACCATGTAATTTTTTTTTTTGAAGCATTCTAACGACCACCAAGTTTGTCAAGGCTTTTCACGTTGTTCCTCAGCCAGTACAAACACTTTATGAACAAAACACGTTTTGTGACTTTTTTAAAAAATCCTGATTTATGGCTCCTACTTTTAATTACGCAGACCCCTGAAACTGATGTATTTATCCTAATAAACTACTATAGTCTGTTGCTCCCAAACGTATTTGGACGTAACAGAACAGTAAAACCGTGAAACCACTTTGGTCGTATTGCCCGGGTCTCGGGATAAATTGTAATTAAATAATCACAACACGCATTGATTTCTGTTCGCATACATCAGTTCATCTAATTAACTAATAGCTAATTATCACCGAAATTGTATTTGCTTTTTGTAATTTATCTCGTCAGGCAGTTCGAGTGGTCTTATTAATAACGGGGTAAATTCATATAGAAAATAAAGGCGGTCAAACATTGGGTACTCTAAAAGATGGTGCTCACAGAAATGAGTTTGTCGGGATTTTCAGATATGAACTAGAAACGGGAGAGAGAAGTCCAGCTTTTGCAAAATACTACCGGTGCAATTTTATGGGCTCTAGAATACCGAATATGGTAAGGTCCTTTGTGCTGTGCAAATCTTTTCAATTTATCCATATTGCCAGATGCATCCCAAGCCATCTCAGCCCGGAGACCTGAAGTGATTCAGCCAAACAAGCGTCGACTTTTCAGTATTTTTTATTTGATTCTATTACTTACAGCCTTTTAATTTTGAAGACGCAGCACAGATTTACAATAAAACTTCAACTACACACACATCCTGTCAATTAGTCAAATCTTTCCAAGGAAGCGAGTCATTGCCGGCGAAAGGATTGAAACGTGACAATGTTCTACGGTTGGACTTAACTGTCAGTTCGAGGCACTCACCTTCGCTTCGCTCCTAATAAGGCGCTAAAGTTCCAAACATTCTCATTCTCGAAATAAATATACTTTTAAAGGAAATTAAAGAAATGAAAAGGTTATCTTCGGAGCATTACAGAGTACTTCATGAAGGAAATGAAAACTGGGACCGCGTACAAATTCTGCAGAGAATCGAGTACGGCTTTTTGGCGGCTAAGTGAATCCAAAATTGAAACTGAATTACGTACCTGGCGGTATTTTCAATCACCCGCCGAGACCCACCTGCACTTTACTGTAGCACGTCATCAGTGTACACGGTAGTTATTCCATGCCAATCATTTATCAGTCTTTTGAATTCATCCCTCGATAGATAAGCAAAGCGTGCAATCAACATTTTACACTAATGCAATTTACGTTCGCCCTCGCAAAACATACGCACAAGTGGCTCCTTCCTCGACTAATGTCTCAACACTGAAATTTTTGCCCCCCTCCTTCTGTCCTTCTTGGATTTTGAAACCAAATACTCAATCGAAGAATTATTATCTCAAAACGAATGTCGGCACGTTTTCGGCGATTGTGTAGAGTTTCATAATGAATATTTATTGAAAAGATGATGCATTTTCAAAGCGTTTCGATTTCAAACCTTTCTGAAGGCTGTTAACAAGTTTTTTTGTTGCATAAGCCGAAAAAAAAATTAAGAACATTATGATCTTCTCATAGAATCTCGATCAAAACAAGGCGACAAAGATATAGGATCAGACAGTATTTATTGGAAAACCCGACACAAAAGTGTCTGGAAATATTGTGTGAATAAATTTTCATTTATTAGTAAAATTGCATTAGCTGCTTGCCTGTACACTGTACAAATTTTTTCTACTTTGGAATTGAACTTGCAAGAATTTTAAAACCACGTTTGTAATGCAGATTTCAGCGCGATCTATTTCCATCCATGATATGACGGATCATTTACATGCTTTTTAAGTGACTCTGACTTAATTTGTTTCGAGTCTCGTTTCACCATTATGCCTCACTTTTGGGGCGGAAATATATCGAACGATACATAAGAAGTCTGCCAAGTCGCTTCTGATTGGTTTAGACGCAGATGATTTGTCCCCTAGAGGATGTGTCATGACTAAATAAGTATCGTTGCCATTGGCAACTGCTTGGTCATGTGGTTCTGTACCCGCGTAACATAAAAACAAATAGTCGAGTCACACAATCGATTTCAATTTTTGTGAACTCTCCAATGCGTTGCCACCTGCCCACAGTCTGTTTTGAGTCGTAGCTTGTAGCGCGCACGACAAACCAGCGAGGAGCGAGATACTGAGTATCTGTCTGCCCGTGGCGAACAGAAGACAGGCTTCATCCGTTTTCTTCAAGAATGGGAGCCACACTTTCCATTAATCGGAAAGATCTGCCTCACGAATATTCCATATGGAATACAAAGGCTCGCGAAAACGCCAGGACATACCACTGTAAGTGTTGTTATCATGTCAATAGCGACGTTCACAGCAAAGAGAACAAGGCGCCTCAAACGACGTGCGACGCCGTCGCTGCGTATCTCCACAAGTGCGCCAATGTAGGCAAGAAGAAGATGAAATCGAAAATCGAGCCAGCACCTGCGAAATCCAACAAGCCCAAGGAAAGTGAAACACAGAAGACCGATGGAGCACCGGCGGTTCTCGCGCAAAACCAAGAAGTTAAACTGCCAATCACTTCGACAGACTCCAAGCACGCTGTCAGCAATGGCGTTGCTGTTCCATCGGTGAAAGCCAAACTGCCAATTTCTTCGTTTATGATCAGCAGCGACGCACTGCGATGCCTTGGAAATTTCGTCCGCTGCCACTGTAAGAATCTAACGCGATTCCGAGCATCCGAAGTGATTTTATGGCTGCGAGGAGTTGACAGGGCGTTACTGCTGCAGGGATGGCAAGATCAGGCTTTTCTGACACCACCCAATCTCGTCTTCTTATTTATGCTTCTCAAAGAGACACTGTCGGACAAAATTCCAAACTCTGCTCAGTTACGCGCGGAAATTTTGACATGCCTCTACATGGCCTACACGTACAACGGCCCGGAAATAAGCTATCCTTTAAAACCATTCCTCGTGGATGGGGACAGACGTGCTTTCTGGGACCGATGTATGCATATAACAAACAACTTGAGCGAGAAAATGCTCCAAATGAACAGAGAGCCGAAATTCTTTGGCGAACTCTTGGTCGAACTAAAAAATTACAGCGGAACTGTGATCGACAGAAGAGACGGATAAAAAAACACTCAGTGCCCTTTGCTTTCTGGAAATTAAATGTAATATTCTGGTTGCAAAAACTGAGGGATAAATAGTTTTCGCGGCCGATAGAGACAAGGACAAAAAAAATCGGGCTAGAATTAAATGTAGAATATATTCCCAACAACATTGAGAGCTTCCATGCTTATTAACAATTCGCGTCGCTTTTCATCAGAACTATTGCAGCTGATTTTATACAGTTCATAACTAATTCAGCGTATCTTGGCATTGAAAAAATACAATAGCTCGGTAAACAACACGCTCCAAAACTGGCGCTTCGGTCTTCAATAGATTTGGATTTTTGCCTGTTAATTTTTCCGGTCAAATACGCCTTAGCTTGGAGTGAATAATAATGCCAAGGATAAAGAACTGAATAGGAAGACATGTGCGGTTTCCGTCGTTTATAAATATAAAATGAAAGTCAAATTTGTTGAGATGAAACACGTTTGCTGATGCATCCCTCGAGATAGTTCTTTTTTAAAAAGTAAGTTGTTTTAAGTAGAAAACGAAGTAGATAGCAAAAACACAGATCGCCTATCTATATGTAAAATTCAGATTTTATTCAATACAAAAGAAAATGATGATTAAAATGTTTATTTATAACATAACATCTGTTTTCATGGGGGTTATGCTTTCAGAAGTTGAACTGAAATGGGTTTTGTGCAGAATGGAAACCTGCTTGAATTTCATAATATCAATAGAGTGTAACTCCCTGTTCTCCCTGTTCCTGTCTCTGTTCTATCGCCATTGACGAGCATCAAAGAAAGTTTTGTTCTTTTCAATCTTCTTGTATTCGATGTTTCTTCAAGGACGGAAGAACGGCTTTGTCGGCGACAAGTGATCTGCGTTTTGATTAAGTTGTGTATGATCTCGGCATTCAGTTTTCTCTCGCGCGGGTACAGAAGCTCAATTTTTTTTGTTTGCTCTCAACGTTTGCTTCTCCATAAAAGCCAAGAATTCCAATTTCTCATGTAAAAATAATGAAAACGTGCAAGACTCCAAGCACGCACGTTAAATCGAGTCTGCGTATTCAGAAAATATTTTACCCTCGCTTGTTCGCATCACCATAAACTTGTCTAACAAATTTTCCTAGGAAATGGCTGTTCTTTTTTGTCACTATTCGCTTGGTTGTATTTATTTTCGACCCACCCACCGTCAAATTTTTAATCGAAAACCTGCGACACGGTGAATACAAAGTAGAAAATTCATTTGCAGGTTAATCCGCAAAGAATGGCATCCTTTGTTGCAATAATATTCTGTTGTTTCACGCGGATTATGCTTAGAAGCAACGCGTGCGATTAACATTATTTTCGTCTTAAAGTCATATATTTGGATTCTGACATTACCCTGCATTCATGAATACACATTCACTGTTTTCACATTTTCTTGAATATGTCATTTCTATTATTAAAAACGTTCATCGATTTACCGCTTCCAGCGATTTCTCACAAAACCGAATGCTAATTGCGTTATTGCATAGATTTTACGAGAACCACTGTGGCTTTCGCGGTGTTAAAATTCAGGTTTTAAAATGCCGCTGCAGCAAAGAGAAAGCATTGATTGTATTATCAAGGTTGAAAGCTAACTTGCAAGTGGCAATGCTGTTTCTTTTATGAATATGGAAGTGTACATGTGGAGATGTTTGTTACGTTTTATTCGTTCAGTTTTCAGTGGTTTTCCCAAGGCCTAAATCCCCCTTGCTGCGTGAAAGCCAAATCAAACACGAAATCTCGCGTCCAACTAGACTTCGTCGAAATGTGTGTTTTTTCATTCTGTTTACATTCAAATTTACCTACGCCACGGTTTTTAATTTTTAAGGCTGTTTTTAAAGAGTCCCGACAATTTAATAAGAGAATCTAATATGGGAAAAGAAATCATTATTTCCTTATGCTGCCTTAAAAAAAGTCTGAAAAAAGGAAAAGCCGGCTTCTCGTTTACTATAAAAGTGAATTCGCGACAAAACAAAACAAAAATGGGAACCACGAGCACAAAAAAGAGTTATATTTTAGATATGTTTATGAAATGTTCGAAGCGTTTGTTTGTAAAATGGCATCACACTTGAGCATAAATTATCATTTTTGATCACAACAATTTTAAAACCATTCCGGATTTGTAGGAAAAATTGCACTTCAAAATGAGAACAATAAAGCTGACTTAGGTAAAACAGACCCACGCGAAAAATTGCGTTGAGCATCACTTACAAAACAATTTGACTTAGTTATATTCTTTCATCCAAAATGATCACTTTCTGCGCCATAATATTGGAATTTGGATGTTGATTTCTATTTTTAAATATGAGACAGTGTATTTATCTTTCTGTGATGACAGGCCATTTGACATTTTCCATTTAGCTCTCGTTCATGCAGTGGAATACGAGCTTTTGCTTAATGTAAATATCATAGCAGGAACATTTCTGAACCATAAAAATGTCAAACAACCAGTCACAGGCACTCCATTGATTTGCGAAATGGAATCATTAGTCGGAGTAAAGGAAAACAATTTTAAAAAGGCCATTACTGAAATGAAAGCTCGGTTGAGTGTGAGCCGGATTTTCAAATTGACACCCAGAACTGAAGGAAATAAGAACTCCCGATAAATTTGATTGGACAAAAGCTCTCCGCGTTCTTCACCAAAAATAGACTTTCTACTTTCTTTTTTTTAGGATACTCGACAGAAAAAGTCTTCGAACGTGACTTATTCGGGGGCGAAGTAGGAAAAAGAACATCATTCCGACATTCGACAGAACAAATACTATATTTAGTAATTGCAAATTTGAAGGAAGTTCAAGCATTTCAGTATTCGGTTTCAAGGGAAGTAGCAAAGGTTGGAAAAAGAAAAACCCAAAAGATTCAGTTTTGAATTGTAAACTAGAAGCTATAAATAAAGATGTATTTATCGTTTAATACTACGAAGTTGATAATTCGCTTATCACATGCCTTATTCTTACTCAAAGAGCATGCAATAAGTCTTTGAAGTTTTCAATCAGCATCCAATCAGCAGCATGCAAGAGAAAACATGAGGTCACCACTGAGCTAAAATTATTTTCTTGACAAATCAACTAAATGTGATCATGAGAACCTTTTAGAATGTTGCTTATTAAAAGAACTGCAACAGCTATAGGATCATAAGATCATCCCGGAATATACCACGAACACGTCCTGAGATTTTGGAGATGATATTTTAACAATTTACACCCAAGGACACCTTATAAAGGCCCATGTTAAAAAATACCACAAGTACGTGTATTGTTAATCAAACTAACTCAAAAAGTAAATCAGTTTTTAAACGGCACAAGATGATGTAGATTGGACGCTTATTTTTTAAATTTAATTTAAAAAGCTGACAATTTCTAATGGCTGACTTTTTAGCAAAGGAAATTTAGATTATCCCCGTGGCGAGGAATTTGTCAGTAATTATAGATCTTGAGATATCTTCAAAAGTAGCAATTTTGTAATCTATAATACCATTGAACCTCCAATGTTGACAATATTTCTTATCAAGTTCCGCCGAAGATCATCCTTTTGTAATGTTTCAAGCTCTTTAAGTCCTTTGTATAAAAGCGATCATGAAATTTAGTAGCTTCTTAACTTTCACTCATCAGAATTTGTTTCAGATAATTTGATGTTATTTTGTATTTTATAGACACTCGACCACTTCCTTCAAATCAGTAACAACTTGTTCAAAACCATTGGCAAACATTTCAGCAATCCAATTAAAAGCATATCATGTAAATTTAGTCATCAAGTGATCATCGAAATGGCACAAAATGCAACTTGCCGGTGAAATGTGTTAATTTTTTTAGCCTCATTAAGATCAACGTCAAATCCCTGAGGCAAACTATTATTAAGGGTTGAAAGTCACCGCCAAAGCTTTCAGTACACTTTGAGAAGACATTCGCCTTCCATTAAAAGTTGCTGCCAAGAGGTTCGTGTGCATGAAATCGAGCACGTTTTCAGACGGTGTAAGATTCCTTCATTGTAAAATACTGCAAAGTTCATGAAAATTTAAATAAAATCGTGGAAAATAAAACATTTTTTGTGGTAAATCGTGAATAAATCACTGCAAAAACATTAAAACTACACAGAAAGTTAAAAATACTTTAAAACCATGCTTTAGCGAAAAGAAAGAGGAAGTTTTGACTTCTACAAGCTGTGATTCGTAGATTACGTAAACGATTTCGAAACTTCCGTGCATAGCGGGAAAGTACACCACGTTTTTCTCAGCACGACGAAGATTCTGACACAGAAATGATCGAGTTTGAATTATGACGAAAATGACTTGCGTAATTTGATTTGTGGTGGCAGCACGATTCCGTGATAACCTGCCAAAACACGCGTGGAAAATCACTTACGTATTGCTCTAGATCAATCTACGTTAGCTAATTATTGTCACCTTAAATCATATTTAAAACAAACAATTTTCTCTAGAACAAGACTAACAATTACCGCACTAAAATTGGAAAGAAATATATTTGGCGATAGTGCGGTTTCACAGCTGAGAACTGCAAACTAGAACAATCTTATATTACATGTACCATTATGAAAACATATGGCGAGGCTTCGAGATAACGATGCAAGACTTTCCTTTATCAAATTTTGTTTGAGAAAAATGGACGTCATATTCGACAAAATTTTAATTTAGATGAAATGCAATAAAAGTTGCGACAATACTTTTCACCCCCCATCAACGCTTCGCGTGGAATTGTGTGGAAAAGTGTTAATTTCCCGCAGTAACGAAACCAAAGCGTAATGAAATATTAACAAGCTTATGAATATCGCTGGCATTTTCGTAAAAAGAGTCATACTGTTTATTTCATGTTTCGTGATGAACCATGCAGAGAATAAAACGACACAATAAGTAACACCGGTGTTTTATCACGTACAAAAACATTTCTTGCACGTAAAAAAAACAAATATGAAATCGCTAATTAATAGTTTAAAAACTACAGCGCGAGACCAATCAAATGGTTTTGTCTGATTGGTCAAGAAAAGCTTTCGTGGACGTTGTCATGCCAACTAATAACGCATAAGTGGTTTTCTCTCGAAAGCCTAACTGATTTCTGTCACTGTTCAAGAACTGCGAGAAAATTCTCGAGGAAACAATCTAGTGCATGTCCTCAATTACACCTGGACTGAGAAACGGAAATGTCAGCTGGTTTTACTGAAGGAAATTTTAAACGTGTTCAATATTTATTCAGATCTGACAGCTCGCTTACCAGCCGGTGGTCAGGAAAGGAGCCAACGCTCCTCTCGGGGAGGACTTAACGAAGACCGAGAACGCGAGATCGAGTCAAAAAAATCATTTCGTTTACGCGGCTTTTTTTTTTCGCGCGCTTATGGTTACCGGTTGCTCAGTTTTCCACGCGCTTGCCAGTCAACACTGTGACGTTTACCATTAATTTTATCATGAAAAACTTGAATTTTCGGTTGAAAAGTCAGATGGTACAGCTCATTTCAGTGAAAACTTTCCGGAAAAGATGAAAAACCCCTCAGAAGTATTCCGACCGGAAAATCCCTGTTCCATTTGTCAAATCATACTCGCCGCACGCCTCGCACAGGAATTTAGCAGTACCATTAAGTCCGTTCATTTCGTTCAAATGGTTAACTCTCCGAACTAGCCAAACCGCTTCGAAAGGAATTTGGCAGTACTTCTGGGACCGTTCCGTTCCGACCGGTGTTTTTTTTCGGTACAAATGGTAAACGTCCCTGCATGTTTTCCAGCGCTTAGACCACCGCGCACCAGTTCACTGATTTCCCGCGCTTACCACGGATCCCTCCGCGCGCGTTACATTTTCCCGCGCTAATCACGGATCCCTCCGCATCGCGTAACGTTTTCTCGATTTAGCTTTTGCACGATTTGTACGAATCGATGTCAATCAACAATAAATGCGAGAAAAGAATGCACACACCACGAAAAAGAAGTTATCGCTTTATTAAAAATTTCACAAGGGCCAGCTCTTAAATATAAGTCCAGCTTATTATAATATTTAATTTGCAAAAAGTCGACGTATACATTTAAGTGTTTTGTAACAATACCCTTTTAAAATTAAAACCCATTTACAATATTTTTCTCCAAAATGATACCATAAGAATTGCACGATGACTGCAAGTTAACCAACTTTCTTCAGTGCAGTTAAATCTATTCAGTGACATAGTTTCATCCCAAATATATTTATATTTAATTTTTTCGGCTATCAAAAAATCGGTATTGATAGCAATATAGCAAATGGCCCTACGTGGAATTTTCTCTAAGAGAATAAACTACAAAATTACACTGTATTACAAAGTATGAAAAATGCGATTTCTAAAAACTGCAAAAGAATTTCGGGACATCTCCTCGAACGAACGAGAATATGAAATTCCATAATTAACCAGTCAAATTAAATGTTTTGCTCATCCAGCAATTAAGTTCATGTAGCATTTTTGCTATTAACTCGTTTTTCTCTAGTGAAAAGTTTTCCTTGAGGGAAGAAAACTAGTGAGAATCTCAATTTTCAATGATTGCTTTTATACGCTTGAGATTTGAAACGTGAGCGACTAGCACGAACGTTTTTGGTATTTTCTTGTTTTTCAGTTATAGATCCTCTCGCTTTCTGATAAACACGCGAAAGGTTTTATTTATACAAATTTACTTATAAACTACAATCATTTATAAATGCTTCAAAAAATCTAAATATCCTCCAATTGTATCAAAAGTATAACTACACGAGGAATGCTTCTCGTTATTAAACAGTGTAACCACAATATAACAAGATCGCTCGGTTCCACAAATTATGTACCTTGCATCTGATGTACGCAACTTGATATAACGAATTTACCGGATGCAGAGTGTCCACCGCGGGAATGGGTTCCAGTACCCCATCTCCAGAAGGAGGAGGGTTGGCACAAATACCTCTAGTCGTATACGGGGTTGCACTGCAATTGTATCCAAAACGAAACTTTCTTCTAAGTTTTTTTTTGTTTTTGTAGCTTCTGTAGTCACTGCACAAACATATCACGTGATCAGTCGTGCTCGGTACATCGACTAAAGAAGCTGCAAAACTTGTTGCTCTATTAACATGGAACGTATATCACCGTTTAACTTTAAACACCAGTACAAATTGACTGAACTTTCTACAAGATATTCTTAGATCTCCTCAATGTGTTAGTTTTGTACCTCGGCCCCAAGAGCACAAACTCGGCATCATACCAAAGTATTTTTCGGCCCCGGTGAATATCTCAAGCGCTTTCGGGCCAAAGTAATGTCAGATCGCTGTTTCCAACTTTCTTGAATGTGAGCGCGGTGTTTGCAGGTCCGTTTTTCACCGTCAAGTTGAACGGCTTTTTACCCAGTTCGCATTTCACGCGCGAATCCACGCGGATGTCCATCATCTTTCCATACTTTCTGTAAACAGCAAAGTATGTCGCAATGAGATCTAAGTTAGTTTTCATTAACACAAGGTAAGTAGATAGGTTTTTGGACTTTTGGCGGAAACAGTCGGGTATTTACTGTACACTTAGTTGAATTTACAACCAGTTGAACAAATCCATGTAGCATCCTGTTATCCGTGAATCTAACTTGACGCCTTACCCATTGGCCCATCGCCAAATTAACCTTTCAAGTTCGTGCCCGTAGTCCGTCTCAATCTTTTCTCACCCTTAACCATTCTTGTTACTGTTTGGTTTATTGCTACCTGTTTGGTGTTTCTAAACCTTAGTGTCGGAACCAACAGTGAATTTCGTGGTAATTTTGTACACAACAATAAATGACTGAAAATACGTACATACGGGGTATCGGTTCGTACGACTCTCATTCTCGGGTTATTGACACGTTTAACCCAGGTCCCTCTCATTCAAAGGATGGATAACGCTATCCACCGGATAAATCTCTATCCAATGGATAGTGTAGTTTGTTTTGTTTGGATAGCGATTTATCCGGCGGATAGTGTCATCCACCCTTCAAACAAAATGGCCTGGCGTTGGACTTACGGAAACCTTGGATAGGCTTTGGCAGTGAGGGGCAGATTGACCTGAGTGGGTCTACCTACAGTTTTATAACACAGTATAGAGAACTCACTGAAAGATTTGAAGATAAAGATTGGCCATGAGTTCCGACACTCTGTTGGATTTTGACTCGCTGAACAGACAAATGACCAAGTCATTGTGCTGAACATGGACCACAATCAGCTGATCGTCACCCGGGCTCAGACTCACGCCTGTGATCTGCAACACATAACAGGACTGAGGGTCACATTCACACCATGCGGAAAATCTGTGAGGCTTACACGATGGGGCAACCATCAGGTTCCTAGCGCCAACTTTGAATAATGAAATTCTCATAAGTTAGTTTATGGAATATGTACGCAAACCAGTCAGGAGAATTTTCATGTCGATCTTGGGATTAACTGACCTTTTCAAGTGGGATTGTTTTCATCACTTTGTACTTGTTGTCCAGCTTAATAATGGATGACGTCGTTAACACCAGAATTCGGTCAGCCACTTTGCTCTTCATGTTAACCTGAACATGCAAAGAATCCAGTGTTAGAGATCAGCCTCTTATTTCTCCTTGCAATATCACTACGTAATCTGTCATATAGGTCACGAGCATAAAGGAAATGATCATGATGTTGAAACGACTTCTCCTAACTTGTGTCATAAGAAATAAAAGAAGACTAGTGAGGAGAAGTTTCATGTTGATACTAGGGCTTGGGTAAGCCGGCTAGGCTCGATTACCAGCCGCTGTTTCGGAAATGAGCCCGAACTCGAGAGGACGGCGGAAATCGAGCCTAGAGTAAGGCCTTATTAGATACACAAGCGATTTTTTGTGCAATTTTTGTCGCGTTCTTTGGAAAACCATTGTAATAATGTGCAGGAGTAAAAACAAAGGTGACAAGTTTACCTTCTTGGCGAATGAAGAGAACAGAACCTCCTCGCCTTTGGTTGAGAATTTGTTGACGACATTTCTTTTGAAGAGTTCCGCTTGAGAGTTCTCTTCAGGCTGAGAGAGTAAGCAAGCCATTAAACAACAGTCACAAACGAAAGATTTACAAGAACGAGTGCATTTCATAGTGTCCAAAATAGGCCGAAAAACAACAACAACAAAGTGAGATGAAAAGAATCGCAATATATAGAAGGAAAAGACATAAAACCGTAAAAAAGGAAAAATTAAAAAAAAAACCGTCGGTGCGTCAAGGTTCTTTTGTTACCTTGGCAAGGTAGTTTCCATGCCAACGTGTCTGTAGTGCCCAGTTCTTTCGCTTTCCTCCCAAGCAATCAAACGCTGCAGCTTTCAACATGACCTCATCGTGATCTTCATTTGGAATGCGCTGTAACACCTTGAAGCCCCACCACCTAAAACACAGGCAGAGGTACATTAAAAATCGCTTTCCACACGTTCAGCTTATATACCAATAAAAGTATGGCAGCAAACATATGAATTATTGTCATTTTATTATTTATATAATTATGAATTAACATTGAAACTAAAGATACTTGAGCGAGTTCGAGCGAAAAACAAAAGTCAGTCTCCATTTATTCTCATAAGTTTTCCGCGAAATTCCTTTTTAGAAATATTTGGTCTCACCTGTTAAAGATGGTCGTGGAGTAAGTGGAAAATTCCTTACATGACAGGGGAGGAGTGGGTGGGGTGACGGACTTGCCAAAGTCGCTGAGATCCTTACAGTTCCTAGAAAGAGAGAAAGCAAATCCTTACTGAAGGTCGGCTACTATGCGATTCGCTTATTCCTCGTGCTAACTGAAAGAAAAACTTCCACCACAGCAAAAGGCACGCTTATACACAGGCTATTCATGCTAACAAAAAATGACACAAAACAGCTGCCGCAAAACTGCGGCATAAGTTGTTCTAACTGACACATTAGCTGTGAAAACTTGCTAGTACATTAAGACAATGTCAAATGTCAGTCGCTTCGTGTTCCGGAGAGGATGGGTAGGGGAATTTCTCGCATTCAATGACTTCTTACCAAAATTGTGTTTCAGCGAGGGTGAGTAGGGGAATTTCTCATATTCAGTGACTTCTTACCAAAATTGTATTTGAGAGAGGGTGGGTAAGGGAATTTCTCACATTCAATGACTCCTGACCAAAACTGTGTTTCAGAGAGGGTGGGTAGGGGGAGTTCTCACCTGTATTTGTCACAAAGTTGGAACACGAACTTTCTTCGCCGGTATCTCTTGAAACTGTTCATTATGAGGTAAATGGCACGAAGCTTTCTTGCGCGCATTCGAGCAAGTCCACCTCGCCAGTGCTGTGTGAAATAAATTGTTCAAAACCCAATAAACAACAACAACAAAATTGGCAATCTTCGTCCAGGGAGAAGAGAGAGAAATTTGAATTATAATAAAGACAAAGGCTGAGTGAGTATCAAGGATGAAAGAGAATGGGGAGTCAGTTTCTTGTTTCGTCAATTCCAGATCGCATGATCGTTTGCACGTATCGATTGTGCCATTTTATATCAGCAGGCACAAATTCGGGGCCACTCGGGCGAGTTTCTACGAAAGTTGACAGCCGAGGTCTCCGGCGGCTTTGATCAAAGGCGTTTCTGAGCAACACTGGTGACGTATCTTTATTGTGTCATCTTCGGAGTATACTCGTTACTGTTCGCGCGATTTTATGATTCGTTAATAACAGTCGTAAGCGCTTAGAGTGTTCTGTATAGATTCGAAATTTGCCCTGCCCATCCCCTGACTGTAAAAGACATGTAACTGGAACTTACTCTCTGAAGAAACAACACTAATGTCGGAATAATCTCCGCCCGCTGTTTTTCCAGCTCGAACACGGTCTTTGGAGTTCTGATGAAGAGCTTTGTACGGCCATATTTAACATCTTCGGAGTACCCTGTTTCATTGATAATTACACCGACTCCATCTTTGTCAATGCCCTTGTAGTTTGGCCACGTTTTCTCCACAAGCATTTTATACCTGCAAAGGAGAGAGAAGAGTTGAAGTCTTTAACAGTCCAGACGCTCAAAACAGCCTGCTCTTAACTCCGGTTTCTGTAGCATGAAGCGGCTTGGAGTATTGCTACTCCCCCCGGATGGGATGTTAGTCCATCGCAAGTTATTAGCTCCAAAAATTATTTTTAAGTTCCTCATCAGCACGTTACTCCCTATTTAAAGTACTTAACCCGACAATAAAATACTCCAGCCCCGAGAAATGGCAGCTGTATGGTACAAGCCTTTTACGTCAACTAACTCCCGGTTTTCGTTGTGCTGCATCTTCTATGTTATGAACAAAAATTCACTGACATGATTCTCGTTCTCCTTAAAACTCAGACGCTGAGCGTCATTTGAGGTTGCTGCAGAGAATGGTTAAGAGCTGATAGCATCCAGTAAGACACTACCTCTCTGGAACCTCTATTTTCATTCGTCCGCTGTAAACACTACCTCTATTGTTATCCAGGGCTAGGGGCATTGTTATGATCTGTTATCTATTGTTTTAAGAACCAATGAAGTAACTCGTTCCGAGAGGTAGTGGGCGACCCATAGCATCAGGCTCACTCACATTCACAAGCTTAAAGGAGCTTTGTCACGGAATTTAACAAATTTTTGAACAGAAAAAATATATATTTGTGTCGTGTGAAACCTAAAAATAATGGTCCATTTTTATGAACAATTGCTATATTAAAGCACTCAAGTTGTTAACAGGTATCTTTGGTTGCGGATGGCATGGATCCAAATGGATTGCAACTTCAAAAATTGAGGCTAAACTTTTTAAGTTGTTTCTGCGCGTCTTCAAAAAATCTAAATTTATAGCCGTGGATTGATTTCTTTTCGTAAATTAAGGGCACATCTTCCATTAGATGTTCAAAAGATAATGTTTTTCATGGTCTTAGTTGTCTACCACTGATTTCAGAATAGATTAGACCAAAAATCCGCAAAATCCTCGTGACGTAGCTCCCTTAATAAAATTTGCAGAACTATCATGTCTACTACATTCCGCTCTGTTCGCCTCACCTTTGAAGAAAACGTTTGTAATGCATCCTGAACGCGAATCCAGCTCGCCTGACACGTAAATTCTCCATCAGCCCGAGATAGTCCACCTGCAAAATGAAAATGTTCTCGTCAGACGGAGCAGTTTTTCTTCCAGAAAAAAAAAACTCGGCAGATGACAGACTTGCACACAAGCCGGCTTTAATGAGAGACAAGCCCTCTTGAGAAGCAAGCTGTATGAATGTTCACTTACCTGATGGCCGACTCGTCTCTCGTCAAAAAGAGAGGGCGACTTCACATCATTAGGCTTAATACACCGCACATAAAACGGTTTCTACAGAAGGCAAAAAAGAAAATAATCACTTCTGCCCCTAATTCCACTCACAGTTGTACAAAAATATCGAATTGTGATAAATAATGCCGACACAAGTAAATCAAACTACCTTTGCAGCTAATTTTTCCACAAGGGCAATCATTGAGGCTTTGAACAGAGCACCGGCTGTGGCAGGACGCTGAGTCACCTGGGAAAGAAATGCAAACGGAAAAAGTTTGAATTTTCTACTTTCTACTGACTGTTCGTAATCCGTGTCAATCTTCCTCAAATCCTTCCCATCCTTGTTCCTTTTTGGTTTGTTATTACATATTTGGTGTTTTTCTACCTAAGTAAACTGTTATATTGAAGCTCAATCGATTAGAGCAGTTTTGTGCAAGGTAAAACAATGACATAGCTTGTGATATAGCACCCTGCGAGCAGAGCCCTTTCTTTTTCGCTAATAAACTAAACTGGACAAGAAAGGGCTCTGCACGAATCGTGTCAAATGTTTGTTGAGCATGCGCAAAGCTTACGTGAGACTTGCGCGAACTTGCGCGAACTTGCGCGAGGCTTTGCCTGGATCCAAAAATGTAGCGGATTTATAAGCTTCTATCAAAATGCTTTCTTCTTTTGAACATTCATAGAGTAAATTAGCAACAGAAATAGTTTGTTTTTCAAGCCTGTTAGTACAGGGGTTTGTCAATAACCAAATGTCTGTGAGCAAAAAGATGTGTAAAAAAACTTCGTAAATCTGACGCGTACATTCACTAGCTTGCACGCGTCAAACACAGCGCGCGCTATTCAGTATAGCCGAGTTTATTTAGTTGAGGATTTGAACATTAGTTGTGACTTTTTTCTCCCCCAATTGTATATCAAGATTGTGTCACTGGTCTTTCCCTGTGTAGGAAAGTAGTTCATGACCTATTTAAAATGACCAAGTATGAGATTATGCAAAGGTTGCTTCAGTCTTCGTGCTGTGGGCTCGGTTTTGACCGTCGGTTTTTCCTAAAAAATAATGCTTGCGCTGCAAAAATCCGGTTTTATCCGGACTGACCAGCCCAAACTTTGGGGCTGCGGCGACTTCAAAGTATTGACGCGATTTATGCAGAGCCTCTTTTTCTTCCCAATTCTCAGCCGCAGGGAAGTTAAAAGAGGCTCTGCTCGCAGGGTGGTGACATAGCGCCTTTGTAGAGCGATTTTCAATTGTGTCGTTAAAACCAAAGCAATCATTCTGGCCAATCACAAGGGACGCAGGCAATCCAGTGAACCAATCAAAACTCAAAGCAAATTCATGTAGCCTGCACGAAGCGCGGGAAAACGTGTGCGAGCGAGTCACGATTGGTTTTGGTTTTACTTTTGATTGGTCGAGAAATTGGCGCGAGTTTTTTTAACCAATTACCAAGCGTAGTAATGCAAGGCCTAAGCATACGCGAATTAGACCTACTTAGACGCTCAAGTGAACATTGCTGTAAGTACATTTACGATGTAAATCATCGTGTGGTTATTAGGTGTCAAACTAGACATGCAGGTGTTTGTGTTTTGATGTTGTCGGTACTAACATCCCTGAGCCTTGCCCATGAGTCAGAACTCGGTCCATGTTTGTGGTACGAGTAACTCTTCTCCTGAAAAGACGGTTTGCATTCACTACTTAACCATAAGACGTTGACAAATCAGAAAGAACATTTTGCAAAGTTAAAAAAAATTCTACGGAGCGGTTTCAGAGCCACCTTAAAATTCCGAATTATTGGCTTTCCCACTTTGGCCATGGCAGAGATGTCAAAGTAGTCACATACCGATACATTGTAGATGTAGCTGTTTGTTATTTCATTGGCTGAGAAGTTAAGAAAACCAACAAAAAGATGTCAAAAAGTTGTATCTTGTGTTCTAAGAAAATTACCTTCGTAATATCCTCTTTTCCTTCTGGCCACATTTCCTGAAGAATCTTATGTGAGCTGAAAAGAGAAAAACAACTTGATTATCAACATCGGTTTTCTCTTTACACTATCATTATACTGACCTGCAGACCTGTAGGTGATGAGAATTCAGATGATCATCAGCTAGTAGACATAATTACCTGTTGTAAAGGAGTCGTTTGAAATCTTGGTACAAATTATCCTTGTTCTTGTCAAGGAAACCCACAACAGAATATCTGCAAGTCAACGACACAAAACCATGATAATTTAAAATTAAATCTCAAGAGGAGTTCTAAACGGGTCATAAAATGAAGATTCTAAATAACAGTTCATAATTTTCGAGTAACATAGGCTGGCAATGCGTTAAGAGGAATTGTAAATAATACTTACATCACATCTCCTGCATAATGCTTGACGCAGAAGTCCCTGTGAAATTCCATTGTTTTGTCTGAAGGATCAGTCTTGGGGAAAAAAGTTCATATCATTAGAAATGCAAGCATTTTTTTGGCAATGAGCAGATCCCATGACTAACAAGTCACCACAGGCAACATCGCAGCAGGTAAGTATGATGTCCATTTTGCAATCCCCCTAGCCTGTTCCAGGCTCTTGGTAGTTGGGGGCAAGCTAAAAATGCAGGCAAGCAAGGAAGGAACAAGAGGTGTGCCCGCATTTTTCGCTCGCCCTCAACTACCGAGAGCCTGGAACAGGCTTGTTAATACCCCCCTGGGGGGATTCCCATATGAAAAGGATGGGGATGTACATAAGAAAATTTGACTTAAACCCCTAAAGGAGACAAATCTGGGCATGGCTCAAGCTTTTTGACCTCTGCAAGATGCCACTTTTTTTTTTTTTTTTTTTTTTTTTAACAAAGTATCTTTATTGCCATTTCAACATTGCACAAATGTTACAGTGTAAGAAACTAAAAAGAAAGAAAATAAAAATAATTTAGATAATAAGATAATAAAAATAAATAAACAAGGAAATAGGCTTACATAAAGTCTTTCCACTTTAATTCGAAAATGTTAATAGTTTTATTTCTAACTGCAATATGTTGTAGAGTATCCAATCTGTTTTTTAGAAAAGGAGGAAAGCCGTCAAAAGGCACACCATCACAGTCTTGGGTCGTACAAAAGATATAATACTTAGCTACAAGTGATATGTAATTTAAAATATCTTTTGTTTGTATGGCGTTGTCATGCCAGCCGTAAAGGATATCGCGTTCTGAGAGAGTAATTGTCTTTTGTTGTTTTTCGGTCCACCACTTTTGAAATGCAGTCCAAAAATTGGAAATTTTAGGACATCGGTAGAGTAGATGAGGCAATGTTTGCGGCTGCGTTTTACATAAATGACAAGTTTCAGAGTCGCATAAATTCATACGAAAAAGCGAATACCTGGTAGGAAGTATATTATGGATGATTTTATATTGAAAGATTTGAAGCTTTGTTTCGGTCGTAATTGCAAAAGGGAAGTTGTAAACATTTTTTAGGCTTTCTTTGGAGAAACCATACCGCAGAAGTCTTTGTTCAGCAGTTGGAGGTTGGAAGTAATGATCCATAATCGCTGCATAAACAGAATGGGTGTTGATAATATTGCGTAAAGGGGATTCTTGCGACGCATTTTCGTTTTCAAATTGGTCCTTTGCTGCTTTGATTTCGCATCTCCAGCTTGGTGGAATTGCGTTTATTAGACCATAATAAGTTGTGAACGGGATTTTCAGCTGAAAAGTTTGTTGAAAAGTGGTATGCGATAAGAAGCCGAAATCATCATCAAGCAAGTCACTAATAAAGGTAATGCCGCTTTGGTGCCATTGTTTTAAATAGATCATGTGTTTGTTCATTAAGATGTTTTTATTGTTCCATATAATTTCGTTTTGCCGTTTGATATTGTCTTCTGAGATAATATGTTTGTTTTCCTGCCAATGCTTTAGTAACACTTGGTAAAAGATGCCACTTTGCTTGCGTGATCAGTCAGACCAGCAATGCAGTTAGTATGCAGGTGATTTTTATTGCTTCGTGTGCAACCATAAACAAGACCTTGACGGCTAAAATTATTGGTATTCTGTCCTAAACATCCTATGCGAGTCCAGAATGGGCAATTTTACACCCCTAAGCGAGATAATGAGTACCCCTGTCCCTCTCATATAGGTGGTCCCCTGGGGAGAAAATTAGCAGTTAAACAAACATGACAATGTGATAAATGTGTGCTTCACTTGAAATCAAATAGGCATAGAATATAGCGATATACCGAGACATTTCAAACCGTTTACTTTAAATCGTTAGATGGCAAATCTCACCAGTCTGCTCCTGTAATGGTCGTGTTTTTTTAACTTCTGGTCCATTACCTGCAACAACATCTGTAAAACAACAGCAACAAGAATTAAGAGGTCAGGAAAATTGTGAGAAATGTCACAACATACACAAGGTTGAAGAAGATGACAATGAACTTCATTTTAGATACTCTGAGAAACAAGATACTCTGAGCTCATCAAAAGAATTAATTATGAAAAAAAACAAGTTTGGAAAATTGCCAGAGCATTAATCCAGCTAGAATATTCCACATAGTTGTATTCCTTTCTGGGTTAAGTCCCGGGGGGGGGGGGGGGGGGGGGTACTCCCATAAATTTCGGACAGGGGTGTGCCGCGAAGGTTCTTAAACCCTGACCCTATTTAAGGATAAAGAAAATGAAAATTGATACCTCTTTTAAGGCTCTGACAAACCCGAAAAATGACACCCTATTCAAGGAGAGGAGAAGTGTTGAATGACGATCCAAATAACGGCTAACCATGCACAGCAAAACACAAATCTTTACAAAATCACTTTGCTACTAGTTGAACAGTTAGTTTATAGTTTAAAAAGACCATTTTTTTTGTTACGTTTAGTTGGGCATTTATTTTAGCTGATAGAATTTAGGTACCCTATCTAAGGGTTACACCGGGAACACAATGCCAAAAGGAGCAAAAATGATACCCTATTTAAGGACCGAGAACCTCAAAAACCATACCCTATCCTGCGGCACATACCTATATAGCCCATATATGGGAGTGACCCCCCAGGGGTTAAGTAAGGCAAATTTAAGACTCCCTGATTAAGGTGTAGATTGCATACCTCATCAGACACTTTACCAACATTCCTGCATCCCTCATCCATTATTGACAAGATCCCTTTGTGGTTCTGCTCAATCAGCTCACAGATGACCTCGTTGTTAAAGTAGTCAATCTTGAATTATAAAAAAATCCACATTAAAAGAGTCCTGGCAATGAAAAATGGCCTGAGAAGAAACTGTTCAGTACCAGTTCAGGGTTCGTACAAAAAATCGTAACCATTTTTCCAGCACTTTTCAAGGACTATTCAAGGACCAAATTGAATTTTCAAGGACCCCCTACCAGGGAGGTAATTTAACAGATGGTATATAAATGTTATAAATGTGTTTGCTCCATCTCCTACTCTACATTCTTGATGGTATTTAAATGCTATAAATGTGTTTGCTCCATCTCCTTCTCTACATTCTTGTCTTTTCTCGTTATTGGCTGCTTTTACACTCGTGTTTTTGAGTTTGAAGGTGCTTTACACAGGAAAAGAATACCATAGTCTATGCAAAGCAATTTGGTTTCGACGCCACTATTTTTAAAGTTGAAGAAAATTCAAGGACTTTTCAAGGACTTACACAGAAATTCAAGGACTTTTCAATGAAAAATGGAATTCAAGGACTTTTCAAGGACTCCCCCTAAAATTCAAGGACTTTTCAAGACTGTGCGAACCCTGCAGTTTAGTGATTTTCAAGATGAGAATCCTGGCAAGAATTGTTAAGATTTTTGAAGATTATGGTAAAGAAATGTGAAGATTTTGATTGATACTCAAAAAGATCCTCAAGGATCTTTGATAAAAAGATTTTCACCAGGGAGGTATGCACTTTTCTTCTGCCAACCTTGTTAAGGTCAGAGGAGCCAAGAAGTGGCAAACCACCACTGAATGCTAATTATATAAGCTTGATAATGCAGGGGCGTAATGAAGGGGGGTCCTGGGGTGCCGTGACCCCCCTTTGCAAAATAATTTTTAAAGTAAACAACATACAAGCCTTATTAAATTCAGGTGGCGAAAAAGCCCAAATCCAAAGAATCAACATACCATAAATATTGACTAGCGCTAGGTAGTTACATACTCCATTTTCAGGACAGAACATCTGCAGTGGACTATGTACATACCCTGGATGTGACACAGTGTGACCCTCCCTTGGAAAATCCTAGCTACGCCCCTGTAATGTGACTAATAATCTGATTATGAAGTCTAGTCCACTAAGGCAAAATGAAACTGATTTTTATAGTAAATATCTAGCATTGAATAATTTGCTTGCAATGCATGCAGAGAGATCTAATGGTGATTACCTCTTCCCACTGGATTCCTTCTCGTTGATATTCTTCTTGTTCTTGTTTCAGCACCAACTCAATAAAAAGCTGTTGAAGTTTCTCATTACAGTAATTGATGCACAGCTGTTCAAAGCTGTTGTTGTCAAAAATCTCAAAACCATAGATGTCAAGCACTCCAATCACCGTACACTTTCCATGAGTCACTTCATCACGCAGCTCAATCATATCATTGATCCGCCCCACAATCCAGGTAAACAGGCGATCATACATGGCCTGAAATGAAAAAAATAACAGTTACATAAACCCACTTACTGCTGTTTGCTGCAGGAAGCTTTGAACTGAGCTATCGCTTTTTATATATATCAAAACCACCGACATTTTGAGGTGTTACGGTGACTGTTTTGAGGTGTCATGACTGTGTAGTTAGCAGTTACTACTGAGACTTAAAAAAGTTGCCAGTTTGAGCCTTTATTCATTTCCTCATGTGATGTTGTTGCAGAATGGGCAACTACTAGATACTTTATTCTCATGGTTCCTTACCAAACTAGTCTCATTCACAGATGGTCTAAGGTCACTCGGTCACTGTCACTACAGGATGATAGCCTGATTCTCCAAAACATGGTCCATGACTGCTCACTCTCACTACCTCCTTCTCAGCGGAGTGGAGCGAGAGCAAGCAACCTTGGACCATCTGAGAATCAAGCAGGTGCATTAAAATAATGGAAACTAAGCATTAGCAAACATGATGAGAGTAACCTGGCTAATATAACGCCACTTGATTTATCAGCGAGAATAAATTATTTATGATGTTACTTGTTACAACTTACTATACTTTAAATTAATGATCACAAAGGCTCATCAGAGCAAGTACACTAACGACAATTATATTACCTTAGCCAAGGCATCTCGGCCATGTGACGCATCCTTCGCATGATGTCCCTTGTCAACAACTTCAGACTGTGCAGCAGCTACCACACGGTAGCATAGGGCCTTCTCCACATGCCTTGGTTCACTTCCCAGGAGATATGCAATGACGTTGAGTTTTTCATCACTGTTTACAACTGATGCCTGTTCCTGATCATCATCAACAAACTCTAAATTTCCCTGCAAATAAAAACAACACAGTAATTCACTACAAGTGATTTTCAGTCAAACATAATTTACCAGCTATCATCACAGGAGCATGAATAAAACTCAGACCAAAGTGGAGGTTGAGATTAAGAACCAACACCTAAACTTGCCAACATAATGATTGTAAATTAAACAATTTTGATGACAATCACACATTCTGTCAGTCAATTCTCAGATACTGTAGGATTACAATTGGGAATGACAGTGCTTTCTCCTCTGGGTGAGTCCCAACTGATTAGTACTATTAAAATTTGCCCAGTAATGTAATGTAATGCAGTGCAGTGCAATGTAATGTTACTAATGTAGTGTTTCCTGTGTACCAATTAAATTCAAGTAGTCGGTTTTTAACTAATAAAACTAGGTCATACCAAATGCAGGATTGCTGAGACAATCTTCCATACTGTACTCCGCTCTTCATCAGTGAAGCCCACAGACTTCATGGATTCATTATTGACTTTGTAATCCATTTTGTCATTGATTGCCTTCAGCTGTCAAGGTATAATTCAAATGGTGAGCCACAATCTTAATGTTGAATCATATATATTAATTACATGAATAAAAATAACAATAATTAATACGCTTTGATTCATGGAAATGTCTTATGATTTGCAAGTTGACGGTAATTTTTTATAATCTACTTACTAAATAATATATAATTTTTATAAATGATACTTACCATTATTATTATTATTATTATTATTATTATTATTATTATTATTATTATTATTATTATTATTATTATTTTAATAAAAAATCAAACTTTACTGAGTACTTTTCATACAAACATGAATCTTAGGTGTATCTGGTTATAAAAAAATATTAATACAAATTTTGTTTTTCCTATGAGATAATTTCGGTAAAAATTTCAATAGCCTACCTACATAATAGCACTATGAAAGCTTTTACATCTTGTTTTGATCCCTATTATTATTATTATTATTATTATTATTATTATTATTATTATTATTATTAATTATTAATTATTGTTACTATTAACCTGCATGCATCCTCCTTGATTTGCATAGTGATAATCTGCTGCTTTCCCTTCAAGATACAATTCCTTTAAAGTCTCAGATGGGGCTCCATTGAGTAACTAGAAACATGAATTATTTAAAATAAACAATATTTAAAAAAATATAAATTAATATTAAACATGTTTTCCCAACTCCTATATGCAAAGGAAAGGGATGCTTGTAAGAAAATTTCAATTATTTAAACCCCTGAAGGCCGAGACCAATCCGAGTGTGGCTCTCAAGCTTGTTTTGATCCCTAAGAAATACCATTTTTCATGCCTGGTCTTCTTGACTGCAAACACAGTATGACAGCAGTTTTTTCAGTTCTTCATGTACGACCCTAAACAAGAACTGGGCACCCTAAGTGACTAATTTACACTACCAAGTGAGACAGCAACATCCTGTCCCTTTTACATATATATGAAAGTTCAATTACAAACTAGCTGTCCTCGCCCACTCCTTTATATATTTCCTTCAATTCTGACGACAAACCTGGTAAAACGAATGGAAATTCCTTTCTCCTTCTTGTTGTTTAACAACTCTTGACTGAAAAAGAATAAATAATGTAACTGTATACTTAGTATTACCATATTTTCCTGTGGCTGTTTAAGTCCAAACAGTGTACAAGTCAACCCTACTTTTTCAACCTTGAAATTAAGATTTTCACAAATTGTTTAAGGTTCAGATACGTTTGCTAAGCTAAAAATCCTTTACCATTATTAAGACAGAAGGTTAACCAGTATTAGTTAACACATTTTCCATGGCAAGCTCAGAATCATATTCACAGAAAGAGAACTTCAGCTAAACAATACAAAGATATTGCTAAGAAAAAATAATCAAGAACCTTTTAATGCATTTCAATCAGAAACTTGATCAAACCTTTTCCAAAAGGTAATTGAATATATGTCCACCAACTGGATCTCCTTTGAAATCAAAGTCGATATCCATGTACTTTCCAAATCTACTGGAGTTGTCATTCCTGTTTGTTCGTGCATTGCCAAAACTCTCCAAAATTGCATTGGACTTCAGAAGAATATCTTTGGTCCTGTTGAGATCACAATCATGCAAACAATGATTGCAAGATAATGGTTGCAAATTATGTTTGATCTCCCCTTCAAGCCCCAGTATCCACATGTATACAAATTCTCCTGAATGATCTCCATATATTTTCTTAAAGTGTAAGTTGGAAGAATTTGTTAAAAGATTAATAACCAATTTCCTTCCTTTCAATTAATTTCTCATAACCTTTTCTCAGAAATTTGATTTTGGTCACCCTTGGGCCTTGAAGGGTTAAAAGTCCCAAGAGTGACCTTTTGACAGAGAAGGCAAGCCTTTTGTATACCAGCTTTGATACAAAATGGTACCCTTTCACATACCTACAAAAGGAATACTGCTTCTCTTATCTTAATTCTTCACTGTGATAACTCCTTAAAAATACCTACTTCAGTGAGACCATTCAGACAAGCATCATTGAAAGGCACTTTTAAATACGTACATGACAGTTATGTGTAGCTTTTTCTATACTCCAACTTGAGAGATCCCAGCCTTGTTTTATACCTCTAGCCTGTAAAATGTACCCCTTTGGGTGGAGCGTCCCTGTATCCACTGTAGGGGGTACCCCCCCTCCTCCCCCGTTTGCTAGTCAAGGACAACCAGATGAATGCTTGGGCGGGAGGATAATCTGTGATAGGCTATTAACTTATTGAAAATCCTATCTATCCACAGGTCAATCAGCAAAACTCCTTGTCACATTTATACAAAACTGTCTAAAGTTCACTCGAGTATTGTTGGTCACTTGACTGATGTCCAGCCCAATCCATAACGTGCAGACCTAACTTCCGATAAGTTAAATGAAGAAATGTTCTCATGTCAAATACTCTGAAAAAAGATTTCCTGAGTTCCCCAGCGAGAATCGAACCCATGACCTTCCAGATACTGGTTGGACACTCTTACCACTGAGCTTGGAAGAACACATAGGGCCTTGTATATGACCTCGCTCAGTACAAGTCCCACAACTGGTATCTGGACTTCAGGTCATGGATTCCACTAGAGAACTCAAAAACAAACATTAAGATGAAGAAATGAAATCTTAACGTCATTTTATTGCGAGGCATTTCCTGTTAGTTGACATTCCGCGGTTTGTGGTTCTCTGACCAATCAGGAGACTGTATGTGTTCATGACGTGTATAAAGATTAGTGATCTGTTACATGCGGCCCTTCCTACTATCGCGGAATTTTTGTCCCCCACCTTTCCTGAAGAGATGTTAATTATTGGCTTTTATCATTGCTTTAAAATAAAACGTCACTTTCGTGGCCATTTATCCCAAACAGTTGGTTTTTCAATCTGTGTTCTACTTTTCTCTTCAGCAAACAAGTGCAACCCATGCAGAGCTCTCGATTTCGTAACCTCCAAATAAATGCCTCGCAATAAAAATCATTTTTTTTCTGAGTATTCGACTTGAGAACACTTCTTCTTTTATTTCACTTTATCTAAGTCACCATTTCACTTAATATCATTTTTCCTATAAGCTCACCGTTCAACTTCCGACTGTTTTGACAAATTGGTGACAGCAGCAATATATTTCATTATAATCTTTGATGCTTCTGTTTTCCCAGCACCACTTTCACCTAGTATACAACAAGAATATGGCATTTAATCATAAGCTTGGACAACAAAGGTGAAAACATTTTCCTGTTCAAAGTTAACTCAAGTTTAAAGGGAGTGATTGAAATACAATAATTTAAATTCTAATTTTCAATTTCCAATGTTTTTATGATCTGAATTAACTGAAGGGTTAAAATTATAAGCATGTAAAGTTGGGTTGTTGGTTGAACGAAAAATAAAATAACTGTCTAAAACTAAAACCATGAATTATTATTGTTCTTAGTTTCATATATTCCTCAAAGAAACTCAATCAAAAAGTCTTGTAGCAAAATTATTTTTATTTATTTTTTAACTGCACGAAACCAAAATAGTATTTCCTTTAACTTAATTGAAACTTGGAAAAAGTTGTAAAGTTCTATTTTTAACATCAATACAATACAACAGAGCAGATGTTTTAAATTGTTTTCTACAAAATCATGCAAATCTGGATACATACTTTTTACATTTATCCTCAACATTAAATTTTTAATTTCACAAAATATGTAAAACAAGGATTAAAGGTCTACATGCATGCCAAAGCTTCTTGTGCTTCAATCTATTTGAACTGTAATTTTTATCTTAATCTGCCATCATAGGCTTACATTTTTAAAAAAAAAAAGGGTAAAACACTTTAAAAGCACTTTTGCATAAGGCGCCATATAAAACAATGTGTTATTGTTATTCCCTGTAATTATTAACACAATTAAAAAGAGAAGATATGAATCATCTCTTTACTCATGACGGGAAGTCAAAAGAAAATAATTGTAAAATATGCGTATGATGTCAGTGACCTTGCAATAGGATCTAAAAACTTTAGAAACTGAAGAAAATTTTATACTTTTCGTTTCCTCAATACTTGTTTTTCACTTTCAAAACCAGCCCTTTATTATAGAAGTTCATGTCGGAACTTAAACAACTAATCAAGTTTCCACAGCTCCTAGAAACATAACAACAAACTGCAATTCTTACCTGAGATAAGCTTAATTACTTAGCTGTAAGGTTAATTTATGCCACAAGGAATTTAGACGTCACAAGAGAATTGAAGAATACAAACAATTGTTTTAACTGATATCTCTAGCTACACCCGGGGGCTACAACAAACAAGGCTAACATTCCGTCGTTCAGCGTTATTTTAACTGCTTAAAAAAATGCTTAAGCCCTCGTTTCACGAAACGATGCACAAAAAATTTATGAGTGATTTACTTCAATGCATCTAAATTTAAATTGGGAACCTACTGAAGTTTACATGATTTTATTAAAACTGCCGAATCAAGCCGAACGCGAAATTGTTAAAAACAAGCTTACCAGAAATAACTATACAGGTGTCTTCTGATCGCCGTTTCATCGTCCTGTACGCAGCATCCGATAGAGCAAAGAGATGCGGCGGTCTTTCGTACATTTCTCGCATTTTGTACTCTTGAATTTTGTCGTTCCCAAAAATGTTCAGAGACTTGTATGGATTCACCGATACGAGCACTTCGCCTATGTACGTGTAAATTCGCTCCTTCTGAAAACGCAGTTTTAGGTTTTTCATGAAGGCATCTTTGGTGATTTCGTCCATCAGGACAAAATCACCTTTTCCGTACTCTAGGCTCTCCTGCTCGGCCATTCTTGGCGCTCTAAGAAAACAACTTTCAGGCAAAACCCGAAGCAAACTTTAATAAGTACAACATATTTTCTTGCCGTTTCTATTGAGCATTGTGATTGGTCAAGTTTGTAATCACACCAATCACAGACGCTGATATATTGTACACACTGACCCGGCAAAAGTGGGCGGGAGAAATTCAAAACAAGATCAATGGTGATTGATCAAGTCCACAAATTATTTCATATATATACCTTTCTTTCCGGTCAGATATCAAAACCCAACCTTTCCGCTTCAGGCGACAAGAGAATGCCTAAGTGGAACACGT
Organism: Meandrina meandrites; assembly: GCA_963693305.1. Taxonomy (NCBI): domain Eukaryota; kingdom Metazoa; phylum Cnidaria; class Anthozoa; order Scleractinia; family Meandrinidae; genus Meandrina; species Meandrina meandrites. The sequence continues at coordinate 38,291,857 of OY855908.1, forward strand.
CACAGGCTGGTAATTCTGGAATATAATCCCTTATACTTCACTAAATATTCTGATCTATATATTGTACATTTCATCAAGACATGAATTGACTTGACGTTCGTCACTCGTTATAATGACTGGGTCAATATTTATTTCTGATATTGGACAGATGTTTGAAGTTTTAGTTGGTACTGCCCGTAAATGGTCAAAGCCAAAATGTATTTAAACTTAAGTATTTAACACCGATTTAATTTTAATATGATCACGTATCGAAGAAATTGAAATCTAAAAATGCATTTTCGAGATGCATGGCCTTTGACATGACCAAAGGATCTCAAAGCGTGTCGTATTCTTTGAATAACATTCTATTAAATTCAGAATGATCACAAGTGCCCACAAATAATAAAAAATATTTTTGAAAACAACAGTAAAATAAAATTATAGATGTCAGATCTGTATTGTTCAGTTAAAAATCTTTCAATATCAGCATTAGGTCTCAGAAATTCCGTGTCCCTCTCAAAGTCGGCGGAAAACTTTACTCGAACCAATACCTGGAAAAGTTATAAAGGCCTTAAAATAAAAACCCGACTGTTTTCTCTAGATCGTTCTAGCGTATGGACTTCTGTTTTTTCCACAGGCCTGTCAAAAAAAGTAACAGCGTTGTGTATCAATTAAGGCCTGTTTACAAGGAGGTAGGGTAGGGTTAAAGAAAGCCCGGGTTTACAAGCAAACTTTCACAGGAAGGGTTACCCTACCACCCCTCTACCACCCGGAGCAACTTTATGTGGGTCTGGAAAGGGGGGTGGGGGCTGGTGACAGCGCAAAAAACGGGATAAGCGAAGAACGGCTCATGGGCCCAGACCCCAAAATTAGGCATTTGGTACCATTTTGAGGGACAAATGCTATCATATATTTTTCGAATCCTTGAACATCCTAGTTCATTTTGGTATGTGATAGCAATTCCAAAAGAGTAGCTTTCTTGCTTAAATCACGTGATTTCTGACGTCATCTTTCCAAAATCAATGTTGCATTTTAATGCTCGAAGGGTAATGAAAAATCACTTTATCGAAACTTCAAACACGTAAATGTTGTGCGAGAGGCCTGACAAAGTACAGGAAAGGCAGCTGATCCTAGCCTAGGGTTTTTGCCCCACTTAAGGGTTTTTCTCTGTATGGTTTCCATGGTAACAAAGCCGGATTGCAATATAGACCTCTTATATATCGAGACTGATGTTAGAATTTCAAAATATGGACCGAGTTTTTAAATGAATCAGGTAGAAAAACACAAGGATTTGTATTTTACAGTACGGACTGGTTATTTGAGGCTAATAAGAGTTATACTGATCTCTCTTTCTTACAAAAATGAAAGCATTTCGGGCCAACAGATACGCGCGGGAGGCGGCCTCATTTGACTAAAGCGCGTGGAGGTTTTTATCTAACGTCATTGAAATTAAAAATCTTGCCAGCGTATCTTATAAACTTTTCCTTTTTTACATATTCTTGCCATAAAGAACATAAAAATTTTGTATATTTGATATCGGTTCAGTGTTTTGCTGAGAGGATAAAACATTTTGTAATTTGCGATGTCCCGGATGAACGTGTTTCTTAATTGTCACAAAAACGAGTATTCCGGCTTCATTGTGTTGTTCAATTACAGACGCGGCATAAATTACAAAGTAATATCTAAAATAATGTTAAGTGAAGATGAATAATATTCATGGAAGAGTTTTCTCGACCGATTATGCATTTCTTTGGCCGCCCTATTTGTGCCCCAGATTAAAGAGGGAAACAAACATTGTGGCTGCATTATAACTCAACACTGTTTTGTCTCACAATTATTTTCTTAAGAACTCGGTTGCAAAGAATGCCAGAGAGCTTTAATTTGGCCTGCTGTTTTAACCAATTCCTCTCTACATCCAGGTGTATAAATGGTATTGGCGAATTTACTGCAGGGGGGGGGGGGGGGGGGGAGAGGGAGGAGCCCTCAGGCCATCCAGGGGGATTAGCAGTAGTGCTAGTCGCTTAATGTTACAGATACCGGGATAAGCTCCGGCCTGATGGGTCACTTTGCTCAAACACAAACTTTTCCTACTTATAATAAACCCATAGTTTTCAAGGACGTTTTTCATACGAACAAATGTTATGACCATGTTATGACGGGTCTATTAGTTCTATGAGAAATGAAAAAGTTGTTTTCAGTGAAAGCAAGAAAACTGGATATAACTCGAGGTCATTATTAAATAAATTCCGAAGTTCTTTAGACAGAAGAGAACAACTCAACTCAGAAGAAAACACCACAAGTCGACACGAGCGACTTACAGAGTGTTTGTCAAGCTTTCGAAATCTGTGAAATGTGGTAGTGTAACCCACAAAATATTCGGAACGAGGACGGCATTTAGGCTGGAATGCGATTAACGGTTCTGACTGAGAAATAGTCATTGTTCCCTTTCTGAAAAATTAGAACATCATACAACTTAAAGCTGTCTAGTATGTTCGTATTCAACTTCATTCCGTTTTTAAAATAAATAAATTGACGTCTTTTAAAAGAAATCTCCCGAAGAGCTCGTGAAGAACAGGAACTTCGAAAATTGTGGCCTATCAGCGGCGGCACATTGACCACATTGTTTTAGGACGCTTCCTCCTCGTGGACTGATATATCAGTCAACCCAGTCCAACTACTTACGTTCTGCTTTTTTCACTTTTGCACGAAGGTGCAATTAAATTCAAAGCAACTTTTTCCTCTATGCGTGCTCTTTTGACTATCGTCTGTTCAAATATTATTCCATAATTTTCTTGCTCGAGGATTACAGCACTTAACCAGCATTGTTAAAGTGTCAACGATGCTCTGTTTTGTTCTTGCTAATTTAACCACTGTCGCTGGGGGAAGTTGGATTCCAAAGTGTCAGGCTTGGACAGCGATACCACTGACCCTATGGGACATTTCCGAAAGGCAAGGGAGGTTTTACTCTGAGGTAGTGGTTTTCATTTTATTGGGTTGAACAGGACCGGATTTGCAGAGACAAAGTGCCCTTTTAATTCCCTAATTGCGAGAAGGACTTATAGCCCCCTCCTGGGCGGTTTTTAAAGGTGTTACTGCTAATGAGCTGAGAATGCTAGTGAATAGGCTGTATGGTCATGTTACTTGAACAGCTTCTTGTGAAATAATTGAGTATCAAATGTATTAACTACTGAGCTTCCTTAATTTCATCGATACTGTTGCATTACGTGCTGCTCCCAAATTGTGATAATTGATGCTAAAGAATATGTTGTATTTCTGGCCAGCTGTAGTCAATTACAAACAGTTCGAGGAGAGTTTGAGGCCTTTTGCGTCGCCAAGCGCGAAAAGGACAGATAATGTTGTAATAATGTTGATTGTTTCGTCTGCTCGAAATTTTGAATGGCTCTATATTTTTTGGAACATTTCATATATATGCTTTTCTAATTACAATTTTTTTTTTAAATCGTAAATTGTGTTTTCGCATTTGAAGATCTTTTTTGGCAGGGTTTTATCCACCTCGCGTCTATTTCGGAGCTTATCTAATTCCCGCTTTAACGGCAACATTTGCGGTGATAAAACATAGACAGAATTTCCCTTTCTCCAGCAATGTTGAGGACTGATTTCAATTCTTCATGTATTGTGGTGCTTTTAAATCGTCGCTGTTGTCATCACTGCAATAAATGACATGAAAGGGTTTGATTTAACAACCAACTGAAGCTGAACGGTGTTTCTCCGATGTACAGAGGATTTTAAGGTAAAAGTTGAGATGCGGTGATTACCGCCTACAAAGAAAGCATCTGTCTGCCATATTTTACGACGCATTTTTATCATTTTGGTCAGTGACGACTCTTCCATGGTTATTTTGACATTCTTTGAGCTAGCCACTAGTTCTCCCACCCACCAACCGGGTTCCTTTCCCTGTTTTGCGCACCTGTCCTCGCATTAGCCAAACTAAAACTTGATTACAGGAAATATCATCTATATATTACATTTTCTGCCGTAATTGCCCCAAAGAAGTTTCATAAGTAATGCAGGAAACATATTGACTGAATGCTTTAGGAAACATCGCCTCGAGGTGCGATACCACAACAGAGATTCCATGTACATCTGATGCAACATTTCGATGATAGTGAATGCATCAGCCCATTCAATTCAAGACGTCCTTGTTCCACGGTGCAATTAGGTTTAGTAATGAAGTATTTCCGGACAGCGCAATCCAATATCTTTTAATTTAGAACACTTGTTTCTCTTGGCAATTACCACAATTCCTTTTTTCTGTCTTCGACTGTTGAACACGCGCACGTGCCATCTTGGCGGGCATCTTGGCGCGCACAAACCTTTTTGAATTATTTGCGTACGACTGTAGAAAACAAACTGTGTTTTGCAACATAGTTGTTAGCTTTTCCAAAAAAGGCAGTAGCGCACAAACAACGGGAAGCCAATACCGAGCTAAATAACGTCTACGAAACAAATCTTTATTTCAAAAATCAGAACAATATTGATACCCTTTAATTTCACGCCTCGAGATAATATTTCTGGACTGACATTGTAAGTTAATTATATAAATAATTCTCTTTTAGATTCCGTCAAAAATAGTTTTCTAAGGTTTTTAATACAATCTCAATCTTTTTAGAGATTTCTTTGTCCTTTGCTGGGGATTTAAATCGATAAATTAAGACCAAAATAACCGTACACCTCAGTACGGCCGCCATCTTGGATTTACCCAGAATGCAATTCAGGACCTTCAAACAGTATTTTGTTCTGTTTTAGTGATCAATTCAAACTTTAACCATTTTATTGAGTGAACTAGTTAATAATCATGTTTCCAATACTGCAAGATGAAATTGAGCAAAAAAAGACCATAATAGGAGTTTAAATTCTATCTCAATTTTAGCCTCGTTTTCATGCAGAAGGAGAATTTTACACCCTTAAAAAATCCTACTAAGCTACTCTTTCGTGATTGCTATCAGCTCAATTTCGAAACTCCTTCACATGAACTTTAATCTGATACCACTCACAATTTGTCCCTTTGAATGGTACCGAAATCTGCTCGGGCCCATGGACCTAACTCACGTCTTCACTTGTGGATCCGCCCCTGCTGCAGTTCATTTCTCTAAGTGACCCCGCGATTTAATTCTAAAGCATTCTCGATCACGTAAAAATGTGTGTTTTGATCTGACATGAAACGTCTGTTTTAACTAAAACACGGATGGTCAAGGATACCTTGAAATTTTTTTTTCTCGCAAGATTCGTTGTTGCCATTCTGTGAGTTCTTTTCTCGAAGCCGGACCATCAGTTTTTGGGAGGGAGGATGAAACGTTTGCCAGGATAAATAAATAAAGGTAACGTCGATTTATTTATTTACCTTATCAATCTCGTGTTCGCAGATCAGGTAATTATATTGTTCTCAATTTTTCTAAAATTCGAGCCACTTCAATTCATACACCTATCAAATTTTATTATACTATTCCCACTTCTGGCATATTATATTGTGAGCCTACATGAAGGTAGGCCATGTGTCCCCAGCTCTGCACACCATAGTTGCACGTACTCTGTTTTGTTTTCGTTGGTGAATACGGTCAATACGAAATTCTAAAAAGACGCAAAGACAGAAATGCAAAAAAAAAAAAAAAAAATGTCACGGTATACCCTTAACTGCATCCCTTAAACTTGACTGTCACCATAATAAGCTAAACGTCCTGTTAGCTTCCAGATTTCTACTGTAGGAGCTTATCGATGCATGAGGAGCTTTGAGGGCCTTATACCTCAGGGTACTTCTAGCTAGCCTATAAACCTACTCCCTCCCTTGTAGTTTGGGGTGAGGTGTGTAACTGTAACAATGCTTTTGCCCTTGCTAGCGCGCTGGCTCTCGCACTTGCTCTTGCTGAGTGGGGTGTAAATAGTCACCCATCCAATCTTTAATGCTGACCAACAGAGCTTTTGCTGATCCTATGCGATATGTCGACAGTCCGGTTGTTGTCCCAATGCAAGGGGGGTAATCGAAGTATACATGACGGGGGGGGGGGGGGGGGTGCGGGGGATCGACGTATTTTTTTGGGTTGAAACTTTACACTCTCGGTATTTTTTTGGGTCAAGTGATCTGTCACGTATTTTTTTCGGTCTTAAAAAATACGCAAATTGTTTTGGGTTTTATCTCCGAGCGAACTTTTTTCGTTTCGGGTTTTTGTTGCGATCAGTGGATCAGAAAAATATTCATTCGAACTTTCTTTCAGCGACATGTGTTCCGGAAAAACTGTTAATATTAAGAAGACAATACAATGTACATTGAGGTATTTAAGTCTTGTATTTTTTTGGGTTGGAAATTTTGATGCCAGGTATATTTTTGGGTCTAGAATTTCAGTCTTGTGTATTTTTTTGGGTTTGCAATATGAAGCTCCGTCGGACACCCCGTCATGTATACTATACTTCGAGTACCTCCCCTGGGGTTGTTGTTGTTGCCCTTCCGAAGTTGATAGGCCGTATATATGGTCCTTGTATCCAAGGCGATTGAGTTACAGTTTTTTTAGAGAAAAATATCACTAGAGAACCTACATCTTACACATCTCGGAATCGCAAAAAAAATTTCAACATTCAATTAATATTTTTTAAAACTTCATTGAATCCTAAAGGTAACAAAATCTAGTACCACAAAATCCCCGACAAAATCTCAACCGATCGAGTCGCCTGAAAACATTAACACACCACACAAACAAAACGCGGTATACCTGTGGTTCAAGCGAGTAATGACTGTGAGTCTGCTTACCGGTCAGCGGAAAATCAATTTTCTTCCCATAATGCAACAGAAAGCTTCTCTTCTTTCTCTTTTAGTGACACGACATCCCTTGATCTATTGTGAGGAAAAATTCCGGTAAGAAATACACTGATTTCTTCTACGTTTTCTTGGAACGGTACCCTTAAATCACAACGAATGTATTGCTAAACCTTCGCTTTTTATTCGAAAGGAATTAACACAGAGAAATGGACCAGATTACGAACGCTCTTGAACCATGCAAACAGTTCGCCAAGGACTCGATGAGACTTGTGAAAAGATGCACGAAGCCCGACAGAAAAGGTTTGTCTTGTCTTTTATTATTATTATTTTTATTGCGATAGTACATTCACCATGCCTTTTTGATCGTAAAGAGGTTTTTGCTAATTTACATCGAAACTTAAAGCTTTGTTATAGCTTTACGTTACCTTTTGGCTAAAGTTATATTTTATTGTTATTCACGAACGTAAAATTATTGATAAGCTTTTTATTTACTTTCCTATACGGTCCAAATCCGCTCGCTCAGTTTCTGATTATTAATCAGAAGTTCTTTTTATACATTTTCTTGATCCTATGCTTTGTCGTGATCATGTAGCACTCTATACAACGTTTAGGTTACTGCTAGTGGGAAATAGTTTCCACTTTGGACCAGTACAAGTTACCAAATATCAGAATTCATGCTTGCAGAAGGAAACGTATAGTTGAAGAACCTGTGTAGCTTTTTGCTGTTCATACTTTTTCTTCATTTATTCCCTGTTTTTTCTGAACTTTTTTGTACTTCTAACCATACAGTGTATAACCACATTTCTACTACAAAGAGCCTTTCAGCTGTAAAAGATAGTCAGTAACATGGTTCCTCTTTGAAAAAGTTTCCCACTATATTTCGTTCTATGAAGTAAACAATTCTACTATATGTACTGTGATTTATTTAAAACCATTTACTTTAACTTTGAACACAGATATTTATATTTTTTGTTTAATTAATTTCTACTTGTAAAAGTCTGGTAAGACATAATCAAAAGCATATGACCATATCTGCAGTTTTGAAACCAAACATTTCAATAGCAGTCATCAACAGTCAAGAATCACTTTCTAACTGAAGAAATATTTCAAGAATTTCAAGAGATACTACTTGCATTCCCCATACTTTGCTTTGTTTTCATTCGAAGCGAAGCCCTACTCGTCTCGCTTTCGACCCAATCTCTAACATGTATTCTGCCATTTATGAGTAAGGTGTATACTGTAGCAATTTAAACAAATAGACTGTCAGCCCCTTCTGGCTCTCCAAGTTATTCTCTCTTTTTTCTATTTGCAGAATTCCAGAAAATTGCCTTGGCAACTGCCATTGGTTTTGCTATCATGGGGTTCATCGGCTTTTTCGTCAAACTCATTCACATTCCCATCAATAACATCATAGTGCAATAGTACATGTGTATGGTAAGTAGCAGTTCTTTTTTTACATAAAATTGTTACTGGGCTTGAATTGAACTTTGTTTAGTTGTCGTTGATTGGCAACAATAGTATGGTAGGTTATCGTCATCATTATCATCATCATTATTATTATCATCATGAGTACTTTTTGTGCCTGGTGGCACATAAGACCCCGTGGAAATTAATAGTAAAACATATCACATGTTTTTTTTTGTTCATTCTTGAAGAACAGTGATCCCTGTTCCTGAACGTTTCAAGAAAGCTGAATTTAGTTATATATTTTGGAGTTGTTTTTACAGACCAATCTCTCTATTTACATGTACCTTTGACTCGATTTCCATGAGACTGGTTTTACAAGCACATCTCATAATTGAGCTACTCAGTTTTGATACTGCACCAGTACATATTAGTAAGGCCAGCTAACAGTGATTTTCAGTGAAATAATAAAAACAGAGTGGAGCCCCTCGTTTCACTTCCAGATGGCTACCTCTGTTCAAGGTTGTGGTTTGCGCTTGCCAGAGTACCTGGAGGAATGTAAATATTCCATAGCCATTTAGTTGTAGCAATCTTATGCAATTGTCACCTCTAATTTTGTAAATTAACGTACTTTATTTTTCGTTGCTTTTCAGAATACCAAGTCAAGACAATTTATATTTTCCATAACAGAAGAATGTCAACTTTACAAACTACATATCAAATTACACAGACTGGAGTCTTCCAGATTTTTATTTTGTGATTTAAATTCTGGTATAGACCTGTCGTTTGTCGCATTTTCTTAGTAAAGTCAATACTTTGGAAGTTATGCTGTTTGTTCCATTTAGTAGATATGTATTTGCTTGTTCAACACATCATATACAATAAAATATGTTACTGTAGAATTTTATGGTCACTTCTATCCATAGATTTCCTTGTTATCCCTGTAGCCATTCAGATTACAAGTTTGCCAATAATTAGCCACTGGGCTATTAAAATCAATGGTTTGAACTTAATACATCAGCCGTCAACAACAGTCCCACCTGTACCCTCGCAGAGATTATCACACAAGATAAATCACTGGACTATGATAAAGTGATAAGTTCTTGAGCATTTTTCTTTCAACGTTGTTAATACCAAAATCAATGTCATGACACTTTGCAAGACACACTGAATGCAAAACAGTCAAATCGCAGGTGACCAAAGCATACTATCAGAGTTTGTATGGATTTAGAATTGAGTTGAAAATATCTCTTTTTTTAACTTTGAAAGGCTACAATATACTTAACAATTATTTCATAAGTGCGCATTGGATATGAGATGGTAGATCCCCAACAAGGCATGTAGCACTGTGTCTGCTATAACTATCTCATATCCAACAAGCACGAGTGGAATAATAGTTTTACTAAAAGGAGCCGAAGAATTGCAGTTGAGCTCTCCATATTTGTGGTCCATGGTATATGAGCTCAGATACTATGGCCTGTAAACCAATCAAAACTCAGGAATTGCAATACATCATGGCTAGTTTTTAAAAAAAAATTTTATAGTATGCTATGGTCACCTGTCATCCTTGAAGACCCAGGGGCAGTTAGTCGGGCAAAACAAAGTAAGCTTTGTAGAAATGTAATAGTAGCGAAGAAAGTTTTTGCGAAGACCGGAAAGTGCCCCTGGGAAACGAGTTTCTCCAGACCATTTCCAAACGCGTCTAAGAACTGGCTCCTGATTGAACAAAAAAGTCCTTTGTATTATTCTGCCCAATCGGCGAACAGTATCTTCAGAGTCGCTTTCGTGTGTTCTTACGCGGCGTTTGTTTTATCAGCCATAATTTAATTTCATTTTACACCAGAGAGCCATACTAGCCATACTATTTCTAAGCGTAAACAGCGGCCCATATAGGTACAAGATAATTTTAATCGCTCATGATTGAACTTAATATCTTAAGAACCTCTCAAGGTTTTGCGACGCCAATATGTTTCGTGGTTAAAATTTAATGGTCCATCCCTATCAACTGGTAAGACTGTCATTTAAGGGGTTCCATTTGCTGTAGAGTAGTGGAAGTGTTTGCGAAAAACTTCCGCAGTTAAACTAAAGGTCAGTTCCCGGGAGGGGGACTCCCATATGAAAGGAACGGGGATGCTCGTCATCTCGCTTAGGGGTTAAAATTTGGGATTTTGGTCTCGCTTAGGGTGTTCTGGGCAAAATGTCATTATTTTTAGCCGTCAAGGTCTCGTTTAGGGTCGCACACGAAGAAATAACAAAAAAGAAAGAATTTTGATTCGTTATATTTACTCGATTCATATAAACAAAGTTTTCCATAACATTAGTATCAAAAGTCCATTGTAACAAAACATTGTTTTATTTGTCTGTATTTTAAACTGGTCTCTTTAAGGGGCCTGCATAAGCTTCGGCCACGCCCAGATTAATTAGGGGTTAAATTCAAAATTTCCAATGATCATTCCCCATCTCCTCCATATGCGAGTCCCCCCTCTCGGGGGGTTTTCATTAAATCGCTTATTTTTGACATTCCCAAAGTACAATAAAAAAGCTTAAAAAATAAATGAAAGGGACTGAAGTGCCCTTTTTGTTACCAAAGTGCCTTACTTGGTTACTAGAGTACCTTACAAGGTTACCAAAAAAGTTGCATACACTATGCTTATCAAAACCGGCTTATCTGGTCCTCAGTCGCAGCTCGATTTTGGTTCAATTATGTGGCAATCACGCGCGCGTAACCACTTCTCGCGTGGCGCGCTCGAGGTGATTGTACGTGTTTTGTAACCTCTACCGAGAAGATCTTGGAGGGCACGCGAGACCAAGGAAAACCGATCGGGACTTCTTCTATCTTCAGAACAAATCGAGAGCGTGGGTGTAAACTACTTTCTTTCTCTTCCCTTTAACTGCGTTCTCATTCTAACATGGGCCGAGTCAAGGGTGCAAAGCAAAGATATTTCGAGCCGATTGTAGTATTTGTTTCTTTCATCTGCAGTGTTCCAAAAAAATGTTTGTTTGCATGAAAGACATCATAAAACTGGAGCAGGCAAACATAAATGTTTTGTCGAAATTAGACAAATTATAGCTTTGTAGCGTTTTTCACAAATAAATTTCATCCTCGCGCCATTTCCGCTCTCAGGATTGCGGTTCCCAGCCGTTGAGACGAACATCTAGAAGAATTACAAATGAGATGTCAATAAGCATGGATTGGAGGCGTTTTTTCTGCAATCCCGTACAGAAAGAAAGTGTCTTTTAAAACTTTTTTTCGAGATCTCACTTTCTCACTTGTCTTTGATTTCTTAAAACCTGTCTCTTGATTCCGCCTTCAACCCGCCAAAAAGGTGGATTTCCAAAAGTCCCAATGTGCGGAAATCTACAACTCGAGGTAAATAAAATAGTAAAAATGCATGGACGCGTACGGCTGACGTTACAAGCCTCTTTCGCAGACGCATTTTTCCATTTAACATTCAACATGATGTATTGATAATTTTTAAAATTCGTGTTTTTCTCGCGGCATTTGTCGAATACTCACTATTCAAGGTACAAAAATCTTCCCGAAATATTCAGATGGAACAAAGCGCATTTATCGCAGCTGAAAATGAATTTAAATCAGGTACATAAAGAAGTCTCAAAGGACACGCTGATCATTTTGGTGTTGGTCACAGTTCAGTTTGCGAACCTTCGTCTTCAACGATGTGCTTCGTATTCGGGCAAGTTAACGTTTTCTATCTATCTTGTCTTTGTTGTTTATTCTATTTAATTAGTTGTTATAGTTGGCTTATTATAGTTTTTCGCTTCGTTTTGCTTCCGTTTCAATTTTGGCCGTTGAACAGTTTAACTGATCGAGCCGCTGAGCCGACGTGAAAGGTTTGGCGTGTTATCGGTGACGCCATGGATAAATCGTTGTTCAAGTCAAACTGATTAACTAAACAACTCTTTTTTCTTCGTTCGTTTGGCCAAGCTTGGAACAGTGTGTCAGAATGTTTAATCCGGCATGATTATTTTTCGTAATTTGTAACTGTAACGTTCGGAGGTACATTTTCTCTCGTCTGTAAAGTCGCTTGTAAATTCACAATAAGAGAGATTATAGTTCTTCAGTCTATATCAAACACTTTAACATAATAATGGCCAGTGATCTTCATAACTTTTACAAAGTTTATTTCACAGGCTGAGAGGGACTTGCCAACATTGTGCGAGGTGTTGCAGTTGGCTGATGTAGACTTGGTTTCGTGATAGATTTGTTGTTGACGCTGGAGAGAAAGACAAATACAGCAAGACCCTACCGGCACCTCCTTTGGTTGAATAACAGGTAAAGTTTGTTTGATCTACTGAACTGAAATATGAGAGAGAAAAATTAGAAAATTTCCGTAATTTGTGTTAACTATTACTACAAACCGCTTTGTGCTGTTCATTTGGTCATAGTCCTTCTTACATTGTTTCACTGTTAGGTGGAAACGCAATGTTGCCAAGAATAGAGTCCTTTATGAATGAAATGTAAAATTTGGTCGTCAACAAATCTACCTTCCTCACGCTCGCACATCGCTGTGGTTCATATAGTTACAAAACTTGACAAGGCTATTAAAATGCTTCTAAACTGTGCACGTCTTTCTTTATTTTCCACAACACGAACAGATGTGTGTCCAAAGGAATTCAGGCAGCCATTTTGGAGTGGTCATGTTCAGCTTTGATGCCAATTATCACAAATTCAAATCTGGTGCGACGTTCTTATTCCATCCTGGCCGGTTTCATCATGCCGAAAACAATACAAATTACAGATAAGTCAAACGAAGTTTTCCAGAATTGCTTTTTTCTTTAATTTTTATTATCTTGTAGACCAATGTTCCTTTACTGCTTGTAAGCTTGTTGCACGTGTGCATGAATTTTCAGTCAATTTTTGTCCTTCACTTTTGACTTTGACCAGTATCAAACGCCCCAAAACATTAGCAACGAAACAAAACGTTGATTTGAACAACCGGGCCCAAATGTCCAGCACGCGGACGCTCAACTCGTGCTTGAGAGTAGTCTTTATATCAGGTCTTTGCTTTCCACTGTTTTCGACACTGTTTCGAGATAGAAATGCAATGATAGATTACTCGAAAAGAACGCTTATTTCCATGACTAATGAAAACGAAAAAGTCTTTATTTTCATTTTGTTGAGTGAAAAGAAATATAACACGACGGGAGTTCTCACTGGTGTATTTTTATTCCAATGTTCCAGGAATGTTTGTTGGGAAAATATGATACCGTACTTCAATTCTGGAACTCGGCGACTATTGAAGCAAACTAGTTACGGTCTGACTTGATGCAGGGCGCCTTGTCAACAAAAGAGGTAAGAATTTTTGGTTTCAACATTTCAGACATTTCCTGTACGTTAGGCAAGTTCAAGAATTTCCTAGTTATTTGGTTTTTAATGGTAATGTTGCTTAGCATAGAAACCTCAAGTTTAGTAAAATGAGATATTTATCACCCCTTTGTCTTATATTGTGATCAAGCTGCGATGGTCTAAGAACAAGAGTTTATATAATGCTTTTACTTTTGATGGGGGTCTTTGATAGTCTCAGAGAGAAATAAACGAATTAATTAAGCTAAACATTGATTAACTGGTACGTGTAGAGCGTAGGTTCTGAATGTTCAGTATTTTCGAAGCCAAATCATGTTTCACAGCAAAAGCTTGATTAAAAAATTAGGAAATGGCTTAATTGATTGATGTTCCTCTTATTTTTTAGGCTGAAAGCAAGCCAGCATGCAGCCATTTTGGATCACTGTGTGTAGCTCTTGGCTTCTGGTGTAAGCTGATACTGGAAAAATCTCATTTCAGGTAATTCCCTTTAGATTTCTTTTTTTATGTCATTCACTTTTCACTGATTTCATATTTCATTTCAAAAGTGATCAAAATCTTATCTCCCATTTCTTACAACATTGATACGTTGTCAAATGTGTCATAATAAAAATCAACGTCTGATTAGGGGAAATGCCTTGATGTAGTACCAATTTCTCACATTACTCTTTTAAATTAAGAAAACCTAAGGCAGTGGGTTAGCTTAGGAGAATTTATATTCCGGATTGGAAATGAAAGGATTTCGTGCAGTTTATTTCCGATTCATTATTTTTTGTGATCACTGTGTATTTGTCAAATATTGAATTATTTATATTTAAATTGTTGTTTAGTTCACTAGAACCAAACTCGTTCGTAGAAGTTTGATTTGACAAAGGAAAATAGCTTATAATTTAATAATGTCTCTTCCTTTTTCCCAGACTGAACACAGATGTGTTGAAAGGAAGTGAAGCCATCTTGAATTGCTGGTTGACTGTTGAAACAGCTTTCTTCAGATAAGTTCATCTTCAGTTTTCTTACCAATCTTCTGTTGTTTATCGCCGGTATTTAAACGGTTTCAATCCAAGAGTGTTCAAATTCTTGTGTCCCCCTTCCATATTGACAAATTCTCAAGTATCTTGCATTGAAAATCAGTAATGAAGGAGTATTTTCTACCCGTTTCGACAAGGTTACTCCATACCTTCGTATACGCAGCGGAACATCTGCTAAAAAATATTTCGGTCAATTTAAACTTCAATATTTAATCCAACATGTTCAAAACTAAATAAACTAAAAATCTTGAAACGCAAGTGAGTTATAAAAGCAATATATTTTGATAACCTGATAACTGAAGTCAATAACCCAGAATTGTGTGCATGCTCCAGTGAACTGACAAAACAACAAACCCCGAAGACATTATCTCGACCACGCGAGTGCTACTTTGGAACAACCCATCGTAGGGCCGGTGCTTGCTCTTTGACATCCAGTCCTTTCCCAGCTTTTCTTGTTGGACATATTTCTATGGTTTTATCCTCAGTTCAGAAAACACGAGCACAGTAGCAAACAGAAGCGGGTTTCCACGAAGCTATCATTTTCGCCGTTTCAGAACATTTCCACGAAACCGGCCACTGTCCTCTTTGGACCGAGATAAAGTTTATTGATCAAGACTCGCCTGGTGCATACGGAGGGACAAAGAAGCTATCACACAAGACTTCACCCTTATTGACGGGAATCCAGAAGCAGGATGCCCACAGGCAAAAAACGCCCGGGGAAACAGCTCCCCGGAACAGCGAGGATAGAAAATGATCCACAGCCGACCATCGTGCTACATGCATAATCAGTCAATCTCATCACCTGATGAAGAACAGCAGAAATCAGTCGCGATCTACACCCCAAGGAAAAAAACCTTATTGTACTTTACACCCACGAAAAACAATAAACTTTTTTTTGTTTCTCGGACAAATGCCTTCTTTTTCTCTTGGCTTGTAATACTTGCAATACTTGGAAGACCATCTAGTCTTCCTTATTCTATGGCTAGCCTGATGATGCGGCTGAAAATCGTTTACTATAAACCAGTAAACTATTTATCAGTAAACGCAGTAAAATCAATTTGACGTCATAAATATGTTGCCATGGCAACGTCAAAAGGACCAAAGATGCTCTCTTCTGGCCTTTTGACGTTAATAACTTAAAACCTACTCTGAAAGGTTTTGTTTCTAATACCTTTCTTTACAATCGACAAAACGAACATTTCTGACTTTTTAAAAAGTTATGAGGATTAAAAATTTCATAAAAACATAACGAAATAATTCAAAAGAAAATCTGAAAACGTAACGTAGCTCTGAACCCTACCTACATATTTTTATTTCAATTTGTAAAAATGTCTCCTTTGCCGATAAGAGAAAAAAATGAAAGCAAAAGCTTCGAACGAGAAGTTTCAACGTTTTTTTATTGGATACATAAACTCCGGGTTACAAACCCTGGCCTAGGCTTATACAACTTTTTAAGAGGTTTTGAGAGACTTAGCTGGACTTATCAACGGTTTAAAAGCGTCATGAAATGAGCTGAAACTAAAAAACTATTTTTAAATAATCCGTTATCCAGAATTATCAAGACATATTTTTATTTTGTGCTCAAAATCGATAACGTCAGTAAAAACTGTTGGAAAATGAAACGAATTTGATCTGACAATATACCGTTTGTGCATTGTGGTGAAGAGAACTGCACTTGAATTACAAATTTTTTAACGATATCGATTTGGAGGTAAAACAAGGCGAACGTGGGGTTAGGGTGTGGTTGGGGAGGATGTTGAAGTAACTTATCGCGATTTTATTTTATTTTTTTTAAAATTTGGCCAAAACAATCATTTGGTAATTAGGAACAAAATTGTGTCGGTGTTTTATTTCATTTGAATTATTTTCCTCATCAGCACATTTCGCGAGTTCAGGGAGTCAATAAAATCAAAACCAATAGGAATCTAGGGAAATCAGTATTCTGGTACGTTTCTGAGATTGTACGCGGTTATTTTGCAAGGAGGATCGTCTTCCATAACCGATTTATAATTCATTGGACTGGAACTCGGTCATTTTAGCGTTTATCCGCTCCTGTCCGCTAAGAAAAGAAATAGCCAGCGTATCTTCTATTTTTATTGAATTCAGCGTGCAGTTTACTTTCTATTGGCTTTTTTACTTTTAGTTTCGCGTACAATTTTTTTCAAACGCGATGGTATGGAGTAACCTTGACATAGAGTCCATTATTTTCCGCCTGATCAGTAAAATAATAGGGTGCTATTCAGCAAACGAGAACTAAAAACTTCCCTTAACGTTCGTCTAAACAAAGAAAACTAGCCTAATATAATCTTCCCTTTTTTCCAGGTTGAACGCAGATATATCGAAAAAAAGTGCAGCCATTTTGGATTTCAGTGATTAGCTCCTGTTCGCCAGGCTGTTGACATTGGAAACTTATTTCAGGTAAGTTTATTGTAGTTGTCTTTTTGTTTTGTCGTTTGCCATAAAAAAATAGTTTAAAACTAATATCTCCTTACCATATTGATTGATTAATTGTCGAGTATCTTAAGAAGAAAATGACTACCTAGGAAATATTGTCTTGATAGTCTAGCAGCAAAAAAATTATAAAGGAATCAGTAAGGATCGTCAAATAAATGAAATGATTCTCAAAGAGTACAACATTTGATTTTTGTAGACTGAAAAAATGCAAGGCTGTAACGGGACTAGAACTTGTGACCTTCGCGATAACGATGCGCTGCTCAGAGGCTACTAAATGAGCTTATGAAGCCCTGATAGTAGGAGAAGGTCGATTGTAGAATCGCCAGAATTGATATTTTGGGTTGGTTAACATGAAACTGACATATTTTTCAAATGATCAGTAGAGTAACAATTGTATTGAACTTGAACTGAAAAAACTTAAATCGTTCGTAAATGTTCAAATTAACAAAGAAAAAGTAGCACAATTTAATAACATGTCGTCTTTGCTTTTACTCCAGGTTGAATGCAGATATACATTGCGGAAAAAACGGTGCAGGCATTTAGGACTCGGGCGCAAGTTGAGATTGGAAACATCTTGGTAAGTTTATCATAATTATCTTGTCTTTTTGTTCGGTCGTTTACCGTAATAAAAAAGATTCAGTTTATGATCTAGTGATCAAAAACTACCTTCTCTTTACCATATCGATACATTGTCAAGTCTCTTGTGAGAAAATCGTTAATAGGGAAATACTGTTTTGATATACAAGCAACAAAAGAGTTCTAAAGTTATCAATAAGGATCGTCAAATGAATGAAGTGATCCTCGCAGTGCACGAGCAATTAAAGCAGTTGCTTTTTGCCCCATGAAAAATCAAGACTACATGAAGCTTTGATACATTGGGAGCATTCAAGCGCTATTCGTATGTCGTATTGATCAGTAAACGGGGACTAAAATCTTTCCTAAACACTCGGCTAAACAAAAAAATAGCCTAAGTTAATAAAATTTCCATTTCTCTCCAGGTCGAATGCAGATATTTGGAAAGAAGTGCAGCCAGTTTGGATTGCAGTGATTAGCTCTTGGACTCTGGCGCAAGTTGAAACTGGAAACATCTTATTAAGATAAGTTCTTCACAGTTATCTTGTTTTTCCGTCTTTTTTCATAAAACGTTTCAGTCCAAGAGTGATCAAAATCTAACATCTCCTTACCATATATATATTCAATCCACGGTACGCAAAAAGATGGCGACTGGTACATTTACCTATAATGCTTAGCGCGCGAAAACCGTAAAAACGCTCATAAAAACTCACAGAAAAACTTTTAAAACTTGAAACCTAGCATGAACAATGTTGTTAGTACGGGGAAGAATTTCGCAAAAACATAGCTTTCTATCTGCCATATTGGCTGTGTTAGGTTCGCAGGGTATTGTGGTGAAATGTACCGCCGCCATCTTTTTTCTTACGGAGGATTATCTTCCAAGGAAAATCGTTAACTAGGAAATATTGTCTTGATATACCAGCAAAAAAATTAAAGGATTTCGTTATCAGAAAACTTTTACCAAGATGTTTTGTGAAAGTTTGAATGAACAAGAAATTTAAGAAACAAATGGTCGTTCATGTTTTATAAGTATTTTAAAATTGGATACAGATCAGAAAAATTATGCTATCGCTTCATTTGTGAATCAAAGTCATGATTAGCTGTGATTGCTTGCATTGAAAAAAAATAAAAGTTAACAAGAGCATGGTGGTAGTGTTACCGTGAAAATAATTTCTAGAAATACATTTTGTCAAAAATTGAGTATCATAGGTATTTCATTAAGGAGGCAGCATCATAAATCGTTAGTTATAAGAGGCAAAAAGTTTACATTTTCTCTTTACAGTATCTCTACATTATCCAGAAACAAGAATACAGAAAATAGTCAGCTAAGGAATATTGTCTTGATGTCTTAAGAAATCGAACATAACGATACAATGATCTAGCTATTTGATATATTTAAGATTTGTATTGAAAGGAGACCAATCGCGTTAGTTGTCTGTCATGTGACCAGGTACGTTGAAATTTATTTGGAGCTAATCGAAAAACACAATTTGATCAAATTGAATTGAAACTCGAAAGTGTTCTTTGTCGTCTTTGATTTATTTGAAGAAAAAGTAACTTTGAAAACTTGCAGCATTTAGCATAAGTTCACTGTGATACGCCATGGAATATTGAACAAGCAGGTCACAAGAAATTAAGTTAAAATAAGGCTAAAAATGATCAAAATCTAATGTCTCTTTACCTTGCTGATACATTATTGACTAACTTGTAAAGGAAAAAAGAAAAAATGTCTTGATGTCCAGCAGCATTAAAAGAGGTAAATAAATCAGAAAGTATCGAAAAAAACAGGGCAACGAACTTGATTTGATCACTAATCCAAAACCAGACCTGTTCGTCCAAATTCGACTTAGAGAAAGTTCATTGAATATGAAAGGGGATGGTAGGGAGTGTGTGTGTGTGGGGGGGGGGGGGGGGGGAGGGGGGCTAAATATGCAACATCCTTACCCAGCTACAGCTACCAATGAATTTTCAAAGCCCTCCCACAAACAGCATTACTAACAGCACCGCTTCCCCAACAGCACACATCATCACAATCTCTACAATCAAAAACATTACATAACGGATGACTATTTGCCATCATCATGAAATAAAGTTGTTATAATTATATTATTTTATGGCAAGGTCGTCAGATGATATTATATTTGAGGTGAATAGAACTGTTTTCGTTAATTAAATTATGGAAATCATCAAGCGCCTTAATGGTCCTCAATACATGATTGCACGGGGCGAATAATGAGTATGCCTACATAACAAAAGCATCTAGAAACACTTGAATACTGAAAATGCAAATCAGTTTTTTGCACTGCTGTAACAGTTATAGATAGAGAACTACTAAGCACTTTTCAGTCGAGATAAAGCTGCTGCTGGAGAAAGGAAAAGAATGATGTGAAGAAAGAAAGAGCAAAAGAAGAAAGCACCTCAACGGCGGAAAGACATGGAAAAAAGCAAGAATATGATTTACAAACCCACGGTGAAGACCTCGCAAATGCAGTCTTGTCAGAAGACCTTGACCAGTAATTGTGCAACAAAAGCTGGTCGTATCAAGCTTCTCCCAAGGTTTCGCACAAAGGTCCAAGAACATCTCGTCCAAGCCGAGGTGATGGATGACGTGGAGCAAAACACTTTGGATCGGCAATGGGCAAAGAAACTGGTAAAGGACAAAACAGGCGATGTCACTGGTCAAGATTCAGACTGATCCCGACTCGTCTGAAAAATGCTAGTGGGTGATGCCAGTGCCAGTGAAATGACAAAGATGAGGAGGAAGTCACTGAAGTGTCGGTCGAATGATTTAATAAAGTTTCAACTAGACTTTTAGTTATTAAAAACAACTTAAATATTAATACAGAAAAAAACTGCCACTTCCCCCCCCCCCCCCCATTCTTTCTCCACCCCCGCTCTTGTGACCCCATGATTTTTCAACAACCACCATACATACCCCATACATACCCCAACATACCCCATACATACCCCAAATTACCCTTCAAATAACCCATATTCCCACTTAGATTTCTCCCACCCACCCACCCCTCCCTCCTTTTCATATTAAATGAACTTTCCCTAAGAAATATAAAAACCAGTCAATTATACAAATCGTGGTCAACAAAAAACGAGCTGACGCTTCATTTGTGCACGAAACCAATTGAACTGATTGAAGAGAAGATAAACATAGCGGTGTTTCTTACAGGCGATCTGCATGAGAATATTCTAATGGAACAGTTTACTTATTATTAAAACGACGTTCATTAAAAGTACGAGAAATAAAATCTAAAAATAGCGGTAAAAAAAAATTTCAGCTTTTGTCATGACAATGCGCTTGTAACTTACAGTGATTTCAGCCTGTTGCATGTCAATAATAGCATCGCCGAATTAAGATGAGATGCAAAGTCAATTTTGAACTCCTTACAGTGTCAATAGTTTTTTCAAAAACCAGGTAATGAAGAAACAGAATTGTCAACTAGGGGATCATGTGGTTGATATGGCACAAAATTCCGTCATCTAGCATTAGTATCGTATCGGGAAATATGGCGAACCATGAATGAAGTGGGGAGAATTTAAAATTTGCTCACTTGAATTGTAAGAGTAGGTAGAATAACGCAATATGTCCAAATTAATTATCGATATAAAAATTTACACATTTAAGGTAAATATATTCAGATTAATATGAATAAGAAACAGGTTTGCCGCTCAACCGGTTGTTTTAATTGATGATGAAGTTTTGGACGTCAGTTCATGCCAGTTGCAATTTCAGTGCCGTACAGGAATTCCTCCCTAATATTTTATGTCCAAAGAAACAATATCAATAACATTTAGGGTGATGGCCTTTTTGTCCTGTTTCTATTTAATACTGAAAGTCAGATTTGAAAGTGGATTATCTTGCTTAGAGACACTTACGACCATTGTAATGGGGACCACTAAGACGAGAGTTAATTACGGGACTCTTAAAGTAAAACGATTTTTCACTAAAACAGCTAGTAGATGCGGTTATTACTGAAATAGCAGTAACACTAAATGGCATTTCTTAGTTTCTCAGCATTATACTTCTTTTCTAATACAAAGAAACATGGAAACCTTGCCATCATTTGAAAGCAAAAACTGATTGTGCCAATACGCAAGTTGAAATCAAGAAGTGCATTGCAGTTAAATGTGTTGACAGGTCGTTATTTTGGATCGAACAATTTCTATTTATACACAGACTAATTTTTATCTAAATTTTGATCACTCACTCCAACTTCGACATTAATGGGTAAAGTAGAAATCTTTATTTTCCTTCACAACAATTATTACGATTACGATTATCTGGCTAAATTTATGGTTAATTCTTAAATCACCAACGTTTATTTCATGTTAAGTATTCTAATATATTGTCTGTATGTTTGATCCTCTCAGCAGGTATTTAGAAATCGAACAACCTGTGAAAAAGAACAACACAGCACCTGATTGAATTGAAGACAAGTTCAAGAACATTTGCGAGCGTTTTCCGTATCCATGTGGGGACCGTTTAAACAACACTTTGTAGTTACAACAAATGAGTTATGATACAAACACTAAGTGTAAATAAATAAACATAACAGAAATGACGGAAATTGTTAGACAAATAAATTTCTTTCACAATTTTTTCAGTCAATTGAGTTGGAAACTGTCAAAACAGAGCTAATTATCGTGTAGTCAACTGATGCATATGCCTAACCCTTAAAAAATTGAAGAAGAAAAAGTTTGATTGTACACTAAGTCGTTATTCTCACATTTATAAGTAATCAACACACAATAAAAGAGTTAATACAAATCTAGCTTACTTCACTGATGTATTAACCAGATCTAAAGAGCAGATTAAAGGCTTGACCCAAATGCTCTTAAAACTTTTCTATAGTATAACATTACCCAGTGAATAAAGAGATTGATTATAAATATGCCGCTACACTTGAAAAGTTAAGGCGGTGAGACGTGTGTGGTTGTCCTTTACCTTTATATTTAAATTTGGTTTGCTACCATGAAATTCCCCATTGACCAAAGAAGGGGTTACTGCCAGGGATATCTTGGGGCATCGTGGGAGAAGTCTTACCCCTATTTAAAATTCTTCACACTCCTTGGTGGAAGATTGTGGAAAGTAAATTAACTCTAACTAACTCCAGAAGATTCTGTTAAAGTTTAACTCCCACCCGCAATCCTCCACCGACATAGAAAACAGGCTTATAGGAAGAGCTTTACTTTATTCCACAGTCCTTAACTCGCCCAGAGGAGAAATGACTGAAGGAAGGAAGTTAAAAGTTTCATCTACAATCTTCATTCTCCTATAGAAGACTGTAGATGAAAATTAAACTTCTTCCAACGGTCTTCTTCTCTAGGACAGTTGAGGAAAAGATTAAAATTTTCTCTAATACTCTTTATTTCCATGTGTGTTGAGAATTACGCATAGGAGTTAAACTTAAATATACAATAGTCTTCACGAGAGGTGGGAGGTTTCTGGACTAAAGTTAAATTCAATCCATCAACCTTTCAGCTAAAGGAACGTGGAGAACCTGGGGTGAATTAGGGTATCTCCCAATGGAGGTAAAGTCTCTCGCAGATCACCTTTCTTTGATTGGGAGGAATGAAAATAAGGTGTAAGCCACATTTAAATCTGCAGGTAAACAATATGATAAAAATAACACACAAGGTGGCCTACATTTACACATTCTGTGGTGGTGCTGGAATATATGAATAAATTAACCCTGGAAGGATGAGTGGGAGTCCCTCCCACTCTCCATCTCCTTCTCCGGAGTGGAGTGGGAGAAGGATGAGTGGGAGTCCCTCCCACTCTCCATCTCCTTCTCCGGAGTGGAGTGGGAGAAGGATGAGTGGGAGTCCCTCCCACTCTCCATCTCCTTCTCCGGAGTGGAGTGGGAGAAGGATGAGTGGGAGTCCCTCCCACTCTCCATCTCCTTCTCCGGAGTGGAGTGGGAGAAGGATGAGTGGGAGTCCCTCCCACTCTCCATCTCCTTCTCCGGAGTGGAGTGGGAGAAGGATGAGTGGGAGTCCCTCCCACTCTCCATCTCCTTCTCCGGAGTGGAGTGGGAGAAGGATGAGTGGGAGTCCCTCCCACTCTCCATCTCCTTCTCCGGAGTGGAGTGGGAGAAGGATGAGTGGGAGTCCCTCCCACTCTCCATCTCCTTCTCCGGAGTGGAGTGGGAGAAGGATGAGTGGGAGTCCCTCCCACTCTCCATCTCCTTCTCCGGAGTGGAGTGGGAGAAGGATGAGTGGGAGTCCCTCCCACTCTCCATCTCCTTCTCCGGAGTGGAGTGGGAGAAGGATGAGTGGGAGTCCCTCCCACTCTCCATCTCCTTCTCCGGAGTGGAGTGGGAGAAGGATGAGTGGGAGTCCCTCCCACTCTCCATCTCCTTCTCCGGAGTGGAGTGGGAGAAGGATGAGTGGGAGTCCCTCCCACTCTCCATCTCCTTCTCCGGAGTGGAGTGGGAGAAGGATGAGTGGGAGTCCCTCCCACTCTCCATCTCCTTCTCCGGAGTGGAGTGGGAGAAGGATGAGTGGGAGTCCCTCCCACTCTCCATCTCCTTCTCCGGAGTGGAGTGGGAGAAGGATGAGTGGGAGTCCCTCCCACTCTCCATCTCCTTCTCCGGAGTGGAGTGGGAGAAGGATGAGTGGGAGTCCCTCCCACTCTCCATCTCCTTCTCCGGAGTGGAGTGGGAGAAGGATGAGTGGGAGTCCCTCCCACTCTCCATCTCCTTCTCCGGAGTGGAGTGGGAGAAGGATGAGTGGGAGTCCCTCCCACTCTCCATCTCCTTCTCCGGAGTGGAGTGGGAGAAGGATGAGTGGGAGTCCCTCCCACTCTCCATCTCCTTCTCCGGAGTGGAGTGGGAGAAGGATGAGTGGGAGTCCCTCCCACTCTCCATCTCCTTCTCCGGAGTGGAGTGGGAGAAGGATGAGTGGGAGTCCCTCCCACTCTCCATCTCCTTCTCCGGAGTGGAGTGGGAGAAGGATGAGTGGGAGTCCCTCCCACTCTCCATCTCCTTCTCCGGAGTGGAGTGGGAGAAGGATGAGTGGGAGTCCCTCCCACTCTCCATCTCCTTCTCCGGAGTGGAGTGGGAGAAGGATGAGTGGGAGTCCCTCCCACTCTCCATCTCCTTCTCCGGAGTGGAGTGGGAGAAGGATGAGTGGGAGTCCCTCCCACTCTCCATCTCCTTCTCCGGAGTGGAGTGGGAGAAGGATGAGTGGGAGTCCCTCCCACTCTCCATCTCCTTCTCCGGAGTGGAGTGGGAGAAGGATGAGTGGGAGTCCCTCCCACTCTCCATCTCCTTCTCCGGAGTGGAGTGGGAGAAGGATGAGTGGGAGTCCCTCCCACTCTCCATCTCCTTCTCCGGAGTGGAGTGGGAGAAGGATGAGTGGGAGTCCCTCCCACTCTCCATCTCCTTCTCCGGAGTGGAGTGGGAGAAGGATGAGTGGGAGTCCCTCCCACTCTCCATCTCCTTCTCCGGAGTGGAGTGGGAGAAGGATGAGTGGGAGTCCCTCCCACTCTCCATCTCCTTCTCCGGAGTGGAGTGGGAGAAGGATGAGTGGGAGTCCCTCCCACTCTCCATCTCCTTCTCCGGAGTGGAGTGGGAGAAGGATGAGTGGGAGTCCCTCCCACTCTCCATCTCCTTCTCCGGAGTGGAGTGGGAGAAGGATGAGTGGGAGTCCCTCCCACTCTCCATCTCCTTCTCCGGAGTGGAGTGGGAGAAGGATGAGTGGGAGTCCCTCCCACTCTCCATCTCCTTCTCCGGAGTGGAGTGGGAGAAGGATGAGTGGGAGTCCCTCCCACTCTCCATCTCCTTCTCCGGAGTGGAGTGGGAGAAGGATGAGTGGGAGTCCCTCCCACTCTCCATCTCCTTCTCCGGAGTGGAGTGGGAGAAGGATGAGTGGGAGTCCCTCCCACTCTCCATCTCCTTCTCCGGAGTGGAGTGGGAGAAGGATGAGTGGGAGTCCCTCCCACTCTCCATCTCCTTCTCCGGAGTGGAGTGGGAGAAGGATGAGTGGGAGTCCCTCCCACTCTCCATCTCCTTCTCCGGAGTGGAGTGGGAGAAGGATGAGTGGGAGTCCCTCCCACTCTCCATCTCCTTCTCCGGAGTGGAGTGGGAGAAGGATGAGTGGGAGTCCCTCCCACTCTCCATCTCCTTCTCCGGAGTGGAGTGGGAGAAGGATGAGTGGGAGTCCCTCCCACTCTCCATCTCCTTCTCCGGAGTGGAGTGGGAGAAGGATGAGTGGGAGTCCCTCCCACTCTCCATCTCCTTCTCCGGAGTGGAGTGGGAGAAGGATGAGTGGGAGTCCCTCCCACTCTCCATCTCCTTCTCCGGAGTGGAGTGGGAGAAGGATGAGTGGGAGTCCCTCCCACTCTCCATCTCCTTCTCCGGAGTGGAGTGGGAGAAGGATGAGTGGGAGTACTTCGTCCTGAGCGCTAAGTGAGTGCTCAGTACTAAGTACTCCCAGTAACTTTCTCCCTGTACCTTTCCCCCCTTACTCACGCTCTGTTTAAATAATAAAGATGGCAACAGGGACACAGGTTTTTGCCATGCGTACCTTTTAGGTCTTGTGGCTAGTTTATTCTTCTGTGTATACTTGCTTATTTTTTAGTAGAAGGTTTGAAGAGAGCTTTGTATTAGCGGACCTTTATTTTTCTCTTTTCACCTCCTTTACATGAGTTATGTTTTCGAAATCTAACTTGACTATAGAACGCGTGCATGGCTTATCTTGAATAAAGGTTAAGTTAACTCAATACGGTTGGTGTCACACTTCAGGGAATTTGCAGTAATGTTTGCTCGATATATTACTAAATTGAGATAAAGATTGAAAAAACTTTATTTCCTTTGGTCGAAAAGTGTTACAAGTTGAAAACGTACCTAATTCGCTATGTTTTTTGGATTTATTGAATGAACTGTTTTGACGCTTCCACTTTATATTTTCTTGCATATTCTCTCTTATCTCTAGCTTCGTGCCTGTTGACAAGATTAAGCAAAGACCATACATTAGAAGGCTTATTGAAGAGGTTTCAGATGTATTATTCTGAAAATTTACCAACAATCTGCTGTTAATTGGTAATGTGTCCTACTTTCAGTTTTGCTTCAAAATAGTAAAGTATTATTACCGATATTCAGTTATAGCTTATAATTAAAACTCCACCACTTTTGTTAACTTCTATTCGATAAAAAAGATATGTAAAAAAACAATCCTGTGGTCATTTCTTTTTGTGATATCAGCTTATAGGATAATTGTTATACTACAACAACACAACAGTGATTTTTCTTTTGAATTGTTCGCGAGTGAAAATAACTAAGCGCCATTTAGTTTCTTTGATATTTATTGCTTCATGTTACCGACTCCCCTGTCATATTTCCAACTGGTAAATCAGTCTTCCTTATAGCTGATGATTTTCTTTATTCTCCCCATCTGTCCGTTTGGGAATTTATTGATATTGTAACGAGAAATTGTTGGGTACCAAGCTTGCAGGAAAACTAAACAGGTTAATTGTTAACTGGCCAATGTTGCATTTATTCACTTTCCTAATCACATTTCTATAAGTTTAATATCCAAAAGCGAGAGCGTTTAAATGGAATTATTTATGTTGCTTGATTAGATTCTCTCCAGAGAGAATAAAAATTATTTTCTTTTTTTCTAGATTTCACTTCTTAAATCTACGTATCATTTCCCACAGAAAGTTTTCAAAAACGACGTTTTTTTTTCCAATGCTATGAGCTAAGATTGAAAACTGAAAGCAAAAAAATATTTGCACGAAAAACTACTTACTTTTTCCCCAGGTTTCACATGGTAACTCTACTTATTATATTCACAGATATTGTTTTCTTTCACGAGAAACAAAAACGTTTGTTTCCTAATGCAATGAGCTAAGCCAAGCAAAAATTAAATTATTTACACGAAAAATTACTTAATATTT
The DNA here is from genome assembly GCA_963693305.1 of Meandrina meandrites. Classification (NCBI taxonomy): domain Eukaryota; kingdom Metazoa; phylum Cnidaria; class Anthozoa; order Scleractinia; family Meandrinidae; genus Meandrina; species Meandrina meandrites. The sequence goes on from OY855908.1 coordinate 38,319,303, forward strand.
TTCACTGGCTTTTAATTAATCCACTTATCATTTTCCAAATATACATTTTTTTTATTTCACGAGAAACAGAAACGTTTAGCTGACTTAGCTATCCAATGCAAAGGTCTAAGACTGAAAAATGAAGGCGTAAAAAAATTAATAAGGCGATCGATATGACGATTATAATGATGAAATTAATTGATTATGTGAACATTTTTTTCATTTTTTTTTTTTCATTGAAGAGCTTCCTGGAACAAAACTGTGCTCCTACTGAACCCGGTATATTTTTGGAATATAAATCGATAGGTATGTATGTTAATAGAGTTTAAATTTCGTTTGATGAGGGATTTCCCTTTTTATAATTCGCAAATCTTTCCAACTGAAAGATGTGCCTCAGATAATAGAGGCCCACTCCTTCCTAAATGAATCCACCAGAAAGGGTTTGGAATAAGAATACCCCAATTGCTTTTTTGTCAGGAGGTTTTTTATTCTTGAATTCTCCGCGAATCATAATTTGACTGCAGTGTACGAAACGCTGCGTTCTTTCCTGAGTATACAACTTTGAATCTACGCAAGGTACATAAAACCGGTTCTCCTCTTCAATCTGAATCTCAATAGCGAAAAACTTTAACTAGGCATGTATGGACTTATGCCCTGCAAACCTTTTCACGTCATAAACCTTGATTTCCATAGATTTTCACGCATACTGGTGGCTAAAAAGCTGAACTATAAGACTCGCAAAATGCTACATCGCGTTATTCTGAGAACATTCTTAACCTTTTAATGGCAAAAACCCATTAGTTAAGAACACCAGTTCCGCTAAGAGAGGTGTCTTACGGCGTCCTAATGGCTTACTGTGACATTCTTTCAGTTAAGGGATGAATTACTGATAACAAATTCTATTTTCATTCCTAACGCAAATCGCCCTGTTAAATACGTTCAATTCATGCATATAACTGTTTTACAAACAAAAACCAGTAGAAATTAAACTCGTGGTGCGTGTTTTATAGGCCAGCTGTTGCCTTTTTACTGCATGAAAGATTTTAAATTCTTCTATGGTTGATGAAACATTTTACAAAAGTGTTCGATTCCAAGCCCAAAATTTTAAGACGGAATCCGCCAGGACTTCGAGTAGTTATTGGACAAAATTATGTACCAAAATTATTTACACCTTATTGAAAGCTTTTGTGTTACTGCTTCAAATATCTTATCAAAAAAAATCTTTTCTAACAACACCAAACATCGAAAACCGATTTCGAAGTTCCGCTGAATTCCACCTAAATCGCTTAAAAGACGTGAGCTTTTGCCTATAGCTTGTGAACTTTGAATTTCATTTTCTCAGGCTCTGATAAGAAATTGTTGTACCAAAATTATTTACACCTTATTGCAAACTTTTGTGTTGCTGCTTCAAATATCTTATCAAAAGAAATCTTTTCTAACAACACCAAACACCGAAAACAAATTTCGAATTTCCCACTGAATTCCACTGAATCGCTTAAAGACGATTTTTACAAAATGGCTGCACGTGAGAATTTCCCTATAGCTTGTGAACTTTGAAATTCATTTTCTAAGACTCTGATAAGAAATTGTTGTTGGTGTTATCAGTGATAATTACTTACATCTTTACCTTTTATTTAGGGTAGAAAATAACGCAATAGGATTTAAATTATTCTGGTACTCGATTTTTGCCCAACTTAAATAAATATTACTCGACGTCCTGGTGGATTCCGTCTTAATTCTTCTGTTAATTGCTGTACATTTCTTTAAGTATAAGCTCAAAAATTTGGTAGTTCATCCCGACAAAATCCTCTAGGTGATTTACTACTGACATAAGCTGAATACTTACATTAGCAGAAAAATTAATCGAAATTAACAGATAACATATACTTAATACACTCTTCTATTTACAAGAAACGGCAATGATATCTGATGATTTTGATTTGAGCTCCATCAATTTCCTGGACACTAAACGACCATCACTCCTATTTAATTAAGCACTGAAAATTTAATACAATGTTCGACGATTTTGCTTTGAGCTCCGAAAATTACGAACTAGCTAGAGCTGATTGCTACATACATTTATTATAATGCTAGTACGGAGAATTTGGTGATACATCAAGACAATTTAATGATTTTCTTTGCAAGATCAGTACTCAGTGACAATTTGTCAATAATAAAAAGAAACATTTCATTTTGTTCACTCTGAGTCTGAAATGGTGAAAAAAGATAAAGTAATAGGAAAGCTATGATGTACTTATCTGAAATAAGATGTTTCCAGCTGTCAACTTGCGCCAGAGTTTGAGAGCTACACACATCGTCACTTGCATTCGAATGGTTGCATTCAGGAGACCATACATTTTCTTTGATGCATCTCTGTCCAACCTGGAGTAAACGTACAGAGCAATCGTCAAAATAACAAGCCTTTCTTTCTTTGTTTCATTCAACACGTTCACTTATTGCATGCAATTTTGGCTGTGGTGATTAAAATCATCGCTATACATAGCTTGAACAAACGTGCTATGGGTGACCAATGAGGTGTTATTATTCATATTTTTTAATTTATATTGTCTTTTCTTTTTTCAGGTCCCTCTGTCAGCAGGATTGCTTTCCCGTTAATTATTCTTTCTAAAATAGTCGCGATTTACTGCTTTAGGTCTGCGATAGATGAGGTACACTTCAACAGTTTTTTTACTCTGGTTATATCCAATGCCAATCACAAATTAACCTGAAAACGAGCTCTGTGTCTAAAATGGTAAATGACAAAAACGATAAGAAAACCATGAATTTGTACTTATCTGTAATGAACGATTATCCAATTATCACATGCGTCAGAGTCCAAGAGCTACACACATCGTCACTTGCATTCGAATGGTTGCACTCAGGAGACCATACATTTTCTTTGATGCATCTCTGTCCAACCTGGAGTAAACATACAGAGCAATCGTCAAAATAACAAGCCTTTCTTTCTTTGTTCCATTCAACACGTTCACTTATTGCAAGTTTTGGCTGTGGTGATTAAAAATCATCGCTATGCATAGCTTGAACAAACGTGCTCTGAGAGACCATTGTGGTGCTATTATTCATATTTTTAAATTTTATATTGTTTTTTCTTTTTTCTGATTCCTCTGTCAGCAGGATCGCTTTCCCGTTAATTATTCTTTCTCAAATAATTCCGATTTACTGCTTTAAGTCAACAACAGATGAAGTACACTTCAATGGCTTTTTTACTCTAGTTATATCAAATGCCAAGCACAAATTAACCTGAAAAACGAGCTAAAATGGTAAATGACAAAAAAGATAAGAAAACTATGAATTTGTACTTATCTGTAATAAGATTTGTCACATGCGTCAGAGTCACCCAAGAGCTGCACACTTCTATCCAAGATGATGGCACTCCGTGAATTCACTCAACTCAAACCCTGCGCAAAAACGAACAAGAAACATTAAACCAACATCAGCTAACTGCACTTAGTGAACGATATTACTTGTTCGTTCATAATAACTCTCTTTTCGTGGAATATTTTTTTGGAACGACTGCTGACAGGTTCATGGAAACTTAACAGAGGTTTGCTGCAATCCAGTTCCGAAAAAGCAAAAATATTTCCTTTCTATCTCAAAGTAATGCATGGCGATCGTAGAATTTCGCTTTTATTAGAAGAGTGAAAATGTACCGTCTGATTGTACACGGCAGCGCTCCGAAGGCAACGACCAGCAAACACAAAGCAAACTGCGAACGAACCGAAAAAGTATGAAAGCAGAAGCAGATTGCTTCTGATTACACGGTTTAAAGGCCAAATTTTGAAGGCAAGTGAAATTTGAAAAATTTAAGTTAATTGTAACTAAATGAATACAACATTGATACAAAGAAGATAGAGAAAACGTGAACTTATCTGAAGAAAGCACACGGAGAAAGATGTCCGCCGATCACCTCACAGAACTTCGACGAACCAACTGCCAAATTCTGGGAAGTCATTTCACACTTCTTTATATATGCAATTAAAATTCATTCCTCGCAGCAACGAGAAATATGTTCAATTCAAACAGAATGCATTAGAGAATTTGTCAGAAATTTTGGCGAAGAATTTCATGCCTCGATTGACAATACCGCGATAAAGTACGCATTCCAAAGCTGGATATTAATTTTTAATGAGAACAAAAGTTCTGCTCGACCTTATCTCATTACGGGATGGTGCGCAGTTAAAAAGTCCAGGCGAGCCGCCATAATATTTGATTAATACTCCAACGCCCTGGGATTTGGAGCATTTTTCCATTCGACCAAAAGTTCTAGTTTGTAAATTCGGGAGGGGTGCAAATTACGGAAATTTCTGAATAGAAGACACCATTTTCCATACGACTCGTTGCGTCAACCAGAAAATGTTTTTCCAGTCGCCTGTAAATTTCTGGAAATTCAAAACGGATTTTTTTTGGTCAAATCTTGAAAGCGCTCGAGCAGTATAAGTACCGTTGAAACCATTCCATTCCGTCTGTTTCTTTTGTTGTTGTTGTTGTTTAACTGGTCAACGCCAAGACACGCCAGACACTTATAAACTTGGTCATTCAGTGAGAAAAAAATGACTGCGCGTTGAGCTTGAAAATTCTTCAATACAATCCCAAAGCAGCTATCAAGCACACACCCCAAGCCCCATCCTGTTTTCATACTCCGCCACCCACCCTGTGCCCACTCCCCCAAGTTTTGTGTTTGTGGAAAATTAAATTATGACGTGGCGATCGCCTGGATTGTTGAATTTTAGCTGCTCGATACCTATGTTTTTCTCTTTTAGCTCTGCAGATTTTTTGGACGGCAACGTTATAATTTTTACTTAGGGACGGACCATTAGGAAAGTGATGGGGGTGGGGGGGGAGGGGATTTTTGGCTCGCAAGAATTTTTTTTTATGGCCCATTGCCTGTGCAAGAATTGTTTTTTTGTTTTGACTGCAGCCCTATGCACGAATTTATTTTTTGGATAACATCTGCTTTATGCACAATTTGCTATATTGAGTCAACTAAAAACAGTGCTACTTTGATTTATTAAATACATAGCTTGTACTTTACTGTTACTTTCCATTTATTTTATGACATAAAAAGTAAGTAACAGGCATATAGTAAAAATATTTGTAATTAATTTACCTGTCAGGTCCGTAGGAATGAATTTTGAGGTGAGGGATCCCAAAAGCCTTGGCACTGATTGTGATGTATAAAAATCGGCCGGGGTAATTTGCCGAACACCGAACGCAGAATGCAGAACGCAGAACGCGAAACAAAATCACCGAAACAAGCAAACTCCAATACCATTATTGAGAGCCAACCGTAAACAGGCTAACCTGGGCCTTTTTTAGGCTAATCTGAGTGATATTCAGGCTAACCGGAGTGTTTTTTGGGTTAACCTGGGTGCAAAGTACGCTCCGGTTAGCCTGAAGAGCACTCAGGTTGTTTTTTGCTTGTTTCAGTGATTTGCTTCGCGTTCGGCATTCGGCAAATTACCCCTGCCGTAGCGGGGTCCGAGCATCCTCCCCGGGAAAAATTTTGAAAATCTAGACACGCTCTAATGCCATGCGAGAAGAATTATAATTCTGGTTTCGTATCAAAATGCAGCCCATCTTGTGAAAGAATTTTTCCTTGCATGAATTTTTTTTCGGACATTTTCCCTTGCATGTTAGTCTTCTAGGAACCAGTCTTCCGATTGCCGCTGGACGCGAGCGACCTGGACCCTCTGAGAATCAGACTTTTGCAAAGAAGCCCTTGCTTTTTTGGGTGGATTTGTACAACCCGCCCCATCAAAAATCTAATGGCCCACCCCAAATCATTTCGCATAAGTTTCTATGATGTAGATGAGTAAACAGAGCGAGAAATATTCACGAAGAACTATGTTTTCCAGCACGCTTTCTACGCGTCTCTCATTCAGCTTAAAAAGTGAACATCGTGCTAAACTATTTTGCTGCATTTTCAATGTCCAGTTCATTTTTTTAACATGAGAAAAAAATTCTAAAGTAGGCAGTGTTCTTACAAATTTCAACGAACCGAAAATGTTTCTGCGTTACTTTTGCGGGAAAAGAAGAACAACTCCAAATCAAAGGACAAAGACAAGTCAGGCAGACTCGTCCTCAGGCCTAATCCGTGTGTGGACATGAAACAGCCAAATTTTCTCGGCTTGAGAGGTTTACCATCTTTCAAGGTATGGTGCTCTGCTCGCGCGCGGGAGCTCCGCTATAAATCCAAAATCCTATCAAAAACAAACTAATAAGCGACCCGATAAATAAGTAAAAATAAGAATATATAAATGCGAATCTTAGAACATCAATGTTTGGGTCACACCAGCAATACAATCATTCTTTTATGTCACGCCAGGCCTTCGATTGTGAGCACGTACGTAATTTGGAAATTTGAAGAATTCGATGAATTTTGTGGATAAAAAAAAAATCCACAAGAAACAGTCTATCTTCCAGTCTTTTTGTGGGATCCTGTTGTACGATAAATCGTTTTTTCCGTGTCCATATTTCTGAATCACATCGGTCTTCAAAAAGCGAATAGTTTGACTTGCGACGATCTGGCGCACCACAGCACTGTAGGCTTTTGGTGTGAATGAGCTGTTTCTCTATTCTTTATTGTGCCGGGGCGCAGAGAGACCCAATTGGAGAAAGCCTGACCTTTATCACATTACACTAAACGTCTGTTGTCTTCTCAATTCCCAAGTGGCGCTGGATCAAATTCGTCTTTTCTTGTATTCTTATTGTGGCTTTTTCCAGCTCTCAAACTCGCCATTCATGGCAATAAACAACCAATCTAGCTTTGAGCCCAAGGCTTGATTTTCTGCTAGGCTTGCTGTTGGCAAAAAGCAACGAGAAAAACGTCGCCAACATTCGTTGTGTTACACTGCCATTGTGCTGGTCATTTGATACGACACACGTCTACCCAGACGACAGGCATGCCATTTCACAGGAACACAATACAAAACTTTATTGATTGCAATAAACTGGGGTGTGATACCCTAGATGGGCAAAGTAGCCCGGCATTATCTTTCTGTCTAGCACGCACAACACCAGGGGCTGTGTTCATTGAACCTTCATGCTTCAACCCTGCTAAAGTACTTGGGTTGAAAAGATGGGGTTCTTTGCGTCCAGAATAGCGGTTACTCTTATCCTCGCGTTATGGATCTGCAGAACACAGGGACAACACGGCGGTGTGGAAAGTAAGTAGCAGCATTCTTTGGCTTTCTGCGATCTGCGTTTTGATTTTGAGTTTACTGCGGTCACGGACGACTCAGATAAGTGATTCCTCCCGCAACACACGACGCACGCTTGCATGTAAATTTCGGGACGATTTTTTTGTCGATTTAAACGTGGAAAGCCTTTTGTTGAGATGCTCATTTCATTGTATGCAAATGGTTTAACTTTTTATTTCAATTTGTGTACGCCGTTCGTTTGACCGACTATGATGAAAGCGTTATTGTATTCGGGAGATGCAGCTTGGCTTACAGAAATTAACGTTTCTTCGCGTTAAAATAAGTTATAAATTCCCAATGTCTTACGAATCGCTTTTTTGTGTACGGTTAATCAACAACTGGCTCTATCTGTAGCGTGTATGCTTTCGAAGTTGCGTTGCAAAGTAAGATTTTCAAGCTCAGGGCATTTGGATCATTGAAGCGTGCCGTGTGATATGTCAGACCCGCATGGCGTTAAATTCTAGTTTGTTCTCAATTTGTTACGTTTATTGAGAAAATGTTACTTGATGTCAGCAGTTTTCGTACCTGGATGGAAAAGAAACCAATGTTTATTGACACAATATAAAGCGTTGGGCATATACGACTTTGCCTGGGTGAGTTTAGAGGATATTTGGCTTCGAGGTTTTCTCATATCATGTTACCATTTCACATACCTGGCCCACTGGACAATCGTTCATTCAGTAAAGCTCACATGGCTTTCTTTATTCTTTCTTCAACAAAATGCGTAATTTACTGGCCAACTGCTTAAAGAAAACTGACTTAAAAGCTTAGTCATACCCACTGCCAGACATAAGCATGACATGAAGAATTCTGTATATTTTGTCGACGCTGTTCAGCGCCACGCAAGCAGGCTTCCCGGGCCACGCTTGGAGCGCTCTCCACGAACCAAAAATAGAATCTAGAATTCAACGATATTCAACACGAACTCTCTGGCATTCTAACATGTGATGGAAAAACATTGATGTACATGTTTTTTCAAAAGGCGCAAAAACTGTGTTTGTGAACTCATACAAGATTTAGAGAATCTACATTTAGCAGCAGGACTTTTATTTTCTGAAAGACTTTTTGAAGAAATCGGCATCAAGTTACGTCATACATTTTTCCTTCCTCACATCAAACCGAGGCTGGGATTGCGGGAAATGGCACAAACAAGGAGGGTAAAGATTCACCGATCAGCAGTGTGCAAAGATTAAGGGTTAAAATCAGGAAAACCCAAATTTAATTCACGATGAGCCCCTAGTTTCAACTGTTAAGAGCCCCGTTGGTGTTTTTCATGTAATTGTTTGTTTTCTCAGGGTTGTTTGATTGATTACTAACCTTGTTTTTTTTCTGTTTTAGTTCCACAAATTGTAGACATAGTAAGTAATTTATTTTTTGTAGTCTATATTTCCCTTGTTTGCTTGCTTGTGTTGCATTAGGTCGGCTAACGTGCGTGACCGTAATTGTCACGCACGTCATTCATCCCCAGTTTCTCCTCTCTCAAAATCCAACATGGCGGCTGAATGAGTGTTTTGTCCTCCAACAAAACGATCTTTCGTTTTACCACGTTTGATGTAACTGTGATTTTTTTTTAAGTGAAAAGTTTGCTTCAGGAGTTTAAGGAAGTAGAATAACTGAATCTTTCTTTCATGTTGATATTGATTTTGTCATGTTTTCAATAATGCTAGAATTTTTGAAGTAAGCTTACCCTGCTTACCTGTTTACTGCTGTTTAGCTTACAATTAATGTTGAGCTGAGTTTTAATATGTTATTTACCTTTGTTCCTATAATTGCAATAATGTGACAAACAAATAAATTACAAATTCTTGACATTTTGCTTTAAAAACAAATATGTCCAACAACTTCATTATTTTTATATAAAATAACTTGCTATTGGGAACTGCATGCAAAATTACATAATACATATGTTATTTACTCCATTTGCAGGCGTTAAAGGGTGAACAAGGAGAGCAAGGAAATAAAGGGCGAACTGTAAGTATAAAATATTTGTCATAACATTTTTCTGACCACCATCTCAGGAGAAATAATAATATTATATGTTTGACGTCATGAACCCATGATGTATGAATTGTACTTGGGTGCATTTTATTTAGGGAATAATTAAAGTCTTTAGAGCATGTAGCAATAGAGCCATTTTCAAAAGGCCATTTTACAGTTGTTTGCTCCGTGACATGGCCTTTGAATGGTAGTGAGGCTGGAGTTGACCTTGCATTGATACAAAGCTCTCTGCTTTTCTTATGTAAATGCAAACTAGTTAGCATCAGAACAACTTGATTTACAAAACAAAAGCAGCGCGGTCTGAATCAAAACAAGGTTAACTCCAGCCTCACTTACAGCACATGTACAGAAAAAGCTTCTTTAAGTTGGGGTAAACAACTGCCATTTTTGGTAAAAAGTAACTGACAAAGGATTTCTGATTCTTATTAATTATCCAGTTAAAAAATACAGTTGACCCTCATACAGGCCAAGTATACTCTTGGAATCAGAAAAAGTATCACATAAGAATATTATATAACCCTTACTGGTGTAACTGCTACTTATTTTCCTACTGCCTGGCAGTGGGTATGATAATACACACGGATATTTTGCGAGTTAGCCACGAAGGGGTGAGGAAAAATACGAGCAATGAGCAAAATGTCTGCTCATATTTTACATATGTTAAACCATTGATAAGGGATTTATTATTCCACTAATAAAATAAAGTTTGGTTTGGCCCTTTTGTCACTCCTCTTTCAGTCCGTATTTTTGCCCTCTTCTACTAAAGAAATAAAAAACGCATCCAAGTGCATTGTTGAGTTATATAAGCACGCAGGGATTTTTAAGAACACGAGAGAAGTGCATAGAGAAGCACGAGGCGCAGCCGAGTGCTTCTCGCACTTCTCGAGTGTTCTTAAAAATTCCCAAGTGCTTATATTACTCAGCAATGCACGAGGATGAAGTTTTTTATTATTATAAAATGCTAAGGAAATAACGCGCGCTCAAACTCATTACGTAAGCAGCGTGCATTATAACTCAATAAAGCACGTGCGTGACGTAAGCAGCATGCTTTATGGAGCTATTAATAATGAACTCGAATTGACCAATCACAGCGCGCGCAATTACTCGAACATTTTATAAAGGATAATAATGTGGCATATTTTGCACATTCCTTTGCCCCTAATAAAGTAAAGTGGCACAATAGTGGAATAATGATATTCAGTAATATTTTGTATATTGATCAATCATTAAATTTTTTGTCACAAGTTGGTCTCAGATTTTGACATTTGTCACAATGAACCAAAATACATTGGTACTTAATGTAGCTAGATGAGTGTTACAACCTGAATGTGCCTCTCAACATGGTGACACAAATGATATTTTGTGTGACTGTTTTTTAGGGTGATCAAGGTTTGATAGGCAGTAGGGGTGAGACTGGTGAACAAGGAACTCCTGGTGACGACGTAAGTACACTAACACAGTTACATCATAATTATTGTTGCTAATTATAATGTATTGAACATCTATGTGATATCATACACAAGGGAACTTTTTGAAACTTTGGGAAGTTGATACAACTTTTCCAAACAAACATAAACTGCATATTTTTTACATGTGAGGAGAGTTCCAAAATGTCAACTTTTTGAGACAATTGTTAGAAAAGATATTTTTTTAAATCACAGGAAGTTAAATACTGGCTTTCAGGAGAGAAAAGCAATGTTATGTTTTTTAATCACACACATGCCCTTTTGAAATGCTATTCTCTGTTATTTGCTGATAAAGGTTTCAACATTATAATTTCGTTAGAAAAAAAAGAAATAAATTATTAAACAAATTGGTTGACTCTTATATACCATAAAAACTACACTGTAAAATTTCCAGAGCTTGGCAATAATACCACGCTCACTTGGCTTGTGGTTCCACTTGAATGAGTCCATATGGAAAAAATGTGAGCCTTGATTTATTACATGACTAGCACTCTCACTGGAGTTAGTAAATTATTAAATCCTTATCAAAGTTGAAACATTTTTTGGAAGTATACTGATTTAATGGATTGTATGTTGATAAAACTTTGTTTGCTTTTCTCCAGGGTCCCCCAGGACCCCCCGGACCGCCAGGCCCGCGGGGACCCATTGGCCCCCCTGGACCGCCAGGTAACCCTGTCATCACAGTTGTCGGCGTTCCTGGAGTACCGGTGAGTTTTGCATCTTAAGCTTTCAGATCAATAGGCAAGACACAAGGATTTCCTCTAAAGATGATGATTATGATAATAACTTAACAAAATTTCTGAGTCCACAGATGGGATTTGAACCCATGACCATTCATAATAATAATAACAATAAAAATAATAATAATAATAATAATAATAATAATAATAATAATAATAATAATAATAATAATAATAATAATAATAATAATAATAATAATAATAACTATAACCACCCACAAATAGTGATTGGCCACTGTTTACCACTAGATTTCTTAGTAGTTCAGTGGTTAGAGCATCAGACTAGTGCACGGAAGGTGGTGGGTTTGAATCCCATAATTATGTGAACTCAGAATTTTTTTTTCTCAGCTCTTCTCTCCACACAATCATTCATCCCAATGATAATAGTCATCATCATCATCATATTTATTGAGGGAATCCAATTTTCTCCTCTGTTTTGAGCTGAAGTCTTGTTCGCCTTCATTGTATGCTAAAGCAGGGTTAAGGTCTGGTTTTACTTTAAAAACAAAGTATTATAAATAACAATTGCAACTTACAATGTTTCTTGCTGGCTTAGTTATTTATCTAAAATTCTGTCTTGCAGTCTACTTAAAGATTACAAATAATATTGCATGACTTGCCTGCAGTAAGGTTTGACTCATGAAGAGAGAGAACAGAAAGAAGGCATGTTTTTTCCCCAAACCAAGATAACTGAATGATATCATATTACTTTATTATTTATCCTACAGGGACGAAGAGGTGACAAGGGACCTCCTGGAAGAGATGGCCCTCCTGTATGTATAATTTGTTGTTACAATTTATTAGTCGAATTCCTGAGTTTTGATTGGTTTACAGGCCATGGTGTGAGAGTTCATATACCATGGACCACAAAATTAATATGTTAGGTGTACACATCAGCAAGGAACTGCCGGGGAGCTCAAATATTGCAATTCTTTGGGTGTTCTTAATAAAACAATTATTCCACTCATGCTTGTTGCTAAGATACAAGATAGTTATGGCCAACTTGGCACTTCATGCGTCGTTGGCTATCTAGCATCTCATATCCAATGCGTGCTCATTGAATAATAATTATCTGCATTTGACATGAAAGGATCTGTATGGATATATAAAATGCTTGTTGACATTCGTTCCTAAAGTGAAATAGTTTTCTGAAACCAAGCTTCACAGAACAGGTGGCATGTAAGCTTAATATCTACATTTTTGCAGCCAAATGGAAGCTATATTGTCAGTGTATCGTATCTCAATTAAGCCTCTACTGACTTTGTTTGGGAGATCACATCCAAGTTGTTGACAGAGTTCATTGGAAGTTAAAAATTTGTTTGCTATTAATATTTTAACTCCCTGTTCACAGCCTCTATTTTTCAGTTCTCATTTGATTCTTTCCCTGCATTCAACAATCAAAGAAAAATTTGAAAAAATAGTCAGTTAGGCTTTGAACAGTCTTAGTTCTATTCAATTTATTTGGGACAATGCTCAAAATGTTAAAAGTAAAATTTGGAAACTGGAGGCTATTTCGTAGGGGATACATGTATTTAGTAAATTCACCCCTTCAAGCAGCTGGTGTAATTGTATTGGAAGATAAAGTTAAGGCAAAAAAAAATTGTTTGAAAAAAACACTGTGAAATTCTGAGGACACTCTTTCTGCCAAGGGTGTTATCCTGCCATACACCTGACACACCATCACACTAAATATTTTTCAAAGGAAAAATTCAAGACTATGAGCAAAAAGGCTCCACCTCAATGGGAGAGCAGTAAATTTAATGACACCCTGTAAAAGCCATCACACCACCGTGCATTAGTGTCAAAGGACTTACCATATCTCGAGTTAAACTTTTACCTACAACTGACATTGCTTCACCGCAGGGTCTTCCTGGAGAACCTGGTGCACCTGGACCTCAGGGAATTCGCGGATTAGAGGTTAGTATATAATAATATAAAATGTTGGTTTTTTTTTTAGATAATGTTTGATGTTCTCTTTTATTGCCAAGAGTAATGAAACCAAAACGTAGCAAAACAAACAGCACCACTTGAAAGTTCTGCTTATAAATGTTGATGACAAATTTATACACTGCAACAAACCATAATATGGGTCACTACCCATTGAAATATGTTCTGCTCAATGGAATGGTTACACACCACAGTGTTTCATTCTCAAATTTCAACTTAAATTAAGTTAGAACGTACAACTAACAAGGTAGTGAGTCAGTTCACTTGACTTGGAATTTTTAACATCATATTTCTCAAAATGGACCTTCAATAAATAACCAAAGGCATGCATATTCTGTGTTTTATTAGCAAGCAAGTAAGTTTCCATTCTCGCTTGCTTATTGGCCAGACAAGTCGTCTGCTGACCAAAATGTAATAAACTGCATGCAGTGCATGCAGAAGCGATGACGTTTCACAAGGGGTCTTAAATAATTTTGAGGAAATTTGTCAAAAACTTAATGTAACTAAAAGAAGCTGACAACTTCAAAGTTGGATGATTGTTCAACCAAAGTCGCATTACCTTGTAACATGACATCCGATAAACGATATACGATACAAGGCCAAATGCTGTCTTGAAATTGCTTACACTGGCCCTTTCATTTTAAAGATTGAAAAGATTAATCTGTTAACTAAATCTAATGTAACTCATTAATTATAATTTGTCTTGTTCATTTATACTTTGTATTAGTCATTTCCAACAGCCCAGGGATTTTCTTTTGCTTTGAGTTCTATGTCGTAAATTCCTGTCGAGTTAAGGTGATGTTACACGGGACAACTTGCAACAACGATTTTTCGCGCAACAATGTTGTGCGAAAAATCGTTCACCGTGTAACATGGTACCAGGGACGATTTTTTGCGCAACATTTTACTCGGCAACACGTTGCGAGTTTTTGAAACCAAGTCAAAAACTCGCAACGCAAGATGACGAATATTCAGAAAGTTGGCTCGTGTAACATGCTTGCCTACGATTTTTTGCGCAACGCCTTCCCAGAATTCTTGCCGCTTCCGATCTCGCGCGAAATTTAACGAGCCCAGGGAAGTCCCAAGGGACTTGGCTTGTAAACAAACAAAATGGCGTCTGCTGTTGATTGTGGCGACGAAGAGATACAGATTTTAGAAGCCCCCGAGAGTAATGTGACATTAAACGACGCTGAGAGGACGGAGCTAATTGCAGTAATAACTCTCTCTCTCTCTCTTTACCTTTCTCTCCTCTTCATCACAGTCTACGAAGCAAATTAACAAAGTTTTGACGCCGCCACCGACAACGTCCATCGGCTGCCATCTTTGTTTACATGGCCTGGACACGCGTTGCTTGGATACGGAAAATGTTGCGAGTCGGGTTGCGTGAAAAATCGTCTCGTGTAACATGCATGTTGCCAAGTTCATTTTGTACGGTGTTGCGCAAAAAGTTGACTCGTGTAACATAGCACGAAAAGTTGACGCGGTGTTGCGCGAAAAATCGTTGTTGCAAGTTGTCCCGTGTAACACCACCTTTAAACTTGACTTCTTTTCTCTTACGATTTAAGGTGGCTCTGAAACCGCTCTCAACATGCCAATCATTATTCAATAATAAAAAAATGGGGGTCACTGGACTCGTCTTTGAGTTATAAGCACTTAAAGGGAAAATTAAGGGTGTTTTTAGCAGGTAAAACTGTTGCTATAGTAACCATCAAAGTTTAAGAGCTCGAAATTGCTGGAAACCGTTGTGAGCCATCACTGAAAAAGTAAACAAAGACGAGCGTGCAACTGCCCAGGGATGTAAAATTTGAGAATTTGAAATAAGTGGGGTTTTTTAGGCCCGGCAGTGTCATTTACCTGACAATATGACAAAAGAGACTTAAAAATTTAAAGTTGAGTGATACTTGCTATATAGATATAAAAAAAAACAATTTTAATGTTGTGTGTGTTATAGGGAGCCCCTGGAGCACCAGGTGAAATAGGACAACCGGGTCGCCCAGGATCAAATGTAAGTTTTCAATATGGTAGGTAGGTAGGTAGGGTGGGTAGATAGGGTGGGTGGGTGGGTGGGTAGGTAGGTAGGTAGGTAGGTAGGTGGATAGGTAGGTAGGTAGGTAGGCAGGCAGGCAGGCAGGCAGGCAGGCAGGCAGGCAGGTAGGTAGGTAGGTAGGTAGGTAGGTAGGTGGGTAGGTAGATAAGGTAGGTAGGTAGGTAGGTAGGTAGGTAGGTAGGTAGGTAGGTAGGTAGGTAGGTAGGTAGGTAGGTACAATGTAGGTAGGTAGGTAGGTAGGTAGGTAGGTAGGTAGGTAGGTAGGTAGGTAGGTAGGTAGGTTAAGTTGCTGTTTGAGCCTAATTAAATGGCCCATAAAGCCTGCCTTTATCTCCAATGAAATGACTGGTCACTAGCCGGGGTATTTTACCATAAAGCCTGCCTTTATCTCCAATGAAATGACTGGTCACTAGCCGGGGTATTTTACTCCCACCTGGATGAGATGCTAGTCAACAGACCTTTCAATAAGATTTGAAGCAGGTGACTGCCCTTGTTTGGCACCAGAAAGAGAGCGATATGAAAAGCTGAAAACATGTCCCCTTTATCTAGCAATACCTGCTGGAGTTCTGGTGGGTGCCAAGTCTTATTGAAAGGCCTGGTCCACTGCAATATTACTCCCCGCCCCATCCTTCCTCCTCCTCATCCTTAACACTCAAGCACATGGCACACAAAGATCCCAGGGCACAATACAGACAGCTTCATCCAGTGTCCAGCGCAGTGTGGCCACCATGCCTTTCTAGCCTTTGAGATGACCTTTTCATTATTTCTTCAGGGAACACGAGGCCCCCCTGGATTGCAAGGCCCTCCAGGCCCACCAGGATCTTCAGTAAGTTTCATCTGATATTTAGTGATTTTAAAGTCAGCAGATTTGATGTTTAAGTTGTGGTTTGAAATGTTTTCAAAACTGGATGCTTTGCAAGTTTTTTTCCAAGGGATTTTAGTGCAAGTTTTTTTCATCTGCCTCAATGATAGCTAGTATAAGACAAAAGCGACCAGCTGGAGATCAAGAGGTAACTAACTTGTCCATGATTGTGGCTGGCCATTGGTGCCCTGAATCTGAAAGATTCCTAAAGAAGAAAGATTATCAAAGAACAAAAACAAACAGACTCTGGTTTTGAACCAAAGTCTACTGACAGCTTTTCAATTGGACGGTGAGAATCACTGTACCACTGTGTGGAGGAAAAGAAATGGCTGGATAGTTCTCGAAGTGAACTAACAACAAACATCTTCACTTTTAGCATAGCATGGCATTACAAGTTTACAGAGTATAAGCCACACAGAAGGAAAGCTAATTTTATGCATAAAATGTATTTTAGGGTGAACAAGGACCCCAAGGCCAGAAGGGTGTTGAAGGACACAAAGGTGATACAGGATTCCCAGGAAGGAAAGGTCCCAAGGGTGTCAGAGGTGAAGTTGGAAGAAAGGTGCGTTATATAACTGTGAATCAATCAACATCTAATAATGTCTTTTTCCTGTTGGCTTGATACACTGTCCTGACATCAGACAGGCCCAAAGCTTAAAGAAAAGAATATTAGCAAAAGGGATAATTGTCTGTCCAGCAGATTAACAAATCCTAACAAGCTTCAATGATCTGTCACCATAAACCACAGACAGGAATCTATGCCTGTTTTTTCTTCTGTTCCTTTTTGCATTCTTTGAAGCATTCAACAAAGATCCTGTAATCCACCTGTTGCAAAATAGTCATGGTCTCAAAGAGACCTTTGGTTATAGTCACTTATTAATTGCATTTTATTTAATATTATTGCTTTCGACGAAGGAGAACGCACCCTAATCGAGAAATACTCCAACTTTTATGGACCGTACAACGTTGTCAATTTGGCCCCCCCAGAAAATTTTTCAGGGGCGAATGACGTCATCTCCATGCCATGTGCTTCTGTTTTACCGTTTGGAGTGATTTCTCTCGACAAAATTGTCCGTCCTGTTATGGTCTGTTATCGCTGCTGTTTGGAGGGTTTTCATCCAAGGTAGAAGAGTTTTAATCAGCCACCGAACGTCGTAAAAGGAGTGGAAATCGAGTAACTCGATTCGTCATTTTATAGGCAAGGTAAACCAGCGTGTTGCATGCAAAACAATTCACAAAACTAGCTAAAATTGCAAATCGTTAGCATTTCATGTAAAACGAGTGAGTAGAATAAGGATCAAAATTGTTAAATATCGCTTCTTTGAATTTGTATTCTATAGTTATTCGCAGAATGTTTAGGCATTTTGATGAGGAAATCATTATTGAATATTATGAGTGTATTGACTTTGAACGAAAAGTTGATGTGCTGTGCCTCGATCTATTTTCAAATTGAAGTGAAAGTATTTGTAGAAGTCTGTGGAGTTTTAGAAGTTGTGTAGTACCAAAAGATATTAAACAACTAAAGTGAAATAAATAATTATTTGTCGTGTACATGATAATTCATTTCTATTCCATATGAATTTTAGTGTAAAAGAAATGAATGCAAATTGCCCATTCATTTATGACTTTGTACGTTTCTGCTTTGTGAATGTCACATGAAGTGCTAGGAGCGACTTCTATTCACGTTGTTTTACAATATTCTGACATCAATGAGAATTTGCCGTTCCATTCATTATTTGAGGTTCTTTTTGACCTTTGGCAAACAATCACTGCTATGATGACAGATCATGTTTCCGTCCAGTTGAATGGCTTCTTCTGTAACACCCAATTTACGATAACATAGCTTGCAAGCAAAGAAAAATTCTGCTTTAACATATCAAGAACTGCTACAGTGTCACAATTTTTTCACAGTTTATTGAACCCCTTCGAAAACAACACAGCCCATTTCTTGATGCAACAAATTCCAGTTTATTTTGCAGAGAGATGTTCTTTTGGCTCGTCACGCAATCTTTCCTCCAAAATGTTGTGTGATGAGATTCCTCTCTCACTCATCCTCATCGCTCCATTTGAGGCATATTAAATGGCATAGTTTGCCAACAACCTTGCTCTTTTGCTACTACCTGACTATCCATCTTCGATCGAACGCACTCCCCTAATCGCTGATTACTACTAGTAGTAATTATATTGATTTTTTTTGGCAGGGCCCAGAAGGTTTCCCTGGTACCCCAGGAAGAAATGGCACGGATGTATGTATTGTTATTTGGTATCACAATTGTGCTAGGTTATAATTATCACTCAAAATTTTATCAAACAATCATCAAGTGACCTAGTAAATGTAAATCCGTTTAGTCAGGATTCCCTAATACCCTTCTTCACTTTCCTTTGCCTTCTTATCCCATTGTCCAAGAATTTGATTATAATGTGTATTGGAATTGTTATTTGCAGGGAGCAATTGGCGATCAAGGAGAGACTGGGCCTGATGGGCCTCCAGGTGCACCAGTAAGTCTGTCGGAAATTAGCCACAGGGACACCAGTAACTTACCAGTTTCTTACTGTAGTCCTAGGGTTACTAGTAAGGCTGTCAAACTGTAGCCACAGGGAAACCAGTAAAGTTAGTTTCTTACTGTAGTCATTGGATTACTAGTAAGGCTATCAAACTGTAGCCACAGGGAAACCAGTAACTCAGTTTTTGACTGTAGTCACGGGATTACTAACTAGTAAGGCTGTCAAACTGTAGCCACGGGGAAACGAAGTAAGTCAGTTTCTTACTGTAGTCATAGGGTTACAAGTAAGGCTATCAAACTGTAGCCACAGGGAAACCAGTAACTCAGTTTCAGTCACAGAGTCACCAGTACGTCTGTCTGAAATTAGCCACAGGGGACACCAGTTACTCATTTCTTACTGTAGTTACAGGATTACCAACTGGTAAGGCTATCAAACTGTAGCCACAGGGAAACCAGCAACTCAGTTTCTTACTGTAGTCGTAGGGTTACAAGTAAGGCTGTCAAGCTGTAGTCACAGGATCACCAGTAACTCTGGCTAACTGTAGCCACAGGAACACCAGTAATTCAATCTAACTGTAGCCACAAGGATACCAGTATAACTCTGTTTCTAATTCTAGTCACAGTAATTTTGTCTCACTGTAACCACGCGGACACCAGTAAGTCAAATTTAATTGTACGCAGCTGTACAGGACCTCTCCATTATTTGAGTTCTTTTAAATCTTATTTATGTTTAAAAAAAGAACAAACTCCCACTGCAGTCACTCGGGTTAAGGTCTCTTATCAGTCCTATTCCAATTGTAATTAATAACCTTTTTTATCCTTCAGGGACCTCTTGGACCATCAGGAGCAGAAGGACCGACAGGGGCCCCTGTAAGTAGAAGTTTTCACACTTGAGGATCATAAGCTTTAAAAGTACTTATTAGTTATAATTGCTGCCACAGTGAGTGAGCCTGATGTGAACGAATAGGGGCATTCAACCACTTTTCTTGCGAAACGCAAGGAATTGTGGTCGGCAGTAATATCAAAGGTGCAAGGAATTGTGGTTAATTTGTGAGAATGGAAGATTTAGGATGTACAGTGGACTACTATGCTCAACAATTATTTTAATTGCTTAGTAGCTTTCTATTTCTCAAAGGATGGTGGATTTTGAGGGGCAGCTGTGTCCCAAACTTCAGACTACCAACAGTCTATGTTTTGCTTTTGAGGATGAAAGCAAGCGAGTGTGATCGTTCGTCCACTTTTGCTTTTGTTCCCACAAGACAGGAGCAAAAGAGAGACTGTCAAAATCAAAGGGCCAAAATGTGTATTTTACATGTATCAAACTACAAAATGATTTTCAACAATATGATTTTCGCATCTAGTGATCTATTTACAATCAGGGTCAAAGGTCTTGTATTTCACTGACTCATTTTGAATGACCAAAATAGAATTTTCAATTATAAACACACACTCTGACTCGCGTTTCAGGATTATGACACATTTGCTGAGATCGGGGAGTAAAAGTCCCCAATCTCTGCTGGATTCAGAGGTCTGCTTTTTGGCAATTTGCTTTTACTCATTTGAGAAAAAGTATCTTGCCAAGGTTTTCAACACATTGAAGACAGATTCAGAGTGCAACACTGTAGCCACTGGTGACCTGTTTCTTGCTTTTTTCACAGGGACCCCAAGGTGTCAGAGGAACAGCAGGTGCACCAGGTACTGCTGGAGAGAAAGGATCTGTTGGTGACCCTGGCGTTGAAGGAGAACGTGGAAAACAGGTTGGCAAAATCGATGTTAATAACAAGGTTTAATAAAACAGATACTGACTTGTTTTCTTTATCCAGGGTTTGCCAGGACGGAGAGGTCCACCGGGACAACAAGGAGACAGAGGCTCTGATGTAAGTAATGCCACACCCTGTAACGGTTTTGGGTTCATTGTACCTTAGTCGTGTCTTATTCTTCAGTTATTAAACTCCTGTCACTGGTACAGCAGAGGCAGCGTGGCTGAGTGGTAAGAGCGCTAGACTTGAAATCCAGATGTTGTGGCTTCATTCTGACCACCAACTGGACAGGTGTTGTTCTTGGTACTGCTACGTTCATCTCCTTGGATTGAAAATAGCCATGGCAACTGGTCTGCCTCCTGCCAGTTGAGATTTTTGACAATGTTATGTTTCATCTCTTTCAGTATTATTGACATTGGCCCTGAAAAACCCCATTATTGGGGAGATAAAATTATCACAACATTGCTGACATCACCTGAAAACTAGATATTATTAATAAAAGCTGTAAGTCATAACTAACAATGTTTGTAAGTGCCTTGTTTGTATATTTATTAAATTTAGGAGACCTCTAAATAAATGTGCCTCATCCAGGAAATTCTTTTACATGGAGTATTTCCATTCTAAGCCATTGATAAGAATTTCAAACTCTTGTAGGGTGCCCCGGGTAAAGATGGTGAGGAGGGCCAGAAAGGAGCTCAGGTAAAAAGCAAAGAAATTGCTGTACAATGATATCTAGAGCTGTTGATTGTTGCGGAAAAGCTTCTGTTCAGTAAGTTACCTTAAACCTACTAGCCCACAAGCCAGATTCACAAGTTACGGACTACCAGTGATTAAATCTGCTTCTGAAATATTTATTGACTAAAGACATCAATGATGGGACGCCAGTCCTACACATTGAAGCTCCAACCTCAGATTCTTGATCCAAACTCTTAATCCAGATGCCAATACAGCAGCCATTAAGCTAAATTGTTGCCTCTCCCAAGTTACACTTAGACTGAAGAAGGCTAAAGAGGCAACAACATTAGCTACACATTTTTAAACAAATATTGGTCACTATTTTTTAATTTTATCAATTGTAATTTGTTTTATACCCCATTCACAAAGCTAAAACAATGTTCAAAAGCCATTTAGTGAAACAAGTTCTAAAATTGTCTTGTTTCTTGGAATTACTAACTGATGATTGTCTACTTAGAGCTTACTATGATATTCAGTATCTTCATTTTCAGTTGCTGATTTTCATAAAAACATGTTTTGCTGGGGTGTGAATGGGGTATTAATCTTCCTCAGTCATTTATGATTTAATTGTACATTTTTGCTATTTTCTACCAGTTAGAACATGATTACTTTGAGGTTTCTTTTGCGGCATTGCTCCTTTAATACATTTTCTATATTTTACTCAATTTCAGGGTGATTCTGGACCAATGGGACCGCAGGGATTACCTGGCCCTCCAGGGCGACCGGTATGATAGTAAACAAATTATGTCATTAGATAAAATGTGCATCTTATGATCGACTGGAACCCAGGATTCAAAGTTAATCAAGGGTTCAATTTCTCTTATATAAGTGTTAAAACTGCCTACGTTTCGTGAAGTTTGAGTAGCAATGTCAAAACTGGAGGACACAAAAAATAAACAGAAAACCTCACTAAAAAATTAAAAAACTAAAATCAAAATTCATACTAACTCTGGATTAGCTTAATCTGCTTTAAACAACCTGGCCCAGTACGTTAGTTCATTGGGAAAAAAGCAATCAAAAACGCTGGTTAGTAATATGACAAATATTTACAGAGGGTTGCAACTTTTCAGTTAAAATCTGTTTGCAGTATCGGCCCTGTAATAAAAAAAGAAATAAAGTGAAATGACATGAAAATCAAGATAATATTCCAGTTCTGGTTCGGTTTCCATTTGTGATTCTGGATTCCATGTTTTCCACATGCTCCTTCAGTATAGCCCTGTAAGCTGTGCATGAACAAGCTCATAAGCTGAAATTTCAAAGATCGATGATAAACCAAGTGATCTCTTCATCAGAGCTTCTTAGTCATGGAATGTTTTCACTTGAATCACAAGATTTCCCTCAAACTGGGGAAGAACTTAGTATGCATTTAGGCAGATGCCTGTGTTGTGTTCAATTTTATCCTTGGTTCAAATTTTATTTTCCTTTGTTTTTTTTTTTTGTATGGTAATGTATGATAATGAGTTTATTTAAAACAAAGGAAAATAAAATTTGAACCAAAGATAAATTAAATTGAACCACAACATCTGTTTGTTTCTTGCACTATTCTCATTTTACTTCAGGGCAAGCCTGGTGACGATGGATCCCAAGGACCTCCAGGAGCGCAGGTGTGTCAAAGCATTGCGTTTTACATCATCTCCTCAACAAAGAGTTTTTGAATCAATATTTAAAAGACATGAAAACGTTTTTGTTTTGTCACAACCAGTCATCATTCAATTGTCGATTGTCCCTTAAAATCACAGTGTAATCCCCTATTCCCAAACTCTTGATTAAGGTCATTCCTCCGAAATACAACTAAACACATGATTTTTGTCAAACTTTCACAAATAAAATATACTTTCGAAATATAAAATAAAAAAGATAGGTCACCAGCTCCGTTAACGAGATGTTATGAAACCAAGTTACCCCAAAATTCCTTGTAATTTCGCCGAACAAAAGCATGTTTATTTGATCAGTTTACGCTACTTTCCATGGGAATAGGAAGCACAGAACTAAAGTAAGCTATTAGATAACATAGTTGTCATATTATATCGACGTTAAGGAACAATTTAATACATATTTAAGGGGGGTCCTTCTTAACTACCAGTTAATTACTATGGAAGGTATCTAACCATCGTATTTTGGAAACCAGACTTCCTATGGATATGGTTTTTGCACAACTTTGTTCAATTGAAGAGTCCTTCAAGAGTTTCAAAACACGTCCATATTTGACAAGCCACGTGACCAGAATAGAAAAAAACCCTAAAACTGAAAGGGCATATAGATCTGTAAATTAAAATCAGTGCCAATAAATAAAGAACGTCCACATGCTTTAATAATGCTTCGTATGGGTTTTATGAAATTCGCATTATTATAAAAGTTATGACGCATAAAAGACACCCATATTTCCAGACTTTCTTCAGTAGCGTTTTACCACAGGCATCCCAAACTCACGACTCGAGAAATCGATCGAATTAATGATTTATGTAAGCATACGAATGATTTATGTAAGCATATCAAGTGGGATGTGACTACTTGAAGTGCGCGGTGTTGTGTTACAATTTAGACTGTTGGAGATTTGAGCGCTCTATAAGACTTTGTATGGAGTTTAAAATAACGTGGAATAAAAGCGCTTGACGAAATAAAATTTTACCTTTTTTTCAATAAAATAAAGAAAATGTACTCACCTTTTTCGGTTTCTGTTGTCCTTTTGGGCTGTTTCATCGTTTTTGGGGGTTTTTGAGGTTTTTGTCGTAACCTTCATAAGACAAAGTCAAGGCTGGACAGAGCCATTACGAACGAGCCGTGCTGCGAGGCCGTTTTCTCGCCAAAATTCGAATCCGCGGCTTGATTTTCCCCTCCAACGTAAAGAAGAAAAGTTCATTTTTATCCTTGTCTGGTTGGCTTGGAAAAAACTTCATCCTTTCCGCTCCAACTCGAACGATTTACGCCTCACTACTGGAGCTTTCAGCTTTCCTGCGCACCTTGACCCCGTCTTTTAGACTACGGCACAGTCTTACTCTCTCCCCACGGCCCCACGGGAGCCTTTTGACGCCCCTTTGTAATGTAAGATTTTTAACGGAAAATTTTGACTGTGCACCCGTCCGGTCAGTCGCAGTTGTCACGCTGGAGCGGTCAAAAGGTTTGATTTCAAACTGTGCCGTAGTCTAAAAGACGGGGTCAAGGTGCGCAGGAAAGCTGAAAGCTCCAGTAGTGAGGCATAAATCGTTCGAATGGGAGCGGAAGTTTTTTCCAAGCCGACCAGACGAGGACAAAAATGAACTTTTCTTCTTTACGTCGGAGGGGAAAATCAAGCCGCGAATTCGAATTTTGGCGAGAAAACGGCCTTGCAGCACGGCTCGTTCGTAATGGCTCTGTCCAGCCTTGACTTCGTCTTATGAAGGTTACGACAAAAACCTCAAAAACCCCCCAAAACGATGAAACAGCCCAAAAGGACAACAGAAACCGAGAAAGGTGAGTACATTTTCTTTATTTTATTGATAAAAAGGTAAAATTTTATTTCGTCGAGCGCTTTTATTCCACGTTATTTTAAACTCCATACAAAGTCTTACAGAGCGCTCAAATCTCCAACGGTCTAAATTGTAACACAACACCGTGTACTTCAAGTAGTCCTGTCCCACTCGATACGGGCTTATATAAATCATTCGTACGCTTACATAAATCATTAATTCGATCGATTTCTCAAGTCGTGAGTTTGGGATGCCTGTGGTTTTACTTACCTTTTTATGTGTAAATGGTAAATCCTTACATAGGATTGTAAAGAAGGCTCAGTTATTTCTGATTCTTAAAAAAGTATGGAACTCTACCTTCTTTCCTCCAAGTTTTAGGGATTTTAAATTCTAACGTGCGGTTTGGGACTGGCACTAGGTACGTGCGAGCAGTGTCAATTTTTTCAAAGCAGGTGTTCCCCTCAAAAAGATTCGCCATTTAGCAATACGAAACGCTGCAAAATGACTTGCCACCAAAATTCGTCTTCAGCAATCCATTAGCAACTGCTAGGGATATGTAGTTAAGGAGGACCCCCCTTAATGGAAAATAAACGTAGTGTTAAAGGACATTGGTTGAAATATTTCCTCGCGTGCGTGTTCTCAAGGCCATTATTTTATCTCCGTAAATAACACATTAATAGCAATAAGTCGGTTTTAAAACACATGATTTTTTTCAAACTCTTCAAACAAAAAGATAATGAATGGTAGGTCAAAATTAGTCAGAAAAAAAGGTAGGTCATCGTGCTTGTTTAAGAGCAAATAAGCATTCTTTTCCCTGCTGAGCTTAGCCTCATAGGGAATCTAGTACGGCTTTGATGCGCGCGCGCTTAAGATGCAATAATTCGTGTGCAGTAAGGATGCGCAATGCAAAACAGAGGAATGACCTTAAATTAACTGAAAGTCGTTTCCCAAGGATTATCTTCACTCATTTGAACATGGCAATTTTTCCCCAGATTTGTCAAACTCCTGATTTCTTAAACCAGTTTCTGTGTCCCTCGGAGGATTGAGAAATCAGAATTCTGCTGTAATTTCACCCCTATATAAAATATGTCATACTAATAAAAAATACTCATAATAATTGTGTTTTATTTAGGGAGAGGGTGGATCCCCAGGACCACCAGGTCTTTCTGGTCAGAGCGGCGCAAGGGTATGTACATATCTCATCTGATAGCTAGCTTTGTTGCAAATTGATCACAAAGAACTGATAACAGACCCTGGCAGTACTGTCAGTTTATGTTCAGTATTTGAAGTTTAGAGTAATTTTAGGTAGTTTAGAGAAAATGAATTTGTGTTTTTAGTTTGTGTTCGAAGGCCAATTAGAGCCATATACAGCACTAGAATGACCAGACACTTTAAAGTGAAATTTTACTTTTTAATTATTGCCACCTGACAGAGCTGGGATTAAGGGCATTTTTAAAAAGAGTTAAAAAAAAAAACCTGTCTGAACAAAAAGACAGCATAACCTTAAGATTCACCAACAGACAGTGATGTTTATTTTAAAAATTTGACAAATCAAAATAAGTCAGGTCAGAAAAAAGTAAAATTAATGGTGAGAAACACATAACGCAAGTGGCTTTCAGTACAAGTGTGTTATTAAATGATGTTGACCTTCGTTTGTTCATTTCACGTTTTTTTCCAGGGAGATCCAGGCCCACCTGGTGAACCAGGCCCACGAGGTCCACAGGGACGACAAGTGAGTCATGTCAATCATCTTGTTATTACGCCCAAATAGATTGATAACTGTAAAACTCTAATAACAATAGTTAATATGCTACGGAAACCATGATAAGCATTGGCCTGATGGGCCACT
The DNA here is from genome assembly GCA_963693305.1 of Meandrina meandrites. Classification (NCBI taxonomy): domain Eukaryota; kingdom Metazoa; phylum Cnidaria; class Anthozoa; order Scleractinia; family Meandrinidae; genus Meandrina; species Meandrina meandrites. The sequence goes on from OY855908.1 coordinate 38,345,856, forward strand.
AGCCTCGTATGCAGACATTACCTACTACCTTTTATGTAGACTGCTAAATAACTCAGCATTGTAGCTAGCAAGAGACAATACAAGGCACTTGCCTCATGTAGATTTAAACCCAAAATTAAAAACAAAATATGCATTTAGTTGAGTAATATAATCCCCAGTTTAAAAAGATTAATTTTTCTGAAGTGATGCCTTTTGAAAAAATACCGAAGCATCTAGATTTCAAAATTTTCTGGGGGACATGTCCCAGATCCCCCCCCCCCCCCCCCCCTCCCAAATTGCTGAAGTGGGCCCTAGTTACCAGTTAAAATTTTAAATTTTTATTTTAAATTTCATTTAAAAATCTGCTTTCTAGGGAAGGCGTGGCAAACCAGGACAGATGGGAGCTGCTGGTGAACAAGGACCTTCGGTAAGGAGAAATAGGTGGTTCCTTTCAAAAATTTTTACTTTGTTGCTAAGAGAACTTTGTTAAAATTAAAGAAAATTCATGTTAAAACCTTAGTTTGCAAATTTGACCATGGAATGGCACAAAAATCATACCGAGATTCAAATCTAGTGGTGCATTTCACAACAGACAGTTATCCACTGATGTAAGGCCTAGCCCAAGACGTTCTTTTATTAAAGAATTAACTCGTAACTTATTTAATATATAACCAAGTGCCATGCAGCCTGCAAAGTTTTTAATTCAATTACTAGTTCTCACACTGCCTTTTTTTTGTATGTTGTTAGGGTCAGCGTGGCCCTCAAGGATCCATTGGATCTGCTGGACTTCCTGGCCAAGATGTATGTTAAAATGAATATAATCAGATGAGTTTAACAACTCGAGTCCTTCTGATATGCTTAGAAATAAATTATCCCTTCTGTCGAATTCAATAATATTGTTTTACTCCATGTCAAATATGGACATTCTAGTGTTGCTGTATAAATGTTTTTAATACTATTGCATTGCATGAAAAAATAGAAAAAGATTTCTATCACTCTCAAATTTCTTAAATTTGTTGATATAATTATTAACATTTGATGGAAATATGAGTGGGTTTACCATTTTATGATCTCTAACGAATATTCTTTCATTCTCCATTCCTTGTTATTTCTTTATCAGTATACTTTTTTCATAGTTATTCTCTGGGAAAAAAATTTTGTTCTATGTTTAAACCAGTTGCATCACAAATCTTAATTTGACAGGGCACTGTGGGAGAACCAGGAAACCCTGGCCAAAATGGACAAAAGGGAGAAAGGGTAGGTCATCAAATGACTTTGTCCTCCTTTTTCCAGTCATTTAATGAATTTTATGATAACTCATCCTTTTTCAAGAAAGATTTTCTTAATCATGAGCTAAGTGTCTGTTACAGCCAGCGCTAATTGTTGATTTTATTTTTGACAGGGTTCTGACGGTGTTCCTGGTGAAGATGGATTAGCTGGCCCTAGGGTGAGTGTCCTTGTGTCAGCATCATCAGCCTGCAATACATGCAAAGGGCTTAATAAGCTAACATACATGTAGCTTTCTGCATGCATTGCAGACCTTCAGGAAAGAACAAGCTCTCTGCACGCATTGCAGGCCTTCAGGGAAGAACAAGCTCTCTGCACGTATTGCAGGCCTGTAAGGAAGAACAAGCTCTCTGCACACATTGCAGGCCTGCTAGGAAGAACAGGCTCTCTGGCACACATTGCAGGCCTGCAAGGAAGAACAGGCTCTCTGGCACACATTCCAGGCCTGCAAGGAAGAACAAGCCCTCTGCACGCATTGTAGGCCTGCAACGAAGAACAAGCTCTCTGCACACATTGCAGGCCTGCAAGGAAGAGCAAGCTCTCTGCACACATTACACGCCTTTAAGAAAGAAAAAGCTCTCTCCTAAGTGCAGGCCTATGACAGCTTCGTTCATTGGCCTGCAATATGTGCAGGGAGTTTCAGCTAACCTAGCTCTCTGCACACATTTCTGTCATAGGCCAGCAATATGTTCAGAGGGCTTCAGCTAACCTGGCTCTCTGCACACATTGCAGAACTACGATTGAGTAAACGGGCTGGAAAGTTACATTCATGCTCTTTTTAGTTCAAAACTAAGCTAAAAAATTTATGACTTGTAAATCTCAAACTTGTATCTGCTGTTTATAAACAGGGAGCCCCAGGGGCACCAGGTGATCCAGGAAGTGATGGAAGAGACGGCGAAAAGGTTTGTCAGTAATTGTTACATCATGTTTATACATCTTTCCCTGATGACGCCATAATAAATTAAAATTATGTTGTGTCTTTGTTTCCAGCCGGCAAGGGTTAGTAAGCTTCTTTGAGGCCCTGCCAGGGCGGAGTCCCGTGTCACCTGTCTAAATTTAAAAATTTCTTGAATGTGTAGCTTGACAAATTGCTTGAATGACAAATTTTGGGGAGAAATGTTGTCGTTTGTCATGATTTTATTCTTTGTGCTGTTGCTTCTTTAGGGCCATGCCACTTATCAGAATTTACCCTTGTCGGGCCATTCTCTTAGATAACTGTTTTTTTAGGTTATTTGGTTGCCACTGAACTGTCTCACCTATCTCTTCTTTTCCTATTCTTCTTATTTAGGGTGCTGCTGGAAAGGATGGTGAACCAGGAAAAGTTGGACCGCCGGTTTGTATTACGTTTATTGCTCATGCTATGTTATGAACATGCATATGTAACATAAACTAACAGCCTCCAATAAATGGGCAGTCTCAAATCTTTGGAATGAAAGTCTTAATCAATCTAAACCATTTTCAAAGAGTCCAACCTTGTTTCAAGAGGACTTTGTCTGATTCGAAGCACTACACATGACGCATCTTCCTTTCCCTGATTTCCATTTTAAGTTCCTCCAATTCTCAAAGTCACTGAAAAAAGCTGCAAAACATTTAATGTGTGCATGAATCTACTGCAAAAACATGTAAATGAGAACATGAAATGGTATAAAGCCTTTGTTTGAGGTCTCTGTAATCAGTTACCATGTACAATTAAATTAACTTTGTGTAAAATGTGTGGTTCATGGACGATTAACATTTTGACCAACAGGGACCTCCAGGGCCCAATGGTGGCATGGGATTGTCTGGGAAAAAAGGAGAGCAGGTGTGTATGGGAGAGGAGGGTGGGGACATAGATCTGACCATTTGTTGTACAAGGCATTGTTTTGATGTAGTTTCCATTGCCAGGGATGTAAATAATACTGGCAGAAGGTGGAAACAACAATTACTGCCAGAGGATTTTTCTTGATTTGTCTGGCTAAAATACCCTGTCTGGTTTACTCTTTCTCTTAAACGTGACCAAAATCTTCCGCCTGTGATTGATCAACAAACGTTTCCCGTTGGAAATCTTAGTTACATCCCTGATTGCAATTTGATTCAATGTTTGACGGACTTCCTCTGCACAGGGCAAAAGTTTCAGCTCATGCAGCATTGTCTTTGATTGCTTAAAACTTTTGATTTATAACACTGGATTTGGCCAGTGGCACATTTGTCCTGTGTGTTGATTCCTCCACCTGCTTTACTTGCAAGGAGGTTATTCTCTTCGTTGTGACAGCACTTACTAAGCTTAAAGAAGTATACTGTAAAGAAAACATGAAACATTGTTTTCAACAGAATTTTCACCAAAGAAAATATTAATAATTAGTGTACATGACGTACCCAGATCTTTTGTTAATCCTTTGCTGTTGTTTTAACTGTTTGTTTCTTTTTGAGATAATTGCTTGCTAATAAAATCCACAGTTGTTGCCTAAATAATTTCCGGTTGTTTAGCTGTGGTTGTGACATCTTGTGATAATCTCTATGCTTTACCTACAAAGTTGTCAAATTAACTAGCCACGAAAAGAGGTGTCTAGAAAATTGACTCAGGGCAATTTATACATGTACTGCTTCCTCTGTTACCAATTTGTACATGTGGAGGTTTAAATAAACAGGAAGGTACTCACCCAATGCCCATTATTCATGGGTTTTTTTACTATTTTTGTAGGGTGCACCCGGCAAGGAAGGCGCGCCTGGCGCTGTTGGACCCAAAGGCCCCCAGGTATGAACTGTTCATCATGTCAGTACACATAATCTGTCTACAAGCTAGACCCACTGGCTTATCTGGCAGGCACTGATTTAGCTCCATGTTCTGTAATTAATAAGTAATTTTAACATTATGTTACTCTTGCATTTAATAAAGTTGAACACCAAGGACGAGGGAGGAATAAGTGTCTTGCCCAAGAACAAACCATCTCAGTGAACCTGGCCAATACCCAAACCCAGCAGTCTAATGTACCCCCATTTCCATATAGACTACATCACTTCCCACTGTGATGCCTATAAATGGAGATGATTTTTTTACTGTTTGTCTTCATATTTGCATCACAGGGAGCCCATGGTGATTTTGGAGAACGTGGAGAAACTGGGCAGCCTGGAACCGATGTAAGTGTATTGCTGACAGAAAACGTTGCAGGTGTTCAGTCATTAATTAAAGCAAATAGCTGTTAATTAAAAATACATTCCTGACATTTCTAAAATCAGTGAATAGTTAAAGGTGGTAAGTGATATATGTAGCAGTCCAAATAAAGTTGTAAAGAAAAATTTTCATATTCAGTTTCAATTGATTTTGTTATGTTAGGGAGCTGCCGGCCTCAGAGGTTTTCCTGGTCCAGTCGGTCCACCAGGTCTATCAGTAAGTAATTTAGATACTTTTCCATTCACTAGAAGTTCAAAGTTAAAAAAAGGCAAATTTCTCTTTGCACAACACTGAAATACAAACAGAACTAAGTGAAACTACTGCTCACGTGCTTTTATCTGAATGGTCACATTTACAAATTTCTCTACATAATAAAGTGAGAACCACCTTTTATTAGTGGACGGGAACTTGGACTCTGTGAACATAATACAAAGGGTGATAAAACTGACAAACTGGTTTCTTTGCACAGGGAGCTCAAGGTGAGCCTGGTCCTGCTGGAGCCCCAGGCCCAGATGGAAAGAAGGTAATTTATATACACAATAATATAATCTGGTATTTAAAAGGATCCATTTGCCATTAAAAACTTGGACTCAATACCCTCAAAATGGCAATGAAATAATGATTAAATTAAAGACAGCTCATGTTATCACTTCATGGGGTGCATGCCACTTGTTTCAACTTGTTTGTGGAGAAGACAGTTATTAATTAGTACTCAACTTCATTTTCCTCTGGCTACAGCCATCCTTGGTTTTGTTACAGTTCAGTGTTACCTTTTCTCTTGGTGTTTTCTTTAATTTTTAATTATTAAATTATAATTTCAAAACTTTGTGATGGAACCTATAGGCCCTCAATGTCCTCAATATTAGTCCAACTGCAGTTGACCCAAACAACATTTAATTTTTACCTCACATCACTTTCAGTGAAACAACAAAACAAGTTGTCAGTTGTCCCCTTGTTGTCTTGTTCTCATTGCTTGTTGTTGGTTCTTGCCTCACCCTGAAAGTTTTTCTCTGACAGTTCTTCCCTTTTCCTTCCTCCTGAGAAAACAACATTTCCAAATTCAACTCAAGCTGGATAGAAGACCCGCATGAAAACCAGCTAGAGCTGATGTAATTTCCTGTCTGAATATAGCAATCTAACTATTATTAAGGTTTATTACAAAGTACCGGTAAGTAGTATAATTTTTGAATGCAATATACATGTAATCATGTTTTACTTTTTGCCATAGGGCCCACCTGGAGAGAGAGGACAAGATGGAATCCCTGGAGACCCTGTTAGTAATCAGTTTTGCTCCCTTCTGATTATTTTGATAAAAATATCTTATTGCACATTTAAGAATGTAGTGTATATCACAGTTAGAGACTACATCAGAGCAGAAAGAGCCAACCTGTCTGATATGTGAGGTGTGACTTCAGATACCTCTGTTGGAGAAACTTGAAGTCTTGACTGAGGAACAAATATAAATGTCTAACAGAGAAAACAAATATATTATTACATTTCTGAATTGCTTGTGCACTTGGATTGAATTTAAAATTTTGTTCAACAAATTTGGTGTCATGGAAATTAAGGTGCTACTCATTAAGTAGTTAAGGATGCCAACATTGACATTCCATGAAGTGGTGGGCGAACAGGATTTGGCCTTAAAAAGCACACGGATTGCGGATTTTTGCGATACATGGAGTGGATTAGCGGATTTCAAAAATACAGTGGATCGCAGATAAGCTAAGAATTTTGTCGTGGACTCTAGGCTCTTCTTGTCGGGAAGTTTGGATCATGGATACTAAATGGAGTTCAGATCGCTTGGGAAGGTCTTAGTTGGTATGTTTGCAGAATTGTCCCAGAAACAATCAATGAAACGAAAGAATAACATCTAGCCCCCATTGCAGTGGAACTAAAGCATTAAAGGTTTTTAAGTAATGCAGATTTGGATTTGAACAAAAATAGTGATGGATTGAACAATTAAAAAGAAAATAAAAAATAGCACGGATCGGCAGATTTGCAGATCTTATTCACCCCCCTCATAAATTAACAGGAATTTTTTTGTTATATTGTTTTTTGTTTTGTTTTTTGACAGGGTGCTGTCGGACCTCTAGGAGAACGAGGCCCCCAGGGAGAACCGGTAAGTTAAACAACAAAGTTCAATATTGCACTCTGTAAGCTAAGTCAACAAGACAGAGGTCATCCCAGCTTCCATACCATGAAACCATTGGCAGTATTGCTTTTCCACCAGGGTGGGATGTTAGTCCCCAGCATTTTAAAGGTTTCGCTTGCTTATAACCATTTATATTCCTGGTAAGAGGATGTACTTTGAGAGTCGTCTTGCCCAAGAACAAAACACAGTGACCCCAGTCAGGGCTTGTTCCTAGGTTGCTCAATCTGGAGTTCAACGCACTAACCATAAGGCCCCCATTCCTCCCACCCCAAAGGCACATGTGCGATTGAGATGCTCAAAAGATCATTCTCCTTTGTCTTTAATCATAATTATTGTCATTGTTGTCCTGGGCAATGAAATTAACTTAGATTTGTTGTTATTTACAGGGCGTAAAAGGCGAAAAAGGAAAACCGGGAGAGAATGGAGTGGATGGAACACCCGTGAGTTGTTATGTTGTTATGTAGCTTGAGTCAATGATTCAGGATAGTGTATGTTCAGGTCTTAGTGTAAATCAAATTTAACAGATTTATAATGTGTAGCCTAGAGTTCTGTATGAGTATGTTCAAAATTCTATTCAATCAAAAAGACATTAGAGTTAAAAATTCATGAGTTTTATGCAGTCACTGAAAGATAACCGGTTTGTTTTATTTTGTTGTTGTTGTTTTTTCTTCTCTCAGTGTCAAGCATTATGTCATCCTGGACGAGTAATTTTGAGTAATTTGACTCGCAGAATGGTTCTTCATTTATTTCTCTTCAATAGCCAAGTCACCATCCCAGTTATCATTTTGTCTTCCTATTTACAATATTAACAGTGTTCTTGTTGTTTCAGGGAGAACGCGGCGAAAAAGGACCTCAAGGCTCGCAGGGTAACGCAGGAGCATCGGTAAGTTCCTTCACATTGGCCTTAGTCAAAAAAGCTCCACATCAGCCAAGGGACCTTTTACAAATTATGTATGTATTTAGTTGTGTGGCATAAAAGAGTAACTTGTGTATTGAGTGGCTCACAAGTTAACAAAAGTCGTCAAAAAAGTCATTTCAATGTTTCTGGCCAGAGGTAAATGACAAGAATGAATTGTGTCCAATTATACTAAGTGGCCAAACACTGAAAACCAACGTCATGCAATATCATAGAAACCATGGGGTGACCAACTGCTGTCATGCAACCCTGTTTCGCCAGTGCTGAAGGCATGTTGTTAGTTTTAATCATGGACGGGACACTCAAAAGAAACTTAATAGTTTGCAGATCTAAATCTGATACAGAATTGCCCTGATTTACATAAAAAAGAGTTTGATTTCCTGAGCTGAAATACCAATATCACAACCAGTCCTGAATGCTTGACTTCTCTTTGTTTTGTATGTCCCAGTGCCTAGCTAGCTTCCTCACCAGCAAGGTGGTATTTTGTATCATGTGAAAAGCTGCGAAGGGCTTATTCACATCCATGGTGTGCCAGCCACTTATTAACCAAACCATTTACTTTGGCTCTATAGTCTCTGTAAAGATCGCCACTTTTTCTATATATATTGCCTCACCAGCTTTAGTAGGTGTTCGATTCCGGCCAGGTGCCATATGTGAGTTGAGTTTGTTGTTGGTTCTCATCCCTGCTCCGAGGGTTTTTCTCCAGGTTCTCCGGTTTTCCTCCCTCGTGAAAAAAAAACAACATTCCAAATTCCAATTCACTCTGGATAGAGAACCCGCACAAAAACCAGCTAGAGCTGATGCTGGCTTCCAAGTTATTTATTTATTTAAGGCTGTGGCTTAATTGCCGCATGTTATCTTTTGCAGGGTCCCCCGGGACGACCTGGCCCACCAGGTAACACTGGGACCAAGGGAGAGAGAGTAAGTCTGTACTGTTGCTTGAAAATATTAGTATTAACATTTCCAGTTCAATCGATATATCTTATTAGACATTTTAGTGTGTAGTATTGCGGTATATTTTTGGTGTATTTTCGGTTTTCAGGAGTACAAATATTGCGAGATATTTGTACTCATTCCGCACGTTATTTGTACTCCACAAAGTGGGTTTGGATAATAAATACACCTTATTTGATGGTTTAACTTATAATACGCGCAGATAATTTGAGAGTTGCGGAGCCCCTGTAGGGGCGAGGAAAAATACGAGCAATGCACAAAATATCCACGCGTATTATATGTTTAACCATTGAATAAGGGATTTGTTATTCCACTATTGTTGTCCTCTAAGGTTTTGTTGTTTAGTCCGGCCATTTCATTGCTATGCTTTCCGTATGTATTTTGGCCCTGTTCTACAGTGTAACAGCGTGTCATATTTTGCGCATTCTCAAGACCTTACGTGGTAAAATGGCGTAATAGTGGAATAACAAATGAATATGATTTTTACACAAACCTTGTATTAGCTAATTAAATTAGCTCTATTTTAACACAATTTAATCAATTTATTTGAGACACTTGCAATCCCAATCTCAAATTACCGAAATTCCACCAACAGAAGTAGTGGAATCTTAGCCAAATGAATTTATTGACTACAAACATACAGTGGTCATTAATTGAACTTCATGTAATCTCATTATTCATATGTGTTCTTAGCATTTTTGTTCTTTATTACACATATAGGGTGAAGTTGGCCCGGCAGGAGCCAGAGGCGAACCTGGAAGGGATGGAAAAAGAGTACGCCATATAACTTTGTCTAGCTCGATAGGCTTGCAATGCGTGCGGAGATAAATATTCAACTGTTTCTCTTCCCTTAGTTCCTTGCCGTCTTGGGTGCGGGATAGGGCCAGATTCAACTATTTAAAGTGATGAAAAAAAAAATACAAAAAAAAACTTGTCAAGACACAAAATTTGGTCATATTTATCCCTTCCCACCCATTCAATATTCCAAAACATAAATGCATATGTTGTGCTTCAAATTTTATTTTCCTTTGTTTTAAACTCGTTATTATTTCAAAAAACAAACGAAAATAAAATTTGAACCAAGGGTAAAATTGAACCACAACACATATGCAGGTTTTTGTGTGGGATACCTGTGGCTTCGCACACTAATGCGATCGGGTTGTAAGTCCTTAATGCAAATGAGTTGCAACAGTGTATCCCACACGTGTACTGCTTGGGTACCCTATTTTTGAACTAGAAGAAAAAAGAAGAAGGAAAAGGGGAGATTAAGTGTTGAAAGATGTTGTCTGGAGTTACAGTACATAAACAGAGAATTTGTAGCTAGTCAAAAGCTGGCATGTATGGCAAGAGGCCTCTGCAAACTGCGAGATGAGGAGTAGAAATTATGGTTATGTTTGAAACGACTTGATATTAAATGGAATCTGTATTTAAAGCTGAAGATTGGAAACGTTTTGGTTTATGAAAGCTTCTTTGTTAGTTCTTGGAAACACTTGCAATGGAACTGCAAGATAATGAAATATACTCTTAAACCCCCCCCCCCCCCCCCCCAAAAAAAAAATAATAATAATAATAATTAATAAATAAATAAATAAATAAAAACAAAAAAAAAACAAAAAAAACTTTTGTTTTTTGAAGTTGAAAAGTAATGTGTTTTTCTTCATAGGGATTTGCTGGAACGCCTGGTACCCCTGGAGCAGCGGGTGAACGTGGACCAAGAGTATGTGCACTTAACCTTTTTTTATAACACTTAGTAAATGATAAGACTTGAATATCCTGCAAGCTTCACCTAGTCAAAGTGGGCCACTTGTAGATAAAACAACCAGCCATACAAAAAGATTTTAATCAATGATTTTTGCATTCAATAAAATCCCTAATGATTTTATAATGTTAAAAGTTAACCAAATAACAAAATGACAGGTTTTACAATGCGTGAAGAATTTAGGAAAAGCTACCAAATTGACAGAGTCTAAACAAAGCGGAAATAGAATGTGAATTTTGTTTTTGACTGCAACGTTTATATAAGCCTATTAACACCACTGGAATTTTATTTGATTGTACACAGTGTAACGAAAATCATAATCTTAATGAAGAAAAAATTGTCCTCTGTAAGTGTCCAAACCAATCAATGATATTCAGGGATTCCAAGAAGACCTGGCACCCTCCTTCTGTGGACCGCAGTTTGAAATTCATACAACTTCTTATAAAGGGGAGATATTTTCAGCTTCTTATTTTTAATATTTTCTGACGGGTGCCACACAATTGAAATTATTGAAAGCCCTGCTGATCATCATCCTTCTGTTACATGGATTTTGCCCTTTATTTATGTATTAAAAAGTGTCTCTTGTTTGTTCTTGTAGGGTGCCCCGGGAAGTTTTGGTACACCTGGCATTCCTGGTGATTCTGGTCTTGCTGTAAGTATCTGTACCAAGATAATTTTTTTTTCTACAAGAGTTTTTCGTTAAGAGTCGCAGCTTTTCTAGTGGTGATGCCAAAAACGATGAGAATTGACATATAAATGTATTTTATGAATTTTAAGAATCTCACGGTTAGCTAGATGCCATCAGTTTGTCTAACCGTGGCAAAGCTGTTAAGTAATATATCAAATACGAGGGAGAGTGTTTCATCACATTTCCAAACACCGAGAAGAGAGTTGAAAATACGACGCGTAGCGGAGTATTTTTGACGAACTTCAAGGTGTTTGGACATGTGATGAAACACTCTCACGAGTGATATATCTTCTCAATTAGCCATGTTCGAAACGAGCAGGGGACTGGGTACGAACATATTTTCTCTTCGGTAGAAACATTCAATATCGATTGAATTGAAAAATGGGGCACGTCATCTGAAAGAGCATCCAAAAATTAGTAAATTCACCAAATTTGACGGGTATTGGTTTAAACCCAAAGGCATGGTACACTTAGTATGGATTGGAGGGACAGGCGTCCTCCAATCCATACTAAGCTCTCTTATTTTAAAAGTGTACCATGCCTTTGCGTTTAAACCAATAACCATCAAATTTGGTGAATTTGCTAATTTTTGGATGCTCTTTCAGATGACTTGCCCCATTTTCAATTCAATCGATATTGAATGTTCGTACCAAGAAAAAATATGTTCGTACCCAGTCCCCTGCTCGTTTAGAACATGGCCAATTGAAACTACAACTACGGAGAAAACAGAGAAATAAAATCTTAAAAATCTATGCTAAACCACCGTCACGGTTCTGCTTTCTTTTGTGTTAACCAGATGAATTATTAATGAGTTTGAGAAAGGAATTTCAATATTTCTCGAGATAAGCGACCTTATTATTTAAACTGCAGTGGTATAGCGAGTGGTAGCAAATCGAGAAAAATGGTATCCCACATGTGTTGATAAAAATGATATCCACACATGTGTGATATCATTTTTGACCAATCAGCTTGCAGAGTTTGCCATGTTCCAATGCTGAATGAGCCAAAGTAAATCGATATTAAGTCGAAAAATCTTCGGATCTTCCTCGGCAATCTTCGGCAATCTTCGACAATCTTCGGAAAACTTCGGAAATTCTCGGAAAATGTTCGGGGACATTCGTACAACCTTCGGACAACATTTTGAAAATTTTCGGAAATCTTCGGAAATCTTCGGGAAATCGTCAAAAACATCGTAATTAGTAGGTTTATAAAATAAAAAGAATAATACATGGTTTCTTGGAGATATGAAATCTATCTTCTCGTGTTCAAATCCGATATCTCACTCGTGAGCTATCCATTTGAACACTCGAAGATAAATTTCATATCTCCGCGAAACCATGTATTATCCTCTATATAATAAATTCGATATGATGGCAGAGAAGGGTTGATCTTGACGGTTGGGAAGAAAGATTAAAAGCTTGATAATTCATGTGACATTGGTCCTTAATTAATAAAAATTAATTAATTAACTGTTTTCTTCAGGGCCCCCGTGGCGCCCCAGGCCTCCCCGGGCCTTCTGGTGAGAACGGAGCAGATGTAAGTTAACAATGAAAATGACGTCATACTGTGTTTCAATTTTGTCTTATACATGTAGTTTTTATCATCAATTATTAAGTATGTTAATGTTATAATCTTATTAAGATAGTCTTATAGACTCACTTTGCTATGCTAATCTATCTCCTATTTTCACTTGTGACATTAACCAGAACGACCGCTATCCCCTTACAATTAAGTGCTTTCCAGAAAAGTAAGGGAATGATTCCCTTACTCCAATAAAATCGCACCTCCTCATGAAGGTGTTTTGGTGATAGTTGATATGCTTTCTACAAGTTAAGTTAGTCACCTGATGTATGATCGCTGCTGTTCTAGCTGCTAGGTCATTGCAGCTTACTCCCAGGATTTTGTCTTGTCCCAAGAATTCAGTTCGCCGGTACTCATTTAATATACTCCTCCTTTGTCGAGAGATGCACTACGAGCGGCAACTGTCTTGCCCAATAAAACACCACCACAGTCCCAGCTAGGCTCGAATCTGAATTCACCAAACTATCAGGGCACTGTACATATCAAATAACTCCGATCCTAAATTCAGTGGACTAGTGGGCTGTAGCTTCCTGTAACAGCTACATAATACATGTGTTTTTTTTACGTAGGGTTCAACAGGGCCACCTGGACCCCCCGGAGCAATGGGCGACCAAGGCGAACAGGTCTGTTACAGCTGCAATGTAAAATGCCTTTTTAATTTTTTTTTTCGTCTCGTGTAATATTTTTTGTCACGTTTTTAGGGAGCTCCTGGAGATATCGGCGACCCCGGACCTGAGGGTGACGTTGGACCTCTTGTAAGTTTCCGTGTTTTTTTTTTCTTTTCTTGAAAGGCATTTTCTTTCTAACATTAAGTTGTTAAAAATTTGACGTTTTGTTAACACTAATTGTCGTCTATCCAGGGACCACCCGGTCTCCCCGGTACAGTGGGAGCCCCTGGTAACATTGGAGCTATTGTAAGTACAGATTTCATGTTGTTATACATGTACCATTAACTACTGTGATGCTGCAACGATAGCATAGCTATGAAAAATGTATCACCAATGCTTGAAACCAGCTAAAAATTTGTCGATTTTGTCTTGTTTGTCCCCCTCAGAAATCATGTGCTTAATTTTCACTATTAATAATGGACACAGACAGGTCACTAAACCAATCAAAACTCAGAGAAAATACTTGTAGCCAACGCGAAGCGCGAGAAAAGGGATGTTAGTAAGCTGGGATTGATTTAAGCTTTACTTCTGATTGGTTGAGAAAGTGGTGCGGGTTCTTAAACCCAATCACTAAGCGTAGCAATGCAAATTTCTTTCAACAACCAAGTGAAAATCGCTCTAAAAAATTCACTTTTCGATTTCGTAGTCAGCGTTAATTCTGGATTCCACGGTATGAAGTAACTAGGTACATTGCTACACTGTGGATGGTATGTTAGTCCATGACACTCTAGCCTGTGTACAGCCGTCCCGCTCCCCTCAAAAAATCAAACTGCCTATCCTGTCAGGTTTCCCATTTATACGCCTGGGTGAAGAGGCACTGTTAGAAACAATACAACAATTCCGTACAAGTCAAAGTTTGGATTTTAGGAACGTTTTACAAAGTTCTCTTGTTATTTGATTTCCAACAGGGCGTGGTCGGACCACCCGGTGAAAATGGAGCTCCAGGTCCAATTGGTCTTCTTGTGAGTGTCTTTCTTAAATATCTCAGGCATCAGCGATGCTAAAACAGCTTCGCCTAGTTTGTCTTTCTTATCCTATCTTAACTCGTTGGTTTTCTGCATTAAAAAACTACGATTTTGGAGTTTACTTCAGTTTAAAAGTAATTTTGTGTATTAAGAAATGACTTAAGATGTCGTGAGAAAGCTCCTTAAATGTTCGTGTAAAGTATCACACACTTGAGAGTGTTTCATCACATTTCCAAACACTAAGAAGAGAGTCAAAATACAAGTATTTTTGATGAACTTGGAGGTGTTCGGAAATATGATAAAACACTCTTTCGAGAGTTTGATACAATTATTTTCTTCGAAATTAAAACTACGGACAAAACAGAGAAATAATATCGTAAACAACTGTGCTAATTAAGATCGTGTCCAATTCTATCTAGCTATCTATCTATCTATATTATGGGGGGTCTTGCAAAGGGAGGCATGCTCCCATCACTGCAAGACATGAAATAAAAAAAAATAAATAAAAAAAAATTGGCCGGGGGGGGGGAGGTAAAAGACCTTAAAAATATATAATAAAATTTGTACATAATTTAAAAAGATAACTAAGAATTACTAAGAAAAGTTGATTATGATTAAAAAAATAGAACCTAATTAAAATGTCATCATTCTAATCAAAGAGCGTTCTTGAATAATTGACTTTTTTTAACATCTAAAACATCGTTTGGTTAGGCGTTCCATTCTCTGATAGTTCTACAATAGAATGAGTTCCTTTAACTTTCTGAGTTTGGAGTTATTTCGATGAACCTGTCTTTGTGAAAAGATCGAAGTTGACAATTACGCCTTTTGATATAGCATGGGATTTCTAATGCTGATTCACCATGAATAGCTTTGTGAAGTAATGTGAGGCGAGCAGATTTCCTTCTGTTTTGAAGGGAGGGTCAATTCTGTTGTTGTTAGTCATGCATTGCACCCTTAATGTCGCATCACTTTTTATTTTACAGGGACCTGTCGGACCTCCCGGGCCAGACGGTGAGAGAGGACTGGATGGATCAAAGGTATTTGAAAAAATGGAAGGAGGTACTTATTGACTCGATGATTTGAATATCTTTCCATTTATCAGTTTATTTTTTATTTCGTAGGGTGACCCTGGAGAACCTGGGGCTGATGGCAAGCGAGGCCTTACTGGTCAGCCTGTAAGTTTTGTCACCGGTTTCTACGTTTTTTTATGATTCTCTTGAGATAATAATAACAAAAGACTGATTTTCGATGAGTGACGCAAAACCAAAACCCTAGCCAATCACAAAGGACATGATCATTCCAATGAACCAATAAAAACACGAAGCAAATACATGTAGCCGGCAAGAAGCGCGGGAAAACGTGTGCGAGCGAATCACGATTGGGTTTGGTTTAACTTCTGATTAATCGAGAAAGTGGTGAATGCAAAACCAAAGAAAACTTGAATTACTTACTTGTAACAGCACCTAGAAATCCAGAAGACGAACAGACAGATGCCATAAATACAAAGGGCATACATAATTAACAGTTATCTCGCCAAATTTGAAAAGGAAATACCTCACAACATGCTTCAAATGATATGTTACTCTTGCACTGTGCAGCCCTTCAAAAATTTAAATTTGACATTTTTTTATGTATCATTCAATTTTCAAACAATTTCCACTCACATCTGCCATAGTTACTAAATTTAAGGTAATTGGAAGAGCAAATACCACCAGCATGACCAAACACTGCGCTATAGCACTACATGGCGACTATATAACTAGTTTCGTTTGTCCGTGACTCGTCTGAGTGTGACGGTATGTGACACTGCACGATAAAACACCTCTGTCACCAGAGCCACGCAGCAGTTCGTCTCCAGGGCTCCGCGCGGTCATGTACGCAACTCTTTTTTGTATCTTGTTTTACTTGCCTGAAAATAATTTTCTGCAATACGGTATAGCAGTGTAACCTTTTGCCCAATTTTAACAGGGTCAAGACGGAAGACCTGGACAAAGGGGAAAACCAGGAGAGACAGGCAAACGGGTGAGAAGCAAGCTTGGGTTGAAGTCTCTTTATGTACTAAGCATGACAAACTATTCCACAGCTTTCCACTACAGACGAATTGAGTGTTTCATCAGAGGGAGGGAGCGTTGCGTGACGAACCCAAACAACGGCTGCGAAGAAGACTAAGCTGAAAGCACTGTATCATAGCTTTTATTTGAATTGTCACAGACATTTCCAGGCTTGACGCTCTTTGTGATAGGCATCACAAAGTGTCCTCGTTGATAAATTTCAAATGTGAAGTAATGTAAAAATGTCAAATAACCCAGTTATTAAACAATACTTGCGTTCAACCCAGGACATAAGTAACTGGTCAAACATTCTGGTTTCATCCATAGAATTAAAAGTTACAACACCTTAGGCAGCATGACAAACAGTACCACGTAAAATGTACTGCTCATAAACGTTCGTGTGAATGGTCACACACAAGGGTTTCATCCCTTAGAAGGACTTTAACGCGAGGTTTGAGTGGAAGGCTTGACTAGAAATGAAAAGAGTGCAAGCATAAAGGTTGAAATCAAGCAGTTCAAAGCAGTTTTAAATTGCTGAATCTACGAGAACGATATTGTAATTATTTTTCGCCCTCATCCAGGGACTATTGTTCATAATTTTTATCTTTTGATAGGGTCCCCCAGGCCCACCAGGCCCACCTGGGCCGAGAGGAGATCTAGGCGAAGCTGTAAGTATTGTAGTCAGGAATCGTTGATAGTGTTAAAGTAGATCAACTCCAACCACTTTTGAAAACACGATTGATAGCAGCCCGAGAATTGAATTAAGAGACGTTATGTAATTCCAAGAGGCGCATGAAAGCCTGGGGTGCGAAAAAATTTTAACATTACTCTGAAAATAAAACTATCTTATTACAACTTTTCACTTGTAAAATTAACTTAAACCCCCCGTGGTCCTAGATCAGCATCAAACCCAAAAATTAAACTTCCCCCGCCTGTTGCCTCGGCGCCTAACCTAAGATCATGCCCTCCTTACCTACTTATCACTCTTTCTCCATTTCGACAAAAAAGACCGCCTGATCGCAGGTTACTCGGTGCCTAACTCCAATTTATGTAGCATGAAGCGCCTGGGAGTATTTCTCCCTGGTTGGATGCTAGCCTATCGCAGATTACTCCCCCAGAATTCTGACCGGTAGCTATATATACTTGGGGTGGATAGAGGCTTAATGAGATTGGAGTATTTTGCCCAAGAACACAACAATGACGGCTCGGTTGATCAAGAGTCCAGCTTACTAGTCTGTCGTTGTCCGTGTCCTGTCTGATTGGTCGGTACCAGACATAAAAACGTTCAAACCAGTATGCTTAATGCAATTCGCTAACTTGGATATTTTTCTCTTGCTTACGAAACACTAAAATGTCTTTTGCAGGGACTAAACGGCGCAACTGGTCCCCAGGGCCCGCCCGGCCGTCAAGGACCCAGGGTGAGCATAATGTTTGTTACATGGTAGATGGCTCGATGTGTTCAGACATGCAAATGTCTCGGTATGCTTACTACATCACTGTAAACTGTACGTCACATGATTTAACTCTGAAAATCCCTAGTGTCAAGTAGCCTGAGTGCGGCAAAGCACTTGGATAAACACTTACAACAATGTGATCGTACAGGAAAGAAAAGGCAGGAATACAGCTGGCCATCACACAACGTATACCTCGTGTCACGCGACTAGAAGCGTGACACGAGGCAATAAAGGAACGCTAAAAAGGAATGTAATTTGTTTAGCGTTGATATGAGATTGCTGACATTCCTGAATGTAAGATTAATTTAAATGGTAGTGGTATGAAATGGATGTCAGGTAAGATTTTATGAGGGTTAAAAAATTCGAAGCATCTGTAAAGAAAAGAAAGGTTCTGAATGGCAGAATCACACTGTGCGTGAAACAGAGCCAAACGCTCGGTAAGGCTCGTGTAGTTATTCTACTTACATAACTCTGTGTGTGTGTCAGGGAGAAAATGGCGCACCTGGTGAAAGCGGAGCTGATGGATCACCCGGAGAAGAGGTAAGGAGAATGGAGTGAGTGAAGTCTAACTCCCTCTGTCATCATATAATTGGAAGCCGGTCGATTTGTTTTATCACAGATGTGACTACAAACAAAATTCGACAACACGAAGTTCCATTACCTGTAACATTATGTAAGAATATCATTAAGGTAGAGCAAAGTCTTCGTACAAATTGGTTTTCTTGTGACAAATTTTGACGAACAAAGCTATTTTTGGAAGACGTGTGGAAACAACTTAAAAGTTGAGCCTTAATTTTTCAAGTTGCAATCCATTTCCATCCTAGCCATTCGCAGCCAAAGACGCTTGTTAACAGTTTCAGTGCTCTAATATAGCAATTTTAACTAAAATGGACCATTAGTTTTAGGTTTCCTGCAACACAAATGTATATATTTTGGCTGTGATAAATCCCCTTTAAAGACTTAGAGTCTTACCTTAGAACACATCACAGTGAGACAGTCTTCGCACTAACCATTAGGCCAGTGCGCCTTTCAAAAACCAGCGATACCATTCAAAATACTGAAAACTTATTCACGGTTTGTTTTTAGGGGCCTGAAGGACCTCCTGGGCATTCTGGCAAACCTGGATTCCCTGGCCAAGATGTAAGCTATGATAAAACGTAAATAATCAGTATACTCTTCATTTAGCGTCCACTTAAAATCCGCGGTAAATAAATTGCCTGGAACAGAGTAAAAGTGGCTGCTAAAAGAAGGTTAAGATAGTCTGGTACGTAAAAAGAAAGTAAATAACGTCGTTCTCTCTGTCCATGTTATAATTAACCTGTTTGTAGTGTGACATACGTGTGGCTTGTTTGTCGTTATGGTAATACAATGAATGACAGATAACTTTTCAAGTTAGTCACTGTATTATCTTACTATATGTGAGGATACAAATTTCATCCACAAGTCCTCTGTATTCTAACAGGTCCAACGACCAAAAAAACCTGTACTTCAAGGCAAAAACTCCGAAAAAAGTAATAATAATGTGTAACAAAAAGGAGGGAAAGAAGTACTAGGTTTAGGCGATATTTTGTTCAAATGTTTGTGTAAAAAATTAGCAGATAGAATCGCAATCGAGGTTAGGAAATACGTTCTTCACTTGCATCTTGTCAAAATTATTATGCATTACAGACTGCCATTTCCTTCCTTTGACTTTTTTTCTATGTTGTGTTTGTAGGGATCACCCGGCATACCCGGAACACCCGGAACTCCCGGAGATCGAGGTCCGAAGGTAAGGCTATTAGCCGCGAGGTTTCATGTTCTGGGAAAATAAAATTGGTCATGTCATGTTGTTCCGTAGGAGAAAGCGAAGATAAAAATCTACTAGTAATTGTACTTGCCATTGTCCCCACAGGGGGAGGCATCCTTGAAGTACCCGCGTAGTTAAGTCCGTATGTAAAAAAAGTCTCGAATGCCCGCAGATGGGTATCGGGAGGTGTGACAAAATGTTATTTCTGACGAATGAGCTTGCGAAGAAGGCCGAAATAACTATTTTGCCGGCACGGGACACAACACGGCCTGGGTCCCAGGCCGGTGCATTATGGGTGGTTAACCAGGGGTATATAAGGGGGAGTTTAGCACGTGATAGTCATCTAGGCCTCTGAACCAACCCAGTTCAGGGCTCCGTTTATTTTTTATTTTAGTTTTTCAGATTATTCTTCGCCTTGTTGTCGGCTAGCCTTGAATTTATTTGTAAAGCCTCAGTAGGATGGGCTACCAATTGTTGGAGCTTGAGCCATGGTTCCTACCCAGATTTCCTGCTTCTTTTTTGCCCACGGGGTTTTTTGTGGCAGGTTTTTTCTGGCCTCCGTGCTAATCGCGTTTTCATTGTATGCGGTTGCTCAGCTCCGTTAGTTTGTTTATTCCAACTGATTTGTATTTATATTCTTGACTCGGGCTTTTGTAGCCAGGATGTTAAAGTTTCCGTTTTCTATTAGTGGCACAATGTATATCATTGTATTTCAGTATGAATTCTGTAGCCCTGTCGGCTGTTGGTAAGGAAGTTTGAAGCTTCTGCAGTTCGTTAGCCTAACTGGCACCATACTGTATTTCGGGGTTTTGGTCCAAAGTTGTGGACCTCCCAGTCGCAATTCGCAATTTATAGCCTTACTGGCACAATATATTTGTATTCAATGAGCTGATGAACAGCAGAGGGTTCCCTAGCCTAAAGTGCTATTGCACAAGAAGTTTGTTTGTCTTGCAAGTTTGCTGGCCTAACTGGCACAATATATTTGTATATACAGGGGATTTTAGTCCACAGAAAGTTCGTTGCATTCAAGAGATTTTAGTCCAAAGTAGTGGGCTCCTCAGACTTATGGCAGTTGTACACGAAGTTTGTTTGCCTTGCTAGTTTGTTAGCCTGGCTCACATAGTGATTTTGTCTTAGGGGTTTTTTGGTCCTAAGTAGTGGACTCCCCTGCCTTACTGGCAGTCAGTGATGTAAAGCTTGTTAAGGTCGCGTACTTACGCAAAATGATCGAGAAATAGTTATGCATTGCTATGTTCATTGACGTGAGATGGTTCGCAGGAATCCACAAGGACGCTACGCTAGTGGCCAGCGGTGACGGTTTTTTCCTATCAAGAAGCAAGTTATTGAGTGTGTGATGTAACGTAGTTTATATTAGTTCTTGCAGTTGCTGTATCGTGGTTCGGGTTGGTTCTTGCCAGGCCGCCTTCCTAAATAAACTTATTTGTCCTTAAGCTGTGTGCTTATGTGTTGTGAAGTGGAGGTAAAATTGCCTGTACGGCATTTATTCTGAATTATCACAAGACTGTTCCAAACAGAAAACTGATTTTCAATCAATTTAGAAAATAGAAGGGCCAAAATATCAAGCGAAAGAATTGACTGTTTTAACGAATGCGCTGAGAAAAAAAAAAAAGAATAACAGCGGGGGCAGCTGTAGTGTTAACTATCCGTCGTTTATTATTTTAAACTTAACCTTTTATTTGATGTCGTTCTCAGGGTGCCAAGGGATTCCCTGGCTTAGCTGGAACCGATGGAGCACCGGGAGCGCGAGGAGGACCTGGGCCGAGAGGCTCACAGGGTGACCGCGGACCATTAGGATCAGAGGTACAGCCTTGTTTCTGCGCCTGATGCTTCGCTGATGAGGATCGTTCAGCGATTCTAGCCTCATTTAAACCGTTTTTCATTATTTTTACTTTTTGTAGGGCGCCCCAGGAGAAAATGGTGCTGACGGCGAGCGTGGATTGCCCGGAAACACTGTAAGTAACGAGAACTGTTCCTGTCCTGGTTGTGTTGTTTACCTTGTAAGGAATTCCAAACCCTTGACACCTGTTTCTGGTATTAAACAACTTGTTGCTTTTTATTTCAGGGGCCTGAGGGCTCAAAAGGAGCACGAGGAGCCGAAGGAGTGAAAGGAGAGAAGGTATGTAAGATCCATTACTCCAAACAGCGGCCATGCAAAAAAAAAAAAAAAGAAAATAAAGCAGAATTTCATCCACAGGTTAAAAACGCATAGCATAGTGCACAGTACCACATGAAAGTACAGCTCAATAGATTTTAATTGAATGGTCACACACTCGGGTTTCATCCACAGACTTAAAAGTTAGGACCGCCTTGTACAGCATAACAAACAGTACCAACCATCTTGTACGGCATAATTAACAGTACTTAAAAGTTAGAACCACCTTGTACAGCATTATAAACAGTACTCCATGAAAGGACCTGATATTCATCCACACATTTGACTCCAATATAGAGTTGACCACGAGTTTTTGAAGAATTTCTGCTGTGCTTTAACTATCTCTGTTTCATATTGTCAAGCTTCACACTGTAACAATTTATAACGAGTTTTGTGTTTTACATTTGGAGTTTACAAAATAGTTTGATGGTTTGGATTAAAGAAAGAGGTCTTGAGGCATTTTTACCCAAAACACTGAGCGCTTTTATGCTTGGTTTTGTTCATTAGTCTACATCAGCATTGTTACGTCTGATCGCTTTTTGTAATCTTCATTTCTCAGGGTGAACGAGGTATCCAAGGGTCGCCTGGTCGTCAAGGTCTCCAGGGCAGAATGGTGAGTGTTAGTTAATGTCAAAATATGGAGGGCGTAGTCAGGCTGAATCATAATAAGATTTCAAAAACGTTCTCTGGCTAAAAAATTTCATGTTAAAAATACAAGCTTTCGACTGTTTGACCTACTGTCTTTGGGTGGTAAAAGAAATTGACCGACCGTTATAGCATCGAAGACTTTAAGTTAAGCTGTCAATAAATAGCCTGTATTTAAAGAAATATTAATAAGCAGAAAATTTATGGATATTATACTAAGATCTGGTATTATAATTATGAAAGCTGTTATTGACAGACAGTGAAACATGTGGATTGATATCATTGAGGTAACGTTCAATTTTTGTTTTTCCTGTCTAGGGAGGTGCAGGGGAACCAGGCCACAATGGAGGTGCCGGGCCTCAAGGCGATCCGGTTTGTATTACAAAGTATTGTTCCTTAACCGGTTGGCGTGTGGCAACGTTTAGCCGGGATCAAACAAGGGCAAAAGTCGATGGGAGACGCACGACGCGCTCTCATTTGACTGTCAACTCTAATGCTCTTAAGCCTCCTTCGCAGACATCTTTTGGCTCGTCACGCATTCCTCCCCAACGAAAGTCCGCTGAAACGAGCGACGTTCGTTGGGGAGAAAAGATTGCGTGACGAGCCAAAAGAACGTCTGCGTAGGAGGCTAAAGGCGCTTACGATGTATCTTCGTGCGGTGCTCACGTCAATTTTGATCCTGCTTGACGAGAGCGTCCGCTTGTTTTAAAGGCCGAAGTTGTCAACTTACGTCAACTTACAAGTCAACTTGACCGCGCACTGGTGGTTCATTCGCTCTGATTTGATGCATCCTTTTGAGTCAAAATGGGCCCGGGCTTTTATAAGAAGCTTGGAAAACCAACTGAAAGATGTCAAAAAGTTTTATGTGTGATTGTTGGTTATTTGATTGGCTGAGAAAGTTTGGAAATCAAGCAGAATGTTCTCAAGCTGAACGTTTTGTAGATGGGTGTTGCATGTCACACGCAATGATTTAATTTATTAACAATAATAATTTAATTTATAATTTATTACTATTTTATTTAGGGTGACCAAGGCCCCCGCGGAGAAGTCGGACCTGACGGTTTCCGAGGCTTACCGGTAAGTCTTTGTTATTGCCGTGGATTTTTAGGCCAGATTTTGTTCTATAATTCTGTATTATATTATAGATAATTGAATAACTTAGTTTGAATACTGAAAACGTACGAAAAATTCCTGGACCTCCCTTCCAAAATCAAACTCAAGGACATGTAGCTGGCACGAAGCGCGGGAAAACGTGTGTGAGCAAGACACGATTGGTTTGGATTTTACTTTGATTGGTTAAGAAAGTGGCGCGAGTTTTTTTTAAACCAATCACTAAGCATAGTAATGCAAAACGAAAGCAAACGCGAATTACTTTCGACACTCAATTGAAGACCGCTTTAAGTCAAATTGATTCAATCAGCGTAAATGCAAAGTTATAGAAAAATGAAAACAAAAACACCTCGAATTTCAGTCGCCTTGGAACTGAAAGTTTACAAAGGTCCGGACAAAACAAAACTTCTCTGTCCAGGAGTAAGTGTTTATGAGAATTTGGCCGTTCATGGAACTATGGCGTAGTTGATAATGATCTTAATTCTCGTCACCCGTCTACTTTACAATGTGTTAATACGGTAAGGAGATATTGAATGTTGATCATTGTTTGTGTGTTTCTGTAGGGTCCCTCAGGCTCGAAAGGTGCCAAAGGTCGACCGGTAAGTGATATTTTGATTGAATTTGATGATTTTTAGCGAAACTAGACAACTCCCCTTCATTTGCTCTTTTTAAATGAAGTCGAAAAACATGTAAAAATCACTTCTCACTCACAACTGGGAACCATGCCAAGCCGAACCACGCAGTCTGACCTTTATTAATACTAAACATTGCAAAACCCTGAAGAGCTTACACACGACCACCGCAAGGCTATAGGGTAAGGCGAACGGCAACAAGAGAACTGAAAACTTCGACAAGTCATGTGAACTAAACCCTCGCACACTAGCACCTAGATGTGTGTGAGAAAAATGTTTTCTACTTCATTCGTGCCTCCGCCAGCGAAAAACAACACTTCCGGCTTCTAGCGATAGGAGTTCAATATATTCCCCCCCCCCCCCCCCCCAACTTCCGAATACCGGTAGGATACTTAACCACTGAACTGCAGGAGCACCGAGAAAATGGCTAACATTTACTAGGCTCCACAATAAGCCGAGAAAAAATTTAAATTTAATTTCTTCCTTACTGACAAATCCTAAGATTCTCCTTTTTTCATGTGAAATTTTCTTATTATTTTGCAATCTTCAATTTCTAACGTCACTGTGTTTTTCTTTTCTGTCAAGGGTCCTCGAGGATTTGCGGTAAGTTTATGTCTTATTTCGTTTACGTTAACCATTGTCTTAATCTACTGAAACGAGGCTGAAAAATTCCTGGTCGCCCACTACCTCTCAGGACGAGTCACTTCATTGGTTCTAAAACAATAGATAACAGGTCATAACAATGCCCCTAGACTTGAATAACAAAAGAGGTAATGTTAAAAGCGGGCAAATGAAAATAGAGACTCCAGAGAGGTAGCGTCTTGCTGAAAATTCCAGTGGCTTTTCAAATGGCCTCACCTAACATGGAGTTTCTTTTCAATAAGGCAAACTTAGCTCTTTCCTGTACAGATAAATATACTGAACAACGACGTTTCGTTTGTGATTTTGTAATATATATTTAATAATTTCATTTTGCTGTAAGTGAACCGTTGTTTAGGTTTTACCAACGTTCTAATTTAGCTTTGTTTTTGAAATTGTAATCTTAATTTATCTTCTGTTTTTAACCTATACGGACGTCTCCCTGTTACGCACAGTTCACCTGGTACAAAAAAGACAAAAATTCATTTAAACGCTACTTCTGTAACACGGGCATTCTTCCCTGCCCCTTTGAAGTCTGTGTATTAAAAGAGGGTTGACTGTATCACATATTTAACTTGTAAATGTTGTTATATTTGGTTATTTCAGGAGAGTCGAGTTTATTGATTTCATTCATTAATCTTTTCTGTTTATTTTTTCATCAGGGTCAACCAGGCAGACCAGTAAGTTAAAGCACGATGTTATTAATTCTAAGTATACATTTTACGCAGTTTTGTAAGGATGTGAGGTTAAATGTAGAAGAGATGAGTTGAGAACTGTCTGTTGAATTTTTATTCGATAATACATCCAGTGTAAAGAATGCGTGATAAAAAAAAAACAAGCCAATTTTGACAAAACGTTTGCAATCCTTAACAAAATTAATTTGTTGGTATCTAGGTAATACTCTGCATTCCCATTTCTTTGAAGAATACTCTGGATGACATCTTAACTGATGCAAACTCAGCTATCTTTTACCATCTTTTGTGTATCATTAAGCCCCAGCTAAACGAGCAAACAATGTTTGATCGAATATCGAACAAAGTGAGCCCACATAACGCTTTCTGCGCATTACCGCCGAAAATTAATTGATCACGTGCATCGACGTCACACAGATTCGGTTTCTCATTGGTTGCTTTTCCCACTTGGGCTTGCTTTGTCAGCAGAGGTGGCTTAACGATCAACATTTGTTCCTAAGGCAACAAGTGGGATGAAATGTTTGATGTAGATAACGCACGCCCAAGCTCTTTTGATAACAAGTTGCTTTTTCTTTATAGGGACCTCCAGGGCCTCCTGGCGAACGCGTAAGTACAGAGAACTAGCAATAACAACACTTTTTGGAGGACTTGAAATAAGGAGCCACTTAGAGGGAGGAGGCTTTTTGATCAAGGATTTAATTTTTAATGGAAATCGCCAAGAAGCAACAACCCCATCGCCAACCAAAACATGTTAAGGGCGCTAAGCGCAGAAAAACGTGATCCTGGAGGCGTGTAAGGGCGGGAAAACATAACACCAGTAGCTAGCGCGGGAAAACATGTTTCTGGAGGCGTGTTAGGGCGGGAAAAACATGCAACCAGTAGCTAGCGCAGGAAAACATGATCTTGGAGGCGTGTAAGGGCAGGAAAAACATAACACCAGTAGCTAGCGCGGGAAAACATGTTTTTGGAGGCGTGTAAGGGCGAGAAAAACATAACACCAGTAGCTAGCGCGGGAAAACATGTTTTTGGAGGCGTGTAAGGGCGGGAAAAACATAACTCCAGTAGCTAGCGCGGGAAAACATGTTTCTGGAGGCGTGTAAGGGCGAGAAAAACATAACACCAGTAGCTAGCGCGGGAAAACATGTTTTTGGAGGCGTGTAAGGGCGGGAAAGACATGTAACCAGCGGCGATCACGGGAAGACGTTAAACGTTGATTAAGTGCCAAAACCTTGCGCAAGCCAACTCATGATTTCGTTTTAAATTCCAATAAACCCTGGCCTCTATTTAATCTGCGTGTTATGATTTGCAGGGTTTGACGGGCTTCCCAGCTGCAACATTAACTCGTGTCAATCGACCTGGACCACCTAAAGGACCAGGAGGGGGCGGCGGCGGCGGAGGAGGAGATGAAGTTGAACCAGGCCCTGTTGAACCAGGCCCTGCAGAAGAAGGAGTTAACAGAGTAAGTCCGTAAGATGCCTGTTTCACTTTTTTGACTGACCGACCGACCGACCGACCGAATGACTCACGGACTCACTGACTCACTGACTGACTGACTCACTGACTGGCTGACTGACTGACTGACTGACTGACTGACTGACTGACTGACTGACTGACTGACTGACTGACTGACTGACTGACTGACTGACTGACTGACTGACATAGACATAGGCCGGCTGGCCGACCAACAGACCGACCACAGACAGCCTGTTTATGCGGACACCTTCTGTGAACCCAACGATGTTCAACCCGCAGTGCTTGTCCACCAATTACCTTAACTTGTACGATGGCTCAATTGCGTCTTCTTTGTTTGTCTTAAAATGACTTATTTCTGTTTTCTGCTTCACAGAAACGGCGACAAGCTCCAAGCATGGTACGTATAATGCTAACTGGGATGTTTCTCGTTTTTAACGTAATTTTGTTCCCTCAAATAATAACCATCTATTCATGTATCCTTATACGACATGTCCTGGCGGCCCAATATTTGAAAACGTTTATGAAAGTCTAACATCCTTGCGCAAATACCGTAAAATCCCGCATATAACCCATGGGATTCTATAACCTCGTAAGGGGCTTTGGAAGGCCCGGGGGGAGGAAGGTGGCCTAATAAATTAAAATCTACTAAATATCAAAGAAGTTAAAACTTAATAGTGAATCGAATTCATTTCAACTGATATTTGGGATAAAATCAAAACTGCAACAACTCAAGGGTATCCGAAACGCAACAAGTTTTTGTTCTGCAATGTTTCTTAATTTTGTGTTAAAACGGGGAAATTAGAAGGAGGGGGGGGCTTATAATCGGATGTATTTTTTGTGACAGGTAACGGGGGGGGGGGGGAGGCTTATAAGCGGGTACGATTTTAAAAGGAGGCTTATCTTTCATTTGTTTCTCAGGAAATGCAAGTTCTCGATCGTATTGCCGAACTCGGTGAGAAGATGTACAGATTGGAACGCCGTGACAACACAGGAACCTTCCCCGCTAAAACATGCCGCGATCTACAGCTCTGCCACTCTGACTACCAACTGAGCGACGGTAAGAACTGATCTAAATAGCTCCCTGTAATGTTGTTATCGCGTGATGTCGGACGGTCTGATAACTGTCCCCCGGGGTATCTCCCATTCTGCACTATACGGGGAGGTTCCGCTCGAAGAGCGTACCTTTTTCAAGCTATAGTTATATAAAAGGCTACAGATTTCAAGTATACAAAAATATCTTGAACAAACCCATGGATCAGTCGATTTATTTAGCTATTCAAGAGAAAACGTAAGAAAAAAGCAGTTTTACTTCTGTAGATATGTGAAAGGAGTACTTTTTCTGTAAAAAATGGTATATCAGAGAGTGAGGCTTAAAACCTCGGGGCGATCAAACGGTGGGAAGGGTGGTTGACTGGCGAGGTGGTAGCTTGCTTGCGTTGGTGGGGAGGTCAGCATTGGCAGACAATAGACAAAAGAATGTCACATGACCTTTTCTTCTACAGTCCAACTGAGGCTTCAATGGTTTGCGAGTATAACATTTTCCACAGTCTTTTCAGTAGCTGGTGGAAGATTTAACGTAGCAATCCAGGTATACGGTTGCCGTGCAAGCTCATTTTGTGTACAGTTTCTCACACTTGTTTTTTTCGTTGTTTAACAGGTGAATATACCATCGATCCCAATGCCGGATCCACTAAAGATCAGATCAGAGTACACTGCAATTTCACCAACAAAGCCACTTGCATCAGGCCCAAAATGACTAAGGTTTGCTGGAATTCTTTGTGTTAAAACAGCGAGCTTTCCTTCCGCAGTTTGAAGTCAAAGCACGTAATGAAAAACTGTGCTAAAAGCGCTTTCAGTTAAAGGGAACTTAACTTACTAAAACACTTCCGTAAAATTCCGGTTATAAGCCCTGGGCCTATACAACCCCGTAAGGGTTTTTAGATGGGCTTAAAAACGGAGCGGTTTTCTAGGGGGTGGGCTTATAAGCGGAATAAGAAAAGCGTTTCGAAACGAGCCACGACAGTTAAAAAGTCATAATAAAGCAACATTTAGCCCTGTTCAGTACTGTCATCCAGCAGAGGGGGGCTTATAACCGGGTGTATTTTTTTTGTTGCCAGGTAGATGGGCCTATAACCGTGAGGAGGGCGGGTGGGCTCTTATAACCGGAATTTTACGGTATAGCAAGAAAGGGACTGCTCTGATTCCACACTAGTGATGGATCATAATATTCTCAAAAAGTGGGGAAGAGACTAAAGATGTAACAGATTAGACCAGTTATAATTACTTAGGAAAATTGCGAAAACTGTTATGTTGATAGAAGATGAATTTGCTGGGGTTTTAGATTACCAAGGACATCTGGAAGACACAAGTGGATCCTCGAATGAAGGTCGCCTGGTTTGCTGAGGATTTGAACAATGAAAACAAGGTTAGTTTGGGCTTTAAATTGAAAATATTACACGTTAAATTGCTGTTTACATTACAGTAGAATTCCGTTTATAATTACCTTCTTAAGAAACGATAGTTTTGGTACACCTAGTTTTTCGGCTCCGAAGCTATCGACCACCTGAAATTTGCTATCCTTTCAAAATAATCAACGCAACCTTCCAAAAACAACGAACCCCATATGGAAGCCATTCTGTAACTAAAAGTACTAACGACTTTTCAGAAGGAAAAAATAACCAGAGTAAAAGCTTAAAGTATATGGCCTTTTTAGTGAACGACTGTATTCCCATGCAAGCACTCTACCGGCACCTGGCAGGCCATGGGTTCGATTCCCGTCGGGGACTTAGATTTCTTTGTCCCATGCTCGTGTCTTTGTTGAAAAAGATCATCTTCATTACTCTACTTTGTGTTATATTTTCACCCTTCTCGAAAAATGGCAGGAACAATCACGAAGTGGAAATGTTGTGAAAATTTACCCGCCGATTATGAATTCAACTCAGTGAACACCTTTAGGACCCCCTCTCAAAAACTCGCCAAATCAACGTTGGAACCTCACCTTTCTGGATTTCAGGTTACTAGAATCTAATCATTGAATTGGGTGGGTGGGGGGAGGGGGGTGGTCAGGGGAGGAACAACTGCTTATCTTCCAAATACTTTTGTCTGAGGTTGCAGCTGAATTATTAATTTCCTTCAACGTTCTTTGTATTTTTCCATGCCCTTTCAGATTGAATATGAGATTGACGAGATCCAACTGAACTATCTACAACTTCTAAGTAACAACGCACAGCAAATGTTCACCTTCAGATGTAAAAACTCGGTGGCCTGGTACGACGAAAGCGCGCACAGCTTCAAGAAAGCAGTGAAGTTTGAAGGCGCCAGCGGTCACGAATTTAGCTCCAAATCCAAATCAAAGAAAGCCATGATCAAGGTTCCATATGACGGTTGCAAGGTAAAGATTCGTAACAGATTTCGGGGTTTGAGAAATTAACAAAAATCCACATGAAAGAACTTCTCAATACCGAGTTGAAAAACAGTTCCACACGAAAGTACTGCTCAATAGCTTTCATTTGAATGGTCGCACACTAGGGTTAGGACCACCTTGTACAGCATAATAAACAGTCCCACATGAAAGTACTGCTCAATAGCTTTCATTTGAATGGTCACACACTAGGCTTTTTCACAGGCTCAATGGGTCTTCGCCATTATTTTGTCTCCTCACCTAAAATGGTGTTTCTCTCCTTATAAGGTGTTTGTTTTTTTCTCCCTCAGGTGAAGGACGGGGCACAACGCGACACGCAATTTGTGATAACTAGCACCCAGGCTTCCCGCCTTCCTATCGTAGACTTTGCCACTTATGATTTAGCTGGTGAACTAGAGGTTGAAATTGGCGAAGTGTGTTTCTGGTGAACTGTGTATTATAACTAGGGACCCATCCCGCTGTATTTTATTAAACAAAGGAAGTCTTGGTAGATGTTGTGGACGCCGATTTACTTTTTTTTCAAATTTAGTTTGGTTTTTCGAAGGAGGTGCTCTTTATTATTAAATATTATAGAATGGCCCTGTGTCTAAACGGTGTGTATGTCGCGATGTCACTTCAATTCCCTAAGAGGCAACTCATTAGCAAATAAAGGATTATTTTTGAAATCGTAAGCGATTTGTAATGCGTAGATAAGAAATATCCAAGATTAAGATTGTTAATAATGCGTAGCGTATTCTGTGTTTTAAAATCCCCGTTTAAACAAAAACTGGGCAGTTTTTAACCAGAAATAAAAGAGCTGCCCAAACTATCACGAAGGTTTAGTCTTCATGAAACATCCATGTTTCCACGTATGTAGAAGTTGCGTACAAGTTCGGCGAGCATCAGCTAGAGAACAGTACGCCAGCCGCTTGTGTATTTTCTAGATTTCAGCTTTGATCTTTTCTATTTGTATGGACGAGACTTTGTATTCACTGTCACAGGTAAAGGAATTTCGTTATAAATGAATCATTAAATGCTCAAAGGAAAAAACGGCAAGTGGATATATCTTAGAAGTAAACCTAAAGCAAAGTTTGCATGCAAACCAATCCACCCTACACAAGTATCTCTCCTGCCCTCAACCTTGCCAAACAGAGCAGTTTCCTCCGCAATAACTGACGGAGTCTGTTTTTATAAGAATCTAACGTTTGAACATACTTTCTTTTAATACACCATTGATCGAGGAGTAAAATCTTCTTGTTCTTTCGGTGACATAACACCATTTAAGTGGATTTGAAAAGTAAAAATAGAGCAGATTAGAACTTATTACTGAGCTCTTAAGAAAAGCATTTACCTTTTAGATCAAAGTGGCATGATTTAACTTGGCGACGCAAGGTGTACGATTTTTATCAACCAATGCATTTCGTCCATAGTTCGTCGCCTCGACAAAGCACGCGGGAATATTACAGCTGAATGTCGTTAGAAGAGTTAACGATATTTTCCTGCGTTCTTCTAACATCTATCGTGATTTACTCTGCCGATATAAATCACAGAAATGCGTGTTCTGTTCATTTTATGAAATGACTACAACTTGTTGTAATTTGCCTATGCGGTATATAGTACTCAAATACAGCTATTGATCAATCTCGGGCGCGCAGCTTTTTTAATACATGCGGTTCCTGTGGTGAACGATTCTGTGTTCTCGAAATACTTCTGCTCTCGAATCCAAACAGAAGTAGTAACTAAATATGAGTATGCTCTTTTGGCCTCGCTCGCTAATCCTCTCTGTCAACTTAAAAAAACTTAAAAAACTTTTTACACTAACAATTTTTCGAAGCTGTAAATCAAACAACCAACTGGTATGAGCTTTAAACTCCACTAACCTAACCCGTTACTTTTTGAGGTCATGATTCATACATTACCCGGAATTGCCTTTGCTCACGACTGTTTCCGATTTTAGCAACGGCATGGTCATACAACTCGTTGGTTTCTCGGTTCAACCATGTGAGATTTTAGAAGAGCACGCAGAAGATTTACAAGCTCCCCTCCCCCTCCCCCTTGTATTCCAATGACTAGCGCGATTTCTTGAACCGCTGTAAACTTAAGAGAATACTTCTAGCAGATTTTCTGTTACAATACATGTAGCCAAATTAATTATTTTTCAACCAGGCGCGCCATTGAAATGAATCCCGAATTCTGAGTGGTTAGCGAACGGTCCAGGTTATTTTCGGCTCGCTTGTCTCCTCGCTGGCCAATTTTAGCAGGCTTTTTCTTTACGGAAATGAAGAAATATTGACCTGAGCTTCTCTTGGTTCGTTAGTGCCCTTGACTTCGTCTTGGTCCACATGGACAAACTTAAACAACTCACGCAATATTTTTGTATGCGGACCTCACGCCTTGAAAATAACCACGAATTGTACACGTAGCTTTTCCTGTTGTTTTGTCATATGTTTTAGTGGATTACTCTGTGACTAGTTGTTCACCCAACCAGAATAAGTATCTCATGCACAAATTTGTGTTAGTTTTACTTCAACATCATAGTCTTTCGTTAGCACTGTTTGCCTTCGATTCCTTCAAAACCTTTTACGCTGAAACTGTTGCGTGCTGTAAATCAAACTCCCCTTTGGTATGAGCTCTAATAAACGCAAATCAGCTCGCCCGTTAGCTGTACTGCTCGAGGTCATGAAACGTAATATTTACACTGAATTATGACCGCAGCGGTGTTGCCAAGTTTAGCAAATGGCAGTTATTCGTGGACCGTGCCGTGCCGCCAGTCACGGCTCAAGATATTTCACCCACAGCAATGAAATAACAAGAAAAAAACAGAGACTTTGGCCTCGCCGGGAGTTGACCCTGTGTGATTTTCAGTTGCTCGACAGCGATACCGCAGATAGCATATCATAAGTGGAAGATATAGCATTTGGCCATAATGAAGGTACGCCTATTGTAAATACTACACCCGGCCCCCTTGCAGATGCCCTCCAAACAAGTACGTACCTCAACGAAGTACAATTACCGTAAGCTAAACTGTTGTGGTTTACTGAGAGTATTGGACGGTTTCGTACTTTAATTTTTGAGTTATTGATTGATTTATTCGGTGAGTTTTGTAGATCTTGGCGCCCGGTCAAAATGTACCCACAATCTGCCTATTCTCTCTCGACCTTTTTTGCTTTTAACGCTGCAAAAAGAATAAACAAAATGCTACTGTTGTACTAGTTACACTGCTTTTATTATTTAGAATCAACTGACAAACAATATCCGTTCAATTGTCAGTTCTTGTGATTCTTGTCACGCCTTGCTTGATTCTAACACGACTTCTGACAACGGAAAAATTAGCACTGGTATAATATCGAGATCCACAGAGGGTTGGGCGGCGACAGAGATAAAACTTCATAAAAATGACGCTTGACGCAAAGAATTTACAAGCTGGTTGAAATAGCAGAGAAAAACAACCAACATCTTAAATATATTAATGATTGTGTGGGCGTGAATGTGTTTGACACCATGGGTTAAGTGGCTGGACAAGTACAAATCAATGTAAACAGTATTTGTTGACGTGATAACATGGAAAGACTTGGAAGGAACGCTATCACTGTTGATGCTCCCTACGTGATAACAAACTCAGCATGTTTTGAGTACTTGGCTTTCGTTTGGATTAATTTTGTCCCTCCTTAATGCGCAGATCTCGTTTTACATGAGCTGTAGCACGTATTCAAACAGACCCAAATGGGTCCTTTGACGGGTCATTCCACCAGCATGAAAAAAATCATAAGATAAAACTCTAAAACAGTCTCAACAAGATTTCAATATCTTAGAGACCATTCTGAGCTACACTGACATCAAGGTTAAGTCTATAGTTTAATGGACAAATATCATGCCATCTTGGCGACTGACGTGCATTTTAAGGCTCTTAAAATTGCGCGGCTAATCGATTTCACTTTAATCCTTTGGTCTCTAGCCAACTAACATACACATGCACGGTGGAAATTTTGCGGTTCATCGATATCCATGATTATCGGTGATATAAGTTTGCCCGGCTAAACTGTAACTCGCTGACTGTGGTAGTATTAAAGCTTCGGCCAGACAACCCTAGACTCGGCCAGTCGTCACAGACGGACGTAACATCAGGAGGAATTAAAATTGTTTTATTTTATATTATGTCATGTCTGTCAAGTACTTAAGAAAACAATCAATTCCAAGGTCGCACGCAGAGTTTGCTTTCATATTTCCCTTGGCACGAAAATCGCAATTTATCGATGTTATTGATCTCTTGAAGTTCTGGCGAATAGAAGATCGCGAACATTTGATCCTTTTATGTTTTTCTGCATGGAGTGTTCCAATAATCGCACGTCATACTGTGTACTAATTGATTTATCTACCGAGCGTTAATTGAAAGATAAACGTATTACATTTTAATTTCGATTGACACTGAACGTGACGTGTCCATCTTGTTCATAAAAATTTTCCTGTTTACAGCTCAACATTAGCTGTCGCCATTATAGAAAAAATGTTAAGATTTCTGAGTGGTATTTTTCATTGTGTATTTTATGTCACCATCAGTTATCACAACTTACAAGACATAAATTGAATATTTGAAATTGTGATTTTGGGACACTTCAATATCACATATTTAGGATTTGAGAATGTTTGACAAAGATCTGTAGACTCCCATTTCTGATGTTGGCGTCGAAATTTGAAACAAAGCTTGGATGTGATAAAGCATGGCCAGTTTGCTTGCATTTAACCCGCCTGTTGAGTACTGACAGCAGATTAATTAGACGAGTCAATAAAAGATTAAACACAGCAGGCGTTTCTTCTCCTCCTCGTTAATTACTCTTCCACGCCCCCGCATCTATTGTACACACAACCATTGAAAATTGCCCGCAAATCATTGGTTGCGTCCTGACAAGTTTTACTGTCGCCCGTGTAAATGACACGTGTTAAATGTCATTTATATGTACTAGCAGATGCTTAATTAGTCGTTTACGATCTACTTAGCCTCTGTTCTGTCAAAGCTGCGTGTGAATTGCCAATAGATCGTCATGAAAAGATACATGTTGCTTACGATTTTTCTCCTGGCTTCTGTGGAAGTCGCGGATGGTGTGGTGTACAGCTGGATACTCAGCGTGAATCCGGTCGACACGGACGAAGGGAAACAGACTAACTCTGACAACAACACCAAGGAAAATTCAACTTTGCAAAATGTAAGTACGATTCGTGTCGCGGTTTTAAAGTCAGTGACTGCTCTGATCCGAACATCTGTGCATGTCACATGTTGCCGTCGCAAATAACGCAATACGAATGCAACTTATTCTAACTCCCAATGCCAATTCTATCTACAGCATTGCAGAAAGGACAGGCATTGCGGACAAGAAAACTACTGCCACAAACACAACGGTCAGTGTCATGCTTGCAAGCCAGAAGACTCACAGTGTCGACGTAACAACATGTGCTGTGCTGGTATGGAGTGTGTGTTTGGATCTTGTAGGAAAGCCCTGGCACGTGGAACACAGGGAGCAAGATGCAGGAAGGACCGCAAATGTGATTCGGGATTGTGCTGCGTAAAAGTTCACGGGGAGCCAATCTGCAGAAGATTGCTTCAAGAGGGTGAAGACTGTACCGTACCGGAGGGTGGTCTCGATTACTCCTTAAACCAAAAGTGTCCTTGCGCAGCAGGATTGATTTGCAAGAAAATTAAGCACCGGCATAGAAAAAGGTAAGAATGCGTGATGCCACAACTGTTTGCACCGGCCGCCTGAACTTTGACTGACATTCGCTACTCTCCCAGACATTGCAAAACAAAATTCTACGAAGCAAATCTGTACAAGAATTTTGTTAAAATAATAAACTTCCACATTCATTATTCTTTTGTCTCTCCCTTTGTACCTTGTGGTGTTTTGCCCTTAGCTCGTTTTCTTCCTTGATTTTCCGCTACTAACCGCAAAAGTTACTTAACCTATGTGAATTGTGAAATCATTCTATACTCATTTCATTCATGTCTGTTGTTTATTTGCAGATTCGTTGCTCGGCTCGACAGAAAAAAGAGAACTTGCCAAAAACTTTAGCCAACCGAGGAGGTACACCTGGACAATCGTTAACCGCGAAATGTTGGCGATCGGATTTCGCGTCACATAATTGGGAGCGAACGACTGTGCTTAGAAGTGCACACTAAATGCATTCCCACTCCAATATAAACCCCAAACTATTGAAGTGTTAGATAAATATAATTATGTATATAACATATTTCACACTCCAAGTGATGTTAAGTAGATTTAAATGACAGTATAAATTATCACTCCTTCCTGATTGCATTTCAAGGTTAAATTTCCGTGAGTTGGATTTGAAAAGAACGCTAAAGCGATGGAGTACAGATATATTTTTGTAGCGTAGAACAAACCATCAATATGCAAAGCCAGTGTAAACATTGTTGAAACTTTTGTTAACCAGTACAATGGCTTTTAGGTGTCAAAACCAAGGCATTTGAGTTTAATGGGCATAAAGCGTTAAGTAAGTGAGTCAAGATATTCTTCTCGAAATAAAAAAGTTTGAGAAACGAGCAAGCGGTATTTTTTAGTAAGTAATGAAAATGTTACGCTCTAACAATTCTGTGTTGTCAGACTTGCGTAATTGACTCCCACGAAAGACGCATCTAGCTCGGCCAATTTTGCATTTTAGAGTTTGCTTGTTAAATCCTTTTGTCAATATTGTATCTTCATGGAGTAACGCAATTATTTGGACTCCACAGACAGGCCACATCTCTAAACAGCCATTTTTGTTTTGTTTTCAAATACTTTTTGCTCCGAATGCAAACTGCTTTTAGAGATGATTACTTAAACTAGAGATAAATCCCTCCCCGCGATCAGGTCTTCTTCTGTAATTGGTAATTAGGGTATTCAGTGAACACAATGGAAAATTCCTTAACAGTAGATCTGATTGTGCGAGATGACAAGTCAATGCATTACTGATGGTGCTAGCCACAATAGTGAGCTAAAGAAATCAGGAAAGCTAGACAATGCCAATGATTCTAAATACATATAATATTAAATTATGCTTGTCCCGTTTGAAATTTGAGTAACGAATTTACATCATTTGAATCGATTTTGAGCTTAGGTTTTCTCGCACAACTGCTTGGGCAAGACGCAAGCGAAATTGTGATCTTAAAGGGGCACTATCACGGCTGATCATAGAAATTTCTATGTTCTGATTTCCTCAATATATTGCCAAATACCACCAAATACACGAATAAATTTGATAAAGAGATCCCACAAAACAAGATAGAACAGTTATTGTGAGGAAGAAGTACAGGATTGCAAGGATGGAAGTGGATTGTGTTTGATTTTTGGACAGGATGTCCAGAAATCAAAGCTGCCATTCTGGTGAAATTTTGAACCGTTCATTAGTCACTTTTTCCACTTAATTGATATTTCTTTGCTTTTACCACTTTTAGCATTTTTCTCTTCCTATTGCAACACAATAAAGTGCAATTATAGCAAGCTATAGGCCATTTTTATATAAAATATGATATTCCAGGCATGACAGTGTCCCTTTAACCGATCTAACACTCAACATAACTTCCGTCTGTTGACTGACTCTCTTCTTCCAGATTTCCTTTTTAACGTTGAGTAAAATTGACAAGCTAGCGTGCATTAAATCTGATAAGTCAACTGTGAGCTTGTTTTCATCTGTTTACCACGCGCCGACCACTAACCCGCTTGCAATGATTTAATCGTTTTTTAAATTTTTCTATCTGACAGATGACCTGGCATTCGCATATTCTACCCTTCAAGCGTACGTGTTGTCATTTTGTTGTTTACAGGCCAAACTGAGTAGCCTCGTTGTCTGCAGACAAGTACCTCAATCTTGTGCCTTATTAACGCTGAAAAAAAACGTGCTTCATTGAGTCACGTTTTCGAGCTTTGCTTAGAAGCGTGCGTTCTCTCAAAGCCGAAAGCTAATTAATTGAAATTGAAAACGAACTGAAAATGGTACGTACTTCCTAATGGAGAACCACTGAATACACTGAGTTATCAATGCTGTACAGACTATATTACTGGATGAAGTTGTGTCTGGAGTTCAGTCTTGTTGTTGACACTATTTAAAGCACGTTCGTATGTGTTGAGGAATTCAGCAAATTGGTCAAGGTTAAAAGGTCTTGCGTAAAATTGACTGTGCTGCATAAAATTTACCATGTAATGGTTAAGTAAAAGCAGACCAAATCAACATTAAACGCGATGTCTTTCTGCGTTGCGTTTTTTTTGTCAGCTGGGGAAAGTAAACTCAGGAATAAGGGGAACTTACTCAATCTTTTACACCACGACTGGAATCACTCACTCGGTCGCGTTATGATTAATGGTTTCAGCAAAGAATCCAGTCTCATAAATTTCCCATTCAAGGGGCTAAGAATGGATGTATTGATACAAGCTGATTACGAAATCACTTAAAAGTCAATATTACGTAAAAACAAAGTTGCATGCGGTCATTCCTCTGTAGACACAAATGGCATACAACTAAACACTACTTCAGTTAGATTTCAAATCGGAAAGCAATGATTACTTGAATATTACTGTTTATCCTAGTATTAGAATCGTTCACATTGACCAGAGCTATGTCGATCAGGGTCACTCCGGGCTCTGTTGCAGGAAGGAAGAAACAAGCATCGCTACCTTGTTCTGGAACCGATGCTGGTCCATCGTAGGTCATTACAGCATATTTGTAACATTAATGTAAAATTGCGAAATCCCAAAACTCACACGCAAAATTCCTTCCGAAAGTAGCTCTTAAAGGAAGACCTAACGTTTACGATTATAAGGCCACTATTGCAGAACTGTTTTGTGTATTTTACGTCGTCATATTTAGAGACCAGGGCTGAAGGTGGGGGTTGGTGTGATGGGTGTGTCCCCCCCGCTCCCACCAGGGCAACAAAGGTGAGTGACTCCCTGAATGCAGGTAATGTGGACTTCAACGACTTGATTTCTTCAAAATTTCCCGAGGGAGAATATTCCCGG
This sequence comes from Meandrina meandrites, assembly GCA_963693305.1. Classification (NCBI taxonomy): domain Eukaryota; kingdom Metazoa; phylum Cnidaria; class Anthozoa; order Scleractinia; family Meandrinidae; genus Meandrina; species Meandrina meandrites. The sequence goes on from OY855908.1 coordinate 38,385,013, forward strand.
ACTTCTAGACGAGTCTCGGACGCCTTTTAGACGCTCACCCCTCCGGTACCCGCACCACCCATACAAAATCAGAGACCTGTTATTTCTGTTTAACGACTGCAGGGCTTGCTTTGAGCTTCATATCGACATGTTGGAGAGTTAACCATGTGGTTTTTTTTTTCGCATGCACCAAAACATTTCCAGATGCAGTATCATGAAAGTAAGCCAAAGAGTTTTGAAAAGCAAATTTCCATCCAAAAATAATGCCGCGTCCATATATATTAAAAGACCTCCTCGAAAATAATCCCACGGCACCTGAACTGAAGGAATGTCGATCAAGCCCAGGGTCTATTTCAGGAAATTAACGGTATGTTTTAGATAACGTGACGTTGAATTTATTTTCAGGCAGATATATTTGGCTCAACAATTACATCTTGTAAGTGTTTCTCGTAATTAAGAACACAGCACGAGGCGAGCTATTCAGGCGCAAACTACTTTTGGCCACTTGGCGATCTTTAAAAAAAAAAACATTAGGCATCTTTACCTCCCAGTAATAATGAAGAGGTGCTTGAAATAAAACTGCAACTGGGACGACTCTGCAAATATAGTCAGAATGTGGCGAGCTCATGACACTGTGGATATTGCACACTAGTATCAAGACACACTCTCGACACATCCTGAGAACAGCTACTTGCCATTTTATCAGCCAAGTTCATAATCTTTAAAAGGTTTGAGTCTGAAAATACTGTGAAAAAAATCTTTTTAGTTCTGAAAACGAGGTGTAGTAAATCACTCGGCCACGCATTTAAATCAGTTCGCGATTTGACATTGACTGATTTCGTCAAGTATGAAATCAGCACTGCATCATTAGTAATTTCATACAACGTCGCCTGTCAACAAGAGTATGCTCTCTTGTGCCTGTTCAATACAGTCCTGCGGCCATAAATAGGGCTGTCTGTAAGAACAACATAGAAAATGAGGCATTAAAGTTAAGAGCTGATCAAGAGAGCCGAAATTAATAAAAAAAAAATAATGGATAGTCTGTTTCATTTCAACAATATTAAATAAAAGTGCACTTTCTTTTCTTCCTGGTCTCATTTCACGACACTACAAGCGACAGCTTGAATTTTCATCGTGTATAAATACAACGTTTTCCATTGTATTGTATTATTTTTTTATAACAACCTTTTTTTCTATACTAGAACGTTTAGACTAAAAAAATGCTAAGAGCGTACCCAGAGCTGAAATTAGGCAGCCTGCGAGCTGACGGTTTAGCTGGGGCGAGAACGCGCGCGCATGCAAGCGAGCGACGAAGCCAACGCTGAATTTTAGCCTGCGTCGCTGGCGGTACGAACTTATATTTTTACTGTTCTGTGTAAAACATAAATACGCCTTCATGCATACTATACATGTACATCAGGAACACTGACAGTATGTTCGAACGAAACTGGTTGTGCGACCCCTGCGTTCAGACAAATAAAAAGGCGATGAATTAAGGTGATTCCACTGAATTGCATTGCGCATCCTTGCTGCGCATGAGTTTTCGCGTCATTTAGCGCGTGCACGAGCGCGCGCGCACACACAACATTATGGCTTTTCTTTCAGGTTAAGCTCAGAAGAGAAATAAATGGTCATTTTCTTCTAAACGAGCACGGTGACCCCCATTTTTTAATGCATAAATTTAAAATACATCCGGTTGACTACAATATATTGCAATTTAAAGAAAAGTTAAATACTCTACTTTGAGATATTTTTATTTGAATGCTTTAAAAAGTACGTTTTGAGCTAGTGCTGCTTACGCACGCACGAAGCAAAATCCTTAATTTCTTTCACAATCTTAATTCCAGTTTAATTAAAATAGTTTATTATGTAAGATTAAAGTCTATTTCGTTGAACTGCTTCAATATTTTAACGCTAGAAATGATTTTTTCTAGAAATGATAGTTCTCTTTTCGGATTATGAGGGTTTCTAGTATGAACCTCGTTGGTCATATGTTTACTATAATAATTCTAAGGGGACAGACCACGAACACAATAGTAGCTCCTGTAAATATCTAATTGTTGTAACCGTTCATCAGTAGGATACCTAAAATGCGTGCATTTCTACAATTGGTTTCGGCTCCATTAAATCCTATACCAATTGCAGAACATTTTAGGAGGAGCCACCCACGATGTGAGCACAGTTACTACAAAAAATAATAATAAGGAAAATAATGCAAAATAAACTAAACCGTTAAATTACGAACTAAGCGCACACGTCAAATGAATTAAGCAAAGCGCGCGGATATAACGAGACAAGCGCGCGCACCTTTATCCAAGTAAAAGGAAGCAGGTGTGAACTGAGGAACTAGGATTATTTAGACGACACAAAGACAACAAACAAGCAAAGGATACGTCGGTGGTTTTCAACCATGAACCGCCGATCTTAACTCTCTTAAAGTAGCGTCGTATTTCCCAATTAATGCGCCGTGGCTTTTGAAGAATTTATTAAACGATTTAAAAAGCGACGTAAGTTTGAAGCCTTGCTGAAGAAGACGTGAAGATAGGCATCGTAGTCTGTGTATGAAGTCCAACTTTGATGTGCAAATCCTAGCATACCTCACCAATTGAGATATATAAACTCCATAAGCTGGATTGGCTGGAATGTTGCTGTCCATATGTGGAAAATTGACAATCCGAAATGTAAAGTCATCTCTCTTGTCGTAAACGCTGATATGGAAGGGTGTGTTGTTATCTCCGTGACTGATTTTCGTGTCGAGATAACACACTTCGGTTGATGCCAGTGTAGTTTCCTTTAGTTCCAGTTCTGACGGGTAAATATCGCTGATTGAAGGCCCAAAAGTCTCGTTATTAATGCTGATTAAATCGTCGATGTAACGAAAGGTGTTGCTGAATGCGACGGCCTTTGGCATGTCTTGCTTCATAGTTTTGAGCATGTAATCGTACTCGAAAGTGTGGAGAAACAGATCAGCCAATAAAGGCGCACTGTTAGTGCCCATTGGTATTCCAATAACTTGTCGAAAAACTGAGTTTCCGAAACGGACGTAGATGTTGTCGATAAGAAAGTCAATAGCGAGGCAAAGTTCTCTGCAAGAAAAGTAAGTGTACTTTGTAGACTTCTTATCATTCGCCCAGAAAGTGTGATAGTTATTGGTTCCAATGAAGCCTTTTCCTCTGGTGGTAAAAACTCTTTCTAGTAGATCATGCAGTTGAAGTTTAAGCTTAGCGTGTGGTAGGCTTGTATACAGAGTTGAAAAGTCCCATGTACTTATCTTGTCTAGCGAAAGTTGTTTTTGTTGCAATGTGCGAAGTACATCCAATGAGTTGTTGATGATCCACATGCTGTTAACACCTGTTCTTCCTTGAATAGTTTTACAGTAAGCAGTACAATGATCTTTAACTAGTTTAAGGCAGTAAGTTATTAATTTAGAGAGTTTAGTGGTGGTACATGAATATGAACCAGCAATAAACCGTGCCTTATATGGTGTCTTGTGAAGCTTAGGAATCCAATATAATTGTGGCAATTTTTTCTCTTTTTGATGTAATTTGATGTTAAGTAAGTCATCTAAGGCTGAGGCATGGTTTTGTATAACCTCGTCTGCCGTGACATCCTGAGCTTCATATGTGGAATTAATTGTACTTCTAGAATTAAGTCCAAGTTCTTCCATTAGAGTTTGTATGTAGTATTGCTTGCAAACAAAAATTATGTTATTACCAGCTTTATCCGCAGGAACAAGTACGTACTTTTCGTGAAGCTCCTTTAAGTATGCCTTAACATGACTGTTTTGTAAGATTTTAGGACTAGCGCGTAATTTGCGGCGCTGCAAGCTGTTGATTCTATTGCTGATTATTAGTTTTACTGTTTCCGACCATTCCTCCAAAGTTGACTCATGGTAACCTTCCCGTTTACTCCATTTCTTGGTGTAATCATCTACAGCCATTATTAAGATCTTCTTGTTGAGCTTCCAATCGATTGTATTTTGCTCTCTGTACTTTGGACCTTTCTCCAGAAGACGTCTAAGTTTTTTGTTCTTAACAATACGTAGGTTACCAGTTATAACGTGGCCGTGAGGTTCATAGCGAAACGCGGAAGATTCACAGTCACACGATGCAGATGCATTACTATAATCATCAATATCAAAGCTGTGCAGGATTTGATTGTAATTAAACACGTTTTTAGAAATGTTATTGGTGTATTTATAACTAACTAATGGTGGATCCTGCTCCTGAAAATAAATGGGTACTTTAGATTTAACTAGTTTGTTATGTAAAATGTTTGTTAAGTTTACTTTATCTATACCTTTGTTGTGAAAATAGATCTTGATAAAACGTTTTTGAGGTTTAGTACTGCCGTTATTACCGGTGCGTACTGGGAAAAATAGCCTTTTACTACAGATATCCAAAACAATTGTCCTAAAACGTTGTTCCTGACGGACCGCTATGAGCTGCTGGCATTCTTTGTAAAGTTTATGTAAATTAGGTAACCGAATGCTATAAAGAGTTGTGAGAAGGCGATGTACAAAAACGAGCGATGTACAAAAACGAGCACGGTGACCCCCATTTTTTATTGCATTTTTGTAACGCTCATAACATAGTTATGAACTGGACAAAGTCTTAGAAAATTCTAAAAACTCCTTCTATTTCAGTGGAATCACCTTAAAGAAAATCTCGCAAAGTGCCAAAGTATAAACGTTAAAGTTTAATATGTTTAATTTCATTTTGTATCCTTTGATATATACCCGGGGGTATACATCGGCATTTTTGTGACTGGCAAAGACACTACAGATATACAGTTCACAGAATTACAACGGTAAAAATTCTCGCGTGCTTATTATTGTCATTATTGGCCGCGGAGAAACAATGGTTATGTACCTTGCGGTGCAGAGGTTCCCTTATCTTTCCTGGCCGAAAAATCATAGCATAGAATGGCGACACCGATCATTGTCATTCACCAAGTTAAAATCCACCGATTTGAATTTGACGCTAAGAGTAGAGAATATATGGTGCTTGTTTCGGCGTCAATGTTGGAATGATTTTCCACAGAATTTGGGTTCCTGGAAAGAATTATTTTTAGAGCTAGTGATAACTTGGGTAGAGTGAAAAATATGGTTTGGAATTGAGTTTACATTTTCCTCCAAAAAATTGTTTTACTACTGCATTATGTAAAAAAAACGTGCGAATTTGATTGTGTGGTATGTCATTTTGACCCTATGCAAACAGTGTCGATGGCTTTTTATATTCAGGCTGAATGACAACAACGGTCATGATTGAATCTAAGTTGCGAGTTTACAAAAATCGACGTCATTTTTTTGTTATTAAAATTTGCCAGCCGTTAAACCAAACACCTCTTTGTTTCAGCGTTTTTGTTAGCAAGCTGATGGTGACGTCACGGATTACGATCAGCTAGATTTGCGGCCAATCCGATTTTTGGATTTCAGAAATCAGAAATCAGGACAATCCGTGAAACTATTTTGGATTTTAGTTTCCAGAAAGCAGCAAACAGCATATTCATGTCGGAAAATCCAGGCTGTAGAAACAGAAAATAAATAATTGAGCAACAACGAATCCTGAAACCAGAAAAGATGAAACAGAAACTAGAAAACAAATAAATTAGATCAGCTAGATTTGCGGCCAATCCGATTTTGGATTTCAGAAATCAGAAATCAGGACAATCCGTGAAACTATTTTGGATTTTAGTTTCCAGAAAGCAGCAAACAGCATATTCCTGTCGGAAAATCCAGGCTGTAGAAACAGAAAATAAATAATTGAGCAACAACGAATCCTGAAACCAGAAAAGATGAAACAGAAACTAGAAAACAAATAAATTACCTGATTTTGCGGCCAAACCATGGCTTATTTAGAGAAATCGGAAATCAAGAATAACTCGCAATATATTCCTGTAATTAATTTTGAAAAATCAGAAAACGGATATTTTTGCCATCAGAAATCAGAAACCCGAAATCAGAAATTAGGAATCCGAAATCAGAAATCAGAAATCAGAAATCGGAAATCAGAAATAAGAAATCAGGAAACCCGAAATCAGAAATCAGAAATCAGAAACCCGAAATCAGAAATCAGAAATCAGAAACCCGAAATCAGAAATCAGAAATCAGAAATCAGAAATCAGAAACCCGAAACCCGAAACCCGAAATCAGAAATCGGAAATCAGAAATCAGAAACCTGAAACCTGAAACCTGAAACCTGAAATCACAAATCCAAAACCCGTTGTAAGACGTAGGGAGTGGAGTGGGGTGGTGGTGGTGGGAGGGGAGGGGAGGGGAGGGAAGGGGACGGTTCTTGTGATGCGATGGTTTTCCAAGAGAAGAACTTCTTTCTTTGGGTCAGGGGTGGGGGCGGGTTTGTCGGGGACTTGCTAGAAGGTAGAAAGAAAGCCGAAACTCGTTTGATAGGGGGGGGGGGGGGGGGTGGGGTACATCGGAGCACTTTCCTAACAGTCCGTGGGAGATACACGTTAAAAAGGTTAAAACAACCATAAAACGGTTTAACCTTTGTTGCTGGGTAAACTTTACTTTGAAACCCTTCACCTTATTTGTCAATAAGGGCACTGCTGTTCAATTTCTCCATTATCTCAACAGCCGACATGACAACATCAAATTTACCACTGAATTTGAACGGGAAACGGCAGGTCTTTTTCAGGGGTGAGGGGTGAGGGGTGAGGGGATTCGGACGGTTAACAACTTCGGTAAGTTTAGTGACGGGGTTTTCATTAGTTGTAATTATCTGCGATACCCGATAAAAAGACATAAGAATGTCAAGTGTCTAACCTGCCCATACATTACTATAGTAGAACGATGTGTTTAGCGTGCAATGAATCAAAATCATGATGAAATACAAACAACTTTACTGAGTAAGGCTTTACCTAAGGGCCTATATAGCGATACATTTTATGCTAATCATAATCTGTAAAGCTGTAGCTTGTGTTTACTTTATTTGCCTCTGTATATTTAGCTACGTAACTTAAGCTAACTTAAGTTCAAAAATTAAAAATCGATAAGCTAAGTATTTAAACGGCATACAAAAGAATGAAAAGAAATAACGCAACAGCGGTAATACATGTAGTCCAGTTTGACTTAAAATTCTATTATGTCAGTGATAGGGCCGAGTCAAATAAATTTTAAAATGCTGTAAACTAAAGTTTGATTTTATTTCCCTGAATGTCTACAATACCGAATGAAAATGGAATATCACAGTATCATATTAGGTCACAGTTGATGAAATCCAGCATTACAATAAAGGTCAGCCAAGGGTTCTGTCTAACGCACTAACGAAATCAGATATGGTAATTTGATTTTATTATTCGTTTCAGTAATGTGCTCTTGAAAAGGATAATGCAAAATTGAAACCGAAACATTAATATCCCTTTATCCCACCACACAGGTTACATTGGCTCTTAAATGTAATTTATCGCCGAATATGAAATAAATTATTGTTTAAAATACGATATATCACTGATATATCACTAATATGAACTCAATAAACACTTTTTTTCATACGTACAAATGTACATTTATTCCCACGCAATAGCCGGTATAATCTTGTGTGAGCGCACGTGCCAGACACTGTAACTTTACAGTGCAGCACGAGCATACCGGTATGCACTATCGGTTCTTTTTTTTTTTCACTTCCTCCGAGTAAATGGTTTCTGTGTGTATATTTTTTAAGATCAAAAGTGGTTCGCATATTCAAGCCGTTATTAAAACCAGGAACATGGGACATTCCGGAACATTATAAAACTTGGGTGAGCATACCAGTAGTGAAATTAGCAAAGAAATCAATGCACAAAGTATTTAATGGCGAGAAAGGTGGGACGAAAAAACTTTTTGCTGACTGGAAATGTATCTATTACCGTCAATAATGTATATTCGTGGAACATACATACATACATGAACTTTATTTCAACTCGAATTTGAGAGTAGCTATAAAAACTAATGTCTTCGAGTAAAATAATAAATTTAAAATACAATAAAGGTAAATTGAAGTAAATTTCAAGACAGCAAGGGACCCTCAACGATAACGCTGCTAATGTAGGATCTACAAGAGATTTAATTAATACAGTTACTATGTGAAAATTGGACTTTGCGAGACACCAACACGACAAGAAGCGATAAAGCAGCGGCAGGTCTATTTCGGGTATTTCATTACAACTAATGAAAACACCATTACTAAACTTACCGAAGTTGTTAACAGTCCGAATCCTTTATTCTCACCTCTCAACCCCCACCCTTTCACCCCTCACCCCTCACCCCTCAGTGGTAAATTTGATGTTGTCATGTCGGCTGTTGAGATAACGGAGAAATTGAACAGCAGTGCCCTTATTGTCAAATACGGTGAAGCCGTTCCAAGGTAAAGTTTTACCCAGCAACAAAGGTTTTATGGTTGTTTCAACCTTTTTTAACCTGTATTGTAGCTTCCGTAAGCTGGTCTTTTAATATAACAAAAAAAAACCATGCAAAGCACTTAAATAACTGTTTGGTACAATAAACTGAAAAACTCAAACTCGCGCTGTATTCCCAAACGTTCCATGTGCGATACTCAGGGGAATCGTCACGTGACTACAACCGGAAGTAAAAAAAACCGGATGTGACAACGGTAGCCACATGTATCTCCCCTGACAGTTAGGAAAGTGCACCGATGTACCCCACTCCCTAACCCCAACCCCCCCTCCCCCTTATCAAACGAGTTTCGGCTTTCTTTCTACCTTCTAGCAAGTCCCCGACAAACCCGCCCCCACCCCTGACCCAAAGAAAGAAGTTCTTCTCTTGGAAAACCATCGCATCACAAGAACCGTCCCCTCCCCTCCCCTCCCCTCCCCTCCCACCACCACCCCACTCCACTCCCTACGTCTTACAACGGGTTTTGGATTTGTGATTTCAGGTTTCAGGTTTCTGATTTCTGATTTCCGATTTCTGATTTCGGGTTTCGGGTTTCGGGTTTCTGATTTCTGATTTCTGATTTCTGATTTCAGATTTCGGGTTTCTGATTTCTGATTTCTGATTTCGGGTTTCTGATTTCTGATTTCTGATTTCGGGTTTCCTGATTTCTTATTTCTGATTTCCGATTTCTGATTTCTGATTTCTGATTTCGGATTCCTAATTTCTGATTTCGGGTTTCTGATTTCTGATGGCAAAAATATCCGTTTTCTGATTTTTCAAAATTAATTACAGGAATATATTGCAAGTTATTCTTGATTTCCGATTTCTCTAAATAAGCCATGGTTTGGCCGCAAAATCAGGTAATTTATTTGTTTTCTAGTTTCTGTTTCATCTTTTCTGGTTTCAGGATTCGTTGTTGCTCAATTATTTATTTTCTGTTTCTACAGCCTGGATTTTCCGACATGAATATGCTGTTTGCTGCTTTCTGGAAACTAAAATCCAAAATAGTTTCACGGATTGTCCTGATTTCTGATTTCTGAAATCCAAAATCGGATTGGCCGCAAATCTAGCTGATCGATTACCTTGTTTATCAAGTTGGTTATAAACATTCTCGTCCCCAGAGGCCGCGATGCTCTGGAGACGAGAATGGGTTTTAAATAAAGAAAAATGGTAAATTTTAAGCTCAGTATTTGTCCACTGTCATGTCACAATCTGGCACAATGGTGTTTTCAAGGTGTTGCGACTAGACCCGGCAATTTGGTTTGAAGTGATCACGGAGCTGCTGGCTTGGTACCGACAAAATTTCCATAAGGCTGTCCATGAGCCAGAGCCAAAGTTAAGATTTTTTTAGGTACTGTTCGAGTAGAAAGTTATTATCATCATCATCATCATTATTATTATTTTTATTATTACTATTATTGTTACCATGCGTGTTAACTTAGGAGAACTGTGTAACTATGACCCCGTGCTTTGAAACCTTGAAGAAAAAATATTTGGCTTCCGAAGATGCGCTGAAGGAGAGGAATGTTGAAACCCCCTATATGGAGAAGAACATAATAAAATACAAACCGAAAAGTCAGGCGTGAATAGGGAGGGGAAGGCAAGACCCTTTCCCTTCGCGTTTTTTCAATTTCCCTCCGCATGCATACCCCTTCTCCGTTTTGCGCCTGCTACGCAGGCTATAAGAAAATAAACGGTAAATAATTTAATAAAAAGATGCCACATTATTGTTCTGGTAAAATAGAAATTAATTTTACGTAGCACGATACGAAGAGAGAAGAGGAAAAAAAGAACCATCTGAAGTAATGCAAATTAAAAGAATATGCTCGATCGAGAAGCTTTTATTTGTCCAGGAAAAATGCTTTTTTCTAATAGTTAACATAACATAACATAACGTTCTCTTGAATAGCTTCACCAGCTAGCCTGATCTCGTACCCGCGCCCATTTATGGTGCAAATTTCAGTAAGAGTTTACACGACGTATCTATTGGAAGAGTACTGGAACGAGACCCGGCCAGTTACGCCTGACTAAAAATTTTCCTCGTGTGAAATAAATCTTCCTTTCTTTGCATGCTATCGTGGCGGGTGACCCACTTTCTAGCGAGAACATCACGAACATTAGCTCTTATTGGACGAACAAGGCCTCGTTTGGTTTCTAAGCGCTTTTTCACAAGAATACCTTTAATGATGTCTACAGAAAATGGAATCGGTGTGCCGCCCGCCGACGAAAAAGCCACTTTAGGGTGAGGAGTTTTCGAATTTATATTGCATCAGAAATTTTGTTGAAATGAACATGTACACATCTTGTTTTGGTTTCAGACCTGATGGCCAGCCTTTGTCTAAGAAGGCTCAAAAAAAGATGGAGAAGGAAAAGGAGAAAGAGAAGAAGAAAGCAGAAAGAGAGGCAAAGCAGGTTGGGAAAATTCTACAGTATGATTTTAGCGAATTAAATTTTAAGGAAGCGTTTTATTATCAGAATTTGACGCTGAAATAAGTGGCTAACCCGTTAACAGGAATCTAATTTGATTACGTATGACTCCCTTTAGATATATTAAATGAAGGAGAATTGTCTTAGAGGAAACTCACATAATAATAATACCTGTTATTCATTTACTTTCAAACGAGAAGTACTATGAGAACTTAAAACCGCACTTTTCGTATTTAACTACCTTTTTACTCAAAAAATTAATTAACTAACTGCTTTTCACTCGCAAAAACGGTATGTGCATATGTATAACAGATCAGTCCATGATGATTTACTGATTTCTGTAAACACCTAATCACTTGATCAACACGAGCTGTATTATTGCACCATCGTGGATTTCCCAGAAATATAGAGATGCCCTTTGTTGTTGACATTCATCGCGGTGCAATGTTTTTAAAACCAGTGTTGCAGGTGCAAATCCTGCCTATGGCCATGTCATCTGCTGAAGACAAAGTTGGATTAATGTTTCAAAGTTCCATTGTTTCTATAATTATAATATTTTTGGTTATATTAATAAAATCTGATTTCTATCCTGTTCTTTATTCGCAGGCTGCAGAGGCTGATGCCAAAGATGCTGAGGTAGTCTTTGGATCTTTGGGGTCTTTGTTTTTTTAGAAATATTTTGTGATTAGGTTTGACCCATTTCATTTATCAACCCATTTATTCATTATTAAAATTTGTTTTTTTGTTTGCCAAATAGGATTATGCAAAAGATCGCTATGCTGTCCTTCCCATGGCTCAATCACAGGAAAAAACTTGTAAGCATATTTTCTTTAATATAACGACAGAAAAGAAAGAAAGAATTGCCTGCAAGAGGTGGTCATGCACAAAGATTTGACTGCATCCCCTTAGCCTATATAAAGCATTTATCACAAGTGACTTCATTTTTAAAAGTTCTGTTACAAGATGTTCTAAAAAGTTTTTTTTCTGTCTTCGCAGCCAGGGTATGGACCAAAGTGAAAGACCTAACAGTTGATTCTGTTGGTAAAAGAGTCTTAGTTAGGGCACGACTTCATACCACAAGAGGAACAGGTATCTTACATGTGTGATAAAATAAATGAAAGTAATAGTTACATTTTTTTAATATGCAACTTTTAATAATAATGGTTTCCATGAACATGTTTTCTTTTCTTTTTTTAGGCAAGCAGTGCTTTATGATTTTGCGTGATCGCCAGTATACTGTTCAAGGAATCTGTGCTGTCAATGATGTCATCAGTAAAGGAATGGTCAAGTTCGCAGCAGGGTATGTATGTATGTATAAACACTAAGTCTTTCAAGTGCATGATTCATAAAACAGCTTCTCACTAACTGTGCTGATTCTTGGCTGATTTATGGTGTAATCTAATATTTATAACAATTGTTGTATTTCCATACTTGGTGGTCAAGTACATCAAGATAGCAACACATTCCTGTAATGTGATTGCAAATGTTCAACAGAACACTAAAGTTAAGGTCCAGACAAGATAATGAAGATGACAGAACATGGCCAGAGGCCTGATGGCCAGTGCCTGACGACATGTATCTACTGAAAACCACTACCCACTGCATCTAGTTGGTTAGTACTGATTGGTTCTCTGTGTATTTTCATGCAGGATAAATAGAGAGTCAATTGTTGATGTTGAAGGAGAAGTGAAAGCTGCAGCTCAGAAGGTCCAGAGTTGTTCTCAAGAAGACGTGGAGATCTTTGTTGATAAGGTGATTTATGCAGTAGGCATATGTAGTTGATATACATGTACCCTTTTTGCTGACACTTATCTCTTCCTGTGGTCGTTTCTACACCTTTTTTTCTTTGTTTGTATTTGTGTATAATGTATTTTATCCAATATTCATGTTTAAAAAGAATAAATTACTTAAGGACTTTTGGGAAGTTTGGGAGAACGAGAAATGCTGTGGGAACACGAGCCAATAGGCAAGTGTTTCCACAGCTTCTTCGAATTACCCAAACTTAAATCCCTTGTTTATTTTGATCATCAAAATGTAAATTTTCTTTGCTCGTGCCATCATTACGTCAACAACTCGTGCTAGTTCAGTGTAAGTTGCTTTTTCCAGCTTTTAGCACACGCTTTCTTACAGGATGTTTTCTAATTTAAAATATTGAAGATGAGTAAACAGAGACAAATAATCTTAGTTAGTCATGTTTTGTAGAAGTGCATCTGTTGCATAAATAATTCTTAGTGTTGCCATCCTTTTTGTAAGACTTAACCCTAGAAGAGGCATTTGAAACCATTGTATGGCAAAATGAAAAGCTCACAGTTGAATAACTTGGTAGCTTTGAATTCCTCTTTCTGTAAGCAACCATTCGCTAATATCACCACCGGCCAAATTATGTTACTTTGTTTTCACTTGTCGCATTTTTCCAGTCTGTCACCCTACAGTTTATGCGCTGATCAGTAATGTAATCAGGGGTTTTAAATTTTGATAACCTTATGATTTCTTCATTGTGGTTTTTATGGCTAGATCTTCGTTGTGAGTCTGGCCGAGCCAAGGCTGCCTCTCCAGATCGAGGATGCATCACGCCCAGAAACTGATGAGGTTAGTGATTCTGTTGCTCTCTGTTGGCTCTGTGGTCAATGCTGTATTGAGAAGGTGAAGTTAAGTTGGACCTATTTTGAACTCTCGCTGGATATTTCTTGGTCGCATGGAAAGTATGCAAATTCAGTAATGATAAATTTTACTTAGAGTAATTTGTTGAAATCAGAGGTCATGTGGCTGATTTAACAAATTACATTTTAATAAACATTAACTATGATTTCAATTTTTTTAGGATCAAGCTCGCGTAAACCAGGACACAAGGCTGGATAACAGAATAATCGACCTTAGGGTACAGAACCATATGTTGTTCATGATTATCTCATCTGAAAGTTGAAATGCTTGATGTATAATTTTCAGCACCTGGTGTTAAAAGGCAGTGCTTGAATCAAGCACATTTGACATACTGTCAATTAAAAATTTGACAAGGTCCACATACAGTATTGGATGTGAACACTCAGATAATTCAACTGCATAGCTTTAGGCAAAAATAATTATACAGAATTTTGAATGCAACGATATTTCATCAGAAGGTAGATGCATCACTTCAAGCACCTTTTGTCACAGTTGGTGCTAACTTTTATTAAGGTCTAGACAAAAATTTGTATATTTAGTGGAGAAGGGCTCTGTGAGAGTGATTTGCCAAAGAATGCTGCACAAAGACAATAGTCAGGATTTAAACCCCAGGCAGAGCTGTTCAAAAGCCAGTTAACACTAACAGTGGTTCAATTTTACTGTTCGTACAATTTGGTGTTTTCCTTTCTTCTGGTGTATGGTAATATATGATAATTGTAGTAATTGTCCGCGATTAAAAAGTAGTGTAACGTAAGCGGTTTAAATAATACTTTTGTTTATTCAAGCATTGTAATTAGAGCAAGTTGTAATTAGTGTAAGTAGCTGTATTGTCGTAGTTTTATATGTACCGGTAGTTTTTGTAATCAATAAATGTAAGTATGCGTGCTGTAAAAAATAGATAATTAAAAAATATATATAATATATATGATGAATATAAAACAAAGGGAAATACCAGATTGCCGTCCCATCACTTTTCGAATGGCAAAGAGCCCAGGCAAGTCGCCAGCCCACTCAGTTGTAAAAAATAACTAAGGAAAACTGAGACAAGTCACACAAGCAACTGGCCCAGGCAAGAAAACTTTGAGAGCTGCTTGTCCGAAGGGCAAGCTGGAATTCAAGTGTTTTTTGTGCCCTGTAAAATTGAACCACAATTTATACACTAATCTTTATGTTATCTGTTTAGTCTTGTCTTATTAGTAAAAAATATTCTATTTGACAGACTGTTCCTAACCAAGCCATTTTCAGCGTTCAGGCAGGTGTCTGCCATTTATTCCGAGAGTTCCTCACATCTCAGGGATTCCATGAAGTTCATACTCCTAAGATCATTTCAGGTTGGATAGCTTTTCATATATTTTTAATGCAGAAAAAAAGCCTTTTTTAACAAGAAGATTAACGAAATAAAAGTTACTTGACGTTTCGACGACTTCATGCCGTCATTATCGAAAGTGAAATGTGAAAAAATTAACATGATATATATACAAAATAGAGGCGTGAAAAAGAAATACATAATTGCATAAAGCATGATAAGCGCGTATTAAACAAAAAGTTTCGCGCGAATGGAGTCCGCTTGAGTGTTCAGTTTCGGTCTTTTCTTTCGAATGAATAGCATTTCGAAAATTAAGCACTCAAGCTTACTTCGGTATTTCTTGAGAATAGTGAAGTTGTCACGGAGGTTGGAGGGTTTAGCACTGTGTTCGTCCTTTAGGTGTTTTCCAATTACAGAACGTTTGTGTTCCTCGACACGTTGATGTAGATGGCGGCGTGTGTATCCAATATAATTTGTATTGCACAAATCACATTTATATTCATAAACCATGCTTTGTTGGTTGACTATGGGAGGTTTCAATTCCGTTTCTCTCAGGTCATCAGCGATCTTCTTGCTCGTAAAGATTGGCTGCAACTCATGATTGATTTTTCTTCCAAGGTCGCGAAGTTGTTTGCGAACCACATCGGCAGATTTCTGATCTTTATAAGGTATAATGATCCTAATGGGGTTGTCAGATGGTGTGTGAATTAGGTCAGGTGGGTGATGGCACGAGTTGATCGCCGAATCGATAAGTTTCTCCGGATATTTTAATTTCAAAAATATTCCCTTTAAGTTCTTACATTCTTCTGCAAGGAACTCTCGTGTAGACGACACGGTCTAGCATAGTTCTAAGAAGCGACCGTTTGTACCTGCCGTCGACATGGCTCTGGAAGTGCAGGAGAAGTCCTTTATTCGTCGTCTTTCTGTAGACACAGGTTTCTAGACGGTGGTCTTCTTTGATGATCTCCATACCAATGAATGGTAAACGGTTGTTGGTAGCTGCCTCCATGGTAAATTGAATAGAGGGATGGGCTTCATTTAGAGTAGTAAGTAGGTCAGTGGCGTCGGAGTGGTCACGTACTAAAGCTAGCATGTCGTCAACGTATCTCTTGTAAAAACTCGGAAGCTTGTTCTCACGTTCGAGTTTCTCTTCCACTGAGCACATAAAGACGTTTGCCATGAGCGGACCTAATGGTGACCCCATCGCGACACCGTCGATCTGTTCGTACAGTTTTCCATTAAACTGAAAAAGCTGGTTTTTTTGTAGCGACGTTCAACAGCTCGATTAAGTCGTCTTTGGTGATGTCCAAGTTGTGAGTGTTGTTAAACCAATTGCCATCAAAAGCTTTATCTGCCAAAAGATGGATGGTCTCATCATGGGTCTCATCGCAAGACGTTCTTTATGTGTCTTGGGGAGGCCGTACAAGTGGGCTAGTCGAGATCCCTTCTGGTAAACGGAGTCAGCTATTTCTTGTGGAAGGATTCTGCGAACTACTGATTCGAGATGCTTCTCTTTCACGAAAAGCGGATGGTAATATTTAGGTGGCCTTCCTCTCGTGTTTGGTCTCTGCTGCTCAACGGTCTTGAACTTTGTTCGATCATTGATAGATGCCTCACTCAACAATCGGATGTAATCAGACTTATCCATGATAACGACGCCCGAACCCTTGTCCGGTTTGGTGATTACTATGTCGTCACGTTTCTTCAATTGCTGGATTGATTTTACAAGAGTTTTCGGTGGTTTAGGGCCTTTTCTTTCTATGTAGTTCAAAGCTATTGAACGAAGGGTCGCTGCAGCTAGTTCTTTCTTGTCATCAGCGAGCATTGGTTCAAGCTTCCAGTACGCTTTCTCAAACGACGCTTGAATATCGATGGCAGAAAAAAAGCCCTTTGATGAAAATGAAGCATTCTTTATTAATGATTACAATAAAGTAATATGGTCATTAGTGTAATAACATGGTTTTATTAACTTGAGCATCTGTTGGAACTTTGCTGAGTGGGGATAACTTAGCTATTGAGAAGAGAAAAAGACAAATTCAGTATAAAATATTCAGTTATTTACATAATTTACGATTTTGTAGGCAAATATCCGGCTGGGTACATAATATTTGTGTTGATTTCCTTTTTCTTTTTCATCAGCTGCCAGTGAAGGAGGGGCAAATGTTTTTGAAGTTACTTACTTTAAGGGTAAGCCATCAACTTAAAAAAATATGTTCTGAGATTAAAGCTGAATGTCAAGGTGTGCTCAGCTTGTCATAGCCTTGGAAAGCATTCTCTAGCATAGTGTGGCAATCTCCACATTCCTGCATAATCTTTTGTCTAATTCTTTTTCTCTGATAATGTGTAGGAAAAGCATACCTTGCACAGTCGCCTCAGCTCTACAAGCAAATGGTACTTTGTGCCGACTTTGACAGAGTCTTCACCATTGGCTCAGGTAAAAAAAATTGCAAAACTCTAAAAAGCATAATTATATAGTTTTTACGACTGAATTTTCAATGAAGGAGTATACTGGGTAGCCCGACTGCACTCACACGGTTGGTTGGTTGGTTGGTCCATCAGCTGTAAACATTTTGATAAGAGAAGTAAGAGTGTAGCAAGGCGGCCGTAATAAGGCTATTTTTAAGGTTTAACAAGGAAGAGAAAAGCAAAGAAACAAAATGCGGCTGAAAATTATGTGTGGAAGGTACTTGACCGCCGAAAAAGTGGAAATTAAGAGCCGCAAAAGCGATGCAACATGCGATATTTCCATGCGTTACAGCTGCTTGTAACGCATACATAGAAGATTCCTCGCATAACATAATTTCCTATTGCAAAGATAAGGCCGGAATTTTCAACTACGATAAACAAGTTTATCTACCACATAATCTGGTTTCGAACTGATAATCTCTGACTTCGTAGAACGTCATCTACCGCGTTGTGCTAATCTGACAACATTTTTAAAAAGTTCGGGTAAAAATATTTATATAAACCCAATAGACAACGTGGGGGTCCATTGTCTGCAACGACCACCGTAGGCTCACACAAATTGTCACAGCGACCGAATATCGATGTGTCTACTTGCGGCAAGCTAGCTAGTGAAAGTGGTAATTTACTGGCCAAATATCTCGTTTACTGCAGTGGAAGTGGCTCAATTTGCTCACCAAACGACTTGTTTTGCTGGTTATACTTTCCATCCATATTGTGAATGTGTGTAGACGCTCGGCAGTGGTTTCCTTAGAAATTGGAGCTCACAGGATCGGGGGCCAGACCCGCATATTTGTTTGTGTTGATCTTCTGCTTCGCAAGTTACATTTTACACAACACAGGTGCGCTCTGCCCATACATACTCAAAAAATGAAAATAACATGCATATATTGGTAAAAAAAATTCAGTCGTGGCTCACAGAGCCTTTGATTGTTATTCTTCCCAGATTGTCTTGATTGCTGATTTGTTAATCCGCATGTTTCTTATTACAGTTTTCCGTGCCGAGGACAGTAACACACATAGGCACTTAACAGAATTTATTGGCCTTGATATTGAGATGACTTTCAATGAACACTACCACGAGGTCAGTGAGAATGCAATTCCTTCTTGTGTGTATACAACTGCTGTAAAATTAGCCATCATTATAGAATCATCAGTCACCAAAACCTTTTTGTTGTTAACATATGCAAGACCAGGGATGTAATCACTGGTCTCCTTATGTTATCATTAGTGTTTTCCGTGAGCCCCAGCAACCAGCAAAAGTCATCATCTTGTAGTCTTTGGTGTGCTGGCTACTCTTGAGATTAATGATATTTTTTCAAGATAAAAAATGTGAAATGAAACAATCTATGACTTAAAGTTGTATAGTAGGTTTTCTTTGCCTTTAATTACATCCCCAAGCTGAAAACAATGTAAATTTGGCTGAAAATGTGAAGAAATGAAGCAAGAACAGTGTAAATGCCGTGAACAAGCTTGCAAACGCTAACTACTCTTGGCTTATTAATGGTCAACAGTTTAGACTTCATGTAAGATTACATGATGTGTATATCGCTTCATTGCTCAGTGCCGCCTACTACAATTCAAAACATTCTCCTTCTACTTCAAGTTTTCAGGAGAACCCTGTATCATATTTTTTTTAAAATTTCCTTGTCCCAGGTGATTGACATGATTGGTCGTACATTTGTTCACATCTTCAAAGGATTGCGTGACAGGTAAAAATGAAGTTATCATGATGAAGGTCATACATGTCATGTTATCGTGCGGGGGGGGAGGGGGCCAGACAATGTTACTGGGAAGGGCGGTGGATTGAGTGGCTAGCCAACACCTAAATCCCATTTCTCCTTCTCTCCCCCCTCCCCCTTAAAAAATCCTGGATCTTCTCCTGGTTGTGTTTTGTTGCATACATGAAAAGTTTCTGTCGACTTAACAACAGCCAGTTGTTTCCCCATTTATGCTCCAGCACTAAATAATGCTGGAAATGAAACCTAGAATAGACTTATCTTTAATTCATTTTATCTTACATTTGGTTTTTCTGAAAACTGTACATTTGCCCTGACAGATATGCTGAAGATATCGCAAAAGTCCAAAAGCAGTACCCCAGTGAACCATTCAAGTTCTTGGAGCCAAGGTTTGCCATGAAACATTTCTACTGAATTATTTTTGCAGTCCACGAGTCAGGGAAATCAAAATAGTTATTAAATTGCTTGTTGGCTATAACGGAAATAAGTCGATGACTGCTGTCTGTCTAATGACAAATGAAGAACAATTTAGAATGTAATCGAGCAAGGAAAATCAAAATCAAAATGTTATGACTACAGAAATATCAAGATTTAATGTCAGTCTCCATTTTATCCTGTTTTTCTTTCAGTTCTAGTGACACAAAACACAGTCAATAACCCTTTTTTAAGTGCATGTCCCAATGTATAGTCAGAGGCTTGACCTCTAAATTTAGTTTATAACGTAAATTTTCTTCTTTTTATTCTCCTCCACTTAGCTTGGTACTGCAGTATCGTGAAGGAGTTGATATGTTGAGGGAGGCTGGTATTGACATGAATTACGATGAAGATCTCAGGTAGAAGAACAATGAATTTCAGCTCTTTGTAAACAACAAAAATATACCGACACCTGGTGCTATGATCCAGTGTGGCTTTAATTATAACCTGCTTCTGTTGCTGCTCTTTTTCCTGTCATACACTAAGCTTGTGGCGATTTTTCTGATATTTTTTGTTCTTAGCACCCCAAATGAGAAGTTGCTGGGAAAACTTGTCAAGCAAAAATACGACACTGACTTTTTCATTCTGGACAAGTATCCACTTTGTGTGAGACCATTCTACACCATGCCTGACCCACATAATCCAGTGAGTAATCAAATTATCTCTGCTTCTCTTGTCATTTGGTGACTGGGAAGATTTCTGCTCGAATTTATTGGGATGCTAGTCCAGCACAAGTTTACGGTCCCTATTTTCCCAACAGTTTACTAGCTCTCTGCACGCATTGCGGACCAATGTTTAACGGTTCTTGCCTGGTGGTGGACAGACGCAATGAGTGACAGGGGCAAGGGGGGAAAAACAGGGGATGGGGTCAGGGAGATTCAAGGGAGAACAACATGGTGGACTAGTACACAGGGTGTGTAACCTGGGTGAAGCCCCTGGCACCAATAGCATACTCTATGGCCAAAGTTTATTTACCATTTAATATAATGCTGATAATTTTAATATATGGTAATTAGGAGTGGAGCAATTCTTATGACATGTTTATGCGAGGAGAAGAAGTGCTCAGTGGAGCTCAGCGAGTACATGACCCTGACCTGCTTACTGAGAGGGCCAAGCTCCACGAAATAGGTAAGCATTTTTTTAATTTAATTGTTGCTGTGTAGCAGTTTGGATTGTAGTCATCAAGGAGACGTTTTGGGATAACCCCCGTCAGCAGTCGCAAGCAAAGCTGTTTATGTAATTCTTCTACTGGACCCGAGTGAGTTGGCATTAGGGCTGTCACTAAGAGCCGGGGGATTCCCCCGGCTACTACGCGTTTGAGCCCCGGCTACTTTGAAACAAAACCACTGAAAAGTGAACAATACACCATATTGTCCCCCAGCCACTTTCTACTTTCCCAACCTACTTGAAAAATTTACAGTGACAACCTTGTCAGAGTCAAACCTCAAGTTAATAAATGTGGCACAGAAAAAATACCTAGTAGGTTGTGAAAGTCAAATGAATTTGTTGTTGTTGTTGTTTTAAGAAGTACTTTCAACTGTGTGATCATTTAAAATCTTTATTATTTACATTCCCTTTCATTGTTTAGAACTAGAGAAGATCAAGGCGTACATTGATTCATTTCGCTTCGGTGCACCTCCCCATGGGGGCGGAGGAATAGGTAAGCGGCTGGAATAACCAAGTTCTCTTTTTATCCCGCGCTCATTTGGTAATTGGGCTGAAAACTATCTTTTGCTCGCTTTGATTGATCCAGTTCGCGCAATGCGATCGAAGCGAACTGAACTACATGATTGGACCAACGGGCTTGCCTTCAAATGATATTACACTTTCTATGATTGCTCCATTGTTATGCTAATGACCTTATTGCTTCATTCCTTCTTTTCTGGTTAAATTCTCTCTGTAATAACACACTTTGTACTTGACTTTATCGAGAGTGCATTTTGCGTCGTACAAATATTTAGCGTATATTTTGTTTTGCTTTTTTCCTAACTTTGATCCCGTCTCTCCCCTCCCAGGTCTTGAGCGAGTTGTCATGCTGTACCTGGATCTTCATAATGTCAGAAAGAGTTCCATGTTCCCACGTGACCCTAAACGTGTCACTCCATGAGTGACGACAGCACTCCAAATAAGGAGACAGCCAATGAAATTTCCACGAAGAATCTTCGACTGTGAAATCAATGCAATTTTCGTAAATGCTGTAGAATCTAATCGAAATCTAAGTCTTTTTCTGGAAGGCTTAGTTAGGTGTTTGTATTGGTATCTCAAACTGTCTAAACTGTTCAGTAAAATATACCACTGAAAATAAATACATATTCGTTTTACTGCTTTTGTTGTCGATATAAACTATACTACTATACCCGGGGAGACTTCGTTTTCGTAGCATTTTTTGTTGTTGCAAATCTTGAGGCCCTATTAGGGGTTTTAGGGATAAGGGATATTTGGGTAAAAAGTTGTAGGGAAACGGCATATTTGGGGGAAAAATTAACGGGATATGGGGTATTTAAACAAAAGATTTGGGGGTATCGAACATAAAAGTTAAGGAGATGCAAACTACCAGAATTAACTGGATACGGGATACCCAGACCTCCCTAATAGGGCCTCAATCTTCGATTTTTTTAGCAGATCTTCGTTTTGTGGATTGAAGTAATGACAGTATAGTCAGTGTAAGTCACAGCCTACTAACAAATAATTTTTGTCAAAACTTGTGAGATGACAAACATTTTTTTTAGTTTTGACGCGTTTTGTATTATTCTATCTGGCCATTTGCTTTAATATTGAGATCTTCCTTTTTTCAGCGGTAATCGTCGCGTCTTCGATTTCCTCGAAAATATCCTTAGCTAGAGAGGCTCTATACTATGTAACCCGCGGTTTTTGGCAGACACTCGGATGCCAAATAATACGCTCGGATTTTCCACAAAACGGCAACTTTGAGCCATGTTGCTCGTAGTTTTCTCCAGTTGTAACCATCCATATACCTTTTAGGTTTATTTGGAAATATGTGCTTTTTTTAACTCTTTAGTAATATCCTGCCTTCTAGTTATCCAATCTCCATAAACCCAAACACGACGATCTGTTTATTTTTTCAAGTTTTTTTTTGTTCAAGAGCAAAAGTTCAACAGGAAAGCTGTTTGACCCGACTACCGTCGTAATTTTGGCGACATGACATGTACGTAATTTTTGAAACATTTAGGTATTGCTTGTCGTGGGAACAAATGTTTCAAATGTTTCTATTAAACATATTGCGCGCAACTTTGCGTTCAATGCTGTAGTGTGTGCGCTTCTTTCATATTTTGCGAGGAAGGGCTTTCTCTTTGAATTTTGAATATCCGGGTGGGGCTTTTTTGCCGGAACCACGAGAACCACGAGAAGTAGATTTCCTTTTCATCGTAAGGGGATTTTTGCGGTTTATAGTTTCGGAAAATGAGGTCTTTGACCTACAATCCGATCCGAGTAGCATGACTCAAATCAAAACAAGCTCAGGAAACAATAAGCTCTGTCAGATCAGCTTATCGCCATGATATCAATCGGCGCTTTAAACGTTCTCCTATCTGTTCGTAAATTACGTATGTGGACAATCTCATTCTGTTCCCTATAAACTGTCGTTTCATCGCATCCAACTAGCTCCACGCGACACTCCTTGTGGCTACGCGCAATGATAAAGGATCTGCATTCGCGGTATTTTGAAGAAACGTATTAGCATGCTACGGAGGTAATTTATAATAGCTTTAGGTTATAGGATATCTTAGATTCCATCTTGACCCCCTTTCCGGAATCTTGGGTCATTTTCTTGTTGGGTTTTCAAGCTCACGATACATTGAGCTTCAGATCAAATGCCACCATGAACTGGGAGGGTGGTGTGCAGAATGGTATGAGATAAAAACTCTGTTGAAAAATCAGCAAACATCCTGTTTTTGTTTCGAGGACTGCTGAAATTAACCCAGACAATAACCCTCCAACCTAAAGAAAATAGTCAAAAAGTCATAAACACTTATAATTTTGCGTTGAGAATTATGGTAGCTTTCACCCTCCCCACCCATACAAAGTTTATTTAAATGGCACCGTGTCAGACAATGTTATCTTTTTTTCTCGGATCGCAGCTGCAGGGACTCTCTTTAGCATGAAGAATGTTGTTTTCGAGGTCCGCGCTATTTACACACACAACAAGCAGTGAGTTACGCCTGCTAGAAGTTCTTGAGGTTATCATTTAACTTTGCCTACGGACGAGCGAACTCGAGTTCTTTTGATGCTGCCGCAATGGCCAGAGATTTGGGGAATGTGCGAGGGCATTTGGCTGTTTTTCTCTTCCTTTTAGCGTTCGTCGTAAGAGGAGATGGAAAGGAAGGTATGTCAGAGAGGTTATATGCATTTTTGGTCAATTTATACTTGAATACAAGTCTTGAATGTTAGGTTGGCGGCTGTCGGTAGAATGATTAGCAGTAGTTTACAGCGTTCAGAAGTGCTGTCATATGCTGTTGTCATTTACATTACAGCTACAATTAACAACTCTTTCGGTGTAGGCGAATTGCTTATTCTGTGAGCGAAATTAGTAAGCTCCCTTCAAAGGTCTTTCAGGAGACCAAGTTACCCGCTTTGGGCATATCAGGAGTTCCTTAAGCGAAGGAACGTTGTTCGTAGACTTTGGGAGGGGGTGGGGGGTGCTAGGGCTACGAGCTACTACTCTACCACCCCCCCCCCCCCCCCCCCCCCACCACCACCACCTTCTCTAGACTAAATAGTGATAGTAGAGTAATTGAAAAGGCACCTTCCATTTGCGTTTTACGACAATGTTTATACACTGATAAGAGAGGATGTGTTAAGGTAATGCCTCGCGGTTCCATTAGTGACGATGTATAAAATGCAATTGGCGTTCTCTTATCGATAAACGCACTTGCCCTGATTATGTAAATCATTGGATTTTGAAAGATAACAAATAAATTGCATTTTCAGACTTGTAAACAGCATTTAGGACATCGTTTGATTTAGCCGCGTAAAAATCACTCAGAAAAATAATGACGCCATTGTCAAGTTCTGTAGCTTTAGAATAGCTACTCCACAAACTCTAAACAGCGGTGAACGGCTTGCTTCAAGTCCTTACAAGTTTCAATATTCCTGAATACCGTGCCTAGGATTATGCGAGCACGTACGTTATAAACAAGCGGTTTCAATTAGAAGCGATACAGTACTTTTCACTTTTAGTCAAATGCCTCTTCCGCGTGAAGTGTGCTCTTTGTTTGAAGGTGGGTAACGCTACAGTGGATACCAAAGTTTGTTTTGCCACTACTTATCCACTCTTATTTATCCGGTGGATAGCGTTATCCATCGTTTGAACAACCAGAGGTTTGAAATGAAGAAGGGAATTTATAGGGTATGGAAAATCACATATTTTGGTCTGAAATGGGGTGACATTCATGAACCGGGCTTGAACTGCACCCCATCAAAATTCTAAAGAATGCCCCTCTGGGACAATTTCAAATGAAAATCGGCGTTTTTTAAAAAACAGTTTATTACAATAGCAATATTGATACAACCCCAGAGAGCGTGTAACTTTTTTTTCTTTCATCACCAGAAGCCGTTTTGGGGCCAGATCGTTGGAAAGAGGAATCCTGTAAGATGGTGGTGAAAAAATGTACTTCCATGTACACAAGAATCTTGAACGGGAACGCAACTTCAGATGAACACGTGTGTTTCATGTTACAGGCTTACAAGCTTTGTCTGATGAGGAACGTTACTTCATGTGCATTGAATAAAAAATACGACACATTAACGACTGTAGTCTCCAGGCTGTTACATGGTTTGTGCTCGGAGAATAAGGACAGTCCTGATCATGAAGGAACTTCAGCAACGGGAAATCTTTGACATGCTGTGTACAAAAAATTGATATTCACAACGAAATGATAATGAACTGTCTACTTTACGAGTGTCGTGTACACTAGCGGAAATCAATGTCCATTCTAATCTGTGGAACTCTTGGATTTGCAATATAAAATGAACTAGTCACCTAGGACAGAAGGGGGACCACATTGGTTCGCAACTTGCCAACAAGAAACATCAACGTAGACTCAAGCGCTTGATCTAGAGAAACAATCGAAGTCTTTATAGATGATATTTATACGTCGTAATTTCCACATTTATAGCACTTATTTATTCTTAAATTATTTTAGCCTTCAGTCTGTAATTAGCAAATAGACCTCAAGGCGAGGGTGCTGTGTCAGATGTACAGCGACACTCGAGCCGCGCCTGTGCTGTGTTCAAAATAGAGTTGTACTCCCTAATTAATATCAAAATGGGGCGTATATTTTATAAATCAAAAAAGTAAAAAAATGTATCTCTTGGTCTGTTGTTTTTCTAAAAAGGTCGACGTTTATCCCTCAAAGGATGTTTTAAAAAGGTTTTAATTATAAACTTAGTTTAAAATTATTTTGGTAAGCTAGCGTCAGATCGCTCACTAAAACAATATTAAAAAGGTGTATTCCGGATTTTTTAGATGCAGCGAATTTTCGTTCTCTGACTTGCCGTTACGTGTTTCCAGCATATAAGTTATAGATGTCATAAAGTCTTCAGCAATGGCCACAGGAGTGGAGTTACTGCAGTCTGTAGGTCAGTGTAAACCCTTTCCCAGGCCCGTAAAAAAGAAAAAAAATATGCAATAAACACACAAACTTGAGGAAGTGCTTTTATTCTGTAGTGTAGGAATTCTTGGTTTCCAAAAATTGCTCACCACGGTAAATGGTGGAAAACCTAGCACAACACTTCTTCTCAAACATTATGCTATTTGCACTCTTGACTACAATTGCGAGAAATTTTCAAAGTTCCTTGTGTATAAATCCTATAATGACTTAAAACAAGTGGCAATTAAATAAAAAGGTTACAGTTTACATCTAAGCAGAGGAAAAAAAGAAAAATTAAAGAATTTGAACAGGTGTAGTCAAATGTGAGCTGTGAAAGCCACAAGGGAAAATGCTGTTTAAGTGCAAATGGCATCTAGTAAATCAAGCTTAACTTGACCTACTTTACCCATCATCATAGTGACATGAAAAACAGCATACTGAATAGTTTTCACTAAGGAAACTTTTCGACACAAGCTAGGGGTGAACAGTGATTGCACTTGAGTTATTTCTAAGAAAATACTCTTTACACTAAGATATAATGGACGCAAGATAGTCTTTCACTTCTGCTGGGGTGAGGCGACGGAAGCCTTGTTCATTGCATACTCCCAGTTCGATGTTATCTTCTGTCATTTGGCCTTCAAAACTCTCCTGCAGACAAACAAGTAGAAGAAATAAATGAAATTATTATATGCCAAGGCAGTCTTGAGTTAAATCTGAGTGTTGTGATTGGTTCTTTCTTGGTCAGGATTTTGTCATACAGAAACGGTCATAAGCCATGTATTTTTTTTGTTTTCAGAAGCCAGAAAATTCAAAATTTGCACATAAAACGAGCACCATATAATGAACTACTTACTAAGCTAGCTTGGTTGAGCCGTACTGGGGATGTCGGGCCAATATTCCCCAGTATGGTCCTCGCGCTCGGATAGTAAGAGGTTAGATCTTCCATTCTTCTTCAATGTCAGAAGTCTCAACGTTGCAGCCAAATGCTCAGTTCCCTTAAGACTACACGCAGTCCCTCTGCTTTCTTAGTTCATCAAGATTTCATGCGGCCTTTTTTCAGAAGCACTTTATTTAACTTTATGCTCAATGAACTAAGAAAAAAGAGGCACTGCTCATAATCTAAATTCCCTCTGAGGTAAACAGTGTTTTTTTTTCTTCATGACTCACCTTAAGAGTTAAGATTGCAGTGTGGATAGCATCTTCTAGCTCAAGATTCTCATTGTACCTACAGTCATGAAGAATTACACATCACCAAATCAGTGAAACATCTTTCTGCTGTTTGTTTGCAGAACAAACCAATTTTAAATCAAAAGGTGTGTTCTAATTCAAGAGAGTGTCATGTGTGTATTTGGAGGGGGGAAGGGGAGGGAGGGAGCGGGGTGGACAGGGGGGTTTCTCATACCTTTTCCTCCCAGTTCCCCCCCCCACCTTTGCTTAGTGGTTCCCTCTCATTGTGCCATTCCTATTCCAATATATTATGTAATGTTGCCAAATTTTCCTCAATTTTTCCAGTTCCAGCCGGCACCTTGGGAATCCCACTTCCCACCCTCTCTCCTATTGCCTCCAGCAGCTCTCCCACACCCTTTTCACCTCGGCTCGTGTCTTGTTCCCTAAGAGTGATAAATAAAGTCTGGTGCGCTGAAGTTTTGCTACTTCCCAGGCTGTGTTGGATTGTAGTCCATTACAGGTTGCTCTTTGTCATTTTATCTGGTTGCCCTGACAATTTCTTAGTTCAAGCCCTGGCTGGGGTCATCTGTGTTGTGTTCTTCAGCAAGATGCCTCTCTCCACCCAGGTACATAATTGGGTAGCAGCATATTGCCTGCCAGGGGTAACCCTATGATGGACTAGCATCCCATCCAGAGGGGAGTAGAAATACTCCTAGTCTCTTCATGTTATTGAAATTGGGATAAGCTCCAGTCTGATGGGACACTAGGCTCGAATGCTGACTTAACCTTAACCCCAACAAGTTGCTGATATATATTTCTGGATTGTGAGAGGCACTGAAAGAGTCCAGAACACAACAGATTGACCTCATTGAAGAAATAAATTATATTGTTATGTTTGATGTCTGTTCAGAGGAAGTATAATAATTACAAATTACCTCTTTTCTAGAAATGTCTTCCCATTAACATAGTTTTTACCCATGGCTGTGGCCTTCCATGCAAAATATGAACCCTGAAACAAAAACAGATTTCTTGCTGCTTATCGGCTGGATCTGTCTAAAATGCTACTAGAAAGTAAAAATATACAATAATTATTTATTTTGACTTCTTATAATCATTTGTTGCATACCTTATTATAGGAAATTAACGCTTCATGAAATTAACGCGAATTTGGAAAATTCGCGTTAATTTAAGTCGCGTTAATTTTTGTAAGCGTTAATTTCCGCGCCCTTAATTTAGTGGAGCGTTTATTTCTTCGCCCTTAATTAAGTGAAGCTTTAATTTGGATTTTTTTTAGCATTGTTATATCAGGGTGGAGATCCACCGGTATCCTTGGCGGTGAAGACTCAAGAGAACGCTCAAAGTAGCGAGATTCGTTTGGAATTTTGATTTTGTTAACTTGTTAACAATGTGTTACAATAAATTTGTTCCTTTTGTCTGTACAAGTTCTGTTTCTTTGCGTGATCGCGTTAATTTTCTTCATCTTGAAATTTAAGCACCTCTTTCGCGTTAATTTCCCGCGTTAATTTTATTGGAAAGTTATTTTTTGCTCGCTTCGCGTTAATTTAAGTCGCGTTAATTTCCAATACCTTAATTAACACGAGCGTTAATTTCCTATAATAAGGTAATTGCATACAAACATCAAATTAAATTTCATAACCTCCAATACTTAGACATGTCCCGTAAGCAGATACACACAGCTGATAGTGGTCCTTAGAGTTAGAGTGTGTCCTTATGGAACCTGGCTTGTAGTATGAATTTTAGCCACACTGTGAATGCTAACTTCTGAGCAAGGGACTTACCGATGGATCACACTGGAACAGGTATGGCCGGTCATCGTCCCAGCCAGCTACAAGAAGAGACACACCAAATGGCCGCACACCTCTAAAAGATCAAAACAACACATGGTTATCACATTGAACCTTTGCTGACTCTTCACTACTATCCACATTGTCAGTTGATTTGTGAAATACAAGAAGCAAAGTATTATCATAATGTGTTTAATCTGTGTTTACCCTGATTGAGTATATTCTTGTACAACTGAAGCAAGTTTTTGAACCAACTGTGCTGTTGGGATTTCTTCCTGGTACATAAGATAGTACTGCTGTGCTATCTTCCTTGCATGTCGTACTAAAACTCTGCAGATAACAAATCATAGAAGTTAATAATGCAATTTAAAATTTTGTAAAGGGTAGTCCATTGCAGGGCACCTCAAATATTTTGCTGGCCTGCCAAACAAGTACTCATGTATGGCTGTAAACTTCTTGGTGAAGAGAGGCGCTACAAATGGAAAGCGTTGCTAGGAACACAACACAGACTTTTGATTCTGAAGTTAAGTGTACTAAAACCAGTTTACTTGGACAATTTGATAAATATGACATATTATCTCATACAAACCTGTAGTCTGGGCCCATTCCACTGTAAACCATACCAACACTTTTCGTCACCATTTCTACCTAAAAGCACATGATAAAGGAACCCAATAATAAATAAACAATTCACAGAAGTTGGGTCTTATGCCATAAAGAACAAGAGAATTGAATTCAAATGATTAAAACAAACAAGGGCAACATTATGGGAGGGCCATGTCAATTGGTCAGCCCCCCCCCCCCCCCCCCCCCCCCCCAGCTGCCTTCACCTGTGATCTGTTTTGTATTTTTACATTTTCCTGGTAGGTTTTTACACCTGTGGCTTCCAGTTTATTAATTTCCTACATCTGCACTGTTTACAAGCTCAAAGTTTACATGCTATCTATCAAACAAAAGGCCTTGTGTATCACATGGCATGATGATGACGATGATGATGATCAAACAAACCTTGTTGATTGTACTATCATCATAAAGGACTGACTTCTGTTTCTTTTCAGCAGCAAGAACAACTCCATTGGATGCTTGAAAAAAATAAAAACAAATTAAATTGTTATAGCAAGTCAACAGCAACAAGAAATAATTTCTAGAATTGTTACAAATATTACCATAGTTGATCACGAAATTAAGATTAAAGGGAGACTTAACTGTATTAACTTGATTGAATGCCACAGCGCTCTTTAAATTTTTCAATTCATTATTGGTGTTTTGATTGCAGTGCTTACTTGGCGGTGGCACTTATTTGAGGGTGGTACCCTTAAAGAAATCATAACCGGATGCATTTTTTTTTGTTTTCAAGTAGATGGGCCTACAACAAGGGGGAGGGGGGGGGGGGGGGTCTTATAAGCAGGGGGGCTTATAACAGGAATTTTACAGTATAACACTCCATAGAATGTGTAATGCCATAAAGCCCATTTCTTTGTATCAAACTTACCTTTTATTCCAACTGAGGGCCCTCCTGCAGCAACTGCTGCCAGAGCATATTCAATCTGGACTAGCTTTCCTGAAGGGCTAATAGAAAATCAAGAAAAAAAGCATCAGAAACGACACTGTTGAGATGCAACTAAAATACATTGTTTCACTGCACAAATCACCTGATCCCTCAGGGGTAGATCCCCAGGGGTAGACCCTTAGGTTGACCAGAGAGATATTCTACCAAATACAGGGGGAGATTTGATTACCTTTTTCCCACTGTGTTGGATAAATGCAATCTTGTGAGCCACAGTCACAGAAAAATGTCACAAATTGGGGAAGGTTAGCGGAAAGGTAAACTCATAAGAATTCCCACCCCTCCAGGGTGCATGAAATTCCGCGTAAATCCCATGCCGAAGATACGTGCCTGACAAGCGGCCAAAATCCCACGCCGATTCGCCGAGGAATGCTCGTAGCATGCCAACGGCCAACCTTGCTTAAACCTTTCTTGCTGCCGCTTAGCTGCGAAAGAGAGGCCGTAACTTCTGGTATCGACTTTGCCTCACGTAGTATATGACAGCACCAGCAGGGATGAATGTGCAGGCCAGGGTTACGCCAAATATTTTGTTCATCTCCTGCCGCTGTATGCCAAAAACTCTGATTCCACGCCGGTACGCTGCAAAATTTTAAAACCCACGCCGAAGATCTTTGGCATAACCTACACTTAATGGACCCTGGCCCACCCCTGCAGGAAGTTAGCAAACAATCCATTCCCTGGTCATCATGGCTTAAGAGTCTTCCCAGAGGGGAACCTAGAGTGAGTGTTATTCAAGCCCACTATTAAACTGTTCAAAGATAAAGGAGCAAATTCTTTGTTAAAATTTAAGCTTGAAACTAGAAGCTAATTTTTTATCTGGACAGCATGCACGTGCAGTTTATAGTAAAATATTTAATTTTATGTTGCCAACAAATCAACTGAAAGAAACCAAAAATCGCGACCTTTGCAGGCTAAACTTCAGAATACCCGGCCACTTTTTTTGTGTCTTCTAATCCTGCTACCGCGGTCCCGAGGTGGCCATAATGAGATTCAGTAGCTGATCACATGGTAACGAAGTCATAGCCGAAGCAAGCGTGCTAAACATACGAGTATACCTCGTTCTTAAATCCATGAGCCGAAACAGGCGTGCTAAACACATGAGTATACCTCGTTCTTTAATCCATGAGCCGAAGCAGAGCGCTTAATTATTCGTTGA
Source organism: Meandrina meandrites (assembly GCA_963693305.1). Classification (NCBI taxonomy): domain Eukaryota; kingdom Metazoa; phylum Cnidaria; class Anthozoa; order Scleractinia; family Meandrinidae; genus Meandrina; species Meandrina meandrites. The sequence continues at coordinate 38,416,757 of OY855908.1, forward strand.
CTTCGGAAGTGCGGGACCGCGGTAGCAGTAGTTGAACACCTCTCATTTTAATTATTCCATGACTTCGGGAGTGCGGGACCGCGGTAGCAGTAGTTGAACACCTCTCATTTTAATTATTCCATGACTTCGGGAGTGCGGGACCGCGGTAGCAGTAGTTGAACACCTCTCATTTTAATTATTCCATGACTTCGGGAGTGCGGGACCGCGGTAGCAGTAGTTTAACGTCTCTTATTTTAATTATTCCATGACTTCGGGAATGCGGGACCGCGGTAGCAGTAGTTTAACGCCTCTTACTTAAATCATTTACCCAGTCCACTGCGATAGCACGGGAGCACGGGAGCAATAGATTTATACACGAAAAAAAGTGGCCGGGTATTTTGAAGTTGCTCCCCTTTGCAGATTGTTACGGCTTTATAATTTCCTAACAAGCAAGGTAAGGTTTAGATGCTCGAAAACATAAGGAGACCGTGATAAAGTCAAAAAGCATGGAACTCAGACAATTGATCGATTCCAAGAGTGGAAATACCTACTTAGTCAATGAAATATTCCACGTTAAATTTGCTATTTTCCTTCGCATTCACCATTCAGTTCGACAAAACGCTATCTAAATCGCACTTCTGTAGATTCTATTAAAAGCTGAAGACGAACAGAAAGGATAAAATGAATCAAGTTTACCTGAACGTTGTCAAACTAAAGCTGTATCTTTCCGTCATTTTGGATCAAGGTTGACCATAATACACCGCGGCGCACTGACTCAGCGTTTAGTTCCCAGTACTACGAGTTTCGCGCCAAGGCCTGGTTCCTCTGTGAATAGTGAATGAATATGTTTCTCGCCGATGTTTGCCTTCAGCTTTCGCAGTTTTATGAGTGAATTTACTCTAGATATCGTTAAAATGAGTGGTCGTTATCGCAATCGAACGTGGCATAGACAACATCCGTACGAAAATCGGGCTAAATCAAGTACCAGTCAGCGAGAAACAAGACAAAAAGTGACTATGGGAAACCCTGGGAACCAGACACCACCATCACCGTGTTCGTCGTCATCGACGTCAGCGAGCGGAGAAAGAGGTTGGGATTATTTGTTACGTCGCAAAGCTGAATTTGTCAACGAACGCATTCTCAAAGCTAAAGCAGCAGAACGAGATAGCGGAACAACAGAAGTATTTTCGCAGTTTGTACCAATAAAACAGGAGCCAGGAAGCAGTCCACCTATCAACGTATCAAATCAATTTTTACTTTCACGTCCTCGGTATTTGCAAGAAATGGGTTCCACCCAAAATTATGCTGCACACGAGGGTTTTTGGATCGACACAATAAGGGAAAGGTATGAAGAAACTGAACCAAGACAAACATTTTCACAATCCACGAATGCTGAGGAGAGAAATAAGCTCACGTTTGGTGACCATTGTGTGAAACTTGAAATTCCATGGAGTTACCCAGACGCTGTTGAAGGCTATGGCGCTGTTCACTCGCGTGAAGTTACAGAGCAGAGTTGTGGGAGAAATAATCCAGCCAATCAGCTGTCTAGTCAAACGCTGTCTCAAAACTTTCAAAATGGCATTATAGCTGGGAATTGTGATACAAAGAAGGATGTCGGAAGAAATGTCATTGGCAATTCTCTTTCAGTTCAAAGGTTAATTTCCAACATTCGGAATGCTGTTGCCTCAAATCCCAGTTTTAAGAGAAGCAAGCACGGTTCTGCAACAAATCAGACATTTGGTTGCAACGTGCCAAATGATGTTGATGACACAAGGTCGGCAACAACACAGAGTTTTGACAGAAACAACTCGGGTAATCACCCGTCTGAGCAAGCCTTGACTCAACAGATGCCGAATGACATTCAAGACTCATGTTGTGCTACAAAGGAGGATTCTAATGGAAACAAGCATGATTCTTTTGCAAATCAGACATTGACCTGTAACATGCTAAATTCCAGTGAAGATGATAGCCCAGCAATGAAGCAGAATTCTATTGAGAAAAAGAAACAGGGTTTGGCATCGAAGACACTGATTCATAGCTTACCATATCCAGCCGAAGGTGTTGAGGTGGTGTATACAGTAGATCCAGTTGAGGCTGAAGCATGGTTAACGAATAATATCGTTGATTGCTCTGCTGAAGTAGTTGGTTTTGACATCGAATGGAAACCCCAGTTTGTAAGCAAGAAGAAAGGTGGAGTAGAAAACAAGACTGCTGTTTTACAGCTGGGAGTGGAAAGCTCTTGCTTGGTGTTACATCTTCGCAATATGAAGGCACCGCCAAAGTTGCTGAGCTCAATCTTGAATGATAAGAAGATCTTGAAAGTTGGAAGTGGAATTTTGCAGGATGTCGCAAAATTAAAACGCGACAATGGACTGACATGCAAGGGGCTGGTGGATACACAAAAAATGGCCAAGTCTTTGGGTACTGCTTCACAGAAACTAGGGCTCAAAGCTCTTGCTGAGCATTTCTTTGGAATTAATGTGGAGAAGCCAAAGTCTATCTCCCGGAGCAACTGGGAAAAATATCCTCTAACAATCAGACAGATTCACTATGCTGCACTAGATGCATGGATTGGGTTCAAACTTTACCAGCATATGAAGTTGCTGAAGGGTCAAGGTCAAACACACATTGAAGAAACACAACTTGTTGTTGACGAAGATGATGAGAATCCTGTGGAGATTGTCGTTTGTCATGTGTGTAACAAAAAATGCAAGGGAAATGATGTCCTTGCTAGTCACATCAAGATTCACCCACAGTGCAAGTGTGGCAAGTTTTTTCTGGCCAAAATATCCAAGAACCACAAGAAGAATTGTACAAAATTCAATCCTGTAGAGATTGTTGTTTGCCATGTGTGTAACAAAAAGTGTAAGGGAGATGATGCCCTTGCTAATCACATCAAAATTCACGCACAGTGCAAGTGCGGGACGTATTTTCCAGTGAAAGTTCCCACAACCCACAAGCAGAATTGTCCAGAACTCAATTCTGTTGCTTCACAAGTTTCAACTCCCGGTGATAAAATGTTTTGCTGCCAGGCATGTGGAAAAAAGTGCAAATACGAAGAGCAACTGATGAAACATATCAGAGATGCAGGGCATGTGCAGTGCCCATTTTGTACGAGATTACTCCATGGTTCTAAATGTACTACCCATATAAAGAGATGCAGGCAAATCATCAATGAAGAGTGGAAGCAGACTCATCAGTGAGGATGATTGAGAAACACTTTGAAAGAGAGATTGCACTGGTGTCTTGTGCCATTCCTTATGAAGCTCACTTTCATTCAAATTGACTTGGCAAGCCAGCCCAATATTTACTTCTCGATTATGAGAAACAAATAATGTTACATGAGAGAAGGAAAAGGCTCCCAGAAAACTGGAGTCATGACAGGACATGTATTTTCTGATAAAATTTTCACTTATTGCTTGGTGATGGGAACTGAAAAAAGGGACTATACATACAGTCCACTTGGTCAGACTCAGTTTCTAGTTTTTATTCACTGCCTGTATTATACTTTAAAAGGTTTTCATTATTGTTGTGTCACATTATGCTCATTGTATATTACCTCACTGGTCATTTTAAACACAATTTACATCTACTTGTAAGGAAGATAGAATTCTTTAGTGATGGCAAATGCCACAGCGAACACTATTAAGTTATGGATGCATGCGGGAGGCTGCTAAGCACAAAAGAAGCGTAAGAGGTGATAGCTGAGAGCAACTCTAGCTCCTTAAGTAGCTAGCAAACCTCCTAAGTGCATTCATAACTCAGTAGTGTATGCTGTGGCATTTCATTTGTTTTATAGCACAACTTCACTTTTGACTAAATTTTCTCTGTATGACAACTGCGCATGCTAAGTTTTGAAGTAATGTGTGTAGTACTCATGCAATCCCTTTATGAAGCCAGGAAATCATACTTTTGGATAGGTATCAGACATGGCACACAGCTAACAATCTTTCAGTATTATGAAGAAAGGCACATTCTTGATATGTAGCTTTTCAAATTCACTTAGAGAAAATTGTAGAAAAGTCGAAAAAACTCTTGTCGTAAGTAAACTTTTTTTTCTGAGTTTATTTCTTGTGCCATGTCACATCACATCTGAGTGCATGCTGTAGTTGAAGGTATTCATCAGTGTCCACCCACGGGCAAATAGTAGATGCTAATTACACCAATCAGAGTGTGTACTTTACCAAGTTGTGCTATAAAGTCATTTGTGAAAGGAAAAAGCTAAGTAGTTTTGCTAGATATCATTGGTTATAGCTAAATGTCAGAGAATTTGTTGTTTAATTGGGCTATTCAGTTGTTTAAAATATTTTTAGTTACATGACGTTAGTGCACACATGTAAGTTGTTATTATGAATAAACTGTTTTCAAGGCTGTCACAAAGTTTTGAAGAAGGTGGCTTTATATTGTTGGAGTAGGTGTGCACCTGACCTTGGAAGCTATCACCTTTCTTGCGACAAATTCCAATGGAATAAACTGTGCCATTTGAAATCTCACCAGAATATTTGGTTCTTCCATACAAGTGGCGCAGGCTCTTTATTTCAATTTTCTTTTTACAATATATAGTGGTAAATGCCTTGCCTTCATGGCAACATGATGTTGGTATGAAGCCCAAGAAGGTGAGGCCAACCACTCTCACAGTTGTAACCAGATGCCCGGGATTAAACACTTATGAAATGCATGCTCCTTATGATAAGCATCACAAAGTGTCCTTATTGGTCAAAGTTCAACAAGACAGACACAGCTGTGTCAAAATTATACATGTATGAAGTTATATGAAAATTGCAAATAACACAGTCAAACATGGAGTACTTATTAAACAATACCTGTGTTCAGCCCTGGACATTAGTGGACCCCACTTTGCTTTGTTGAATGGTGCCACAATGGAAGCAAAAAAGTGAACCGTGCGAATAAATCGCCAATTTTTTTTTTCAATTAACATGAACCCTCAGAAGCTTTATGCCTAGTTTATACCTGTCCAGAATTTTAAAGAATAGCCAGGAGATTTCAAATGTGCAAAGAGGCCGTGAGAAGATACAAAATCTGGGAGTCATCCTGCCAAACCTAGCCTTCTGCACAGATGCTCTTTGTCAGGGGAGGGACACATGATGAGCCCAAAAAAGGGCCTGCCCAGGAGGCTTTGCCAAACCATCTGCTGCTGTTTGTCGATCTCCCAATATTTTGTTTCTTGTCTTTTTTAAACACTTCAATGCTTTTGTTTCACTTTACACAGTAGTTTTTTGATTCTTAAATTCTCCAGGTGCACACTTCAAGTTTGAGGATTTCCTTTGTCAATCTCCATGATTTAACCAGCTCAATTTTATTAGAATTGAATTTCATTTTTGGCAAGAAGAAAAAGAACCTGGTATTAATTTGTGTTTTTTTTCCTTGCTTCATACACTCATTCTGATTTCATTTGGTGAAATTTTATTAGCCCTCATTATTCTGTTGCGGCACTTATTTGAGGAAGCACAGTTGCCCAGGGGGGGTACTCGAAGTATACATGACGGGGGGGGAGGGGGGGTCCGACGGAGCTTCATGCTTCATATTGCAAACCCAAAAAAATACACAAACCTGAAATTTTAGACCCAAAAAAATACCTGGCTTCAAAATTTCCAACCCAAAAAATACAAGACTTAAATACCTCAATACTGATTTATTCAGTTAAGCAGAACTTTCTAATGCATGATATATATATCCTGGAACGTTCGGCTTGTCACGCAATGTCACGTCCGATCTCTAGTACAAAACGGCTAGTCGAGTCCAACGGGGTGCTTTGCCGCGCCCCAGGCGCGTTTGTTTTCAATCTCAGCCGGGGTCCTGGGGCGCGGCAAGCACCCAGTACATCGGTTTCGCGCCAAGGCTTGGTTCCTCTTGCGAATGCTTGGATCATGATCTGGGAATATATAATTATTATGTTTCTCGCCGATCTCGCCAGTGCTTGCCTTTTGGAGTTTTCAGGTAATTTTAAGTGAATTTACTCTACCTACAAATTAATTCTGTAGCAAATCAAACATTAAGTTGGTTTTCATGATGCAAGTTGTGCTACAAAGCATAGTTCTAGGGAAAACAATTTGGCTTATCGCTTGCGGGAGGTTTCGCTCCTAATCGTGTTCGTACCCACCGAGTTTCAGAGTACACTTACCGCGTTCGCTCCCAAGTACGCTTACTATCTAAACTAAATATACGAATTACGCTTCGTTATAGGAGGATTGTAAGGGAAACAAGCATGATTCTGTTCCAGATGGGACATTGACTTGCAACATGCTTAATTCTGGCAAAGATGATAGCCCAGTTGCAAAGGGCAGTTCTAGCGAGTGAGAGAAATGAATTTCAGAATTTGCCATCGAATAAGACATTGATTGATAGCTTACCATATCCAGCCGAAGGAGTCGAGGTGGTGTATACAGTAGACCCTGTTGAGGCTCAAGTGTGGTTAACGAATAATATCATTGATTGTTCTGCTGAGGCAGTTGGTTTTGACATCGAATGGAAACCCCAGTTTGTAAGCAAGAAGAATGGAGGAGTAGAAAACAAGACTGCTGTTTTACAGCTGGGAGTGGAAAGCTCTTGCTTGGTGTTACATCTTCACAATATGAAAGACCCACCAAATTTGCTGAGATCTATCTTGAATGACGAGAAGATCTTGAAAATTGGAAGTGGGATTTTGCAGGATTTCAAAAAGTTAAAACGTGATAAGGGACTGACATGCAAGGGATTAGTGGATACACAGAAAATGGCCAAGTGTATGGGTACTAAGGCTCCAAGGCAACTTGGGCTAAAAGCCCTTGCTAAGCATTTCCTTGGAATGAACATGGAGAAGCCAGTGTCTATCACCCGGAGCAACTGGGAACAATATCCTCTAACGATCAGACAGATTCACTATGCTGCTTTAGATGCATGGATTGGGTTCAAACTTTACCAGCACATGAAGTTGATTATTGGTCATGGTCAAACACATGTTGAAGAAACTCAACTTGTTGGTGATGAAGTTGATGAGAATCCTTTAAAGATTGTTGTTTGTCGTGTATGTAAGAAAAAGTGTAAGGGAAATGATGCCCTTGCTAGACACATCAAGATTCACCCACAGTGCAAGTGTGGTAAGCTTTTTCAGACCACAGTTTCCAAGAACCACAAAAAGACTTGTCCAGAATTCAATCCTGTTACTCTTAAACATGATGATAAAGTTGATGAGAATCCTGTAGAGATTGTCGCTTGCCATGTTTGTAAGAAAAAGTGTAAGGGAAATGCTGCCCTTGCTACTCACATCAAAATTCATGCACAGTGCAAGTGTGGTAAGTTTTTTCAGGCCAAAGTTTCCAAGAACCACAAGAAGAATTGTACAAAAGTCAGTCCTGCTTCTGTGAACCACATCGATGATATAGTTGATGAGAATCTTGTAGGGATTGCCGTTTGTGGCGTGTGTAATAAAAAGTGTAAGGGAAATGATGCCCTTGCTAGTCACATCAAGGTTCACCCACAGTGCAAGTGTGGCAAGGTTTTTCAGGCCACAGTTTCTAAGAACCACAAAAAGAATTGTCCAGAACTCAATCCTGCTACTCTTAAACATGATGATAAAGTTGATGAGAATCCTTTAAAGATTGTCGCTTGCCATGTTTGTAAGAAAAAGTGTAAGGGAAATGCTGCCCTTGCTACTCACATCAAAATTCATGCACAGTGCAAGTGTGGTAAGTTTTTTCAGGCCAAAGTTTCCAAGAACCACAGGAAGAACTGTCCAGAACTCAATTCTGTTAGTGCACAAGATCAAGCTGCCAGTGATGAACCAAAACAACCATCTTCACAATCCATGAATGCTGAGGAGAGAAATAAGCTTACATTTGATGACCATAATATGAAAATGGAAACTGTGTGGAGTTACCCAGACCCCATTGAAAGCCATGGTGCTGTTACAGATCAGAGTTGTGGGAAAATTATTGCAACCAATCAACAGTCTGATCAAACCCTGGCTCAAAACGTGCAAAATGACATTACAGATGGAAACTGTGATACAAAGCACGGTGTCAGAAGAAATGTCACTGACAGTTCTCTGTCAGTTGCTTGCCATGTGTGTAACAAAAAGTGTAAGGGAGAGGGTGCCCTTGCTAGTCACATCAAAATTCACACACAGTGCAAGTGTGGGAAGTTTTTTCTGGCCAAAGTTTCCAAGACCCACAGGAAGAACTGTCCAGAATTCAATTCTGTTGGTGCACAAGATCAAGCTGCCAGTGATGACATTTCTTGCTGCCAGGCATGTGGAAAAAAATGCACAAATAAAGAGCAACTGATGAAGCATATTAGAGATGTGGGGCACGTGCAGTGCCCATTTTGTACGAGATTACTCAATGGTCCCAAAAGTACTACCCATATAAAGAAATGCAATGAAATCATCAATGAAGAGTGGAAGCAGACTTAGCAGTGAGAGGGAATTAGAAAAATGTTGGTTTAATCTAGCTATCAAACAAATTTGACCAAGAGGCTGGACTCATTTAATAATCTGTCATGACATTCTTTATGTAGTTCACTTTGATAACCAGCTCAATATTTACTCCTGGATGCTTTAATAATATTTATTGAGAAACAAAAGTGAACAAAAATGCTCCAGAAAACTGGAGTCAAGACAGGACATGTATCTCCTGGTACAATTTTCACTTCTAGCTTGATGTTGTGAGGGGAACTGAAAAAAGAAACTATACATACAGTCCACGTGGTCAGACTGAGTTTCTAGTTACTTAACCTTTCTTTCTGGTATATTTGAAAACATTGTATGACATTATGCTCATTGTTTATAAATGTTGCCTTATTGGTCATTTTAAACAAATTTGAATCAATTAACTTGCAAGGAAGATAGAATTCTTTAGTGATTTGGTCATTTGTGAAAGGAAAAAGCACTTCATCTGGCTAAATGTCAGAGAATTTATTTAAAAAAATGATTATATGGTAAACAGACTTAGCTCAATGTTGCACATGTAACCTAAGTTAAAGCAACATGTGACAGCTGTTTTCCAGGTATAAAATACCACAATAAAGATAGTAACAAAGTAAAATTGTCGCTAGTAGATGCAGCTATTACAATATGTAACTAAATATGATATTAACACTGAATATGAAATGTGGAAATTATAGCTGATATATTATACTAATGAAATTGAAGAAAAATAGTGATCTAGAATATCTAGTAATAATGGACTGTATCTAAAATATTTAAAAATTGCTTACACAATTATATAATAAGATAAAACTCTAAAATTTTGTACTTAATACTTAGCCAAGACATAACTTATATAATATAATAATCGTGTAACTTATTGTAAAAACAATAAATTTATAATGATAAATTGATTGTTATTGGAGATACTTTTTACAGGTCTGCAGTTTATTAATTAACTCTGTACCTCCATGACTTATTGGGCCATTCAGTTGTTTAAAATCTTCTCAGTTACATGTAAGTGGATAAGTTGTGATTTGGACTGTATGAATAAACTTTTGCCCCCCCAATAGTCTGTCTTTTGAGGGGGGGGGGGGGGGGGGGGGGGCTTTACTTTGTCAAACACCTCAAACCTTTTGTTTACCTGAAGTTTTTGGATTAATAAATTTCCCACTTACTTATTTCAAATTTCAAGTTTTCCCTTGTCAATCTCCATGATTTCTTAGAATAAAAGTTTATTTTTGGCAGAAACCTGTGGAATTCTGGCTTTCCTTCTTCATCTACTCATAATTTTTGACTTAGGGGTTGGGTGGAAATTCATTATGCTATTGGGGTGCTTATTCAAGGATATACAGCACTCATCAGCTGGTAGAACATTTTACAGATCTCCAAAGAGGCCCAGTTTTCTTGCTATTTTTTGCACCCTCATTCCTGGGTCGCCCACTACCTCTCGGAACGAGTTACTTCATTGGTTCTTAAAACAATAGATAACAGGTCATAACAATGCCCCTATCCCTGAATAACAATAGAGGTAGTGTTTACAGCGGGCGAATGAAAATAGAGGTTCCAGAGAGGTAGTGTCTTACTGTCATTCCTAGGGTCTGTTTGTCTGCCCCACAGATCCTGGGAACGAGGTTGATTTTTTGATGGACTGGCTTGATTTTTTCAGACCCGAAACTCTCGTGCGTTTTGAGAAACACCATAACTATGGAAACACGAGAGAGCGTCTTCGGGAGCTTTACGAGCAGAGAAACGCATGCGTGGGCTTATTTTTCTCGGGCGCATTTTAAGAGTATCATTTGGCAACAGTTCATCAAAAAGAAAAGCTTGAAACAGTAACAGCAATGATACCACTATGACCTACATGTACTCTGTCTGATTTGTTCGTGTTGGCATGATACTACGTGACAGTATAGCCTTTGTCGTCAAAAAGAAAATTTGAACGCTAAAACAAAATTTTTTAAAAAAGTTTTGACATATAATGAAAATGAACAATATTCAATGCTTTTAATGTTCTTTTAAACGTGCCCCGCCGGGCCCCGGCCGGATATACCGGATAATCGTAAGTCGCAGATTGCTCGCTAAAGCTACGGGCGAACGACCGCGCGGACAACTGCTGTGGGGACTGGAAACTAACAAGCTCTTTCCATTGGAATCCTGGGAAATAAAACTCTGCCGACACGTGAGGTCGTTCTCTTTTTCTGCGGCCATCTTGGAATCAGTTGTAGCCATATAACTGCTACAAGAACACTGCCAAAATGGGTCGATTGCACGCACCAGGGTAAGGAAAATAACCGAAATAATGTCAGTAGAATAGCTGAGCCGAACTTTGAACGGAAATAAATACGTGTTTTACAATCTGTGGCCATTCCAAACGCTTTTGATTTGTGTGAATTTTTAACGCGATCGAGCTTTCTCTTGTTCAACATCTAATAAAATTCCGATTTCTCCCAAAGGAAAGGTATATCTGGTTCAGCTTTGCCATACCGCCGAAGTGTTCCAACGGTAAGAGACAAATAGTTTGCGTCGAGTTTCTTTCGTTAGTCACAAAATAAGCAAAATAATATACACACTTTTGATGGTGTAGTGTTTGAAGTTTTGCTCATGCGGCTTTAAAGCTATGAAAAATGTGAAGTTATTATGGTTTGTGCTTACATGGTTATTTCTTCAGTCCAGCTGTTATGGTGTATATGCAATATGATGTTTTCTGATTCGTGTCTAGATAAAGACAAGCCTTCGATCTCTCAGAGTTTAATAAACAGTGTCTTATAATTGCAAATACAAAATAAAGGATGGCATTAACTGTTATTAGTTTCATAATAAAGGGGAAAATATTACCAGCATGAATAAAATGTGAACAGTGGAAGTAGTGACGAAAGGTCCATCATGATGTTAGGTGATGGCATATATAGTCACTGTAGAGTGGGAGAGGGTGGCTCATATGCTACGCAGTGGCCAAGGGGTGAGCTAACTCAATCTTTCGCTCTTAATAGCAACATGTATTTTATATGAATATTTTTCTGTGTTCTCTAAATACCAGTGGCTCAAGTTGACGTCAGATGATGTTAAGGAACAAATATACAAGCTAGCCAAGAAGGGCTTGACTCCTTCTCAGATAGGTCAGTACAAAACAAATAAAACCTGTTTTTTCAATGCGGCAGATTAAATTGATAGATGGAAGACTGACTCGGTAATCTGTTGTTTACTCAGGTGTGATCCTGCGTGACTCACATGGTGTGGCACAAGTACGTTACATCACAGGAAACAAGATTCTTAGGATCCTTAAAGCTAAAGGTATTAATTTCTTTTTGAAAATGTAAGTTCACAGAGTGTATGCCAGACTACTGTGGGAGGCATGGCTGCCTGTAATGGTTAGCACAGTAGATTCTGAGTCAAGCTGTCTGACCAAGGTCATGTGTTGTGTTCTTGAACTCCCTTTACCTCTAAAGCCATATAATTTCTATAATAATAATTTGACTTTACAGTTAAACGCATTCAACCGTAGCCACCCAACAAAGTTTTTGACATCTTTTTGACAAGTTTTTGATTACTTTGATGAGTTTTACGGCTTCCGGTTGCTTTAAACAGCCAATCAGATGCCTTGAAAAATGGAAGGCGGTGTATCAACCGTTGCATGATTCGTCAGACTTCAAACGTCAGAGTTTGAAAGGGTTTGAAACAACACTTTGCACGAGCGATTATGCCAAGTTCAACTGGCGATAAACAAATTTTATGCCGACAAAAATTTGGTCAAACTTAACTTTTCGCACAGGAAATGTTTTCTGGGTTTGTAAAACCAGTTCTAACTGAACGTTTCACAGATCGTTCATATAAACCATTGTGCAACCGGAAGCCATCAAACTAATCAAAAATTGTCAAAAAGATGTCAAAAACTTAGTCGGGTGGCTACGGTTCAGCGCATTTGACTGATTTATAAGCTGTTTTTTCTATCTGACTCCATTAGGGCTGGCAGGAACTCTTCCTGAAGATCTATATTTCCTCATTAAAAAGGCTGTTGCTGTCCGCAAGCATCTTGAAAAGCACCGCAAGGTGGGTCTTTGGGTACTGTCACTTTTGAAAAAGGGTGAACTGGCCATAAATATATGAATAAAAAGTGTGATAGGTGCCAGTGCAGGGCAAACACTTTGTGCTTAATTCCACAAAGTTGTTTGGAAAATTGTTTGTTTTTGTTTTGAACCATGTCATGTATTTAGAAACTTGATGGATCATGACATTGATTGAAGTTTTTCCTTCAGACGGTTTCATTCTCATGATTTGTACCATCAATCTTACTTTATAGGACAAAGATTCCAAATTCAGGCTTATCCTCATTGAGAGCAGGATCCATCGCTTGGCTCGTTACTACAAGACCAAGAGGGTTTTGCCTCCAAACTGGAAATAGTAAGACTTAAATACTTGTTGCGTTGCTATAGACTTGCTCCTAAAAACTTCTCAGGAAACATAATGTAAGTGGGGGGCAGTGTTACAGGATACTTTTACAAAGAATTTCACAAAGGTTAGAAAAAGTAATTATTTACATAAAGCTGCTGACACAATTTGTCCAAATTATTGAGACACTTCACAAACAGCACACATTTTGACAATGGTGAGAAATCATTTAATTTTCTGAAACACCCTCACCCCTGGAATGATTAAATGTTGTTGCAAGGTCGGATGAATTAAACTTGACATTGTATTGGAGTGTGATGGGGGGAGGAGAAGACAGAGATCATTGGTTGACAAAAAAGATGATTTATCCCAAGATTCATAATGAGGATTGTAGAATATTACAAAAAGAGACGAAATTGGAGTGGTTTTGTTGTTAGGAGAGAAACTTGCCAAACTACAGAAAAGACGGGCTACTCAATGATTGACAGTAATTTCTTTCCTTTTTTTTCAGTGAGTCATCGACTGCCTCTGCGTTGGTTGCATAAACAAAGATTGTAATCAATAATGAAATAAAATCTTCATGTAGAGTTCACAAGTGCTTGTGATTTTTGTTAGTATTGTTACACACTCAGTGCTTTCAATAAGACTTGGCACTTGCAAGAGCTTCGGTGAATCAAAGGCTAAAATTCATGCGGCTTGCTATCAACATGGAGTGTTTACAGCCTCCAATATCGCTCCATGACGGGTGACAGATTATTGAAAGCACTGCACACCTAGGCTTCCACAGACAGAAGGTCAAGCGCTCCTTGTAGCACCCAGCGATCTGGCTCTCAAAAGCCAATTATTTGAACATAAATGTTCAGCTCAAAAGTTAGTCAGTCACTGGCCAGTGCAGCTGTGTTGTTAACTGCATTTTAGAGACTATTCGAAGTTTTAGGAGCTTTTTGCAATCATGGTGCAAGGAATGTGCCCATGCACACAAAAACTTCATCAATGTGTATGTGCACAAAATCATCTATTTTATTTGTACACAACCCTAATGTTACAGCTGTTACAGAGTTGTCTGTGAACTAGCAGTGGTTACACATTAAATTTTAGTGGCTGGAATTGCAGCTAGTAACCTGTTGTGAGGTCCTCGTAACCATTGTCAAAAAAGGCTTGCAGGCGGTTCTTTTTATCTTTGTAGGTTTTTGATCAGCTGGCTATAAAAGACAAACTACATATTAAAGTTTTTTTTGTTTTTCAAGCTAGAGTAGGCATCCACTTGTTTCTTGACAGCCAATGGAAATCTGTATTTAGGTGCCACCCACAAAGATTCTTAAATCCACTGCAATCTCTTTCTCCCCTCCCCCCAACACTTGCTTGTAAAAGGAAATACCACTGTTTTACTGAATGTTGGTAAATCAAACATTGAATGTTTTTAGTTTGGATCTAAAAGGTTAGAATATAATTTGGAATGGTTTATTGTAAGTACACAAAAAATGCTATTAGGATTCTAAATTTTCCTTTCCGTATGTGTACATGCATTGAGAAACAGTTGACTTCAACATCAAAATTATTTTAGTAAGTCCTTTTCATTTCCAGAATTAACAGATCCTTGCTTTACATCATCTATGGTAGGCTTAGGGTCGATTTCCACCACTCTCTTGAGGACGGTCTGGAGTGCAGGCTTATTTTCCTGAACAGTGAATGGTTATCAAGACTGGTGACCTACGATTATTTGATATGTCACAAAAAATACATTCTATTCAGTATTTCAATTAAAATTTTGTTTAGCTCTATCAATATTCCTTATTACAATGTCTTTACAGTCTCTTTCATATCTTCCCATGTTGAAATCCCCTGCAAAAAAGTTGATGAAACATCAATTTTAGGAAATTATAACACCCTTTCTATATCATCATCATCATTATAAGTGCATCTCCAAGCTACATGTGAGTGTAGTGATGATTTTGTTCAAAATATTCACTAAAGATGTTAATATTTTTTACAAAAATATCTGCAAATATAGATGAATTCATACTGCTGACAATTTTTGAAAACATGAAGCAACACGTGAAATCTGTTCATGATAGCAGGCAAAAAGGTACAAAGTGCTGTTGTAGGCAGGAGATGTGAAATACTGATGTTCACAGACAGCCTATGTGTAGAGGTATAATAAAATTATTTACTAGAAGCTTTCTAGTTCCATAACATACCAATTTACAAAGTATCATTTGGGTCTTGATGTGAGCTGCCAACACTTCCTTCAAATCTCTCACTTCTTGTTTTCTGAAGCGCTCATAGTCCTTGTGAGCTTCCTCGTTAAAAACTCTGAATAAAAAAATATAAACTTGAAAAATAAATCAAAAAGAAAGGTGCATATCTGCAGGTCAAAAAGAATTTAGTCCGGGGGAGGGGGGGGGAATTCCCATATGACAGGGGTGGTGATGCCCGTCGTCTCACTTGGGGGGTATATTTCGGATTTTTCTTCTTGCTTAGGGTGTTCCAGGCAAAACGCCAATGAATATTTTTAGTATTTTGGTATCTTTTAGGGGTCAAAAAAGCTACTTTAGGGATTCTTTTCAAAATTTCCAATGAGCAGCCCTACCCCTTTCATATGCAAGCCCCCCCCCCCCCCCCCCCCCCCAGGAATTTAGTTCCTATAGATACTGTTGTGCTGCAATTTACAGGTAATATAACAGTATGCTGTGATGCTAGAGTATTATTAGCCAGCTTCATAAGCCAGTCATAACCCTTGCTTTTTCATGATTCTTTTTTTGGCACTCAATGTTATATTATTAGGGTAGCCTTCTGTCCCATAGGAGAGGAAGAACTTCTGTCCATGAAAGACTCTAAGCTTGACCAGTAGTTTGTCAACAGAAAAATAAAGTAAATTATTGTATGGCTGGAGGCTAGGCTGTTAAGGTGCATCGCATTCTGTAATTGGCTTATGGTCAGGGCTGGATTTTGCCATATTACCCATAGGCATTATGCAACGAGCAAAGCAATGTTAGTGCCCAGCTGGCTGGCAAAACATGACAGAAATGTTAAGGAGAGCCACATAATAAACCTCTTGTTAGCTTTCACTAGCTTGGGCATGTACTGGGAAAGTGACGCCCTTGGTCTAGCTTCCTTGTATGGACATAACTTTGTTTGGTCCATGCCAGAAAGACCTAAAGCAAAATTCTCACACTACAACCCTTGACGCTCAGTTAACAAGAAGCAATTAAAATTGTACTGCAGTGCAATCATATCAGCACTTGAATAAACAATGCAGTGATAACTCAAGTAACCTGAGCTCCTCTTTTGTAGTGTTCACATTGTCCTCTGCATCAGTTATCTGTTCTTCTAAGTTATTTATTTTGGTTTCTAAAACTTCAGGAGTCTCTGCACCAAAAATCATGGATGACAATCCCTTGAATGAAAATCCTCCAGACTTGGGTGGGGTTTGGCCACTTTCTATGGCTTGCTACCATGCAGCCCGGAAAACAAAAAAAAAAACAGATTTTAGAAACAGGCCTGCTCTTTTTATAACACTATAATAATTCTAGAATACCTATTAAATTATAATATTAAAATTATCATTTATTACATGTTGCTGTGTACATGCACTGTTACTGGTATTACATATTAATTATATTATCTCCACATATAATCACCTTTTGAGAAGTCAAGTCATCTCTCTGTGTTTTCTTATTTGTCAAAGTTTCTTCTGCCTTTTCCATGTCATACTGACGCAGCAGCTGCTTGTGGGATACACCTCTACAAGGAATGTGGTGATGTAGTTAATAATGAACCCTATCACGACTAGTGGGTGTGCATCCTGTGTGCATCACAAGTCCGAGTTCTGTTAATTTGATCACCAACTGAATGGGCCACAAAAACTTGTCATATTAGCAGGATGGTCGTATTTAAAGAGGATCTTTAGATAAGAAATTGACTGACTGAGCTTTTATTTGGACCAAAACTAAGTGGTAGTAATTATGAGGTGGGCATATTAAATGGCTCACCATGAGGCGAGGTTCCACATTCCATAGTGGAACAATCCATTAGTAGTGCAAAATTAATATATTATGAATTTCTCATGCATCAATTGCATCACTGCACAGTCATGTAAAGACAAGTGTTTCAAACTCACTTCAACACATCAGAAAAGTGCAAATACTCTTTGAGCGGCTCTGAGAATGCCATTTCATCTTCGTTAAGTGCCTCATCAACAGATGCTGCAAATCTAGTAAAATATACATGAAAAATACTTAACAATATATGTTAAAACAAGGTACAGTACACTATGGTTAACATTTTTGTTGACCATGTATTTCTTTTTGACTCATTGCTCAACAAATGTAATGCTGTCGATGGAATGTTAACAACTAGGAACAATCATTATGTGATTGATGTTGTTGATTTGACAGATGCTTGGGTGGGGGGAGGGGAGGGGAGGGGGGGTGCACATCAGGGGTGACCAGGATCCAGAGAGGAGTAGATTGGGTGAACAAGCCACACACACCCCCTAAGTCCACCGAAAAATAAACGCATCCACTCCCCCACTACAAAAATAAAAAATCCAAACCGTCAGCAAGATATTAACAGCCACTCTCCTTTGAAAATGGCCAGGTTGTCAGCAATGCAACCCTTTGTGCTAGCTTTTCCAACTGACCCTGCATGCCCAAGTCCAATTGTGAAGTAGTTGCTGAATATTTTTCCACTAGCTGCTTTATGGCAATCATCTCTAATTATTAATAGCATTGTTGTAAGGAAAATTATTAACAGTGTAAATAACCAGTGCCCCTGACCTGTCCATGTAGTGACCTGACTTTTGCAGACCATCACCGATCTCCTTTTCTAAGGAACTCCACTCACTGTAAATGACAAAACAAAACTACAATGTAACATCAGCTCTCCATAAGTTCACTAAAATATAATTTAACACATATTTATTGTAATTAAGGTAAACAGTAATCTCAACTCTCGCAGATGGTTGAGAAGCCACTAGATTTTGTACCGTATTTTCCAGCCTCTGGGATCAAGCACTTTAAATTTCCTGAATATTAAGCTGAAAATGGCTATTTCTAATTTGCCACAACTGAGAAATAAGATTTCTATCACAAAACATCACATATTAACCTCAGCAATATTATTGACTCTGGCCAGAAGCATATCACCTATATCACCTATAGGTGTTATGCTTCTGCTCTGGCTTGATGGTATTCAGATCATAATGGCATAAACTAGTAAGATTTATTAATCATTATCATTACTAAACGTACCTGAACACCTTCCCATATGTAGCATGTTGTTTGTGAACAGAGAATATTATATCTGCAATGCGCTAAAAAAATCAAATCATGTTTACTTACTTTTTATTAAATTATAGTAATTTATTGATTTGAAAATTTATTGATTCGAAAATTTTATATTGATAATTGCGCAATATAAGTCAATTATATTATTATTATTAAGAAAAATTGCTTGAAGTTGTACCTGTCTGACTTTAATCATCGCTGCCACATTACTTCCTAAGTTATCAGCATAGTGTTTCATGTCTTCAAATTTCCTAAAAAAGAAACAAGACAACATTAAATTTCAAATAATTTTAAAATAATTTGACAACATTATTGACAGACATTAATTTTGAATTGTATCGGATATTTGTTGTTAAATAATTATTGATATTTGACCTGTCGGGTTCTTTGACTGATGCACTCCAACTTTTTAGTCTTGAGTCAACCTAAAGAAATAAACGAGACAATATTTCAATGACTTCTTAGTGTTTCTTCTTAGCGTCAGCCACATTTTGTAGAACAACATTTCAAGAACTCTCACCTTGCTTTGGTAGTTTGTAGCATTTACAGCTTCTTTCCATCCTTCCTCCTACAAAATACAGATTAATTTTTTACCGCATCACACTACATCTTTTAAAATCAACTGACGAAGAGTAAAGGTATGTGCTGGTGACCAAAGATACCATCAAAATTTTTCGAAAATAATGTTAAACTTATTACTCCCATCCCATGGATTGGAAGTACAAGCATATACAGTGGAATAGAGTGGGGGGAGGGGAGGGCAAAATTTGGTTCGAGAAATGAGTAGTTCGAGAACTTCCAAGGGGGGTTAACTTGCTGTGTTTGACTGAGTGGGGTTAACTTGCTGTGTTTGACTGAGTGAAGCAAATCCAGGCAAAAAATGTTTTTTTTCGTAGTTATCGGGAGGTTCAAGAAATCAAAAGTTCAAGAAATTGAGAGTCTGGCCAAAGTACTAACAGTAAATGCTGTACATTTCAGTAAGATTTTATGCTACTTGGAGTATTACTTCAGCCTTTTTTTTATTTTTTATTTTTTTTATTATTTTTTATTTTTTAAGATTTTATTATTTGCAAAACACGTAATTACAGACACTACTATCAAGTTACTTACATCACAAGAAATAATTTACTACACAATATTTACACCTCTCACAATACTACAGTTTACTATTCTCTCTCTCTCTGTCTCTCCCTCCCCCTCTCTCCCTTTCTCTCTCCCTCTCTCTCTCACTCACTCACTCACTCACTCACTCACTCACTTACGAGAATTCAAAAACACACCCTTTGAGCCTTATATACATGTATATGTATATCAAATAAGTTTAGACACTATCATATTGTTCATACTGTCCATTTCTTTCTAAATATATCTAATTTATTATTTTTTGTACAAATATATTTCTCCGTGTCATACTTTAACGACACTTTAAATTTGTAACCACTTATATTCGGAAGTTCGTTATTTCTTCTACACCCCCATAAATAAATTTTTCCTATAAGTAGCAGGTAATTCAGTAAGGGACATTCTGGCGTAAGAACACCGATAAGAATATCCCTTAAATGAAGATGTATCTGTTGTTCTGTCAAAGATAAGTAATATGATTCGAAATCTTTCCAAAAAGAAGTTGAGTAAGAGCAATCATAAAAGAAGTGCTGCATTGTTTCAGATTCCCGTTTGCAAAAAGAGCACAGATCATCTGTAACGTAGCCAATTTTATGTAATTTTGAATTTGTGTAAAGTATAGAGTTTAGCACCTTGAATTGAAAGGCCTGAACATATGGCTCAGAAGCAACTGAATGCGGAAGACAAAATGCTTTTTTCAATGACTCATCAGATAAATTAAATTTACACTTTAGTTTTTGCGCATTATTAGGAAAGCGTGCTTTTTTACGGACAAAAAGAGAATAGTAATCTTTTGATTTCTTGTTAGTTACGTCGAAAAGGCCACTGTCAGTTTTGAAGGACGGATTTAGGACTATGAGATCTGGGATATAATTAGCATTCCTCAAGTAAAGCGGTACGGAATGACGTAAACCAGTCCATTCCAGAAAATTCGTCTTCTCTATGTATTTTGCCTGTAATTCATAAGAATCAATATTGTTGAGATCAAAACGTAAATCGCCTACAGTTCGAATTCCATTATTAAAGTACCTTTTATAAAAAACTGGTTTATTGTTTATTCGTATTTCGTGATTATTCCAAATAAAGTAGTGCCAATTAGTCTCAACTGCATTGTCTTTGCGAAATTCAGACCACCATTTCAATAACTCTATATAGAATTGAGAACTGATAGTCAAATCTTTGATGTTATAATTGCAATTAAAAAGAACCAGACCCCCTGTTTCCTTTAGAAGATATTTTAAATAATCTTTCCATGCGCCTGAATTATCACCAAAGATTCTTTTCAGCCAGGAAAGGCGGAGAGATTTGATTGTGCTTTCAATATCAACCATTTTGATGCCTCCTTCCTCATAGTTGTTTATTGCAGATACTCTAGTTACTTTGTCTTTACCTTTCCATAGGAAGTTGTAAATCAAATGGTTTAACTCTTTCATTATATGTTCAGGGGTAGGTAACAAAGAAGATATGTAAACAACTTTCGGTAAAAGCAACGTTTTGATAATAGTAACTTTCCCGTAGAGGGATAAAACTGGAGGACCAGATGTTAATTGATTTTTTTATCTTGTCAAGTTTTTCTAAGAAGTTCTTTTGAAAAAGCAATTTTTTATCGTACGTGAAGAAGACTCCAAGGACTTTTATTGGATCACGCGGCCATTTGATTCCAAACGGCTTCGTTTCATTTCCTTTCAGCGATCCTAACCACAGTCCCTCTGTCTTTGAACTATTGACCTTTAGACCCGATATTTGTTTAAATGTGTCTAGCAACTGAAAGAGCTTGTACGCCGACTCTATGTCAGAGAGAACCGCAGTTGTATCATCAGCATATTGTAATAATTTGGTCTCTTGTTGTTCAATTACAATTCCTTTAATTTCGACATTTTCTCTAACAGCAATTGCTAAAGTCTCAACAGCTAAAAGAAAAAGATAAGGAGACAAAGGGTCACCTTGCCTAACTCCTCGTGAAAGGTTAAAGTATTCTGATGACAAGCCGTTATTTATCACACAGCTTTGAATATTCTTATAAAAAGTGTTTATCCAGCGCTTAAATTCAGGGCCGAAATTGAAGGCATCGAGACAGTTGAACAGAAAGTTCCACTCTAAAGTGTCAAACGCTTTTCAAAAATCAATAAATATCATCAGACCTGGTATATTTTCTTTTTCTGTAAAATCCATAATATCAAGAATCGATCTTACTGTTTCACCAATATAGCGATCTTTAACATAACCAGATTGATTACAGTGAATAATGTTAGGCAGGACATTTTTAAGTCTAGAAGCAATTACTTTCGAGATTATCTTGGCATCAACATTGACTAAAGAGATAGGTCTCCAATTTTCTATTAACGTGCGATCTTTTCCTTGTTTTTCTATAAAGTAATAACAGCTTGCTTTTGGGAGTTGGACAATTCTTCCTTTTCAAAGGACTCATTTGCACAATTGATGAACGGTTCACAAATGAGATTCCAACATTTTTTGTAAAATTCAATTGGGATTCCGTCATTTCCAGGAGACTTGTTATTTTGAAAAGTTTCTAAAATGCTTTTGCATTCATCTGTGGTAATTTGGCCTTCGCACAATTCTTTTTGCTCTTCAGATAATTTTGGGAGATTTAAATTATTTAAAAAAGACGTGATAGAATCTGTGTCGGTTGCTTTTGTTTTGTACAAGTTGTGATAAAAATCCTTTTGTTCGGAGAGTATGCGGTAAGGATCAGTTGTTATTGCGCCACTTATTAACAACTTTCTGATGTGTTTCTTGACATGATTTCTCTTTTCTAAATTCAGAAAATATTTAGTGCTTCTCTCCCCGTGCTCATGCCAGCGAGCTCTTGCACGTACGATAATCCCATTCGTTTTCTCTTCATAAAATAACTCCAGTTTTTCCTTGACTTCATTTAAACGAGATTTATTTAAATCATTCGGGTCATCTTCAAACCGCCTGGTTGCGTTCTTGTACTCCTCTTGTATTATTCTTTCTTTTTCATTTCTCTGTTTGGCTTTTTCTTTGGAGTATTTAATAGCATGCTTTCTGATATTGTATTTAATCCAATCCCAAACAGAGCGCTTGTCCGACAATTCTTTTTCACCCTCCGATTTCCATTTAGGAATGTTAACACTAAGATGATTTAAATACTCTTCATACTCTGCATTTAGTTTGTAATTAGCTAACAAGTACGGAGCTCTTACGGACACGTCTGTTCAGCCATCTTGCCCGTACCAGCCTATTCATGGGTGGCTGAGGAGAGACAGTGTGAGAGTGCTTGCAGGCCATGCCCAAAAACACACCATGGCCTTACTCAGCCTGCTTGTTAAGGTGTACTGGATTCAAGACGACACAAGTACAAGATCTAGAGACATCACCTGGCCGTTGCCCGGTTTGGTCTAAATCTGTGTTGGGCAAGATACTTTACTCTCATAGCACCTCTCTCCATCTACATTTAGGTGAACAAACGAGTACTGCAGCAAATTAATACTGAAAGTTGCTGACGGTAACTGGCAAAAGACCATTGTCCCAACCAGAAAATGAAACTCTTGATCCCTTCAGGAAATGGAAAGTGGATTTCAGAGTCCATCATGATCCAGTAGGTTAAACAAGAAACTTTGCTTTTATACAAGGGAAGGGATGTACTTATAAATAAGTTAATATCATGGTGTACCTGGTTAAAAAATGAAATATATGAGAGATCCTGTGATAGCTGTGGATGTGCTGCACATCTTAATAGAAAGCTCTGAAATAAAACACGACTAACTTGATAAGTGAAATGGTGACTTGGATAAAGTGAAATGAATGAAGAATGACAACACTTGAGAATTCTTCATTTTAATATTATAACCTCTGTTATACAAAAAGCTGCACAACATATAAAAAGTGGGCTCAGGAGAACTATCTGGAGGTGTGAAATTTGTGCAAATTATTTTTTGAACAATATTATTATCAATATGAACTTTTACTCTAGGTTTCATTTACTTCTGTTTGAGGTATTCTTTATTTTATTTATTTTTGGGTGGTAAGGGAGTATGTTTTCCAAAATATAGTTGTTGGAGTGCATTTGCACCTTTCCCTTACTTTTTTCCTTTGAAGATCATTAACATACTAATTCATAATTTTGAGCTTACCTCAAGTGCTGCCTTCCGTTTGTCAATAAAATCTGGATCAAACTTATCTGCTGCTATCCTTAAGGCTGCTATGTTGATCTGGAGAGGTTGATATTAAAATATAACCACTGCAATTATCATTGACAGCAACATTTAATTCAAGGCAGAAAACAGGAGTTGAAACATACTGCAGCTTTGAATGTGACTATATGTCTTTCTTACCCTTTTCTCTGGCAGAGGAGGGACGATCAACTGAAAGAAACATTTCATATTAAAAATAATTATTATGCTCAGACTAGCTATATTTCGTGGTTAAAGTGCATTTGATTCAGTTTGTTTGTGTTTACATCCCAGATTTAGTATACTCAAAAGTTTACAAGAATAGAAATCTTGCCTATTCTTGTACACTATTTGAAGGCATCCATTTTGCCATTTTTTTACGTATGGTCTTCCTTGTGACCCTGATCTGAGGTTTGCAGTTTGGCCAAAACTGAATTCTGTGAGAACTGCACACTAAAAGTACGTGATTTGTGACAGTCTATTGTACATGTTACATATTTGTATTTTAGCAGGTTTGCTTTTTGTTATCTTACCGCAGGGAAGTTTGCTACAAGATAATTTCTTAACAGTTCAAATTCACTGTATCTTCTCCATATTGATGAGGACATATCAGGCTCTCCAGCAGGTGGTCCACCATCAATGTACCTAATGAGAAACAAGAAATGAATATTTATATGGTACAAATTCCAATGCTTAATAGCTCTAAAGAAAGTTATAGGCAGCTTGCATTGAAGGTGAGAAGTACAGTTGCTGTGGCTTTATAGTTAGCAAGCTGGACTCTGGACCAAGCTAAGCTCTTGATTTCGGCCTGTGGCTAGTGCTAGCTACCGGTATGCTCTTATGCAAGACAATTTAACAATCTCTACCCAGGTGTATAAATGGGTACCCATGATTTTTTCGACCATTTTGCAAAAATAGAAGAATTGGGGGCATCGTTTAGCACTCTCTGACCCACATTTTTGTATACTCTCAAGGGACTGTTTTACAAACTGTTGGGATCTTTTTTTGTATTCTGAGCACGGAGAATTCCTTTTCAAAGTTTAAAATGAAATGAAGAAACACAGATCAATTTTTAAGTGGATCTTAAATGGAAAATCGTGGAGTATAATGTTCTAAAACCGTTGCGACTGAGATTAAGGCCCAGGGCGGGGTGCGTTTCATGTAGGTCACTTCAAAGACCTTCAGCATGCATGTACGGCATACTGACATACTGACATGGTATATATATACTGGCACATGTAAGCTGGCATGTAGATGACTTACTTAGAATTTTCAAAACTTTGCCATATCTTTAGTTTGGTGTGGGTGGTACGTGGAATGAGCATCACCTCCCCCATGGGATAAATGTTATAGGAGAATTTTCTGTCAATGACAGTGTGACCCAGGGAACTTTATACATGGGAATTGCCCCCTAGGGAGAATATCAAGTTCCATTCCGCTATGCACAATCCCCACCCCCACCCTACTAGCTCATCCCATCATAAATGTTGCTTGTTTACGAAGCTTAAATTCATGATCAAGATCTTAGATGTTGATTTGACACATGGTGTTTTCAGTGTTCGATCACTGGAGATGTTGGCTCTAGCAATGTTCTTGAAATGCAATCAACAAAGATGCTGAAAAGAGATTGATCTGAAAAGAGATCAATTTTCACAGATTGATGATTTAAAAGGACGAAGTACTCACTTGGTTTCGATGAGATACACCGTGTACGGTTCCTTTAGGATATCAGTGTATCGTTTCTCCGAGTCAATTATCGATATGATCATTATATTCAACAGACTTCCATCTGGAAAATATTGAACTTTTTTCGCCTCGGCCTCCTCCCCCATGAAGTCCGCCATGTTACATCTGTCATTCCAAGCATGCGCACTATCGTGTCAGCGGTAAAAGTTGAATCCAAAATGGCGGAAAAAACAGATAAGGGTTCGGAGAAGAGCTTTTTGGCCCGGACGGCGAGTATTGCCTCAAAAAGAACAAAAAGAGCTCAAGAAAAGGTAAGATAACAACCTTGTTATCTCATTCCTTTAACTGGTAGTCTTTGGGAAAATGTAGTAGACGGTTAGAGTACTTCAGTAATGGCATGGGTGGTGGTTGAGGAATCGGAAGTGCTTGAATTTGTTTTGTCTGTAAACATGATCGTGTTAACGGCAGTTGCTTATATTCCTAGGTTATGCAAAAGCTTGGGAAAGCCAACGAGACAAAGGATCTGACGTTTGACGAGTTCGTAGCCAACTTTAATAAACAGCAGGTTTGAAAACAGTTATGTGACATTAGCTATAGCATAACGTCGTAATCTGAACCCAAGAAATTGCGTGCGATATATTTATCTTTCGCGCCGATTTTTTCCTTTCATATTTGATTTTGGTTTATTTTGCTTTTTTTTCTTTTAATATTTTTAAGAAAAATACTTGAAATCTGTTTAAAAGATTGAGATAGTATAGTCTGCTGTTCTGCAACTACATCGAATGATAGATTACAATATAATGATTCGATAAACATAACACGGAAGAGAGGTCGAATATAATTTGTTCTACTGTAACATGCCACATATATAATATTGTGCTCTAGCTTACCAAATGTTTATAGGCTGCTCAATTTATTAGATCAATGACTCTATAAAAAAGAGGCGGCTTATAAGTGTACTTAAGCTTGAGTTAATCATTGTTCTGACTTACTTATATGAAGTATGGTGAAAATATGTCATGTATCAATAGAAATTGTGGCCCATAGAATTTTGTAACTGTCATTCTATTCATGACTGGTGTTCAGGTTTCACTTTTTATTTTACAGGGTGCAGCTCAGAGGTTACACAAAGAATTAAAAAATTATTACTCTTGTATCAAAGGTGAGGATAGTTAAACTTCTTGTTATAATCTCCTTCGCATCTTTTAAGTTTTGTTATAATTAATAAGCCAATCACTGATGATGGTCATTTTATACTAAATACTTACTAGAGAGTTGTCTGTTCTTTTTGACTGTCATGAAAACGTGACGTGATTATTATTATTTCTATTCAATTTTTATACAGCAATGTTAGTATCTAGTGATGCATTTGGAGATGCAGTGAGAGAAGTTTATGAACCAGAATGGCCAGGAAGCGATAAACTTATTCAGTATTTAGAGGTTTGTGATAAGGGAGTTGTGATCAATCAGTCCTAAATGCCAGCTTCATGTGTGTCTGTCTGCCTGAGTGCTTTCTTCTTTACCTCCATATTACTAGGAGTATTGCTCCCTCATCCAGATAAGATGCTAGCAGGGCATCACAAGTTTCCTAAAATGCTTGCTTATAATGCAGTGATGTCTCTGAGTAAAAATAAGCGTTGAACGAATGTGTTCATACCGTGATGTGCACTTAGGCTGAAGTGACCTCCATCACCATGGTGGGCAGAGAATGACACTGTGAGCCTAAGGTGTACTGTCCTTCACCAAGATCAAAAAGTGATGACCATGCTTAAATGATCAGTTAATGATCGACCAGTGCTCAAATCTGAACTGAAGTCCAACTGGTACGCTGATCATTCAGCCATTGCACCAGCTTGTAAAAACAACACATGTTGTGTCGTGTCATCTAAATTTAATCGTTAAATGATTTGTATTTCAATTAGGAATTACACAACCAATGGCAAGAATTAGTTGAAAAGTTAGATGACGAAGTTATTATCCCTTTGACTGCTTACCAGAGTCAATTCCCTGATATAAAGGTATTTAAATATAAAGGTATTTAAAAACACCATGTGTTTCAAGCTAACCTTTTTCTAATTCTGTGCAAAATCATGTTTTGGTATTTAATATTTTTGTTAACGATGATTGATTACACTGTCATGGCAGAAGGCAGTTGAGACTAGGGACTGAAACTGGCTGTCATGGTTCCTCCTGATTACACTATACTTCTGTGGGGCTTGATCCATGAACTGCTAATGACTGCAGGACAGAACACAAGTCTTTCAGTCTCCTTTCATGTACACGAACTTTGTTTTTTCTTTGTGTCTGCTGACCTATAATAACCATGTGCACCATGTTCATCCAATAGAATATAATTAATGATATGTTCTTTTATAGGCCAGAATAAACAAACGCGGTAGGAAACTTGTGGACTATGATCGATGCAGACACAATCTGGAAGTAAGTGTCTGTCATGGTGTAAAAAATATGAACTTATAAATTTATTTTAAGACTGCAGGTTAGTTAAAACTAGATTTTGCCATGCCTTATAAAACCAATGAAACAACAACTATATTGCATTTTTCAGTTTGAGTTAGATGAAACTGGTAGTCTAAGTGCAAAATTGTTCTTGAAAAAGTATTTATTAGTCAGAAACTTTGAAGTTGACTATGCACATTTACAAGAATTACATACACCAGGTCTAACATTAAATAAATGTTTCTGTACAACTTTGAATTCTCTTTTTCAAAAGTTTTTTTTTTTAAATAAATTTTGATTTTGTTTCCCTTTGTAGACATTAAAAGCTAAGGGCAGGACAGCGGATCCTAAGAAGCTTGCTCAGGTGATTATTTTAATTATTATCCTTTTTGCATTCCTTTCATTGATTCAGTTTGCTCCATCAGTGTTCAACATGTTTGAAAAGTAAAAGTTGAGTCTCCCTCTGCCTTTTCCCATAACTTAACGACCTTATCTGTCTTTTACTCTTTTTCATCCAGGCAGAGGAAGAATACAATGAAGCAAAATCAGTTTATACAAAACTTCATGCAGAATTATATGAAGAACTACCAGCATTATTCGATAGGTGAAGAAAGAAATTTATTTATAAAACCCTGATATTGTTGACGATGCTAGCATAGAGTAAAGAGCCAATGTTAGCTAGTATCAAAGGTTCTCAGTCCATGCAAAAGACTGAAGGTACATGGGCCGTGTGTAACGTGTGTAACGTGTTTAAAAGATTATAGCTACGCAGCCCTTTGCACGCATTGCATTCCTATGATACCTGGTATCACAGGCATGCAATGCGTGCAAAAGGCTTTAGCTACATAGCTCTCTATTCATATTAACACTCTAAACATATATAACCTGCCAGTGATACTAGGTAATAATGTTATTACATTCATCAAATGGTTATCTTTTAATTAAAAGAATTGTATTTCATTCATATAGCACGCTTTGATATTTTGTCCTCATTTTCCTCAGAAACTAAGTACAAACCAGCCAAAAAAATTACAGGGGAATGTTTTTCTACTAAATTGAAAAACACAGTCATGCAAAGAATTAGGCAATTTTGAAGGAAAAAAACATTCACCCAAAAAAGTCACTTAGCCTTGTCTTGCACTAAGCCATTCAATTATAATTATAGCACTAGACACAATAGAGAATGTGTTATAATAGGTAGTCTTTTAATAACTTTGCAGTCTTTCCTCTTACTCACAGTTCACATCTTATTCAATTATGTGCACTAGTCTGACATCATAGCAACTGACAAGATTTGTTTGCTGTCAGACAATGTGTTAAGGGACATGTTTGAGCAGTGAAGTGTTGTTTCCTTTTACAGTCGCATTGGTTATTATGTGTCGTCATTCCAAAGTATATTCACTGCTGAAGGAGTATTTCACAGGGAAGCAGCTAAGGTAACGAACAACTCTTGCCGCCACGCCACATGTTGATGCAAAAATTCTCCTCTTCCTCCTTTTCATATTTCTTCTCGCCGTCCCCCCCCCTTTTCAAAAAAGAGAAATCACATGAATTTATTGTGCTGATTTCCAAGTCAAAAAGTGCTCATTGTAATCTCCCTGTAGTAATCACCTTTTCTTAAGATAAACTTCTTTTATGTTAGTGCAATTCACCATTCAGGTTATAAATCCTTGTAAGTAATGCAGCTGTTTGTTACTGTTTTAGACAAAGACACAAATGAATGATCTAATGGATGGTTTAATTCAAGATATGTCAACTGGAACATACACAACTAAAAGACCTTATCCTGTTGCCAGGTTTGTAGTTCATAAGAAATTATGATAAGTTGTAGTTAGAAAGTTAATTGCAACATATCAGTTTGATTGTACATGTATGTCATGCCGCACTTGTTTAATGACTGTTTTGTAGTTTCAGCCTCGTTTTTAGCTTACATACATACATTACTTTTTGTAAACTTTTTAAACATTCTGCTTTTTGCTTATTTTAACAGCGAGAACCAAGTATCAGACAGTGATGACATGGATGCCCAGACGACATCCTCTCAGGCAGAAAGTGGGGATACAGTAGTGTGCAATGATGAGGCAGCTACCGTGGAGAGCGCTGAAGGTGGAGACAACCCGTCAGTCTTGTTTTTTAAACTGGGTTGCAAGTATGGTGGGTTGGGTAGCAGCTCCCACACGATGTATGACTCGCTATCCTTCCAGAGGGCAATAGTCATAGAACAAACAACAGGAACAATGCCCCTAGCCTCCAAAACAATGGCAACTGCTAAACAAGAAGACCAGTAGAATTACAAGCTTACGAGATCTGCTAGCTAGATGTGCATCACTGATTTTAGACTCTATAAAAATGGGAAAAGGCTTGGTGGCAAATCAAAATCAATCAATCAATCCAAAAGAGAATTGGCATTTAAAAGGGTGCCTCAAAATCAACTAAGATTCTGTTGGGATGAAAAGAGATTACAAGTGTTTTGTATACTAGTCTGGCAACTTGCGTTCCATGTACATTGATTGCTAGATCTTTAATCCAACAATATTGCAGTTTCGCTGATAGTCAGTACCTCAGTTGGTTGGCTTGGCCCGTCATCAGTGATCCACTGATGAAGGGCCAAGCCTAAAAAGTTTGGGTTTCTGAATTTCACACTTAAAAGAATATGTTTCTCCAATTCTCTTGTTTATACTGATATTGCTAGTTTGTTTGTCAGTCAGGGCATAACAGCTTTGCAAATTACTCACTTTATAGTACACATTTCACTAACAAAACAAAATTTTTCTTTTGGTCAGATGGGACAGTCAATCAAGCTGAAAAAGTAGTTGATGGAGGCGATGGTATGTTAATTTGTATGTTTTCTTTGTCATAGCCTTTGGTTTGTCCCCCAAAATAATAATGTTTACTTAATATTAATAACAACACTTTGTTTACCCTGATTGAGCCTCTCTATGTGTACCCCAAGACTTTGCTTTCATCACATTTTTTTTTGCAAATCTTCTATTTTTTAAGCAGATCTTTGTTTTATGGATTGAAATCATTCATTTGTGCAACAGTGTGGTTAGGGCAAATCACAGCTGAAGAAATATCTCATGTCAGCAACAAATTGTCAAAAATTGTGAGATGAGCAAAGATGACTGATTTTTTTAGTTTTAATGCATTTTTATTATAATATTATCTTAATATTCTATCTGATCATTTAAATTTTTAAAACCTTCACTTCAATCTTGAGATCTTTGTTTTTTTTCAGCGGCAATTGTCATGTCTTTGATTCCTTCAGAAATACACATAGACAGACTCCTGATTGGCTAATCAGTTGATCCGTTAGCCAGTCCAGATTCATCAATAATCTACAACGTACACATCAGCCTACATGTGAGTCACACAATTAATGTCGGTGGTACCATTTACTTTGTAGCCTTAAACCCGTTTACCCATTCAGACCATGATGAACAGGATGGGGAGACTGTGACACAACAAGAGATTCAAGAAAGACCTAAGCCTGTGCCTGCTGCTCGACCCCCACCCCCACAGGTGGACAATGCAGGGAAGAAAGAGGGAGAGAAGCCTCTAGTACCACCCTTACCAGTAACCAGACCAGTGCAACCACAAGCTGAGATTACTGAGGTTCGAATTTGTAGTGATACAAAAAAGTTGAATTGTTAAAATTCCCTGTATGTACTGGATTTTTTTGGAGTGTAAAAGTGAATTTTGTTCCTTTTTTTGCTTCAAAAAAGGGGTCACCTTCTAATGAAGAGGCCACACCTGTTGCTACTCCTCAGACAGAAGGTGTGCAGCAGCAGCAGCAGCAGCAGCAGGAGGTCACTACAAGTGAAATTCCTGGAGTGCTTTATAAGGTACAATGTCAGTGCTTTACATAATAATTATTGTAACAGTTATTGTTGCCAGGGCAAGCTGACAAAGTTATGGAGGGTAACCTGTAACATGCTCTAGAACATTCGTCCAAGGAGAGTAGCTGATGCCCCAGAAATGGTCAACCAGAAAAGTACCAGTACTGATAAGCTCATCAGGATCTTCCAATGGTTAGGATTAGAACATTTGGACAAATAAATTGATGAGGTGTCAGTGTCATGATATGTGTAATACTCCATTTACACTGGTCAGCAAAACATGTTTATTTAAACCAGGACATAAAATAGCCGAGAGACTGAATTTTACATATAGTTTAAATACCGGTAATCTCTAACTTGTGCTTTCATTGTGCTAAATTTGAAGCCAACAAACTTCAATGAAGAAAATGACATTTTAAACTGGCTGAACATGTTTTAGCTTTGGTGTGAATGGTTAATTGCTAATGGGAAGTTAATTGTAATGTTCTGAATGTGAACTATTTTTTTTTAGGTTCGAGCAGCATACAAATATGTAGCTGAAGATGACGATGAGTTATCATTTGAGAAGGGCGAAATCATTAGTGTAATAGAATTTGAAGACCCAGAAGAACAGGTAATTTTAATTGTGAAATATTTTTTTGTTTCTCCTCAAAAATTAGACATAGTAGACTTGATCTAGAGAGTAGATATCGAAGAGTGCTTGAACATATATCAGAAGATTCCAAGTGACCAGTGAGTTGTTATTACTAAGGGCAATCTTCACAGCGACTCATTTTCATGTTTTGGAATGTCGATATTTTACAACAGTATTTTTTTGCCATCTCACACAAGTTGTGACGGAACTTGTGTGTTTTTGACAACTTGCTTATAGAAGTCAATTGTAAAATAACTTTTATTTAATATGTTTTCCATTGTATAAATATCATATAAATTATTTTAATTTGTACTCAGATCAATGTTTGTCGTGTTTTTGCAGGATGAAGGCTGGCTCCTAGGGATCTTAGAGCTCAGTGGTATCAAGGGTGTTTTCCCTGCAAACTTTACGAAAAAAATTTAATAGTTGAATTTAAGTTTAAGTAAATAATAAAACAAATTAAGGAAGGTGATAATTATATTATCATTTACTATTCACAAAGTGTAATATAAAGCAATGCTTTACCAGGGTTGTTAGCAGCGATACAACATTGATAGTAATATAATAATATTATCACATCTTACAATATCGTAAGTAGTTTCTATTTGCCCTTTCACGACCAGAGTCAAAACGGAAGTCAAATTTTCAATAATGACGCTGGGAACTCATGGAAGTGGAAGTGTTAAAACTGTTTCACCAACAATACTCCATTCAGCCAACTTGACCAACCCATGACAACCTTGTCACGGTACTAATAAAGTTGCTAATAAGTTTGATATTTTTTTTAAATAAAACTTCATTTTAAATAATTATATTAAGTAGATGTCAGTGAATTAAGGTCTGTATTGTGGAGTAGGTTATCGGGAATTTTAATGTACACGTACACACTTTCCACCAGCATCCAAATAATGGATTTTCCGAAACATTTTTTGCTTGTCGCACAATCCTTCTCTAGGGCAGGAAAGATTGAATGACGAGTCAAAAGAATGTCCGAGTCACTTTTAGACATTTTAGGGATTCACATTTACAAGCATTGTTTCATTAGAATTCACCCTGGTTGTTCAAAGGATGGATAATGGTAGATCCATGGAATAAATCACTATCCAGTGGATAGCATATGGATAGTGTAGTTTGTTAAGTTATGCACCCTTTGAACAACTGGTCCCTGATCTTGAGCAAATGGGGTTTCTTGTAGCTGGTCTGATCATTTAAATGTAGTTTTGTTGCCCTTTCCTGCATGTTCCAAACACAGTTTTTGGAATTAAGTCGTATTTTATTTTCAATACCATCATTCCCGCCTGTATAGTCAAGAAATTCTACAGACAAAATGTTTGTATTAATTTTGCAATGGGAATTCTAGGTCATCAAATATTTGTTTTTTATTAAATACTTTCAATTGAAAATTGAGGTTTATATAATAAGTTGGAGGGAGATAAAAAGTTGTAGACTGTGTTTTCAACAATCCACAGACATATTCCTGCACTTCATTTGAATTTTCACACCTTTTAGGTCACATTTCACTTGGCATGCGTGTGCGCTATTTTGCCAAAGGAGCCAATAACAAGAGGGCAATACCATCCATTCTTAATGGTATCAAGCAGTATAGGTTTAGAATTGTGTGTAGTTATTTTTCATTGAGGAGCTGAGTGCAAAGGGATCCTTTCTTGAAAATAGGACCTTTTTGTGCACAGGTTTAGTAAGGTTTAAAAAATAGTGTAGAAAATATATCAATATTCTGTACAGTTTTTCAGATTATTTTGCTTAGCTGTTAATCAAAGACAGTTATGATAGTTATCATCTCATAGGAGAGTTTAATTGCAATTTACTTTACTGCAGGACATGCAGTGCCACTCGCTTGTTAGCAACATTGAAGAATACTAAATAAAATTGTCTCAGGAAACTTGTTTGTGTGGTGCAATAGTTTTGGCAAGTGAAAATGATTTATTTTGCCTCTATTTAAAAACAAGTCCTTGTGCAAAACGTTTTATCTGAAAATGAGTTGATTCGTATGAAAATAACATGCGGGTGAAACACATAAATTTTCATTATTCAGGTTTCGTATAAGGTCGCATCTTGACACTGAAGCAAAAGATAACTGAGCAGTGGTTGATTTAGCACAATGACATGAGAGAAAACCTTCTTTTGATCAGCACCAACAACATGAACTCTGGCCATGCCCAATTTTTGGAGCATGCGCATAGCCCTTTTGTGTTTCTCGGCCAATCATTGAGCAAGCAAACACTGGGTCTCCACAGAAGGAGCGAATGTACATGAATCACGGACTTCCAGAATCAGGTCTGGCCACTCGGTCCTGTCAGAGTTTGTGTTCTTGGTAGCTCTTGGTTCTTCACAGTACGAGTGAATGTACATGAATCACGGACTTCCAGAATCAGGTCTGGCCACTCGGTCCTGTCAGAGTTTAGAGTTTGTGTTCTTGGTGGTTTTTGGTTCTGCACAGTACGAGTGAATGTACATGAATCACGGACTTCCAGAATCAGGTCTGGCCACTCGGTCCTGTCAGAGTTTGTTCTTGGTGCTGACCAAGAGAAAAGTGGGCTCTGCTGGGGACGAGATTGATTGACAGGTTACTAAAACTTGTATACCCTCTAGATCTCGGTAGTAGGTACGCAATCTGAAATGCCATACACATCTTTTACATCTGATGGAGATGATATCTCCTGCCTGATGATTATCTTAATTCTCATCACCGGTCTGCTTGGCAGTGCATTTGACATTGTGAAGAGAAATTAGATTTGTAAATAACCAGGTTACATTGATTTAGCAGTGAATAGCTTTTAATAATATGGAACAAGGCTAACAGAGTCAAAAGCAACTCAGCTTGAATTTCTATTTTATTTATTCAACTTTACTCTTCCCTTGATATGACAAATTTTTAGTATGTTGCATTAAGTTAATATGCTGTAAGTTATAACTGTCAAAGAAAACATAACGGCAGCTCTACATTTTCTTGAGATCATAGAATTAAAAGTTTCTGTTTATCAAGATGAAAGGGTCAAAATTTTACTGCTTGAGAAAATAACAACTCTTAGTTCCCTTCCGATATTCCAACTCCATAATCTTCTATTTAGTTCATTACAGAATCTTTGCTACTTTAATTTTGGAACACATTATTCAGCACATGGTATTGGAGACAAATGAAGAGAAAAATCATAAAAATCATTTCCGACTTTTATAAACAAAACCATCCTTTTTCCTCATTCCAACTGTCTGTTATCATGTAAAATATATATTGATGTTTGCTTAAATTATCCTAATTAAACAACAATCCAGCTATTTTTAAAACCAGCCAGTACATATAGATACAATTTTATGTGATCAAGTCCTTGTTTTAACTGCTGGCCTTGCCAAATATTGCATCAGAACTTAACAGCCTGGTCCCATTTGGTGATCAGTACTTTGAATATTATCATTTTATTATCACAAATAATTATACTTTGAGTCCACATAGTCCATTTACATTATGTACATTCATTATCCAACTCTGTTTTGTGGAGTACAAAAAACGTATGAAATTAGTACAAATATCTCAGTATTTGTACTCCACAAGACCGGTTTAACAGGTTCCTCGTTCCTCTTGACCACATGCAAATGGCAGCGGAAAGAGTCAGCATTTTGGGAAAAGAAAATGTTGGATAATAAATCTGTTATTAGACACTTTGTACAGCATTGCTGTACATTTTTACTCAACATTTGTATTTTGAAGTCCTGGTTCTTTAAGCTCGCCTAAATACTGCAAAGACCCGTAAAAATATACAGCAACACTGCACACTAAAATATACTAAATATGTTTACTGACTGAACAAAATTATGTTTTGGATCCAATTAAGTCTGTTATGTACAGTTTAATAAACTCTGTTAGAGAACACTGTTCTGTAATCACTTATTTCTAAACAAAATTGCAGTAAGAATCCTGATTTCTCGAACCAACAGAAGGAACAAAAATCACTTAAAATTACAGAGAAGTACTACCCAAGGAAAAGGAACATTGGTTTTAGAAATCAGGAGTTTACAGTTACTGTATTTAGATTTTTATAAATTCCTATTATTTGTTACTGACATGTAAACAATTTAAGGTTACTAGTTAATTTACTTATTTGCAAGTAAACTTTATCAGGGATTTAAAAAAGAAGACATTATTGCTGTTTCTTTGATGCTAACTTAATAACTCTATTTACAACTCTTTATTTTCTTTACGATATCTTTGACAAAACAATTTAAAGCTCAACATAATAAATTATTAATAATAAATAGATTAGCCTATATGTTGAGCATTGTTATTGTTAATTAACTATGTTGACTCTACAGTATCTTCCAAGAGTACTTTATGAATGAACAGTATTTAATGTGCAGTTAGAGAAAATATCCATACGCACCCCATGGAAGGCCATTGGAAATTACGAGGGGGTGGGGGTGGAGGTCTCAAAAGCCAAAATGCTTAAAAATTAAATTGACTAAAATTGTACTCTGGGAACAGTATGTTTGAGCTGTACAAAATAAAATAACTACCAGCTTAATTTTGGCTTAATTTTGGATTACATCTCTGAACCAAAATCTTACAAAAGCTAGTTTCAGGCTAGCAAGAGATACTTTTCCAGTGATTCTACTTATTTTAATAAACAACAAGTGTACATGAACTAGTGACACAATTCTCCCTGGAAAGAGACACCAACTTACTATACAGTTAAGGGTGGTCTGTACTATCTGGAAAACAAAACAAAAAACATGACAAAGTACTCCTTTAAAAGCCAGTGTCATGAGCTGCGCACCTCAGTTTCTGATTGAAACTTGAATAGTTCCAGTGGAATTTTTCAAGATTGTGCAGACTTTGCCAAATTCAAGATGGCATTGAGAAGTGGTGTTGGTCACAGATGAAAAAGCAACTGGGGGTCGGAAACGTAAAAGGAGTCATTTTCAAAGTGCAAAGATGTGCATGCGCAGGCCATGACACTGTCCCTTTAACATAATTGAAGGCATATGGTGTTCCCAGACCCAACGTTTTTCTTTACAAGTGTCAAAAGACCTCTTCAAAATAATTAAGATTCATTTAATTCTTTTTTCAGTGAAAATTTCATTCTCACAATTGACAACCTTGGTACCTCAGCAAAGTATACTCATTAATATTACCAGCAATGCATTATCTACATGTATGTTAATTTTACTGTCATAGCAATAATTTATGTTATTATTTATGCCCGCCCAGTCTTTCTCTTGAATTCCTCCAGTTCCTTCAGATAAGCCAGTGGTGGCCAGCGATGTTCCAGAACATGTCGTCGATTGTCTCCTTTAATCAGATCAAAGTCATCACAGGCTTCAAAGTCGGGGTAGTTTGTGGTGATCAGATACAAACACCATCGTGCTAACTGAGGTGCATTATGTGCCTAGAGTACAAAGACAATGACAAAAATTTGTGTTAATATGTAAATATTATCAATATTATTCTACATTTATTTAACAAGGCTGCCCAGCATGCTCCCTTGGGAAACTCTTAAAATCTGAGCCTCTAAGAGTGCATTTCCTGCATTCTGGGGAAAGAATTAGGTCACTTTTGACAGAACCATACATGCTCTATTTTCCAGCTTTTTACCCAACGGTTTTAACTATCTTGCACACAGTTCCTCTGTTATGGAACAAAACGAGCTGCACAGCATTTCTTCCTCAGTTGCCAAATACCAAATTTAAACAATGACATATAATCAAGCTTAATATGTAAAGCCTACAATGAACTGAGTCTAGAAGATACAGTTAACCCAATCGCTACATTTATCTTCATCATCCTTCCATATTCTGGCTCTGCTAAGAGATAAAACCCCTTCTCTGGTCAGTTTGACCTCAATATACGAACAGATGAAACATGAAACAGAGTCTATATATTGTCGCTAAATTAACCAAAAATTCAGGCAAGTTTCTTAAATTTGTGTTTGACGAATTAAATGTCGGCCGATCCGCAGCTCATGTGGCAAGTTATTTATCATGCTAATTCGCAACATTCGAGGAAAGTAGGTGGTGAAAACATGTGGAGAAGCCCGCGAGTTTCGCCGGCCACCGGCCTTTATTGAAAACCCTGTGTTTACCTTTGGTAACTGGTTTTAGCACAAGTGGTAATTGAGCCCAGCATTCAAACATTTAAAACAAACAAACAAAACAGCACGTTACGTTTTGAGTTCTGTTACACATCTGATAACAGTGTTCTCCCTAGTTTTCAGCACAGCAGGTAAAAGAACTTTTCAAACCGGTAAAGAACTACTGGTGAATCTCAGCTGTTTTCTAGTGTTGCCCTATGCTGGTCAAATTTTATTTTACAAGAATCAAAGATTTGGAAGGTGAAGAGAAATTATTGAATTAGAATACTGGCACAAAGTTGTAAACTAGTAGTAATCAGCGATTAGGGGAGTGCGTTCGACCTAAGATGGAGAGTCAGGTGTAGTAGCAAAGGAGCAAGGTTGTAGGCAAACTATGCAATTTAATATGCCTCAAATGGAGAGGAATCTCATCACACAACATTTTGGAGGAAAGATTGCGTGACGAGCCAAAAGAACATCTCTCGGCAAAATAAACTGGAATTTGTCGCATCAAGAAATGGGTTGTGTTCTTTTCAAAGGGGTTCAATAAACTGTGAAAAAATTGTGACACTGTAGCAGTTCTTGATATGTTAAAGCAGAATTTTTCTTTGCTTGCAAGCTATGTTATCGTAAATTGGGTGTTACACTGTTACACAAGAAGCCATTCAACCGGACAGAAACATGATCTCTCATCATAGCAGTGATTGTTTACCAAAGGTCAAAAAGAATCTCAAATAATGAATGGCACGGCAAATTCTCATTGATGTCAGAATATTGTAAAACAACGTAAATAGAAATCGCTCCTAGCACTTCATGTGACACTCACAAAGCAGAAACGTACAAAGTCATAAATGAATGGGCAATTTGCATTCATTTTTACACTAAAATTCATATGGAATAGAAATGAATTATCATGTACACGACAAATAATTATTTATTTCACTTTAGTTGTTTAATATCTT
Organism: Meandrina meandrites; assembly: GCA_963693305.1. Classification (NCBI taxonomy): domain Eukaryota; kingdom Metazoa; phylum Cnidaria; class Anthozoa; order Scleractinia; family Meandrinidae; genus Meandrina; species Meandrina meandrites. The sequence goes on from OY855908.1 coordinate 38,455,769, forward strand.
TTGGCATTACTACACAACTTCTAAAACTCCACAGACTTCTACAAATACTTTCACTTCAATTTGAAAATAGATCGAGGCACAGCACATCAACTTTTCGTTCATAGTCAATACACTCATAATATTCAATAATGATTTCCTCATCAAAATGCCTAAACATTCTGCGAATAACTATAGAATACAAATTCAAAGAAGCGATAAAACAATTTTGATCCTTATTCTACCCACTCGTTTTACATGAAATGCTAACGATTTGAAATTTTAGCTTAGTAGTTTTGTGAATCGTTTTGCATGCAAACACGCTGGTTTACCTTGCCTATAAAACAACGAATCGAGTTACTCGATTTCCACTCCTTTTACGACGTTCGGTGGCTGGTTAAAACTCTTCTACCTTGGATGGAAACCCTCCAAACAACAGCGATAACAGACCATAACACAGGACAATTTTGTCGAGAGAAATCACTCCAAACAGCAAAACAGAAGCACATGGCATGGAGATGACGTCATTCGCCCCTGAAAAATTTTCTGGGGGGGCCAAATTGACAACGTCGTATAGTCCATAAAAGCAAGAGTTTTTCTCGATTAGAGTGCGTTCTCCTTCGTCGAACGCAATGAATATTGCATTTTTCACTGTTTAATTTCTTACCTATTCTATCAGTTATTTTGTATCTCAACTGCATTGGTGCAACGAGTGGCATTACTTCGTTATTAACCTGTTGAATTTTCAACATTTCTAAGCGGTTTTAGGCGGCAAGGAGTGGTGCTGCAAGCGGTAAATTTTACCGGTTATCGCCTGATTTGGAGAACACTGTCTGATAATATTGGTTTTCCAAGACTTTTGGATGATACTCGTCAATTCAAGATCTTTAAAGATCTTCCTTGAAAGGTCCTTGAAATATCCTTATATTTGGAGATCTTCTTTTCCTGGGCCATTAGCATTGAACACAAGACAAGTAAACAAAAGAAATTATGTTTAACTTACAAACAATACCATCACGCCTACCTGTCCAGTTAGCAGCAGATTGATCACATCATTACACTGGGCAGAATTCAGTCGTTTTTTCTTGATTTCGGCACCTATTCTATCTGTGATGGCACCTTCACACACTGAAATGAGTTGTGGAAGGCAAAATCTGTCAGCTAACACTAGCAGTTCCCTGTAGTCACTGACCGTCATGTCGGTCGGTACGGTGTCAGTGTACAGGTACACCAACAACGCCAGGAAACTCTTCACTGTTGTTACCTTGATAGTGACCTGTTGAAAGAATAAAATGTTTAGAAACATAATTTTAAGGGAAATTAATACTGTTTTCCAGCAATTACAAGGCCAAGCTGCATTGTTCTGCAGTAATTTCCCAGGCCAGCAAAATCTTTCTGTTTAAAAAGGTTCACTGTGCATGATTAAAAGATTGTCGTTGAGCAACAATTTATTAGTTTCCATACATTTAATATTTCATTTTGCATTTTTAACTTGTAACATACAGTAGGTCAGTTCACACAAGAGTAAATGATCCAGGGACATGTCACAGTGATATGTACATGTACAGCTATACCATCAACAACATCATCAGATGTTCACACAAGGGGCATACATGTTGCAACAACAAATCCCTTTGTGTGTGTTGCTATTTATAATTTTTCAGCTAATGAGGTTCGTGAAATTTGAAAACCACTATTAATAATGTTACGTGAATGTCATGCACCAGCAATTTGCCTGGTGTTACATGTTTTGAGTTTCAAAATTACAACAAAACACTGGGATACAAGATTTCAGATCTGAACTTTTTCTGCTCAAATTTATGAAGCACTGTGAAACATGCCTTAGCTTGCAGACCTACCTCAAGGCTGTCTTGTTCACTGAAGCCACCACCAAACATAGCAGCCATGACCTCTGACCTAGCCATAAGAAGAGCTCTGTGAGCATATAACACTGTGTTCTGTACATGAAATATGACATCGGAAAAATGTGGCTTGTTGATGAAGTTCTCCTTGATTATTTTGCTTCTCTCTTCGTGAAGAATGGTGACCATGCTTGGATTAAGGTAGCTCTCCCCAGTTGTGATGTTCTCGCAGATCTGGCCCAACCAGGGAATACGCAGTCTGTGGGACAAACTCATGACTTTGGTTAACAGTGGCTCGTCAATATCAGAAGAAACATTTGGAGAGCCGGTGTACAGGAACTCAAGAACATGCTGGAATGCTTTGCCAGAAACACTGTTATTGAAATGCATGCAAGTTTTTGTCTTTGTTTTGGGCTTTTGTTCCAGATTTGGTGAGAAATCTAGTCGTGGTTGATTAGTAACAGAGCAGAGATTTCCACCAAATACTTCTTTCACATTTCCTTTCTTTCCATATGGCTTGTTTTCTCGACTTGCAGTGCAAGAGCAAGAGTCAGCATTACTCAGCAATCTGCTGAGCTCTACTTCCTCACCATTGTTCAGAAAGAAATCTCTGAATACTGCTGAACCAATACTGAGTATGATTTTATGAGCTTCAAGTGGGTGATTGTTAGAATTGAAGAGAAGTCTGATGTCTGAATTTCCAATTTCATCTCTGCACATTTTCTTCATGTCGTCAGTGAATGTAGAGGGAAGAATCTTAACTTGGGGCATTGGATCTGTTAAATGACAAAACAAAATAAAATGAATGACACTTTAAAAATAAATATTGATCATAACCTGAACTCAATCTCTTCTTCTTCCATCTAGCCCTGGAATCTGGAATAATTTTAAGTAAGAAGAAAAAAAGTTTCAAGACTAGCATGCAGGTAGTCTGCACTCCAGCTTAGTGGCCCATCAGGCCAAGCTTATCCTGGTTTCCATAGCATGAAGCGACTAGGAGTATTTCTACTCCTTCCTAGATGGGACGCTAGTCCATCTCAGGGTGCTAGTTCATACTGGGGATGCATCGCAGCAACATACCACTGAGACATGCCCCTGAGCATTTTGGAGTGTGTGTACATATTATGATTTTGTCGTTGCTACATGTACATGTCCCCACGGCACATTCCTGCTATAGGTGCTCTTGTGTGACCAACGCATGATTTTGCGTCTGCTACATGTCCCTACGAAATGTCCCCTGAATTCGGGGAACTCGCCGGTACCCATTTATACACCTGGGTGGAGAGAGGCACTACGAGAGTAAAGTGTCTTACCCAAGAACACAATGCAGTGTTTCAATTATGTAACCGTGTTAGTAGCTTGTAAGTATTTTAATTTGTAATTAAAGTACAATTGAAAGGCCGCAAAAGAAAACGTCCCCCTCGAATTTTGTCAAAATTGAACATTGTCAAAATAACTCCAAATTTTGCATGTAGCTTTGTTTATGTGTGTCTAACATTGCCCGGTATTTCTTTCGCTGTTGTTTGGTCTCTTCCTCCATAAATTACGCATGCAAAAAACACGGCTTTCGCTTGCAACGTCTTAATTGGATAAGGCATAAACAAAAGAAGCCTTTCATTTGTTGAAACAATGAAATCAGCGAAGGTTAACCGGTTAACCAGTTACGGCGGTTTTAAACCAAGCTCTAAGCCCTAGCCTAAACTTTAACTCTAACCCTAACTCCAAGGTTTAGGGTTAGCGTTTCAGTTTAGGGTTAAAATTTGGGATTAGGGTTAGCATTTGAGCTATAAACCAAACGCTTAACCCTAGGGCCGCGGTTAGCCTTGAGTGCAGTTTGCTTGCGGTTAGCTTTCACTCCGGTTTGCTTGCGGTTAGCTTTCACTTCGGTTTGCTTGCGGTTAGCTTTCCATCCGGTGTGCTTGCAGTTAGCTGTTTTTTTTTTTTTTTCCTTGTTTGGCTCCACAACACTCGACTACTTTTGTGACACGACACGCGCTCTGTCGATCCGATTTAACGAACGCGAAGTAAACATGCATGGCGGTCGCCGTCGACGTTAAATTTAACGCTGGTTTTCATACTACATCTTAGTTTTGCTTTCAGTAAAGCACTGTTTGCTCTCACTTCTCCAATCCTTGCATCATCGCATCACACACACTACAAAAAATCCCGCGAAATCAAGACAGGACTTCACGCACTTTTTGGTTTTCGGCTGCATCGATTGATTGATCGATCGATTGATGAATATTTAATGAGGTACCGGGAATTTTGTCGACAGGAGAGGTCCTGCCCGCAACACTCCAACAATTTTGATAAGTCTTAAAACCAGCTCGCTTATCGGCAACTTTGATGCCGCAGCATCCCAGCGAACACTGCAAAACTCGTGCTGACAAAGTTCCCGACAAGAAACCTGCCTTAGACTTCCCGCCTGGATCAACCTGCCTTTGTCGGACAACTTTCACCTCCAGCGCCTAAAATAGCGCTATTGTGCAAACAAAGCGCAGAACAACCCTCAGTTCTTCGAGAGATGCTATTGACTTGCGAGTATCCAGACTTAATGATGTCCTTCAACCACCAGACGGTTGCACTCGAAGCATTTTATTCTCACAAGCAAATCGCCATCTTTTTTCCTTTTCTCACACGTCAGCTCAACCTCACAATGTGGTATCCAGTCCCTTTCTAACCCCCCCCCCCCCCCTCCCAAGGCAAATCAAAATGAAAACATGGCTGCGGCATCGCAATTTCTTGTAATGGCGCGTTTGAAGTTCTTCTCGCCTTCCCGTTACACTTACAAAACCCTACGAAGAAAGATGACCACGCATTGTGTTGAAAAACTCATACTACTGGCTGACTGTGAAGAATGAAAGCTGCAAGCACTTTATTTTCATTTCTGCATACGATAATTATCGACAGGAAAGCAAAGACACACGAAATGAGATACAGGTCAGTGTAAAGCACACATAAACAAACCTGCATGTGAATTTTGGAATGTTTTTGACAATGTTCAATCTTGCCAAAATTCGAGGGGGACGTTTTCTTTCGCGGCCCTTCAATTAAAAAAATAAAATAAAATAATCACACCAATTGAAAGTGAAGTGAAATAAATGATCTTGTCTTACGAAAAAAGAAAAAAGAAAAAAAAACAGACCTGGTGGTGATAACACAGGAGGGTCTGGTCCATGCCGTAACACTTTTGGTGTCTTTCTCTGCCACTGGAAAACTTTAAACTTTGTCTTTGACGGAGTTTGGTTCATAATTGCCAAACGAACAGCTGTGTCAATCACACTGTGCACCCCATCACCAGTCTCTGCACTGCTTTCACAGTAACGTGTACCCAGTCGCTCTGCAAGTTCACGCCCTTTTGCAATTGTTATCATACCGTCTGGAGCAGTGCTGTCGAGGGAACAAAGTCAGTTACCAAGAGTGACCACATTTAATTTCTCCTCACTTTATCAATACATAACCAAATCGCTAGGTAGTAAGAAAAAAGAGAACCATCAACTAGGGTATGATGCATTTCTTTTGAACAAGTTCCTCTCCTCTAAAATGTAAGTGCCCATCTATAATATAATAATGAATCCAAACAGTTAAAATAAATGCTAGTACTTATGTAAAGGAAGCATTTACTACTGTTTTTATGAAAATGTGAAATTTCTTGCTTAGTCAAGTCATGCACATGTATTGTTTTGATTTCTGTGTAATGTCACCAGATTCTCAAAACTGGCATTAGACATGAAAAAATGGCAATAAAAATTATATGTGATGATAGTAAATTGGTCATGCCCCTTCTCTCCAAGACAGCTCCCCCAACACCACCAATCCACAATTATATTAAAACACTGTGTGTTCTGTACACTCTATGTCATGTACTTATTATAAACTTCATGTCCGGTGATATAGCTTGCCAAGCCCCTTTAGAAGTACACTTCTTGTAAAAAAGTTCACATGCGAAAACTTCAGACATTTTATTTTGGACATACATGTATAATTTCAGGACACTTTTTATCTTATTTCGGACAAACTCAAGACACTTTGTCAAATCACTGCTAAAGAAGTTTTACTTCACACTCAAGGTTTTAAAGATACCTGTACACTGACGAGCAAATAGCAAACACAAACCTTGATGTATCTCAAGAAGTGAGTGAGTCAACTACAGTTTGCTCCATAAAGGAAAGAAAAAATTCATTTGCAGTGATAAAAAGAACGAGCAAAGCCTAATCTGAGTTCCAGCTCTATCACTTATTGTCCTTGAATACATGCAATGGTGTCACCCACGAAAGTACATGTACGTTCTTACTGTACTGTAAATAAAAATTTTGGATGAAAAGCATCGAAAATTTTAAGCAAATTTTTAAAATAAAAAATAAAAAATTCGACGAACATTTTAACTTTCGGCAATTTTTTTGTCTGAAATTAAAATTGTCTGAATTTTTTTCAAGTAATGTATACACTGTGCATGAGTCCTGGTTCCCATAACAAATGTACATGCAATGTATAACATGCGCAGTAATGTACATGTAAAATTAATCTAGAAAATTTTAATGCCTATTGGAAACCTTTCGAAATAGCAAGAAAACAAATTTGAACTTTAGTTATATATTTCTGAATTGCAAACAATTTTTACATAAAAATAGTGCAATTTTAATCTCAATTTCCAATGCTCATTAAAGCTAGATTGTTACGAGTATTGATGGAAATTAATTACTACGTGAACATTTTATAAGCTGATTTCAACCAATATGTCTTTTTCATTACATGACAAAAGAATCTAAGATTAATCTAAAGCCAACATCTGCTGCACATTGTGATAAAAGGTGTCATATTGTTGAATAAGCATCAATATTAGTGTTTGCCGCCATGAAGCGGCTGCTTTAAAGCTACTTTTCTTCTTCAAATGGAATGACAAACAACACGTACAAGTTTGCTTATAAACGCTAATAATTAAAATAAAATATTTTCTTACTATTTGATAACTTGATTTTTATTTGCAATGCTAATTCAAACCCTACTGGATTCAATAAGAGAAAAATACAACATAATTTATCTGCCTGAATAGCAGACAGCAACAATATAACACAGGAAGTTAAACCTAGTGAATATCAAATTAATATCAAATTATTTTCATTGCATATTTTCATATAAATTATTAATATTTGGCCATTGCAATCATAGGTCTTTAGCTCTGTAGAACACAGAACTGACAGTATTCAATGGCTGTTCTTTCAGATACAAAGCACCATAGAGTTTTTGCCAACAATAATATTATAAATCATTGGAATTGCTCAAATTGACCAGAAAGTCTTTTTTGCAGTGTAACCATAAACAAATACAGTCATATTGTTACCATTAAATTTTTTGTTTCAAAAACTAGGATGTACATCTTTATGTCTCCATTGCAAAAATTAACGTTTGTGTCAGCCTCATTTTACAAACAAATTTCTCTTCTAATTCTCTGCAGATTGTAAGTAAACAAAATGAACAAAAAATCAATGCGAGAAGTTCAAAATTTCTGATTTTCTGTCCATACTGCATTGAATGCTGGCATCCTGCAGTTGTAAGGCAAGTGCAAATGTGATCTCTAAATGATGAGATTTACATTAAGGAATGTTACAAGTATGAATTAATTTGATAAATAGATCCACATATTAAACAATATTTGGCAGAGAAAACTGCATTTTAGGGATTTATTTGCAACAGTTTTGGACAAACATGGAACTACAGCTGTGTTCAGTAATTTTATTTTATTATTATAATAATATTATAATTTTTTTTTGGTCTTTTTGCTTCATTGATAAGCAAAGGTGCCAAGTGCTAGAAAATAACATGTAATTGTTTAATTTGTCGCTTAAGTAATGCAATAAATGTAATTTTTGTAACTAGTGTAACTAGTGTAAGCAGTTGTATCCTAAGTTTTGTATGTCATGTAGGATGTGTGCCGTAAGCGTACTGTCAGTAATAGTTTTAAGCATTGTATTTGGCAGAAGTAGTCCAAGTATTGTAATTAGTGTAAGTAGTCTAAGTATTGTTATTTGCATATTAAGTGGTTAAGGTATGGTAATTAACGCAAGTACTTCCAGTAATGTTATTAGCCTAATGTAAGTAGTTCTAGTGTTGTCATTAGTGTACGTAGTTCTTCTTAATTTTGTAAGTTTTAGCATGTGTGCTGTGTTAAAAAAAAAAACAACAAAACAAAGCCTGATTTTTCAGATTTACGAAGGCTCGTAATTCAAAATTATATAACCACTTTGTACAGCATGCATAACCAGAAGACCACCTAAAAGTAAATGTACCATGTGAAAGCTAGAGTTTCACCAACAGACTTGAACACAGTAAAAAATCTACAGGAGTCATATGTCATAAATGAATTATAAGTTGAGCTGTGCTATAGATGCCTGACTTATGTAGTTTGTCTAGTAGTGTTAGTATTGTATGTAATGTAATTATTGTAAGTTATAATCCATCAAATATTTTTTTTGCGCATGCAATTGGTCGAAACACATCACGTGATGCAGCCAAAACTGGGGAATAAGTTTCGAACTTAAACATTGCAAAAATATTTCTACTTCATTTTCTTGCAAATGCACAGCCGTAAAAGCTGATTTTAGGAAGATAAAAGACTTACTATTCAATTAGTGAGCAAATTTGAATATTTATATGGGGCATGCTCTGACCTCACAAACATAGGATGGTAAGCCTGTGCTCTGAGGCCACTGCCTGTGGAAATGCAAATAGCGAACACTTTTAGCAATATAAACTTTTATGCTCTTTGGCAACAAATTTCTGAGCATATGAAGCAATACTTTTGGCAAAATAGGCTATTGCTTCACAATAAATATTTTCAATCTTTTGACCGCTTGAAAACGAGACGTGACCAAGCTAAAATTGGTTTGGCCGCTCAACAAGACCGGCCACTGTCCAAAATCATTTTGAGCCCTGAATTCCATTAATAAAGAAACAAAAACTTCTCTGCCCAACAGCCAATCATCAAAAATAAGACAAGTAACATAAGATAATGTGGGAAACAGCTGGTGATGTAATGAATGTAGCAGAGGCAACATGGGGAAACACATCACTCTAGGCTTGGGAACTACAGTGGATTCAGGTTGAGCATTTAATGGCCTCAGTTGTCGCATTCGTTGTAACTGTTGAATTGATTGCGTTGCGAGGCAAACTGACAGACGTTGCTAGGCGGGAATGCCAACGTTCTGCCTGGGAAAACTGCAACATGCTTTTTTCCCAGACAGAACGTCGTCATTCCTGCCTAGCAACGTCTGTCATTTTGCCTCGCAACGCAATCAATTCAACCGTTACAACGAATGCGACAACTGAGGCCATAAACGCTCAACCTGAATCCGCTGTAATTTGGTAACAAAAATTAAAAAGTTGTTTAGTAAGCAGGAAGCGAAACTTCCCAGTTGTTGCAGACACCTTTTCGGTTTTCCTGTTTTCCTAGCCTTTTCTGTTAGTAGAACTAATTTCCTTAGCAAAATATGATATGAAAAAATAAAATTTTAAGTGTGGTTTCTTTGAAACTCAAAACCCGGTGAAAATTGGGCAGCTGGCCAGGAGGGATTTCATAAACAATAGTCTTGCCAAACAACTCTTTTTATACAAAGACTAGATTTTCCTTTTCTGTTCATTCTAGTACGTAAACTGTACGTCAGCAAGATGGCCAGACAAATCTTGCCTCCGACACCGAAGGAAGTTAATAATGGGTGAAAGATACCGTACTTAAATTTTTAAATTTCCTTTTGCGCTTCGGGCTATTAAAACACTAAAGTATATACCGCAATACTCCGTTACTACAATACATATATCAGCTTAACGTTGATAAGATCACTTCTACAAGTAGCTGAATAGCATGCACACATATGCACTGTAAAATGTTTTTGTCAACAAAACAGCAGAAACCTTAGGAGATCATACCATGGGCGAGACGGTGGACTAAATTACTACTGAAGTCGCGGTTTGGGAAATTTAGCATGGTTTCTCTTTATTTAAAATGAAAGTAGACGGAGTAAAACGAACTGTAACCTTAACTTGAGCGTGAAGAACACAAAACCGCGAAAATTTACACTGTCCGGCAGCTCAGACGTGAAAATAGGTCGTTGCTTTTGATAGCATTAATCTTCAGTAATAAAGAGTTAAAACAAGCAAATTAAAAGTTAGCCCCGTTTGAAAGAAAATGATTTCTGAAACAGCAGTATTAAATAAAACAAATCGCATAATAATAAACACGGTTCACCGTAACTCAGCTACGTAGCAAGAACGGCTGCTTGATAACGCGCGTATACGTTCAGAATTCTCTGAACTTCTACTACTACAACTACAAATATTACTACTCCTACCCCGTTGTTCGTAGATCGGTTTTGTTTCCAACGACCAGGATTGGAGCTCCAGGCATGTAGTGCTTTAATTCAGGAACCCATACTGTTGAGACGTTTTGGAAAGAGCTGGGATTCGAGATGTCAAAGAAGACGAGAAACACGTCAGTCTCTTCGTACTCCATCGGACGAAATTTTAGGAAGTCAGCTCCACAAATCGTGTCCCAGAACGTCAGCACATAACTAACCCGATCGACAGTCATGTTGGTGAAGAATGGATCTTGCACCGCTGGCAGAAGTCTCGCACGTCCAGGGAATAGTGGAGTGTCATCTTCGCAGGCAAAGTTTTCATTGTACCAGCGAATTAGAAACGAAGTTTTGCCGACGCTGCCGTCTCCGACGACCTTAATTTTCAAGCGACGCATAGTTCAGCTTTTACAAAGAAGTTAACAGTTCGTAACTGAGCAAATAGGCCCAAGTGAAAGCACAGGGAACAGAAATTTCGTTCTAAGCAAAAACACAGCTGAATGCAATCCTTTGAGAGATTCTCTTTTCTTTTGATGTGAATATCACCCCAGATTCAGGCTTCCGCGGCCAATGCAAATTCAACCAATCAGCGATGTTCTTTTAGGAGCTGTATAAGAGCTCTGAGATGATAATCGCTTTCTCTCACGCACCCACAACAACGGATCACGCAAAAAAGAAAAGCAAGAATTAGACGGAAATTATGTCTGGTTCTGCGTCATTGGCAGCTACTTGAGTTTTACATCCGCAAGCTACTATCTCTCTCATGCCTTTCACAATTGCAACGTGAGGAAACCAATTGAAGGCCATGAAATAGTTCATTTAAAATCATCTGACAAAGAAGCCGACAATTTTAATCAGCCTTCAAACAGCCTGTCAAATCGTTCATTCATACTCAAAATACGTGTTCGGTTTTATCTTCTTCCACCCTGGCTGTACAGTCTTTTCGAATAAGGTGATCAAAGCCTACTTTTCATATTTCTTTTTTTTTTCGCATTTCTCATCAAATTTCTCGCGGGTTTTCACGAAAAAAAAGAGAGCCAATTTTTCCGAGTAACAGGTGTTCATTTGAAGGGAGAGAAAAATATAAAAATGTCATTTTCCTACTGTGGCTTTGTTTTTCCTTTTGCGCAATGATGGTGAAAGCCCATGTCCGGCCTGTAGTTTCAGATTAGAAGCAGGAAGTTTTGTAATACGATCTTAGAACTTTCCTTAGCATAACTTTTCGTTAATAACTGGGCAACCGATATTAAACGTTTTATATTTGCATATCAATACTGCCGAACATAAAAGCCAACCAGTTTCTAACATAAGCTGTGTAAATATATTGCACTTTCTAATTTCTTAAATTTTATTTCTGGTCATTGTGATTTACCTTTAACAGAACCCTAGTGTATTTTGTTGAAAAAAATGAAACTGCTGTTAATTATAGTTTTAAAATAGAGAGGAATTGTTTTAGCGAATGATGTTTTCCCTTTATAGTGAGATCGTTTTACGATCTTTTTCGCCAATTAAACTGAAAAGTTGTATAAGATGTTCTCACTACCCAAGCAATTTTGCTAGGAAAAGAACTAAATAACGAGCGAAACAGCTAACAGTTTTTAAATGATATTGCTTTGGAAGTAACCGGTTTATCAAGTTATTTGTAGTCCTCTTATTAAAAAAAAATGAAAGTCAATTCCTTAAAAGACAATTTAGTGTGCAGCTGACCGGGATCGCCAAAATAAAGTAACTCTTAGGGATATACCGAAAAAGGAAAACAAACAAACACTTAAATTATCTTATAAGATATAAGTCCATTTCAAAACTATTTTTATACTAAAAACATAGTTATGTACCAGGCCTTTACAGGAAATGTTCGCTACCGTTCTATTTCGTGATTTTCGAATGACAAAAGGCGCAATTTTGCACTTTTTTCGTAACCAAGTATAGTTTGTGTTAAGGCGGCCGGGTAAAGGTGAATTTGAGAAAGAAAGTTACTTTTGGAACACCACCAGACCCCCACGCAAGAACAGTCAAGAGCACCCCAGGTTGTTAGGGGACCGTTGTTTGGGTTCGTCACGCAACGCTCCCTCCCCCACTAGCGTTGCGTGACGAGCCCAAACAACGACTGCGAAGGAGAATCTATAGTGCATCCCGCCTTAATTATTTTCTGCGATTTTATTGAACAGATTATAGATTCTATTAGCCCACGACGAGCCAAAAGAACATCTGTGTAGAAGGCTAAGATTGGCTATGATTGGGGGGGGGGGGGGGGGGGGGGGGGAACGGGGAAGGTGGACTCCTGTATGACTCAGGAAGTGAGTGGACAGTTTCAGAATTGTACAAATATGAAGATGTAAACTTAGTATTAGTGTTATTTTAAAACGTTTTGATTTTACTTGACATTTTAAATTGGCGTAGCATTAAATTTTCGCGCATTTTACGCCAAGAGCAACAGAGTGGGACCCAAAAAATGTTTTTCCAAAGTTTCCGGTTTGGTTAACTTCCGGGGATGATTTTCAGACTTCTGGACGGACTCCTATTGTTCTGTGAAGACCAATAGAAAAAAAGAATTTTTTTCAGTTTTCCAGAGTTCGTCCCAGCGACCTACCGCTGACCGAGGAGCTGGCGGACTCTGGGTACGAGATTGAGTGGGACCTGGGTTGAGCTAGACTCAATCTCCCGATGCGCGGCCAAAGAGAAAAGCGCGGTCATGTTCAAAGTTTTTCCGCTGCAAATTCACAGACATTTGGAACGCCGCATAAATGTCAGAAACTGCGCGCCTGATTGATACCAGGATTATAGCTTCTAGCGTAAAGGCCTTAAGGGTCTTATGGCAGGTGTCTGAAATGCGATTTTATTCGTAAGATTGTGCCCTTTTTTATCAGGTTCAATTCGATTCTGCAAGGTAATGTGATCAGTCAGAAGTAGCTACATCTTAACTTCTTGTCCTTTTTTCAGTAGTTCTTTGACGATCTTTTATCTCTTCATTAAGGCAGGGGTAAACATGAATTTGAGTGAAATTTTAAGGGGTTTAAAGAAGGAATAGAAGAAAGAAAATTATATTTGGAACACCACCAGACAGTTGACCCCCCTCGCAAGAGCACCCCAGGTTGTGAGGGGACTGTTTTGGTGTCCATCTACTAATTTTTAACTTCAAATTCTAATTTTAAAATCACATCAAATCTTCAAGATTTCTTATTTTTCCAAATTTTACTAATCCTTTGGGAAAAATTATAGGCCCATCTACGTGGAAACCAAAAAATGCATCCAGTTATAAACCCCCTAGGCTCGATTACCAGCCGCTGTTCGGGGAATGAGCCTGCGCTCCTCTCGGGGAGGAAAGACCGAGCACAAGAGGACGGCGGAAATCGAGCCTATAAACCCCCCCCCCACCTCCCCGGATATAAGCCCCCCGCTCTGTTTATAAGCCCACCCAAAACCCCATTATGAGGTTGTATAAGCCCAGGGTTATAACCGGAATTTTACGGTATTGGCATTAAACCCAAGTTAAGCGGTGGAAAAACAGGCTTCAGGTGTTCCCCCACCTAAACATAAATTAAAGTTAATGAGGAGTAAATTATTAATGTCAGGACCCAGTTGTGCAAAGGATTGCTCTCCACTGGACAAGTTGCTATCCAGTAGACAATGGTTAACAAAACAAGCTTTTTTTTTTTTTTTTTTTTGGGGGGGGGAGGGGGTTACCTTGGTCTAAGAGCCTGTGATTCTTTTTATTTTGGAGCATTGTTTTGCGCTCTATATTGTTTTGAGGTTCTTTGTTGTCATGTCATGTCTTTATGTTATGTCACTGGTAAGTTTCACAATGAGGATGAGCCATACAATGAGGAAAATGATGTAAATGCAGAGATTCCACCCCTTTGAAATAAAAAAGGAGGTTTGGGGAACAGCAAAGCCACAACCACAAGTACTACTGAAGGTGCAAGCTTCTGAGGGGGGGGGGGTGGGGGTGGGAGGCATGCCCCCAGGGAAAATTTAAAAAAATAGACCTCTAAGATGCCATTTCCTGCATTTTGAGATTGAGAAAGACTGAAAACCACACAAAAAATGGGAGAATATTAAGTGCGAACAGGAGGCTGGAAATGATCGCTGAAAACAAAAGGTTTCCAGCTAAAATGGGAGGGTTGGAATCTCTGTAAATGCTGCTTAGTGTTGTTCATCCATCAACCAACTAGATCTATAGAGCAAAAAACTAGAAAATAAATGTTTCCTGACAGTTTGTTATTAAAATAAATAATTCTCAAGCCTCTGATCAGCTTTATTGATTACTGAAGTACAAATTACTGGCTACTTCAACATAAAAGAATGGGGTAACTTCTGTACAACATTTTGTAAGAATATGCATTACGAGAGCGAGGTATAAAATGTAATTTAAATTTTTCATTGTCAATCTTCAGCTCAACCCTCATCTATGCCTCTTACACTTGATCCACTTAAACAGTTGCCGTCGACAACGGCACCTGGGGTTCTTTGAGTTATGGAGGTAAGCAACCTTTCTAATAGCCATGTGAACAACTTCACCGACTTGTTCTCCAGTAACAGCACTGTTCTCAATATATGATGTGTCATGTAACTGAGCTAGTTCCCAAGCCTCCTGGTTTGACACTGTGACTGGTACTTCAACTTGGTCACTGGTTTCCCTGTTTTCAATAAATAAATAAATAAAAGATTTCTCAAACCCGTCGGCTTTTTATTGAAATTTTTCATATTTCATGTTAGCTGTGCAAGAGTGGGTACTTGAATGCATGATTTTCATGCAGGCTGGTTAGTCACAACTCGTTTTTTGAAACATCATAATATTGCCTTTTAGTTATTGGTAGTAAAATTTTCCTCCTTCCAAAACATTGCATTAACTCTTGCATAAATTAAAATTTAGTACCATTTACTGCATTGTCGATATTTCAAAAATTAAACAAATTGTTTAATTTTTGATAAATGTTAACATTTGATAAATGTTTGTGATAAATCTACAGAAACAACATGAACTGAATAAACAATACTAACAGTTCAGAGTGATGTCAAAAAGACATGATGGTGTATAACAACAACATGAACATTTTACAGTTCAAAGTGATGTCAAAAAGACATGGTGTATAACAACAACATGAACATTTTACCTCATGGCATGGAACAGACTAAACCAACTCATTCTCTCAAAACTCCTCAGATTGTATTTGAGCCTATTGACATATCAGTCTAGTGTTTATTTCTGGTTTCTGTAGCATGAAGCGACAATGAGTATTTCTACTCCACCCTGGATGGGATGCTAGTCCATTGCAGGGTTACCCCCAGCATTAAGTTTGCCAGTACCCATTTAAGGGGGGGGGGGGGGGGGAAAACCTCTGCAAACTTGTGCAAAAAGCAGATCTGAATGTGGTCTGGTTTCCAAAATATGACAGTTGGAAACCTTCCTTGCTTGCTCAGTAACACAACAAAATGACTCCAACCAGTGCATGAACCCAAAGTGCTTGTAATCTGGAGTCTATCCCCTAGACCATTAGACCCTGTGCCTACCCAGATTGTAAAACTGTTGTATTGAAAGATTAATTTTGACAGAGAATTCATAGTAAATATTTTATGGATGCTCCTATTCGTGACATCATCTGGATTTTCCTTGAAACATGTGAGCAAAAACAGTGATCGCGCGGCCAAGAACGAGACCTGGGAACTGGGCAAAATATGGATGAACTTACGTATTGTTCCTGAGGTCCACTTTGTTGCCAACTAACAAGAAGGGCGTATCTGACATGTAGTGGTGAATTTCAGTGATCCACGATTCTTTGATGTTGTCAAACGACACTCGATTTGTAATGTCAAAACATAATATAAAAATATCTGTGCCTACGTATGCAAGAGGTCGAAGAAGTTTGTCTTCTTCGATGGTCCTGATGTCCCAAAAATTAACATGATAACTTGTTCCATCCACTGCTATTCTGTCTGCGAAGTCAAAAATTGGCACCTCAATCTCTTTGGGAGGCAAACCTGTGTTGAATCGTCGCAATAAAGATGTTTTTCCAACTTCAGTATCTCCCAGAAAAACCAGCTTTATAGGATCGTGATCAAACTCCATTTAGCTACGGTTCGAAGGATTGGGCAACAAGAAAGGAATTGGAAAGTGACGTTCTCGGCCCACTTCAGTCACACTTGCGTGACATAACTTCCGTCTTGCGTGCGCGCACGAACGATCTCGGTCTCGTTCGCGATAGAAAGCCTTGTGCTAGATGCGAGGTACCTTCAAGCCCTTTAACCAACAGCTCTCTCGGATCTAGGTAAACTTGCAATCAAGTCTTCCATATATTTTTAATAGATTCAGGAGTCGTCGTGGCAAATAAAATAGCGTGACAACAGAAACTGTAAGTCACTTGATTCCAGCATTTTCTCTTTCAGATCATGGCCACTGAATGGACTCCTCTGGCCTGTTTATCAGGCTTTGCAAGAGACAACGTTTTACCTAAAGGTATCCTTTTCCATAGCTACATGTATTAACATTTTTTATTCAGGAAATAGTCGATAAAAATGCGTGATCAAAATCTACTTGAACGGGTTCGTTGTACGGTTATGGGCGGACACGTAGCGAAGAGGTTACGTTGCCAGAAGCCATTTTCAAATACTTTACCAAAACTTTCACCTAATTTATTTTCAACTCGATTTTCGGTTGCAACCAGTTTCTTTCCCATTTTTTACCGTCATGATGCGTGACTGACATGATCACGTGACAGGGTTCTGCAAGGCCAGGGCTGTTTGTTTGTTTGCATGTTTATTTATTGATTTATTCATTTTTTGTTCATTTATTTATTTATTTATTTATTTTTGGATATCTAACAATAATATTAGCATCATTCTATTTCAAAGTTTAATAAAAATATGATTTGCTTATGCCATCAGATCAGAAATTAAAAGTCGCTCTTGTAGTGGTGAATATGCCGTTAGATGGAATGATTGACAAGTTCAAGGCCCTATCCAATGTTGGTCAGTATGGTTTTAAGTTTTCCAAGTTCCACTTTACACATTGCTGGTAGACTATTTCAACATGACTAGACAGGGTCCGCGCGCGGAGGGGGAGGGGCTGGTTGCTAGGGCTAATATAGCCCTACCACTTTTTTGCTTGGGTTAATTTTTTAAGGCTCCAGATGCCAGGGATAATGTATGAATTTTACCACTTGAAAGTAATAAAAAGACTTCTACTTTTGTATGTGCGTTTCACAAAGTCAAAGGCTCGGCACAGCTATGCAAAAGAATCGCAAGAAAAACTTTGGCAACTTCAAAAAGTAGCAAGCTTAGAATGCAGTTTTATTTAACATATTTACTGTTTTGGAAGGTATAGTAAGTGGGGACGACAATGCATAATAAATGGAAGAACAATGACCCCAAATGCTTGTTTTCTTGGCCAGTTTTTTAGCCCTACCACCTCAAAATGGTCTGCTAGAACATTTTCAGCCATTTTAGGGCAAAATTTAAATTGTAAAACCATTAATCTTTATGATGCAAAAGTGAAGTTATTCACATGTACTCTTACATTCTATAGCAACTGTTAAGGCTTATACTGATGGAGGTGCCAATCGAGTTTGCAGTATCGTTGGTGAGGAGAAGGAAAGGTATTGTGTTACAGGCCCATTCAAGCATAACTTTACTTCTTTATCTTATGATTAGGCTCAGATTTGCCAAAGTTCATCTCAAGTAAAGTACATTTTACAGGTTGTATGTGAAATGGCAGATTATTGCTTGTTTACATAGGGAGTGGTTACTGGTACTTAATTCCAAGTCACTTCATTGCCCACTTCACAGGATTCAGCACCAGCTTAGGCCACTAGACTCTGAAAGTATTCTAAAAGGGGAATATGAGCCAAGGGGAGGAGCAAAGAGCGGACTTGAGAGAGCAGCAGAAATCGAGCCTAATGTCCTCTTTGCTAATATGCAAATATATAGCCATAGGTGTACAATGCATATATACAATGATAGATTCATTAAAAACCACTGAACCTTGCAGTTTTGCTTGGCAGGCAACAAAACACTTAGTTCTCGTTTCATTATGTACAGGTACCTTCCAGATTTTGTCAGTGGTGACTTTGATTCAGTTGATCCTGATCTTTTAAACTTTTACAAGGAAAAGGTAGGACATGACTGAACAGCTTTGAATCCTCCTCTATATATTTTTTCCTGGAAGGCTATTTCCAATACTAATGCTTTAGGAGATTGTGATAACTAAGAGGATTGCATAAGGCTCATGTTGACACACCCATACACGATAAGTGTGCAGTGCAGTGGCCTAGTGGTTAGTGCACTGGACTCCCATCCAGGTGGGAGTAGAAATACTCCTAGTCACTTCATGCTATGGTAACCGGGATAAGCTCTGGCCTGATGGGCTGCTAGGCTGGTGTGCAGACTTAACCTTATGATAAATGTTTTATATTGAATTTGGTTTAAGCATAGCAGGAAGACAGACAGACTAACAGACAGACAGACACCCTGATGAAATTATGAGGCTCAGGGTAGTGAGCCCTGAGCCGGGAGTAGAAACAGCGGGTTATCTCTATCGGAGGCAGGAGAAGAGAGGACAGAAAGAGGAATTCCTGAGGTGAAGCTGGGGCCAGGGATAAATAGGGAAAGAATTTGCAACATTCACAGGATATCATTCTGCAAGAAGCACTAAGAAATGAACAGCACTCAGGAGTTAAATGTAATGGGAAGCTATTTCAGACCCCATGATCCCCCTTTACCCCCTGTCCCCTATATAACTGTTAGCCATACATTTATTTGATTGCTAGCTGTCAGAATATGATGGCATGTCAAGACAATTGTTTGACAATGTCTATGTTGATATCATTAATTTTTCTCAACCCACAAATTCTGCTCATTTTTTCAGGGTATAGAAGTTATTCCCACCCCAGATCAAGATGAAACAGATTTTACAAAGTGCCTTAGAATTTTAACAAGCAAAAAGCACATTGACAAGGTTTGTGAGTATGCTGCAAAATTAATAAACATTATGACAGTGCATTGCTGTTATTAGACAGTGCAGGCATGATATTATAAAATGTTATGACAGACTAACTCTTTTCTTTATTATACAGTGCTCAAAACCTTAATCAAGGGAGCTGAGATAAGGCAGACCTCTTGATTTGGTGCAATGAACAAATCTCATAAAACTTTCATTCCTTCAGTGGATATATTGAGGGTAGCAAAAGGTTTAAGCGTGACACATGAAAAGGCAAAAAAGTTGAACGTGGCACATGAAAATAGGGAAAAAATTAGACCGTGACGCATGAAAATAGCTAGAAAAGACGCGTGATTCGTGAATTCTTCTGTTTCAAGTATACGTGACATGTGAATTTGGTTAAAATTTGTGCGTGAAATTGGATCACGATCCCCCCTTTGCTACCCTCTATATTGACTTAGCTTCATATCTGGAAATCAAGTTTTGGCACCAAAATTGTTCCTTGGTTAACCTACCTGTGGTTTATATTGATTCACACAATACTAGATCAAGAATGACTTATTGGTTTGTTTAAGTACTTGCATCTTAATTTGACATTTGTTCCTTTTTCAGTTTGACGAGATAGTTGTTATAAACGCATTTGGTAAACGTCTTGACCAGACGATGGCAAACATTGAAACCTTGTTTCACATAACAAAGCTGACCAAGAAACCAGTTTATCTGATGTCTGAAGACTCATTGGCTTGTCTCCTGGCACCGGTATACATTCACTTGTTATTTCTCACCTTGTTGACCAGAAGAAAAAACAATTACGCTTTTCCTTTCCCCCCCCCCTAGGGGGGGGGGACTCCAATATGGAAGGGACGGGGATGCTCGTCGTTGCCAAAGCTAATGCAGACCCCTAAAAGAGACCATATAACGAATCAAAATTCTTTCTTTTTAGTTATTTCTTCGTGTGCAACCCTAAACGAGTCCTTGACGGCTAAAAATAATGACATTTTGTCACGAACACCCTAAGCGAGACCAAAATCTGAAATTTACACCCCTAAGCGAGACGACAAGCATCCCCGTCCCTTTCAAATGGGAGTCCCCCCCCCCCCCCCCCCCCCGGTTCCTTCCACTTTGTTAGGTTACATAGCCATTCGCACGCATTACATACCTACCTTTGAGTTACCCTGACTTGAAAAATAATTCTGCAAGAGATTTGAATCCCATTCTGGAAATTAGGTAACAAAACAAATGAACTTCAGTGATCGCCCACGATCACATAGAATCAAGTTTATGTTCTTTTTTTGTTTCAGGAAAAGCATATCATCCACGCGAAGACTGGTTTGGAAGGGGACTGGTGCGGGCTTATACCAATTGGCGCCAAATGTACGCATATTACTACAACTGGCCTGAAATGGAACTTAAGTGAGTCGCTTTCAGTGTTTTTTTTTCTCTCTTATGGGTTTAGGTAACCTCCCACGCAGTCGTTTTTAGGGGACATCGGATTGCACTCGCTCCCCGAATCCGATCTCCCCTGTTAAAACGACTGCGTGGGAGGCAAGGGTTTAGGGGGATCTGATGGTCTCCAAACGTCTCTTAAAAAAAAATCGTTCGTAAAACAGACAGGCGCTGTCAAATATCTTGTACGTTTTGCTCGCTCGTTTGGCTTCATCATATAAAAGGGGCAGGGAAGCTCGTCTCGCTTAGGGGTGTAAATTACGGATTTTGTGGGAGAATTTGTAGCCATTGCACTTGAAAAATCGTTGGAAAAACGCCGTCTTTCCGTGATCTTGGTCGAAACCGGATCTGGTATAAAAAATATTTCTTTTAGGTGTAGAAAAAGCTTGCGTCACGCCGAAATTGGTCTCCTTGAGGAGTTTAATTCAAATTTTCCCGACGATCATAACCGCCCCTACTGGAACCGGAACCTAACGCTGATAATACTATAGGGGTCAAACTCTCAACTCTTGTCAATTTCCTTTCCCCTTTTCCTTTTTTTTTATTATTTACATTATTTTTCAGTTTGAACCAGCCTTAAAATTAGATTTTCCAATTGTCATTACTTAGTGAAGTTTTAATTTGCATTTGCCTGTTCAGCTGATGGCCAGTTGGAATTTGGGACCCTGGTCAGTACCTCCAATACATATGACGGAAGTGACGTGGTTACCATAGATACAGACACCACCATTTTATGGACGATGGGAGTTCAGTGAAGTTGAATGAGCTGATGATCAATTTTAGCTGCACCTAGTGGAAATGCTAAATAACGGATGATGAAGAAACTGCTTAAAAAGACGTTAAAAAAAACGTGACCGGAGTTTCTTCTTTATTGCAAAGAAGGGGAAAATTTAAAGCCTTTGACTCGAGCCAATGAAGAATTAGCGTCGCAAAAAATATTATTAGGAAGTTAAAGTAAACAACGACGGCAACGCCAACGAGAACGTCGCCAATCAAAAGGTTAAATAGTAAGTACCATAAATCTGCACGTGCGTTTTGAATCTTGGTACATTTCGGAGAACTTGAACCAGGACGACTAATTTTTAATATTTTCAAATTTTAACGTAGAGTTGAAAGCTTTACATTTTTTGCTGGAGCTAGTTCTTAAACGGATAGATACACTGGATGCGTCTAGATAATCGCGAGTTTCTTGAGTAAACTTTATAAAATGTTTGACTAATTGCGCGCGCTGTAATTGGTCAGTTTGAGTTCATTATAGCTCCATATAGCACGCGCCTTACGTGTCACGTGTGTTTTATCGAGTTATAAATTCTCTCAATTTTACCAGTCTGTCAGATGTTTTCTAAAATGAACGGCCACGCCGCATAAGATAAGCTGCTTTACACGGGTAAATTTTTGCGGAAAATTCAGTGAAATGCACAATACATTCTTACAGTTAAGGGGCAACTACTAGAATGGTGTTCTGTAAAATTTTAAATATAGAGGTATTGTGAATAAAAGTATGTAGAGTAAAGCCTTTATTTTTGCAAGGTTGCTTACAGATTCCCTGAAAAAATTAAAATAAAATTAAAAAAAAAACCTCACAGGATGTTCTAAACAAAGCTAAAATTACATCTGTATAACTACGAAAATTTTGTGCCTTTTTGCTTGCGTGGGTCTTTTCTTTTCTTTCATTGTATAACAGGTATAAAAATAACTCTGGCTGCCTTCTCCTAGCGACTTCATAGCTCGGTTTGTAAGAAATTTGCACCGGAATATTTCCTAAAGATTATCGCTCGTGGGGTGAGCCTTAAAAGGGGCTTTCTGACGGATTTTAACAGATTTTAAACAGCCAAGGAAACCAAAAAATAATGGTTCCTTTTCATTAACAATTGCTTTATTAGAGCACTGAATCTGTTAACAAGCGTATACATGTGGCTGCGGATGGCTGGGATGGAAATGGATTGCAACTTGAAAAGTTGAGGCTAAACGTTTCAAGTTGTTTCCGCACGTCTTTAAAAAAAATCGATATTTATAGCTGTAGTTTGATTCCTATCCACAATTTAAGGTTATATCTTCCTTTAGATGTTCAAAGATAATGTTTTTCATGGGCTAAGTTGCCTACGACTAATTTCAGAACAAGTTAGACCAAAAATCTGCGAAATCCCCGTGACAGAGCCCCAATATCCACATACCAATTCCCCTGACTGATCCTCGTATATTGCCTTCTTGTATAAGTTGGGAGAAATTGTTAAAAGATCCAAAGCAATTATTGGTATTGAGAGAAGAAATTTGATGTTGGTCATTTTGGGGGGCTTGACAGGTTAAAACCTCAGATTTGTTTCTGGGTTTCCTTTGCACTCTTGCTCTGTAGAAGACTAGTACTGCTACTCAAGATATTGGCAAATAAAACGTCTGCCCATCTTCATTTCCGTCGTGCTAGCCCTGCAATTTAATTTGTGTTTTTCTTTGCAGTTTGTATTGTTCTGCAAATTCGAAAATCCCCTTCCTTAGTCTGGTATTCTACGCCCGTTATCTTCATCACGACCCCTATATTTTGAAAATATATTTTCATTCCCCCTCTTAATGTATGCCTCTGTTTCTAAGCGTAGTTGGTGCAGTGTCGTGTTACAAATTATAAGGCCTGGTTGCGCATGTTTTTGTTTTGTTTTAAACCGAGAAAAATAAGGTTGTTTAGTCACCACTTTACCTCCGATCTATCACGCTGTTAAATTTTGAAAGTTCAGGCTTTGCACAAAAACGAGAGATGGCGTGGGAAGCTGGGTGGCGGGCGAAAGCAGCCTCGTTCCAAGGAAAAACGAAAAGCACTGGAACGAGGAACGTGAGTGACGTACGACCTTTAGAATTCGCCTGCGATTTCACGGATTTCAAAGTTTTAAAACTGACACAAAATGATGTTGCGAAAAGAACGTGCGTCACATGTACAAGTAAATCAAAAGATCGCAAACACTGTAAAGCAGTAATTTACATTGAAAAAAACTCGTCAATCTGAATCCCTGGTTTGAGACAATTTGTTTAGTTAAATGATGAAGTAAAGTTCATATTTTTAACGAATTTGCGCAGTTCGTTCTAGGTGGAAAACGTTCAGTCAATGCGCTACTGAAAGAACTAGTACAAGATTTGTTCGATATCTGAGTTCGTTACAACGGCGTCGTAAGGGAGAGGAACTCTAGGCATATTTATTATAGATGGAATTTCCTCAACTGAAGACTGTCCCAACATCCTGTTGTAAATTAAGAAACAGATGTCATCGAAATTGGCATTCCTAAGTCTAAGCAACAGAAGCGGAAAGATGAAAGGTTTATTGTTTAAGTTCACTGGAGACGTAACCGCACAGCTTGGGCGGTGCAATACTAAGAATACAACATATAAGGTGGTTTTTGAGAGTTAATACTAGTTTTTTTGGTAAGCCAAAGTGCTAAAGTAACATTTTAAAGATCACTTCATTTAACTGGAAATTGTGGGGCTGGATTTTTCTAACGATGGATTATGCCATTTTCACCTTAGTAGGGTGAACCTCTTCAACCGTTCAGTGAAATTTTAATTGACTCTTTTAACTTTAAAGCAAACGGTGTTGTCATTTACCTACGTTAATGGGTCGGTGAAAATGTTTTATTTTTTTTTATTAAATCAGTCGGTATGTCTCCATCTGTCGCGTTGAGCATGGGGTACGCTAATTTTTTCCGAGATGGGCGTGTCTGAGAAATCTGAAGAAGCGATAGGAATAACAATCGGCGTAGAGAAAAGAAGAATATTTGACTTCTGTGTGTTACCTCAGAAAAAAAAGATAACAGAATTCTCCTTGCAAGAATTTCGTTCATTTATTAATAATTTTTTTGATTGATTATCATTAGCTGTTGAAGTTTTGATGGAAACAATTGTAATTACATTACTTCAGAACATCCGTATTCATTTTGTAAAACTGTTCCCTTTCAAATATCAATTCATGTTTTTATCAGTTAAATGCACTACCAGCCTTGAGTTCGTTTAACCATAAGCATTTGAATTATATTTATTTTGTTCAGAAGCAGTATTGAGCTCTTCCTTATCAAGACGAAGGCATATTTGTTTTTCTGATGGAACATTTTCAGTTCCTTCCCCAAAACAACAAGTTCGGAATCTTCAAAGGCTTGCATAATAATTCAAAGAGAAGTTTTTGTATTCGGTTATGCACTGAAAGTTATTGGAACCCTGCTGAAGTCTGGCTTTATAGACAGTGACAGAGGTTTTTCCAGCTGTGCTGTGTTCTGTTGGATAATTGCTCTACAGAGCATTTGGGTACACTTTCATACGGTTTCCATTAGTAGGGGGCAGATTTATACATGAAAAAAAATAATAGCACTCTTTAGAGTACTGTACAGCTGTTTTTTTTCTTGTTTTCATCCGAACTTGAACACTGGGACTTCTAGTTTTCGTCTCCATCCTGAATAGAGAATATTCTTTTATTTGGAAAGTGGGAAATCATTTCACTTCTGAAATCGACTACTGGAAACATGCAGGAATGATTTAACTTAACCTATGTCTCTAACAGTTACAACGTATGAAATACGCACGGCCAAGTGAATTGAGCCTTTTCTATATATATTTTATTGGAAAAGGACGTTTGAGTTCTATGATGGAAACAAATTGGCTATTTGGGACGCTTGATGAATTTTCAGTACGGTTCTTTTGTAATTATCATAATAGGGAAACAGCTTTTAAATTTGATCAATGGCCATAAAATGTGTACAACATTTTATTCTGTTTTTGAACAAAAATAAAAATTGTATACTTAAATGATTTGGGGATGGGAAGTTAATTGCCAAGCATGCAATAAAAGAGTGAATTTTTTAATTATCAAAATTAAAAAAACGATTTTTTTTATGTTACCGTTCAGTTCGGTAGACTTGTGTCTGTTGTTAATTAGAACTCTGAAATCATTTTCTGTTTATAGCCCAAAATTCAACTGCTTGTTATTTATTCATTAGCTGACATTTTAAGTGTAGAATGAAGACTAGAAGGTACTGTGCATTGAAACTAAACCGTGTGATAAAAATGCCAAGTAGAAAAATTGTCAAGTTGCTTTCTTCCGAAATGTCACGTCGCACAGATACTCGCACAGATAAAAAATAGAGCTGTTTAACTGTGGTTCCTTGATTATGTCAAAAGTAAATTATTCACTAAAACATATAGAACAAAATAAATTAAATTTTCCTTAATTTGTATTCATTATCAAGTTTAGTGAAATCCGTCATGTTATATTCCGTCGGTAATGAGTGGTTAATCAGACAAAGTCTGTCAGTGGGTGGAGTCTACCAAGATATTTTCGTCGAAATATATGAATGTGAACTACCAGCTGGTAATTAACAACAGTTTCAGACTCATAACAAAGTCAAATATCTTGTGAAGTTCGCTAATAGTCGTCGCTGTCCTGATCGCAGTAGATGGGGATGAAGTAAACAAATTTCGTGTCGTTTCTTACAAGGAGCGCGTTGTTTTCAGGTTAACACGCCGGTCCGCCTTCATCGCATTTCTTATTGCCTGCAACAAAAACGAGAAATAAAACTCAATTTTGCACAAAAGACCGACACAGCGTGACGAAAAATAAACAAAATGGTGTACATCACTTAATGAATTAATGTGCAAAATCTAGTAAATTGATCTTCTAATCGAATGAAGTATGATTGTCGATTTTCAAACAAAGAAAGTTACCATCCATGTGATTTAGTCGTTTTTATTATCCGTTAAGTTTCAAACAAACTATAAAGCTCCTGACGGCTTCATCTAAAACAGTCTATGACTTGAAGTCTTTATCTTAGTTGTTTTCTGAAGTGTTTTAAGCATATGTAAACTTTGCATTTCTTTGTGTGGTTTCGTTTTCTGAGGTGTTTCGTTTTAGTAAAAGCCACTTGCTAATGGGCGTCACCGCTTTCTCGCCGACTGAAAATAACAAGTCTTGTCTTTGTCTTTCTGCTTATGCAGGTGCGTTTTTCTGTGAATAAGTGAAAAAGAAACGTAAATAAACTCGAGCGCTTAAAACATGAGTCATTAATCTCTCGCCTTATTGTCTTATCAATTTTATTGCTCGAGGAGGCGTTTTTTAGTGAGACCACCGAAGAAAATTTCGATAAACCGAATGAACCAAACAGAGTTATAACGACCACTGAATTTCAGCGTTGTTCATTGTTTAATACATCTGTTCTACGATCTATTACTAGCAGAAACAGTTGTAACAACCAAAGTGACCTTAACAATAATACTTCACGGCTTAATCAAATAATTTGGTCAATGTAGCTCGCACGCCAAAGTGATCTTTCATCTACCATTGCTACAACTCTCTTTTGCATGTAATATTACAAATCAGGTCAATACCCTTGCTTCAAAAACACATTTCGGTATGCGGAAAAGAAAAATAGAATCCAAAAACAGCGTTAAAATGTTGCGAAAAAGGTTACAATGTTAGCAAAATAACAGTACGGCTGATAAAGCCGATTTTTGATTGTATCGCAGGTAAATGTGTGG
Organism: Meandrina meandrites; assembly: GCA_963693305.1. Lineage (NCBI taxonomy): Eukaryota > Metazoa > Cnidaria > Anthozoa > Scleractinia > Meandrinidae > Meandrina > Meandrina meandrites. The sequence continues at coordinate 38,482,834 of OY855908.1, forward strand.
AGCCGGAAGCAGCTGACTTTTTATAAATTTTTCATATTTCATACAATTAAACTTGATGTTAGTAAACGCACATGATTTATCATGCTCAGCTTGTGCAACTGAAAAATTTTAATTCTGTACATAATTAAATGTTAGACTCACCGCTATTTAGCGAATGACGCACCACTGAAAAACATTAAATTAAATAAAAAAGAATTTGAGGTTTTGAGGCTTAATTATTGTTGGTGATAAATCATTTTCACCACAAGATTTTGTACTGATCCCGTCCAATCTTCAAGTTTAACTAACAACACTACCAAGACGAATTTTAAGTTGTTGAACACTTTTATAACCTAAACATCTTATGAACTCAAACAGATGAACAAATTTTGTTGTTTATTTTCATAAAGAGACTACTCCGTAATTGGCCATAATTTAAAACATTGCGACATTTTTATTCTCAGATGAAAAATGCTCTTTATTAAACTTGTAACTGCGCAATTAGTCGACTATTCAGCTATGGGAGAATATTGGATTATAACTTTTTGGGGAAGTTGACTTGTTTTTCCGTTAAACTGGAGTGCTTAATGTAATTACTCGATAAAAAGATTCGGTGACTCGTGTTGTCCGAGGCAAAGGGGAGCTGTTTTTCCCACAGAGACTGGTCATCACACATGGTGTCCATTGTCATCGAACTGTGAATCGTGTTGTGTTATCGAATAGAAGTGCGGTTTAGAGTTATTAAACTTGAATTTATTTTAATTCCTTCTTAATTGAAAGCAAACAAAGGGTAATGGGACCTGTTTGTTTCTGGTGCACATGTTAATCTAGACATTTCTGTAGGCTAATTATGTTACTCTCGCTGGCTTTTATGAACTGGCTTTGTTTTACTGTATTTTTTCATGGCTGTGTAAAATTCGAAAGTAGCACTTCTCTCTTCCTTAGGGTGTTGTTGTTTTGCTACACACAATAGGCTCCTTTGAATAATTTATTCCATGCTTTGAGCTTAGAATGGGTTGTTCGGCAAATCTATAATTATAACTTTTAAAGGAAACATTTGAATAAAAACTTGTGTTCAGTTTATTCGTTAGCCGAGAATTTATCTTCAATCGGAAACGAAAGTATGTAATTCGCTTTATTTTATTCTTTTCAATCGATGTTCCCATCTTCGTTGGACAATTTTTTTCAAATAAAACAAAGAGAAATGGTTTGGTGTGATGTGTGATTAGATATACCAAGATAAAAAATTCTGATTTTCTGGATAAGATATTTGATCAGAAGCTGATAACAAAACATGTTGCTACAGAGGACACCATGAAAAAAGAAAGAATATTTTTATTCATTTGCATTAGATAAAAAATAAAAGGAACTCTACTAAAGTTTAGACTGTCTATGCCTTTTCTATTGAATAAAAAAGTCAAAAAAGAAACAATGCAATGAAATCTTATTAGTACACAGACTTTTCTTGTAGCTGGGCGCTTATGGTTATCTCTCCTTGAGCTTGCCAACTTATTCATTCACTTCATTTGACAGTGTGCGCAGCTTAAGACATTCTGTTCTCTCTGGAACAGTTTCAGGTATTTTAAACTGTCCGCGTTTCACGTCCGTAAACTCGACCAGGTCGATTTTCCAAGTTTTTCCGCGTGAGATCCGCTTGTCGAATAATACAATCATAAAAAAGCGACGGTGAGTAAGCCTTTGAGTTTTAAAATAATCGTCGTTGTCGAGTCATTCTCTTGCTTCGTTTGACATTTCCAATTTTCATATGTCATACAATCTTCCTTTTACTCTTCCTGTTCGTTTTAGACTAACGGATGCGTACTACCGTATTCAAGAGAGAAAAATGCTCAGATGTTGACATAAATTGTTCCCCTAGAATAACGCACAATTCTGTTGTTAACGGAGGCAATTTTAGCTCAGCATCTCGCTGTAAAACAAGCGATCAGGCATGAACTATCATAACGACAGCCTCGGAATAAAGATGGCTGTTAAACACAATGAGGAAAAGGATCGGATTCATTATTCCGTTTTGGTCTTCGTGTTCAAAATTGGTTAACAGAACAGCTTGGCTTCGACGTTTCAACAGACGTTTCACAGAACCACCTTGTACAGCGTAATAACCAAGTACAGCATGGAAGTAGAGCGTAAGTAAATAAGAAAGTAGTTTTCATGAATGGCAACACACAAGGGACTCACCAATGGACTTAAAGCTGGAACCATCTTGTACAGCAGAGTAAACATTACCACATGAAAGTATTGCTCAATGGCTTTCATTTGAATGGTCACACACTAGGGTTTCATCCACAGACTTAAAAGATAGAACCTTCTTGTACAACCGAATAAACAGTACCACATGAAAGTACTGCTCAATAGCTTTCATTTGAATGGTCACACACTAGGGATTCATCAAAGGACTTAAAAGTTAGAACCCCCTTAGTCGTCAGCAGCATAATAAATAAAATCAAACAAAAGTATTTCTTAATAGCTCTCCTTGTAAGTTCACTCACTGTGACTTAAAATTAAAGCTGCACATTAATTAAGTCAAGTTTGAAAATAGGTTTCAGTTGAAAGAGTAAGAAAAGAAATCAAAATTAAAAGCCGCCTGGGACGAGGCTTGCCGAGGCGCTGGTTAAATAAACCAAGAACTTTGGGAGAAAGCTCAACAGAATATAGATTCTTGACTTGCGGAAAACAAAAAACAAAACAAAACAAAACACAAGCTTAGTCGTCAGATTAAAACTATCGTTACATTTTTAGTAATACCATGCATGCATATGAGCCTTTTGGTTCCGGTGATAGAAGAACAGCTTGACTTGGAAATTTCAACAGGTTTCTTAAGCGAACTTCACTGCGTCATACCCTAACAAGTAACGCCCAGAAAACATCGTGTTCGGCACTAGCGGTAATTTGACCTCATTAGTTTGGTAATTAAGAGCCCAAATCGACTTGCTACCTCAGGAAAAATCTGCAAAAACTGATTTGGATTCAGAAAATTAGAACAGTGTTGCTGTATTAGATATGGTAAGATAACTGCTTCCTTAGTGTTGCAGACCGCAGAATTTCGATCATTTGTAGGAAATATTCGTAGAAGTGCCTTACATTTCCTTGTTCTGTAGTCAGTGTACTTGGCTCTACGATTCAAGTATCTTTCAGTTCTTTTCCAGTAGTTCACGAGAAGTGTTTTAATTTGTAACGCCTTCGCTCCCACAGAGTTAAATTCAGTACTGAGCTTTTCGTCTCTGTTGGATGTCGTTATGTTTTGTCGACCGATCATGTTATCATTTCTTTCGGTAATCTTTTCGGTATTCGCTTCAATATTTACTAATGATAGAATAACTATTTCATCTGCAAATAGATTGTAGGGAAAAATGTGTATGGATATTCTTCTTCAGTCAGTCTTCTTTTTCTTCTTGTATTTGGCTAAATTGAAAGAAGTTGTGAAGACTGCATTTTCAAAAACAGTTACCTGAACGCGTGCGTTTAACACTGAGTTCAAAATCTGGTCGTTCGACATCTTAATTGTATCATTGCTCATCATGAGCTAGAAGAATGTTAAGACCGTTATGCTCTATTCCTGTCAAGATAGTATTTGGCGTAAATTATACCCTGAAAACTTGTTGTAATCCCCCGTGTTTTAAAGGATAGCAATTTGAATCAATAAAGTTCCAGTTCTCTTAACTTGTATGAACATTAATATTTTGCATTATATATAATAACTTTGGATACGGCCATGACCAACATAAACTATAAACGGAATTGAGTAAATTATTTTCAGTTAAATATTATTTTGCATCGAGTAAACGGCTCAGTGACGCATACTTGAATATACTGGTCATATGTGATTTTCGGAACTAACGCTATTTGTTTTTCTTCCAGTTTATACTAAACGAATAAAGGAAGGAGTTTTTAACTAACAGTTAAAAACTTCCCATTGTCGGTGAAGTCTCCGCAGCGGGTAACGTTTAGCTATTAAAGTTATTTAGGCGTGCTTTTTATGCAGAGTATGGACTTTAATAGAAATGTTTACAGCTTGCCGGCAGTACAGCATACAAGGTCGTATAAAACTGGGCATATTTGCCAAAGCCACCAATGAAAGAAAGAAAAAAAAACGTTTCAATTTCTTTTCGCAACAGGAACTGAAGGACAAACAAAACTTCATCTTAATTCATAAGAAGAAAAGGTTTCTTGATTGTGCGAAACAAGATGAGAATTTGCAGGACAAATCACGTGACCACAGGCAGATGTAACCGAGACATACAGACGTCAAGTCTGAGCGTTATCAAAAGGATCGCATCATTACATGATGTGGTTGAGATCATCACACTGATTACAATCATTAGGTATTTGTTCATTAGCGATGACAATTCAGTTTGGCACGTGTAGCGCAGATAAGTTATCATGACATTTCAATTTGTGGGCTTGATTGGCAGATAAGATAAGTCTGTTGGGTCCGGGTATTCAACTACACACATGTCTGTGACCTCTCCATGTAAAAGTGAAGTGCAGTTTAGGGGACTGAAAGGCTAAGGGTTCTTGAGTTCTTCTGGTAGCACCTGGTGTAACAAAACGCTTGCATTCTTGGCCTCAACATGTAATACAGGTCATGTTAGTCTATGTTTGTGGCTTTGTACTGCACTTTTAGATTACTGATTTAATTACTTTTTAATTTGCTTCTAAGGCTAGAATTCTAATTAAATAAGGTGACACGAGCTATAGTTCTGTGTTTCAATTGTTGACCTCTATTAGCAGACAATAGTAACCATGCACAAAAGGATCGTGGTCTAATTATATGTATGCATAACGGACCTACATTTCGAACTGACAGCCGTACATAGCATGACGTCACGACGGCCATATTGGTGCAAGCATATCGTTTACGAACGCTGATATCGCCGCCTTGAAAACGATCTACAGCAGATTAGACAACCTTGATCCTACGGTGCAACTCGAGAGATATATTCTTGGCCTTTCTGGGCATATGCGTCAAGTTTTCTGGAAATATATGTCTGAAATTCATTTCCACTGTTTTGAGTGTAACTCGCTATAAGCGCTTTCTTTCTCGCCAAAAACTGACTCCAAAGTAGATGATATAAAAACTGAAGGGAATGCCAGTTCTTTTTTTCTCTCCTCTCTCTTGTTTACCGGTAATCGACAGCGTTGTTTTTCATTTTTTTTGTTTTAAGTCCTATTGCGATCTAACGTACATGGTCAATAAGAGAGTCACTTTTTTTTGACCAGGTTTTGATAAATCCTGACATATATTTCCACTGAAATGTTACATATGCCCACGGAAAGTCTAGTTTTCACTCCAGATGCATAGAAAACGATTGTTTGTAACTCAAGGGGCATATTCCTGGCCTTTCCGAAATTTCATATGCGTTAAGTTCTATGGAAATAATTACTTTCCGGCTTGTTTTGACTAGTGAGAAGAGCCGACACTCGTGCGAGCAGTTTGTTTTCCCTGCCTCCAAGATTAATTTTTCTTTTCATTGCACAAGCAGTGCGAAAACAAACATTTAAAAATTATCGCAGACTTCATCGAGAAAGAGCTTCAAAGCAAGTTTCAAAAGTGTGGATCTTGAAAACTTTCATCCTACATATTTTTCAAGTTCGCCGTTTTTAATCTGTCCCAATATTTCCCAATGTTAACCATTCGTGTTCCTTTCTGGTTTATTATCATATTTTTTAAGTATCTGGCGTTTTAACCTTTAGTTAATAAACTTTGCAGAGCCTTAGCCAGACTTTTGGCTTAGACTAGGCAAGATCTGAGGGAATACCCCACTCAGAAATTTTGAAATCTAGAAGCTCTGAAATTTTTATAAAGTATTTTTTTTTTCAGAAAAATCAATCTTGTTCAATTTCCCCACCTAAACGTATTTGTGTTTAATTTTGGTTTAAAATCTAAACGAGGCAAGTGCCTCGACTTTCCTCTTGTTAGCTATTGCCCTGACTTTGTTTCGAGGTTTCTTTCAAGGTTGTTTACCACATCGCAAACGATTAAAATGTTGTGTCAGCTCCTTAAACTGAATCCTTGGCAACCTCGTTCCCAGGGTCTCTCTCTCCCCGCCCCCAAGAGCGAGAGAAGAGAGACCCTGGTTGCGGCTGGTCACGTGATCTGGGTGACAAACCAAAACTGCAGGGAGGGTTGTTCCTCAACAAAATTTTGTCCACCGTACAAAATTTTCGGCGTTTGCACTGTATTGCACTGCGACATGACCGTAATGCAACATACCGGAGCCACGTGAAAAAAGTGTTTATTTTGGTGGCAACACTTTACGCTCTCCTGTCGGCTTAGTATTGACAAAAGCAGTCTAAGCCGCCCTCCCTTCAACGAATTTTTTGTCACCACCCAAATTCTGGGTGGCACGTGACCAGCCGCAACCAGTCTCTCTCTTCTCTCTCTCGAGAGACCCTGAGAACGAGATTGAATCCTTGGCTGCAAATAATGTGACGTCACAGCTACAAATTAATATAGACTAGAGAAACAGCGTTCTCTTAATAATTGTTTTCTCCTCGTGTGCCGTAATGTTGTTCAAATTAAAATCAGTTACATCTCATTTCTAGCCCACAGCTAAGAAAATAAAAACTGATAGAAATAGTTATTTTTATTTTTAATAGTTATTTTGTGAAACATGTTGTAGTTTCATAAAACTTCTTATTCTCCGTTACTTCGTTACTGTGGACATTTGTTACTTTTATTATAGCAGATAAATACTATTGCAGTTCTGATTTCTCTTGGTCCTTCCACAGTTTCTTTGATTTCAAAAGTTTGATTCACTACTGCTGTTTGCTTACATGATCTTAGTTGTATTCCCTGACAAATTGTTTTTTAACTAATTCTACACTTGCAGCTGACTCCGTCTCCTAGAGGCTTGAGTCTGTTTACACTCTTCAAATGGTGAACAGAATTCGAAAGAACGCCTATGTGCAGATGGAACACGCTTGCAGACAACATCTGTTGTTCCCTGACCGCGGAGGCAAAACGTTTCCAGCCAAAATTCCACGACACATTGCTGCCGACAATGAGGCAGCGACTTTCAATTTTTTATTTCATTCTTTATTTAAAGTGTATTAAATCTTAGTTTATTTCAGTTAATTATTCTTTGATTTTATTTTTTTTATTGTACAGAAATGTTCGACAATTACTCACAGAAAAATGGAAAATCTGCAAATTAGCTGCTGCAGTTATAAAATCTTTCTGCACTGCTAATAAAGTATGGCTGCCTGTGCCTGTGTCGAAGAGAAATTTGAATTATTCCCAAAGATCGACAGATTGAATTGTGCGACTTGACACTCCCAGCTCCGGCCCGCCCACCCCTTGTTCCTAAAGTAAGATCAGTGGACATGGTGGAGGATTATTGTGTTGGCTAAAGGAATTTGACATATTTGTTTAAGCTGGACCGCCGGCAGTGTACAGTGCTAGATTTAGAACAGTAAATATATTCATATTTTGAACAGACGGGCATTCTTTCATATCTAGTGCCAGCCGAGTTCTTGAACGTTCTTTTCACAAAATCAATAAACCTCGAAATAATTTGTCGTAAAATGTTCTTTATTCTTGCGACGATATATTGTTTACTGCTTCTGCTAAAGTTTGGCGGATTTATTTAAAAGGTATTTTATTAATAGTTGAATAAAGTCACCCCCTGGAGCGTAATTGCGTAAGACTTTACCGAAATAGGTGCACGTTAATGACACTCAGGGTGTAATTTGATGGCTTAATAATGTAAATAATAAACATTGTACAGATCACGTTTGCTTCTAGTGAAATTGAAAGCAGATTTTCTCCTTAATCTCTTCCTTTTTCGTGAAAAAGTTGGATGGATTCAAAAGATGTTTTATTAGCTGAATAACTGACCCCCCGGTGCGAAAGGCTTTACCGAACTTAACTGCCAAGACTAACATTTTATGGAAGCGTTGAACTGTTGAATGATTGCAAATAATTAAGATATATCTTGTATTAATGGCAGTATATTGAAATAGTCTGATTAAAATATTTTTTTTTTCACGAATCCAATTGAGGTTTGAAAGCTCAAAGTTCAATAAGGCACTAATTTCTCGGAATAGATTCCATAAGAGGCTGATTAAGCCCTCAAGCGTTATGAATTTCATCGCCATTCCAAGTTGATAGATTCATGATCGATGAGTTTGATAAGCGAATTCACCTCGAGGACATCTATTATGCCATCTTTATTCACAAAACACATATCTTTTGTGGTGTGTTGTTCTGTTAATCAGAACCGGAAATTCATAATTGCAAAGTAAAGAGTGACTGTTTAGAGAAAAGCACTTGTATTGCGCCCGTTCAAATGAACATTTAGTACAGTCTGTTCGGCGAGCGAAGTCGACGCGCGAATGTGCATTCGCGTGTTGCAAAAGACAGCTCGCGCTCAATTTGTGCCCAATATATTCAATTTACTGAAAAGAAAGCCCATTAAAATTGTAATTCTAGGTTCTTGTTACTTCTCAACTTCACATAGCTAAGTTTGTGCATTGTTTAGCGAATAGAATCTGCCAAAAAGGCAGCATTTTAAAACATATGGGCTTCGGTAAAATCGCGTGCAGTCATATGCAAGGTTTGCGGTATAGCCTCTAACGGTTCATAAATCAACAACAAAAGATTTACACGACGTTAAACCACAAGCGTATGTAATTAAAATCTAACCATGAAAGCACTTAATATTTCTTTTTCTGGTGGGATTTAGATGAGACAGGTGTTACACTGTAGAATTTTATAGAAATTAAAAATGCTTCTAGCAGCTTTTGTAGATTAAAGAATCTATCCGAAATTTACCAGTGAATATTTTAGAAAACTATTTGGGATATGTTTAACTTTTGGTCTGTATATCGTCTTTTTAATGGTGTTTAGTTTAGGACGATTTGGTTTTTATCTTAAAAGTCTCTTAGACTCTGTTACGCCGATTTTATCATTTATTTTCGACTTAACTCTTCGAAACAATTAGATATTGTCCAACATATTCTTGACTTACTCCGTTATCTGAAGAACGCGGTAAAATTTAATTAGCTTTATTCTTATTTAATCGTCAAAGCAATAAATTTTTCTAGCTCTCGCCGCAGGTCAAGAAGTTATATTCAAACCTTTTAGTAGAATGTTGTTCACCAAAATTTCTTCGCCGACGAAAATGTGAAACGTTTTGAGTAGTCAACCAACACTTGTATTGTTGTCGTTTTCTAGGCCATTTCGTTTCCTTTTGTAAAAGCCGTAGAACTATTCTTTGTTATTAAAAAAAAGTTTGCTTAAACGTTTGCAATTGCAACTGTCGAGAGAATTGCAAGACGAAACATTTTTACCACGAATTATGACAATAAAATACATTTCATTCACCGTTAGGGTAGTGACGTCATGGCTGAGACAAAAAAAATAGGTTCGGCAAAGAACAAAAAGACTCACAAAAGATTATTGTAGCGGGGCCTTACTTTATTTTTGATTTACGATTTATATACATTTAATATTGGAGCAGATATTTACTGGCGCATCTTTACAGCCATGGCTTGTTATTGTATTATCGCATAGTTCTTTTCTGGTGGGTATATTAAAAAATATTAATATTGGATTATTGAGAAGCGCAGTGAAAAGGAAGAATGGAATGTTAACAGAAAGGTGTGAGCTTCTCAAAGAGGTTTTGTTCTAAAGATACTTTTCTCGTGTACCTTGTTGTATTTGGACACCTGCGCGGAGCAGTTTCGTTGTAATAACCGAACGACTCATCGATCTTTAAGTGACGGACGCATGTCCCGCGTCCGCGGGGTTGCCTCCCTTTTGTTCGTTGCATAATACCTCGCGACAGTGACTAATGAGTGTGCTTCCTTCACATCAAAGACAGCTCGACGGAACAGCTAGATTAACTGCAAGGAACGACAGACTGACAGATCACATGAAAAGAAATGATGGAATATTCTAATAAACAACTATACATTATACACCGCCTCGCTTGTCTCAAACTCTATATAGCGTGTAGAAATTAACCACCGCGTTCCATTTGGTTGAGTTCTCGAGCATGTATGGCCTCATGCTTCGTTATGCGGACCTGAAAATGCTTTCTTGGGAGTGCGACCAAAGTCCTCAAGTAAAGGTATCAATCTTCTTTGAACATTGTTGCAGGCGCCCTTTTGTACTTGGCGATTTTTTTTAAAACGCCATTTCTTTTCTTTCTTTCTTTGTGAGTGCTTTGTTTTGATAAGATTTTATCAGATGTTCACTTCATCTCGAAATGAAATCCAATTAAGCAGCCGTTCTTGATGCTCTAGCTCTTGTGTCTTTAAGAGCTGTCGAGTCTCTTAGCAATAGTTTATTAAACGTATTGTTGTAGCGTGCTATAATATTTCGCGACAGTTGAAGTGCATTTTCAGAAGAGCTATACATTGTCGATATTCTTGGTTTGTAGTATATGTTCGTGTTAAATTATTATGTCTTTGGTGTTAAATACATTCGGTGCTCTTGGAATTTTGTACATTAAAGCGATAGATAGGTAGGGAAGTATTGAGGTGCGTTATGCTGTACAAAAATCTCTGGGCTTTGCTGATAAGTGGGGGCACCATCTCGAAGAGCTCGCTGGAAGCCATTATGAAACCCGTGGTTGAAGGGCCCCGTGGGCGGTTCATTCACTCCTTGCTTTCGAATTGACTCTTTTAGTTCTCTTTTCCACTTCATCCGTCTATTTTGAAACCATATTTTAATCTGTGTTTCGGTAAGTTCCAAGTTGGATGCTATTTCGATTCGCCGCGTCCTTGTTAAGTATTTGCTAAAATGAAACTCCTTCTCCAACTCGACGAGTTGCCGTTGTGTGAAGGTAAACCTCTTCTTCTGACTTGCTGTAGTTTGGCTTTTAATCTCGGGGCTTGTTTCCTCCTTTTCGGAGACAGTAGCAACTGTTGCTGTAAGAAAAAACGAAAACGAAACGAAAAACGTTAAAAATAAGAGAGTAGTGCTCCTTTGATACTCTTTTTAATTGATTTTCTATCATGCCTTTAGGTTTCGAAGAGTTGTCATTTTGAAATCACTGATGCATCAAACCAAACCGCACACAGCTTGTGCCTGTTACGGGTTTTCGTCTCTATTACACTTCAGTTTGAGCCTGTCGTTTGAACGAAGTGAAAGAATATTCCCTTTCCTGTTGATCTGTTCGAATCAAAAACGTTATCTAGCTCAATTCTACTTTATATGCGTTTTCTGTTTGCTTTGAGCTTAATTGCCGCAGGAAGGGGCGAGAACGTATGGCCGAGCAAGGCAGTGTTCTTAGTATTCAATGGGGTCGCAATGATGTTTAAAGATGATTGTAAACTGTTTCGGATGTGGTTGATGAGAGACAAGATAACCTTTTTCTACTCCGTTTGCGAAAATGATAAAGTTCTTTGAAAAACAAAGAGCACTCACTTGTTAATTTGTGGTCAAATTAATATGAGAGAAGAACTATAACTCGACTTTGCCAATCCTTAGTTTCTTCAATACGCGTGCGTTCCTAAATCTTTTGGAATCTAAAAAACCCTCTGTCTGTCTCTAAGGAGTTTATTTTCTGTAAATGCACTTGATAAACGGCATTGAGTAACTGCTTTCCCGTTGGCTATAAGAATCAATAAACAGCTTTTAAACTGAATGCTTCAAAGATTAATGGAAGAGCCCTGGTTTCATTGTCTCGCTGCTCGATTCCATGACAGAAAATCTCGGAATAAAACAAATTAAGTGCTAGTATTGAGATTATAATCGTATTTGAATGAACTGAACTCTTTTACAAACTGCTTCAAATCCCTGACGGCTTATTCTTAAAAGCTATATTATAAATTTTGTTTGTGCAATGTATGTTTGCACTCGTGGTCAGAGGTGAGATGTGTTTAATTTTTCAATTAGTGTCTCACGAAGGAGCACTCGTGTACAATGTTCCTGTTGAATTCTTTGATGCTTTATAGGGCATCTTTGTTGACTTAAAACGATACACGTTTATGCTACATTTTTGCTGTTTTCCTTAGATAGATTAAAGACTTGACAGAACTTTTGCTTGCTTTATTTTTAAGCATTCAGTAAGCATGAAAATACATATTTCAATGGGTGTAACATGGCATGTTTCTGATACGACGAGAATTTTGAATGTTTTGAAATGTAGTGGTCAATTTGAACAACGTGGATGAATTTTGAAATAGATTACAAGTTCTTCCCTCGATTCAACATTTGTAAGTTTTTCTATTCGACCAAGAAACAAGGCTGTTTTGTTTGCAACAGAAAAGTAATTTTAATGAAACCTGCGGTAGTTGTTCTTTCAATACACGAGGCAGCTCCAAATGTACTCTCTAAGATATCGCTCTACAGCAGTTCAATCTACGAAATATCACTACCTCATCACGATTGAGTGAGTCTGTTTGAATGCCGAGTTCACAAAAATTGATGACTTTTCCAAGGGTTCAATTAGGACGTTGTATAAAGAATTTCTGAAGTGTCAGTCACCCTCTTGAAAAATAAATTACCAATTTACAGCTTTTAATCGAAATATTCTGAGAAGGAGTTCCTGTTTTTCTGTAAATAAACAGCTACATCGGAGCAGGTGAAACGAACTAAATAACTAAATCAAAGTAAATCAATTTTATTTTCTTCACCTTCGATGTTGATTTTCGGATGTGTGCGGAGGCGAAGTGAAGTTCGCTATGCTCCAGCTATCGTAGCTCTGATCACAAGAGAATGATTAACTAGATGAACTGTGAAATCGAGTTCATTGCTTATTTTGATTTATAGATTATATTTTGTCTTAGCTTTCCAATGGACGCATAATGCACAAGATCAACGACTCCTCCTTGAGGGCATTTTTTGTGTTCCCTTTCTCCCAGCCCTGTTTTCAATGAAAGACTAAAGTGTTCGTTTCTTGCGGGAGCATTTATCAAAATTTTGATTTTAAAAATGCTATTCGGCTATTCTTGTTTGAAAATAAAATCAATATGTCTCTTAGTTTGTTTGCGAATCATGTTCAAGCCTAACCAATCGATTAAAATGCGTGTTTCTAAAAGAAATACATTCTTTCTTGCCCATCTTGTTTGATGTGCTGATGTTCAATAGCGCATATGGAGTCGAAAGACGATATTTTTTATGCTAAGCGAAAAGAGTTTTAGAATCAAGCAGGTGATGTGTGTAAACACATACAGTTTCATTTCGATTTAGCCACACACAATTATGTTACACAAATACAAGAATTCAGAACAGCGGTGACTATAAACTATTCAGTAATGGTATATCGAAGGGAGTGATCAGGCCTCGAGAGTGTTTAATGAGCACTCGAAAAATCGTACTCTGTTGTAACTGAAGATACAAATTTATATGAAAAAAATACAAAAAATATGGCGGTAACATAATTTTATGGCGCGTGTTAGTATTTTACACGATGTAGCAGAAATTTCAGTAAATATTGCAGTGAAGAACATATTCTTGTAATGTTTGAGTTCTATAGCAAGTTGAACTTGTTACCTTTTCTTTTAGTGAACATCCATCGGTAGTTAGCCGTTTGCCATCGCTTCTTCTCTACATTCTGAGCTCTTGCAGTTTCATTGGAAGGAGCTTGTGTTTGTGAAGAGCCTGAAATTGAGGAAGACGATGGCGAAATCGGCAGCTCTCGGTTTGCCACTGGGATTGGTATAGGCGCGAGCGGATGCGAAAAAGGAAGGAAGCTTTGAGGCGAGGAGGCAATGTTGGATCTAGCTTGTGCTGTCGCTGGTGGATGACGCAGAGGCATCGTTCGCCCAAAATCCAGCCCGTGGTAATGCGGAACAGTCGTCGCCAAGTGCGGAGCCGGCATCCTACGGCGCCACTCGTCCATCATATCGTCAGATTTTTTACGGAACGTTCCAACTGCTGCGGCAGGGCTCGGTGGATATTGATGAATTTTGAAATGGACTGTGATGAGGGTAACTTATAGTCTGGGCGGGATCTAGCCTTTGTGGTCAAATTATGGATTAATCGAATCAGCGTCGAGATTACTTCACTAGCATACCGCGAAAAACCGTTCTCAGCGCGGTAGAGTAGTTCACTATGATCATCAAGGTGGAAATCTCCCAGGGTTTTCAATTAGAAGAGAGGCTTTCTACTTATCTAGGAAGTGTCTGGTGAATTTGAAAATGTCACGCTGGGGTTTCTTACCATACAATACGACACACGCTTCACAAGTAATTAAAATTAAATCGTATTAACTTAATCAGCGACGACGAACAATGGGTTGAGCTGAATCGTCTCTTTTTTTATCCAGATGGAGGGACAAAACGTTCCCACACATAATTTTAGCCGCGGGCAAGTTCGACCGTTATGTCGATTTTAACATAGTTAAGTTCTGCGGTTTCAAAATCAAGCATTCTTTTTTTCACATGGATATGAAGTACACCCTTGTGATAGTTTGTAACCGTTTTTGTGTTTGAATTATCAGAGCAGTTGTGATTATCTTTCCGTTATCTAAACTGCAAGAGAACACGGAAGACCTCCTGGGATCAACAAGCCATTTTTCCATTGCACTTTTGTAAGTATAGCAAAAAACAAAGTCAGTTATTGCTTGTTGGATATCGAGATACAGCAGGTATTCCTTTATATTCAACAGCTCTCAGTTCAAAATATTGTAAAATAATAAAAAATTAGCGTTTTTTTCTATAATAATTTAACTCTCCTTTATTTTAAGTCGGATATTTCAGTCGGAAACTCCAGCCCAGAATAGTTTATAAATCATTTTAATCTATTTTATTATTTTAAAGCTTGTTTTATCTTCCTCTTTCGGACATCGTTCGCGTTTTGCACGGCGCGCAGTTTTGTGTACAAACTAACCTACTCAACCAGAAACGCTGTTGTCATTGGCAGATACGTCACTTTACCGCAATCTCGGCGGTGCTGTCAAGATCATATCAACCGCCGTGTTGAAGGCGAAAACTTCAATGAACCGTAAATATAAAATTTGAATAGATTTCGCATTTCAATAAGACATAGCATCCCGCCGAGAGACATAATAAAAGTTCCTAGTCATCCAAGACACATACAGGTCCTAACAATTTTCAATGGCGCTCTCTGAGTGTAGAAACACGCTACACGTCTGCGAAGTCTTTTTAGGCCATAAATACACCCTTGTGAGGTCTTACCAGCCACCTTTTTCTCCCCAGTCTGCCTCCACCCACGATGACTCTCTAAAAATAGAACATTGCTATGTTATATTTAGTGCGCGCTGGGTCGTAAGGCACGTTTGAACTCCAAACAAGATGCGCGTAAAATCTTAAAAAAAAATCAGCTAAAATCACTGATATGCATAGTGTCGTTTTATTTCTGAGTTCTTTTCGTATGTCTCTCTGCAAGCGCTTCTAGTCAACAATTATTTACAACACCCTGCCTTGGCATAAATATTTCAGCCACTGCCTTAACCTTGACCGTCCTAGCTGGAATTAAAATTATTCAAGTTTTGACAGCATACCTTCCATTGCACATGCTCCATTGGTGTTTTGCACTGTGCTTTATTGCACATAGTCCAGGTTGTTTTTTTGAAAATTCAAAAAGCGCTAAAACTTTCATTCATGTGCCCGCCAAATGCGTTGTTAAGATTCTTTTTAAGAGTACGGGTCAAATGTTGCCGCGCAAATAGATTGTGTGTGATGTGCGGTTCAGCAGCCATTGTATTAGCTCATGAGGCGCTATTGTGAACAGTTTTGTAGGCAGGTGCTGATCATTGTACGGAACCCAGAGCACACGAAAGAACAATCAGTCTTTCACTGTTCAATATCTGGATTTGAAGTTTCAATTTCTTTTTCAGTTTTAACGTCGACGAGAACACTGAGCTCAAAAATTCAAACGTCTGCGCTACCTTAAAATATGGAGAACATTAATAAGAGGTACACTGATAAACTTTTATGATTCTGGCGTGGTAGGGTCAGAGCATCATCTTTACAAATACCCGGTGCGTTCGTTTTTCTCAACGGTGAATTTTCAACCATAATTTTAACCAAAGGATGACACATAACAGGACTTTAAATCCACTGAAAGTCGCAAAAGAAAAACACTTAGTATAAATATTAATTTGCCACCTGGAAGTGCCCGCTTTTTTCTTTCTGCAAACATAAAGAATGAGCTCCAAATTTGCCTGTGGCAAATTGCAATAGTTTTGGTTCAGTATTAAATTGCCGACGTAAAAATGTTACCACATATAAAACTACACGCTGAGATTACATCAGAGCGGTGTTTCCATAGTTCACATTCATATATATCGTATTGGGACTTGAACAAAGACCCGGGGATTTTATCCTTTCATTCGCGTCCGGATTTGAAAGTTTCCCGCTAAGTCGAACTAAGGGGTCTAAACTCGCCGATTTTTATAAAGTAATTCTAAGAGATAGCCTTCAAGTTATATAATAATCGATGAGGGTGGCGTAAACTTGACAATCTCCACTTTATCTTTGTAACAATCCATTTGACTTGTTATTTCAGTGACGGACTTTGAAGCTTTGAAGCTCATTATTCCATACCATCACACTTGCTCTTAAGGCATTGTTTGATATCTGATAAAAAAAGACAAAAGCTATAGAAAATTCGAGCAGTTCACTGATAGAGAGTTTTCAAGATAACTCAACTGAAATAAATAGACGGATCGAGGGCGCTACACTCGAAATTGATTATTTAAAATAAATTAGTAAAGTGTTGGTGTGTCGTCTAAAAGAATCACTAATCTCGTATAAAATATGCCACGTGATCCGTATTCGTGAGCTCCTGTGTAAATCAAGTTCTTTTAAGAAGCCACTCTCTCCCGCTGCGTATATATAACAACATTCTTGATTTCTCTCCAGTTTGGACACACAGGATTGCATCCCTTAGCCGTATTTTTGTTTATCCCAAGGCTACAACGATCGTGTCGGGTTTTAATCTCTGTTTGAGTGCAAGAGAGGCGATCATCTGCTGATATGATCAGTAAGGCAGTAAAACTCAAGCGGCTTCCAGATGTCGCGCAGTTCGAGTTGTCACGTGGGAAGCTGAGCCGCTTTTCTATGACCTGATTCATGTAAATTGCACGGGAGACGTTTTGAAACAGGTTTCAATGTTCCAGTAAAACTTGTTATAGCAGCTTTCAATCTTTTTTTTTTCCATTTCCAACTCTATGTACGTCACACCGATCTCTTGCGAGTTTTTTTGTTCCTTTCAAAGAGCAATTTCGAAAAAACTGCTGACCCCCCCTCCTTTCCACGCATGCTCATCAGCTAAGCAAAATGCGTCGCGCGTACTTTATTTTTTTTACAAAGGCTCTTTTCGTTTGACTCTTTTTACAGATCACAAAAATCCTTTAAAGAAATATACCTTCCAACCTTTAATTCAGACGCCTTTTTGAATTTTTGGCTGAGCCTATTTCTTCACAAATTAAAATATGGACAACCATTCTCTACCCACCAGGACAATGAAGAGAGAAACTACTCGCAGTCTGTGTCTTACAATGTGGTTCTAAATACATGTTAATTGCACGGATGGATTTATCCTAATTTAAGCTATTGAGCAGTACTATCTAGATGTTGTTGTTTTGGCTTTTAAACTGTCCAACGTGGAAACTGGTAGTTAGCAACGATTCTCATGTCTTCCCTTCTTTTGCCCCCTTTTGTCATTCATTTACCTTCAATTAACCACTTTTCTTTTAATGAAACCTTCACCACATTTTTAAGCTTGTTGCTCTTCGCATCTGCTTCGTTACGCGCATCAGAAGAATTCTGCGCATATACAATGTACAAGTAATTCACAGGAGGCAATGCAAGTAGGAATATTAAAAAAAAGCAAAACTAAGAAAACTTGAATCTGTGCTGTTTAGTCAACCCCTATAAACAAACACCTCGCGAAAGCAGACATTTCTCCAGAGTGGACCCATGAATACGTTTATCCGTTGCACTTCAAGTCAGTTGGTTTACATCCGATTTTCATCAATAACAAACTCTTCGTTAAGACGGTCGGTGTTGATTTTATTTCAGAGTTCGTTTGCGTCAGTGCGAGTTAATTGCACAGCTATCCTCATATGCAAGACACGAGTAAGATTGCTTGGACGTAATGATATCAGTGAGTAAAGTCGTGATGCTTAAAACTTCGCCACTTATGTCTTGTGAATAAAAACTGTCCGGGAGAATTGAGGCGTGATAAGACGGCTATCGATCTGCCATGCAAACAAAACAACGAAAACGTGCGATAAGTTTCGTCATTTTTAAAAGCCTTTCGATAAGTTTAAATTAAACTCCCTTCGCCAAGATGTAGTATTGCAACTAAAGAAACTCAGTGAAGAAATTTAGAGAATTGCAGATGGCAGATCCGGCGAAAAACGGTCTGATTTAGATACAAAACTCGACGTTGTTTTTGAACATAACCACGCCTGATGTTAACCCCCCTTGTGTGAGGACCGGAAACTCGTTGTTACGCGCTATTGAACTTGTTTTCGACAGACATGTTTACCAGACCTTGCTTAATAAAACTTTTAGAAATTAAATATCCTATCTTTACTTCCTCATGGTGATTTTGATGACATCACCAAGTGACGCGATCAGCTGACGTGTTCACTAGCTAAGATGACGTGGATTTTCTGTTGACGCGCTGAGTGACGTAGCATAGACTGCAAGTCGCTGGACAGAACTCTTCGCTGCAATCTTGTTCATTGTTATCTCCGCGTCTATCTGTAACACAGCTTTACAATGCCGCTCGAAGCAAATGATCAACAAAGCGATCGTGTGGCCGCGAAATTTGTACGCTTCTCTTGAATCTTTGGGCAAAAACGAGCTACCGTGCCGGATGGCTCTGATTTGAAGGCTCTGGCGATGCGCTCGTACAGAATGCTGTTCTTTTTGTTTCTACAGTGGAAACAAAGCACAGAATGGAGCTGTGAGTGTGTAAATCTTAACAAAGCTTGTATTGACTGTAATGCCAAGGGATGGTTTGCGTCCTTCTTGCGATCGTCGAAGTGACATTCTTGGCGAATGGACGCGCGCAGCTCGACAGTTGAAATTCTCTCAGCGAATGTGCAGGTCGGTTAAAGCTCTTCAGATTGTAGCTAATACAGACTGAATCCTTTGTAGCCTTATTTGTAGCTTGGATCGCTACCGGCTTGGAAAGAGAGTCGATTGAGGATCGTTAAAGTTTTCTACCTCGTTTGATGTACGAAGAGTCGGGAGGTCTGCCGATTGAATACCAAGTACTTTGTCTGTTGGATGATTTGCAGTTTATAGCTCTTCTCACAGACAAAACATTGTCCAGTATACATCTTTGAAAACTGTCTTGCTAACTGAAGTTTCACAAGTAAAAGCGAAGCGTTGAACTTTTAATTAAAACTTGTTATTCAGCCAGAGACCGGCAATTAAGACACACGTGTTCTAATGTGATCGGTTGAACATCGCTCATCTTGCTGATCAGCTCAGTACGTTTAGTCATGAAAACTGACATTCTACTGCTCTGGACGAAGTGATGGATGGCCTTCAAAGGGCAGGATTGAGCTCAAAATGGGCAGACGTCTTCTGAAATCCAAATTATCATATTGTTTTTGACTCTCGACAGCTCTGTCAAAAACGTTCTCTTCAGAGAAATCGACCGTGACGTAAACAACTTTTCATTACGAAAAATTGATGTTTCTTGCCTTATTTTGGCTAAAATTCAGCCACCTGTAGGTCTGCAAAAGCACACTCCTACATTTAATACTTAATTTTAGTTAGTTCGTAAGTAAAACTGTTTGTTTCGTCCAGATATAATCGCGAGAAATCGCTCGACTCCGTGGCCAACCCCACCCGAATTTAACCCCCTCCTCGTGGCAACCGGAAATACCACGCTACGCACTATTTGTCTTCAACAGAACTTGTTTTTGAAAAACATGTTTTGCAAGGAAAAATGTTCATACAAGCTGCAAAGTTCTTTGAAAAATCCACTTCGGAAGCAAATCGTTGCTCGATGTAAATTGTGATATGAAAAATAGACATTTTGACAGAGATAATCTTTCTACTAGCGCCAGTTGCTGTGATGTTCTTTTCCTATATGCGCCGAACAGGCAGCTTCACTTCATAATTATTCCATGTCTGACAATTATGGTCACTGAAATGTATTGCACCAGTAATCTAAATTACTTGCTGGCGACCGCTTTCGTTGGAATATTCTAAAGGACGCTTCATTTATGGAAACACCACGATGTTATCACTGACGCCCTGTACGCTTACAGTTTAACCTGAACTAACGGTTTTGTTGAGGAAAGGGCTATTGAGTCACGCTATTTTAGGTGATTTCGTGACATGAGAACTGCTTTTTCTAAAGATGAAATGAAACTTTTAAATAATGGTCTGAAATCACTAAAAAACATTCATCGGAAATGGCAGTAGAGGAGTGCAGTCTACACCAATTATATTGACATCGTGTAAGACATGCACAGAAAGTTGCTGTATCGTTAGTCAAAACTTACCAAAATCAGTTCATAGGGATTACAAGAAGTCATGATTTGCAGGACAGAATGAAGATAATGTAGCCAACATTTTTGAGACCGTTGATTAGACCTTTAGAAAATTCGGTATTCCTTATGTTGTTGTGGTGAAACATTCTTTTTTAATGCCATGGGGTGGAAATCACATTTAAGTGCTTGGGCAACTCAACATTGCTTCCCGCGCCAGTGAGCGCATAAGGTCGATACGTTACCTCGTCCCTGGCTCTTGCTCTTGCAGTGCTCCAGTCGTACCATTCCGCCTGTCTTCTCTTTTCTCCTCATCCAGGTCATTCAAGGTGTCTCCACGGCCATTTTACCCTTTGGCCGCCCATCCTAATGCAGGATCATTACACACATGTCCAATCCAGTTTCAACGCCATCTTCTTATTCCTCACCCCCCTGAAGCGGTTGATGTGAGTCATTCAGATGATCCTTTCGCTGCTCACCCGTGCAATGTAGAGTATTCGATCTTCATGGTTCTTCTCAAACGTTGTCACAGACTTCTTCGCCTTTTTCCCGCCATTTTGAAAGAGGTGCCATCTTGGCGCGAAATCGTATTATTATCAATATACGAGGCCAAATTGAAAACCGCCCTCTTGAAAACACGCACTTTGCGGGCCGCAAATGACTTCAAGCGGGCCGTTAATGCATTAACGGCCCTGCAGTTGATTGGTTCTGGGTTCATCATCCGATGAATATAAACCAATCAGGTTACATTTAATGACGCGGGAAAACCATTTAGGTCAGCAAGTTTTGAAGTAAAAAAAAAAGTCTCGAACAGTTTCTCGCTGAGCAAATAGTGTTCGAAAAGAAAATCAAAGTCTGTTTGTTATGAATGGGACAAAATGCAGCTAAAAAAATCGGATTTAGAAGCACATCTTGTTGTCTTACTAGAAATGAAGCACGACAAAACATCGGTTCACTGCATTTTGTGTTTCTCGGGTCGAGCTAAATTAACAGAAGCATTGCGGGGATTTTACGCCGAGGCTCTACTGGAAAATGTAAGTTCGTTAATTATTATTATCCATTTATTTTCAGAGACATAGCAGCTCTTTTTAACTATACAATACATGGGCCTCAGTGTAGCATAGCACAAAATTTTTAACGCGAAGTACTTGTATTATTGAACATGTGTTAGTTTATATCTGGATGTTATTTGGCCTTGTATATTGATAATAATGATAATTAAATGACTTTTTTC
Source organism: Meandrina meandrites (assembly GCA_963693305.1). Classification (NCBI taxonomy): domain Eukaryota; kingdom Metazoa; phylum Cnidaria; class Anthozoa; order Scleractinia; family Meandrinidae; genus Meandrina; species Meandrina meandrites. The sequence continues at coordinate 38,504,446 of OY855908.1, forward strand.
GGGAATATTGTTTATTCGCTCCCTTGTAGTGTCATTTTCGGCCCTTGCGCTTCGTGCTCGGGCCGCAAATGACACTACGCGGGCGCAAATAAACAATATTCCAAAAAAATGTTTTTTATTTTCATGGTGATGTAATTTTTAATTTTCTCTTAAATATGTAAAGCGCTTATGATCAGAATATGGAATATGCGCTATATAAATTAGCAAATTATTATTATTATTATTATTACTATTATTATTATTATTATTATTATTATTATTATTATTATTATTATCATTGTCCTAGTATTTGAATTGTTAGAATCCGCTGTCCAACAAGTTTTCTGAAATTTGTTTTCTAAAATATTCACAGCCTGTAGCCTTCAAGTTAACGAACCGAGGAGAACTTGGGGTTTTTAGTTTTCGATACCGTTTTTAAATTTTCCCCATTTGCACATACAGCTATTTCGAGAAAGGTTGTCGGAAAAAAAGCATCAAATTGCACGCGACAAGACCGAAAGGTTGCATGGGTATTCACTGGAATTTTGCATATTGGCCTAGTTTTGCATATTGGCCAAGTTTGTATTTTTGCACGTGGAAAATTTGTTTTTGCTCTCAGGGGCCAATATCTTTAGCTTTACTTTTACTGTCGCATGTCTTTGAGTGTGGGAAATCCTTCTAAACTTCAGAGGGGCTAAACGTACCTTGTTTCTACATGTCTGAAAAGAAAGAAGACCTGAAATTCGCGCTTATTTTGTTGTGATATCTCATTAGTATTCAACACGTGCAGTAGCTCAATACGTCTACCCATACTACCTTTCGAAATTGGCTTGTGCAGTTTTGTGCTTTTTTCCGACAACGTTTCTCGAAATAGCTGTATGTATGAAAAACTGCAAAACTCGACTGCACGTTTGATTTTTCTTATGTGTAAGCTGTTAATGTTTCAGAAATCAACCGATTTGACGGAAATAAGTAGACAACTGAATTTCATGCCAACAGTCACACTTTGGTGTTTTGTAACATGGCGGATAATTCCTTGCAAACCGGCTGTTGTCTATCATATGATATCTCGAACAGTAGTCGGGATTGTTTCCCAGTAGACAAAGACTTGTCGAATTTTAATTCGCAAAAAACATTTTTTAATCCTCGCGTCGAGATTCTGAATCGATCACAGGGCACTCAGCCCAGGGTCCAAACGATTTTCTTTGAAAGAACAGTACGAGATCACGACACTGAATTTAAATGATTTTGTGCCTTAGTTAACAAGTCAAATGATAGCTCTTTTATTAAGTTTAAATGGCTGTACAAAACGCAAGAAGAAAAACTGTAAATTAAAATGAGCACGTATTTTATTATAGAAAAATGGACAAAATTGGAACTGATTGCATTGATTTTTTAGGTGATTTCTGTCTGCAAATTTTAATAATTTTTTATTAAGTGGCATATAATGGTCGCACATGTTATCGTTATTGTTAACTTCGAGGTCATAAATATTATAAAATGCAGCTGAGCCTAACCCCTTTAAAAGGTTCACCATGTGATTTAGTTGGTATGTAGAAGTTAGAATCAATGTAAATCTTCACGTGCATGAATACTCTGAAGGAGTGCGAAACGACGCATTGTATTGTTTAGTAAAGTAGGCTAGGTGAAGTAAGGCTGGCAAAAGCAACCGTTTTTCTGCATGTTACAGCGTAAGCTATAAACAGTCTCTTATTTTTCATTTCCCTGTTCGATTGATGGGTCGCCATCTTAAATATATCTTGATAAACAAAGTCTGAGAAGAAGACGAACTATTCATCCTTTTTCCTCTCAAGATGGCGGCTGATTTATAGGAAGCCAAATGATAAATATACGAAGTATTCACAGCCTAAAGTGATTTTGAAAACAATACAAAAAATAAAATAAAATAATAAAATAAAAAAGGTTAAGCAATTCGAGGGCGAGTTGTTTGGCTGCACAGCCCATATTAATAAGGGATTTGCAGTTTTCGGAAAAACTGATTTCCGTGTCAAAAGGAAGGTTATTTAAATTGTTGTCAGTATTTCAATATCCCCATTGTTGAGGACATATAAGCGGGGAATTTTTTAAGATTGTCTAGGCGAGAAACCCCGCTTATTTTTACCATATTAATCAAAGATTATTCACTAAGCCATTACTCGTCAGTACGTATTTCTTGCAATTATAATCATCCGCCCACAGTTTAAAACCAAATTATTCAGAGTTGTTGCTCAGTTAAAATCCCGTTTCTTGTTATTCTCGGTTTCATATGAATTCCCCAGATTTCATTGTAAAAAGAGTTTTGCTAGGACAACGAATCAAGAGGCGGGAAATATTGAAAACAATTTTGGACCTGGGCAACAAGCTGCAAAAGATTTGTTTTTATAAATCAGGCGGCTCGAAATCACAATTTCATAAAATTTAAATCATAAATCATGAGGCCATTCACAGCTGAATCCGCCAACATTTATGGGAGAATTATTGCCTCTTCTAATGATCTCTAATGACTCCATATAGGTGTATTTTACCGGCAATCGGCGGCTTAACCAAACACGCGCTGGTCTTTTAGCAAGACTCGATGGCGCTAATGGCAAATAATTACCTATCTTAGTCACGACTACGCATGCGTAATATCTTTAAAATAGCAGCCCTGCGTATGGCAGCGGCAGTTTATTAACAAATGACACGACTGTTTATTATTCGTAAACTACCTCACTACACGACAAACTTCACCGAAGACTCATTTGTTGTTAGGAGCAATTTCCTTCTCTCTCTCGAGTCTGTTCCTGCTGGCAAAGGAGCCTACATTCTGCCGTTGAATTCAATTACTATGTTTTATCACCGATTAATCTTCAAAAAAATCAGCAAGGACGATATTGCTGGTTATTTACCTCTCAGATGTAAATTACTGCCAGACTTCTCCACCGAAACCGCATTTCGCTGGCTGAAGAGAAAAGAAATCATTTCCGCTATAGTTTCCAACATATTGAGTATTTTGAGGTGCGGAGAAAGAAATTATTGCCTTACGTGTGAAATAAATCAAAGTATTATTCTATAAAGCACAAGAAGTAGATTTAAGCCCTTGATGTACCATCGAGTAAATTCCTCGTATATTTCCGGACATCCTCGCATTCATAACAACCTTTAGTGAGTTCTAATTCGAAATTGGCAAATAAATACATTAGTGAATTTCACATGCTTTGTGGTAATTTATTAGCCGATTTTAAGATCTTGGACTTTTTGTTTAAATCAGATGTTAAACCAGAAAGTGTTCTATCCCCTTTGGCATTTTATTTAACATTTTCATATAACCAGTAGCTTCGACTTCTTATAAACTGTGCTTGTTTTAATCTCTTTTTCTTTTCTCTGTGTCCATGTTCGCGTGCGTATGTGTCTATTTCTAAACAATTGACCTTGTTTTTTCTTCAATTTGTCGGATTCAGCCACCCGGCTAGGTTAGCTTCTATAGTTATTCTGGGTTGAATTTTACCAGCTACGATCTTGCGATTCCTGAGTAAAAATAATTATTCTTTTATAAACTGAAGCTGGCAATAAACGCGTGTTTGCATTATTCGGTTGAAACCGACTAACCTCTACTCGCTTAGTGTCCTGCACAAATCCACGCGACGTTTATAGACTCTTAATGTGAATGATAATAAGGTTTTTATCGCTATCCGTGACAGGCTTTTTTTCCTCGTGAATCGTGAAATGGCTATGTTTTCTCGTGAAAGGTGATTAAAGGTGGTAAAGGGATTTTTACGTGATCCGTGAAAGTCCTCTATTTTTCCTCGTGAAACGTGAAATGGCTGTTTTATTTTTCGTAAAACTTAATTTAACTCATTCCTTTGCCACCCTCAAAGATGTGTTAACATTGGTTTTGCGACGGAGTCGAGTCTTAATCAGAAACGCAGTTAAAATCAAACCGATGAAGTCGTAAGCAGAATTCCCATTCCGCTAATGTGACTCCGCCGTCGTTTATGACTCAGTGAAAACTACTGCCCTGTCGTAATCGCAAGCGGCAAGGAAGTACTCGGAGGGTCTGGGATCTAGCATTATGATTGGTTTGTACTTCTTTTCTGCTTGCGACCTCGTCATTCAAATTTTCACTGGATCATAAAAGACGGAGTCAAGCGGAATCGGAAGAAAATGGAAGCGTTCTGTTTCTTCCGACTCCGATTCCGCCGAGCTTACGACTCCGCTAACGACTCCGATTTTCGATTCTCACTAGTTCGTAAGCGCTCTTGCGACTCCGATTACCGACAACGAATCGATCACTTGTAAAACTAGCCTTTAGGAAACTGCCGCTTCAGGGCTTGCAAACTTCGTAACGAAGCTGCCTTCTGTTTTGTTTCATAATCCTACCGCTTGACGGGTTAGCTCAGTTGGTAGAGCGCCGGACTACCGTGCGGGAGGTCTCGGGTTCGAGCTCCAGACAGACCTACCTACCGGAAAATTAAAGGGAGTGTTTTATTAGTTGCTTTGCATCATTTGCATCAGTTCTTGACATGACATTTGTTGTTTACACTCGGTAATAACTGATAAGCACAAGTGCTAATGGCGCCGAGCATTTAAACATCAGGAGCAATATTACAAATAAAAGCAAAATAAGGCCAAAAATCCCAACTGTTAGGAGGTTTGCTATTTACAAGCGTTCACGAGGAGCTGAACTCGAGTCTGCCGCACTGAGGTAGTGGTAGGACTTCGAATTTCAAATCTAACCAGTGGCGATGACCCGTCAGTTTAATAATAATAATAGGAGTCTTCCCTTTAATAATCTGGAATCTGGAATTTCAAACGGGTGTCGTGGCAAAGTATGTCTTCATTTTGCCATTATTGCTCATTCGAACGTCTCAAATGAAATATACACTTGGAAGTCTTTTTGAATATACCTTTAATTTTATTACATCATTAACGACACAAACTATTAAAAACCTGATTTATCTCTTGTTTGTCTTATTTCATGGTAATTTTCAGTAGTTGGAAAGTAATTGTTATTTCACATGTGCGCAAGCGAGTGCCAGAGGCTACAGCTTTCGTTAATACAGATCCCTTGCAATTGATAACAAAATATTAGGCATGTTATTATGTTTTCATAAAGACTGTCGTTTGCATTAAAAAGTGGTCTGTAATGCCAAAAAATTTCCTTGTTCATTAATATGAAGCTGCGATAACACCATATAAGGAATACAGTAAAACTCAGCATACAAGAATTACCTAGTGATTAAAAACCTGTTACGCTAAGATTTTCCATTTAGACCCTCTTTACATAAGAACTTGTTTTAGCCTTAAATTTGGAACGTTTTTTACGTTTAGTAGATATAAAAGGCACATAAAGAACAAGAAATTAGGTAACCTAGAATCGAATAGGATTTAAATTCATTACACATAATTATTATTTATTATTATTATTATTATTATTATTATTTGTTACACTTTGCTGATCCTAGCAGTATGCAGGACGCGTGTCACATGTGAACCTGGTAAATGGCTTAGCTCACCGAGAGCCTCTCGTAGCTCAGCGGTTAGAGCGCCCAACCGGATCTGAGAGGCCGTGGGTTCGATTCCCGTCGGGGACTCATCTTTATCGAATAGGATTTAATTTGTTTAAATTAGTCATTTAGTCATAATTATATGCAGCCGTTTTAAGAACCTAAATAGCCAAATTTGTCAGTAAACAATAAATCATATAAGAGGCTTTTTAGGCTAACTGGGAAACATGCAGATTCTTGCAGGTTTTTATTGTAGTTCATTGATATACTTTATCATGTTTGGAGACAAGCTTCTAACTGTAGAAGATGTGCAGTAATAGCCAAGCAAACATGACTTACAAAGTGCTAGTTAGATAAGTTGTTTATTAAACTCATCTTTCCAATGGTAACATTTTTCGGATGATAAGATATTTGTTTGCTGGTGTTCACTCGCTGCTTTTCCACACGTGAGTACAGTTTGCCTGTGTAGCTGGAGGCCTGAAACTAGATCCTGAGCTGGTGCTGGCTGATGGTACAGAGAACGGATGATAATGTGGATCGCAGTGTAAAAAATGAACTCCGTGTGGCCACAATGGACCGTTGACGGGTGAATATGGCGACCAAGGTACATAATGGAGACCATTGTACAAATGGCCCGAACTAAGATGTCCATCCGAGGGCAGGTGCCTCGTGGGACAAAAGGCTTGAACAGGTTTCAGCCCTAGGGCCATGCGTCGCCTTTTGGATTTCATGCGCCGGTTTTGGAACCATATTTTGATGGTTGTCTCTGACAGGTTTAACGTTGTCGCAAGCTCACTTCGGCGAGTACGAGACACGTAGTTTTCTCGGAGGAATTCCTTTTCTAGTCTGCTCAGCTGTTCACGGGTGAAAGCTGTCCGGTAACGTCGAGTTCTGGTCGAGTCATCGTGGCGTTGTACATCTGTGAAGCAGAAATACAAATTACGAGTCTGCATTTTCAAACAAAAGGAAGAATTTAAAGCGGAAGTACTTTGTGATGTCGATGTGGTGCTAAGAATATGTCATGTTGCTTAGCAACAGACCTGACAATTATCGCGGGCTCAACTTCCAAAGACAGAATTTTGAGCGAATTCAAAACGAATAATCCGGACATGGTTTTCGTGGTTTTATACGATATAATTGAAAGAAAATAACAGTTTTTTTTTTAGAAAAAAAGAAATGTGTACAGTAATAATCGCCACGAAATTGAATACCTTTTGTTTTTATATTAGGAGTAAGTATTTATGTTCCTATTGTATTAGACGTTAGCATTCAAAGAACCAATGAATTACTTGACGCCAGGGCAGTAAATTTATTGTCAGCCTATTGTTCAACTTGGAATCTTTTGTTGTTTGGAAATATCTAGAATGTTGAAAGAACTCCTTTACAATCGAAGCAACAAGTCTTTGACGCTAGCTAGTTTGATTTGTTTTCTCACCCGATGTGTTAAGTTGAACACATTCTTAGCTACAACATAATGAGTAAAATTGACCTTTTTGCCTCGTTGGTTTTGCGCCAATTTGATATGTATTACTCCATCAGAGCAATAACCGTTCACCACCACCTCGCTAAAACAACACCTTCTAACAAAAACTTAACGAGTAATTTTAAAAAAAAGAGTCGTGAAAGTTTACAACAAACGTTCTTTCTTGTCAGTCAGTTAAAATAGCTACTGGAAGTTGTAGTTTAATATAATGCGTTTTTCTTTGAATTCATTGCATTGCCTATTTTTCATTTTGAGCAACTTTGCCATGAGTGGTTTGCTCATTTTTTCGGTATTCGCTTACGAATAGTTAACAACGGCAGGAAGACAAAGCGAACAAGTTCCTGTCGGCACTGATCTGACTGACTTGCAGCTTGAAAACATGGCTCGTGAGAGTTGTTTAATTAACAAATTTTGATTAGTGCATGCATGTTAGTAGGTTGCGCAAGTTTAAAAAAAAGAGAATATCTTTTTATCCGAAACCAATTTGCAAAAAGAATTTTTGGAATTTTAAAATTAATCTCATTTTAAGGGTAGCATGAAATATCCGATCGACCGCCGACAAGTTCCCTCTCGCCCTTTCAAGAAGATGATCTTTTTTCATCACTTTTTTAGATGAATTCGTTATTGTTAGCATTCATTCGCGGGAATGGAAGGCTTCGACAGAATTTCTTAGCAGATGAACATTAACATTAAAAGCATCAAATGAGACATTCGTAGTTGTTTAAGGCAAGCTGTACCTGAGTGATGTTCTGTGTTGCGCTGAATGGCGAACGCTCTTCCACTTGAAAGAGGAAGTTGAGAAGTTTGTGAGAAGGCGCTTGTATGACTGTTACCAACTCCGTCGATAGCTAATGGCCGCGGTATGCTTATTGTACTGCTGAAGCTAGGCGAGGCTCTTGCGATGTCCTGCCCTGCTGAAGAACACCTTGGTAGCGAGATACATCCGTGAGTACCATCCATCCTAGGCTCGGCGAAGCCACTTTCCTTGGATATCAGCGATTCTACTGAGAATGCGGATGTCTTCGCCCCTTGCATCGTAGCGCGCGTCAGCCTTAAAGTAAATGAGTTCAAAATGAGTTGTTGGGAGTGTGGTTCTGTCTTAAAAGTGCCCACATATGATCACGTGAATTTTGCTGTTAAATTGTTTTGATGAAGATTATCAATGGCCGGATTAAAATAATTAATTGGCGCAGGGAACGACCCCTGTGGGAGGAAATGAGGCCATACTTATATTAGATTTCTATACCTATTCTTTCTGCAGGCAATCGTGAAGGATTTTTAGGATAAACAAAGCCATAATGTCGTTTATTTGCCAATTTCTAAATAGGCGGCGTGTGTAAAGTGCTCGGAAGTAATTTTACAAACATTTTTTCCTCCGTGAAAAATTAGCATCTTAATACGCTCACCGAAATGTAAACGTTTGTTGGTCCACTCGAGCCATTGCGACTCTTAATGGTCAAATTAAATTTATAGGCTTGTCAGCAAAAATGATTTCGTGACCTAAAAGTAAACTATTAATCAAATTCATTTACGATTTTTTACAAGTGCGAAGTAAATCAATTTTTGCTTTTATAAGAAACGCGAACAACAAAACCTACAACCTGTTCACGAAATGTCCCAATTAATCCTTTTTCAACTAGTTTGATTAACAGTTTACTTCATATTAAGTAAATGCTTTTTCTGGTTTCGGTGATTTAAATCTAGAGTAAGTTATTTTGCTTCGGAGTTTTGGAATTAAAAAAAAAAAAGAAAGAAAACAACTTGCATTGTATTGTACTAGATTTTTACTTTTTCAGGTATGTCATTGAACTCTTGTTTTGCAAGAGGTTTTAAATAATGCGTAAAATGTGGAAAACTTGTACTGTTCAAAGAAAGAATTTCTAGCCAAAGAATTTGCAGAGAATTTCCCTTTTATCTCTACGGGTAAAAGGTTAAAAGCATTTCACCAGCTATGCTTCGCTGTTTAAACTATTGTGGAACTTTCAAACATTTTTTCAAAATTTACTAACTATAGCTTTCTGTTAGTACACTGACACTCTATTATTAAGTTAAAACTAAAGCATGTCATGAGAAGAAGACGTGGTTTATAGGTCGCACTGAAATTTATTGCAGCTGAACTTTGCTGAATCAATGAATGTGTTAAGTATGTGTTTCAAGAAAGAGCTGATTCAACATTGCCGACTCGTTGTTCCAAACACCTGTACCGGTTGAATGAATGAGTGTAAACATTCCCTCTGTTATTAATCTCTACATGCAAATAATACATAGTGGTTAAGTCAACGCTATAGTCTTAAATGTCGCCCCTCGACAATCTTCTTAGAAATAAATTGCATATATTAATAAGCTTACTAAATTATCTTCGCAGCAGCTTTAGGAGAACACACCATTTAATGCGTTTTCAAGCGGTGCATTTATGAACTCAATTTTTTATCCCATTTTGTAATTATCCACTGTTTGTATTAAGAAGATGAAAGCCGGGTTTTGGCAGGTCCCTGAAAATTTTTTTCTTTCCTGTTTTATGGAGACGAAATGCCAAGCTGTGAAACAGCCTTTAGGCATAATTAATGGTGTTGACTTCCGGGATGATGCACAACCGACTGTCATCATACAAACTTTGACAACAGGAAAAACATAATTAACAATTTGCTTTAAAGAAGCTATATTCACATTCTCTGGTTGTTTTCTTTTCGCTGAATAAAGAGTTTAACCTTATTATATTATCATTACAAACAGAACAAAAATGCGATCAAATTTTTTTGTGTAAATAACGCAGCGTGTGGGGTGGAAATATTAAAACATTGCCCTTTTTATCGGCGAATCTACTTCACATTCCATGTCGATTCTCCTTGTTCGTCAAATTAAAAGCCTGCTTTAAAACAAAATCATGCGAGACAGCTCAATTGATTTTAAATGAGCCCTTTTCTTCACTGGAAACGCCAATATAAGAATCTTGACACAATAACTTCGTAAGATTTGCCAATAGTTTCAAACGCACACGAGTTAAATAAATCTCCACAATTTTTCCGCACTGTCGGGGCAATTAATTCTGTCGAAAAGGTTCAACAGAACGGGATGTCACCATGTTAAAATCTTGGTAAATGGTTAGACAAACAATGCTTACCCAACACACCTTTGCAGTGGTTAAGTTTGTCGTTGCTTTTCTTTTCTTGAAAGCCACCATTTTAATAAATTCTCGACAACTTTCTCGCAGTGTAGCGAAGCCTTCGTTTCAGAAAGCTGCCATATTGAAATTTCAATCAACCTCAGTCACTTCCCCGCAACAAACCTAACTCTGGGTTTTGTTCCCTTTAAACTTTTATACCATCAGTTCGGTAAGTCTTGACAATTTCTGCGCAATGTGAGCACTATTTTACTTAGAACCTTCGGCAAAACGACACGCTCGGGTAGACTTTCATTAAATTTTTAAACAAAGCTCCCCGCAGCAAATCTTGCTGTGGTTTTCTTCCCTGGGAAAAAGAACATCTGGATACGAAGAGGAGGTGAAAGGGGGTGTGGATTGCTTGGCCATAAAGAGACCGTACCATAAACTACACATTTCAGGTGTCCACTGTGTTCAACAGCAAAAAACCGATAAATTTAAAATAATTCAAAACCTGATTGAAATAAAAAAGACGGTCGAGGAACCTAAACAAAATAACATCTAATTGAACGCCGTTTTGTCTCAGTGTGAAACACAGTGGCATCACATTAACTCAAGCGAGTTTTAACACTCTGAAGGTGCGAAATTTAGTATCATTTAATTCAAATTCAAACTGCTGGAAGAAATCGTCAGTTTTCAGGCTTAATTCAATCGACGGAATTGAACAGCGAGCAGCTTTATGTGATCGATAAAGAGGGAAGCAGTGGGCCTGCTTATGACAGGGTTGAAACAAAAGAGTCCCCAAAGGTTGTTTTGTTCTCAGGCAGAGCAAGTCACGCTTGTTTTCAAAGGAGAAGTAACTATAGGTTTTTAATAACTGACATTTTACACGTTATCTGATGAAAGCTGAGTCTATTCATAGAGATAATCCATTCAGTTTGAATTGTTTTCTCCATAAACGCGGCTATACACCTAATCGAATTACCACGGATATAAAGTGAACAAAGTACGCCTTGAATTAATTGCTCTCATGCAATCTCTCTTGTTTTACACTGTGCCAAAGAAGAGCTTAAATTTTTTGCTTTCATGGAACAAAGTTAGAAAGAGAATTTTCTATTGGAACTTAAAGAAAAATGCTGGAACGTAAAGAAAAAACATCCGTAATTTCGATATCATTCGGTCTCCGAAATTTAGCTAGAGGATACGAACCTTCCATCGACATCCTCATAACGATATGAAAGTTCAGATATCTGCTGAATGTGGTTTCAACTTTTGATTCTGTAGTTGTTATCTGTGGGATGTTTTTAACACCTGCAGTGTTGTGTGAAGTGTACAATATAAAGCGACGGTTTTACGATGAACGAAAGGCGACCACGAATAACCGTTAAGAACTAAAACAAACACATGAAGGCAGTTCTCTTATCTTCTCTCCCGAGTACTAGGTAATCGTCCACCATTTTTGTGGTTTTGTTTTTGTAAAATTTCGGTCTTTTCAACCCCAGCCGATTTACACCGCAGGTTATTTCCTCAAGAACTTGAACTTTAAAAGTTAATTTCAGCTTTTCTAGATTTATTTTCTTCTCTGCTGCTTGTTGTTCATCAGGTCGCTGCAGACACCGAGGGTTTTACTTACTGCTATAAAAAAAGCAATAACATATACAAGAAGAATAAGACGTGGCTTAAATAGGGCGCCCCTAATACATTAGACTCGAATTAGAACCATTTAAACACGCGCCGAGTTTTATTAATTCGCGGCGATGCGGGAGCTTGCGCCATTTATACGGCCAGTTTGCGTCTTCGTTAAGTCGCGAACAAGTCCACGACCTGTTTATACGAGCAATTTCAGGTCTTAATTAAGATCTGTCTTAAAAAGAAGAGCAGCTCAAAACACTGGTCCATCAAAGTCGCGTACAGTTTAGACGCGCCTTGCTGTAGTTGCGAGGCGGGATTTTATACCATTTATACGCCCAGCTCGCGTGTTTTTTAGCCTTGTCTTATTTAATCCGCGCCTTGTTTTCTCGTATAATTTCCCTACTGGTTTAGTCAATTTTCCTTTTCTGTAAATATGGCTTGTTAGAAATGTCGTTTCTAGAACTACATTTATTGTAACCGCATTGTATTCTGTTAATTTCAGTGTACGTTTGGTATAAATCGCATTTTAATGTAACTCAAGGAAAGATCTTCGGTTTTCGCGCTCGATGAATACCTTCAAGGTTTTTCTTGCCCCTGAATCACTGTCGACATCAGTTGAGTTCCCCAGTGCACATCGACTAGCGGCTTTCTTCTCGTTACATTACCGCCATGTTTTCATGCATCATCTCATTTGCCTTCAGTGAATTCTGCACCAAACACTGCCTCTAATACTTGAAAGATCTCGCTTGGCTCATAAATTTTTTGTCAACAAAGTTTGTCATTGATAAAGAACACGAACGACCCACAAGGTTTTGCTTTAGAAATGAATTGAATGGATACAAACGGGCCTGTCCCGGTTTTTTTAAGGCTAGAAATCATATTATTGACACTTTCTATTGAAGGATTCCCTCTCACCTTTTACTAATAAGAGTATGCTTCTGTTAATAGACCATGTAGTGCATGTATTGAATCGCAGTGCACTTTTCGGAATCAAAAGTTCCACTAAAATCGGAACAAACAGCAGAGCTGAACGAATATGCTAGCTGAACGTCATCTTTTCGTAGTTAAAAATGAGAAAAGCAAAACTTAACGCCATGGTAGTTACCCTCAAAGAAAAAAAAACGAGTTTTCACCAAACGGACATCCTGAGAAACCAGACCTTCCTTCTGCAGTTTGTCATTTTGAAAAGAAAGCAAGATTGTTTGGTCTAAAGCTTTCTTTTAGACGAATAAAGTAATAGCAATTACAAACAAAGTATTTTGACTGGGTTATGCTATTTAGACAAACGACACTTTTACTTAGATCAGTCATTTTAACGAAACGACGGGTGTTTTAAAACTTTTTTGTTAAGTGCTAAAAGAAGTCCCACACTTTCTTTCGGAAGGGATATAATTTTGGTATCTAATTTCAGCGACACCGGCCTTTTGTACCAACCGTTCCCGTAGAAACAATCCATTCACATGTGCGCAAAAAAATATTCATTTTCCTGTCTAGCAAATACTTCTTAAACTTCAATCCTTCAAAGGAGTACATCTGAGTATGTTTGCATTGAATTTGTAGTAATATGACAATGCACAAACATTCTCTATTCTTCTCACTTTGTATTTATGTTTTGCTTTACTGAGAAGATAGTTGATCTCACCCGATGAGCTACGCTACCTAGTTACGACCACTTTTCCGGGAATGTATAGCGTTCCTCACTTACTGCATTTTATTAAAAAGCAACAAACTTAATCTTAAGCCTGGTATGTGAGACATTTGCAGCGTAATGAAAGGCGTATCATTCCAAGTTGTATATTTTTTTACGCTAAATCGTCTCTTTTTAGTCATCGCCTTTTCACTTTGTCAACTCTTGCTTTTTGGTACAAACGTTTCAAAAAGTTTACTATAGTGGCGAACATTTTTATGGCAGAATATATCTGAGAAATATGTATTATGATAACTCTTGAAATTGCAGAAAGTATTTTTATGCTTACAAGAAAATATCCAGTTCAAAACATTCTTCAAGGAGGTTCGTTTCTGCTTCGAAAACTTGCTGCATGAGCTGCTAAAAGTTTTAAAGAAAAAAGAAAAAAAAAGCTTTCAAGGGGTTTCTTAACATGCAACAAACTTACTAACTAGAATTATTCTTTCGAATAAATTTGGTCGTCTAGTGGCTTCAGTCCACGAATCTAGGATGCCACCAAGTCTAATTATTACTTGCAGTTACTTAATAATCCAAGCGATACAACGGGAAGTATTCCTTTCTTCAAAAAATTGTTCTCAAAGATCGGTCGCTGCTAGCAATAGGTGCAAATCGAAAGTTTTCTTAAGTCTTCTGACAGACACTAGCTAAAGAAACGGAAAAAATTCAAACTCTGCTATCTAATTCACACCCTAACAAGTACCTCCTTAAACAGATGTAAGGGATTTGAAATTTTCTCATCGACATCGTATCTTTTAGGAAGAAAACGTCCTTCACTTTACTTTCAAGCTATAATTTCTTTCTGAGTGAGTGCAAAAAGTATTTTAGCCGGTTAATTCGTTAATGACTGACCTTTTTTTCTGCCATTGGCCAGTTTACCACGAAAGTTCCCTTTAAGAAACATTGTTTACCATTACGCTAAGATCGGATGGCACTGCAAAATGAAGAGCCTAACTTAAAGGCCCCCCAAAACATAGTAGGTTAAATGAAATGCATACCTGACGTTCCCATGAAATCAGCGTTCTTAAGGTGAAAGAACTCCGATCAGTTCGAATAAACATTGCGGGCTTCTACAACTAAACAGACACCACTTTTTCCAAAGTGTCTGCAGAAACAGCTCTTTAAATCATAAATAGAGACCAGCGACTGAAGTGTTAATAAGGCCTATTATATTTATAAGAATATATCAGCCACGTCCTTGCAATGAATCCGAACACCTGATTTACAAAAACATCCAATTCAAAACATTTCAACTTTGATGTATTATCTTTTAGTTTTATGATGGGAATTCTCAAGGTGTGGAATCAATCTTGACCAAGTTTGTTTTCAAATGTTCTGCTTATCTCTAGCTGTGAATTACAAATATCTTCTTTGTCTCGCTTACCCTCATCGACTGAAGAATTGTCTAGTTCATTGATTGCTTTTTGTTTGAGCAAATTAACAAGAGTCGAACTTTTCAAGCCATTCATTCAATAAGTTACATAGAGTTTATTTAGCCAGGAACGTCCGACGAAAAGGTAAGTTAAAAAATCTGAGTTTTTTTTGGACATACAGTGTTCATTTTTCATTATCCGCAAACCCGAGCTTTTAAAACACACACAAAAGCGCTTTAAGATTTTCGTATCATTCGGCAATACAATCAACAACATTTCAATGACAAAGGCAGCCTGGAGCTTTTAGAGGAATCTTAAAAGTTGCAGTAAGACTGTAGGAAAAAATTCAAATATGTCCGTTTTTCTCACTGAAACGTTCTTCCTTTAACCCATAGCTCCACTGTATTTTCTTCAATACTCTGTAAAGGTAAAATTCGAGTTTTCTTTACTGAAAAACGATCTAGAATTTCTTTTTTGCAGCATGCGTTAGTAACGTTTAAGCTACAAATGTCTTAACCATGTAAATCTAGGACTATTGTTGCTTAAACTACACCCCACAACTCCGATTAATGAAATAATCCAAGTGGATATTTCTGAGAGTATCATGGTTATCTGTGTTTTGCAAAAAGATCTAACTTTTCAATTAATTTTTTTGAAAAACTGGTTGCAGTTTGTGAGCAATTTCAGCAATTTCCGCCGTAAAACTTTGCTCCTTAAAACTTCAACCAAAGAAACCAGCCAACGGATTAAATTGTACTGCCGAGCTAAACTTTGAGTTCGTTTTACGCGAACTTACACAATATATCTATATTGGAGACGCAAAATTATCTAAAGTGGTTCTTGGTAATTTCCTTTTTGCTTGGTTAAGTGGCAGAGCAACCGTGAAATTGTAACCAAAAGTACACTCTTTTCCTCGAAACAATTCTAGTCTTAAAGATTTTCTCAAATATATTTTGAAGAAGCTACGACTTATGGATTTACCACTCTTTAACAGAGAGTTAACTTCTTTGGCGAAAATTTGAATAACGAATATCATTTGATACACGATATTTTTCATTCACGGATGTTATCTGTCTTTTTAAATTGTGCTTCACTTTTTAAACATTTATTTACAGCGAAGATCGTTTTTTCAAACCGTTTTAAGGAAGCAAAATGTGGAATACTTGGGTTTATTCTACACAAACGTTATTTCTAATCATTAATTTTTCCATGATATGGTCAGGAGTAAACCTTATTTTTTCTTGTGGGATGCGCAAAAAAGGATGGAACCAGATTGGTAGCTTGGTAAATTAATTTTTTCAAATAGGCAAATGTAACCTCTCTCTGAAGTGTAACAAGCTGCTACGAATTGCTGTTTTGTGGTTATTTTGATACTGAAAATATAGGAAGATAAAACCCTGGGCACTCGAAACCATGTTACTTTTTGTTACAGAGCTATATCGGATATCAAGATCGGCATGGAACAGAAACTCTGCTTCAGCCGCAAAAAATGTCAATGACTTCAATATTTCAAAAATTTTCACGTGAATCTCCGATGACTTACCTTTTATGCAAGTTGGTTAGAAAAAAAAACAAACTTGACTTCTAATACGTAAAAGACAGTCTAACGTTTTGCCGTTCTAAACGCTTTGGTCGAAATTGCATTTAAGTGTGGAATATATATTCTCTGCTAGAGTTTGACTAGCTCACGGCAAGTGTGTATTGTTAAACACCGAGGGCGGGTTAAGGCGGGTTTTCGCAGACCAAAAATTGCGTGGATTAGCTGAGAGATTGTTTATTAGTCAGATTCAAGCTCACACGCAGAAAACGATTCATTAAGCCTCACTGAAAGAAAGAGGGTTTTCTCTTTTAGCCTTTACCGATACCAGAACGCCTCCAATGCCGCTAATTAAAAGGCAATTTTGTTGAAATGGCTTGTGTGATGTCTTTGCGTTCAGAGCTTTTTTGATAGTTTTTTGAAAAAATATTACATCCTTCAAACTACTGCGTTTTGGAGATTTTTAACACCGCCTACAATATCCGGCCGTAAAAGGATATGGCCGTGCCACAAAAAGAGAAATTTAGCCAGTGAAACATTTTGGAATTATTTTATTTACTAAATGTTGTTCAAAAACGCGAACGTTTTACTCTTTACTTATGTGCTTGAACCACACATTTTCTGAAGGACGATGATATGTTTCTTAAGTGACCACAATTTCAGCATCATTATAAACCGACAAAGATAGCAAATTACGGAGCGTTATCACACAAAGAAAAACAAAACACATTCTACAAGAAGGCAATAATTCTCCCCAAACACTTTAAATTTAGTAACGTTCTTCTCCACAAATTAATTACAACACAGCACATGCACGAGGAAGCGGAAAATGCACTGGAAAACGTTTAAATTTACATGTCTTCAACAGTTTCTAAAGAAAATGGACAATTCGGCGAGGAAGTGAACGTGATCTTTGTCAGGTTAATGGAAGCGGGGAGGCAAATTTTTTGGTGACATCGCTTCCGTTCTGAGTTGCGTAGGGGGCTCTAAAGGGACGTGAATTTACACGTGTTCTCCTCTGTTATATAACAGTTGTTATATAACCTGAAGAGATATACGTAGGAGAAAAACGTGATTTTCTAGTGCTACCTTTTTCCCTAAAAGATTAAAAGCAATTCAGTTTACTACATGAGTTAAGAATATGAATAGACCGGTTCTCTACCTGCCAGGAATATCGACTGAAAAAGTTTTTAGTATCACACAATTAAAATGTTTATCATGTCGCTTTCCGTACAGAAGCTCATTAAACAAAAGAAACTCAAAAATTGAGGTCACGCTGAATGGACACGTGAATTTCATTCACGCGTAGCTTGGTTCTCCCACGCGCACATGCCCGGAACAAGCTTGCCGGTTACATTTCGAGGCGAGCCCTGAATACGCTGGCGCTTCAATGAAAGAATTTGAAAAAAAAACAGAAAAGTAATTAAAAGAGAAAAGAGAAAAGAGAAACATACTCAAATTTTAGCTCAGTAAAACGTTTCTAAAAGCTTTATTGTTGTTTCAAAAAATGTAAATAAATCCGTCACATTTACACATACATTGTGCAAATAATTATGGTGTTCTGTCATTTTCAGAGGCGGTTCTCGAGGGTGTATAATTAAAAGTATTAATACTAGATAAAAATGTTTTCAATTTTCGGTTTGGAGAAAGGGTGAGAAAGAAAAAGCGAATTTAGGCGGAAACGCCCACACTTAGCAAATGTAAGGGTTTCGCCACGTGAATCGGTAAGTGCCCCGCGTTGAGACTACATTTTCTTTTTGGGTGGGGAGGGTGGGGAAGAGGAGTAAAGCTAAATAGCTGCAATTTTTTTTCGCGCCAGCTGGGGAACAGTACGTTTTTATTTATGATTGTCCGCTTTGGAAAGAACGAGGGCATAAAGCCATACCTGGCAAGTATAGTTTTAACGCCGTCTAAAATTACAGAGAACTCTCTCGAAGAACGGTTAATTATGAAAACAGGGAGAGACGAGAAAACAGTAGAAATGGTTCCTGTACACGGATACTGCCTGATTGAAAACAAAAATTCTAACTGAAATCTAACGCGTCATTTGAAATATATAATATTTATCTTGAAAACATTCGTGCCATTAACAACCTTGTATTGAAGTTTACAGTGCAACGAGAACTGTCTTCAAAGGGACTGTTTTCTTGCTTAAGCTGATCGTTGATCGTATTGTCAGCTTAAGAACACTGACATTCAGTGGTTCTACCATACAACATCCCTGGGAGTGAGGGTGGGGGAAAGGAAGGGTGTTCCCAGTGGCCTCTAGATGTGCGACCCTATTTGAGGTCAAAACGTTAATGACTTTCGTGTTCTTCACGAGCCTTGACCCCGAAAATTTGTAACATGTAAGGTGCATTTCTCCCCTTTATCTAACTGTTTTCATAGGCGTGCGGGCACATTCGAACTTGGGGAGGATGATCTTCTTGCCCGAAAAAAATTACACAACGCCCGAAATTATTGAAATTGGGACATAAACGCACTGAAACTTCAAAACAAAGGTAAAAAACAGAGCCACCCAAACGTTTCAAGATGGACCGTTTGGTCGTGTTGTACAAGCCGGCCTCTATTTATCTTAAGTGCTTTTGCCAGAAAATCGTGAGCGTTGTGCCCGGAAAATTTCAAAATTTCCGGAAACTGGGGGCTGCTTCCCCCCTAGACCCCGACCCGTACACCTATGATTGTTCTAATGAAGTTTCGCCGCTTTGAGGAAAAATATCATGCTCTTTTCCGATTTGTTTTGAAAATCAAGGTTGATGATCAAAGTCACAACAACAAGATGAAATATCTTTTCGACAAATTGTATTCTGTTACAGTCAAAACAGCTTAAGAGCTCCTCTCAGGAATAAATAAATGAATTCATCAATTGAAATTTAATTTTCAAGTATTTCTTCACTTCAATGATCCATTCAATGTTTAAAATGTGACTTGATTCAAAACTCAAATGTTTAATTGACGGTTGACCACTTGCTGTCGAAATTATGCAAATTCTGGCCAAATTCCCACGTTCCTATCATGTTAAGCTCGACAATAATCCAATCACATTCGAGTTTTGAATCGACTCGCCGTTTAAACATCGAGAATGAAATATTGAATGAAATCAAATAAACCATTAATGAATTCATTAATCACTGTTGAGCTGTTTTGACTGCCCGACAATCCAAACAAAAATGTAAACTCTATCACCCCCGGAGGCTAAAACAGTTTCACCCATTCCTCGACTCGCCACCCAGGGGACCTGGGGACCTGAAACAATGTTTCTCGTATTTTCATAAAATACTTTTATATTATAACTCATTGATTCATTATTCTTTCTCTAAAAAAATGGAAGCACCAAGCACCAAGCGAAACAAGGGAGATAAGGAACAAGCGATCCGGATATCTTCTTTAAAGACAATATAACTAATCTTCAGACTAAATTTAGACGTGACATTTGTCCAAGGAAAATATTTCGTTTTATTACTTTTCTGGGAAGGCAAAGAGTCGTTTCGCTTATCAATATGTATCTCTTTAACTAATAGACTTACTTTACGGTTAATAAAAGTGCCTTACAACTGATTAATTTTGTTGCTGACCGCCATCACCGGAATCTTGAAGTCGTTACTTTACTTAATGATCGGAATAACATATCGGTACCTTCCGGCGAAGTTACATACTTTCCGGCCAAGTTAGGACAACTTGTCAAGCATTCGTGTCATGTCTCAGGTGCGCACGATATGATCATCATGTTTTAAATCGACTCTAAAGCAGACTTTCATTAGCATATTAAAAATACCGTCAATGATAAGTGTGGCTAAAATGAAATTTTACCTTGTCTCGCTTTCTGTTAGTCGGGCATGCACGTTCGTTCGCCCATAACTAACACGTTTTGCCATCTATAAGTGTTTTCTGTTTGGAAAATAAATTGATTTTTTATTATTGCTACACGATAATGCCCTCAGGGAACGTAATTTTAACAGGCATCCAGTAGATTTTATTAGTAACCTTTCAGGGGGTTAGTGCTGATATATTAACCTTTGAGCTAGGGTGCGGTTTTATGTGTTCTAGTATGAAATACGGTTCTATTGCTGTCCAGAATAGCGTATTATTTTGACGCGAAAGTGTACAAAATAAAGAATCAAGTACTTTTTTTAGTTAGAAATAAGCAGTGGTCAGTATTACTTACCTAGATCAGGTTTGAAAATAAACAAGAAAAATCATATATTTTGGTTTGAAATGGAACCGAAGTTTTGAGTGCCCTTTTGAAAGAGAAAATTGCATCTGCGGCCAACACTGAGCTTCGTGCAAATTTGTGTAAACTAAGACCTAACCGATCATTTCCATACACCATAGACAATGTATGAACGAAAAGCAGCTTGTACACTGGTAACCTTCTTAAAATAAATTGCTTTTTACCCACTCATTCTTGACGTTTCTGAATGTCTACCTCGTAAACTGAAGAGGGCGTACACATGGGGGCAAAAACCCGATATTCGGATTGCATGTGATATCGAGCTGGTAAAAGAAGCAGAGTGGAGTTCAACTCTAGCATTTGTTTTCCTTTTATTAGCTGAGGGGTTTAACTATTAGTCGACTCTCTGCGGAAGCGTACGTAGGTGGAAAAGAACGGCAAGACGACATGTTGACCACACACTTTTTTTCACAAACACAACAAACCTGGTTAGGCGATGATGCACTCCGTGTGTAATGATAAATTTAGGAATACGAGCTAATACAAAGCCCTCTTTCTTAAAGTTTGCGTCAGGAAGCTAAGTCACTCAATTTCTGTACATGTTCTCCGAGTAGCGGAGCAAATGTATGGTTTTATATTTGTCAGTGGCTAGAAAAAAATCCCGACTCGCAAACGGTTGCGTTTCTGAGTGCATATAATAATTGTGCTGTAATACAGTGCTGTAGATTTTCTATCCGTGTTTTGCTCTTAACAGGAATATTCTTGTTAATTCCCCTCCGGTGTCTTTACGAATGGAGCTTTTGAGCGATAAAGATGATGTTCAATTTTCAGCGATCGCGATTTTCGAGCCAAAATTCAAACGGAGGATTCCTAATGATGAGATAGACCTCATGGATTCATGATCAATTATTCGGCTGGAGATGGGAAAAGGACTAGGTTTCAAGTTGTTTTGATCAGAGGTAAGGATAAATAAAGCATTAGGAGTATTTGGTTTTCCTCAAGGATGGGATGTTAGTCCATTGTAGGTGACGCTCTAGCATTTTTTCATGTTGCTCGAACACGGAGTTCGCCCGCTCCAAGTTATATTCCTAGGTATAGAGAGGCACTGTGAAAGTTAAGTGTCTTTCCTACCTTAGGTAATTAAGAATTCAACATGTAAGGTTGGCTAGGTTTGATTGTAGGTATTCCCATCAAGAGCCCAACAACAGCACCATGCAATGATGAATTATAGGAAAAATCTTGAAACATTTACAAACGCACACACCATAAAAACAAGTAGCATAAAAGAGGTCTTACATTTCATTTAAAATTTCTTTTTGCAACAACGTTCGATGTAGGGCCGCTGTTATATTAAGATAAAATACAACTTGCGATTCTTCAGTACACTTTGCGACCGATAAAGGGTTTTCCCGAAGGGTCGCGCCAAAAAAAAAAAAAAAGATCTAAGCACTTTTGAAGGAACAACTTTTTTTACGACGCCGAAACATAAAGTGCTACACAGGACTCATTTATTATTGCAGTGTTGCCGTTCACTACACTGAATTAAACACCAACGCAATTTATCAAAGTGCCTCACACCGTTGAAGTTTGTGGATGGCTAAGTTAAAATAAACGCCTTTTTCTCTTACGATTTTACCATTTCTTACTTGTTTCCAATTTAGTCTATCAGGACAAAAACTTAAGACATTGTTCTAAATTTGAAAGTGATGGTTTATGATTCTAATGTCGCCGAGCTTAGTGGTTTCTAAGCTGATTTATTTTCGCACGTTAATTAACTTGTACACGTGCTTACGAAAAACCAGTTGCAAGTTTTAAATGAAGACTTTAATCTCTGCAGTATAAACGCTCTAGTTTTAGAAAGGAAAAAAACTTGAAAATTTGCTTTCGATTTAGTCCTTTAAGACAAAATAAGCTAGGCGATTGTTTTCACATTAAGAGCTCTTCTTTTATGTTACCGAGATAGCCGAGCTAAGCGGTTTCTGAACTGATTTATACTTTTGCTTACATAAATAAACTTATGTTGTGCTACATAAAAACTGTTACATATTCAAAATGAAGAAGGTACAATCTCTGGGATATTAATACTTTAGCTTTGCGAAGAGAAAAATGAATGTGAGTTCCTACAGTTTCCGTTTCATCAAATGTTTAGAACATTTTCAGCCAGTCGAACATTTGCCTTGTTATTGTGAACAAATTTGAAAATGATTGTATTGAAACATGCAATGCCAACTGCAGTATTTTCAGATCATCGCTCAATCGCTACGCTGTAGTTTTCTGGTCAAATCAGATCGAGTTTTTCTAAATAATTTAATGCAGCTAGAAGTTAGGCAGTGATTTTGCCTGGTTAATCCACAAGTCGTATGATGGCTACTACATTTTACGGCATAAGTGGTACTGAATTTCAGGATTTCATTTAATTCCTATCAGCAGCTGCTTAGAAAGGAGAATAGAGGTAAATAGAAATATTGTATTGCTTTATTTTCATGTTTTTGATGAAAAATGCAAGTTTAAGGAACATCTTGACTCTTGTAGGCTCGTAGGTCTTGCTGTCTTACAAGATTCTGTTGCATAAAAATTGGGTATAAAATCAACCTATGAAATTCATTTTCTCTTGATGATGGTTTAAGTCGCAGGAAAACATGATGAGGAGAATTGCATGGAGTACATCTTGGTCAGTTTGAGAACTGAATAATCTTCAGGGCATTACGCGGTATGTTGAGCGCAAAAATGGGATTTCTTCTGGTCTAATTCATTTATAAGAAAATTCTGTTTGTTTGTAGTCCACGAAAAAGACGAAAGCAATGCTACTTAACTAAGCTAGGCAAGTATTTGCAAACGATCAAGCTATGCGAGAAACGATCACCTTCTGGAGTTCCCAAACTTTATTCCCTCCTGATTCAAAATACGAGAACACGAGTTAAGTGGTAAGTTTCGTTCACTTGAATTAAAATACTGACTGCCAGAAATAAATTATGCACGTAAAGATATCAACACATACGTGACCAAATGTTCCACTAACGACGTTTCGCTAAATGTTCCAGATAGCTTTGATGTTTATTATCACTCAAAATAATAAAAAGAAAAGAAAATGAGAAGAAAAGTTAAGTCAATCTCTTTCTTTTGTACATTTTCAGTTAGATTCAGTTTTACATTGTATAGTAAAAATGGGTCATTCCCATACCGGGAGTCGAACCCGGGCCACCTGGGTGAAAACCAGGAATCCTAACCGCTAGACCATATGGGATTCATCTTCAAGAAATCGGATTTTAAGAAACTGGCATTTCTTTTACAAAAACACAAATTTTCACCTGTAACAGTTAAGGTGCAAGTTTGCTTTCGCTTTCCAATCACAGCAAACAATAACGCAATGATCAGTCACAGTGAGAAAACATTAATATGTTGCAGCTGGTTGTAGAGACATTTCATAGCTAAGGAGGAGGTGGGGGGGGGGGGGGGGAGGAGTTACCTATCTGCCATGATTATATAATAACGGTCCGTACTCTACAAATTGTGATGCAGTTAAGCGCAGTTGACAATTAATCTGTAGCCGTTTTTTCATAGCCAGGGCATTATCCATTATAGCCTCGTGCACAGGTTTATCATCAAGGCTTTGATATTGGGTCCGTGCACGGTCCGTCCATTTAATATTTTTAATTTTATATTCTGTATTTTAAAACAAAAAAGTGTATCCCCACTCCTATTTTAAGTTTTTTATTTACAATGCTACCAATGCACAACCTGAATTTAAATAAAACAAATCGTTTTGTTAAATTTGAAAGTATAGCCACGCACCCCAATTTATGGACATAAGAAAAACGTCAAAATTTCCCCAAATTAGTAAAATGAAAGAGGCAATCGTTTCTTTACTTGTAAACTAAAAGAAAAAACGAAAAACAGAAATCGACTTCCGTTTTATCGTTTTTCGTTTTACGTACAAACTAAAACGAAAAAGCAAAAAAACAAAATCGACTTCCGTTTTATCGTTTTTCGTTTTATGTACAAACTAAAACAAAAAAACGAAAAACCAACATCGACTTCCGTTTTATTGTTTTTCGTTTTATGTACAAACTAAAACGAAAAAACGAAAAACGAAAATCGACTTCCGTTTTATCGTTTCTTTCTTTGTGTACAAACTAAAACAAAAAGACGAAAAACAAAAATCAACTTCCGTTTTATCGTTTTGCGGTTAATGTAGATACACTTAAGGTGTCATGGGGTAGGGGTAGGGGGTTCAAGGGGTAGACTATTAAAGGCCCATCTATATATGGGTCGGGGAAGTTGTCCGTATTGCTAAACTTGCAGGTTGTTGTACGAAAGCCGAGGAGGGACTTCAGACTTCAGACTTCGGACTTCAGACTTCAGACTTCAGACTTCAGACTTCAGACTTCAGACTTCAGACTTCAGACTTCAGACTTCAGACTTCAGACCCCAGACTTCGGACTTCAGACTTCAGACTTCGGACTTCAGACCTCAGACTTCAGACTTCAGACTTCAGATTACCGACTCAAGACTTCAGGCTTCAGACTTGAAAACGATCTGTTTTGTTGCGTTACTTATTTAATTTTCATTTGTCACGGGTGTTTCAAGAAATTTAAGCCCTTTTGCTAACATGCTGACTTGGTGGTCAGTTAATGTATTGTTTGAAAGGTTTTTGAGGTATTTTTCATTTTTCTCCCTTTCTTTAATCATTCGCTTCTGTATTGCATTTTTTCTACGCTTTTTGCGTTTTTTATTCTTGGGTAGCCTTTCTGCTTCATTGGGTTTAGCGACTGATTGTTCAGAGATGACTCTGTTATACTTTTCAACATGTTTATTACAACAACAACTCGGAGGTCAGCGGAAATCAAGCGAAGGCGGAAGTCTGAAGTCTGAGGTCTGAAGTCCGAAGTCTGAAGTCCGAAGTCTGGAGTCTGAAGTCTGAAGTCTGAAGTCTGAAGTCTGAAGTCTGAAGTCTGAAGTCTGAAGTCTGAAGTCTGAAGTCTGAAGTCTGAAGTCTGAAGTCTGAAGTCTGAAGTCCGAAGTCTGAAGTCTGAAGTCTGAAGTCTGAAGTCCGAAGTCTGAAGTCTGAAGTCTGAAGTCCGAAGTCCGAAGTCTGAAGTCTGAAGTCTGTAGTCTGAAGTCTGAAGTCCCTCCTCGGCTTTCGTACAACAACCTGCAAGTTTAGCAATACGGACAACTTCCCCGACCCATATATAGATGGGCCTTTAATAGTCTACCCCTTGAACCCCCTACCCCTACCCCATGACACCTTAAGTGTATCTACATTAAACGCAAAACGATAAAACGGAAGTTGATTTTTGTTTTTCGTCTTTTTGTTTTAGTTTGTACACAAAGCGAGAAACGATAAAACGGAAGTCGATTTTCGTTTTTTCGTTTTAGTTTGTACATAAAACGAAAAACGATAAAACGGAAGTCGATGTTGGTTTTTCGTTTTTTTTTTGTTTTAGTTTGTACATAAAACGAAAAACGATAAAACGGAAGTCGATTTTGTTTTTTTGCTTTTTCGTTTTAGTTTGTACGTAAAACGAAAAACGATAAAACGGAAGTCGATTTCTGTTTTTCGTTTTCTCTTTTAGTTTACAAGTAAAGAAACGATTGCCTCTTTAATTTTGCTAATTTGGGGAAATTTTGACGTTTTTCTTATGCCCATAAATTGGGCTACGTGGCTATACTTTCAAATTTAACAAAACGATGTGTTTTATGTAAATTCAGTTTGCGCATTGCTAGCATTGTAAATAAAAAACTTAAAATAGGAGTGTGGATAAGCTTTTTTTGTTTTAAAATACAGAATATAAAATTTAAAATATTAAATGGACGGACCGTGCACGGACCATATTGGCATGTTATTATCAGTTTTATGATTTAAAGGAGCTACGTCACGGACAAAGCATCATGAAAAAATTGGCAATTTTTTTTTCAAGTTTGTTGGTCGTAATCAGTCTTAATCTTTGTCAGTAGAAACCATCCTTGGTTATTTTGGCGTTTTTATTATTCCGTTGGTGTTTTTTCTTTGTTAGAAAACTTTTATTTTGAGGTTTCGTTCAATTTCAAAGTAATAAATCAAAAAAAAAAAAGGCTAAAAGCATCGTGACATAGTTCCTTTTTTTTCAGAATTATTACTTCGAATTTCGACAAAATTAGGCACACATTATAAAATGATTTTTTTACTTTTTCGGATCTTCAAAAAAAGTATGCCTTAATTATTTTTCGTTATATTCCATCGTTGGAGAAAGAAAAAGAAAAGTACCGTTTTTCCCATACCGAGAGTCGAACCCGGGCCGCCTGGGTGAAAACCAAGAATCCTAACCGCTAGACCATATGGGATTCCTGTTCAAGAAATCAGATTTCAAGAAACTGGCATTTCTTTTACAAAAACACAAATTTTCATCTGTAACAGTTAAGGTGCAAGTGGTTTGCTTTCGCTTTCGAATCACAGCAAACAATAACGCAATGATCAGTCACAGTGAGAAAACATTAATATGCTGCAGCTGGTTGTAGAGACATTTCACAGCTAAGGAGGAGGGGGGAGCCTATCTGCCATGATTATATAATGACGGTCCGTACTCTACAAACTGTGATGCAAACAAGCACACTTGACAATTAATCTGTAGCCGTTTTTTCATAGCCAGGGTATTATCCATTATATCCTCGTGCACAGGTTTATCATCAAGGCTTCGATATTGGCATGTTATTATCAGTTTTATGATTTAAAGGAGCTACGTCACGGACAACGCATCATGAAAAAATTGGCAACTTTCTTTCAAGTTTGTTGGTCGTAATCAGTCTTAATCTTCGTCAGTAGAAACCATCCTTGATTATTTTGGCGTTTTTATTATTCCGTTGTTGTTTTTTCCTTGTTAGAAAACTTTTATTTTGAGTTTTCCTTCAATTTCAAAGTAATCAGAAAAATGACTAAAATCATCGTGACATAGCTCCTTTAAGTTTCCATAATAAATACTTCGAATTTCGACAAAACTAGGCATACATTATAAAATGACTTTGTCACCTTTCTCGCTCTTGAAAAAGTATGCTTTAATTATTTTGCGCTATATTCTATCGTTGGAGAAAGAAAAATAAAACTATAGTTGTTCCCATACCGGGAGTCGAACCCGGGCCGCCTGGGTGAAAACCAGGAATCCTAACCGCTAGACCATATGGGAATGTCGCACCTACATCTGATCCCATGAGTATCTTCTAGGCTCGACACGGACACAGGCAACGTCGTTAATGAGAGCCTATTATCAATTTTCAGGCTTTACACAGACCAGGCTTGAAGAAAATATAAGAAAAACATCGGTGAATTTTCGTTCTGGTTTAAAAAGT
This sequence comes from Meandrina meandrites, assembly GCA_963693305.1. NCBI lineage: Eukaryota > Metazoa > Cnidaria > Anthozoa > Scleractinia > Meandrinidae > Meandrina > Meandrina meandrites. The sequence continues at coordinate 38,532,214 of OY855908.1, forward strand.
GACGTTTTTTTTTTAAATAATTCTTTATTTAAAGATACGCAACAGTTCCCAACGTGTCAAGGCTTCATAGCTCAGTTGGGAGAGCAACGCACTGGTATCGCGGGGGTGATTGGTTCGAATCTTCTTGTAGCATTAAAAATATTTTCAGGCCAAAAAAAAGCGTTTGCTTAAAATGCTTGTTCACTGCGAAGATCATTTCACTCATTTTATAGTCACATTATATGAAATTTACGCCACAACAACTTAGTTTTATATCGCTACACTCAATTTGGAGATTTTATTTAACATTTCGTTTGTTAATAAGTCACCCTTATCAAAACGCGAGACTTTTGATGTTGGCGAAAAATTCGTGTTTTAGGTAGATTGCAACGCAAATAAACCAATTGTAAATGATGAGTTCCCTCTTTTCATAATCTTATATTTCTCTCAGCAGACTTTTCAGACTTCCAAAAAACTTTACGAAGGAGGGAAGGACTGCAAAGAAACAAAATTACCACCTCTTAAAAGACTGCTCTGTAAACTCCTGTAACGTTATATCATGCCCGAACGCCTGAAAAGTTGTTTGGCGTTTACCAGAATAAATTAAAATGACGGCTACTATATTAAAATACATTCCTCATAGGCTACACTAAAAATACCTCAAGTCATATATAACAGAGATTATATAAACACGGTCCATATCCCCTTCAATATTGATTGTCGTATGTTTGATCCGCGTCACAACTGAAAAAGCATCGTGACGTTGTTCCTTTTAGTTTTCAGAATAATTACTTCGCATTGCGACAAAATTAGGCACACATTATAAATGAATTTTTTACTTTTTTCGCTCTTCAAAAAAGTATGCCTTAATTATTTTTCGTTATATTTCATCGTTGGAGAAAGAAAAAGAAAACTACAGTTTTTCCCATACCGGGAGTCGAACCCGGGCCGCCTGGGTGAAAACCAGGAATCCTAACCGCTAGACCATATGGGAATGTCGCACCTACATCTGATCCCATGAGTATCTTCTAGGCTCGACACGGACACAGGCAACGTCGTTAATGAGCAGGTATTATCAATTTCAGGCTTTACACAGACCAGGCTTGAAGAAAATATAAGAAAAACGCATCGGTGAATTTTCAATCTGGTTTAAAAAAGTGACGTTTTTTTTAAATAATTCTTTATTTAAAGATAGGCACCAGTTCCCAACGTGTCAAGGCTTCATAGCTCAGTTGGTAGAGCAACGCACTGGTATCGCGGGGGTGATTGGTTCGAATCTTCTTGTAGCCTTAAAAATATTTTCAGGCCAAAAAAAACGTTTGCTTAAATTGCTTGTTCACTGCGAAGATCATTTCACTCATTTTATAGTCACATTATATGCAATTTACGCCGCAACAACTTAGTTTTATATCACGAAATAACGTGAAAAAACATATACGGAAATTATTTGTTAGTGGCGTGATTACAACGGACCCTTTCAAAATACTGAATGAGCAAAAAAGTTTTTTTCAAAATTTGTACAAGTCAACATTTACGGAGAATGATAATAAATCTGGAGATGATTTTTTAAGACAATTAAATATACCTAAATTGTCAGAAGAGCAAAAACAATCTTGCCAAGGAGCCATATCTCTTGAAGAAGCCAAAGCAACCTTGGACACTTTTCAAACTAATAGATCACCTGGTAATGATGGAATACCAGTTGAATTTTACAAATCATGTTGGGACCTTATTAGCGATTCTTTCATAGAATGTGTTAATGAAGCCTTCAAATATGGAGAAATGTCTAGCTCCCAAAAACAAGCAGTTATTACATTAATTGAGAAACAAGGCAAAGACAGGACATTTATAGAAAATTGGCGCCCGATTTCTCTCATCAATGTGGATGCGAAAATAATGTCAAAGACAATCGCAATTAGAGTTAAAAATGTCTCACCATATATTATTCATCAGAACCAAACAGGGTACGTCAAGGATCGTTACATGAAGAGACAGTTAGATTTATTTTTGATATAATGGCATTCACAGATACTGAAAATGTTCCAGGCATTTTGATTTACATAGATTTTAAAAAAGCCTTTGACACATTAGAATGGAGCTATCTCTTGAGATGCTTAACGCCTTTCATTTTGGTTCCGACTTCATAAACTGGGTAAAAACATTTTATCAAAATATCCAGAGTTGTCAATCAATAATAAATAATAAACTTATGCTGTGTTACAGAAAAACTATTACATATTCAAAATGAAGAGGATACAATCTCTGTGATATTAATACTTAAGCTTTGCGTAGAGGAAAACTGATGAATGTGAGTTCCTACAGTTTCCGTTTCATCAAATGTTTAGAACCTTTTCTTAGCCAGTCGAACATTTGCCTTGCTATTGTGAACAAATTTGAAAATGATTGTATTGAAACATGCAATGCCAACTGCAGTATTTTCAGATCATCGCTCAATCGCTACGCTGTAGTTTTCTGGTCAAATCAGATCGAGTTTTTCTAAATAATTTAATGCAGCTAGAAGTTAGGCAGTGATTTTGCCTGGTTAATCCACAAGTCGTATGATGGCTACTACATTTTACGGCATAAGTGGTACTGAATTTCAGGATTTCATTTAATTCCTATCAGCAGCTGCTTAGAAAGGAGAATAGAGGTAAATAGAAATATTATATTGCTTTATTTTCATATTTTTGATGAAAAATGCAAGTTTAAGGAACATCTTGACTCTTGTAGGCTCGTAGGTCTTGCTGTCTTAGAAGATACTGTTGCATAAAAAATTGGGTATAAAATCAACCTATGAAATTCATTTTCTCTTGATGATGGTTTAAGTCGCAGGAAAACATGATGAGGAGAATTGCATGGAGTACATCTTGGTCAGTTTGAGAACTGAATAATCTTCAGGGCATTACGCGGTATGTTGAGCGCAAAAATGGGATTTCTTCTGGTCTAATTCATTTATAAGAAAATTCTGTTTGTTTGTAGTCCACGAAAAAGACGAAAGCAATGCTACTTAACTAAGCTAGGCAAGTATTTGCAAACGATCAAGCTATGCGAGAAACGATCACCTTCTGGAGTTCCCAAACTTTATTCCCTCCTGATTCAAAATACGAGAACACGAGTTAAGTGGTAAGTTTCGTTCACTTGAATTAAAATACTGACTGCCAGAAATAAATTATGCACGTAAAGATATCAACACATACGTGACCAAATGTTCCACTAACGACGTTTCGCTAAATGTTCCAGATAGCTTTGATGTTTATTATCACTCAAAATAATAAAAAGAAAAGAAAATGAGAAGAAAAGGTAAGTCAATCTCCTTCTTTTGTACATTTTCAGTTAGATTCAGTTTTACATTGTATAGTAAAAATGGGTCATTCCCATACCGGGAGTCGAACCCGGGCCGCCTGGGTGAAAACCAGGAATCCTAACCGCTAGACCATATGGGATTCATGTTCAAGAAATCGGATTTTAAGAAACTGGCATTTCTTTTACAAAAACACAAATTTTCATCTGTAACAGTTAAGGTGCAAGTTTGCTTTCGCTTTCGAATCACAGCAAACAATAACGCAATGATCAGTCACAGTGCGAAAACATTAATATGTTGCAGCTGGTTGTAGAGACATTTCACAGCTAAGGAGGAGGGGGGAGCCTATCTGCCATGATTATATAATGACGGTCCGTACTCTACAAACTGTGATGCAAACAAGCACACTTGACAATTAATCTGTAGCCGTTTTTTCATAGCCAGGGTATGCACAGGTTTATCATCAAGGCTTCGATATTGGCATGTTATTATCAGTTTTATGATTTAAAGGAGCTACGTCACGGACAACGCATCATGAAAAAATTGGCAACTTTTTTTTCAAGTTTGTTGGTCGTAATCAGTCTTAATCTTCGTCAGTAGAAACCATCCTTGATTATTTTGGCGTTTTTATTATTCCGTTGTTGTTTTTTCCTTGTTAGAAAACTTTTATTTTGAGGTTTCGTTCAATTTCAAAGTAATCAGAAAAATGACTAAAAGCATCGTGACATAGCTCCTTTAAGTTTTCATAATAAATACTTCGAATTTCGACAAAACTAGGCATACATTATAAAATGACTATGTCACCTTTCTCGGTCTTGAAAAAGTATGCTTTAATTATTTTGCGCTATATTCTATCGTTGGAGAAAGAAAAATAAAACTATAGTTGTTCCCATACCGGGAGTCGAACCCGGGCCGCCTGGGTGAAAACCAGGAATCCTAACCGTTAGACCATATGGGAATGTCGCACCTACATCTGATCCCATGAGTATCTTCTAGGCTCAGACAACGTCGTTAATGAGAGCCTATTATCAATTTTCAGGCTTTACACAGACCAGGCTTGAAGAAAATATAAGAAAAACATCGGTGAATTTTCATTCTGGTTTAAAAAGTGACGTTTTTTTTTTAATAATTCTTTATTGAAAGATACGCAACAGTTCCCAACGTGTCAAGGCTTCATAGCTCAGTTGGGAGAGCAACGCACTGGTATCGCGGGGGTGATTGGTTCGAATCTTCTTGTAGCATTAAAAATATTTTCAGGCCAAAAAAAAGCGTTTGCTTAAAATGCTTCTTCACTGCGAAGATCATTTCACTCATTTTATAGTCACATTATATGAAATTTACGCCACAACAACTTAGTTTTATATCGCTACACTCAATTTGGAGATTTTATTTAACATTTCGTTTGTTAATAAGTCACCCTTATCAAAACGCGAGACTTTTGATGTTGGCGAAAAATTCGTGTTTTAGGTAGATTGCAACGCAAATAAACCAATTGTAAATGACGAGTTCCCTCTTTTCATAATCTTATATTTCTCTCAGCAGACTTTTCAGACTTCCAAAAAACTTTACGAAGGAGGGAAGGACTGCAAAGAAACAAAATTACCACCTCTTAAAAGACTGCTCTGTAAACTCCTGTAACGTTATATCATGCCCGAACGCCTGAAAAGTTGTTTGGCGTTTACCAGAATAAATTAAAATGACGGCTACTATATTAAAATACATTCCTCATAGGCTACACTAAAAATACCTCAAGTCATATATAACAGAGATTATATAAACACGGTCCATATCCCCTTCAATATTGATTGTCGTATGTTTGATCCGCGTCACAACTGAAAAAGCATCGTGACGTTGTTCCTTTTAGTTTTCAGAATAATTACTTCGCATTGCGACAAAATTAGGCACACATTATAAATGAATTTTTTACTTTTTTCGCTCTTCAAAAAAGTATGCCTTAATTATTTTTCGTTATATTCCATCGTTGGAGAAAGAAAAAGAAAACTACAGTTATTCCCATACCGGGAGTCGAACCCGGGCCGCCTGGGTGAAAACCAGGAATCCTAACCGCTAGACCATATGGGATTCCAGTTCAAGAAATCGAATTTTAAGAAAATGGCATTTCTTTTGCAAAAACACAAATTTTCATCTGTAACAGTTAAGGTGCAAGTGGTTTGCTTTCGCTTTCCAATCACAGCAAACAATAACACAATGATCAGTCACAGTGAGAAAACATTAATATGCTGCAGCTGGTTGTAGAGACGTTTCACAGCTAAGGAGGAGGGGGGAGAGAGTTACCTATCTGCCATGATTATATTGCTGGCTTGCACTGTCACGCCACAAAAAAATAAATCAGAAACCGTTCAATGAAAGAAGCTAAGAAAATGAAATGTTATAACAGACCTACACTGGAAAAACTTCTCCAAGTCTCAGGTCTCTGTGATGCGCCGTTTCTGAGTTATTTGCCAAAACGTTTCACGCAAATTTATAGAGCTTTGTATGGAGACGCCATGTTGGTGTACAACTTTAGTACTCCAACATGGCCGCCAAATCATCTGAAGTTCACTTCTTCGATGAAAGCGCTTTCTCTTCGCTCGTGAGCTCTTATATATGCGCATAAACACATCTCCTAAGACTTTAAAATGTTTTAGGTGCTGAAAACCACAAGAGGAGACCTTTTTTCAACCATTACAGCTTTGTCGCGGCCACTATCTCCGTGTCACGCAAGGTTAAAATTAGGAAATTCAAAATGCTGTATTTTTAAAGCGACAGAAACTAAAAGACTGAAAACTTGCAAAACGAATTTTTTCTAGGTCATCTTCAACCTAGTGTAGGAAAAAAAAATTAGAAGACCTCACAATAATGAGTTTAAAATTTTATGACGTCACATGCAAACCAAGAATAGCGACGGTCCATATTCTACAAACTGTGATGCAGTTAAGCGCAGTTGACAATTAACCTGTAGCTGTTTTTTCATAGCGGAGCTCTTCAGCGGCCCGAAGGGCCGCAGAGCGGAGCCCCATAACTACCGTGCGAGGATAGAAATTGAGAAAACCATGCGTTTGAGTTTTCATGGTCATCGTGGCTAGCGGCATGGCTCGCGGGCGCGTGCGTCTAGCGACGACGACGACGACGACGTCGCCCAAAATGGCGGCCATACCCCAGAAAAAGCTTCACCTGGGCATCTTACGTGTGTGATATTGACCATCCACCTTTCGTTAAAAGTTACCTATCGTAGAAGTTTGTAGGACAGTGCACATTTTTTTAAAATCATGTTGAAAATCGACTAGGGATATTTCATTTCGCCTACACGAATCGATTGCGTGATAAACTGACAAAATCTTTGGCAGTTGCTCAACCGTAGGAATAAAAACTTGTGAAGAAAATGAGCAGCAGGAAATATTTCTTCCTTATTATTTTTCACCCCATCACTTCAGGGATTTTTTCTCACATAAAAAAAAATGATCTGGACATTTCACATCAACTTAAACGAAGCCATTTCATGAAAACGCGCCAAACTCTTTGGCACGCTGTTCACTGAATGAAACACCGAAGAAAGCTGCTGAAGAACATACATCTTTGTGGATATTTCTCGCTCTATTTACCCATCTACATCATGGAAACCTATTCCAAATCATTTAGGACAACCTTGTAACGGGAAGATCCGAAGTAATTGCGGACTTGAACATGATATATCGGTCTACAAGTCAAAAGAGCGATGTCCAGGGTTCGACCTGCGGCTGAGCAAGGCTGAAAATCACTGAATTGAGCTCAAATAAAAGTGAACTCAAAGTCGATCAAATTCACTGAAGTGAAGGATAAAAGACTGTTAGAGGCTACACCGATGGAAAGAGAGACATTTGATCTTCGTTGATAATTCTTATAATGTATATGTCGGTGGTGTTGGAGAAAGCTTACAACGAAATTGCCGTGTTCGTCTCTGATATTATTGGGCTGGTTTGAAAGTTTTGCCGTGCAGAATATACAAGCCTTCTTCAATAACGAGGTAACAAATGTAAATGTATGTACTAAGCATAAGCCTAATTTTATATTGAGAGAATTTACTTCATTTATGAACAAATTTGAAGCTGTGTCGCTTTTCAGATCTCCCGTAAATATTTATCAAACCTGTTTGTGTTTGCAGGTGTTTGTACATTTTATATAGACATTTTTTATTAAAATTTTTCGTTTAGACTAGTGATATTCACTATTGGATTTTGAAAACAAATTATTTAGCTTCACGGATCAAAATCACAATTTCGGCTCGCTTGCATTTGTTTTGTTTCTCTTGTCCCTGCTTATCAGTGAGTGTGTTGAATATCTTCGATGCGTAAACGAATATTTCGCCGGTTTCGTTGTGAGTTACCTGTGCTTGGTAGAGCCGTGAGTTCAGACTTAACCTACCGCATATTTATACTTACCAGAAATGAAGAAAATTCATTCAGTTCTCTACATAAAATTCTTTTCGGTACTTAGTACGATAAAACAGAATTAGTAAATCATTCCACTAAACTGCAACGAAAAGAAGATGGTTCAAACAGTCAAAACAACATTGTAAGCTCATTCTAAGTTAGCGTGAACCACTTCCCGAATCACAAACTGCCACAATTCTTACACAACGGAAATGCTTGAAAATGACTTACATAACCAGCACCATCAATTTTCAGAGTTTGTTTTGCCGCCGCGATTTTCTCAGTTTGCCGTGGCTTGAGTTCATTTTGTTTACTGTGTTTAGCAGCGAGTTTATTTTGTTTTTCTGTATTTTGGTTTTGTCTTGAGTTGATTTTCTTACCCTGACAGTTTTGTAGTAAATCAAAACAAGGTCAAGATTCTTTTTACGTTGAAAAACTCATAGAGGTCCTGGAGGTGTATTAATTAGTGTACAGAAAACGTTATAAAAAGTTTAACTAAGATTTGTTTTGCGCGACGTGCGTACGTGAGGAACCCAATAAAATGCACTCGTCAATTTCAATTTTAGAACCTGTCACAGGAAAGAAAATTCAGACAGGACCACGAAATATATTGACGTCGCTTTGGTCAACAAAACCATGAGAGGTTTTTAACCATGAGCGATTAAAATTTATTTTGTACCTATATGGGCCACTGTATAAGCTTAGAAATATAGTGTTGCTACTTATTTAGTATTAAAATTAATAAATGGGAGCTCCGCTTTTAGGCCTGCCTAAATCTATATATTAGCCAGGGTATTAATCATTTAAGCGTCGTGCACAGGTTTATCATCAAGGCTTTGATATTGGCATGTTATTATCAGTTTTATGATTTAAAGGAGCTACGTTACGGACAACGTATCATGAAAAAATTGGCAACCTTTTTTCAAGTTTGTTGGTCGTAATCAGTCTTAATCTTCGTCAGTAGAAACCATCCTTGGTTATTTTGGCGTTTTTATTATTTTATTGGCGTTTTTTCTTTGTTAGAAAACTTTTATTTTGAGGTTTCGTTCGATTCCAAAGTAATCAGAAAAATGACTAAAAGCATCGCGACATAGCTCCTTTAAGTTTTTAGAATAACTACTTCGAATTTTGACAAAACTAGGCACACATTATAAAATGAATTTGTCACCTTTTTCGCTCTTCAAAAAAGTATGCCTTAATTATTTTGTGTTATATTCCATCGTTGGAGAAAGAAAAATAAAACTACAGTTTTTCCCATACCGGGAGTCGAACCCGGGCCGCCTGGGTGAAAACCAGGAATCCTAACCGCTGGACCATATGGGAATGTTGTACTTACATCTGATCCCATGAGTATGTTTTAAGTTCGACACGGACACAGGCAGCCATAATCAATTTTCAGGCTTTGCACAGACCGGGCTTGAAGAAAATATAAGAAAATCATCATGTTGGTCGTAATCAGTCTTAATCTTCGTCAGTAGAAACCATCCATGGTTATTTTGGCGTTTTTATTATTCCGTTGGTGTAACTCAATCGAACGTTCGATTACCGTACCCTTGTTCGATAGGACAATATTCACATCGCATGATAGGCACGTGGTTGGCAGAAATTCAGTCTTAAGGTCAAATCACTGCTAGCTCTCCGCTTCCCTTTTCACCCGGCTTTCAGTAAAAATGTCGAAAACGTCAGGAAGCTACATCCAAGGAGACCCGGGAGGACACTGCACGTATCAAGATTTTGTGTAGTGTAAAAAGCTACCAAGAATGTCGGTTCAGTGAAGATGTGGGAGAAGAGTTTCTCATCTATAAGAAGATTGGCTCCAATCTTTCTGTCTGTCTTTCTGTCTGTTTACAATCACATCGAAGATAATCATATAAGCCATTTCCTATCAACACTCACAGTACATCCGGGAGTACATGAGTATCAATTGTTGACACTGACTTTGTTCTGTTCTGCTTCAACAATTATATTCAGTATGAAGTTATTTTTCTTTATTCCCATTAAATAAAGGCTGATAGTGACTATACCCTACGCATTTTACTAGTTTCCGGTGTCAAGAGATACCGTCCGAACAAAATTGCATCGGATTAGTTCGATTTTGTTCGATTGGTTCGATTGGTTCGAAAATCGAACTCACAGCAAAATACATGTTCGATTTTGTTCGATTGCCGAACCCAATCGAACACCAATCGTTCGATTGAGTTCGATTGGATTTTTGTTCGATTTTGTTCGATTAGATACGGCAGGATTAACCCATTGACTCACAGTGCAGAAGGTTTTAATTAGCGCGAACCCACCCCCCCCCCCCCAAAAAAAAAAAAAAAAAAATTCCTGGCTCCTTTACGGCATTTAACACAAACGTGCGAGTGGGAAAAATATACCATATGCGTACTAAATTCAGACAAATAATTCCTTTCTTAAGTAAACTTTTAATACAACTAGACACGTTGAAAGACCAATTCATGATTTGAAATAAATTATCAACCTTGATAAATTGATCCCAAACCAAACTTGAAGATCGACGGTGAAAAAAGTTTCTTCACCTCCGCGCGTCATTTTAACAACTCGCAAAAACACGAACTCTTTCTACAGAGTATAACACTAGTTCAAAACACTCTGGTGAAAGGTAGGTTTTCTTTCTGTACAACTGTCACTGACATTTGTTTTACCACCACCAGCGGTAACTGGGGATAATAATTTGCGGAAAACTACTGAATTCCTTCCACAAAATTAACACTCAGATTGCTTTTTATGCTATCCATCACTATAACTAATAACAAAAAAAATACTTGTTTGCATTTTCCGAAGTACTGTAGTAAATCTTTGCATGTAAAAGGTCGTAAACTGAACACAATTATTAAATAAACAACAACGCGATGGTAAGTCGGCCGCACGCTGCATATCAGATGTCACCATGTGCTTTTCAAATCAATTGGTGGTTTTCACTGTCACGCAAAAAAATAAAATCGAAACCTTTCAACGACAGAAGCTATGAATTTCAGATATTATAGAAGATAAATAGATAAACAATTTGTCCAAGTCTCAGGTCTGTGCGGTGCACCGTTTGCGAGTTATTTGCCGAAACTTTCCACGTAAATTTATAAGGCTCAGTATGGAGAAGCCATATTTGTGTCCTTCCGAGGGGCACAAATATGGCCGCCGTGATGTCAGAGAAACCATCTGGAACTTAATTTTGCTATTAATAGCGACTACTTTTGGCTCATGATCTACTTTACTTTTACATAAACAGCACTTAGTACATTGGGAATGTTCAATCTGCAAAAATAGAAAGGAAAGGCCTTTTTCGAATCAAAACAACTTTGTCAGGGCACTGAGCTTGATATCGCATATGGCGGAGAATTCGAATATTCAAAATGCTCTGTTTTAAAAACGAAGGGCACAACCAAGCTGGAAATTTGCAAAACGATATATTTCTAGTTCCTCTTACACCTAGTGGCATCGGAAGTTTAGCAGGCCTATTGAATTTTGATTTCAGAATTTTATGACGTAACATGAAAACCAAGAATAAGCTTCAGAAGCCTAAAATTCCAAACGTAAACTGGGCAAATGAAAGAAACTTGAAGGAAGTTTTGTTTTAGATTAATTCTCATTTCAAGATGTAGCTACTAATGTATCAAAGCTTCAAAATTCTGCATTTTTTTGAAACCGTGAGATCCTGCATTATTCACGCTAAAGCGTAAGTTAAATTTTAGCCCGACGACTTTTTTGCAGTCAATTTTTCACTAAGTGGCTTTACCGATCCTTCTAAAAATTCCATTTAAGTTCGAAGCAATATTGTACATTACCATTTTCCTGTCTGAAGTCTTGAGAAGCTGCATTAAGTCGTGATCAGGTCCGTGAATTGTGGTCAAAACAAAAGATTGCGTGACGAGCTATAAAAAAATTCTTTCAATGAAGACGACAAACAATAGACTTGTAACAATAGAAAATAGCATTGGCCAATATCCTCTGACAATGAAGATTCGCAGAAACTCTAAAGCATGTAAAACTAAGCGATTGAATCGATGAATAGCACAGATCTTTGAAAAATACATATCTGTAGTTTGCAAAAGGCTAGACAGGCTAAACGACGAGCGACGCGTGAAAATAACACTTCGGGATCGAGAAGTGCTGACGCATTCCTATCCAATGACGTTTTTATCGCCCACAGCGAAAAGTATTCCCTTGACAAATTAAAACAGTCCCTTGAGAGTATACAAAAAATGTGGGTCAGAGAGTGCCAATCCAATGCTCCCAATTCTTACCATTTTTCTTGTACCAAGCAAAATAGTCGAAAAAATGACTAAAAGCATCGTGACATTGCTCCTTCGAATTTCGACAAAACTAGGCACACATTTAACATGAATTTGTCACCTTTTTCGCTTTTCCAAAAAGTTTGCCTTAGTTATTTTGCGTCATATTCCATCGTTGGAGAAAGAAAAAGAAACCTACAGTTATTCCCATACCGGGAGTCGAACCCGGGCGGCCTGGGTGAAAACCAGGAATCCTAACCGCTAGACCATATGGGATTCCTGTTCAAGTAATCGGATTTTAAGAAACTTGCATTTCTTTTACAAAAACACAAATTTTCATCTGTAACAGTTAAGGTGCAAGTTTGCTTTCGCTTTCCAATCACAGCAAACAATAACGCAATGATCAGTCACAGTGAGAAAAGATTAATATGTTGCAGTTTGTTGTAGAGACGTTTCACAGCCAAGGAGGACTGGGGGGGGGGGGGGGGGGGGAGTTACCTATTTGCCATGATTATATATAATGACGGTCCGTACTCTACAAACTGTGATGCAGTTAAGCGCAGTTGACAGTTAACCTGTAGCCGTTTTTTCATAGCCAGGGTATTTATCATTAAAGCCTCGTGCACAGGTTTATCATCAAGACTTTGATATTGGCATGTTATTATCAGTTTTATGATTTAAAGGAGCTACGACACGGACAACGCATCATGAAAAAATTGGCAATTTTTTTTCAAGTTTGTTGGTCGTAATCAGTGTTAATCTTCGTCAGTAGAAACCATCCTTTGTTATTTTGGCGTTTTAATCACAACTATAACAAAATTCTCGAATCTGATTGGTTCTTAGCACGCCCTATTTTTTACCAAATTGGAGTGCGCGCGGCTTAAGTGTCCAATAACAATGTGTCCAATAACAAGGTGTCCAATAACAAGGTGTCCAATAACAAAGTTCGCGTGCTGCACATGCGCGCGCTCTTTATTTGGTTTCTTGTTGTGACTAAATACTTCTTGATATTCCTAAAACGTTCAAGAATGGCTTTTTTGCCTTAGTGATGATAAGTCCTTAGTAGGCTTCGCTTTATGTAAATTTTTTCTCGAATTTTGTTATACTTATGATTAATTGGTAACAGGACTTTGTGTCGTCCAATTCTGTCTGTAATCATACTCGTGATTAAACAAATCGGACTCCCGCTACGCGGTCGTCCGATTTTGTTAATCACTCGTATGATTACAGACCGAATTGGACTCCACTCAGTCCTATTACCATTACTTATTATTCCGTTGGTGTTTTTTCCTTGTTAGAAAACTTTATTTTGAGATTTCCTTCAATTTCAAAGTAACCAGAAAAATGGCTAAAAGCATGGTGGCATGGCTCCTTTAAGTTTTCAGAATAATTACTTCGAATTTCGACAAAACTAGGCACACATTATAAATGAATTTTTTACTTTTTTCGCTCTTCAAAAAAGTATGCTTTAATTATTTTGCGTTATATTCCATCGTTGGAGAAAGAAAAATAAAGCTACAGTTGTTCCCATACCGGGAGTCGAACCCGGGCCGCCTGGGTGAAAACCAGGAATCCTAACCGCTAGACCATATGGGAATGACGTCCCTACCTCTAATCTCATGAGTATCTTCTAGGTTCGACAGACGCTGTTCAGTGTGATGATGTAGGCAGTGCCATTATGAGCAGTTATAATCAATTTTCAGGCTTTGCACAGACCGGGCTTGAAGAAAATATAAGAAAAACTTTGGTGAATTTTCATTCTGGCTAAAAAAGTGACGTGTTTTTTTTGAAATAATTCTTTATTTAAAGATAGGCACCAGCTCCCAACGTGTCAAGGCTTCATAGCTCAGTTGGTAGAGCAACGCACTGGTATCGCGGGGGTGATTGGTTTGAACCTTCTTGTAGCATTAAAAATATTTTCAGGTCAATAAAAGCGTTTGCTTAAAATGCTTGTTCACTGCGAAGACCATTTCACTCATTTTATAGTCATGCATATTATATGAAATTTACGCCACAACAACTTAGTTTTATATCGCTACACTCAATTTGGAGTTTTTATTTAACATTTCATTTGTTAATAAGTCACCCTTATCAAAACGTGAGACTTTTGATGTTGGCCAAAAATTCGTGCTTTAGGTACACTTCAACGCAAATAAACCCATTGCAAAAGATGAGTTTCCTCTTTTCGTAATCTTGTATTTCTCTCAGCAGACTTTTCAGACTTCCAAAAACTTTTCGAAGAAGGGAAGGACTGCAAAAATCCACAATTACCGCCTCTTAAAAGACTGCTCTGTAAACTCCTGTAGCGTTATATCATGCCGGAGCGGCTGAAAAGTTGTTTGGCGTTTACCACAATAAATTAAAATGACGGCTACTATAAATACATTTTTCATAGGCTTCACTAAAAATACATCAAGTCGTATATAACAGGGACTATATAAACACGGTCCATATCCCCTTCAATACTGAGTGTCGTATGTTTGATCCGCGTCACAACTGATTGAGACACTTTATGTCAGAATATTTGTGAATCCGTCTGTGTCTCTCCCTCATCATCTGTTACAGTTAAGGTGCAAGTTTGCTTTCGCTTTCCAATCACAGGAAACAATAACGCAATGATAGTCACAGTGAGAAAACATTAATATGTTGCAGCTGGTTGTAAAGACATTTCACAGCTAAGGGGGAGTGAGGCGGGAGTTACCTATCTGCAATGATTATATAATGACGGTCCGTACTCACGGACAACGCATCATGAAAAAATTGGCAATTTTTTTTTAGGTTTGTTGGTCGTAATCAGTGTTAATCTTCGTCAGTAGAAACCATCCTTTGTTAGTTTGGCGTTTTTATTATTTCGTTGGTGTTTTTTCTTTGTTAGAAAACTTTTATTTTGAGGTTTCGTTCAATTTCAAAGTAATAAAAAAAGTGGCTAAAAGCATCGTGACATAGTTCGTTTTAGTTTTCAGAATATTTACTTCGAATTTCGACAAAATTAGGCACACATTATAAAATGAATTTTTTACTTTTTTCGCTCTTCAAAAAAAGTATGCCTTAATTATTTTGCGTTATATTCCATCGTTGGAGAAAGAAAAAGAAAACTACAGTTATTCCCATACCGGGAGTCGAACCCGGGCCGCCTGGGTGAAAACCAGGAATCCTAACCGCTAGACCATATGGGAAAGCCTTAACTAACTCTAATCCCGTGAGTATCTTATAGGTTCGACAGACGCTTTTCAGTGTAATGATGTAGGCAGTGTCGTTAAGGTCGCGCTGGACCCTTGCTATAATTACGTATGCATTTATTTTAAGAGTATGCACGAACTGCGACGACTGAGAGCCGACAACAATCGAAATATTCATGAGAATATATTTTTTAAAGTTCTTTTTATAAGTAATTACATGTTATTGTTCTCCGCTTTTTGTCCTGTGCGCTGGAACGTAGGGAATTATCATAATTCAGCATAATTAGATTCGAAGTTTCGAATAAAGCGCACGTTGTTGTAAACACTGACTCGGTAGGTCTTCGGAAGCGGCAAAACCTGCAATTTTGTGTCCAAGATTTCTCCACCGATACAAAATTTCATGATTTGATTTGCAGGGAACATAAACTTGGTGTACTCTATTGTGTTCTGGTCAAAACGGATTTTTAAAATCCCTTTTCAAAAAGAAGATAGCACGTTTCAAAGTTTAGATTTCACATTTTTACCCTCTTAGGAGCCAATAACTCCTAGTAATTATTGAATTCGAGAATTTCGTTCTGACCAGAACACAAAAGAGGTTGTGATTTACCACTAGGTTATATAGTCGTTTAATTTGGTGCGCTATTCTAGCTGGAAACTTGGACACAAAATCGCATTATCTGCAGATTAACACTTAAGAGCTTGTAACATCAAAGTAAACGGTCATCTCTCAGTAAAACGACAATCATGATAAAATTCCATCAACCCCTATTATCCTTGATAAGTTTTGAAGGAATCGGTGTTCAAAATTCGAAGAATTAAACATTTACAACATGACACCCCGTCAAAATAAATTGCTAATGAATTTATTAATGAGCAAGGGTCCAGCGCGGCCTTAATGAGCAGCTATTATCAATTTCAGGCATTTGCACAGACCGGGCTTGAAGAAAATACAAGAAAAACATCGGTGAATTTTCATTCTGGTTTAAGAAGTGACGTTTTTTTAAAATAATTCTTTATTTAAAGATAGGCACCAGCTCCCAACGTGTGAAGGCTTCATAGCTCAGTTGGTAGAGCAACGCACTGGTATCGCGGAAGTGATTGGTTCGAATCTTCCTGTAACCTTAAAAATATTTTCAGGCCAAAAAAAGCTTTTTCTTAAATTGCTTGTTCACTATGAAGATCATTTCACTCATTTTATAGTCACATTTTATGAAATTTACGCCACAGCACTTAGGTTTATAGGCCCTATTTCGCTACACACAATTTGGAGTTTGTTTAACATTTCGTTTGTTAATAAGCCACGCTTATCAAAACGCGAGACTTTTGATGTTGGCCAAAAATTCGTGTTTTAGGAAGATTGCAACGCAAATAATACCATTGCAAATGATGAGTTTCCTCTTTTCGTAATCTTGTATTTCTCTCAGCAGACTTTTCAGACTTCCAAAAAACTTTACGAAGAAGGGAAGGACTGCAAAAATCCACAATTACCACCTCTTAAAAAACTGCACTGTAAACTCCTGTAGCGTTATACCATGCCTAAAAAGTTGTTTGGCGTTTACCAGAATAAATTAAAATGACGGCTTTTATAAATACATTCCTCATAGGCTTCGCTAAAAATACCTCAAGTCATATACAACAGGGACAATATAAACACGGTCCATATCCCCTTCAATATTGAGTGTCGTATGTTTGATGCGCGTCACAACTGATTGAGACACTTTATGTCAGAATATATGTAAATCCGTCTGTGTCTCTCCCTCCCCTCTTTCACTGCGTGAAAAATTTACTGTTATTGCACTGTTTTTTTTTCAACCAATCACAGAGTACAACAAACGACAAACAAAGCAATATAAACAATCAATACAAACTCGCTCTTAACTACAATGTCGACATTTCTCGTTTTAGCTTTGATGTTTATTATCAGTCAAAATAATAAAAAGAAAAGAAGATGAGAAGAAAAGGTAAGTCAATCTTATTTTTTTGTACATTTTCAGTTACATCCAGTTTTACATTGTATAGTAAAAATGGGTCAATCCCATACCGGGAGTCGAACCCGGGCCGCCTGCGTGAAAACCAGGAATCCTAACCGCTAGATCATATGGGATTCCTGTTCAAGAAATCAGATTTCAAGAAACTGGCATTTCTTTTACAAAAACGCAAATTTTCATCTGTAACAGTTAAGGTGCAAGTGGTTTGCTTTCGCTTTCCAATCACAGCAAACAATAACGCAATGATCAATCACAGTGAGAAATCATTAATATGTTGCAGCTGGTTGTAGAGACGTTTCACAGCTAAGGAGGAATGGTGGGGGGGGGGGGGGGGGGGGGAGTTACCTATCTGCCATGATTATATAGCGACGGTCCATACTCTACAAACTGTGATGTAGTTAAGCGCAGTTGACAATTAATCTGTGGCCGTTTTTTCATAGCCAGGACATTATCCATTATAGCCTCGTGCACAGGTTTATCATCGAGGCTTTGATATTGGCATGTTATTATCAGTCATGTATATGATTTAAAGGAGCTACGTCACGGACAAGGCATCATGAAAAAATTGGCAACCATTTTTTCAAGTTTGTTGGTCGTAATCAGTCTTAATCTTCGTCAGTAGAAACCATATTTTGGTGATTTTATTATTCCGTTGGTGTTTTTTCTTTGTTAGAAAACTTTTATTTTGAGGTTTCGTTCAATTTCAAAATAATAGAAAAATGACTAAAAGCATCGCGACATAGCTCCTTGGAATTTCGACAAAACTAAGCACACATTATTAAATGAATTTGTCACCTTTCTATCTCTTCAAAAAAGTATGCCTTATTTTGCGTTATATTGCATCGTTGGAGAAAGAAAAAGAAAACTCAGTTATTCCCATACCGGGAGTCGAACCCGGGCCGCCTGGTTGAAAACCAGGAATCCTAACCGCTAGACCATATGGGAATGACCTACCTACATTTGATCCCATGAGTATCTTCTAGGTTCAACACGGACACAGGCAGCTATTATCAATTATCAGGCTTTACACAGACCGGGCTTGAAGAAAATATAAGAAAACTGACATCGGCGAATTTTCATTCTGGTTTAAGAAGTGGCGTTTTTTAAAATAACTCTTTATTTAAAGATAGGCACTTCCTCCCAACGTGTTAAAGCTTCATAGCTCAGTTGGTAGAGCAACGCACTGGTATCGCGGAGGTGATTGGTTCGAATCTTCCTGCAGCCTTAAAAATATTTTCAGGTCAAAAAAATCGTTTCTTAAATTGCTTGTCCACTGCGAAGATCAATTTACTCATTTTATAGTCACATTATATGAAATTTACGCCACAGCAACTTAGTTTAATATCGCTACACTCAATTTGGAGTTTTTATTTAACATATCGTTTGTGAATAAGTCACCTTTATCAAGACGCGAGACTTTTGATGTTGGCCAAAAATTCGTGTTTTAGGTAGATATCAACGCCAATAAACCCATTGCCGCAAATGATGAGTTTCCTCTTTTCGTAACCTTGTATTTCTCTCAGCAGACTTTTCAGACTTCCAAAAAACGTTACGAAGAAGGGAAGGACCGCAAAAATCCACAATTACCGCCTCTTAAAAGACTGCTCTGTAAACTCCTGTAGCGTTATATCATGCCGGAGCGGCTGAAAAGTTGTTTGGCGTTTACCACAATAAATTAAAATGACGGCTACTATAAATACACTTCTCATAGGCTTCACTAAAAATACCTCAAGTCATGTATAACAGGGACTATATAAACACGGTCCATATCCCCTTCAATATTGAGTGTCGTATGTTTGATGCGCGTCACAACTGATTGAGACATTTTATGTCAGAATATATGTGAATCCGTCTGTGTCTCTCCCTCCCCTCTTTCACTGCGTGAACAATTTACTGTTATTGCAATGTTTTTTTTTTCAACCAATCACAGAGTACAACAAACGACAAACAAAGCAATTTAAACAATCAATACAAACTCGCTCTTAACTACAATGTCGACATTTCTCGTTTTAGCTTTGATGTTTACTATCAGTCAAAATAATAAAAAGAAAAGAAAATGAGAAGAAAAGGTAAGTCAATCTCATTCTTTTGTACATTTTCAGTTAGATTCAGTTTTACATTGTATGGGTCATTCCCATACCGGGAGTCGAACCCGGGCCGCCTGGATGAAAACCAGGAATCCTAACCGCTAGACCATATGGGATTCGTGTTCAAGAAGTCAGATTTCAAGAAACTGGCATTTCTTTTACAAAAACACAAATTTTCATCTGTAACAGTTCAGGTGCAAGTGGTTTGCTTTCGCTTTCCAATCACAGCAAACAATAACGCAATGATCAATCAGAGTGAGAAAACATTAATATGTTGCAGCTGGTTGTAGAGACATTTCACAGCTAAGGAGGAGTGGGGCGGGAGTTACCTATCTGCCATGATTATATAATAACGGTCCGTACTCTACAAACTGTGATGCAGTTACGCGCAGTTGACAATTAATCTGTAGCCGTTTTTTCATAGCCAGGGCATTATCCATTATAGCCTCGTGCACAGGTTTATCATCGAGGCTTTGATATTGGCATGTTATTATCAGTTTTATGATTTAAAGGAGCTACGTCACGGACAACGCATCATGAAAAAATTGGCAATTTTTTTCAAGTTTGTTGGTCGTAATCAGTGTTAATATTCGTCAGTAGAAACCATCCTTGGTTATTTTGGCGTTTTTATTATTCCGTTGGTGTTTTTTCTTTGTTAAAATCCTTTTATTTTGAGGTTTCGTTCAATTTCAAAGTAATAAAAAAAAATGGCAAAAAGCATCGTGACATAGCTCCTTTAAGTTTTCAGAATAAATACTTCGAATTTCGACAAAACTAGGCACACATTATGAAATGAATTTGTCACCTCTTTCCCTCTTCAAAAAAGTATGCCTTAATTATTTTGTGTTATATTCCATCGTTGGAGAAAGAAAAATAAAACTACTACTGTTCCCATACCGGGAGTCGAACCCGGGCTGCCTGGGTGAAAACCAGGAATCCTAACCGCTAGACCATATGGGAATGTCTTACCTACATCTAATCCCATGAGTATCTTGTAGACTCGACACGGACACAGGCAATGTCGTTAATGAGCAGCCCTATCAATTTTTAGGCTTTACACAGACCAGGCTTGAAGAAAATATAAGAAAAACATCGGTGAATTTTCACTTTGGTTTAAAAAGTGACGTTTTTTTTAAATAATTCTTTATTTAAAGATAGGCACCAGTTCCCAACGTGTCAAGGGTTCATAGCTCAGTTGGTATCGCGGGGGTGATTGGTTCGAATCTTCTTGTAGCCTTAAAAATATTTTCAGGCCAAAAAAGCGTTTGCTTAAATTGCTTGTTCACTGCGAAGATCATTTCACTCATTTTATAGTCACATTATATGAAATTTACGCCACAACAACTTAGTTGCAGTTTTTATTTAACATTTCGTTTGTTAATAAGTCACTGTTATCAAAACGTGCGACTTTTGATGTTGGCCAAAAATTGGTGTTTTAGGTAGATTGCAACGCAAATAAACCCATTGCAAATGACGAGTTTCCTCTTTTCGTAATCTTGTATTTCTCTCAGCAGACTTTTCAGACTTCCAAACAACTTTACGAAGAAGGGAAGAACTGCAAAAATCCACAATTACCGCCTGTTAAAAGACTGCACTGTAAACTCCTGTAGCGTTGTATCATGCCCGAGCGGCTGAAAAGTTGTTTGGCGTTTACCACAATTAATTAAAATGACGGCTTCTATAAATACATTCCTCATAGGCTTCACTAAAAATACCTCAAGTCATATATAACAGGGACTATATAAACACGGTCCATATCCCCTTCAATATTGAGTGTCGTATGTTTGATCCGCGTCACAACTGATTGAGACACTTTATGTCAGAATATATGTGAATCCGTCTGTGTCTCTCCCTCCCCTCTTTCACTGCGTGGAAAATTTACTGTTATTGCACTTTTTTTAACCAATCACACTGTACAACAAACGACAAACAAAGCAATTTAAACAATCAATACAAACTCGCTCTTAACTACAATGTCGACATTTCTCGTTTTAGCTTTGATGTTTATTATCAGTCAAAAAAATAAAAAAGAAAAGAAAATGAGGGGAAAAGGTAAGTTAATCTCATATTTTACCTCCACTTCACAACAAATAAGCACACAGCTTAAGGACAAATAAGTTTAATTAGGAAGGCGGCCTGGCAAGAACCAACCCGAACCACGATACAGCAACTGCAAGAACTAATATAAACTACGTTACATCACACACTCAATAACTTGCTTCTTGATAGGAAAAAACCGTCACCGCTGGCCACTAGCGTAGCGTCCTTGTGGATTCCTGCGAACCATCTCACGTCAATGAATATAGCAATGCATAACTATTTCTCGATCATTTTGCGCAGGTACGCGACCTTAACAAGCTTTACATCGCTGACTGCCAGTAAGGCAGGGGAGTCCACTACTTAGGACCAAAAAACCCCTAAGACAAAATCACTATGTGAGCCAGGCTAACAAACTAGCAAGGCAAACAAACTTCGTGTACAACTGCCATAAGTCTGAGGAGCCCACTACTTTGGACTAAAATCTCTTGAATGCAACGAACTTTCTGTGGACTAAAATCCCCTGTATATACAAATATATTGTGCCAGTTAGGCCAGCAAACTTGCAAGACAAACAAACTTCTTGTACAATAGCACTTTAGGCTAGGGAGCCCTCTGCTGTTCATCAGTTCATTGAATACAAATATATTGTGCCAGTAAGGCTATAAATTGCGAATTGCGACTGGGAGGTCCACAACTTTGGACCAAAACCCCGAAATACAATATGGTGCCAGTTAGGCTAACGAACTGCAGAAGCTTCAAACTTCCTTACCAACAGCCGACAGGGCTACAGAATTCATACTGAAATACAATGATATACACTGTGCCACTAATACAAAAACGGAAACTTTAACATCCCGGCTACAAAAGCCCGAGTCAAGAATATAAATACAAATCAGTTGGAATAAACAAACTAACGGAGCTGAGCAACCGCATACAATGAAAACGCGATTAGCACGGAGGCCAGAAAAAACTTGCCACAAAAAACCCCATGGGCAAAAAAGAAGCAGGAAATCTGGGTAGGAACCATGGCTCAAGCTCCAACAATTGGTAGCCCATCCTACTGAGGCTTTACAAATAAATTCAAGGCTAGCCGACAACAAGGCGAAGAATAATCTGAAAAACTAAAACTAAAAAATAAACGGAGCCCTTAACTGGGTTGGTTCAGAGGCCTAGATGACTATCACCTGCTAAACTCTCCCTTATATACCCCTGGTTAACCACCCATAATGCACCGGCCTGGGACCCAGGCCGTGTTGTGTCCCGTGCCGGCAAAATAGTTATTTCGGCCTTCTTCGCAAGCTCATTCGTCAGAAATAACATTTTTTTGTACATTTTCAGTTAGATTCAGTTTTACATTGTATAGTAAAAATGGGTCATTCCCATACCGGGAGTCGAACCCGGGCCGCCTGGGTGAAAACCAGGAATCCTAACCGCTAGACCATATGGGATTCCTGTTCAAGAAGTCGAATTTTAAGAAACTGGCATTTCTTTTACAATAAACACAAATTTTCATCTGTAACAGTTAAGGTGCAAATTTGCTTTCGCTTTCAAGTAACAGCAAACAATAACACAATGATCAGTCTCAGTGAGAAAACATTAATACGCTGCAGCTGGTTGTAGAGACATCTCACAGCTAAGGAGTGGGGGGGGGGGGGGGGGGGGGGGAGTTACCTATCTGCCATGATTATATAATGACAGTCCTTACCCTGCAAACTGTGATGCAGTTAAGCGCAGTTGGCAATTAACCTGTAGCCGTTTTTTCATAGCCAGGGTATTATCCATTAAAGCCTCGTGCACAGGTTTATCATCTAGGCTTTGATATTGGCATGTTGTTATCAGTTATATGATTTAAAGGAGCTACGTCGCGGACAACTCATCATGAAAAAATTGGTCTCTTTTTTTCAAGTTTGTTGGTCGTAATCAGTGTTAATCTTCGTCAGTAGAAACCATCCTTGGTTATTTTGACGTTATTCCGTTGGTGTTTTCTCTTTGTTAGAAAACGTTTATTTTGAGGTTTCGTTCAATTTCAAAATAATCAAAAAAATGACTAAAAGCATCGTGACATTGCTTCTTCGAATTTCGACAAAACTAGGCACACATTTTAAAATGAAATTGTCACCTTTCTCGCTCTTCAAAAAAGTATGCCTTAATTATTTTGCGTTATATTCCATCGTTGGAGAAAGAAAAATAAAACTACAGTTGTTCCCATACCGGGAGTCGAACCCGGGCCGCCTGGGTGAAAACCAGGAATCCTAACCGCTAGACCATATGGGAATGTCGTACCTACATCTGATCCCATGAGTATCTTCTGAAGCTCGACACGGACACAGGCAGTGTCCGCGTTAATGAGCAGCTATTATCAATTTTCAAGCTTTACATAGACCGGGCTTGAAGAAAATATAAGAAAAACATTGGTGAATTTTCATTCTGGTTTAAAAAGTGACGTTTTTAAAAATAATTCTTTATTTAAAGATAGGCACCTTCTCCCAACGTGTCGAGACTTCATAGCTCAGTTGGTAGAACAACGCACTGGTATAGCGGAAGTGATTGGTGAGGCCCTGTTAGGGGGGGTCCGGTTATCCCTTATCCCTTTAATTCGGAGCACAGTTATCCCTTATCCCTGAAAGTATCAACAGCGTTATCCCCAAAAATATCTCGGGTAGAGTTTTCAATTATCCCTTAAACTAATCTTCTTATCCCTTATCCCTTAAATATTTTTCGCGTTATCCCTTATCCCCATAATTATTTTTCCTGTTATCCCTTATCCCCAAAACCCCTAACAGGGCCTCATTGGTTCGAATCTTCCTGTAGCCTTAAATATATTTTCAGGTCAAAAAAAGCGTTTGCGTAAATTGCTTGTTCACTGCGAAGATCATTTCACTCATTTTATAGTCACATTATATGAAATTTACGCCACAGCACTTAGGTTTATAGGCCCTATTTCGCTACACACAATTTGGAGTTTGTTTAACATTTCGTTTGTTAATAAGCCACGCTTATCAAAACGCGAGACTTTTGATGTTGGCCAAAAATTCGTGTTTTAGGTAGATTGCAACGCAAATAAACCCATTGCAAATGATGAGTTTCCTCTTTTCGTAATCTTGTATTTCTCTCAGCAGACTTTTCAGACTTCCAAAAATCATTACAAAGGAGGGAAGGACTGCAAAACACCACAATTACCGCCTCTTAAAGGACTGCACTGTAAACTCCTGTAGCGTTATATCATACCCGAGCGCCTGAAAAGTTGTTTGACGTTTACCAGAATAATTAAAATGACGGCTTCTATAAATACATTCCTCATAGGTTTCACTAAAAATACCTCAAGTCATATATAACAGGGACTAGATAAACACGGTCCATCCCTTCCAATATCGAGCGTCCTGTTTTAACTATGTTTGATCTGCATTACAAGTAATTGAGACACTTGACTTTAGGTCAGAATATATATGTGTATCCGTCTGAGTCTCTCCTCCCCCCCTCTTTCACTGGGTGAAAAATTTACTGTTATTGTACTGTTTTTTTTTTCTTTTCAACCAATCACAGAGTACAACAAACGACAAACAAAGTAATTTAAACAATCAATAGATTTGCTTATAATTGATCTTCTATTGCCGGACAACTACGTTCCCGAAAATCTTGACGAGGAAAGGAATTTTGATATATTAGCTGTCCATTCTAATTACTAATTGTCAAATTAAAGAAGAGTATTCATTAAAAGTTATGTTGTGTAAAAGTGAAAAAAAAAAACAGATTGCTTGCGTCGATTTTTGTGGATTCG
Organism: Meandrina meandrites; assembly: GCA_963693305.1. Classification (NCBI taxonomy): domain Eukaryota; kingdom Metazoa; phylum Cnidaria; class Anthozoa; order Scleractinia; family Meandrinidae; genus Meandrina; species Meandrina meandrites. The sequence continues at coordinate 38,557,225 of OY855908.1, forward strand.
TTTTCTTTTTGATTGTCTTTGACAGTTCCATTGTGAACTCGGTCACGTGACAATACATAATCCGGCTTCCACACCCAGTCACCCTTGGGATTTTCTCGATGTCAGTTTCTTTTATCGGGAAGCCAACCGTGTTTTCAATTCGTTTTCTAAATAGTTGCGTGCAAGATTTTATTCGAGAAAATACCTATTTGACAGTCTGTTTTCACCCCTCCACAGATATATGCCTCGTGCTTCTCTTTGTTGACAGTTCACAGGTTTTTAACTCAGTTATTTACCTCGTTCCCCGCTGTTTTATCTGTTTTGCTGCTTTCTTTAATTAGTGTCATCGACTCTCTGTGTGGTTCAGCAAATTTGCCAAGGGACTGATTTTCTGATAATCAAACATGCAAAGCGTTTGTGCCCCAAATGTTATGAAAATGTGCATTTGTGAATTTCAAATCAGCAAAAAGCTTAAGCTAATAAAAGACCTTTTCTTATACGCTTGAATGGCTGCTTCCACTTCGCAATTATAAATCTCAGTGTTTTATATCACCAAATATTATCTGTTGATAAATTATCCAATAATCCGATTTAGTAAACACGTAAACACCAGTATTTCAACATTCGTAGACAGTGAGTATGATAAAAAGTGTCGTTTACTAGTTAGTGTTTACATAGTTTAGGGGTCAATTCAGCAGAGGCTTTTTCTTCTTCAACATCGAAAACAAAATAGTGAATCGTAATTTGTCGTAATTTAATTGGGTGGAACTACAGTAGGTTGCTTCCCTCACTAACCACACCCCCTGTAGGGCGGGTTAACAAAGCGACAAAGAGCGTCACTATTTTATAAAAATGCTCAGCTATGTTTGAATGGTCGTTTGAATGATAAGTGATAAGAAACTACAGGTTTATATCGATGTAGATTCAACTGCGGTTTGGAACTGCCAGCGGGTGATGTAAGCGTGTAAAGTACCCGGGAAAGTAATGAGATTTGGTGCTAATCCTGTAATCAAATCAAAACACACTGGGAATTAAATTTGAAGTACAAAATAAACCGCCCAGTGAATAAGGATCGATATTACACACACATAACCATGTTTCACACAAGCCTCAAGGTGATACCTCTTTTAATAGGGGAGCTAGTTTTTTCTAGAAACTTTATTTGTCTCAGAATTTCTTTGCACCAGGTGCCCAAGCAATCGTGTTCTGATCAGAGTTTTCAATAGGAGACGTACATCAGGTTTGTATTAGACTATAATTTAATTAACGTCAACACACATTTGGCCCTCTATGCAATATACAATTTAATAATGAAATCTTCAGAGCCTTTTTGTTCTGAGTAATTTTCTCTGTGCAAAGGTGTGTGTAAGGGAATGTTATTATATGCTTTATCGATTAGAGACGATGTTTTTATAAAAGCGAGTATTTTGTTGAACGCTTGGTAAGGATTATGGAGTAACTGATAAGAGTTATCGGGGCACAGCGGAAACTAGTTTCAGCTGCAAGGCAGAATTATCAGAACAGAAAAGAAAAAATTTGAATTCGAAACATAATTTCAAGTAATGTTAACCTTTAAACCAGTACTTTTCTCAAAAATACCGGCAATCAACAACTTAAGCTATTCAAATAAGAACAAGTGTGTTATGAGGCTTGTAAGAAAATTGCAAAAGAAAAGCTTTTGACCGCACGGGATTTTTGTTACTTAAGTTATTCCGGTTGCTTATTTAGTTCACAAGGCTAAACACGTTTGTTGTCGGGGATTTTAATAAGTGTCAACACTTCATGAGATCTTGCAATCAGGGTGCCGGGTTACCGTCTAAAGTTTTCTTCCAGAGGAAGGGGGGTGGTTAAAATTAAATCCCAAGTGGGAATTCTTCTCATACACCGTACAGAGGTCTTGGTCCTTTGTGATATCTACGTTGATTATCTTGATTGAATTAGATCTTATCTGAACTAGTGGAATGCTGGAGCTAGTGGACCTTACATCCTTAATTTAGTCTTGCATAATTTTTGCGTTTTTACACATCGTTTGTATAGCAGTTACGCGCAGTTTCGTGCTTTGTGCAGGAGGATTGAAAATCCCTGCGTCTATTAAAATCAGCGTGATATTTTGTAATCAGGTAAATCAAATTGGAATCATCAATATTTATTTTAGCTGCATGGGAGATAATTATTTTACCATTTGAACGTGCTTCACACATAGTCAACGCTCACTATTATCACACCTTTTGACTCAGCAGGACTGTCTTCAGTTTGTTATTTAGCAAAATTAAGAGTCTGCAATGAAAGTCTGCCTCCGCACCTTTTCGTGTATCTCATTTGGAAATGAAATTGTTGCTTTCATTCAAGAATTTGACCCTAATTCTTTATCTATTGTTGTTATTTTTTTGTCGGAAGCTTTGTTAATTGATATTGTCTAGGAATTCAATTAGTGTCAACGCAAGCTTTATCACATGAATCCGTCTTACTTTGATTAAAGCTGCTTGGTGTCACGATAGATGTTACCCATGTATTTTTCTGTTCCAACTTTGGTATTCAGAGAAGTGGTAATGAAGGGATTTAAGGACGTAAAGGCGCACTATCATTCACTGTTACAAGAAATGCCTGCAAGCCACAATTACGGTACGAACCCTTTCTCTTGTTAAGTAGGTTAGAAGCGACAGCTCAGAATTGAAAGTGCCAAGGGAACAAAACTTCTCGGCAATGCCGGGTTTGCATGCATGCTTTTGGACGATAGAAACAGGGCCATTTGTCTGTTTGCTTGTTTTGTTATGTTTCTGTCTTCGATGAGAACTTAAGACATTGAAACAGAGAGCCAGTATAGCGTATGTCAGTGAACTATTCGAGTCGTTCATGGGGTCAAACTGTTTTGTCCCAACTTTGCTATCACTAACTCACATCGCCCAGACTTACAAAAAAATCAATTGCGAGGATCGAATGATTAATAGAGCAAAGGATTGAATCGAACAAGCACGATAACAAGTTCACTAACAAGAACAAGAAACAAGCTAACAATGATGAATGTGGTGTAAAGAGATGTGGCTTGGGAAGAGATTTCGTTTGCTGACAGATCAAGATAATTTCTTTCCATCAACTTGGAATCACAATTTTCGGAACTTGAGGAATTTACTAAATTTAATTTCTTTACCATAAAGAATCCAGTCAATCTGTACACGGGCTAAGCGAAGCCGAGATAACAGGGTTACGTAAGTTATTCCAAGGTACAAAATAGGGTTGTTGTGATATTATTGATTTTTTGTTACAAATGGTTTCATGTATCTGTAGTGTCTGTCTGCTTCAATTCACTTATCTTAATCTTTCCATGGGGTATACACAAATGGTTTCTGTAAAGTAATTGATTAATAAGATGCAATTTGGCAAAGGCTTGCACGCCTAATACTTCCTATCAGGTAACAGATAAATTTCCTGTGGCGTGTCGTGTGCGCATGCAAAATGAATGTATCCAATAGGATCACACCATACGCGCATGACAAGTACCACAAAATCATTGTTCCAGCTTGCTCTGGCAGCACATCTCAGCAGAACCGACCGCTGTTAGGTCGATCAGTTTTTTTTATGCGCGCACCTTCATATCGAGAACTAAAAGCAAAGGTATAAATTGCAGGTTTTACCCTTTGGGTGTTGGAGGACCAATGCTACAAAGCTGTGATTGTTTTGTGCCACACGTGAATGGATTCTTGACAATTCTAATGCCAACCTTATGGCTTGTGAGGGAACACCTTGGATTAAATTGACACTCGCGTTTTATGACTGAAATCAAGGTGGGTGCACATTTTAAAGAATTTGGTAACACAGTTACTCATTTTGTAAACATTGATCATGTGCAACTTGAATAATGAACAGTAAAAGTGCTTCGTTCCTAAAACACTTTGTATATCTAATGTTCCTGCATAAGTCTGCCTCCCCTTTCTCAGAAAACTAATCGGATATCATAACGTCTTTTATCGGAGTAAAAGTGAAATCACTGTTTATTCTAAAAGAGTATTAAAACTTGCCAAAATACAGACACCAACAGAACTGTCTTTTAAGAAACAGCTAAGTTGCTTCGCCAACTTCAAATTCTTCGAAGGAACCCATGCACAGAGTGTCTTAAGTGGAATGTCTGCGTGTTTCTTTCGTTACACTTTTAACGTTCATATTATTCAACTGTACGAATTTACAGTAAGGACTTATTATAAAACTTGATAAAGCTGTAAATGAAGTGTTTTAAAAATGTCCGGTTCCACAATGCAACTAGTAGGTTTGGTTGCTATATTGGAAAACTCTTATAGTGTGATTACACTGTACCTATTTCTGTACAACAAGATAAATAAACATCTTAAGATTTTTTTACCCATTGTATTAGCAATGATGGCATCATTTTGATATGTTTTAATTCATGGCACTCGTGCAATTGCCACTTCAATGTGTATCTATTTTCCTGTAATATCGAGGAACTGAATGTATTTCTTACTTGTAATAACTTGAATCGCACGTTGTACGCTTAAACCTATTTATTTGTACCGATGTGTTCTGCAACTATCAAACTTAGATGCACATAGCCTTCGTTTTCAAGACATACTTGCCTATCGCTTTTTGGAACATATCTCTAAAACGAGATTCTACTGAGCACGTATATCCATACCTGAATATGTTGTATTAAACCATCCATACAAAGAAGAAATCAGCTCGTCTTTGTGCAATATAAAAAATCACTACTAAGTAATTGCATCGGTATGTGTAATTTTATTGCTACAATTTACGAGGGAAGCTGAAGTAAATTTTAAGTTGTTTTCGTTCAGGCAGTGTAGTAAATAACATTGAATCCAGCCGAGTGATTTGGCAAAACGTACTTTCACTGAATGATTAGAAATAACGTACTATTTCCTTCATAAGCTCATCGCTCTCTCGACATTTTGAAACTCCATTAAATTGCGCAAAAGAAAGTTTTTTGTTCACTGCTAACAGCTCTCTTTTCTCTTCATTTCAGTACGGGAAACTGTGGTTTGGAATCTTTCGGGGAAGAAGAGGAAGTTAAAACCACATCCATCTTCGTGTGTCAAAGGAATTCTGCTGGAGTTCAGTTTTGAAGAAGAAACTTCGTCAACTCTGGCTGGGATATGTTACAGTAAGAATAGTGAATACTGATCCAGCATGAATCGGCTGGTTAGTTGAGAGACTGAATAACAATTATAGAAAGTCGGGTTTCTATTTTTTTCGAATAGATAGCAACGAGGGAGTTAGTCTCATGAAACCAGAATGAGATTTTTCTGATTTAAGTTTATTCGTTAATTTATGTAGGATAATATCATGTTAAAGGTGTTTTTTTTTGACAAAATGCTCACGGTCCTCTGCAAAACTAGGTTCTTATTTCTGATCTGTAGCAAGAACGGAAATTGATAAGCCGCTGGAAGCAGGTCGAACTATCAGATAATGAAAATATATTAAAGAAACTATTCCTTTTTGTAACATATCTCATAAATGGGATTAACTAGGTCGGCTGCCATGCAATCACAGTAATTCAGGTGGAATTTTCGTTTTCCTGCTCAGACTCGGCTGGACTGATTAAAAGGCGCGCTTAATTGTTTTTCAATTTTAAAATATTCAATGGTGTTAATTGGCTTATGAAACAAATGACTTTATTAAATCATAAATATTTTTTGATCAGCCAGTTTTTGTTAGTAGAACTTAGTAATAAAGGCCAGTTTTTCAAAGACAAATGATAACAATTTCTAATCGACATTGAATCTGTAGTGCAGATAGGTTAGTTTTCGTGTCTGTAAATAGCTGCGGTTTTTATTTCTTGGTGCGCACCTTTTAGGACATGTACATATCTTAGTGTGTCGAATATTTTTTTTATTTCGAATATTTTTAATAACATTTCGTTATGTTATTCATGCGTCGATATGTAAAGGACTGAGATGGTTGACTAGAACCGATATGGTCCTTAAAAGTCACTTCTGCATGGCATGACAGCTTCAACTCAAACTGATTTCAAACCGTTAGGACGTAAGAAAATTATATCCTGATTTCATTAATAAATATGTGCGCACCTAATTTAGTTATCCTGAAAAAAGCACTTACTGTTTATTTCAAAACAAATTAATTTTCGACTGATGATGACCGTACGGTCGAAAACGTTTTGGTTTTTAAATTTTAGTAACCTTTTAGCATTTCTATAAACAATTTTTTAAAAAAGCAACTATTATGACAAATTAATTTTCATTCGTATACGTGCATTGTACCGGTGAGAATTGGCGCCGCCATTTTGAACCATGTGATAACACAGAAGACTGGAACGAGTCGTTTGCCGCTGTGCAGGATTTCGGCGGGTAAATGTATTTAGTTTTTCAATCTTTCGAAAACGACAAATTTCATTCTAAGTTAAACTATAAAATGTTACTCTATTTCTGTCTATTTGTAGGTGAGAAGTTAGATCGTGAGGACCGAAGCAATGAGCAAAACAAAGATGCCGCTTTGAATTCAGCTCCAACAAAATTTCTCGTTGACTTTTCTGTAGACTTTTGAATGAAACACGTCGGATTTATTTGTTTATGGCAGAGTACTTCTAAATGACCCGACTTTAAACTTATCCTTCACGTTTCCATGACTGCCGTGGAAAACGAGAATGATTTTTTTCTTTTTATTTACAACAGGAAGTTTCGGTGCTGGAGTCCTGTTTGTTTTGAAGGAACATCTATTCCGCGAGCCATGCTTTGACACCTCCATGAAAGAGTGTAATTAATTAGGTATTTATTAGATTAAACTCGAAATATGGAGACAAAGAGAAGCCAAAATTCTCGTCTGGTGTAACGCAACAATTCCGGAATTTCCCACATCGATTGGTTTTCTAAGTATATGTTTTTGTTCTTACCGCAGAGAAAATTAACTTGACTCTCCTTTCAGAACTTGCATCCATGGTGAAAGCGATGACCTCAAGAATTATCGTCCTTTTTGAAACCAGAAAATTGATGGTTTTGCTTTAAGAATATTTTTATTTGGTTCTTGTTATCATGACAATTATCTCAAGATGTATTAACTTTCTTGGGAGAATTTTTATCTTCAACTCTCCAGACACAGGAAATATAAGATAAGCCTGGAAAATCTTTCTCGAGGCTCGTTGATGGATACTCCATTCAATAAGTGCAGTCTGCAGGGCTGGAAACCAACATTCAAACAAAGAGTAGAGCACCAACCAAATTGAAATAAACCTTCTTTAACCTAAACAGAAAAAAATAACGTGGTCCGTTCGGTGTCGACGAAGAACATTCAGAACAGAATTCCATCGGAACAAGAGTCTCATTTATTTATATTTTCTTCCCAGGGCGCCAAAGTACAACTTGAACAATTTTCTAAAATCTCCACTTGGAGTAAAAAAAAAGAAGATCGAACAGCACTTAATGAAAACTCCACTCGACATACTTTCCACAGGCTGCATTTTGGGATTTCGTGCATTGAAGTCTATTGTATCAGTGACCTTTGGGTCGGCAGAAAAGACTCACAAACATATTATAGACAGACAGTCTTTCACCTCGAGAATAAACTTGTACAAATGGCTTCAAGGCGTCAATTTTGACTTATCTATGACATGAAAAATGGGTCCGTCAATTCACTCAGTGTGTGCAATTTTCCAGGTTTTGTTGAATATTCTGTTTGTCACCTTCTGTTATAAATACCGCCTTACAAAATTTACACTATAAATATTTCCTTTTGCTGCTACTGTACAGTGCTAAAATTTTTAAATCCTTATTGTGTATTTTTATTTTAAAACTGGCAAGTTTCCCATGTTGTTGTGTCGGAAACCTTAGTTGTCACGTGACTTAGAGTCCCAGCAAGTGATACGGAACGGTCAAGTCTCAAGTCTCGCCGGAGAAGATACGAATGGATTCTATATGTATACGTTGGAAATATATCTGTGTATTATTTTGAATAACACTTTTTGTTTAGTATTATTAATGGCCTCGATTTGCATTCAGGAAACTCTTTAGTCCCCTGTCAAGTGAATTGCCAAATTTGAGCTCGCAATAAACACAGCGCCATTAAAACTGACGTTCAAATGATTTATGATTTCTCGGTTTCTTTTATCCTAAATTGCTAGCTGTCTTATCTCTGCAAAACAGACAGCTACCTTGCAAAATTTACCTTTGCTATTCGATTGAGTTGACGCTGAACAATTTTTCAAGTATCTTGAATTTAACAGAAAAGAATTTGGCTTCCCAGATAGATGCACGGTACAGTCCTGCAAAATGGCGTCCTTGAGGGACTTGCCTGTGTGCGAAAGGTTCTTTCTTTTCTCATCCAGGACTGAAACGCAGAACGGCCGAAAACAAAATCTTTGCTATGGGATGTCGGTGATATTCAAAGTAAGCAAGTAGTTGATTTAGACTTCAGAGAACATTATGTAGGCCACTATGATGATATTTTAGTGTAGTGGAACTTTATCGAAGCACTTGTAATGTATGTTGCCTTGCATGCTAGTGTGCTTGTGTTCATTTATGCCAGATTGTCAATTGTTCAGGGAGGAATTCAATTCACTAGCATTAATTTTAGGCTCGTCCAGTTCTTAGTTTATATTGCTATTTTGCAACAAAATTCCTTTACACTTGCTTTGGTTTGTTAGTTTCGATTATTGGTACAGTCAGCTTGAAGATGCAGAACTCTGGGTCTTAGAGCACCAATCATCTGTGCAGTGGCATGCATTTAATAAATTATTTCACATCACAGAGAGGTTGTGCGTGTGAACCGCTTCAAAGCCTTTCTGTCCAGCACAATAAAACTAAAATACATCTTTACAGCAAAGATTAGTTACGAGTTATCTAGCTTTGTTACGAATTCATCACCAAATCACTGAGCTACACTACTTCAAATGTTCGAAGCAGCAGGCAGCAGGAGTCTTCATTTCAGTGCTGAAGACATGCAGTTAACTATATCATAAATCGAAAAGAAACTGTAATTGTTCACCAGCAAAATGTCCGTGATAAACTAACCAAAAAGATTAATATAAAATATAATCTTCCTTTTACTTTATTTTGAAAACTTGATGCTAAATAATGTTTTTTTTTGCTCTGGTCTCAGTGCTTGATTCCTAATCTTTCATCCAACATGTATGGCGCACGGACATTCACGAAAAAAGTGGATTTTTTTTGTTTTACTGAGTTAATTGATAAATACAATACTATTGTTTTAATTATAAATGGCATTTATTACACTTCAATTCTTAAGAACGAAGACTTTCTTTGCTAGAGTAAAGAGTAAATTCATAATCAGCGTATGGGAAATAAAAGCCATTGTCAGGCACCATCTTCCACAGGGCTCTTATTGATCTTTATGTTTAAGCTTGAAACGCTTTTGACTTAAGTAAATTACTCTTTATTGAAAAAGGAAATAGCTTTGCTTTTCCTGAAGTTATCTTTTAAATTTTGAGCAGTTTCGAGTCGTTATAACAGAGATTTCAGAACATATTTTGAAACACGAGAACAAATTATTTTCCATCTTACACCCTTGTCAGGAATTGTAGTGCTAGCACTTTAGATAGAAAAACTTTCGTGATATCTACTTGTTTATCAAAACAAGCTCAGTATATCTTTTAGTTAATAACTGTTAGAATATAATTTCAGGCACGGTAGTTAATTTTTCTGGTGTACATTGACAGACTCTTTTGATTTATGACCTCTTTTCGCAGGGAATAATCTTTAAGTCTGAGCAGTTAGACAATGCCTTTGACTTGCAGATATAGAAATTTATTATTTTTTTAGTAAGTATAGGATATTAATGTTAGTTTCCTTACGAGTTTTAAAGTGCAAGCATTTAGAACACTGCAAACGAAATAAAGATTGTTTAGTTGGAATTCTTTGTGTGGCTGAGTCATCCGGTGTTGTGTTGGCGTAAGCGACTGAGTCGCAAACGCGTATACACTCTGAATATTTAAATTACATTCAGTATTTCTCCCCCGTCCAAAGCAAAATTTCTTTAACTTTCAAAATTTGTCTCCATTGGGAATTTCGTAGTATTTCGTGTAAGACTGATCTTGCTGTTTTCGTTTGCAGGGACCGATTCCTTTGCCACCAGACAAGATGGCTACCATGCTATTTCAGTGATTTATTAGTCTTGACATTTCTCAGACGAGCGTCTTCAAACATAAAAGGCATTTAATTTGGATGTTCATTTTAAAATCTTTAAGGAAATTATTGCTAAAAGATAAGCGGAAACAGCCTGCAAACTAAGTGGCAGTGGGAAATATAGAAAACCGGGAATGTCGAGGATTCGGTAATGAAAATTAATGGCGTTCTTTTTCATTACACACAGGCCGTCTGAGAAGCAAGACTGCGTTAATTTTAAGTATTGTTTCCAGCCAAAATGGTGTCAGTTTATAGAGTGCGGAAATAATAATCATTTTTAACAATGACAAACTTAACGTACGGTTCTGAATAGTTTGAAGAGCGAATGGATATGCGCTCAGTAAGGTCAGCAATAGTGAAAATGCCATTTCTTCATGTGAAGAAAGACATCAAAGAAGACTCTCTCGCGCGCTTTGTTTAGCATTAAATTCGTAATTTTAAACAAGAAACCAATTCCTTGCCTCTCTGTATAATTGCAGCAGAAGTTTAGGAATCCAAACAACAATTAAGGCGAATTTAATCAGTAGAAATGTACCCCCACAAAGAACGCTTCCAAAACGTGACATAACCACCGACCTCGTGTTTGCAGAATACAAGAACAGAAAACAGGCAAGATAGCGAAATTTATGAAAAATACGATTTATTTCTAACGCAAAAATACAACTTCTATGCTAGTTGAACTTGAATGACAGAGCCATTTGTGAAAGCTACAACAACAAAACACGAAGATATTTGCGTCCTCGTGGCTGGTGGTACGAAGGAATGTGGCTAACGAGATAGCGGAAAGCCGAAGGTGCAATTTTCTCAGCTGCGACTCTCTTCAAAAGCAGGAGGAGTCTCGCTGGTCGTCTCTGCACAAACCAAATTCGTCTGCAATGATTTGAAATTAAAAAAAAATGGCTCTTTAAATCTTAGGGCTTATTGAAAGGTATGGAATGAATATTTATACAAATTCCGGCCACGCCACGCCACTGGCAGCGAGCAAATATTACATTCAATAAATAAAGTCTTAGATCAGGAACTCTAGATACAAAAGCTTTTCCCAGCAACATTTACACCTTGAACAAAGACAGAGGAAATTTGTTGTCGATTAGCTTTTTCAAAAGGATTAACACTAGATTAGAAACGCGTAAAGGCGGAAAGGTACTGATCCACACTAACAAGAGTTCCTTCGATTAAATAACGCTCTCATGTACAACAATTAACATACCGCAATGAATCCGCGGAACTGATCGACCCTCGCGTTTAGCGAGAATCCTACTTCTTGTTCTTGTTTTAAGTTCGTGCTACAAGTAAAAGTTTTCACCTTGGCACGCTTGGCGAACTGGCGGAGAATGACAAAGAGGCGAACACGCCATGTGATGCCGCTGTGATTCTTGTGTGTCGTTGAAGCGTTCCTTATTTTTTTCTGATGCGTCGCTGACTTTTTCGTCTTTCTTCCATTTCATGCGGCGGTTCTGGAACCAGATCTTGACTTGCCTCTCCGATAGACTTAGCGTCTTCGCGATCTCGCTCCTTCTTGAACTGCACAGATATTTGTTGAAATGAAACTCTTTCTCCAGTTCTAAGAGCTGTTTGTTCGTGTAGCTCGTTCTATGTCGCTTTGCTTGCCTCTGTCCTGCAAGTATAAAATACAGAAAAATCGTGCCTCAAGACAGTGAATTTCTGACATCCTATATTATGCACGCCGAAGATACAATACCCTTTAACTAAATCATATTATTTGATTGAGGCACAGTTTTAACCTTCATGTGATTTAAGTGCAAATAAAGAAACCTGGCACAGTTAAAAAAGGATGGAATATACCAAGCACGAGCCTCTGTGAAACTTTTTACATCATCACTCTTTGTTTCCCTTCTCGTTTGGCCAAAGTTCAAGCTTTGCTTTCGTGGTCAAAAGCGATTTCACTTCAGTTCTAATGGTGGCTTTTGTTATTTAATTGGTGCAAGGTTCCATAATCAAACAACCTTTCTCGCCAATGGGAACGTTTCATCAGCGAAAGTATGTCAACTGGATGTTTGCAAACACACTCGTGGGTTGAATGTTGCGATAAAATGTCAACATTTAATCTTTCGTTACTATCTGCCCGCTCGCCAAGCAACGAAATGCTAAAGACGAACTTCATTAATCACCAGAGAAGACATTTTACTCTTCAAACCTCCGCCCTATTAGTGACAGAAAAGATACTCAACAATAACAGACAAACGGGCCATAATTTCAAAATCTCAAAAATGTCACTCATTATTTGCAATCTAAACCATTTAGCCATGGAGCTCAAAGCGAAGATAGGAAAAGAGGGATTAGTTTGTTCCGCTTGTTTTCAACCCGCAGCAAAACCTAGAGATTGCGTCTCGCGCTAAAGACCCACGGACAGGCTCTCCGAAAAAAGGAAGGTTATCAGTTCTGCTGAAAAAAGGTGACATACCGAATCCAAATTCTGACTTTCCGCCTTTCTTGGATTTCATCCATGGATAAATAGGCTGAAGGAGATAGTCAGGAATCGGTGTTGTGTGATGGGAGACGGACGCTCTTGGATCTCCAGCACTTGTGCTCTGCCGTGATGGCGGGGAACTGTAAGTCTGATTTGTCGATCTCCTGGTTGTAACATCCAAGAAGGGAAAATAATTCCCTGTCAAATTGATTTGGCGCTCAAATGTCGAGGACAGCTGCGAAGTGTATTGCTGAGCATAAATCTCTGCCGAGGTAGGATAAAACGATGGATGGGCCATGTTTGTCGAAGATGATTTATATGGCCCTGACATCTTAACCCTTAACAACATGAGTTATGACAAATCGACTACGGGAAGGACTTTTTAGTGCTTCACGTGACCCATTTCGACCAATCAAATTCGTGTACCACACTGAGTTCATGACCTCGGCGTTCTCTTATGTAGTGAGTTTGTTGGGTAATTTTCGTCCACCATCTACAAATATATCAAGTGAGATAAACTCGCTAAATAGAACAGCTTACAGCTAAGCGATGCGCAAGTCACGTTATTTTGCACGCATTGCATGCCAAGATTTACATGTCGTTGTCTCTAATTTGATAAAGTGAAGCACTTTATTTTCATTTTCGCCATATTGAAACGTTTTCCCGGGCCTTACTGAAACGTAACACGGAAAACAAGCGTTGCGATAACCTGCAATAAATCTTCCGCGCAATTGAGTCATAAATCTCCGTCAGTCTCTTTGATTAATGTGCTCTTGCGGAAGAGAGCGCCATAGGGCGGCGCCGAAATACTAGCGGTCTGTAGCCATTTCAGCACATGACACAAACGGAATCTTTTATCGCGTGTTTGAAATGGAGTCTCTTTGTCGCAAACCCTTTGCATATGTGGCATCACCCGTTGACCTATGATTAATAGCCTGCCAAGATTTTTCCACTGCGTTAAGACTGAGTTTCTAAGCGGCGTGCGTGCTGCTGCACGATGTAAACAAACACGCAAAGGTTTTTCAATCAGCACTGGAAAGTGACCGACTACAGGACACGATGACGTGTAAACAAAGGAAAATTTTTGAACCTCATCTTAACTCTATGTTAACATCTAACTAATTTATTTATTATTCTTTCAGCGTTTTTTAGCGAGAATGCAAAAATGGGATAGCTGGGTTTGTGAACCCTCACAACATTACAGAATCAAATGTTCTTGTATTGAAAATCAGTTCGCCTTCTTTCAAAGCTAAGAAAAATTGCTTCCTTGCAGGTTAAAATCTTGCGATGCTTTTCTTTCTTTGATTTTTATAGTTTGTTATTTTAGAGGCGTTTTGGCATGACGAGTGTCTTTCCTATGGAGGAAGTCATTTCTGCACTGAAAACTTTGTGACTTGCGATGCCTTAAGTGACGATATAAACGAGGTCTTCTATTTGTCCTCTCTGTAATAAACGCACAATTAAAACATCAATAGTTTGCAATCCATAATACTTGATCTTTCCTGAAATGGGACTAAGGATTTGTAACGAAAAGTAACATCCTTAGCCAAAACTGCAGCCGTCCAAGCTTTGTTCTAAATGAGAGCCAAAGGTTAAACTTTATTTTCCGTCGATTCGTTATTTTTGCGCAGCAACAGAAATAGCAGCGACAGGCTGTCTCGGCATTGATTAATAGCTCACTAACAAGAAATTGAGAGGCGTAAGTGTTTACTTATTAAATTAACAAATTGTTATAGCGATTGTTGTTTTGTATCATTTAGCCGGAGAAAGAACCTCCTCGAAGACACTCCGTGATTTTCAGCAAGACCCGAAGCACGGAAAGTCTAACTGCTTGTTTTTGTCATTCGTTACCTGTTTTCTAGGTTTTCAATTCTGAGCATTTTTTTGCTTCGATTTTTTTCGAGGTATTTTCATGCGCGCTCACTGCCTCACAGGAAATCCGGCAGAGATCTACTTGTTCATTTCAAGATAAGAAAAAGCTGGAAATTCCAATGAATTGAGTATAGATTTTGGGCAAAACCACTCATGCTTCAGGCTGTAAATAGATTACAATTACTTGCTTTTAATTAGTGTCGGCACCAACAGCGGAAAGAATGGAATTGTCCATCCTTTCAATAAAATGTATTTCATCGCACAATGCATTGAGCCAGGATAGTTTCAAGTAACTCACAAATTGTTACACTCGACGAAAGCTTGTTAAGGCTGATTTCAACGTTTGTTTAAAAATGTATCTATTTTGTGCGGAATTTTAAAGATAACCACACAAGGAAAAGTCAAGGTTCCGTGAGTTGGGTTTACCACTTTTCTTTGTAAACTAATATCTTTCACTACAATGCTTAGAAGATTTCCTACCGGAATCTTGTTTTGTATTCACACCCATAACTAACAAGGCGTTGCTGTTTTTCAGTGTACCTGCTTTATAATAAACAAATGCCTAAGATCATTTAGAGGATTTTTTGTAATTTCTGAAGTGTATTCCAAAATAGTGAGGAATTAGTGGAACCATGTGTTTCCGGAAAACTTTTAAAATAATCCGAGATTATTTTACACACAGGCAAGGTCACGTTATTTTTAGGCGGTCCTGTCACGTAAAACAATGTTCATTAAATCCCATAAAACCAAAAGACAAAGGTTCAAATTATGGCTTAGTAAATATAACATATGAACCACGCAGACGCCGAAAAAAGTACACAACACCGAAATAGATTATAGCATCACAATTTGCCTTCTTATTGCGATTAATGGAGATCCCTTTCTTCGTGCCGTTGTGGGTGGGATCATCGACATTTGCACTGAAAATGGTCAGTACTTGATCCTCACACCAGAATTGTTTTCTGTAACGAGCCAACAACGATATGAAAACTCTCACAAACCAGAGATGCTGCGACATAGACAATTTGGAATATTGTAACACGTGACCCATTTTTATGAACCAAAGCTGCTTCTCTAATTAACTATTGCGCGCCCTTTTTCCAAGGAAAAAAAATTCTTAAACCTAAACACCAATGACTTCAGACTGTCGTTTGCACACTTGGTTACCTTTCTGGTACTATGTGCTTTTCACATTTTTAAATGTGAAAAAAAAATGTTTTATTTCTCAGTAATATATCTATTTGTAATCAGCAGTATTTTGTTTTACTTGTTTCCTGTGCTTCCAGTGTTTGTTATTTAAGATGTAAGTCAATAAAATTACGAAAAAATACAATGGTGGTTGTTTAATGACCCAAACATCCTCGAACGAACCGGCGAGGAGGCTCAGCAAACAGATTAGCTAAAAGTTTTTCCTTTTGAAACAGGAAAGAAAAGTTATAAGGCTTTTCCCATACCGGGAGTCGAACCCGGGCCGCCTGGGTGAAAACCAGGAATCCTAACCGCTAGACCATATGGGATTGATGTAAAACAAGTTCAACCTTTATGTGAAAATCAAAGCTAATATTCTTTTCTTATTTACCTTTAATTAGTTTAAAACGGTTATCTAAATGAAAACATAGTTATGAAGAGCCAATTATAAAACGTTTGTTAGAAAGAAGCAAAAACAGTCATGTCTTGAATTGGGTTCTCCAGTTTTCCCGCGCCAGCTGGGTCAAACATTCGAAACCCGATTGGTTCATTGGCTAAAAGTGATAACATCGGATTTTGGTGAAAAACAGTCGTTTTGGGACCAATTCAGTTTTAGAAGCAGCTCTCGTGTCAACTAAACAAACAAACAAACAAAACAAAGAAGGAAAAAAAACAGTTTTTCCCATACCGGGAGTCGAACCCGGGCCGCCTGGGTGAAAACCAGGAATCCTAACCGCTAGACCATATGGGAATCGCTGCCGAAAAAATACAATAAGAAGGGAAAAGTAAAAAAAGGAAAGCTCTATTGTTTAAAACATATTATATTATTATTATTGATGCTCTTTTTGCTCTGTACATAGATGCCAAGGCACTTTCTAGTGAGATAAGTAGGACGATAAAATACTTTACGCGATTGATCACGAGAGCTCTGAGTGGCGGCGCACTTGTTTGTCGAAGGGCAACGCCATCAAATACTGAGTCGAGTTTAGTTGGGGTTAATTTGGCCACTAATTTCGACGAAGACCTGCCAATATACAATAAATAATTATCTCTTTAGCAAAGGTGGGGAAAAAACCGCCACCTACTAAGACAATACAAATACAGAAACTAAAGAATTATTCCCAGGCAGGCGGAAGGGAAGATGGTGGAAAATTGGAAAATTCACAACACGCTTAACGGCGATATCATCCCGAAACGGAAAAAGAACGGAAAAAGAGGAGTATCTCTGGAAGTAGTCCACAATTTTCGAACGGATTTTCCGGAAAACTATTGTTCCATTTGACTTTAACTTAATACAAAGCACCCCAAATCTCATGGTAACTAAAGCAGCAGCCATTCGCATAGTGTGATCGTCCAGGTAACGGTTGTCATGAAAAGTACTGTTGTTGGCGACTGACGTTTCGACAATCTGAACGGATATCCTCTTTTGATTCAAGTCAAAAGTTGCTTGTCAAACCACTTACTAAAAAGCTGCAAAACCAGGCGGCCCGGGCGGCCCGGGTTCGACTCCCGGTACGGGAAAACATTTTGTAAATTTTAGAACTTTGAAAAGTTTTTTTTTTTACAAACCACCGTGGCCGGTTAAGTTGAATATTTAAGTGAAAGCTCTAATGTTTTTTTTTTTGTCAGCAACGTCTTACTACGAGGACTTCATTCGATTACAGATGGTAGGACACTTTAAATCTCTAAATCCATTGACTATTTTCAATGATAGTCGTCATTCATATTTCCGACAAATCTTGAATATAAAATACTTTCCGGCTCAGACATAAACTTGACTGTATATTACACAGCTATTAATAAAGCTATTAAAAGTGCTAATGTTTCATGTCTTAAATTTGCAGCTGTGATCTTTGGTCACATTGAGTTTAAGAGGAAGTACATTTTGAAATTCATTTCGATAAGGTTATTTTGACATCTAATTATACGGAATAATTTTTTTTGTGCCGGCATAAATTCAATTTCCAATCGCACTCCGCAGCGCGGAAATGTAGCTATCCTTGATTCCATTTTTTTTCATATCTTTTTTATATCATTTTTGGTGTCTTAGAAAACTATTGTTTTGGTATTTTCATTCTTTTACAGTTTAGAGTCCTTCATCATGACATTTGCAAAGACTTTCGTGTGTCATCTTCAAAATTCTTAAACCTGAGGTACTTATCCAGCAAAGCTCTTCTTAAATAAACAGATTAAGAGACATAATTTACATTAGTCTTCGCGGGAAAATAGACCATTTTACAGTTGTCTGCTCAGAAACCAGGCCTTTGAATGGTAGCGAGGCTAGAGGTGACCTTGTTTTGATACAGACCTCACTGCTTTTGTTTTGCAAATCAAGTTGTTCTGATGTTAATGGTTCGCATTTACATGAGAAAAGCAGAGAGGTTTGTATCAATGCAAGGTCACCTCCAGCCTCGCTACCACTCAAAGGCTAGGCTACTGAGCAGACAACTGTAAAATGGCCTATTACACGTTAATACAGACCTTGGTTTTAGAAAATAAAAATTGTAAAATTTGACCAACAGTTTGCATAACGGCCCGAATCAGAGTGTGATAATTCGAATGCAAGTTTTCATAATTTTGAAATATGATAAGAATTATCTTTATAGTTACGATGAACAAAATGGTAAGGATATTGTTAGTGGAAGGTAATAAAAAGCAATCGCATATCTGCCACTGGGTGCACCGTTTTATCGTGTATTCTGATTGGCTAATTGCGGTATTGA
Source organism: Meandrina meandrites (assembly GCA_963693305.1). Taxonomy (NCBI): domain Eukaryota; kingdom Metazoa; phylum Cnidaria; class Anthozoa; order Scleractinia; family Meandrinidae; genus Meandrina; species Meandrina meandrites. The sequence continues at coordinate 38,575,536 of OY855908.1, forward strand.
ATGTGCGCGTCTTGATAAGCTAGGTCAGTGGTAGCATCGGTCTTGGTTGCATAAAAAAAAATAAATAAAAAATTTTAGAACACCGTTCTATTGCTCAATTCCTCTGGAACATGGAAGCCAAATGAACGAAAATGCCTTTAAACAATAAATGCATCAAAAGTCACCAGACGGGTAAGAAGGTTATATATATAAAAAATGAAAAACAAAAGTTGGAGCTAAGCACCTTCCGTGTTTCTTTTATAATTTAACTTTTTAAAACCATACTATTTAAACAAATGGCGCGTAAGTAGGCTTAGCAAAACAAGATTGTCCTCGTTAAAAAAAAAATGACTGCGCTATTCCCATACCGGGAGTCGAACCCGGGCCGCCTGGGTGAAAACCAGGTATCCTAACCGCTAGACCATATGGGAATCGGTGCAGGTTTTGCTGAACAAGAGAGAGAAAATAAATGTTATTGGCCTCAATTTTGTCTTTTCAATTCAACAAATCACATGATGGCAGTTAAAAATTATTAAAGTAGTGAATATGCCATTTTTGTCCTGAAAAGCCCATTAGTGAATTTGCACTTTTTTCATTATTTAATTATACATTCTGAAAGACGAAGGGCATAAAGTCGGACAAAGTACTAATTATTCTGAATACGGATTGAACACCACAGGAGTGAAAAGAAAGAATAATCAGTTTAAAGAGTATTTTAATTCCAAATATTTATTGTCTCTTCCCATATGGTCTAGCGGTTAGGATTCCTGGTTTTCACCCAGGCGGCCCGGGTTCGACTCCCGGTATGGGAACCCTTTTAAAATTACAAAACTTAAATAAATTTTTGTAGCTTTTTGTGCCAATTATTGCAATCAGTAAACTAAGTTAAAGCCGTTAGTGAAAGTTCTTACCGTTTGCTTTTTACCCACGACTTAAACACTGGACTTTAGGAGAATATTCAATTTCAGGCGAAGCACTTTAAGATCTTTTCGGTATGAATGAATATAACCTAAAATAACACTCCTCTTAGACATAATTGCCTTAACTGTATAATCTTACAGTTATTCAAACTATTAATAGTCTTTGTTATCTTAAATTGAAAGTTATTAGTTTCTTTCGCAGGACTAAGGGACGGACCATTATTTTTCTGGAGGGGGGGATGAAAACTATTGAAAAAAATTGTTTGCAGGGCCTAAAAAGACAAAATATATTGTTTGCAAACATCATACATATTAAAAAAATAGTTTGCATAGAAGTCATACGGGGCATACGATTAACGCTAATCGTATGGCCCCCAAAATATAACAACACGCAATAATATATGTATTAAGGCGTTTTTTGTAACGTCCGTTTACAGCATATTTTAGTTATTATTCACTTCCATGGGAAGTTGTAGCTAGGCACGCGAATGTGCCGTATATGCTGGTCTTTGCTAGTTGTATTCATTCCCTGAAGAGGTCTCAGTTAGAGACGAAACGCGTCGGAAATAAACGACAAGCTTACAAACACAAGAAGCTAAGCACCTTCCGCGTTTCTTTTAAAATTTAACTTTTTAAAACTTACTATTTACACAAATGGCGCGTAAGTAGGCTTAACAAAACAAGATTGTTCTCTTTTGAAAAAAAGTACGATAGCGCTGTTCCCATACCGGGAGTCGAACCCGGGCCGCCTGGGTGAAAACCAGGAATCCTAACCGCCAGACCATATGGGATACGATGCAGATTTTGCTCAACAAGAAAGAGAAAATAAATGTTACTGGCCTCAATTTGTCTATAAAATTAAATTTTCATTCAACATGGAATACAAATCACATGATTGCAGTTAAAAATTATTAAGGCAGTAAATATGCCATTTATATCCTGAAAAGCTCATTAGTGAATTTGCACTTTTTCATGATTAAATTATACATTCTGAAAGAACGAAGGGCATGAAGTCGGACGAAGTACTAATTTTTCTGACTACGAATTGAACAATACCACGGGAGTGAAAAGAAAGAATTGTCAGTTTACAGAGTATTTTATTAGCAGCTATTTAATTTTCAAAGCAGTGTCTCGTCCCATATGGTCTAGCGGTTAGGATTCCTGGTTTTCACCCAGGCGTCCCGGGTTCGACTCCCGGTATGGGAACACTTTTGAAATTACAAAACTTAAGTAAAATTTTGTTGCTTTTTGGATCTAATCACTGTAGTCCTTAAACTGAATTAAAGCTCTATTGTTTAAGACATATTATATTATATTATTATTATTATTATTGATGCTCTTTTTGATCTGTACATAGACGCCAAGGCACTTTCTTGTGGAAGGGGAGATGGTGGAAAATTGAAAAATTCACAGCATGCTTAACAGCTATATCTTCCGTAAATCCAAAGATTCTGATTGGATGGAAGCAAAATATACTCACTCATTCACCTCCCGCCTGAGCCTGCAGACCATTCCCTGAACGAACGCTTTGTCAATATGATGCCGTCCTGATGGTTTCTTTTAGTTTTCATGGTATATATGATCTTACAAAAATGGATCGTCCATGCAGGTAACGGTAGTCATGAAAAAGACTGTTGTTGGTGACTGATGTTCAACAACCTGAGCGGAAATCCTATTTTGAGTCAAGTAAAAAATTGTTTGTAAAACCACTTACTAAAAACTGAAAAGCAACAAAAATAATGATATTTTTATTCGTACAGGAATTTCTCAAGCTGGAATTTACAACCACTATTGAACAGGAACTCAATTACCAAATTAAACCAATGAGTTCTTAGGATTGCTTTCCTAACTTGTGTGTTCTCCCATATGGTCTAGCGGTTAGGATTCCTGGTTTTCACCCAGGCGGCCCGGGTTCGACTCCCGGTTTGGGAATGAAACATTTTATAAATTTTAGAACGTTGATTTTTTTTTTTTACAAACCACTGTGGCCAGTTATAGTACGGCGGCTAAGCTCCAAATTTTAGGTGAATTGTGCACTTTCTGATACAAGCATGAAATTTGGCATACTAAAAGTGGTCACCAACTGAAGCTTTTTCAGATATAGTGCCAAGCCCAAAATACGCCAGTGTCCATGGAAACCGAAGAAATTTTAAAATGCAAGGCTGATCGAGCAGCGCACGATATTTCAGATAGACAACACTATCCTTCATCAGGGGCATAAAATGCTAAGTGAGCATGGAAACAAAAGTAATTTATTAAAATCAATGAAATTTCGTGAAATGTTTGTTCTGCTGCTTCCAAGCGCGTAAGTAGGCTTAGCAAAACAAGATTGTCCTCTTTTAAAAAAAAAGTACGATAGCGCTGTTCCCATACCGGGAGTCGAACCCGGGCCGCCTGGGTGAAAACCAGGAATCCTAACCGCTAGACCATATGGGATACGATGCAGGTTTTGCTCAACAAGAAAGAGAAAATAAATGTTACGGGCCTCAATTTTGTTTATACAATTAAATTTTCATTCAACATGGAATACAAATCGCATGATTGCAGTTAAAAATTATTAAGGCGGTAAATATGCCATATTTATCCTGAAAAGCTCATTAGTGAATTTGTACTTTTTTCATGATTAAATTATACATTCTGAAAGAACGAAGGGCATGCAGTCGAACAAAGTACTAATTTTTCTGACTACGAATTGAACAACACCACGGGAGTGAAAAGAAAGAATTATCAGTTTACAGAGTATTTTATTCTAAGCTATTCAACTCTCAAAGCAGTGTCTCGTCCCATATGGTCTAGCGGTTAGGATTCCTGGTTTTCACCCAGGCGGCCCGGGTTCGACTCCCGGTATGGGAACACTTTTGAAATTACAAAACTTAAGTAAAATTTTGTTGCTTTTTGGATCTAATCACTGTAGTCCTTAAACTGAATTAAAGCTCTATTGTTTAAGACATATTATATTATATTATTATTATTATTATTATTATTGATGCTCTTTTTGATCTGTACATAGACGCCAAGGCACTTTCTTGTGGAAGGGGAGATGGTGGAAAATTGAAAAATTCACAGCATGCTTAACAGCTATATCTTCCGTAAATCCAAAGATTCTGATTGGATGGAAGCAAAATATACTCACTCATTCACCTCCCGCCTGAGCCTGCAGACCATTCCCTGAACGAACGCTTTGTCAATATGATGCCGTCCTGATGGTTTCTTTTAGTTTTCATGGTATATATGATCTTACAAAAATGGATCGTCCATGCAGGTAACGGTAGTCATGAAAAAGACTGTTGTTGGTGACTGATGTTCAACAACCTGAGCGGAAATCCTATTTTGAGTCAAGTAAAAAATTGTTTGTAAAACCACTTACTAAAAACTGAAAAGCAACAAAAATAATGATATTTTTATTCGTACAGGAATTTCTCAAGCTGGAATTTACAACCACTATTGAACAGGAACTCAATTACCAAATTAAACCAATGAGTTCTTAGGATTGCTTTCCTAACTTGTGTGTTCTCCCATATGGTCTAGCGGTTAGGATTCCTGGTTTTCACCCAGGCGGCCCGGGTTCGACTCCCGGTTTGGGAATGAAACATTTTATAAATTTTAGAACGTTGATTTTTTTTTTTTACAAACCACTGTGGCCAGTTATAGTACGGCGGCTAAGCTCCAAATTTTAGGTGAATTGTGCACTTTCTGATACAAGCATGAAATTTGGCACACTAAAAGTGGTCACCAACTGAAGCTTTTTCAGATATAGTGCCAAGCCCAAAATACGCCAGTGTCCATGGAAACCGAAGAAATTTTAAAATGCAAGGCTGATCGAGCAGCGCACGATATTTCAGATAGACAACACTATCCTTCATCAGGGGCATAAAATGCTAAGTGAGCATGGAAACAAAAGTAATTTATTAAAATCAATGAAATTTCGTGAAATGTTTGTTCTGCTGCTTCCAAGCGCGTAAGTAGGCTTAGCAAAACAAGATTGTCCTCTTTTAAAAAAAAAGTACGATAGCGCTGTTCCCATACCGGGAGTCGAACCCGGGCCGCCTGGGTGAAAACCAGGAATCCTAACCGCTAGACCATATGGGATACGATGCAGGTTTTGCTCAACAAGAAAGAGAAAATAAATGTTACGGGCCTCAATTTTGTTTATACAATTAAATTTTCATTCAACATGGAATACAAATCGCATGATTGCAGTTAAAAATTATTAAGGCGGTAAATATGCCATATTTATCCTGAAAAGCTCATTAGTGAATTTGTACTTTTTTCATGATTAAATTATACATTCTGAAAGAACGAAGGGCATGCAGTCGAACAAAGTACTAATTTTTCTGACTACGAATTGAACAACACCACGGGAGTGAAAAGAAAGAATTATCAGTTTACAGAGTATTTTATTCTAAGCTATTCAACTCTCAAAGCAGTGTCTCGTCCCATATGGTCTAGCGGTTAGGATTCCTGGTTTTCACCCAGGCGGCCCGGGTTCGACTCCCGGTATGGGAACACTTTTGAAATTACAAAACTTAAGTAAAATTTTGTTGCTTTTTGGATCTAATCACTGTAGTCCTTAAACTGAATTAAAGCTCTATTGTTTAAGACATATTATATTATATTATTATTATTATTATTGATGCTCTTTTTGATCTGTACATAGACGCCAAGGCACTTTCTTGTGGAAGGGGAGATGGTGGAAAATTGAAAAATTCACAGCATGCTTAACAGCTATATCTTCCGTAAATCCAAAGATTCTGATTGGATGGAAGCAAAATATACTCACTCATTCACCTCCCGCCTGAGCCTGCAGACCATTCCCTGAACGAACGCTTTGTCAATATGATGCCGTCCTGATGGTTTCTTTTAGTTTTCATGGTATATATGATCTTACAAAAATGGATCGTCCATGCAGGTAACGGTAGTCATGAAAAAGACTGTTGTTGGTGACTGATGTTCAACAACCTGAGCGGAAATCCTATTTTGAGTCAAGTAAAAAATTGTTTGTAAAACCACTTACTAAAAACTGAAAAGCAACAAAAATAATGATATTTTTATTCGTACAGGAATTTCTCAAGCTGGAATTTACAACCACTATTGAACAGGAACTCAATTACCAAATTAAACCAATGAGTTCTTAGGATTGCTTTCCTAACTTGTGTGTTCTCCCATATGGTCTAGCGGTTAGGATTCCTGGTTTTCACCCAGGCGGCCCGGGTTCGACTCCCGGTTTGGGAATGAAACATTTTATAAATTTTAGAACGTTGATTTTTTTTTTTTACAAACCACTGTGGCCAGTTATAGTACGGCGGCTAAGCTCCAAATTTTAGGTGAATTGTGCACTTTCTGATACAAGCATGAAATTTGGCACACTAAAAGTGGTCACCAACTGAAGCTTTTTCAGATATAGTGCCAAGCCCAAAATACGCCAGTGTCCATGGAAACCGAAGAAATTTTAAAATGCAAGGCTGATCGAGCAGCGCACGATATTTCAGATAGACAACACTATCCTTCATCAGGGGCATAAAATGCTAAGTGAGCATGGAAACAAAAGTAATTTATTAAAATCAATGAAATTTCGTGAAATGTTTGTTCTGCTGCTTCCAAGCGCGTAAGTAGGCTTAGCAAAACAAGATTGTCCTCTTTTTAAAAAAAAAGTACGATAGCGCTGTTCCCATACCGGGAGTCGAACCCGGGCCGCCTGGGTGAAAACCAGGAATCCTAACCGCTAGACCATATGGGATACGATGCAGGTTTTGCTCAACAAGAAAGAGAAAATAAATGTTACGGGCCTCAATTTTGTTTATACAATTAAATTTTCATTCAACATGGAATACAAATCGCATGATTGCAGTTAAAAATTATTAAGGCGGTAAATATGCCATATTTATCCTGAAAAGCTCATTAGTGAATTTGTACTTTTTTCATGATTAAATTATACATTCTGAAAGAACGAAGGGCATGCAGTCGAACAAAGTACTAATTTTTCTGACTACGAATTGAACAACACCACGGGAGTGAAAAGAAAGAATTATCAGTTTACAGAGTATTTTATTCTAAGCTATTCAACTCTCAAAGCAGTGTCTCGTCCCATATGGTCTAGCGGTTAGGATTCCTGGTTTTCACCCAGGCGGCCCGGGTTCGACTCCCGGTATGGGAACACTTTTGAAATTACAAAACTTAAGTAAAATTTTGTTGCTTTTTGGATCTAATCACTGTAGTCCTTAAACTGAATTAAAGCTCTATTGTTTAAGACATATTATATTATATTATTATTATTATTATTATTATTGATGCTCTTTTTGATCTGTACATAGACGCCAAGGCACTTTCTTGTGGAAGGGGAGATGGTGGAAAATTGAAAAATTCACAGCATGCTTAACAGCTATATCTTCCGTAAATCCAAAGATTCTGATTGGATGGAAGCAAAATATACTCACTCATTCACCTCCCGCCTGAGCCTGCAGACCATTCCCTGAACGAACGCTTTGTCAATATGATGCCGTCCTGATGGTTTCTTTTAGTTTTCATGGTATATATGATCTTACAAAAATGGATCGTCCATGCAGGTAACGGTAGTCATGAAAAAGACTGTTGTTGGTGACTGATGTTCAACAACCTGAGCGGAAATCCTATTTTGAGTCAAGTAAAAAATTGTTTGTAAAACCACTTACTAAAAACTGAAAAGCAACAAAAATAATGATATTTTTATTCGTACAGGAATTTCTCAAGCTGGAATTTACAACCACTATTGAACAGGAACTCAATTACCAAATTAAACCAATGAGTTCTTAGGATTGCTTTCCTAACTTGTGTGTTCTCCCATATGGTCTAGCGGTTAGGATTCCTGGTTTTCACCCAGGCGGCCCGGGTTCGACTCCCGGTATGGGAATGAAACATTTTATAAATTTTAGAACGTTGATTTTTTTTTTTTACAAACCACTGTGGCCAGTTATAGTACGGCGGCTAAGCTCCAAATTTTAGGTGAATTGTGCACTTTCTGATACAAGCATGAAATTTGGCACACTAAAAGTGGTCACCAACTGAAGCTTTTTCAGATATAGTGCCAAGCCCAAAATACGCCAGTGTCCATGGAAACCGAAGAAATTTTAAAATGCAAGGCTGATCGAGCAGCGCACGATATTTCAAATAGACAACACTATCCTTCATCAGGGGCATAAAATGCTAAGTGAGCATGGAAACAAAAGTAATTTATTAAAATCAATGAAATTTCGTGAAATGTTTGTTCTGCTGCTTCCAAGCGCGTAAGTAGGCTTAGCAAAACAAGATTGTCCTCTTTTTAAAAAAAAGTACGATAGCGCTGTTCCCATACCGGGAGTCGAACCCGGGCCGCCTGGGTGAAAACCAGGAATCCTAACCGCTAGACCATATGGGATACGATGCAGGTTTTGCTCAACAAGAAAGAGAAAATAAATGTTACGGGCCTCAATTTTGTTTATACAATTAAATTTTCATTCAACATGGAATACAAATCGCATGATTGCAGTTAAAAATTATTAAGGCGGTAAATATGCCATATTTATCCTGAAAAGCTCATTAGTGAATTTGTACTTTTTTCATGATTAAATTATACATTCTGAAAGAACGAAGGGCATGCAGTCGAACAAAGTACTAATTTTTCTGACTACGAATTGAACAACACCACGGGAGTGAAAAGAAAGAATTATCAGTTTACAGAGTATTTTATTCTAAGCTATTCAACTCTCAAAGCAGTGTCTCGTCCCATATGGTCTAGCGGTTAGGATTCCTGGTTTTCACCCAGGCGGCCCGGGTTCGACTCCCGGTATGGGAACACTTTTGAAATTACAAAACTTAAGTAAAATTTTGTTGCTTTTTGGATCTAATCACTGTAGTCCTTAAACTGAATTAAAGCTCTATTGTTTAAGACATATTATATTATATTATTATTATTATTATTATTATTGATGCTCTTTTTGATCTGTACATAGACGCCAAGGCACTTTCTTGTGGAAGGGGAGATGGTGGAAAATTGAAAAATTCACAGCATGCTTAACAGCTATATCTTCCGTAAATCCAAAGATTCTGATTGGATGGAAGCAAAATATACTCACTCATTCACCTCCCGCCTGAGCCTGCAGACCATTCCCTGAACGAACGCTTTGTCAATATGATGCCGTCCTGATGGTTTCTTTTAGTTTTCATGGTATATATGATCTTACAAAAATGGATCGTCCATGTAGGTAACGGTAGTCATGAAAAAGACTGTTGTTGGTGACTGATGTTCAACAACCTGAGCGGAAATCCTATTTTGAGTCAAGTAAAAAATTGTTTGTAAAACCACTTACTAAAAACTGAAAAGCAACAAAAATAATGATATTTTTATTCGTACAGGAATTTCTCAAGCTGGAATTTACAACCACTATTGAACAGGAACTCAATTACCAAATTAAACCAATGAGTTCTTAGGATTGCTTTCCTAACTTGTGTGTTCTCCCATATGGTCTAGCGGTTAGGATTCCTGGTTTTCACCCAGGCGGCCCGGGTTCGACTCCCGGTATGGGAATGAAACATTTTATAAATTTTAGAACTTTGATTTTTTTTTTTTACAAACCACTGTGGCCAGTTATAGTACGGCGGCTAAGCTCCAAATTTTAGGTGAATTGTGCACTTTCTGATACAAGCATGAAATTTGGCACACTAAAAGTGGTCACCAACTGAAGCTTTTTCAGATATAGTGCCAAGCCCAAAATACGCCAGTGTCCATGGAAACCGAAGAAATTTTAAAATGCAAGGCTGATCGAGCAGCGCACGATATTTCAAATAGACAACACTATCCTTCATCAGGGGCATAAAATGCTAAGTGAGCATGGAAACAAAAGTAATTTATTAAAATCAATGAAATTTCGTGAAATGTTTGTTCTGCTGCTTCCAAGCGCGTAAGTAGGCTTAGCAAAACAAGATTGTCCTCTTTTTAAAAAAAAGTACGATAGCGCTGTTCCCATACCGGGAGTCGAACCCGGGCCGCCTGGGTGAAAACCAGGAATCCTAACCGCTAGACCATATGGGATACGATGCAGATTTTGCTCAACAAGAAAGAGAAAATAAATGTTACGGGCCTCAATTTTGTTTATACAATTAAATTTTCATTCAACATGGAATACAAATCGCATGATTGCAGTTAAAAATTATTAAGGCGGTAAATATGCCATATTTATCCTGAAAAGCTCATTAGTGAATTTGTACTTTTTTCATGATTAAATTATACATTCTGAAAGAACGAAGGGCATGCAGTCGAACAAAGTACTAATTTTTCTGACTACGAATTGAACAACACCACGGGAGTGAAAAGAAAGAATTATCAGTTTACAGAGTATTTTATTCTAAGCTATTCAACTCTCAAAGCAGTGTCTCGTCCCATATGGTCTAGCGGTTAGGATTCCTGGTTTTCACCCAGGCGGCCCGGGTTCGACTCCCGGTATGGGAACTCTTTTGTTGCTTTTTGGATCAATCAATGCAGTCCGCAAACTAAGTTAAAGCTGTCAGTGAAAAGTGTTACCGTTTCCTTTTTTACCGGCGACTTAAAGACGAGACTATAACAGAATATTCAATTTCATGCAAAGCACTTCAAAATCTTTTCGGTGTGATTCAAGTTGGATCATAGCCCACATTTCCGATAAATATGACCTAAAATAACACTCATCTTAGACATCATTACCTTAAGTGTATAATCTTACAATTATTTAAACCATTATAGTGTTTGTTTTGCGTGTTTTAAGTTTTTTTTATTCGGTCACGCGACTGAGCAGAACTGCGTTTCGAAGTTCGCAGTTTTAAAAAGACGTAATACGTGGCGTAGGGCCCATATTTTCAAAAAATTCTCTAACACAGCCGGCGACTTGATATACAACACTCAGAAGGCTAATGACGCGTCTTGAACAAGTTTAGCCAATTTTTTTCAACTTTTCTTTCGTAACCCCTCTCAATCTTTCCCAATAAAAGCATCCTTGGTATTCTTTTTGGTCTGGTTCCATTGTGCTTTTCAAGCCTCAGTAAACTTTTATCACACAAATGATTACAAAATAATAAAAATGGTGATGTCATCGATATATTTGCTACTGATCGTGGGAAGCCCCCTACCCCTCCCTCCGTTATTTAGTGTGAATAATTAAGATTATACCAATATCCGCCTTCTGCAAAGCTATCTTTAGCCCTTGCTTCCCCCTCACTGCGCGGTTTACTAAACTGTTCTACCAATATTGATCAGGACACGGTTGTGTTTCAGTGGAAGACATTTTATGAACATTTATCTATTGCTGTTACTATCAGCCAATAAGATTGTTTGTTTTGATGGTAAGCACGGCAAACGCGCGCAGACTGGATAAAACCATAACCTTCTGCCGATGTTACTGCAAAGATCTCACTTAACTAAGAGCTGCTGCTCAGTTTTAACGTTTTTTTGCTTTTTCAGACAACGACTTAATCAAACACGAGATAAAGATCATGCGCTGTATGGACAGAAACCGTCATGTTGTAGCGGTTAGGATTCCCGGTTTTCACCCGGGCGTTGACCGGCTCCCGGTTTACGAATTTAATTTATTTTCTGTCATAAACAAATTTTTGTAATGGTGTTGCCATTTCTTAAGAATGTATTGTAATAAAACAGCATGAAGATGTTTTCAACCAATCAGGAGCGTCAGCACAGCCACGTGGCTTACTTGAGTGTTTTCCTTGTGCTTAGCACAAGTTGTATGTTTGTTTCGAGTACTGATTGGCTAACTACTGGGTTTAAATTGTTAACAATTCCATATTTTCCATTGGGCGCACTGTTTTACCGTGAATTATGATGCAGTATTGAATGCGTGCGTCTTGATAAGCTAGATTAGTGGTAACCATCGGTCTTGGTTGAACTTAAAACCGGATCATTTAGAACAACGTTCTATTGCTCAATTCATCTGGAACATGAAAGCGAAATGAAGGATAATGCCTTTAAATAATAAATGCATCAAAAGTCACCAGACGGGTAAGAAGATTATATATAACAAAATGAAAAACAAAAGTTGGAGCTAAGCAGCTTCCGTGTTTCTTTTAGAATTTAGTTTTTTACCACGAGAGGTTTTCTAGGTTTTTGTGAAAACTATGCTAGAATTATAAAGGTGCGCTCACTGATCAAGAAAATTACCTTTAAATGACAAAAAAAGACAGATTCACTCTCTAATTGTGAACAAACCACAATCGATGGCTTTTTAGTGATTTTCCTCCAAGTAACACTGTCAAACTTAAAACCGTTGACCCGACGTTTTCAAGTTTTAGATCACTTATTTCCTACCTGTCCGTAGCCTGACCAGTTTTGACAACTTTCGTGACCGGTACAGTGCATTTTAACAAGGTTAGGCAGCTATTAGTGGATTTCCAATTAATACCAACACATTCATTGGATTTCAAGTAGCACCAAATCTTGGTGAGACTGCCCCTTTAACACCATTAACATAGATGGCGGTTAAGTAGGCTTAGCAAAAAAAGATTGTCCTCTTTTGAAAAAAAAAGATTGCGCTATTCCCATACCGGGAGTCGAACCCGGGCCGCCTGGGTGAAAACCAGGAATCCTAACCGCTAGACCATATGGGATTCGATGCTGGCTCTGTTCAACAAGAACGAGAAAATAAATGTTACTGGCCTCAATTTTGTCTACACAATTAAATTTTCATTCAAAATGAAATACAAATCGCATGATGTCATTTAAAAATTATTAAAGCTTAAGCAGTAAATATGTTTTTTTCCTGAAAAGCTCATTAGTGAATTTGCACTTTTTTCATTATTTAATTATACATTCTGAAGGAACGAAGGGCATGCAGTCGGACAAAGTACTAATTTTTCTGACTACGGATTGAACACCACAGGAGTGAAAAGAAAGAATAATCAGAGAGTATTTTCTAATCAATGTCTCGTCCCATATGGTCTAGCGGTTAGGATTCCTGGTTTTCACCCAGGCGGCCCGGGTTCGACTCCCGGTATGGGAAAATGTTTTTTTTTTCCAATAAGATCTAACCATTTCAGTTGATATACAGCTATTTCGAGAAAGGTTGTCGGAAAAAAAGCATCAAAGTGCACGCGACAAGACCGAAAGGTGGTCTGGGTATTCACTGGAATTTTACAAGTTTGTATTTTTACACGTGGAAAATTTGTTTCTCCTCTCAGGAGGCCTATATCTGTAGCTTTACGTTTACTGTCGCATGTCTTTGAGTGGGGAAAATTCTTCTAAACTTCAGAGGGGGTATAAACGTACCTTGTTTCTACATGTCTGAAAAGAAAGAAAACCTGAAATTCGCGCTTATTTTGTTGTTATATCTCATTAGTATTCAACACGTGCAGTAGCTCAATACGTCTACCCATACTACCTTTCAGGATTGGCTTGTGCAGTTTTACGCTTTTTTTCCGACAACGTTTCTCGAAATAGCTGTATTTAACCTATTAAGGACGGTGCCTACTTTTGTTACTGCGCACATCTTCTGCGCATCACGCAAGGCATCGATCGCACTAGACGCGCGCGCTAAGGAAATTTGCTCGCTCAAAATGACGAATTCAACTTCGCGACCAAGCGCGCGTCTAAAATGCAAGAAAATTTCGGTTGCAACGAAATCCAGTTAATGGACGTACTAAACCAGGAACAGTGAAAGACTAACATATCAGTAAGCCCTAAACGCTTATCGATAAAAATGACTCACATTTAACAGTCTGAAACACATCGCTAATCGCTCAAACGTAATCAACAAACTGCTAATTACATATGGCACGCGTGAAAAATTGCGCGAGAAGCAAATATTTAACTCTCTAGGGAGGGGATAGGAAAAGTGTAACTGACCTCAAAAGCGATTCCATACAACTCGTATAACTTTTAAAAACGCGTGGTGACCCATACTTTTTATTTTATAAAATGGAAGTGGCAAGTCTATAGAACGCATTATAAATTTTTCGTTCAGTGCAAAAATTGTTTAGGCTGTTTCACTGGCCTTGCAAGAGAGACCTGTTAGAGTCAAAAATGGCTCAAGTGCAATCGTTTTGTTAATAAAAACGTGGTTCACGCAGTTTCAAAGATAGTATCTGTTAGTTTTTTTAAGATCGTTATATTTAATGTTGATTTTGTTCATGAAAAACCAAATTCAAAGGTAATTTGTAAGGAAATTTTATTTCCTTTTACTTTTTTTGAAAATGCCACGTCAGCACTTTTTTCAAGATTTCAAACCTAATTATCTCGAAAATTTGCGTGGCTACCCCTAATTTTATTTTTGGATTTTAATAGCTCTTGGTAACATCTACTTCCCTTGCATAGTCATCGGCCTGGCAAAAATACCTCGCTATTAGTAGGCACCGTCCTTAAAACAGATTCATGCAATGACTTGGTTAAATCTGATAGAAGAAAGTTAACAGTGGTGATCGAAGAAAAGGAACATGAAGTCCTTAGGTACTTTTAGTCGAATGCTCCATACTGAGTAATGATTGGTTGATATACGTGGGCAAAATATATTGGCAATCCCAAGCTATCACCATACCCTACAGCATGAATTACTGAGAAAACGTTGGCTAATTCTTAATTCTAAGACTGAGAGGGAGCGATGGTTACTATTTTCCTTCCAAATGCGAGAAAGTAATGGCGACGAGAGCTTCGTGCCCATGCCTGCACGCTTTAGTATGGCCAAGAAATCCGACGGATTGGACTCGAGATCATAGCTAACGAGATGTTAGTCCTGAACTTTACACTGACTTACTCAAGTTACCGCATGTCACTGCTGACAAGAAAAATATTTATGGTATCCACAATGATCAGGAAATACGGTGCTGTGTTTCATGGGAAGCCTTGAGTGGACAGAGGTGTCAAGCTATGATTTTGACGCCTTGTTTGCGCCGACTGGCGGACGCCGAGAGAGGATTATGTACAAACATTCCATTTATCTTACGTGTCCTGGGGTAAAAAAGCACCCTAGGACACAAGTTGTAGAAACGCCCTCACATATACTTAGAATTTGTCAACAAAGCTAAGGATTTTCCCTAGAATTACCCTCACAGGAGTTGCGTAAAGGGAGAATAAACAAGAAGAAGTTAAGTCGCCAACTTCGCAAAAATATAACCCGGTCTCCAATTGTTCAACTACTTTGCTACTCAACGATTTTTCAAACATTTGCGAACCTTGCGCATACATGAATTTTGTGCCGAATATAATTGCCGTTATTTGTGCAGTTGTGCAAAGCAGTGGGAGTTAAAGCACGAAATATAATTTCAAAAAGCAGTTCTTTATTTTTGATAAAATCATCACTTGACAACGACGCAGTCGATTGTTAAATGAGGAAAATGGAGGACATTGCAAAACGACAAGATGAACGCACTTCTCGCGAACCAAATCTCGAGATGTAGCCGCTCTATGCGAAAGGTTTCGACATCTCAAAGCAAGATGCAAATTGTAATTGTTGAAAATATGTTTCAGCTGAACTGAGACTTGATTTCTATGGGTTTTGTGGAGTAAAAAAATCTATTTTTGTTTTCATGTGGTGACCGTTCTTTTTGTCATATCATTTAGCTAGTTATATAGCTACGTACAGGAACTTATGAGAAGGAAACAGAAAATTCGTGTCTGGCCATGTTTAACCGATTCAAACTGACTACATTGCTTCTGACCACATCTAGATACGAATATTTATTAAAGAGAAAGCGGTACCTGTTTTCAAGTTGAAGACTTCTAACTTTCATCTTACAAATTGTCCTCCTTACGCAATCATCAGCATGGCACACCATGACCAAAAAACTAGAAACAAAAAAATATAAAACTTTTAGTATGCGAAACTAGTCTTTACTGGATAATCTGTAAAACGTAGTCATTCGCTGTGCAATATTATTTCTGTCGGATTTCTTGGGCAGCGTTTTTGGCGAGGAAAGGAGAGATTTCGGTTGATAGCATTCATGCCATTCATGTCTTGCCGGAAGGATTCATGTAATTTGAAAGGAGATTGCATGTCTACGAAGACTGCAATTATATTTTCACTAGTTGAAGGTTTCTCTGTTTGGGGTAATTGGCCTATTCCAACCTGGTTATTGTTGAAAATTACCAACTACTACGAATAAAGGACTTACATAAGCTAAACTATTGGTTGTGCATCTGTTTTTAAAGTTTTCTCTGACTCGTGCTCCATTTTTTTTCCCTCTTGTTCCAAAGCTCGGTTGCAGAACACCTTTGGTTAAAATCCAAGCAATACTTTTTCGTTCATGGGAATGTCTGATCTTGTAAATAACTGAAAATAAAGAGGCCGTAATGAAAGCAGCCTATGCCATTTTCCCTGCAAAACTGTGACTGAAGACAATGGGCTATCCTTCGCATTTTAAGCGCAAGATTAATCGTTTCATGTTTCGCTTCGGTCTATTTGGTTTCACAAATATGATCATATTCTTCACACGAGACGGAGCGATCCTACGTAGTTTAGCAGCCTCAGGGAAGGGTGCAACTTAATCTGGATTTGATCTGGGAGAGCTTACTAGAAACATTCTTTTCATTATACCACTTGTTGTAAATACCAAATAAACAAAGATATATTTATCAAAATCAACTCAGTTCAATGATGTATGAAAAAAAAACTCTCTATGCACCTTACACGGAGCTAGTAGTTTTGTCTTATCTACAAGAAATCGTTTAGAATATATGATCCTTGTAAAAATGTAGCGACAGACCTATGTTAGCTTAAGTTAGTTTTCTTACCATGATTTTCTAAACTTGTAAAAAAACTGTCGAAGTTAAATCATCAAACGCAGCTACACTAAATAATCGATGGAACAGCAAGCAATTTTCTTGGCTAAACTGACGAAAATACTTCAACGAGTTTACTTCAGCACTAACATTTTATCTTATAAATATAAAGTTTATAACTTCTCTCGAGGCAGTCCGTCTCAGTTCATAAAATTGGCCCCAAGGCAGTATATAACAAATCGAGTTTGAGCCTCTCCCTCCCAAGAATTCCGTTTCATAAAGTTCATTTTTTCCAGCTTACATATGACAGATACTCTTCATTAAGGTTATTCAGAGCTCGCAGTGTAGGAAAGTTAGAGTAAATGTACTTACTAACTTAAAAGGGTATACCACATCATATAGACTGGCAGGTCAAGAAAACTAAAGCCACACAAGCCCTGATACGACAAACTCGCGACTTATCTTGAATGGCGAGTGAACAGAGCTCTTTCTGTGCCACAGTTATTTTCTCCACAAGTTCCCTGGACTTTCATGGAGCATTCAGCACTTTATGTATAACATAAAGTCATCGTTTTTAATAGGTGTGCTGCTGTTTACACAAAAAATGATTTGCAGTATTACTAAAACCATGGACACATTAACAAGTGAAGTTGAATTCTTCAGCCAAGCTGTATATACAGTGATGTAACTATGCTCCAGTTTATTTAAAGTTAGTTCTAAATCGCACATAATTCACTCCAAATCTGAAAGGAACGTAAAATAATTAAAAATCTAATTAAATTATAAGTTTTTGCCGGCAGACTATTGTCAGTGCTAAAGGAGTGTCCATAACCGCAGTATACATTAAAGCTAATTACTAAGACAACTGTATAATCAAACCAGAGAGAATGTGAAAGTAAAGAAAGAAAGTAAAGGAGATTTACCTGTTTAGAAGAATATTCGCGTGTCCTATCACCTTCTTGAGTATCCGTTAAAAATCACTGTTTAATTGTTGTCATATTCACGCGAACTTTGAAACCGTCAGTAAAGGGCCATGTTGATGATCACAGTACTGAATTGCACAAGATTTTCTTGTCTTGCTTCACAAGAAGTTTTCACCGTGAGTTAAACGGGATTTATATGGAAAGCATACGTTGGTAGGAGACTTTGAGTCTATTGTCACCTGGCGATAGGCTGCTGTCCAACTCAAATCATAAATCAATAGCTTATAACTTTAGCTGGCATGCGTGCCGGCAACACGCAACTGACTTATTTGCTAACAACAGGAAAGTAAATAGATAAAGCTCACCTTACTGGCAAACAATGAGAACTCTCAAGCAACATAACTTTTTTTCTTTTAGACACAATTATATATTTAAGGTGACAAGAAAAGGAAAAATACGCACTGTTGTGTTTTACGACTCAATTTTTATTAAAAGCAATATGATTTTCTAATTTTCAGCCGAGCACTAAAGGTTATTTATCGATATAGAATTACGGGGATAGTAAAACTGTCGGGCAAATGATTTATCATTTTACTGCTATCTTTAACGTTTGCTCTCCAGATTTATATTTTCTTTGTTTTAGATTTCTTGCCCGAAAGGATGCAGGCTTTTATCGGCTCCATATTTACTAAACAAACATGCAATCAGGAGGGATTTTCTCACGGAAGATGAAGCAGAATTTATTATGAAAAAGTCCTTTCATAACAGCAAAAATTAATCGGAGCTTTAAGAATGAAGAAACCGATAACTTCGATAGTGTGATCTACTATTTAAAAAGAATATGTTGCACAAGTATTTCACTTTGCAGCCAGTGAAGAATTAACTCAGTTTTCCACAGATGACAGGACGAGTCGCCGTTTAAGCGTTGCACCACACCGCAAAGCGTCCAGAAATATTTTTTCTTTAAAATACAAAAAAATCCGTCCGTTTTGAGATATATCCGACATGCTATTTGTGAAATTCAATAATCAGAATGACAGCTTGGCACCGTCTTCCTAAATATAAATTATTTGTCTTTTTCAAAGAATGTGACGTGCAGTCGACGTAAAATATGGTTTTGACTTAAAGGTACTTTAGATCGCCCTTTCAAGGTTAAACCTCTGAATAAAAGACACGGTGGGACGTGTCAACTGTATGAGTATTTCTTGTGTAGCTAGGTATGCAAAGCAGCAGGATAAAACTGCTCCGTTCCCTATATTTTCGTGCGGTGTAAGAACAAAAAACAAGCGTTTTAGCTCGCTATGGGAAAAGACAAATTGCAATGGCGGAACTTTCAAAGCTTATGGAAGAAGAATGATAAAGGTAACATTCTCTCTTCTTTTAGGGACAATGTGAAAAGCGGTTCCGCTTTCACTGGCTGTGCTCTAAGTGCCCGTTGTAGTGCTGAGTAACATTAGTGATCGTTTTTTTATACATAATTCAGGATTTTAACATCAGACAACACCTTGCAACTCTTTTAAACCAATCTTTGGGCGTGGCGTGTGTTCATCAGATTTCCTTCTCCAGCGACAAGAATTTTACTTCTGTACAACACTGTTGATTAGCCCTGTACATGGTTAACTTTGTGACAATTAAATTAAACTTAATTATTTTCCTCTTGAGGTCATCTGAAATGTTCAATTTAACTTGAAGGAAGATCTGTTGAATCAGTGTGGGTTCATAAGAATGTTGCTTGTTTATGAAGAGAGACAATAGTTCGACATTAAGCAAGAACTGGCGGCCATTTTGCCTGTTGATGAAAGTGAAGATAGCTCACAAAATTCCTTAGAAAAACGTTTTACAACTTCAGTGCTTTCTGAATGACGCAAGAGAACTATGCCATGGATTACAAAAAAAAGTTATTTTACTGCAAAATGATAAACAAAACCTCGACAGAAATGTGTTGTAAACCATTTTAGGGGCAAATATGAAGTCTAAACAAGCCGTTTAGTTGTACTTTGCACTCGATTCATTTTATCTTTCGTAAAGTTGAGAACCTTGTTATTTTACGATAGTTGTATAATCCTTTTTATGTTACTAGGAAGTCCTCCGTTTCAATTTAAATATAAGAGCAGACTGACTGTTGCTTTGCAACACTGTGGTTTGACGAAGGAAATCGAGAACAGCTTAGTACACTGATACCCCGGGGGACCTCTCACAAGCATTAAATAAATTCTCGTGAGTATTTCATCAATTTTATTGGTAAGAACTTAGTCAAAGCTCTGTAGCAAGTGATTAGATATTTCTGTCACTATTTTAGCGATGATAATGACATGTTGTGGGCAAAAACTGGCCGAACGAACTCGAAATGATGTCGACTGTTGGAGACCGAGCTCTTTAGCAAAGTTGACACTTTTCACACCTGGCAAGAGATTCTGTTTATACGCACAATTACGTTCAGTGAAAAAGCTGTTAATCGTTTTTGCGTGGCAAAGAAAAGTCGACTTTCCGCTCTTCAACTATTAGTTATAACTACAGCTACAAATGCTGTTTCTTTGGAAATACAAAACGTGTCATTTGAAGCAAACCTTCGAGAACGAAAAATTCAAGAGCCATGGCATGTTTTAGACATTTGTTTTCAACTGATCACGGCACAGTACTTAAAACTTTAAACTACAATTATTCCGCATTTGAAGAAAAAGGATGAAAGCAAAGCTCCTAATATGTTAATCTGCATGGTTGAAACTTTGATCTGCTTCACTTTGCGAACGAACGTTATGGGTTTATCGATTCCGGTATATGTTTATTCCGTGTTCAGCCGGTCTTATTTATGAAGCTTATGAAATTAAATTCAAGCACACCATTTAAAAAAACTCGTCAAACTTCGTTGCCTGATAAGAGAGAGGCTTCTTTATTTTCGAAAAAAAAAACCAAACAAACACATTATACAAATATCCACAGTCAATTCAAAATGAAACGTGCTTTGTTTTGTCACAGGCATAGCTGTCGTTGTAAAGACAGCTCGACCGATTTATCGAACAAAGAGTGAAATTTTTATAACCAAAACAATTTATCTCTCCATATGCTACGTATTATTGAACAAAGTATTGTTTTGGTTTAGAAATATTGAGAAAAAAGCCGACTAAAGTCACGGTTATTGACATTTTTTAAAGTCCAATTGCACTTGAGCACTGACAGAATCCAAATATATGTAACATAGGGAACACGAATATTTGCTGAGCCTTTATGATAAGAAAACCCCCTGATCTTTATCGTTGTCCCTAATGCAAATTTGTATTTTAGCCTGGAAGGCATAATTGTGTCTTTCTATTAATTGTTTTTATTAAATAATTTGCTTAATCAAACATATAACCTCACAATATGTTTGCCATTCAGTGACCCTTGAAAACCTGCGTTAAACAGAACACTGCCGACGGCATCGCTGAGAACAGTTGCTAGAAAAATACTGTCTACAATTACTCGTGTGCTATCATAAATTCGGATAAAGCTACCCTTGATATTTTTTTTGTCAGAAATAAACTCAGTTAGTGTATATAATTCAATCAGATGCAGCCATTTTTGAAAGCGTGCGCGCGGGACAACTTTCGCCATAAAACATGGAGCTCACATGGGCGGTTAAAAAAACGTCGCGTTTCTTTCTGTAAGAACGGAAGGGCAAGAGATTTTAAAAATAAAGAGAAAGATTTTTTGGTGTCATACTGGAAAACACCCAGAGCATCTTGTATACAGGAAACCGTGCATATTAACACACTCAACTTTAGAATAAACCTTGAATGAAGAAAGATTCACAGGGACGGATTCCGGTTTACAAATACGATAAGAGAGCTTTTGTAAAATGGATTTATTTCTACAAACTGAAAACGTTTTACACAAACTTTTTAAATAGTGATATTTGTGGTTGACACGAATGTCGATAAATGACGTTTTGCGCTAGAGAGCACAGCGCTATTAACTGCTGGAGATTTGAATCCCTCCATGAGAAATACTAAGAACTCTTTCTTTGACAAAAATATTGCGGCTGAAATTGCACTCGATAAAAACAAGTATATTTTATACCAGTTGAGGTACGGTGTGACAGAAAAAGAAACGAAGCGTGTAGTTGAGTTCACAATGCTTTGATGATAACGTTGAGACTGAAATAAAGAACTTAGCTGTCGAGAAACAAAGCAAATGGACAAAGGTTGGAGTGGAAGAGCCTCGCTGTCTCTGTTTGCACGAATCGGCTTAACACCTCATCAGTAACCCACAGACGTCTGACTCAAATCGTGAACAAGTTTTTATGTTTTATTTACAATTTCACCCATTTCTATTGCAACGCCAGTTTCATACGCGCGTTAGCTTGATTGACAGTGAATACAAATGCGTTCTGACAAAGAATTCACGATAAAACTGCGTAAATGTAGCGAAATGAAAATCGAACGTAATTTGTAACACTTCGATGGCTGGCTAACACTCTATTCGCCTGACAAGTGCGAATAGGAAATTTTTATACACCTTCAAGTCTGTGGTAAAAGGATTTACGACAAATTGTAATTGATAATCTCAAAGCGTTTGTAACACATCTATCTTGTGCAGCCCCTCCGCATTCCTCTACTCGTCGGTATGACAGGCTTGTTGTCTTTTTTCCATTTCATTCGCCGATTTTGAAACCAAATTTTGATTTGTCGCTCTGAGAGTTGTAACATTGCCGCCATTTCTGTACGCCTTTCCTTTGTGAGGTACCTTGTGAAGTGAAATTCTTTTTCTAACTCCAAAATTTGATTTCGCTTGTAGGCTACTCGTCTGCGATGCTTGAAAGGTTGTTTGTAGTGCCAGGGGACGTCTTTATCTTCTTCTTCGTCTAAATATTTGAACAAATTTGAATACCATTAGTGAGTGTTCCCGCACATGAAAACTGTTTGAAATCAAAGTAGAATTAAACTTGGTTAATTTTAAGAGTTAAAGCGAAATACCTCTTAAGCGAGCTTTTATTTTTAAATATTTGCTTTGAGTGATTTATCCTATTCTTTATTTTAACTGACCCGTAAGTAATTGAAGTGATTGCACTCACACACATTGTATTTAAAGCCGTTTTGAATTGTACATAACTTCAAACAACACTGTCCGCAAATCTTTAACTTGGACATGTTGAGTTCTGCGCAAGCGTTTTTAACAAATAAATCTTGCTTCTCTCACCTGTTTTATCTTCTGACTCGCTAGCATCTTTTCCGGATTGGTTGGGTTCGTCGCTTAGTTCTGTTGTGTCGTGAGTTTCTGTGGAACTTTCGCTCGGTGATGCAGGAGGAGTTTGGGAAACAGTCGAAACAGGGCTTGTGCTGCTCTCCGAGCACGTTACTGGGTTTGGAACTCTCAAAGGAGGCACTGGCGGCTGGTGAACTTCAGAGTTACGGCCCAGCGGGAAGAACGGTGGGGAATAGTATGGTGGCACACTGTAACCATACATTATCGGTGAAGAATTAAAGTATGAAGGCGCGCGAATTCTCTGATTTGCCTGGTAGAAGCAGTCCATATCACACGCGTGTTTTCTGCCGCAATCAACTGAAGATAGCTCACCCTACAAATGAGTGAGGCTCCAGTTTGTCGACAGCAATATATTCCTTAGCACTGGTCATAATTCAGCGCTATAATTAGATAGGTAGATGAATTTCATGATTGGCTAGTTAACAAATGCGCGACGTCATCGCTATGTTAACTCGGTAAACTGCTGGCGCCTGCTTTGCGGCGCGTGCAAGCGAGAGAAACAGCCAAAGACAAACGGGTGATAAATTTAATTAAAAGCGTCCATTTCATCTCTTCGCAGATAAATTATCAAGGCGTGGAAGACAAAAACGAAATCTTTGTGTTTAATGAAATTTATTATAACAAGCTTCTTATCTTTTAATATCCCAATAAATTCTCTCTGTAGCGAGACCTGCAGGCTTGTTCAGCTGAAATCACGCGGGGTAGACAAAGGGGGTCAAAATTTTAGCACATCATAATTTTAAAAATGGATTGAAATAGCAAATCATCCGCATTTCTGGCGATGCTTGCACCGGCCTAATAAACTAGATAATTGCCAAAGAAACGTTTTTAACCATGTTTCTATTTTTGACGCTGAGAATGTTATCAAACCTGCGGTAAATATCTTTATTATTCAAGTGGAAGGTTTCTCTCTTGCAAATATGTATCTGTGACTGACCGTTCTACACTTATAGTTATCACCGTGGGTTGTTAACAAGAGTCGCATGGACTGGACAACATTAGGAACCCCGCTTACTTAGGAACGGAAACCAAAAGAATGTTTCACATATCAGGGCACGTGTATAACCCAACAAACAGAACAAAAAAACGGTTCGCTTTTGTACCTGAAATTATTATTAATAACTATAATTAAACATAGATATGGATCTGAAATACTTCAACTATACAAACAGCAATTTTATTAAATGATCGATGAGATGAGATTGCCGTGTAGTCTTAGAAATATTTGTCCTTTTTTTCTACAGCGCATGATTCATAAATCACTGAATTCCCTCTTACATGTTGGTTTTTTCAAGTGACACCTCAGTTAAATGCGCGCTCAATAACAATTGTTTATAATATAAATTAACTGAATCCCCTGAACAAATCTTGTGGTAATTTAGACAAGTGGGTTAATTTTTTTCTTCCAAAGACGGCCATAACAAACTCAAAACACACGCAGCAGGCGAAGAAACACGCGCGTGAAAACACACAACCTGCCGCGAGGGATGGCAAACTCTTAACACAGGCAAGACCATCTTTGGCAAGACATGGCGTTTCCTTTCTGACTCCATGTAAGTGTGGCGGTATTTTCCGATGCCTGTGGAGAGTAACAGGCCTGGAAATGCTGCGAATACCCGTTAATAATGTGCTAAAAGCAATGAGATAGGAGAATTCATATTTCGCCGACATGTATAAAATGCTTCCCGGAAAAGAAAAAAATATATGAAAACTGCAAGAACCAGAAATTAAAAGACAATCTCCTCGAAATTGATCTTAATAACTGATATATAGCTAAAAAACTGATGCTGCTACGGAGCTTAAAATAGTCCTGACCGAAATAAGGCAGAACACGAACCAATATTGTCCAAGTAACTAAAATACTTTATGTTCGTAAAAATATGTGTGTCATAGTGGGTATAAAGATGAGCTCCTGAGCACTGTTTCGTGAATTTCTGAAATTTCTAAGCTCAATCTGACCGATTAGCCACGCGTTTACGTTCAGTGTTGAACAAAAGCTACGGGATCTTTTTGTTTTGGTTTGCTGTGTTTTCAAACAGTAGAGCGAGCACATTCAATCGATCGACGCCAAGGCGCCGGGGGTGGGGAGCACTTCATAGGGGCCGCATCACAAACAATTCCCGTCGGTCTTTTGTGTTGACCACGGAGCCATCCATCATACCTGACTGAAATACGGAGCTAGCTTATTAAAAACAAATTTGGTAAAACTAAATAATAAGATGGCTTATTCGTTGCGTGAGCTTTCGCCAAACGACAGCATTTGAAAAACTCTGTGCAGGGCGAAGTCAACCAAGCTTGAATAATGCACAGTTAAAACTCACCGGAAATGCGCTAAACGGTTTCATCGGTTAATCGCTCCGTGATTTCGTCTCATTAGAGCTTTATAAATTACGCACTACTCGATCAAACAGACAACTTGCTAATCGGCGCTAGCCAGGCGCAGCATGGGACCAACTGCTACATTGTGTAATGTCTTGTGAGATCAAATTAAAGGTGATTCTAGCAAATGCTTTGCAATTTTATCCAAATGTTCAATTTATAAAATATGTAACTGTTGTTGCAGTTTGCCGAGCTTATTTTTCAATGGTCTGTCAGTTTTATAGAATCGATCGATCAATCAACGCATAAAAATTATTTAAAAACAGCATCGATCATTTTCATGAGTTTTCGAACAAAAGAGGCGTGAGCACTCTTTTGGCTTTTAAATTATGCGTTGAAAAAGCAATGTTTAAAACAAGAAAATGAATTTTGACTTAAGCTGGTTCAGTGAAAAGGATAAAATTCTGGAACAAACCAGCACAGTAATTTCTTCAACTTCACATTTGAAAGGGAGTAACAGATTTTCAAATATAAAGGCCACGTTTTAAATAGTGGTTTCATCAAGTTTTGTCTGTTTCGTGATCAGGATCGCGTACTAATTTTACATTTGAACAAATCTGAACGTTTTTTTTTTTTTTACAAAATTCAAGCATTTTACAACTTGGCCAAGAAAAAGAGTCTCACTCGTGTACAGCAGGAATTCAGCCACTATTTTTCCTTAAAAAACGTTTGCTTGCATGTTTAATATGAATTATAAATCCTTTTTAGCGACGTATGTGTGCGCTGTCCCACTGTTTCTTTGTTTTTTTCACATAAACTATACTTCAGTATCATTTCCGCGCCCGTTCCGTCTAAAAGTTTGCGAATTATTTCAGATAGAACAAGACTTACGAGCCACGCCAAAAAAGGGCTTGGAACGAAAAAGCTCAAACAGTCTTTATCACCGGGGAAAAGCCCATGAGTCTGCCTTCTTTTACGACGAGTTGAAGTTGAGTGTAATTTGTCCATTTTGCGCCGATGCGAAATTCAGCACGACAATTTCTGTAGTAATCATCTGTTTACTTCTCTTGACTTGTGTGTTTGATTTTGAACTGAACATGATGTTACGGAACAGTTTTAGTTTGAATGCAGCGCAATAAAAGTTTAGTCTAGTGTTGTTAAGTTTTGCCAAATACTTGCTATACAGGAACTTAATGCTAGGGAAGAAATTACTTCCATGGCTCCAAGCTGGCAGTTTCAATTAAAAAATTTTTCTCCTTCAAAATGGAATTTCCGTTTCAGGGTTTAAAATATCCTAATCGATTTTAACTTCTCCTTGCAATTTGCTTTACTGCCTTGTTACATTACAAAAGAGCGGATGGCCTGTTCTAATACATGTTCCGTTATGTCGGTTTAGTGTCAGTTCCACAAAACGACGGATGTTTGTGGTAGAAGTGTGCGGGGTATAAATATACTGCTTTAAAAAAAAGAACGGAACTGAAATACAATGAAAATAGAAACTATTTAACGCAAGATAGTTTTCATAATTAAACACGAGAGAATGCTCTGTTCCAATGAATTCGGTTTCCTTCCGGAAATTTTAACTTAAATATGAACGTTAACGAAATGCGGTATTGTCCGCGGACTGAAGAAAAGAATGAGTGAATAATTCAAATTCAGGGAGAAATAAGAGTATCTAGCCGCGGGATGTACGGGAAAAACGAATAAAGGAGGGATCCCGCATGGATCCTGAGCAACGACTTTTCATTTTAGAGTATCGAGGTATTCAAATTCAGTGGGAGATTGGTTTTAAAATAGCGAATGAAGAAATTTCGACCTTGAAGAATTTTAAATAATCAGACAACAAGACCGCGCGGGATGTTTAAACGAGCTCTGTCACGCTGTAATCCATTTCCATCGTAGCCATCTGCAGCTAAAGACGTTTGTTAACAGTTTCGGTGCTCTAAAATAGCACTTGTTAATAAAAATAGACTATTATTTTTCGGTTTCCTTCGACAAAAATATAAATTTTGGCTTTTCAAAAATCTGTTAAAATCCGTGACAAAGCCCCTTTAAAGAAGACGAGAACAGCTTTTCAAATACCTGACTAGCTATTCTTGTTCACTTTCTCACACTTTTACTTTGATATATTAATCGGGCTTTCACCAACTATTTCCGTACGTTGTGAAGTTGGCTTCAAGCTCGCATTTTTATTTGTTTATTCAAGGGCCACAATTAATATTAAGTACTAGGATTAGTAACCAGTTTTATCCTATAGAGTTATTTTTAATTTTAGGGGTTTGTCTCACTAAAATACTCTTATAACGATTTATCTGAACAAAACGAATTAGAAAGTATATATAGAGTACGGTCGAACCGTTAAGTTCAAGCCTAACTATGGTTCAAGCTGGAAAAATAATGTTTTGGGTTACGCTTGCCTATAGGAAAGGAGTGTGAAAAAAATATTGTAGCTGTATCAGTGAGTTAATGACACAAGCTACTCGCAAAAATTGCTTTGTTCTACCAAAATCCACACATCTGTTTTTAAAACCTTGATCTATTATTATCTTTCGCTTTGAACTTTAACACTGGAGCCCGTGAGAGAAATCGAAAGGCGTTATCGGTCCTGGCAACACGATTCGTTTTTTCAGCCGAAATCGAAAACAATCAGCAATGTTTATTGGATATCTCAGGGCTAACACCCTCAACATTGTCTTGATTACAGTCACAAGTTTAGATTTCCTTAACAACGGCCGCACGACTTTAGAAACATCAAAATAAAACTACGAAATCGACTGAAGTCAACAAAGCAAAGTTTCATGTAAGAAAATTAAAACGAACGTTGTCAATTGAACGACGACTTTTTTCTTTTGTAAAGATTTCTTCAGATTGAAGTATTCCATGTTCAGCTGACCAAAATGCTCAAAGAACAAACTTAACAATTCCACTCAATTGGTTGTAGGCCTAGTGCTACGCTATAACTGAGTGACTTCCGACCGAAGAGAAAACTGAAAAGACTGAGGCCAGTTGTGGACGATTTGTAAAATGCAACGCTTATGTCGTTGGCTATCGCTTATTATAATTCTTTCCGAGGAAATCCGAGGGTCGCCCACTACCTCTCGGAACGAGTTACTTCATTGGTTCTTCAAACAATATATAACAGGTCAAAACAATGCCCCTACCCCTGAATAACAATAGAGGTAGTGTTTACAGCGGGCGAATGTCTTACTCAAATCCGAAACGTAATCTACATAACTGGCGCATGGTGAACTTACAGGTAGTCGCTTTCATGACTGATCGAAATGTGCAGCAGAGTGTTACTGTGTATATATACAAGGCAAGGAAAAATCAAACGCCAGCGATCACATAGAGACAAACCTTAAAAGAAACTGATGCGATGTTCTCTCTCTAAAGCAATCTTCAAATAGGCAACATTCATATTTTTATGCGATTCAAACCTTTGTTTAAAAGTGATTCGTTGACTCAGTTAAAGAGCGGGGGAAATTGCTAGCGCTTATTATGTTAATATCATGGATGACAAATTACTCCTTAATTTGGCGCGAAATTTTAGCGCTAATTAATTTATAATTTCACATGTGAAATTATAAAATTGCCATGGCAACGTTTCCCATGTCTCAGTGCCAAGATGACGTACAGGATTTTAAAAGATGATTTTAAAGCTTAAACTTTGCACATTTTCGCTTGAATTTCACCTTGGCCAGTTTGTTTAGTCATTAAATAAACTTTTAGCGATAGCATGAATGGCATTGAGCGGATTTTTGAGCGTCCAACACGGGCGTCGGCGTCGTTTCCAGCCGGTTCATTCACGACGATACAATAAACAAGTTACGAAACTACGACTGTAAGCGTAATTTGTCACCCATGATATTAAAAGGTAACCAAATGGTATACTCGTGAAATTAGGAAATAATTTCGCTTACGTTTTGTCAAAATTCTGGCAAAACGCGCGTGAAATTATTTCCTAATTTCACTCATCACCATTTGATTGCCCATACTAATTTGACAGCATCACATCATCACGGCTGCTAATCTAACTGGGCTAAGAACGTTTTTTCTTGGGCAAGGCTCGTGGGAACAACTCTTTTACATCTGGCTTCTTTTCTAACTTTAAGTTGCCTGTTAGATCAACTCAATCACAACGAAATGTTTGATAATTTCTATCCTGTAGTAAAATACAAACAAGCAATCCAGTTTTCAAAACAGACTAGGCACATTCCGGCGGGAAACCAATCGGTTGCCAGGACGTTAGTCACAAGACTCGACGTGTTAATATAAAACGCACGTGCTGTGAGGACAAAATACGGAAACCAGCGCAACAAGACCAATGAGCAATTCTCTGGTACACGTGATAGGCGGCCGCAACTGCACATTGGCGGGAAAGTTCAGAGTGCGGGAGATCGTAAACATTCAGTCCTGAATAACCGGTCTGTACCGCGCTGAAGAATATATATAAGGCACACCAAAATACAGTGATTAATTTCTTAAAGAGAAAAGTAAATTTTCTTTTAAGATGGATTTCTGCGTGAGAATTTTGGACGACTGTGAATCTATAAATTCAGCCAAACGTCTCTTATACGAGGTCTATATCCGTGAGATGAGCTGGAGTTTCCGTGACGATAGTCCGACTGGTTTTCGCGTCGAAAAAGATGAGCAAAACGAACCGATTCTCTGTGACGCATTTGACGAGTCATCCATTTGGTTTGGCGCCTATAAAGTAGGTGAGCTGATAGGAGTCACACGAGCAGTTCAAAGAAACAACCCCCTCGGGAAACTCGATATCGAATTGTACCCGGCCAGTAAGCTACCGTCCATGAAACGAATTCTCAAGCCGAAGACAGACCATCAACTGATTGAAGTACAACGAGGAGCCGTAGCTAAGGATTACAGAGACACAAAGCCAAGCATTATCCAATCACTTCTTCTCTTTGTGTTCGGCTATGCCCTTGAGAAAGCGGTCAGTGTGGTTTGCCCAACAGTGTTCCCTGTTTTAGAGACATTATTCAGTCGAGCTGGGATGCAGCTTGTGGAGAAAAAATTCACGTACGGTGAAGATTGTGACGAGTGGCCTACGTTCATCTTCTACTGTTCCTCTGTTGACATGGGACAAGTTCTCAATAGGCTTAAGAGGGCAGCAGGCAAAAGAAAAGCAAGCTTCTTACAAGAAAGAGGCCATCAATCCAAACGAAGCAAGTTTCTTGTTGTGTAACCCTGGTTGTTTAAAACGATCGAAGGGATATGATTAAGTTCGTGCTGTGAACAGTTGGGTAAAGATAATAAAAACATCTTGAATCTTTTCAAATCAAATTACCGGGAAGAGACTCATTTAAGACATTTAACTACATTGGGCAAAAAATGGTTTTTCATAAATCAAATATGTTTTAGGTTTCGTGAAGGTAATTGAGTTAACTTATTTTTGATCTGATATTTCTTCAAGAGAGAAAAGCTTTTTGTCAAATCGGTGATGTTTTCACGTTGTGTTAGATGTTTCCTAGTATTGCGTGTAAATATATGTGAAACATAAATAAATAACACAAATTTAATACGTGCATATGTGTTTTTTGATGTTAGACAATTCCTTTAGCACGGATGGATTCCGCGGATTGCGTGTTGGTCTAGTCTGACCCATTTGAAAGATGGTGCAGTGAAGTTTCCCCTGGCATTTCCAGTTCAAGATAGAAACGCCCTTTGTCAAATAATACTTTTCTGACTTTCCATTTGAAGAAATGTCATGCAGGTAAGGTTTGATTATCTCATTTTTTCTCTCTGATCAGATAGACATAACGAGCAGACGAAACTGATGATAATTTTTATTAAACTACACTGGATAAGAAAATAAATTGGCATTTTTTTACCATCTTTTTTTGCTTTAAAACATTGAATTCAGTTGATTGGATTAACTCCAATCAGCTACTTAACTTGCTCATAAAAAGATAAAATTAGAACTTTTTTTGTTGTTGCCGGTGTCCTGGCGGATTTGGATCCCCCGATTTAAATTCGCTAGCGGATATGGACGCCTGGGGGTCCAAATTCGCTAGCGGATTTCGTGCCCCTTTCGTCGATTTGCACTTCTCCAGCAAAAGTTGCGTAACGAGTAAAAACGTGTGTGAGGAGGAGGTGGAGAGGGAGGGGGAGGGGGGGTCCAAATTGGCTGTGGCACCGGATCAATTACAAGCTAGTACAAGCGGAATACAAACAAAAGACGCTCGACATGTTTTTAATGGTTTAAAGCGGGGTACACCTGACACCCATTTTTTCACCGCTTAACTTGGGTTTAATGCAAATATGTCGCTCCCGTTTCAAGCATTCCCCAAACCCTCAGCTCATCTCACAAAGCTATGTTTAGCGGTGTTTTGTAAATTTTGGGGTGATTTTTGGGGATGTTTGGGAAGAGATAGTTTTTCTCAAAGGATTAGTAATGGAGAAATAAGAAATATTAAAGATTTAACGTGATTTTAAAATTAGGATTTGAAGTTAAAAATTAGTAGATGGACACCCAAACAGTCCCCTGACAACCTGGGGTGCTCTTGCGTTGGGGTGAACTGTTTGGTGGTGATCCAAAAGTTTTTTTCTTTCTCCTATACCTTCTTTAAACCTCTTAAAATTTCGCTCAAATTCACGTTTACCCCCACCTTAATTAATTGCGAAACCTCCAACAGCTCAGAAAGTAAAAAAAGAAAAAAATGCTTTTCTCTACGTTCAGTCGCGGGGACTTAACAAGTGCGGGTTGATGGCGCGATCACTTCTTCGAGAAGTGACTCGTCCCAGAAGTTGCTAAGCAACAGGACGTATTTGTTCGCTCGATTGCTTTTGGAGTTCGCCCTAGTTTTTGATTGGATGAAATAATTCGGAGACTCTTCGAATGCTTCAACGAAGATTCGCCAAAACTGGCACGTGTTCCCCAGACTGCGTTGTTCTAAAACCATTGGGCGCACGCACAGTTCTCGCCCTCTTAATGTCCTGAATAAGACAGTCACTGAAAACATACAAGCTTAATTAATTCAGAAAATAAAGTTAATCTGGGGTCGCTAGTTTTTTTGAGGAGCGTTAGACAACAGGAGGGAATTGGTTCCAGCTGTTAAAACGTTGTTCATAGAATTTAGCTATCCTATCTAAGGATCACACCGGGAACACAATGCACAGTGCCCAAAGTAGGCTCGATTACAAGCCGCTGTTCGGGGAATGAGCCCGCGCACCTCCTCTTCTCGGGGAGGAAAGACCGAACACGAGAGGACGGCGGAAATCAAGCCTATGCCCGAAGGAGCAAAAATGATACCGTATTTTTTAAAGGACCGAGAACCTCAAAAACCATACCCTATCCTGCGGCACATACCTGTATAGCTCATTTATGGGAGTACTCCCCTCCCCCCTCCCCCCTCCCCCCCCCCCCCGGGGGCTATGTTCGACAGCCTTCCGATCCTGTCGTAGATTTGACAAGAACCAAAGCACAATGGCCGGCAATTAAAGTTTATTGTCCCTAAGTTGATTTTTTTTATTATTCTCGTCACTTGTATGGTAAACAATGCATTGTTATTGTAAAGAGAAACTGTATTTTGATCAGTGTTAAGAATTAAGGAATTAAGCGGATTAAAATCGTTTACCTAAGTACGTTGTCAATCATTCACTTTAAAAGGTTAAAGACTCAACTTGACTCGGTTATCCGTTTGACGGTTGAAACAATTAAATTGCGACCCGGGCTTAATTGTGGGTCACTTCAACGAATACTGAAGGTCCGATCACCACGTAAAACTGTTAAGAGCAAACTGTATGCGATAAAAGATGGAAAAAGATTCTTCTACGCTTTCGCATTCGATAAGTCGTCTTCTTGGACACACAGATGAGGCGCATCTCGACAGAATGGATCTCGCATCAGATAAGTGCACAAAGGAAAAGCGCTTGTCATGCCGAGACGAACCTCCACAAACGAGCATTGACACCGAGCGATGCAGCTCCAACTCTAGTTTACAGAGGAAGGCAGATCAGGACCCGTGCATTTATCCGTGGATGCAGATTCATCACAAGTCAAGGCAAGAGAAAAAGAGGAAAAGTAAGCCGATGAAGTTTGATTGTGTTGTAGTAAAATGCCACGCAGTTAGTAATCCTTGTTAGTACAGACAGACATTAACAAGACAGCCGTTGACTTGTCTTGCTAACGAGGTCTCTGTAATAACAATGATATAGATTTACCTCAGAAATCAGTTCAGGGTCAGGTTTTGCTCTGCTTTGAACGAAGCTATGAAAATGGCGAGTTGATGTGTTAAAAATGCTTACAATTCTTTGCTGCCATTTTTACACGGTTTGTCTTCTGAGGTCTGCAATCTGGGATTTCTTTCATTGTAGACATCAGTTAGCGATATTTTCGACGGGTAATTTTACACTCTTGCCTGGTCTGATATATTTATGAGATCAGAAGAACTGCATGGTTGCCCAGTTTGGTTCAGTTATACACATCTTACACTTGCGAAACATTTCAATATCCGTACGCAATCTGACTTCAATTGAAAATGAAAACGCATTGTGTGATTAAAAATAAATACTTTTCACTGACTTTTGAGATCAAATAAGCGGTCGAACCTACAATTCACCATCCAGTCAACAGCACTGGACGCTAAGAACAGATTACACGCGTGCATCCATACAAGAATCAAAGAGAAATAAAATCATGCAAATGTAAACTTTGACGCCTTTGATCGGAGGTGACACCTCTTTGCAAACAATAGCACATTTACGCTTCCTGTTTATAAATTATCTTATTAAAGCATTGTTGACTTTAGTCACGTTGCAAGTTAGGCGTCACAAAAAAACATTGCTTTGTAAAACAAAGCTTCACTGACTCATCACATGATCAGTGCAAGACCACACGCACACGCCTGCAACACCGTGATAATGTAGCCTGATCAATATCATCATCTTTTTTCTCCATGCGGTATCCCCGGGGGGAATCAATAGATTGTCACCCACACAAGTAATGAGAAAAAAGAAAAACATCAGCTAGTAGATGATGTCTTGATGGACTACTAAATTCTCAGAACGAGCATTTAAAGAAGTGGTTAAGTGCCCATGGGGGTGGCAGTGAGGAATTAGTTCACACTTTGAACCCAGGGACTCTCGGGAAACGAGCAACCCTGGAAAGCACAACTTTTAAAAAGCAAGGGACCGCAAACGAAAATGCTGCTAATGTAGGATCCAACAAGGGATTTGATAAGAACGAAACAGCTGTCCACGGTTGCAATCCTGCTATATCGGTTCTAGTCGTGTTGGTGTCTCACAAAGTTTACTTTTTACGTAGCATTATCAGCCTTGCAGTATTGTTTGTCAACCCTGGAAAGATCCGATATGAAGTCCAAAAATATCGGACTTCCGGTTAATTTGCGTTTGCCTAGCTTTCAAACGCATGGCTCAACGATCTTCTTGGCGTTTTGCGTTCGGTTACTTCTACTGTTTTTAAAAACAATCAAAATCGATCTTACTACGGACCTTTCGAGAGTCGCTCGTTTCGTCAAGTTAGCGCAGTAAGGAACGAAGATTCGGGGTACGACGGGAGTTCAACCATACAGAGGTACTCAACCGATATTCCCGTTTAAAAATAACCCAAGGCAAAACAAGTACTTTGATGGCCATCACAATATCACCCAGTTTTCAGTCCAGAATTACAACTTGTTGTCTGGTGTTGGTTCTCAGCCCGGGGGAGGGAGCGGGTCAGCTCCAAATCTTGTAATACCAGCTACATGTGATATAAACCATCAGAATCCATGAACACATA
The DNA here is from genome assembly GCA_963693305.1 of Meandrina meandrites. Taxonomy (NCBI): domain Eukaryota; kingdom Metazoa; phylum Cnidaria; class Anthozoa; order Scleractinia; family Meandrinidae; genus Meandrina; species Meandrina meandrites. Next base: position 38,610,381 of record OY855908.1, read on the forward strand.
ACCATTGTTTTCGTTCTTATTTGCTATAAACCCTCTCTCCTCTCGCACTGCTCTCTGTCGGTCTTAGCTTGTTGCCTGTACTATAAAGGTTGGAGTCCCCGGTAAAGAAGAGCTTTTGTCCCGGTCGGTTGGTTGGATTAAAAGGTACAGTGGGATCACCCGCTTATTATGGACAGTTTTGTTTGTCCGGACAAAACATGAAAAAGCTCGTATATTTTCTTCCATAAACCTGCTGAGGTGACAGACAACTTCTTTCAGCACTTTTTGGTGTACGTTTCAACCGGCTCCACTGTAATGGTAAATCATTACCACTGTGGCGAATTCGAACTAATTGGTCGTCGATCGACGCAACATACAAAACATAAGTGTGTTGTTAGAAAGCTAAGATCGGAATACATAGTCCCTGTGACAAGTAACTTAAACGAGGAGACTCGCAGGTACTTGTCCCCTAGTCCTCCTGTGAACCGACAATGATTTTGATAGGCAAGACTTGTCCTTTCAATTAAAGCCAGTTTTAAAGTGGCACTGCCAAGGGGATTTTTGCGTTTTGGTGTGAAAATGTGCTTAAAATGAAATGCGATGCTTTTTCACGTACACAGAATACTCCCAGAAAGTCAAGAGAAGGTAATCTATTGATTTTCTTAAAGGAAGAACAAACCATAGTTACGGTCGATTTTTCCACAGAACAAAGGAAAAACAAGTTGCAGCCATTCGCATCTTGGCGATCCGCAGCCAAACACACTTAATTATAGTTTCAGAGAACTTGTTGGGTATTTTTTAGCGAAATGGAACCAGTATTTCTGGGTCTCCTGTGATATCCTGTGGTCTCCTGATTATTATTATTATAATCTTGAATGTCTTTTGGCTTTTAAAAGTTTTCCCTTTAATGTCCCTTTAATTCGTGAGTCAAGTCGCAGGGACCAAATTTGGTTTCCGGCGACGAGATTTTCTTGACAAAAGTAGGTTCGGTTTACACGAAAAGACTATTATCAGCTTAACCATTAGACTGCTTGCACTTGGTTCCTGTTCAGCGTTGATAGTTAACTCACCTGCTGTTCAGCTGATAGAAATCTTCCGCTTGCAGTCTTATCTACCGTAAAGAAAAATGATGGTGACTGGAACATTTACCCATAATCCTAAGCGCACGTAAAACTCTAAAAGACTTACAAAAAGCACACATAAAAGTTCTATAAACTTCATTCCTAGCATGAACAGTGTTAGTACGGGAAGAAATTTCGCAAAAGTATGGCTTGCTGGTAGATGCACCGCCGCCATCTTTCTCCTTTCGATGGATTGTTTCAACTCAAGAGGGCAACAAGCTGACGAAAGAACTTGCGGCGCACGCGCGAGTGCTCGTTTAGTGTTTTGATCGGCTTATTAGAATCGGAAATTTTTCAGCTGTTTTCACGAGTATCTTAAAAAAAACACGCTTGCGTAATTACGTAAGCGCGGTTACTATTACTTATTACGAATTACTTATTATCTAACCCCGCTTCGTTTAGTAGAAATAACGCATGAAAAGAGTACAGATCGATATCTCATGATATTTGCACTTCACAAGACGGGTTTAACAGATTCCGTAGTCATCTTGACCGCGTGCGAATGATTCAAAACCGGTGGAAAGTCAGCACTTTGGGAAAAGAAGATGTGGGAAAATAATCTTTCAGCCATTTTAATAGTGTGTAGTATCGCCGTACATTTTTACCCGTCATTTGTATTTTGACTCCCCCTTCGGGCTCGCCGAAATACTACAAGACTCGTAAAAATATACAGCGATACTAAACACTACAACTGCCTAATAAAATATATTTGTTTACTAATTACTTATTTAACTACCGTAATTAAAGTACAAAGAAGTGAAGATCCACGAAAGTACAGGCCCTCCGAAATTAGAAATAAAATGATATAACTGTCCAATCCAATATTGTCAACACATATATTTTTTCTTAATTTCTGCCAGCTAAATTGGATACTTCTTGAGAAAAATTTACAATTTGAGAAAAATCTGAAAAATGTTGTGTATTTCCATTTTTTTCTCTAATTTGGAGGGTCAAACATTTGCCATGTTCATCCATAAATATTGGATTCAAAAAATTCCTCTGACGCGACAGCCAAATTGGACTCGACCTAGCTACGGCCTTGTCCAATTTGATCTGATTTGTATTAAACCGATTTCATGTTTGATTTAGATGATCCAGTTTGTGAGACAATAAAATACGGATTGTGGCTCTTGGGATTTAGGTTATTTAATTAACACAACATTCGATTGACAACCGGGTGTACCATTCACAGCGGTCTTATCCAATCGAGTATAACAACCATACCAAGTCATGCTCATTGCCATTTCGATAGAAGACGCTTCTTAGTGCTCTCGCTATGTGTCAGATGTCTACTCATAATTCATAAGTTCCTCCACCGCTTCCTGTTCCTGGGCCGCCTCAAGTTCCTGATACTCAACTTCTCAGGCCGACGCTGCTTCTTCCACTAGTCATCACGAGGTATTCCCTCTAATTCGCGCTGTCATGGCCGTTTCGTTCACTTCTTAGCTTTATTTCATATGTAACGAGCTTGCTTTATTCTTGCGTTTTTGTATGTTACCACTCATTTTGGTATACAGTATCTCATTTCGTTCGTTCCCTATATTTTTAGTTTTAGGTTTGTAGCTGTTGCACGTGTTTACTATTTTGCATTAAGTAGCTCGATTCCCACTTGTTTTGCCTCTTGTTACATATTTTACCTCACTTTTGCGTTAAATATTTTCCGACCAGCCAACGTGTTTGTTTGTTCCGGCATTCCCAGGTGTTTTCGGTTTTGCTTCGCGCCCTTTTTCCGGCTTGCCGATGAGACTTTCTAAACGTCGTTCGCTTCTCGTTTCCGGTCTGGCAGTACTCGCTTTCGAGCTTCGCGTTCTGTGAGTTCGACTTGTAGGCAAGTTTACTTGCCGATGTGCTTGTATTGTTTTCCGGCTTGCCGATGTGTTCTATTGCTTTTCCAGCTTGCCGATGTGTTTATATTGTTTTCCGGCTTGCCGATGTGTTTTGTATTGTTTTCCTTTTCTACTAAGCGCTTTAAGTCCTCCATTTTTACACCACATTGGGAATGTACTCCTAACTTTGACCCTCTTAACGTTGCTAAGTCTTCAGGTCGCTGGGTCCAGTGGGATGGCTTTCCCGTCTAAGTGGCTCAGGGGATGACAGAAGAGAATTTGCATGTATCTTCCCACTTTGGTGATGGCAACATTTGATGTTGGCATTCCGTAATCCTGACGCCTTTATAGCTTGAAATTTGCATGCTTATCTCCCCGTTTACATGTTGGGAGGATGTCGTTGAGGTTCATAGTTGCGTTGTTTGACCTTCAGTTTTGAAATGGATTAACTGTGAGGATGCACATATGCATTTGTTTTCTCAATTCTGCGTTACCCCCCGCCAAACGTTTTATTTTCAAATCCCTGTAAACCACGTGCTCGATTTATCGATACAAGATTTCATTTCCGCTTTTCCTGTTTCGCCAGCTTCCCGGCACATAAAAGGCCTCCTACATAATTGATCGGTTCTTTTTCACTGTTGGTTTTAGTGCGGAGATTTAGTTTGGGTTGCTTGTAATTGTTTTGAGATTGGGTGCCTCCTTTTCGGATTGGCTACCTCCTTTTCGGATTGGCTACCTCCTTCTGAGATTGGGTGCCTCCTTTTGAGATTGGGTGTCTCCGATTGGGCATTACTATTTACGGCGGTCTTATCGAATCGAGTATAAAAGGAACAACCATACAGTCGACTCCCGATAACTCGAACCCTCACTAACTCGAACCTTGCGCTAACTCGAACCAAAATCAATTTCCCCTGGATTTCCTTCATACATTTGCTGCAATTTTACCCTCGGTAACTCGAACCCTCGATAACTCGAACCTCCCGCTAACTCGAAGCAATTTTCGTTTGCCTTCAGGTCATTTTCTATATAATCTTACCTTCGATAACTCGAACCAGGTCTGTCAATGCGTGACAAGTCAAAACAAACAGTGTACTGTAGTCCAAAACATTAAATATGTTTTGAAGCAGCCGTGTGAACTTTTTCCTTTCTTTTACATTACACAAAACGCGTCAGTTCAGCTCAGGTTCCGCTGGCTTTCACAAAGTGTTGCTTCTCAACTCCTTTTTCAAAATTTTAATAAATCGCTTGGCTCCGTTGACTTCTCTATTCTGTAACTAAATTGGATTAAAATGTACGCTGCATGAATAGAAAAACACTAAACACCGTTTTTTCCTTATTTCCGGACATTTGTTCCCAACTCCCGATAACTCGAACCTTTTTCAATTTCCCTTGAAGGTTCGAGTTATCGGGAGTCGACTGTACCAAGTCACGCTCGCTGCCATTTCGATAGCTTGGTGATATAGGTCTTATTCATATTGTCCTTTCTTGCCTGCACTTTACACACTGGTGTACACTTACAGCTTCCTTTACCCACCCTCTCCACCCTTTATTACTTTGTTTGTATACTTTCATCTGAAGGTGGCCGCCAGACTTCCGTTAGTCCTCAAGGTGGGGGTAAACGTGAATTTGAGTGAGAGAGAGGTTTAAAGAATAGATAGGAGAAAGATAAAATTTTTGGAACACCACCAGACAGTTGACCCCAACGCAAGAGCACCCCAGGTTGTCAGGGGACTGTTTGGGTGTCCATCTACTAATTTTTAACTTCAAATTCTAATTTTAAAATCACATTAAATCTCTAATATTTCTTATTTCTCCAAATTTTACTAATCCTTTGAGAAAAACTATCTCTTCCCAAACATCCCCAAAAATCACCCAAAAATTTACAAAACACCGCGAAACATAGCTTTGTGAGATGAGCTGAGGCTTTTGGAAATGCTTGAAACGGGAGCGAGATATTTGCATTAAACCCAAGTTAAGCGCTGGAAAACGGGCTTCAGGTTTACCCCCCCCCCCCCCCCCCCCCCTCCCAGCCTAATAGGAGTGCGGGTAAGACCTGCGTAAATAGAATACTGTGCTCGGACATGCCTTGGCATTCTCGTCCCGGGGGGCGCTCTATCTCCTAGCCTCCTGAACTGCCCTCCCGCGCTCTTGTGCGGGAAGGAACGCGTGACGAGCGACGAGCGACAAGCTTATGGAGCGTCTGCGCAGGAGACATGCTGATCAAAAGGATCGCAACCTCTTGCTTCGGTGTTGTTTTGTTGACATTCAAGAATTTAATATACGAGACGAGCGTAGCTTTCGTCCTGTTAGAGTGATCGAAATCGCGATATTGCCCGCTAACTGAAGCATTTCTTTTACTTTTCTATAGACTCCCTCATCACGTATATTGTATGAATCATTTTAGATATTTACATATGACGTCTCGACTCCAACACAAAGAAACGGCGGCCATGTTGGTATGCCAAGCCATTCCTCCGGGAATTAAACTCTATGCTTATCAAAAATCGTCTTTTAACGACCTTTAACGCGGTGACGGAAGCAATAAAGTTGAAAGTTGACCAGTCGTTGATCTCAGTCGGAAATAACCCTTTCTCTCTCAAGTTCGGAATATTGTAAATTCTCCTTACCAATTGCTGTATTTTGTTGTGATATTGGTTCGGAGAATTTGGTGGTTCATCAAGTTAATTTCCTTCATTCTCGTCATCGGCTGCTTGATGTCACCCGCGGAAGCTTTTGTGTACAATTAAAGCCGGCTTGACTGGTTTTACTGGACTTAAACTGTACAGATTCTAAAATAGTCTGTTACAGTTAGCATGTTGAAAGCCTTTATGTAAGACATTTCGAAGTGACCTTTTAACTTTCCTGTTTGTGCTTCGCAACAGCGCGCACAAGTAACCGTTCCTTATCTGTCATGTTGACCATATTGAATTCTGAGATCACAAAACAAACCATATTTCACAGCTCCGCTTCAGTTCCAAACATAAACGCAAAACTTGAACTCTAAGTCGTCTACTTGTCTCAGTATTTTCACAACTCGCTTAAAAGGTGAGAAAATTGCTGCCTATAATTAAATCTTCTTTCGCACTGTTCAATTTAAACTAATTAATATCAGACAAACTTGCGCCCTCTTTGTTTTCCGTAGAATAATCTGTTTTTTGACCGCTTCAGTCGACAAACGAATGTAATGTGCGTATATTCAGGCACACAACTCGAATATTTAACATTTTAGCCTGTTCAAAGGACTTCTTATTACCATCAGGAAAATTAAGGCTCAAATTGCGTCATATTTTGCTGGTATCACCTCCCGGTGTTATTGTCACGAGGAATGGACGAGTGGAGTCGTAATGTCTAGCACCCATTCTTCCTGGACAATTTAAATTCAAAACAAATTTCGCATTTGAATACGCCGCTGGTATGTGTCTAGGAAGACGCATTTTTCAAATGAATTACTATTATTGTGATTTGTTATTACTTTTCTGCTTGGAAACACAAAGATGTACATCACAAATCCGGGATAAAGACCGGTGTCAAAACTTATCAGCAGGAAATAAGTGATGATCGGCTTAGCCGGTCAATAACTGTTAATCAATTATGCCAGTTCCTGTCTTCGAGGATTTGGATTTTGAGGAAAAGCATACTTGGGGAAAAGGTCGTTTTCTATGCAATCTGGAAGTGTTAGCGGAATTTTAATGTTCATAAACCCGACAAAAGAAATCATTTAAATGTATTTTAATAAAAATAAATGCAAGAGACCTTCAAGACCGAACAAATAATCTTTCCTTAATCAAGCAAAACACAGAAATTTCATACGCTTCAGCTCAAGATAACGGCATTTTCCGCGTAAGCTCGATGTTTTATGCTGAAGTGTAATTTTCACTAATTTTAAGATTAAGCATTCATGCTCATACCGACATAATTTCTGCTACATAGGAAAAGCAGATTATACAATTTAACAATACATGAGCGGCAAGCCTGTTTTTGACAGAACTTGCTGTTTGATCGATGAGGTATCAAACCAAACTATGCGAAAGCAGACGAACAGCACGTATTTGGCTACGCTATGCTAATCTCTGGAGTTGCTTTTCCATCGTGATTTATTCCTTATAGCTCGTTATTTCTGTTCACAAGAGCTATTATAGTCTTAATTTTTTAACAAGAGCTTAAGAAAGATTAACTCGCTAACAGACATTTAGGAATCTCGAACGGAATCAATTCTTTAATTCGGCGTCGGTGACCGCGTTATGTTGCAAATGATCTTAGTACATGTTTTGTACAAAACTGTTTTGCTTAATCATAGTAATTAGTCTTTTAACGCAGAGTTAAAAAAAAAACTTTTCATACTGCGGATGAAACCGCTTTTCATTGGGACAACAACCATTTTGTGTAAATCAGTGGGTATAAATCGTTCCGACATGTAAGAAGATTTATGTTTCCGTTAAAGGCATCTGTAAATTCCTTGACAAAACGACGGCTTGTCCAAAGATGATGAATTACTCGGAAAAACACTCTAAGCTCTTTGTGTATCCCATTACATGCCACAAGTGAAATCTTGAGGCACCTTTAAGCACTTTGATTGGCTACCAGCGAATCACGTGTTCAAAAATAATACATCTTTCTTTCTTTACTTGTTGGTGCGCGGGACAAACAATACAAGTTTACCTATCGAGTCTTGTCAACGGCGAGCATTGATCTCTATCCAGAGGTCAAAAAACTGGTCAACTTTGTATTGTCTACTATCAAAAACATATTCATCTTTCTAAAGGCCCCTATTTAAGAAGCACAGTGTGTGGACAACCTAAGTTATGCAGAAAGCAAACACACGATGTCGCCAAGGCAAAAACGGCACGGCCAACGAGTCAGATGTTCCGTCGCCTCCGAACTCGTGCCAAGAGAGTTCTAGCGATCGCTCAGAGGATGAAGCAGCTAATTCGCCGACACAACCTGCCTCCACGGAAAACAATGCTCAGGAAATTTACCCGTGGATGAAGGAGTTTCGCTCAAAAGGTACGAGACAGAGTTGCTGTAGGAGTTTTTGTCCCGAAAACGTAGGGAGCAGAGAAAATGGGTGGGGATCAGAAAGAACCCCTCGCTCTTCGTCCAATTTCAGCATGTAGCAACATTTCTAAAATCGAAAACGAAATCTCACGAATATCTAAGTACAGCATAGCTTGAGCGCGGTTTTAGTGTGTTTTTTTTCGTGTTAACTGTCTTTAATTGTGGATTAGCGGAGAAGAATAGCTCGGAGAATTGGCTCGCCAGTATGGCGCTTCTCCATTGTGAAGCAGTTTGCTCCGCCGTTCGAAGGTGCCAACTGCACTATTTTGTAATCTTAATGTCAATAGTTCTACTTATTTCGCTTGAATGGAAGTTGTAAGACAGAAATGATGGGAATGTTTTGTTATGCTAAAGTTCAAAGACAATTTTTTTTGTGGCTGTTTCAAAGGGTTCACACATCGTTGGCGCCAGAAGCAAAAAGACCAATCGAGACGCCATGTTCAAAAGTGTGGTAATCCTTTTGCTCTCGCTGTGCGGCGTACCAAAACTTGTTGTAAATCTCCGAAATGTCCTAATTAACCACAAAACAGTCTCTTCTCAGTTACTTTAGCCTGCCTTCCAAAGGATTTTGTGTTCTTAGGCCAGCAAAATCCGCTAATGTGACAATGAATCTGTGAATTGAGTGTTGTGCATGCATCCCGAGTTACATCCAAGTTTATGCAATGAGCGGTTTCTTCTGACTCGATCGAAATCTCTCAAACGTTGTGTCCAGTTCTAGCTAGAGAAGTTAATCTTAATTCAGCTCGAAGCTGTAGGTTTTGAGTCCTTTTAAAGTGGTTTGCTTGTACTCGAAAATCGAACTTGAATTCCTTGCTGTCGAATTTCTGCCTCCGTGTTGTCCATTCAAATCGGAAAAGCTAGTTGTATTTGATGTATACAAATATTAACTAACGCGAAGCTTTTGTAATTTTGAACTTTCAAACTTCTTTTATTACACTTAATGGTTTAAGCTCAGTAGAAGCTCTCGCCTACTTTTTTAAGTGAAAACCAGCTGGAGGGTTTTACTGCACACATACCTTCGAAGCTGACATGTCCACACACTTTCGTTATTTTAGTGTCAGATACTTCTTCGACAGACTATTTCTGTTAGCAATTTAATTTTAATGAAGTGGTGAGGCTATTACTTTAACATTATAAGTTACAATAGGTCATACAATAAAACGTATTTTACGGTCTGGCGATGGAATTCACTCGCAGGAAATTTTCGTACAATGAAATGCCATTGAGCAAAGTCCTTGACTAAACACAGTTTTAAAACAAATGTCCATAATGTGGCCGGTTTAAATGAATGCTAACCCGTTTAAATCAAGCTTTTTGGTTGCATTTCCGAAATGTAATTAGGGTAATATATTTTCAAACTAAGAAGATTGATTGCATCACTGGTTGTGCATGTTCCGTTTAGATAAGCTATTATTATAAAACTGTACAGTCAGAATTTCTATCAGATATGATAAGATTTTAGCTGAAGTTAAATTAACACACCGCTTTCTCGTTTGTAGGAACGCCGCAAGAAAAAGACGACAAACTTAACCGAACAATCTACAGTACTAGGCAACTAGTCGAGCTGGAGAAGGAGTTTCACTACAACAGATATCTTTGCAGGCCAAGAAGGATAGAAATAGCGCAGTCGCTTGGACTCACGGAGAAACAAGTCAAAATTTGGTTTCAAAACCGGAGAATGAAATGGAAAAAGGAAAACAAGGTTGTAGAGAAAGCTCTAGAGATTGAAATTCAAGAACGAGTCAGGCAACTTAGCGCTCAAAATCCAAATGGTTTTGGCAGCTTATCAGCTATGATGACCATGAACTCACATCCAAATTCGTCGTCTACATTCAGCGAAACAAACTCTGTTCAACAAATGCGAAACTACAGTTATCCAGCTCCCATGCAAACCTACAATGGCGGTTTTATGGACAGACCAAGAACAATGTGGAACCAGGGACCACTGCAACATTTCTAGTAATGATTAATTATTTACGAAGCCACCTTGATTCGTGGAAACTGCTAGTTGTACATTTTTGACAGCCGCGTGTGCGAGATTTCGCCCAGAGACGGAATAAACACGTCGAGTATGAATTATAATATTCTTTTATAATTTAGTGTATATAAATGTTGTTTCGTTGCTGTTGGAAAAACTCGCTGTTTTGCGTGAGAGATATTTATTGACATCATTGAGTAAATGATCTTCAGTTTAATGGTCTTTAATTTGGGTTCCTCATTTGACAATTCTTTTACTTCTATTATACTGCAGTTTTCTTTAACAAAATTCACTATTTATACACTGACACATCCCGTCCTTATGCAGGTTCACTCCGAATTACTCTAAGTAAATGAGAAGTGTTTGGTATTGTTGATATTCGAGCTCTTGGTTTTATTGTGTAACTGTGTGTACATGAATTTATCAACACAATCAAGTAGGGGAATGGAAACCTCTTAAAAACTCCCACTTGTTCCCACTTTCAAATTGTTGTTACGGGTTGTTAGGACTTTTCGTCTACTCTGTAACAAACCGATCACCCTTTGTGATATTTTTAATAGAGAGAATGAAAGTTTGTTTTGACAACTTGCTATAATTTTTAATCACAGTTTTAGCCTCGAAAGTGTACGTAGGATTTACTTGCCTACTTAGATGAAGGCAAACGAATTCTGGTAGGATTTTTTTGATGATTTATTGTTCATGAGAGAAGTTCATTCTGTAGCTATAAATTCTTAACAATTCGTGGCAAACCTTTTTACAAACCTGCAATAGTACATGTCTCGTCACCTCAATCTGTGCAGTATACTCTTAACAAACTTTTACACTGAACGAAACGTAAATTAACGTCAGGTTTCAATTTATTAATATTGTAAAATTCCGTCACTTATTTAAAATGGAGAAAGATATTTTGGGCTGTATTAACTAATATTGTTATATTACGGGGGGTGACAACTCTAACAAACGCTGTTTGAGCAATACTAGGTCTTAACCTAAGTCGTCCCGGAAATTTGGAACATCGTCCCGAATTTTTGGGATACATTCCCAGAAAATTTTAGAATTCCCCGCATTGTCCCGGAATTATCGTGTGTTTCCCGGAAAAAATTGCCAAGTGTCCCGATTCCCGGAAAAATCTCCAGATTCCCGGAACAATTTTAGCTATGTCCCGAAACAGCGTTTGTTAGAGTTGTCACCCCCCGTTTATATTAATATATTTTGGAACCAGAACGTTAATTTCAGCAAAAACAGAAACCAACAATAAAATAAAGACTTTGTTCTCAACTTGACCGTCGTCGTCGTTCGCTTATTTGTTGTTTTTCTACTGGATCTGAATAGTCAAAACGAATTGCGGGGATAAAACTGTTTGCTCTCTTTCATTTATACGCTGTTACAATATAAATTTGTCTGCCTGAAAGTTTCCACTCGGGATTGACCTAGAGACCGTGCATAATGTCGCCAGAAGATGAAAGGAAGCCGAACAAGCTTACTTACTTCCGGCAAGTTTTCTCTACCGCGCGCGACCTGGGACTTACAGGTGGTGTTTGCGCGCGCAAGTGGTTTTTAAAATGACAATCCTGTACCCAGGGCCTTCGTTTGAGAGCGGTCGGAAAACGTAAAGTTCTGATTGGAAGCCCAAAAATATCGGACTTCCCTTGTAATTGTACATGCCTAGAGTAGCTTTCAAAAACGCGGCTCAATTAATTAAAGTACGAGCAGTCATCTCGTTCCTCAGTGCGCAGAGCGTGAAAAATTTCACACGGCCGTTTTTCGCTCTTCAGCTTCACGCTCGACGGACTGAGAGGAAACAGGGATTGCTCGTAGTCTAGGCTCAATTAACTCCTTGGTGTTTAACTTCCAGTCAATTTTATGATTTTCAAAACCAATCAAAATCGATTCTGCAACGGAACACTTGAGAATCGCTCGAGAGAGTTCGTCAAGCTTGCGCAGTAAGGGCCGCTTTTGATCAGATGCAACATTAAGAATTTTTTCTGTGCTCCGAAGTTCAACCGTTTCACGCGAGCTTCCTACTCAGGCATCCCCTTGCCGCTATCTCACGAGAGCGCCTAGAGATTAAGCTCGCTATTTGCATTGTGCCACCAACGGAGGTGTTCAGCTAAATTGGGACCTTCTGTCACACCCATCGTCTCTTTTTGACCCTTCTTCCTGACTAGGAGATTTTCTGAGACCTTGCTGAATGAAACTTCGTGCACGTTTTTCCTTGGAGTGCGGAGTAGCTATAATTTTCTTGGCAACTGAAATTTATGTCTAAAAAGCGTTTGTTTGCTGTTACTTAGCAGCCAGCCAATACGTTCCCTGGTGCCCCTGGATCTCAAACAATAAGAAATGGAACGGCAAGAAGTGTCATTTCTCAAAAGCAAGAACTACATTTTTTAATAAGAAAAACATGTCACGTCAAGTGAAAACTGTCTTTGAACCGTCTTTTTGCCATCTTAGAAACGAGAAGAAATCTGGGCGAGTCAGTCGCTCGAGGAACCGTCACTGTGGACAACGTGGTTTCTTATCTTGTCTTAGCCTTACCCCTCCCCTCATTTTTCGCTCGCCGTTTTTCGCGCTGCTCCTCACTAACCGAACGCCTGGAACAGGCTAATCTTGTGTTGTCCTCATTAACGGCCCACAAGCGAATACAAAACGAGATTCTCGTTTCTGAAGTGGCCAATAGGCACGCTCGAAATTACCTGCGTCACATACTCAGTCCCGGTAAAGTTTTATGCAACTAGTTCAATTTTTTGGTAATATTGGACGGATACGTCACGTATTGCAGGGTCGTAGCTAGCCCCCGGCAAAAGGAAAGTCGAGGTACATGGCTCGTATAGATTTTACCTCAACATTAAAAGCAAAATACATTAAGTTGGAAAAATTATCCCCAGGTAAATGACATTGATGTTTCTGAAGAAAAACCTCAACCTCGTTCCCAGGGTTCCCAGGGTCTCTCTCTCCCCGCCCCCAAGAGCGAGAGAAGAGAGACCCTGGTTGTGGCTGGTCACGTGATCTGGGTGACAAACCAAAACCGCAGGGAGGGTTGTTCCTCAACAAAATTTTGTCCACCGTACAAATTTTTTTCGGCGTTTGCACTGTATTGCACTGCGACATGACCGTAATTATAATGCAACATACCGGAGCCACGTGAAAAAAGTGTTTATTTTGGTGGCAACACTTTACGCTTTCCTGTAGGCTTAGTATTGACAAAAGCAGTCTAAGCCGCCCTCCCTTCAACGAATTTTTTGTCACCACCCAAATTCTGGGTGGCACGTGACCAGCCGCAACCAGTCTCTCTCTTCTCAGAGAGAGACCCTGGGAACGAGGTTGGAAAAACCTCATGAAAAATTGCTGAAAAATCTAGATTTCAAAAATTCCCGGGGGGAGGGTGTGGGCGTGCCCTGGACTCCCTAGCGGCTCGCGCTTTTGGGAATCACAGATCTTGCCTATGCCAAAAGTCTGGCTACTGCCCGGCGAACAGCCTGCTTGCAGCAGTCTGTCTTATTTCGTAAGGTTAAGTCAGGTGCAGCATGTTTCTGCATTAAAATGACACCTGCTAGTACTTTGGGCAAGTACAGAGATTAAGTGAAGCCAGGTAATCTCAACCGGCAGGCCAACTGGTAGGCCACGCTGGCGGAGAGCATTCCAGGAGTAGCGTGCAATGACACTCGCCCTCCCCCAGTTGGGACGATAGTCCATTCAGTTGAAATCCCCAAAGCACGCCTTAGGAGTGACCAGATGAAGCTAAACAACTTAGTCCTTTAAAAAAGCTTTATTAATGATTCGCTGCTAGTAAAAGAGATACAAAACCTACGATATTTTTAAGAGTTGTTCAAGACCAAAACAATACGTTTCGCGAGTTAGTGGAACACTGGGATAACAAAACGACGATGGACATCGCCATGTGGCTTACACGACGTCTGAAAAGGCGCCTTCGCTGTGTAAGAGCTGTTACGTTTTCATGTACTTCTGTTTATTTTTGGAACATTTTGCAAAGAGAAATTTTGAAAAAGATAAGCAGATTTTTCGTTGCAGGAGCAGTGCAGAGTTCCAGTGATCTCAAAACACTTCCAAGAGCTGTCGCAAATCTGACATCAAGCTCCGAGGATCCTTGTGTAAACTGACACATTCTGCCAATTGTACAAGTTCAAAACGTCCTTGTTTTGGCCTTTTCACAACTAATGTACATGATTATTCAAGTAATCATTCTAAAAATACACTCAATTGTTAAACAATACTCATCTATTGGAACAACCTCGTTCTCAGAGTCTCTCTCTTGGGAACGAGGTTGCTATTGGAACTGTATTTTATTTTATCGCCAATTCGATGATGTAAAGCTTCCAGAACAACACTGCTTACATATTGTATTCGAGAAGGATTAGAATCTTGTTTCTCCTGAGAATATTAATACAAATATAAGCTCGCAGGTTTGAAGAATAAAAGATTTGATCAATGACAGGAAGTTTTCTTGATATTCAATCAACTCTCCTAACTAGACTTCTTAGAAACGTATGGAGGGCCAGCAAGGAAAAATTGAACATCCACGCCGAAAGCGTAAAAAGGCCAGGAATATTTATGAAATCTGAATAAATTTGTAGAACCAACACAAAACCCGAGCAATCGGGAAATCACACGAGCTTTGCACCATCAAATCAAGCCAGTCACTTAGCTAGCTCCGTTAACAATTGTATTTCTTTCATTTTGTTTTCATTACGCCTTAAAAATGGTCATTGAAATTATGCACAAGTGAATAAACATAATTATTATCCAGCTTCGCTCCGTGGAGTTCAAATAACGCGCAAACGAGTACAATTTATATCTCACGGTATTTCCACTGTAGAAAACCGGTCAGGCAGGTTGCTTCTAGTCCTTTTTGTTCTCCTTGCTGTGCGCAACGCAAGACAAAGTTCAAAGTCTGGTCTCAAGGAAAGAAAAACGGTACACATGTTGATAATAAATCTCTTATTAGACACTTTTGGGGTCAGTCTCACTTGAGTGGCTCACAAACCTCTGAGAGAACAATAGAACAAACAACATGAACAATGCCACCAGGCCCCAAAACTGCTACACTAGAGGACCAGTGGAATTACAAAGTTACAAGAGCTGCTACACTACTGCATTTTTGTGTGTAACACAACTGTGTATTTTAAATCGGCATTTGCATTTTGACTCGCCCTACAGGAACGCCAAAAATACGGCACAGCGAAACTACAGACCAAATGTTCAATAAAATATATGTACTTTACGATAAAAGGGGGATAATAATTAGAAATTTGACGGAACACACATTCACTCTTGCTGTAGTTATTTCTTTCATTGGATTAGCGCGAGTCATTTAACAAAAGTTAATTCAATTTAAATTTATTGCGATATTGTAATCGATGTACGGCGACTGCGAGCAAGCAAAATCGCGCACGACTTTCAGCCGTACATGTAGTCACAGGGTACTGAACACAACGCCAAACACTCCACGACGATTTCATGAAGCAACATACACTTGCAGTGGAGTCTTTTTTGTAAAGCAAAAACTGTAAAATAGCTGTTGTCTTTTTGACGCTCGCTATCATCAATCTCATGAGAAAAAAGGACTGGACACAGTCCATGGGCTAAACTTCATGATGGCATATTACACCTTATAAGAATTACGTACATCACTTTTTGGGCCAATTGATAAACTGCCCTAAACTGAAAAAAAAAATTAAAAAATCTGCTCACTGCCACCAAAAAAGTAACAGATTTTGCCTCGAAAAGAAAAACAACAACAACAACAACACTAAAAGTACATGTAACAACTTCCAAGGTACACTGTAATCCTGAATAAAAGAAGCTTGACAGCTTAAAAATCCGGCCTGGAAGAAGCTAGTACACTGTAGTTGCAACAAGGGAATAATTATAATCCCCCAGCCCATGGGTCACGCTTATGGGAGGTCCCGGTGGGGAGGGAGGAGACTGCAGGGAGGTGGGGTTGGGGGTGTTGTTGCATCTAACAGCTTTGCAGCCATATAATAACTTTCACAAAATTATATCATAAACCTACAATTGTAGCTTAGAGTGCATTTTATGGAACGGTAACAGTGGAATTGTCCTTTACAAATTCATAGCAACATCTGACTTCAGGAGAGGATTAATCAAGCACCGTACTGAATACAGTGATCTTGAATGCTTAAAATATCGACTACTAACAGTTATAATCGTATCCATAACAAAATTCTCGATTTCGATTGGTTCTGCGTGCGCCTATTTGTCGCGTTATTGGCGCGTGATCACGTGGATGTCCAATTACAACTTCCTGTAACTGGATACCTGTAATTGGACACCTATATGTACGCCATTCGCTCGTCAATATCCTGCACTTAAATAGGTTCTTTCTTGCTGTTTTCCTACTGTTTGTAAAGCCGATTGAACATATCTTTGACATTTTCCACACAAAAGAGGTTCTCAAAGACTTCCTAACCTCGAATTTTGTTATTGATATGATAAGTTAGTAACTGGACCTCGTGTTGTAGAATTCAAAGGGTAATAGTGCTCGTAATTTCAAATCGGCCTTGCGCTGCGTGCTCGGCCAATTCTGAAATCACTTGCCCGATTAGTCTCTCTGAATTGTACTCCACTCAGTCCAATTACTAATTGCATAGGAAAATAATACAAGTGATACATACAGCCTAAAAATCCTTAAATATACCATTCCTTTTTCTTCTCTGACTCTTCTTCTGCTAGTGGTTTCCTGGGTGCGGTCATGTCAATGTAAGGGTCGGTGCTCTCGAGTGCATCATCATCCTCATGAGTGTGATACTCTCCCTTGTGACGCGCCCAATACCAGTAGATTACGATAAGCAACACCACCAGCAGCAGGACCAGGATAAGCACCACTACCACAATGATCGCAGTGTTAGTATCGTCTTGAGCACGCTTTCCAGCAGTTGGATCAGCGGGAGGATCAGTCTTGTCTGAGCCATCAGGAGCCCCAACACTTCGTGGCGTCGGTATCTCTGGCGTATCTGGCTCCGTGCCGCATTTGGTATCACTGTCCCCAGTGATTCCCGAAGCCTCAAGTCCTTTAGTATCACCATCATAGACAAATTCTTTGATTGGTTGTGCTGTAGAATAAGTCTTTCCAAATTCAAACCTTTTGACTTTTACACCAGTTATGCAGCCCTTGAACCCAGCATCTCCTTTCCTTCCAACGATTATCTTCTCCATTGTGGGGAAGGGGTTTTTCAGCCGATCTTCATTTTTAACTGGTTTTCGTACCCCATCAACTGTATAGTTGACCTTCTCATTTCTGCGGCTCAGTGCAAATGTGTGCCTGTTTTCGTCACAGAAGTCACCGCCTGGTGGATCAATTAGAAAGGAACCATCGCCTCCAAAGCTTTTGAAGGAAAACTTCAGTTTCTTGGTGGCAGGATCTAACCTGAGGAGGAAATTCTCGTCAGTAGTTTGGCTGGTGATTTCGACAATGTCGCCTCCACAGTTATCCTTGGAATCCACTTTGAATCCGAATACAATGTCCACTCCAGGAACGGATACAGGATCAGGGAATGTGTAGGTTAACTGGCTGTCTTTTTCCTCAAAGGATGCACCATAATCTGAAAACAAGAGAGAGCAAAGAGAGTCAACAAATAACAGACTGCAGATATTACAGCATGTAAATAATTCGACACTGACAATATCGAACATCCAGTTACCGGTACATGTACATGTATGTTCCTGTGGTACCACTACAGTGTACCGGTACCTAGGACCACTCCATTAACATGAACAACCTGCTACCTAAAGCCACTCTACTGAGACCCAACATAAGTTCAGGATTTTGTTCTTCCTGTACACATTTCCTCCATTACGCGTGAGGCATTTATTTCAAACTTGGTCCGGTTGATCAAGCATTTATTTAATTCATGCAGTTTACTTGAGACCAGTGGTTAAAAAGTAAGGGGATTTATAAATTATTTTTGTCAGGCATATATTTTTATACCTCTTATCACATATGGGACAAAATTAATGAACACTGATTGGATACGACAGAGGGCACTTTTTCTTAATCACGAGGGCACTTTCTGGTAATCAAGAGGGCATGATTACTTGATCCTGATTGGCTGAGGGCGCCTCGTCTGCACTGAGTTGGTTTCCTGCTTGAAACGAGTTTTAAAAAAGTTCAGAAACGCAATGCTGCATGCTTCTGAGTTTGATATAAATGCAGTTATTTCATCAAATGTGAAAGGAGATTGGCAGGCAGACATGAGTGGTGCCTCAGTGGAATACAAAGAGGACTTTTCAATCCAAAATCGTTTGCCACAGCTTGACAAAACTTCTGGACAGTTGGCGCTGCACGAAGAATGGAAATTCATGGCGGCTTGTGCAGCTTGTGGGACTGAAAGATAGTATTTTTTTTTCGTTTTGCTTTGCTTCGCCTTTAATATTAGAAACAGAGGCTGGAAAGGGCACAAATTTGGTTGGTACTTACAGTTTTCGCTGTGGAAAGGAGAATGTCAGGTTCAAGAAGTTACGAAAGCTCGTTCGGACACTTTGTTTATTACTTTCATCGATGCAGCATTTTCGCACGGTAGGAAGCCTCGCAAACAAAGGTAAATAACTGTTCTCAGTTTTATCTGTGAAGGAACTATTATAAGTGAATTGCACAAGCTGTGATACGTGCATTTTCTAAGTTTTCCAAATTGCCCTTGTCGCTTTGCAACTGTACTTGACACAAATTTGCTCTCCAAATAATTATCACTATAAAATTATTCTGAGTTATGTTGGTCGAATGATGGGCGTTATTGGTCCTGTACATCCTTAGCTCACACTTGTTAACAAAAGAACCAGAACCACAGAAATCCTTGAGTCAAAAGCAGAATACTGTCATGAATAAGCACCTACCCTTCTGGCAGAAGTAGCCATTAAATGGAGTCAAACTGCAGTCACATTCATAGACATTGTAGTTATCCAGACATTTGCCGCCCAGCTTACACTGATGATTTTTGCATGCTGCTCCACAGCCACCTTCCATATAATCAGCACTAGATGCTTTCTTATTCAAATTAATGACCTCGCCATTGATGGTCTGGAAAAAGGAACAAATTAACTCTGTTACTCACGACTCGGATAAAAATATAATCTATTTTCAAATTTCAAGTGGATAAAAATATAATCTATTTTCAAATCACAAGTTGAGTTGCTGCATGAAATAACATCACTGCAATGAAGGTCCTGTCTAGGATGTCCTCATACTCTTGGTCAAGGCATGTGGATCTCACAGGGCCTCTCGCGCACAGTAAATAATTGGGTATTAGCAGACTGTTGCAGACAACATGAAATAATAATGGAGTTACTTACTACAGCATGTAATTGACCTGGAACAAACTAGCATCCCACCCATGAGAAGTTACAATACTGCCAGTCACGTAATTCTGTGGCAACAAGGGTTTTATTGCTGTAATTATGTAAAGCATGTTGAATCACTAGGCTTTGAAAAAGCATTACTATTATACATATATACATACAATGTATGCACCTGCAAGTCTACATGCAAATAACTGTATAAGATTTTCTTTTCCTTTTAGCAGTTATGCCAACCCCCATCCCATAATATTTTTTGAAAAGGATAACACTGAATTCAATCCCCCAGAGTAGTCAATATAAACAAGTGCCTAAATTCAGGATACAGTTGTCAGAATCAATGCTTGATTAACTACTTACCAATCCACGAATGCAGCCCACAAATCCTTCTGACACATCATAAGGGTAGCCTCCAACATACAGGTTATCCTCCAAATCTAAATCTTTCTTCAGGAACAAGGGATTTTCATTCACTCCCTCTTCTGTGTCCAGCTTCAGCCCAAACTGCTTCAGGTTTCTATAAATCACCACCTCATGCCATTGACGATCATTGATTTTCTTGTTGTCTTTTAATGTCAGTTCCACTCTCTGAGGACCATTGCCAATGTCATACTTAAGGGTGATTGTAGTTTCATTGATAATGTACAGCCAGAAGTACTCCTTTCTTATGATGCCATTGTATAGGATTGTCCCTTTGGGATAAGGTGTTCTGAAGAAGAGTGAGATCACACCGTGTGAAGGTGGAGTCCACTTATCAAGTTTGATCATGCCATCTTCATTGACAAATGTTGCTGTATTGCTGATGTCACCTGTAAGAAAAAATACCACATACATATATTTTATATTATGAATAAGAGGTGATCGTTGTAACACTTGGTTAAAATTATCATGCTTAGTGAGTAAGAAGTACATTGCAAAATGAAGGTTGGGTGCCTGCAACATCCAGGAGCTTCCACTGTTGACAGCCAGCACCTAGATGGAGACTGTCGTAAAACTCGCCTCACTCCCTAAGCACTGGGATCCTGCCACATGCACATATTGGAACACTGCTGAATACTAGGGAACACTTCCGCACTTTGTTGTTAAATCATTAAAACGCACTCAACTGCTTGATGCCATTAAATTCTGACTCCCAACAGGAGTTTTAGATAAGAAAGTTCATTAAAATCCTGATTTTTCAAATATTCAAAGAAAATGAAAATTGGTATCGGGGGATTTGAGAAATTGGGGATAAAAGTGGATTTTTCAACTGAGGAAGGAAAACTGCTTTTGATTCGAGTTATTAGGAGATTTAAGAAATACATGAAGAGTGGATGAATCTTTTGCTATTCTGAATAACACAAAAACCTGAACTACTGTAATATTTATTACACATGTACAAGTACGCAATGTTCCCTCCCCAATGAACATCTGCTGAAAGGATGGCACATTCCTTTCCTTTTGTTCCTTGCGATCAGCTCTAGATCACATCGAGATGACGTAAGAGCCAATCGCGCCAGCTCATAAGCTCCCTTGGGGTGACAACTTCCCCAGAGTTTCGTTTGTAGACTGCATAGATGAAACTCCCCAAAAGATCAATGGAAATGACTGTTTTCTCTGTAGTTTTGCTGTGATTCATACCGTTAGAATACAAGTGAGTGTTAGGCAACAGTTTAGGCTGGTATCAGGCCTGATTGAAAGCGTGTTGAAATAGCTGTATCTGTTTACTTCAAGTGAACCATTTGTATACACCAACCACCACGTTTTCATAGCAAGCAGTTAATTTGATTTGAAAAATTGAAACAAGTCACTCAGTTCAAGAGGGGATAAAGGAGAACTACAAGAAGGGGTAACTGATAAGAATTTAAATCTCACACAGACACACACTTGTTAAAAGTCCTGCTAGTAGTTTGCGCACCAAACTCTCAAGGTCACTTCCAGCATTTGGAAGTGTGCTGTGATTAGTCTACATATTAATAGCCGCTTGTTTCATCAAATGTTCATTGGGGAGAAAAGATGTGTGACGAGCCAAACGAACGTCTGCAAAGGCGGTGGTACAAGTACATGTAATGTTTACATGTAATATAAATTTCATATTAGTCCTTCACTAACCTGAACAGTAAAGATTGCCAACCGTAAAGTTGGCTACTGAAGACTGGAGGGGATTTACATCCTTAAACACCACTTGACTAACAGGGAGGTCAGCTGTTGCCGTCAGCCATCCTTCATCTTTGGTCCAGATGTCTGCTCGCGCGTCACAGTTGCATTTCTTACTTTTATCTGGCTGACAAGTGTTGTTCACTCCACAAGCACAGGACTCTGAATTAGGTGGAGCTCCACCCCAGTAGTCTTGGTACACCCCATCAGCAGATACCCAGATGCCAAGTCTCTCACTTCCACCAGCATCGAGAAGCTTAGCCTTTTTGCAGCCAAACTCAATGAACTGTTTACAGTTCTCGCTGTTCATGGCCAAGGCTTTGGCATAATCAAAGCTGGGATAATATCTAATGTCAGCAACATATGGCTGGTTAGGTGTGCCAGCATTGTTGTCAGTGACAACCTTCACGCCTTGATCTTCACTGTAAACTACAGTAATGGGAGGATCGGCTGTCATGTTGCAGTAGATTCCAGAGCTAGCCTTAAGTGGGCCTGGTCCATCAAGATCAAGTGTCCAGTTTTTACTCGTCGCATCTGGTTTTCTTTTTTTCAACTCCGCACAGTTTGAGCTGGAATCAGCTGATGAGGAAACAGAAACAACAACAAAACACATTACAATCTTAAGCTAAAAGTGCATGTCTGCATTTGTTTTTTATACAAGAGTTAAATTAGGTCACTTGTTCACATAATTATGTTTGGGTTTTCCTTGTACAATTTTTAAGAAAATATTTTTTGTTGATACCAAATCAAGATAATTTTATTGTGAGCATAATATTGCTAATTTGGCAAAAGTGGTTTATTCTAAGCTGACATTTGGTAAAAAAAGTAACAGTCTGTATTCACCATGTCAGAGTTTGAGTCCCAGTGGTGCATGTGCAAACTTGTATGACCCGTGTACCTTGTTACAATGTACATTTCTGCCATAAATTTTTAGAACACTTGAAACAACCAAATTCTGCCACTTTTTGTGTTTTACGCCCCATCATGCAATGGGATCACCAAAAAGCTTAGCCAGGTAGTAACCAGGCATGTTTTGCAGGAAGTGCTGGAAGTGACACATTAATTTTTTCTTGTTAATTTTTCAACATCGTTACTCACGATGGCCTAAACTATTTGGTCATTTGACGTTGAAATTCAAATAACAGTACACTGAATTACAATTACAAAGTTAACATGGGACTGAAGAAAGAACTTGACAACAGTTTTTAGATAACCCTAAAATATATCTCAACAACAACAGTTTTTTCGCTTCTTGTACTTGTTTAAAACAAATGATAGGTGGGTTGTTCTCGGCACAGTGGTACTTTCCAATAGTAGTACACATGCTGATTTGTGGGCGACTAAACCACTACTCTGTCTTGTATAATATTCTTCTTTTTGGGAACATGAATAATGTCCCTTGTGATTTACATCATTTAGCTAAAAGACCTAAAAGCACAAATGACTGGACAAGATGTCCAGCAAACCAAGGGTTTGTCTGGTCAGTAGCCAATACTGATTGAACATTGTTCACTGAGCAGCTGTTATTTCAAGCCCTGGACTTAGCTTTTTGCCGTGAAGATCTTGCTTCAACTCCATTATGATGCAGTGCTATTAAAAAATATATCCTAATGAAAGAGCAACCTTTCTTCTTCAAATAATGTATACAGCTATTTCAGATAACGTTGTTGGGATCAAAGCTGAAAGACAAGACTGAAAGGCAGTATGGGTAGAGGAAGAGAGCAACTGCACGTGCTGAATATCAAAATATATAGTGACACGACAAACGCGGATTTGCCCGTTTTCTTTCTTTTCAGACATGTGAAACAAGGTGCTTTTAACCACACTGAATTTAAGAAGAATTTTCAAAACTCAGAGCCAAGCGACACTAAAAGTAAAGCTACAGAAAGGCCTCCTGAGAGGAAAAACAAACTCGTGAATTCTTCGCGTGCGAAATACAAATTTGTACATTTAATGAAGCTTATATGCAAATTTATAGTGAATACCCAGAATGCCATACGGTCTTGTCTTTTAGCTTTAATCTTTGACCCGACAACGTTAATTGAAATAGCTGTATACAGTGGAACCCCGCCTTACGGCCACCTCGTTAATACGGCCACCTCGTTATTACGGCCACTATTTTTTGTCCCGACAAAATGGCCATACATTTTCTTACAATAAAACCCCGTTAATGCGGCCACCCCGTTAATACGGCCAACGGCCACATTCTGAAATCCCAAACTATACCATCCTTTATAATATTACCCCGCTAATATGGCCACTCGAACCAAATAGCCATTAATAATTGACCAAACGAAACAAATACAGTACTTGAGAAACAATATTGAATGATATTATTATATTCAAAACGCCCGTGGATCTCTTTCAGCTTTCCTCCTCTTTGTGAACATCTCTTACAGAAAGATTGTTATCAAGGTCCAATAGATTTGTTAGCATTTTGATGTGGCTCTGTTTAGAAGTGCAATTGTGATATGTATCTGTCAAGACGTCGCTTGAAGTAGGCCAGTCATGAAATTTGACCCTACCCCGTTTATACGGCCACCCCGTTAATACGGCCAAATTTCCATGGCCCGTTGGTGGCCGTATTAACGGGGTTCCACTGTACAATAAAATATTTGGGCTACTGAAATACCAAAATTTGACAGAGCAAAACGCAAGTGGCACAGAGCTCAAAAATAGCTATTTTGTGTCACAGTATTTCCAACTTTAAAATGGCAACATTGACAGTTAAAAATCCCACTTCAGTTCATGATCCACAGGAGTGTTATGAAAATAACCCAACAAAGAGCAATGTTTGTTCTTGAAATAAATGTAAAAAATAATATTTCTGGGCCACCTAAGCAATGAAATCTGAGAGCACTATATGCAAGTGTTTCTAAGCTAAAAAATCCTCACATTTAAAATTGCATGAAACGATGGCCCAAATAATGAGTTCTGAAGCATGTTTTCTCATTGCTTGAAAATTGTAATTTTTTAAAAGGTGTGCAACACTTTCATCCATATACATATATTATTATAATACATAATCCTGATTTCAAGATGGTATACATGTAGAGTCTCTCAGCTATTCAAGGAAGCAGAGTGATGTTTCGGACCACAAAAATATTTGAGCATACTTACGGAACTGGCACATGGGTGGTTTGTGGCCCGAGGCACTGCAATCACATGTAAAGGTCTTGCCCGTCTGAGAACAACTGCCTTTGTTCAGGCAGGGGGAGAAGATGCACATGTCAGTGATGTTGCAGCTGTCTGTTTCAACGTTTTTAATTGTGTCAACTCCCTTGACTGGTTTCTTCAGTTGCCCATTGATTTTCAGATCTCGCATGCAACCAGTAAAACCACCAGCTGTTACCTTGTCACCAAAAAAATTATTTGGGAAAGATACACCTGGAGGTTTTGAGGTTTGAGGTTTGGTGCCAACTGTTAATGAGATGAATGAAGCACTGATACCATACTCAACAGTATGCCAGTTGCCACTGTTTACCTTTGGTTCATTTACACTGTAAGTGATGGACACATCAGTATCTGTTCCACCAATGGTCACTTTTAGTCCAAGAAAACGGTCCTTGTAGGATATCATAAATTTGTTATTTCCATTATCTTGCTTCAAGAGAGTTCCAAATTTCTCGTATGTTCTGAACTTGAAGCTTCCAGTCATTGCGGCCTGTTTCTTAATTGTGAAAGTGAAGCTCGAGTCTCGGGCAGAAAAAGTGTATGGTTCAAAGCTGATCTCTGTTGAACATTCCTTGTCCATATCGACCTTCACAGCATCAGCAACACCCTTGACAAGGAATTTGATGATCTTCTGATTTTCTGGTTTGAATTCCACATCAGTCAGACAGCCCTGGAAGGGTTCATTTGATTTAACCCCTTGCAAATTCACAAAGCTTGATGATCCCCCAACAAATATGGCCACATCAACATCAAGCTTTTTATAGCTGGTTTTAATTTCACGGGTCTCTTCCAATGATGATCCAGGGTCTAACACAACAGTTGTAGTGAGTTTATTGTGTGTCACTTTTACGGTATGTGGTTTGCCATTGCTTAGATCCTTGCCTAGAAACACCTCTTTGGAAGTATCTTTATCCTTGTAACCTCCAAGTCGCACACTGTACCTGTGAATAAAAAAAATTATACATGTACATGTACATCAGCCAAAAACAAGTCCAAGGTTTTGTTGCTTTTTGCATGATTTTCAACACTTTTGTTATTATAATTTCAACCTGTGATGTACATGTACAGGGTTTTCAATAAGGGCCGGCAGTCGGCGAAACTCGCCGGCTACTCCACACGTTTTCGCCGCCTACTTTGATTAACAACTTACTCGAATTTTAAGAATTAGCGTGATAAATAATTTGCCACAACATGAACCGCGGATCGGCCAACATTTAAGGTGCACCTAGCACCAAAATTTTTTTTTCGCTAAAAAAAATTATCGCACTTAGTCGAGTTTTTTGGCGCAAAAATTTTTCGATTTGGTTAAATTCTCGATTTTCTATGCCCTGCCGAAGTCAGGTTTTGTGTGGTTCGCGACCGCGCTAACAGAAGTCTGGGGAGAGTACGCTTGTGACGTCAAATCAAGAACGATGCTCGGTGAGCTCTTATCAATACTACCTTTTGTATCTTGGCATTCTGAGTCTTCTGAGACTTTCTGCAAC
Source organism: Meandrina meandrites (assembly GCA_963693305.1). NCBI lineage: Eukaryota > Metazoa > Cnidaria > Anthozoa > Scleractinia > Meandrinidae > Meandrina > Meandrina meandrites. The sequence goes on from OY855908.1 coordinate 38,636,461, forward strand.
ACAATTTTTATGCTTTGGGCACCGCAGTCACCTCCGTTCTATTGAAACTGACAATGTCTTTCTCTTCATCTGATTTTTAGATGAGCTTTGACTGGGAGTACTAGGAAATTAATTTTATTACTGCCGCGAAAGCACAGCGATAGAAGCCGGACAGAATGTATTTGCGTTTATCACATCGCAGCATTAATATCTGTTTACCAATGGCCATGTTTTCAAAGCTACAGCTGAGTCTACTAAATAAGATTCTAGGCTGAGTCAAATCACCCAGTCTAGACAGTGGTTTTGCTGTTCCAAGATGTTTTATGGGCACGCGGTGAATAATTCTTCTATCGACCTGAAATCAGAGACAGTGCGTGGACTACAAATGATCCGAGCGGCTGATGTCATGCGGCTTTGATACACTTTCGCTGTGATAAATGCTTGAATTCACTATTTTAAATAATTGCTGCACTAAATCAAGTTAATTTATAGGAAAAATCGCCAAGTGATTCTCTTTTGTGTTCTTACACATAAGTAAGTGGCGTTTATACAGCGGTCCGAATGTTTTGAAAGTGAGCGCTTGTGTCATGTTGTGCATGAGTTGTTCCGGTTATACTAATTGCGGGACTCGAAATACTCGCAGACTACAACTCCTCTCTCACTTTTTTATGTTAAACACTTAGCTTTTTTATGTCAAACACTTACACTGACTTAGCTTTCATTACTGGTTAGATATCCCAGCCGAAATACTACGCGAGGGAAAATTATTAGTCAGTGATACATTTTATGCATGACAGTCGCTTGTGTGTTGTATGCATAAGGCGGGCTACTTCAGCGACCTTCGCTGGCTATATAATAATAATTGTTTCCAATACATTAAGCCATTAAATCTGCTTCGAATGTGGCTATTTATTCACTGTTTCCTAAACGTTGTATACGGGTACAATGCCTCCGACTTGACTTGATTAATCGATAAACATCTCAGCATTTGAAGCGAGTCAAAGCTACACGCGGCGATCGCCAAAGCATTATTTTATTTCAAGACATCATAATCCGTGTTTTCTCGTTCCGATCACGTTGCTTAAGATACAAGTTTCTTTTCGACATTTACATACCATCATACAGCTTCATCGGCTTTTTGTAAAACTCAGCTAGAATAATAGCACAGCCTGCGAGTTTCCGGAGTAATCACATAATGCGGCATCACTCGGGCACTCTGAAAACTTTGATAGCTTGCCAAGCAAATTTCGCTTGTTTCTTTGCTTTTTTCACGATTAAGGTATCGTATGAAGCGTTTTACCCTCTTGTAAGTTTCAAGAGCTGTCACAACCCTCTACAAGACATTTAGTGGGCATTTCTTTTCCATCTGATGCACGTACTTTCTGAAGGAAACAGGAGAATTACTGCGACGTACAAATTTTGTGTTCTTGATTTGATGTCACACTCGCACTAGACCCAGACCCCTTCCCACTCAGTAGTGAACCAAAATGGCGGCGTTTTTCCTTACTTTAAGGTAGTTGGACTGACTTTAGCTCAAAAATGAAACACGTCAAATTATTCAAGGATTTGAAAGAAGACATGGATTTATCCACATTCTCAAGAGATAAGCTCTCCTTTCTGGCGATATGCAGAATAATTTAGACCCAAAGTCGGTCGCTAGGGCGGCATTTTGAGACGCCATATTGAATTTATTGTGTGACATGACGCAAAGACGAACCAAAGGTCGTTTTGTGGCTCATTTTGCCGTTGTAAAGACGTTGGAAGACGCAAGTTTTGGTCTGCTGTACTTTCCGTGTGAAATTAACTGCAATGTATTCTATAAAAGAGGCAAAATGGCCATCATTATATCGGACGAACGTGATTCAGGAAGTGGCATTGTGTTACACAATCGATCATTGCAAAACATCAACTATAAGCCAAAATCAGTCGCTCAGAGCAATTCACGCAGGTTGAATTAAAAGCAGATGGCAAAAATAAACTTAGCTTATGTCCTTTGTGTGGTCCCTTGGTATTTTGACTCCATTTAATTGCTACATTGAGGTTTATTTCGTTTCTGCAACTCGTGACATAACATTTACATAACACCGCAAGAATTTGTCGCCCAGCATCCGCCCAGCATGACATTCTTCACAGGATACGTGCGCAGTAGCTCAGTACGCCTATTATCCGCTGTGCCCATTAGCCGAGGTCTCAATTTCACATGGTTGCTATGCATTACGTAATTGTTTACGCCGCCATTTTGACCTTCGACAATGGACGAGTGAGATCGTAGATTTTCGGCATTCCTCGGGCTATAATCGGCTCTTTGTTGCCACAAACATTTTGAACAGCGGTTTTCTGAGAAGATTTCAAAATGGCGCTCGATCAAACATGTTCTTGAGATGCGATATCGGCGATAAACTACCACAATTTAAGGACCTACACAGACCACACTCAAAGATATTTTATGAATAAAGATGTACATTTATTGTATCTGGATGAAATTTGCGTGGTTTATTGTTATGATATGAAAGAAACTTTTCACGGGAACCCTGAGCGAAAGAAGCTTTCTGCGAAATGTTAGAGCCATGCAATTATTTGACACGTGTATTAAACTTTACAACTCGATATCTGGAAAATTAAGCGCCTTTCCGCTCAGGGTTCCCGCACGTTTTTTCCTTTACTGCATGGGAATAGACTCGTGTATTTAATTTTGTTCAGCTTAGAAAATTGAAGCCGTGAAACGAAGATCTTTAATTTTTGAGCCCGCAATTCAAATGGTCTTTGTCACCTGAGGTGTGAAAATTGTCACCTCGGACATCAATCTTTTTGAAGCTTAACTTAAGTTGTCTTAACCTGGTATGTTAAAATAGTTAGTTGCTTTTTTTTATTTTGAACAATTTTCATCTAAAATGGACCTGTTAAAGTCAGTCCAACTACCTTAACAGAGCACAGAAAATCGAGGATTAAACCAAATCAAAAAAGTTTTGCGCAGAAATACTCACAAAAAACGGCAATTTCATTAAGCGAAAAAAATTTTTGTTGTTAGGTGCACTTTAATTCGTTTAACGCAAAAGAAACTTGCCATAATTCTTGGTTAAAATATATCAACTGCAGGGCTTGAAATTTAGACCAATACGGTCGCCAATGCGACTAACATTTCATAAAAATTCTGCTTTCGTCACCGAAATGGCGACTACATTTCTGTGTGTTGACGATGAATAACGGGCATTAATTTTCCTCAGACATTGTGCCCTTCCAGAAAGTTATATCGAAAGATCTTTGCTTCAAAGACATCCAAAATAAGAAAAGAAGTCAATCAGGGTTTTCAAAATGGAAAAAAGTATCAAGAGGAAATTGGAAAATAGCTGGAGCACCAATGCGCCGCGCCAGCGGCGCTTGGTGGTGGAAGGTGCGGGAGGGGGTTTCCCCCTCCTGCAGGGGGGGGGCCTCCCCCAGAAAAAAATTGAAAATCTGCATGCTCTGAGGTGCATTCTGGTGCATTTTCAGGACCAAAAAGATATTTTTTAGGTCGTTATACACTTTATTATAACATAGAGTTTTTTTGAAAATTATGTTTACTCATACATATTACAATGCTTTTCCCATGTTACATATTACATCCAAATAAAAATTGACCTCTTTCCCTCATCAGTACTTCATTGACCTGTTATAACATGAATCAACTTTTGAAATTTATTTTTGCAGTCAGAGTTTTCCTACTTATTGAAAATAAAGATCAAACAGTTTCATGACCAACGCATTAAAGAAACCAAGCATAGTTATTTCGGCCTCACGTAATGACCTCGCAAATACAAAATTTGAGTGAAAGGCGGAGATTTAATTTTATTTTTTAGCGCTACATACAAGCTCCGTAAATAATGCATTGTTAGCTAAATTTCAATCGATTAGATAAATCAATTGTATTCCGCGGGCACAACTGTTTTAACTGTTGTTTAGTTATCAAAGTAACAATGCTCTGCGAAACAAACAATTTAGTAAAACTCCACGAAAACAAAAGGTTAAAAAATTTTATGTTAAGCGAGCCGTAACATGTGGCGCGACATAGTCGCGACAAGTCTGGCTGTGTCGGCTCCGTATAAAATTAATTTTCCATAAAGAACTGTAAAACATTCAGTTTCATCCGGTTTACTAATGATGAAGACTTGAAATTAAACTTTAAGTCTCACAAAAATCTTAAAAATGCCTTGGCTTATATCAAAAGTTAAATTTGAACAAATTTGTGTCGGCATAAAATTTATTTAATCGCCAGAGTCTGCCACTGTTCACATTCACGAAACGGCGCCTCATGAAACCAAACGTTGAATAAATGAAAGCAACCTATACAAATTGCCTTGTTGACAATAAATAATTCAACCTAAGCGATACAATATTGTTTTCAAACAATGTTTCATTCATAACAAGCACCAAAACTTATTTTCTGATCGACTGGGGGATTGTAAACAGAAACCCGGCGAACACTAAACAATTTGCATTTTAAAAAGTGTTTCATATCAGCAATCTCTTTTCTTTGATGTTTGAACCCAAACTGGGTTAAAAGCGGCTGTGATTTCTGCCTTTTTATCCGGTGACTGGGACCATTTTCTTAAAGAAAGCACCAAGTACAAAGCTCTCACAAATTCACATTCGCTTACGCAAGAAGAAACTAGTCACGAAAGGATCAAATGTCAGTCTTTCGCGGGAAAACGCAAATGGTTCCGGTCCACGTTGAATGCTGTTGAATAAAAGAGCAACGATTTCTGATGCTGGAACGCGATCAATGGGCAAGAACAAACCAACCCATAGGAATCGCAATTTTTTATTACTATTATTTTTTTTAATTTTGACTTCCAAAAGTACCCGGCGCTAACGCTCGAAGTAGCCGGTGACTTGCGTCGGGCGCCGGTTACTTTTGGAAACCCTGGTCAATCCATCCTCTTCCTTTGCTGTAAATGATTCTATCACATCGGAAAACTCGCAGAAAGCTGACCGTGTTTGAAACGCGCTATAATGCTTTGCAAGCCGTTGAGCACATCATGTATGCCTATGGGTTGTGTCTCTTGTTGATTCCTTTGATAGGTAAAGCAGGCCGGAGCTTGCCCCAGAATGCAGGAAATGCACTTTTAGACGCTCAGATTTTAAAAGTTTCCTGGGGGAGCATGCCCCCGGGCCCCCCTAGAAGGTTGCGCCTGCGGCACAAGTAACCCCTTCGCCGCCTACTTCTACAATTCTGCCGCCTACTTCAATTCTTATTGAATACCAGGATGTACATGTACATGTATTTTTGAGCCTTTGATGTCACTTTCACCCATTCACAACCAAGCATTGGAGCAAGGTTATTAATGGCAGCAGTAAATTCTTGGAAACAATTTTAAAGTAAAATGACTTCTTATGTTTGTAATGGATTGAAATTATTTTGGCAAGGTGAGTACGGAAGTCTAATAGTACACAAAAATGTAAAAAAAAAATGAAAATCAAAAATTTGATCACAGGGGCACTTTACATTGGTGCAATGGGTGGCTGGCATTACTTTGTTATTAACCTGTTGAATTTAACATTTCTAAGCGGTTTTAGGCGGTCCAGAGTGGTGCTGCAAGCAATAAATTTTACCAGTTACCACCTGATTTGGAGAACACTGACAGTGTACAGTCAACCTGACCTTTATGTACAAATGTACACCTAATTGCATAATGTTGTCATAGAAAAAAACAAAATGAAAAGAGGCAAATGGAATTAACAATGATATGTTTGAAATTTTGCCCAAAGGAACAAAACACCCCAAAATTAGGAAAGTGAGATTTCACAAGTGTTAGCAGCACTGCTAAAAATATACTGTGCAATATCTTTGATGACAATACCTCAGTCTTCCACCAATGACCTCAAGGGTAATGTAGTCACCTTGATCACCACCCGAGTTTTGAGAATGAAACAACAGCCCAGTAGGTTGAAGTGTCCTGAATGTAAGACTCAACTCGTCTACATCGGAGTTGATGGGCTTGTTATCATTATTTCCTAAGATGTCATACTTTAAATAACCATTGCCAGAAAAGTCGCGGGACACTGAAAGAACAACGAAATAATATGCATTAAAAGCAATAAATTTATTGTTATAACTATAGTCAACCATCATTATAGTGGACACACTCAGGAGTTTGTTTAGTGCGTACATGTACAGTGTAAGACCATTATTAGCAAGAGTCTGTAATAGCAGGTTGTGAGCAAAAAAGTGCCATTAACATACGTGAAATAACAGACTATGAGGAGTTTATCAACAATGGTGAACTATTGGGATAGGAGGACGAGGGCTTGATCTCTCCTGAAGAGTCTGGAAGGAAAAGGTGCAAGCTGAAGTGAAAAAGCCAAGTCTGATGTACCTCTACTGAATGAAATGATACAAAAATACATATTCCAGAAGTCTTTTTAAGTGTTTCAGACAAATAGCGAATAACAGAGTGCAATTTTATGTAATTACATGTCATATCAGAAGTTCATGGTGTCCATTCTATCGAGAGTCAAAACAATAGCATTGTTTTTTGGTGCCACCAAAAGTGTCCGTAATAGCGGGAGTGATTTCCAGTCAAACCTCTGTAGCTTTTGCTGGGGATCTGAATTTTGTCCGTAATAGCTAGGTGTCCGCAAGGTAAGAGTTGACTGTACATGTAATTTAATTGATTTCCCACATTCCCACAGGTAATTCTGGAGATGCAATCAGGGCACCCAGGTGCCTCAGGCGACTAACTTTCCCCTTTGGGTGACCAGATAATCTTATTTCTTTCATATAAGCTTTATGCTGGGCGCCCTGGATCTCATAGTTTGGAACCTTTGGGCTCCTTGTAATTTTTCTTAGAGTACAGCCATGGCACTGTATATGCAGTAGTGGAAATTGTTGATGGCCATTGGACATTGGCTAATGGCAAATTCCAGAAAACACTATACCCAATCAGGGGCAATTTGAAAACATTTTAAACCTGACATTCAACATAGGAAGTGAGGATATGCAGCATTTTCTACTTTCAGTTGCTTATTGATATAATGTGCAATGTTTTATAGATCTTAACCGGGCTTTTTTACAGATAATTTAAACAAATTTTTGCTACATGAATGTCTCAGAGCACTGAAACAGTTTACAAGTGTCTTTGGCTGCAGATGGCTGCTGATCGAAATGGATTACAGTTTGAAAAATCTTTAAGGTGGCTCCATATAGTTTTATAACCACGCGTGCACGCTTTTGGAACCTGGGTACGCGCTGACGCAAGCTCAGGCAAAAGTGTTTAACCACTGATTTGAGTTAAACATTTCAAAGGAAATCTTTATCTGCAATAGAATTTTAAGAACAGACAATGCTGTTTAAACTTTAAAAATATTATGAAGTTGTAAATTTTCTTCATGGAATTGCATAAAACGCCCAGTAAACACTGTAAGCGAGCCTAGTGGTTTCAACGTTGACACATTGCTCAAATAGCGATCTTGGTGACTTTGTATTCTGTCACATAATTGTTAAAAACCTGGGGGCAAAAATGGCAACTTTCGTCTTATTTTTCTCGCGTTTCCTTTGGTGAAATTTCGCAAAAGTTGGCAGACAAGTTATAATTATTTTGCTTTACATAGCATTTGTTTTTTACCAAAATCTGTAAGACCAGTTTTTACGCAGAGGGGAAAAACACAAATTTGCAAATGACAAAGAAGCTGCCTTTACAACCCCTACTTTTTTCAGTTTAAAATTATTTTCCAGATTGTATCCATGTACTGCAAAAATTTTTGAAGATTTCACTAAAGAATTGAAGAATTGAAGAAAATTGCACTTAAAGCCACAAACACTCAAAGTCGCATTTGTTTGGGTACTCTTAATTCACGACTTAAACCCAATATTTTAACAGAGATGGTTGTAGAACACTATTTCGTCGTTGCTTATTATATTGGATAAGTTTGAGCAAACTGGGAGTGAAAATGAATGTGAAAACCAGATTTCAAAATATAACACAAGCGCACAACATCATATGCTATTACCCTATGGAGCCACGTTAAGAAATAGAAAACATGCTCCGTGCTGAAAAAAAAAAATTACCATCTTTATTATTTACTATGCTCCATGTTTTTATCGAGTTATAGAAATGCGAGTCGAAGTTTGGGAGAATGAGAAATGCTGTGGGACCACGAGCCAATAGGTGAGTGTTTCCACAGCTTTTTCAAGTTCTCCAAAACTTTCACAAGTGTTTCTATAACTCGATAGAAACACAGAAAACGTGTATTATATTTCTTTTAGAAAACACCTTTAGAAAAAAGAATTAAATCCCTTGTTTATTTTCATCATCAAAATGTAAGTTCTCTTTGCTCGCACCATTATTACGTCAACAGCTTGTGCTAGTTCTGTGTTTCTATTGAGTTATAGTTGTACAGCTTTTAGCACGCACTTTCCAACAGGATAATTTCTAAATATTTATAGCTGTGGTTTGATTTCTTTCTGCAAATCATGGTTATATTTTCCTTTAGTTGTTCAAAGATAACATTTCTCATGGGCTAAATTGCCTACTACTAATAAATTTTGGAATAGGTTAGAACAAAAATCTGTGAAATCCTCCTGAGGTAGCTCCTTTAAAGCAATAAAACCTTTGTTAGAAAAAAATTTGAATTTCAACTTGCCCTTTGGACTAACTTACTGTTCTCAATTTTACTTGCCTGTGCAAGTGAGCATCAAAACTAACTTGTCCTGGGCAACTGGACAGTAATTGAAAGAGTTTGAATATATGGATATTTCAAGTTTTGGATGATCATTTAAATGTCCAAAAAATTTAAAAAGTTGAAGAATTTCTGTCAAAAGTTAGCCAATCTGCCACATGCTGCAACACATATCCACAAAACCCCTTTCTTATCAACAGTAAGGAGTAAGCTTCTGATCAACAATGTTACCTATCATTACACAAACAAAAACAATTACATTCTTTGAAACCAAATATACACAAATGTACATTGAAACGCACCTGCAGTTCAAAGCACTTCAGGCATTTTTCACTGATATGCTTTGAACAGTACAGCTAAATTTCCTCTTCACTTTCTTACAAAGATATATATAAATATATTCCTGTTTTACATGCATTTCTGTAAAATTAATAGTCTTCCTTTTTGTCAATGCAAGTTTCTTTTGACTAGAAAAGAAAGAAACTATTTCCCAAAGTTGCATAATATAAACAAGGCTGATGGAATATTGACAACAAATATTCATACAGTGGCTTTTTACCCAGTGCCATGTTGGCCATATGCACTGTCTATTATCCTACACAGAAGGCATGTATAAAGTTTCCACTTTCTTTTAATGAAAAATAAACTAAACTGATGCCCATGCCGCACAACAAGATATAATCAGGTATTGCATGTACACAGGAATAAGATGACAGCATTATATTCTGTTTCTTAGTTTACCAAATGTAGAAGATATTTATGGTGATGACAAATGCTAAGAATATTTCATTCTTGTGTTATATACTTGAGTTTAGGAGAAATACAACATAACACATCCTAAATAAAAAAATAAAATTTGCTATTGATAATAACTAAGTTACATGTTAACAGAAATGTTTAAAGGTGAAGAAATGTAGTAAAATTGGTAATACATGTACGTACATGTACATGTACATGGACACTGCTAAAAATGTTTTAGTTGTTGCTAATTTCCATAAAACAGCCACAGATTCACAAAACAGGAAGAAGTGAAAGAAACTTGGAAACATTCCAGAAAGACTTTAAAAGTACGCTGTTGAGTATTGATATACTGAAGTGCTTAGTATCAATATTTTTTTAGTAAAATATTTTTTTATGAAGCATAAATTAACAACAAATACAAAGTCCAATTTGTACTTAGGAGTAAAACAATGCCATAACAAAGTTAGCAAACCCACAAAGGATAGCTCGATAGTTAAAATTGCAACAGACATTGATAGGTGATTTTAACAGATCGAGGAAGTGAGCGAAAGACACACGATCGTTCGTTCGAGATAGTCAGAAGAGATAGCCGAAGAGCTCGAGGCAAAAACAAATTAAACTAGTTTACGGCGAGATCACGTTTACGAATTAAAAGCATTCCCTCTTGTGTCAAGAATTACCACAAGAGTGCGTGAAACAGACGTGGACAAACGAATTTTATATCCGTAGTGAAATTTACATCAGTACGAGTGAAACGAGCATCGCGGAGAATGTCAGGCACGCGCACGGCAAGCGGAATTTATCGAGCGAGAGCTTATGTGTAAACACACATGCAAAATACATCAGTGGTACCGTATATATTTAAAACGACAAACAACAATTTCAAAGGCAAGGGCAACTTTCTCGCTTGCTCCTGCTGAGCTTACAATAGAATACAACTCGATCAATGAATGATAATAAAAGAAGTTGCATGATCATATCAAATTCGTGCGTTCGTTTCAAATAACCGCCTTTACCTTGTCGAGACATTAGCAAATGCAAAGTAAAACCACAAGTCAAGAAACATCATGTTTATCTCCCGTAATACACGTGTGCAAAGGTTGATACGTTGCAATGCAGGCAAGATCTAAGCTTAAACTTGTTCGCATCACAAGGTTCGCTTGGCGAGCAAATTCCAAAGCTTTTTCCTCGATTCAACTTCCGTCAAATATCTATTTCATGACGACCACAAAAGATCTGATCTTCTCTTGCAAAGGACAGCAATAAAATGAGGGTATCATACTCAAGTTATTACTGTAAAATAACCACATAACCAATAATTTAGGGCAGATATGTAGGTGGGTCTGGTAAATAAGCTTCCCGCCTCGGCCAGCTACTTGCAAATCTCGAGCATTTTAGCGCTTCAAACGCGCAAATAGCCATCGATGCAAAAAACGATCTGTTGCTTACCTGCAAATGCGATTGACAAGCAGTGGGACAACCACAAAACCAACGCGAAACTCTTCAAACCCATCATATCTGCTGAAAGCAAAATGGTGGATGAAGGCAACCAAAACCACGCTCACATTGATCACGTGATCAGCAACAGACGCTGAAGATACACAATCCTGTGATGCACCTTTGTGGCTTCCTATTGGACGAGCCTGGTGAGAGCTCGCGAGGTGATTGGTCAATAAACACTTGAATTTTGAATGTGCTGGGTGGGGCAACCTGGAAATGTCACGCAACGTAACGGTGTCACCGAGAAAACAGTAGCCTGAGAAAAGGGCGAAAACAATGTACAGTACAGAGCCTACCTACTGGCGCTTGTTCAAAACCTGTAAAAAAAGTTTATATATTCTCCATAAAGAAAACGTCAGTGAGCCCAAATGTTAAGTCTTTTTTATTTATTTTTTTTTACACAAATTAGTCAACCGTAAATTGAACCAGGAGCTCAGCCAGAAAGGGGTTGCTAATAAAAGGGTAGGGATTTTACAAGCTGGAGTATACAAAAGTGTAGGGGAAACTATTATTCAACCGTTATTCAAGTCCCTTTCAAAATTAAGGGTGTCAGTGTCGCAGTTTTTTGTATTTATGTGAAGGGGTTCTTTTTCCAATCGAAGGTATACAAAGGGTTGCCTTTTGTGGCGAAAATGTTACATGAAAGAGGGTCGTACAGGGGGGGTCTCTGGCACGATTCACGGACGAAAAAAATAACGAATCACGGATCACGGATATTGAAATTTTATTTTCCCGAATCACGAAAATAAGTACTCCTTTATCCTGTCCTTACGCTACAAATAGTGTTTGAAGAAATCAAAATTGATTAAGAAATTACGAAAATAAGAAAGAAACATACTCTTTTATCCTGTTCTTACTCTACAAAGAGTGTTTGACGTTACGATAATTATACGGAGGTCACGTTTGAGGTCTCGCGTCTCAAAATCACGTAAAATAAAGTCAATAAAGTTCGCAAAACCTTCCGATCACGGGTCACGAAGAATAAATTTATTAAATTCACGTTTCACGGAAAGTAAAATCAGCTAATCACGCGTCACGAGAATACCCCTGTACGACCCTCATGAAAGGGTAATAGTTTTGTTGTCAGGGCGGATGGTTGATGGTTTTACTGGCGCTTGTTCACTAGTATTATTATTATTATTATTATTATTATTATTATTATTATTATTATTATTATTATTATTATTATTATTATTATTATTATTATTATTATTATAACAACAATTACTGTTACTAAAGTAGACTCGCCTTCAACTGAGAGACAAAGAACATGTAAGGCCCGGTTCAGACGCCGTACTTTTCATGAGCCGAACTCAATTCGAATTTGAACCGACCCAAATTGACAAAAGTACGCCTCTTGATTCAGACGCCGTACTTTTTGGCCGTTCCTAATACAGTTCCAATAAAACCAGGCAAAATACATTATAATAATTTATGAATTAGGATCGGCACATGAAAAGTACGGCGTCTGAATCAAAGCCGTTCGAAAGGCGTTCCACAAGCGAAATTCTCGGCCAAGCCAGGCGGGAAGAACGGGTGAGCCGTTCCAAATTGAAATAGCCGTTCTAATTTGATTCAGACGCCGATCTTTTCATGTACTTAATTCAAGGAATTAGGTTCGGCTCATGAAAAGATCGGCGTCTGAACCGGGCCTAAGTGCCGGCAATTATTGATCTAAATACATTTTAGTTATTTTCGGTACAGGAATTATTTTTGTAAGTCCTACTCATCCGCAGAAATTTTTCTCTCCACTGCTCAAATATTTTTTAAGGCAGAACCGCTTGCAGGAATTTTTTGGGAAAAGTCAACCCCCCAGTTATTTCTAATGACTTATAAGTGACTAACAAAGTAATACAATCTGCATGCTTATATTGGTAAATCCATCAGCGCGTGCTTTTGTCACGATCGTTTTCCACCGCCCGAAGACTGAGAACATGGCTTCGCTCCATTAGGACGCAGCAGAGATTTAGCAACCTGACAATATTAAACATAAAAATGGAAAAACATTTGGCTTGATGACATTGCTAACGAATCTGTTGATTGTAACAGCGGCCGCTTTCACACTAGACACAGACAAATCGTCTGAGACAACAACAACAACAACAACAACAACACTTTATTTGCATTCCCAATTACAAATGGTATTGCAAAAGTATAGGAAAATAATGATAATAATAATGCGAATTACATCTAAAGATATGTAAGGGCAAGTAATAGGATCAACTAATTGACAATTGTTGCGATTGTCGATTCATTTCTTAGTGCAAAAGCTTCATGAATGAAGTAACCTAATTTTTTACAGAGAAAGGCATCTATGTTATTAAAGAGAAATGTAATTTTTTGATTGGCATCTAAAGAACTAAAATCAGAATAATTTCTAACAATGTAGTCTATTAGAGATTTTCTAATTGTATCATATCTACTACAATTAAGTACAAAATGTTCTTCGTTTTCAATTTCATTTGAGCTGCAGTTTTGACAGATTCTCAGATGCTCAGGAAGTTTAGGATAAGAATGTCTACCAGTTTCAATTCGTAGGTTATGGTTGCCTACTCTAAGTTTTGCTACTGCCCGACGGTGTTTAAGATTTGTAATTAGTTCTAGTGAGTTAGAGGGAGTAACATCTGTTTTGAAAGTAGAGTAAAATTTCAGTTTTTTGTTACATCTAATCAATTTATGTTGATGCATTTCTAAACCAGTTTTAAAGTTTTCGATTATTTTGGATTGACACTGTTTAGTTTTTAATCTATCTCCTTTTGTATCAATCATAGTTTGAAGATCAGTAGAGAAATCGGTACCATATTGTTTAAGCATATCATAGATGGAGAGCATAAAGCATTTTTTTTCCAGAGTCTGCCAGTTGAGTTGAAATTTGAAGGCATTGTCTGGCAACGCTTGAAGTCGGAAGGTTTAGTAAGTGAAGCCAAAACTTGAGTGTATTAGAGAAAATAGTTAGTTTGAGAGGGAGTCTTCCGGTTTCATTTCTTGCTGCGACATTCGATGCTCTTCTATTAAGGCAAAGATAAGATTTGTAAAATTGCGAGTGAAAGCGTTCGATAGGATCTTTCTCCCATTTGTTAAGATTGAGGCTATCATATGCCCCCCATATTTCTGAACCATATAAAAGAACGGGTAGAAAGACAGCATTAAATAAGAAATTACATTTGGATATAGAGAGTTTGTTGAATTCAATATACCTTTTGAATGCAAATACTGAACGTCTAGATTTTTCGACTAAACTCTTTTTTGAGGAGGTGAAACTCCCATTCGAGCTAAATATTGTTCCCAGGTAGGTGTAATCTGGGGTATTAATAATTTGGTTTCCATTTAAAAAGAAAGAATATTTTTCCCGGGTGCTTTTACGGTTCTGCTTTTGAAAAATTAAAACTTTTGTTTTTTGAAGATTTATTTTCAACAGCCATTTTTGTACGTAATTTTGGAGTTTGTCGATTTGCTTTTGAAGACCTGAAGCACTTTGAGATATAAGGACTAGATCATCTGCATAAAATAAACAATTAAGTGGATCCCCATTTGGTAGGGTAATTGCGTCTGTATCACGAGAGTTATCTAGAGTAAAAGGAAAGTCGTTTAAATATAGATTGAATAGTAGAGGAGACAGAATACATCCTTGTCTTACACCCCTGTTGTAATTAAAGAATTGGGTCCTACGATTTCCGCACTTTATGGCGCATTTGGATCTAGAGTACATGTCTGAAATCAGTTGATAAAAGTGTCCACCTAGTTTATAGGTAATCAGCTTTGAAAGTAAACCATCATGCCATATAGAGTCAAAAGCTTTTTGAAAATCAACAAAACAGCAAAATAATTTTCCCTTATTTGCATTAGTTACATATTTGTCAGTAAGAGCTCGTAAAGAGAAAATGTGATCCGATGTCCCAAATCCCTCTATGAAACCAATTTGTGAGGGATGTAATAGATTTTTATTTTTGGTGAGATTTTGTAGTCTATTATTTAAAAGGGCTGTAAAAAGTTTTCCAAGGCAACTAGTCACGCAGATGCCCCTGTAATTAGTTGGATTTGACTTTTCCCCTAATTTAAAGATAGGTGTAATCAGTCCCATGGACCAACAATCAGGAAACATTCCTGCATCAAGAATAAGATTAAAGAGTCTTTTCAGTGAGGTCATCAATAGGAGACCGCCACTTTTTAACATTTCATTTCGTATTCGGTCTGTACCAGCCGCCTTCTTGTTCTTTAGTTTTTTAATGCCGTTAGACGGAAAAGTCGTCTTTGCGTGAAAATGGTACGGGCACGAGTTTGGACGAACAAGTCGTCTGAATTTGTCCGCCTAATAAGAAGCTGGAAGACGATTTTTCAAAAACGACTTTTTCGCCTAAGAGCCTTCTTTAAATCATTTTAGACGAACAAATGATGATATTTTGACCTCAAAGGAAGTGGCACTAGCAAAAGAAGTGTTGGTTTGTGACAAGAAAAACAATTCATGGCCTGATGTAGAGTAACGTTAAATCTATTTGCAAGCGTATTCAAATGACAACAGAGATCCAAATAGCCCCGCACTTTAATTAGAAACATTGTCCCTAAAAAAAACTGCAAACGAGTCTCTCAGATTGTCTTCAGGAAGATTCGTGACCAATTCAAAGCCCATGTTAGCGCTGCGGAAGGTTTAGATGATTCTGCTTTCTCTATAGATCAGTTACCGTCAGCTGAGGCGGAAGTACAAATGGTTTAAGGGTGCTCCATACAAGCTTTTCCTTGATGACAGTCATTTTTTGCAAGGTAACCAATGCAGAGCTTGCTGGTACCAGGACCCTTGCGTTTAAAATCGTCTGTTTGTCCGTTTTGATATGAATTTGAGACGAGCCAAACAAGATGACTTGTCCGTCTAGTTTTCACATAAGACAAACAAATCGCCAGACGACTTTTCCGTCTAGACGATTTCCCCGTCTTCTAGGGTGAAAACGGCCAATAACGAAAGGGAAATTTCGGCATCTCTAAAGAATCTGATTTACACTAAAGCTTTAAACGGTATTAATTTCCATTCTGATTGAAGTGTGTTAAGGGGAAATCGTTGGATTCCTGGTTTATTCGAGGGCTAATGTTAAAATGGCTCTAATACTGAACTGCCGGAATTTCAAATGCATTTCCCAGTATCTGAGAGTAATTAAAATCCAAATTTTCCCGCGGGAGCGTTCCCTAGTCCCCTCCCCCTAGCTAGCTCACGCTCAGGCGTTCGCGTTTTGTTTTGTCTGTTGGCCTTTTCTATGGGGTCTCTAAGGTTTAAAGTTTTCATTTAAATGGTTCTCACTTCGGCGTAGAATTTTTTTCACTGTTGCTGGATTTTGGATGTTTCCGTAAGCTTTAAAATCAAGTGACTTCCCTTCGAAGCTTTTTTTTGTGTGTTTATGCTATCTTTATCACCTAATAATTTGGAAATTTTTTCGTCGTAATGTCCAATCGTAGGGGCCACCTCAATCAATCGTCGAATAATTTTCTATTATTGGACGTTTGACGTCAATAGTCCAATAGCTAAAGCTTCTTCCAAATTTGGTCGAAGCTAGTCGGTTAGCTGTAATTAGCCGGGGATTGAAAGCCAATCAGAAACGGAGAAATATTCTCAATGAATAATAATAAAACTTAAAAACTTTACAAGGCTAACACTACGATAAAATAACAAATATTGGCCTATAGATTATTATTTCAATAATAATAGATAAAAACAATAATAGCTTCAATATACATTAATTGACAAATACTCTAAATATGCAGGTTTATACCTATTAAACTACATGTACGTACAATGTTTCACAAACAATTTTGCTGACTCTGAAAACGAGCAACGTCATGCACGAGGATTAAAGCGAAATCCGATTACGGCGGCTATGGTTGCGTAATTAGAGTTCAATAATTAACCTAATATACTTTTACCTACTTCATGTTCATACTTTTCTTCAGTTTATACTCCTTATATTCGAGTTTTGGTAATGTTATAATCAGGTACTTCTGCACAGAAATACGTTTCAAAGGTCAGTCCCTTAACATTTCTACATTTCAACCAGCTATCAATCAACCATTCTACCAATCACATAGCTTCTTGCAGTCTACACTACCGAGACAAATAGAGACTAACTTCGCAGTATATATTTCCCGGCGTTACCAACCGATTTAAATCGATATCAATCGATGGCAATCGATATCAATTAATCAATTGATATTGATAATCGCTGACCAATCGATGAAGAAGATTTAGTGACCTTATCGATTGGTATCGATTGGAATCGTTTGCTAGCGATTGGAATCGATTGCTATCGGTTGTCGTCGATTGTTATCGATTATCACAATGGATTATCTTTTCCCTGTCTTGGCCTCTCCATCTCCCCTTTCCAGGCCCTTTTGATCCACCACGGTAGCTCATATCACGTCCGGGTGTCACTGTACTAGAGGATGAACAGTAAATTAACAAACAACATACATCAAACAAGTCATTTGTTAGGAAAAAAATTACAATCCAGAAGTGAGTTACTCTCCACAGAGATTTTTTCAGTTTCTTCTTGCTTCTAAACGCAAGTAAAATTGAGTCGCGAGGCAGCGAAATGTGAGATACGCACAAAATGGCGAACACTCGCCGCTTAGCGACTCGTTTGTCGCCCTTTCGCGGCTCAATTTCACTTAGAATTCCCTCGTCAGGTAATGGATTTTCCTATAGAACATCTGTCATGAAAGTAATTGCCAATTGATGAAACATTTTTGTGATTATCGATTGGCCGATGCCAATCGATATAAGTTAACTATATCGCTTGATATCAATTTATCGATTGAATTTCCGATCATCAATTTTATTTGTAGAGTTTTACCAGGACAGGACCAAGATAAGCACAACTACCACAACGATCACAGTCTTATCATATTGTTCAGCACGCTGTCCAGCACTTGGACTAGAGAGAGCAGAGGGAACAGAGGTAGGTGCAGTCTTCAGAGTCTTGCTTGAGCCATCAGGAGCCTGAACATATCGTGGCGTCGGTATCTCTGGCGTATCTGGCTCCGTGCCGCATTTGGTTTTGCTGCCCCTAGTGATTCCCGAAGTCTCAAATCCTTTGGTATCACCATCATAGACAAATTCCTTGATTGGTCGTGCTGTAGAATAGGTCTTTCCAAATTCAAACCTTTTGACTTTCACACCAGTTATGCAGCCCTTGAACCCAGCATCTCCTTTCCTTCCGATGATTATCTTCTCCATTGTGGGGAAGGGGGTTTTCAGCCGATCTTCATTTTTAACTGGTTTTCGTACCCCATCAACTGTATAGTTGACCTTCTCATTTCTGCGGCTCAGTGCAAATGTGTGCCTGTTTTCGTCACAGAAGTCACCGCCTGGTGGATCAATTAGAAAGGAACCATCGCCTCCAAAGCTTTTGAAGGAAAACTTCAGTTTCTTGGTGGCAGGATCTAACCTGAGGAGGAAATTCTCGTCAGTAGTTTGGCTGGTGATTTCGACAATGTCGCCTCCACAGTTATCCTTGGAATCCACTTTGAATCCGAATACAATGTCCACTCCAGGAACGGATACAGGATCAGGGAATGTGTAGGTTAACTGGCTGTCTTTTTCCTCAAAGGATGCACCGTAATCTGAAAACAAGATCAGAGAAAGCAAGGAGAGTCAACAATCAATCAATCAATCAATAACTTTATTAAAGTGTCGATGCAGTCTAGCTGAGGGTCGAAACCCTCTACTAATAGGGGACACATAAAATTAATAACATAAATTATAAAAGTTAAAAACCTAGATTTGATATTTATAATAAAAAGAGACTAAAATTTAACTACATTATTTACAATAATTCTAACAATTCTAAAATAAGTTATTCGTCAACCGAAGAAAAATACACTGCAAATGTCAAAACTTCCATAATTTGATGCCAACGGAACATCAATTAAATTATGTTCCTGTGGCGTCCCTCCCGAGGGCCTTAACATGAATACCTCTTCAATGAAGTCACTTATTGTGGCCCAACGAAACGGTTGAGGATTTTGGTCTTACTGAATGGCGGTAATATAAGTTGGGCTTCACGTCAATATTTTCAGCATTGTACAGGTATTATTCGGTACTTCAATGTTTTGCCCCCACCTTTACAAATGCTCTCCAAATGATCACTTTAAAATTTGGATCCTGCTAGTCAAATGATAGTTGTCACTAAAACTCGGCGATGCTTGTGTCGAAAGCTTGTAGAAAGTATAGCAGAAGTCTCTGAAGTGGTACACACTGATTGTTTTACAATGAACATGAAGAGCCACCTACCTTTCTGGCAGAAGAAGCCGTTAAATGGAGTCAAACTGCAGTCACATTCATAGACATTGTAGTTATCCAGACATTTGCCGCCCAGCTTACACTGATGATTTTTGCATGCCGCTCCACAGCCACCTTCCACATAATCAGCACTAAATGCTTTCTTATTCAAATTAATGACCTCGCCATTGATGGTCTGTAAAAAGGAAAAAAATACTGTATTAGGTGAGGTTTCGATTACTAACCGCTGTTCGGGAAATGAGCCCAGAGAGAGCAACAAAGACCGGAATCGAGAAAGCGGTGGAAAAAAAGGCTTTAAAAAATATGGTCTGTAAGAGGGGGACACCCAAAATAATAACCGTTGAGTGTTGCAATGACCGTATCTATAACTGTGCAAAAATTCTACCAGAATGCCTAAAATATTAATAGGCTTTCTGGGGTTCCAAAAACTCTAAATTTTTCAGGAAGCATGCCCCCGGACCCCCTACTAAAGCCCTGGGAACACGGTTGCCCTGCTGTGTCTGGAGCCGCATTAACTCAGACCCACCAACTATTTGGCTGCAAATATACAGTTTACAAACACCAATAAACAAGTCCCATAAGTAAAAACAGTTAATCATTGCACTTGCAATATCATTACTATGATTAGCACTATAAACTGCAGCCACAGCATCTATAATTCTACCAGAATAAAATACCAGAATACCTTAAATAGCGTTTCAGAGGTTGAGGAAAAGCTAATGATGATGGGGATAACCTGAGACGTCCCATCCATCAGGAGTTGGTTTGATTCGAAATGATTTTTGGTCGCGTTAGGAGCCTTTAAAGATTTTGCTCCTTACGGGTCCGCCGCAACGTCTGAAAAATAGGCATTTTTCAAGTCATTGTAAAATATTTCACTCGTGTCGTCTACCAAGAAATTTTTTTTTGCTCATAAACATTTATAAACATTTATAGTTTACAACGAAAGTAGCAAATGTTCCCTCAATTTATCTGGAAATCCGAAATCAAGTTAATCAAATGAAGCGTTAATTTCCTATAATTTGGTAAAATAAAATGACTTTTTATGCTCGAAGTAGATTGAAATTTGCGAAGATCAATGAGAAAGTATAATTGTACACAAACCTTTAAAAAATGCCAATCAACAATATGATCATAGGGGCACCTCGAACCACTTAATTTTTTTTCCAATTTATGTGTACCCCGCCTTAATCCCCTGTTTGCCCCCCTCCCCCCCCCCCCCCCCCCCCGTTCCCGCCATGCCACCCAATGCAACCCTGGATATTCATGACCCTCCTAAGCAGCCCACACAAAAACCCCACAAAAATAAAACAATATGATAAAACAATATGAATACTGTAGGCCCAGGGTTTTATACATGTAATCAAGATTTTATGGAAGTTTTAATGTTATTGATGACAATTACCCCGAATTCAATTCCCTAAAGAGCAGCTAAGATACTAAACAAGCAATTAAATATTGATGGTATGTGTATTTAGGAAAGTTAGAATTAGTGCTTGATTCATTGCTTACCAATCCACGAATGCAGCCCACAAATCCTTCTGACACATCATAAGGGTAGCCTCCAACATACAGGTTATCCTCCAGATCTAAATCTTTCTTCAGGAACAAGGGATTCTCATTCACTCCCTCTTCTGTATCCAACTTCAGCCCAAACGGCTTCATGTTTCTATAAATCACCACCTCATGCCATTGACGATCATTGATTTTCTTGTTGTCTTTTAATTTCAGCTCCACTCTCTGAGGGCCATTGCCAATGTCGTACTTAAGGGTGATTGTAGTTTCATTAATAATGTACAGCCAGAAGTACTCCTTTCTTATGATGCCATTGTATAAGATTGTCCCTTTGGGATAAGGTGTTCTGAAGAAGAGTGAGATCACACCGTGTGAAGGTGGAGTCCACTTATCAAGTTTGATCATGCCATCTTCATTGACAAATGTTGCTGTATTGCTGATGTCACCTGTAAGAAAAAATACCACATACATATATTTTATATTATGATTAAGAGGTGATCATTGTAACACTTGGTTAAAATTATCATGCTTAGTGAGTAAGAAGTACATTGCAAAATGAAGGTTGGGTGCCTGCAACATCCAGGATCCAGGAGCTTCCACTGTTGCATACTGTCCTAAAACTCGCCCCAGTCCCAAAGCACATCCTGCCACATGCACATATTGGAACACTGCTTAATACTAGGGAACACTTCCACGCTTTGTTGTTAAATCATTAAAACGCACTCAACTGCTTGATGCCATTAAATTCTGACTCCCAACAGGATTTTTAGATAAAAAAGTTCATTAAAATCCTGATTTCTTAAATATTCAAAGAAAATGAAAATTGGTATTGGGGGATTTGAGAAATTGGGGATAAAAGTGGGTTTTTCAACCGAGGTAGGAAAACTGCTTTTGATTCGAGTTATTAGGAGATTTAAGAAATAAATGAAGAGTGGATGAATCCTTTGCTATTCTGAATAACACAAAAACCTGAACTA
Source organism: Meandrina meandrites (assembly GCA_963693305.1). Taxonomy (NCBI): domain Eukaryota; kingdom Metazoa; phylum Cnidaria; class Anthozoa; order Scleractinia; family Meandrinidae; genus Meandrina; species Meandrina meandrites. The sequence continues at coordinate 38,658,109 of OY855908.1, forward strand.
CTGTAATATTTATTACACATGTACAAGTACGCAATGTTCCCTCCCCAATGAACATCTGCTGAAAGGATGGCACATTCCTTTCTTTTTGTTCCTTGCGATCAGCTGTAGATCACATGGAGATGACTGAAGAGTCAATCGCGCCAGCTCATAAGCTCCCTTGGGGTGATAACTTTCCCAGTGTTTTGTTTGTAGACTACATAGATGAAACACGCCAAAAGATCAATGGAAATGACTGTTTTCTCTGTAGTTTTGCTGTGATTCATACCACTAGAATACAAGTGAGTGTTAGGCAACAGTTTGGGCTGGTATCATGCCTGATTGAAAGCGTGTTGAAATAGCTGTATCTGTTTACTTCAAGTGAACCGTTTGTCTACACCAACCACCACGTTTTCATAACAAGCAGTTACTTTGATTTGAAAAATTGAAACAAATCACTCAGTTCAAGAGGGGATAAAAGAGAACTACACGAAAGGAGTAACTGATAAGAATTGAAATCTCACACAGACGCACACTTGTTAAAGGTCCTGCTAGTAGTTTGCGCACCAAATTCTCAAGGTCACTTCCAGCATTTGGAAGTGTGCCGTGATTAGTCTACATAAATAGCCGCTTGTTTCATCAGATGTTCATTGGGGAGAAAAGATGTGTGACGAGCCAAAAGAACGTCTGCAAAGGAGACTAGTACAATTAATGTTTAATATAAATTTCTCATATTCCTTCACTAACCTGAACAGTAAAGATTGCCAACCGTAAAGTTAGCATCTGAAGACTGGAGGGGATTTACATCCTTAAACACCACTTGAATAACAGGGAGGTCAGCTGTTGCCGTCAGCCATCCTTCATCTTTGGTCCAGACGTCTGCTCGCGCATCACAGTTACATTTCTTACTTTTATCTGGCTGACAAGTGTTGTTCACTCCACAAGCACAGGACTCTGAATTAGGTGGAGCTCCACCCCAGTAGTCTTGGTACACCCCATCAGCAGATACCCAGATGCCAAGTCTCTCACTTCCACCAGCATTGAGAAGCTTGGCCTTTTTGCAGCCAAACTCAATGAACTGTTTACAGTTCTCGCTGTTCATGGCCAAGGCTTTGGCATAATCAAAGCTGGGATAATATCTAATGTCGGCCACATATGGCTGGTTAGGTGTGCCAGCATTGTTGTCAGTGACAACCTTCACGCCTTGATCTTCACTGTAAACTGCAGTAATGGGAGGATCGGCTGTCATGTTGCAGTAGATTCCAGAGCTAGCCTTAAGTGGGCCTGGTCCATCAAGATCAAGTGTCCAGTTTTTACTTGTTGCATCTGGTTTTCTTTATTTCAACTCTACACAGTTTGAGCTGGAATCAGCTGATGAGGAAACAACAACAACAAAAAACACATGAAAACCTTGAGCTAAAAGTGCATGTCTTCATTTTCTTTTTATACAAGAGTTAAATAAGCTGGTCACTTGTACACATAATTATGTTTGGGTTTTCCTTGTATAATTTTTAAGAAAATATTTGTTGTTGATACCAAATCAAGATGATTGTGAGCATAATATTACCATTTGGCAAAAGCGGTTTATTCTCAGTTGACATTTGTAAAAAAAAGTAACAGTCTGTATTCACCATGTCCGAGTTTTAGTCCCAGTGGTGCATGTGCAAACTTGTATGACCCTTGTGCCTTGTTACATTTCTGTCATAAATTTTTAGAATACTTGAAACAACCAAATTCCGCCACTTTTTGTGTTTTACGCCCATCACGCAATGGAATCACCAAAAAGCTTAGTAGCCAGGCATGTTTTGCAGGAAGTGCTGGAAGTGACACATTAATTTTTTCTTGTTAATTTTTCAACATCGTTACTCACGATGGCCTAAACTATTTGGTCATTTGATGTTGAAATTCAAATAACAGTACACTGAATTACAACTGCAAACATGGAACTGAAGAAAGTACCTGACATCAGTTTTTAGATAACCCTAAAATACATCTCAACAACAACCATTTTTTCGCTTCTTGCACTTGTTGGAAACAAATGATAGGTGAGTTGTTCTCGGCACAGTGGCACTTTCCAATAGCAATGCTGATTTGTGGACAACTAAACCACCACTCTGTCTTGTATAATATTCTTCTTTTTTGGGAACATGATTAATTGCCTCATGATTTACATCACTTAGCTAAAAGACCTAAAAGCACAAATGACTGGACAGCATGTCCGGCAATCCAAGGGCTTGTCTGGTCAATAGCCAATTCTGATTGAACATTGTCCACTGACCTCATTGTCCACTGACCATATATACAGTAGTTAGAAAGTGCATTAAGTATACTTATACATCAATTAAAGAAATTATGACACGTGTCAAGATTGTGGCGTCACGATTAGCATAATTTGCATAAATGGTTACCTGAACAAGCTTGACAACAAAAATAATATTTTCAAGATTGTTTTTGGCTTATGTTACCGATTTTATGCAGCATGGCAAAAACATGGTACAAGACGCGGTGCTATAAAAATAGCCCAACGAAAGAGCAAAATTTCTTCTTCAAATATATGGAATAAAATATTTGGCTACTCAAAAAACAAGATTTTGCAGTGCAAAATGCAAGTGGTACCGAGCTCAAAAATCGCTATTTAGTGTCATGGTATTTGCATCTGTAAAATGGCAAAATTGACAGGTGTTGTGAAAATATAACCCAACGAAAGAGTAAGGTTTCTTCTAGAAATAAATATAAAAATATTTTTGGGCTACCTAGACAATGAAATTTGAGAGCGCTAATTGCAAGCGTTACTGAGCTAAAAATTCCTCACATTTGAAATTGTGCGACACATTTTCGAAGCGATGGTCCAGATACTGAAGCACGTTTTTCCCATTTGCTCAAAAATTTTAAGTCTTCAAAAGTGTGCAACACTCTCACGAGTCCATGGGTTAGAAAGAAAAGCATTGATACAACCATGTACATACATTATTATAATATACATGTATATCATTCTGATTTCAAGATAGTATATAGTCCACTCAGCTATTCAAGGAAGTAGAGCCATGTTTCTGACCATAAAAATATTTGAGCATACTTACGGAACTGACACATGGGTGGTTTGTGGCCCGAGGCACTGCAATCACATGTAAAGGTCTTGCCCGTCTGAGAACAACTGCCTTTGTTCAGGCAGGGGGAGAAGATGCACATGTCAGTGATGTTGCAGCTGTCTGTTTCAACGTTTTTAGTTGTGTCAACTCCCTTGACTGGTTTCTTCAGTTGCCCATTGATTTTCAGATCTCGCATGCAACCAGTAAAACCACCAGCTGTTACCTTGTCACCAAAAAAATTATTTGGAAAAGATACAGCTGGAGGTTTTGAGGTTGGAGTTTTGGTGCCAACTGTTAATGAGATAGATGAAGCACTGATACCATACTCAACAGTATGCCAGTTGCCACTGTTTACCTTCGGTTCATTTTGATTGTAAGTGATGGACACATCAGTTTCTGTTCCACCAATGGTCACTTTTGTCCAAGAAACCGTTCCTTATAGGATATCATAAATTGGTTATTTCCATTATCTTGCTTCAAGAGAGTACCAACTATCTCGTATGTTCTGAACTTGAAGCTTCCAGTCATTGCGGTCTGTTTCTTGATTGTGAAAGTGAAGCTCGAGTCTCGGGCAAAAAAAGTGTATGGTTCAAAGCTGGTCCCTGTTGGGCATTCCTTGTCCATATCGACCTTCACAGCATCAGCAACACCCTTGACAAGGAATTTGATGATATTCTGATTTTTTGGTTTGAATTCCACGTCACTCAGACAGCCCTGGAAGGGTTCATTTGATTTAACCCCTTGCAAATTCCCAAAGCTTGATGATCCCCCAACAAATATGGCCACATCAACATCAAGCTCTTCATAGCTGGTTTTGATTTCACGGGTCTCTTCCAATGATGATCCAGGGTCTAACACAACAGTTGTAGTGAATTTATTGTGTGTCACTTTTACGGTATGTGGTTTGCCATTGCTTAGATCTTTGCCTAGAAACACCTCTTTGGAAGTATCTTTATCCTTGTAACCTCCAAGTCGCACACTGTACCTGTGAATAAAAAAAATTATACATGTACATGTACATCAGCCGAAAACAAGTCCAAAGTTTTTGTTGCTTTTTGCATGATTTTCAATACTTATGATTATTATAATTTCAACCTGTAATGTACATGTATTTTTGAGCCTTTGACGTCACTTTCACCCATTCACAACCAAGCATTGGAGCAAGGTTAATTAATGGCAGCTGTAAATTCTTGGATATAGTTTTAAAATAAAATGACTTCTTATGTTTGTAATGGATTAAAATTTGGCCAGGTGAGTAAGAAAGTCTAATAGTACATGAAAATGTAAAAACAAAAAATTAATCAAAATTTAAAATTTGATCACAGGGGCACTTAAAGTGTCAGTAAATTTTAAAGATTACATCACATGCATTATCTACAGTGTACAGTGAAACTGGCCTTGATGTACAAATGTACAGCTAATTGCATAACGTAAACGTTGTCACAGAAATTAACAATGAATTAACAATGATATGTTTGAAATTTGCCCAAAGGAACAAAACGCCACAAAATTAGGATAGTGTGATTTCAAAAGTGTTAGCTGAGCACTGCTTTATACTGTGCAATATCTTTGATGACAATACCTCAGTCTTCCACCAATGACCCCAAGGGTAATGTAGTCACCTTGATCGCCACCTGAGTTTTGAGAATGAAACAACAGCCCAGTAGGTTGAAGTGTCCTGAATGTAAGACTCAACGTGTCTACATCGGAGTTGATAGGCTTGTTATCGTTATTTCCTAAGATGTCATACTTTAAATAACCATTGCCAGAAAAGTCACGGGACACTGAAAGAACAACGAAATAATATACATTAAAAGCAATTAACTTATTAGGTTTCCGTAGCATGAAGCGACTAGGAGAATTTCTACTCCCCTGGATGGGATGATAGTCTGCTGCAGGGCTGGGTGGAGAGAGGCACTATGAGATTAAAGTGTCTAATGCCATGCAATGTTTCGTCGAAGAGTTGTTCAAGGATATAGTGGGTAAGGGTGTGTGGAAAACCTAAATAGCGAATTGCGAATAGTCGTTGAATAGTCGCGAATAGTGACGAATAGTTACGAATGTGAGCGGCGAGCAGTCGTTGAATAGCGAAAAGTGACAAATAGTCGTAAATAGTAGCCGATCTTAACTTGAGAAATTCCGGCACATGAACACTTCCGGCACTTAATTCTGAGCGCCGAAGGCACGAGAACGTAGGGGGTGTGTGGGAGTATCCTCCCCCAGGAAATTTTGAAAAAATAGGTTATCTTAGACAGCATTTCGTGCGTTTTGACAGTTTGCTAGGAAACAAGGCAGCTAAAAGTGAAGGACATTAGGTAGAATGTATCTAGAATCACATAATTTGGTCCAAAATATACCGCACGAATCTACAAATGGTGGACCTTCAACCCAAAGGACCATATTGAATGTTAATAGTCGAAGCACAGAAATACCATTTCCCTTATTTATTTATTTTGATATATTTTTGTGCCATAGGCGGACTTCCAAGGCTCGTGGGGGAGGGAGGGGGTGCGAACGCACCAATCGCACCCCCCCTCCCCCCTCCCTACGGGCCTGCTGGCGTGTCATAGCATTTTCAATCATTATCATAAAGGAACTGAAACTTTTCGCTTACGATTATCTGCAAACTGTTTTCTCTTTTAATTTGCTCTTTACACACTTAACAAAGGCAATTCTTTTTATATTATCACTTGCCGGAATAAAAAGCTAAACTATTGCCTTTTTACTGGAGCCTCGCTTTCGTTCTACTAGAAAAAGGAACAGAGACAATAAACTTGGTAGCGAAAAAAAAATCACTTTTCGAAGAAATTTTTCCTCCAGAAAATATCTTAAATACAGTTGTTTTCAAATGAAGCAGAAAATGAAGTTAAAAAGGGCAATGGTGTCTGAGTATGTTCTTCCAAGTGCTATTAAACTCAAAAGAGAACAATTTAGAAAGTTTTCATCTTAAATTTTGTTATAACTTGTCTCGGATTTAAAATGTTATATACGGTCGTGATGACTTCTAGAATATCAAAGATATCAGTTTACAAAAAGTTGCTCAACATAACAGTCGTAAGGTTCCAGAACTCGTGGTCCCCCATACAGTCAGCATTTTTATTACTTTTCTATCCATGCCTAACAGGTGATGCAAGTTTTGATTAGCTACCAAGGCTTTTATTCAAACGTAAGTTTGAATGATGTTGGCTTCAGGGACTTACTAAACTGTTTCTTTTTAACAAATCATCCGCAGTAAAACGACCTTCTTTCAAGAGAAATACAATCTTTACATAAAAGCCTTTTTTTTCTTTGCCGTTCTCTCATCTACCTCTGCCGCCTTCTCTACCTACCCTAAACGTTCTTCTTGTGTTTTTTTTTTGCTAAAATCCGTCCAAGCATTTCGCTTTGCAGTTACAGCAGGAGAGTTCGAAACAGCTAGTAATGCATGAAAGGGAGGGAAATGTAATACGTAGCTGCCTTACAAGCCTTGAAACAATGAAAAGCAATAACACACGTCTGTGCTGCCCAGTCAACAATTCCAATTGTGGATTGCCTCACAGAATGAACCAGGAAGAACCATGACATCCCGTTTCGAGCGCGTCTGGCGGTAAGATGTCAGCACTTGTACCGTCTTTCGCATTATGTTTGGTGTGTAATAGGAACAATGTACGAGCTTTCTCGAGGCCAGCCTGCAATGATGAAACAAATTCTTCGCACATTTTCTGTCTTGAGGTTTTTCTTTGGTGGTAAAAGTGGCTTCCTATGCGACCAGCAAAACCAGGTGCTTACTTGGTCAACGGTATGGTTGACTTCTTCAAGCCACACAAATTGTCTGAAGCAGCAACCCTTGCCTTGGCTCAAAGCACTCCGTTCACAATTGTCACTTCTCTCTTAAAGAAATTACATAATGTGGAGTAGGCATTGTCTTTGATCATTATTGGCCAGTATCCATCAACGGTGCAGAGCGTCACAGAAGAAAGAGAAAGAAAATGTATTGCAAATTGATATGAATTGGCTATAAACATTACCTCCCTGAAACAACCTGGGACCCTCCCTATCCGATTTCTGGAGCAATACTGTCATGGAGAAACCTTGTTATTGCCAGTGTGTAGAAATAGGAAACGTTTACAGCTTAGACCACGAGGAAGCTGGCAGAAAGGTCCAAAAACACGCCAAACATCATGCAAAATATGATGCGTGAGCCGTCATTTAATTTCAGATACTGATGTGCTCGTACTGTGTCTTACACTGCAACGAAATTAGTTGCGAAGGGCTGTGGTTCTGGACAGGGTTCAAAGATCAAACGAAGTTCATCAAGTACACAAATTTGTTTCTTCAAGACTTGGGAAGCAGCTGTGTAAAGCAATTCCTGCTTTTCACTCTACCAAGGATGCGATTCTACAATCTTTTGTTAATATTTGAACGCGAAATAGACGTGAACTTTCGTGGTATCGGACATACTGGGAACGTCGTTTAGTGTCCGTAATAGCGTGAGTCCGTAATAAAGACAGGAGTACCGTTAACATACGTTGAATAATATGGACTATAACGAAGGATAAAAGATGAAGGTTTCATCTTTCGTAAAGAGTCTGGAAGGAAAATACGCAAGAAAACGTCATGATTGAAAGAAAGAATTATCTCAAAAAGCCGAAATTTGGCTTATTCTACACGTCACTGAACGCGGTATTGGACAAACACTCCACACATCAAAATATTTACGACACTACAGGACTGAAAACTTGCAAAACGATTTTTCTAGGTCATCTTCAACGTAGTGTAGAAAAAAATTCAGACGACCTCACAATTTTGAGTTTAGAATTTTATGACGTCACATGTAAACCAAAACAGTTAAATTGAAGCATCGCGCATCGTGTTAAAACGAGACAACATGAATTGAGCTGATTGTTCATATTGTGCATGACAGCTTAGACAACTGGAAGCAGGATTTTGAGGCATTCAAACGCGAATTTTAGATAAACGGCCCGCAATGCATGCAGAAGCGATGCCGTTTCACAAGGGGTCTTTAAGAATTTTCAGGAAATCTGTCACAAAATTAGAGTAAATAAAAGTAGCTGACAACGTCTGTGTTGAATGATTGTTCGACTAAAGTTGCGTTATCTTGTAGCGTGGCATCCGATATACGGCATACGCTACAAGGTCAAACGCTGTCTTGAAACTGTTTAGCCCTTTTGTTTTATAAAAGAACATCAAATATAAATTTGTCTCTTTCGTTTATACTTAGAATTAGTCCTTTCTAATTGCCCAGGAGTATTTTGCTTTGAGTTTATTCCTGTACTTAGTTCCCAATCCTATTCGGTTCTACAGATCGGTCTAACAGACAACAGATCCCGTCCACTCGCACACGACATTGAGCGATGACATCATCGTTTAAAAACTGAAGTTTAAATTCACGGGACAAGTCGAAGGGACAAAGTTTTCTGGTTTCGTGGAGCCAACAATAATTCCGGCAGTAGCTAAAATTATGAGCAAAAAAGTGGGAAAAATTTGTTTGAAAGAAAAACAAAAGTATCATGTGACATTCTTTGAAGGGAAAAACAAAAGTATCATGTTTCAGTGTTTCGCAGATAAACTAAAGTATCATGTTAAAAACGAAAACGTTATGTTACGGTAATAAAGATAAGTATCACGTCTGGCGTTTTAACGTCGTATTGAAAATGAAATACGGTAAGAAAACAAATACATAGTACACCGTACTTTTAAACAATCGGCCACTTCCCATTCTGCACTATCGTTTGAGTCTCTGAGTTAACATATATTTCAAGCTGTGGCTCCCTGAGAAAATACATTTTATGAAATTCATCTTAAAAGAGAGAAACTAAAAGCTCGCTCATTTATGTTTTCGTTAGCTTCGTGGAAAAACAAACTTGGCGAACACGACAGTTGTACACGGCGTGACTGTCGTGAAAGCACATGGTTTTGACGGGGTTGTCGCCCTCACTATCTCACATTCGATTGATTCCGATTGTCATACGTTTCATCGCTTGTTTACTTCGGGTTACGAAGGAATACCGAGTGATTATCGAGTACTATTATCAAGAAAAGAATACTTCCAAATATTTCGTGTGTGCTGTCACGTATGAGAAACCTCAGTGGCCCATCAGTGAAACTTGGTTAGCATGACGTCATAGTTTGCCATATTATATAGCCCTTTTTCCGAGAATGTAACGCAACCTTCCAGATGTCTCAATTATAATACGTTTTTCGCCAAAGATCCTTTTGTTTGGCTAAAAACGTATTATAAGTCGATAAATTTTGAAACGCGCTGGGAGTATTTATCGCCAGTAAAGGTCTTAATAAAAAATGGTTTGATATTGGAACGCTCTGGAAGAAAGGTATCTATGAAAAACCACACGATTATGATTCTGGTCACTAACTACCTCGCCAAATATCCATTTCGTAACGACCACCAAAGATCTTATCTGCTCTTGCAAAGAGCAACAATAAGAACCTTAATAAAATAAGGGTACCATACTCAGTACTGTAAAATAACCACATAATTTCGGGTAGATATATAGATGGCTCCGATAAATGAGCTCCCCTCCCCCTCGGCCAGCTACTTGCAAATCTCGAGCATTTTAGCGCTTCAAACGCGCAAATAGCCATCGATGCAAAAAACGATCTGTTGCTTACCTGCAAATGCGATTGACAAGCAGTGGGACAACCACAAAACCAATGCGAAACTCTTCAAACCCATCATATCTGCTGAAAGCAAAATGGTTGATGAAGGCAACCACTAGAAACCATACCCACATTGATCATGTGATTAGCTCCAGAGGTGGTCCCAGATAACGTTTCCGAAATAATATCCTGGGAAAAGGACGAAAACAACTTACAGGATCGAGCCTGCCCTCTGGCGCCTGTTCAAAACCTATAAATATGTTTTTTTTCATTCTCTATAAAGAGAGTGTCAATGAACCCAAATGTTTGTCTTTTCATTTTTTTCATACAAATTTAACAAGTTAAACCAGGAGCCCAGAGGCTCCGCCCGAAAGGAGTAGGTATATAAAAGAATAAAACCAAATTGATTGCAAGGCTGGTACTACGGCTAACGTTTTCTGGCTACAAACGAGCAAACAACCTACAGCCTGCGTCGCAGACGTGATCTAACCCAGGCTAGTAACCAGGCGTTTAGTTTCGTCTGCGGCGCAAGCTACAAACAACCTTGCAATCAATTTGGTTTTATCTGTTTATCTGCACTTAACGTGACGTCTGGTATGAGCTCAAGCATTTGAGATCCGGTAACAGACAAGCCTTTGCCTGGTCCTCTGTATGACATCCGGACTTGTCTTAATAGGTTAATAGGTTAATCAATAACGCATTATTATTTTTGTCTTGTGAATCTAGATTACGCCCCCTAGCAGAGACATTTCTTCATCTAGTTTCTTTCTATCCTTTATTCGGAGTTTAATCATCCAATCTCCAGATATTGTTTAGTTCGGAGTGGAGTGCCACAGTGAAAGTTTTGATTTCTTGTTTGATTTGACGCAGATTCCGCCCTACTTTAATCGTATTTTCAGTTATTGTTATTGTAGTTTTCCACCACGCGTTACGAAAGATAGTGCAGTGATTAAAGATAAAGTTTAAGTGAGACTAAGAATCATAGCATTGGTTAAAGGGCGTATCACTCAGCTCGCAAGCATCGGGCTGAGGAACGCGACACAAACGTTTCTTATATAAAAGGGTAGGGATTTCACCAGCTGAAGTATACAAAAGTGTGGAAAAAACTGTCCTAAATATCTCGAAAAAAGATTGTGGGTCTATTTATTTCATATTTATACCATTGTCTCAGTTTTTGTAGCTATGTGAAAGTGGTACTATTTTTTTATCAAAGGTATACAAAAAAGTTGCCTTTTGAGCCGAAAATGGTACATGAAACTTTTTACGAAACTTTTTCGAGTACCCCATCTCCCCAACACACACGCGTATTGACACAACCCAACTTCCATCCCAGGGCTTTTCCTTTCATTTGACCCCATGGGAACGAGGTTGCCCCCCTCCCCCACCCCCGAAAAAACATCGGGTGATGTAAATCAGTCTTTAAACCATGGAGCAAAGGATTACTATGCAGGGTTAAAGCGTACTTCTACGAGGGTCTCAATGGGGTTAACCGTTAGCCGTAAATCAGCCAAAATTGAAAATTGAAATTGAAACTTTTTACTGTTAGCCTCAAGATCTCTTGTCAAGACTTCTAATGTGTGGTCTCTTGTCTCTCTTGATACCGAGAAAGGCCAATATTCTAATATATATATGGCTAGACTTGCCTATAAGTCGAGCGTAAGAATCGTCTGCCGTATGTGTTGTAGCACGAGATGGCAGACGTTTTGATTGCTCTGGCTGTTGCTCTGACTATTTTTATACCTTGTTCAGGTTGTTCATGATAGCACTGATATCTTGCTTACAACACGTCCGTTTTCTTCCGGGCGTGCTAAACTGGGTCAGAAGAATGTTTTGGTACGGGTAAAAGGCTCAACATCTTGACCAGCGCAGGTCCGTAACCAGGATTTTTGCTGGGGGGGGGGGGGGGGGGTGCGTTTGAGAGCCTCTGGCGCGAAATCTCGAGCGCCGAAGGCGCGAGCCCGTCGGGGGGTCTGGGGGTATCCCACCCCCGGGAAATTTTGAAAAAAATGGGCTATCTGAGGCCGCATTTCGTGCGTTTTGAAGACAGTTTGTTAAGAAACAAGGCAGATAAAGGTGAAGGTAGCAAGGACAATAATTCTTGTACATTTTTAAATTCAAAACGTAGTTTTAGAAACAGAGCCTTGTAAACATAATTTACAATTTATTTAACTAACAATGACGGCAGTTCTTTTAAAGGAAGACTGGAAAAAGATAGATATCTTTATTTCTTTATTTAAATCACCCAGAGTCGGTTTTTTGATCTCTCAACACCGTTGTAAGCTCCAACTTTCTTGGGTGCTTCTTGGCAAACACATCCACTACGTCCAGGTCGATGTCTCTGTCATAATGAATGTGCATCAGGGCCAGTGAAGAAAGCCTTTCTTGTGTCATACTGGCTCTGTTGAACGTGTGTAGTCTTCTGAGAGCACTTGCAATTGTCTATTGATTGGCATGATCTGGCTGCCGCCTATCTCTTTTTCTCGTTTTGTTCTCTTCGTCCCATTTTATTACGGATTCGTCAGGGAACTACATTTCAATACCGAGTGCCGTGTTCCGAGCCAACCAAGTACCCAGTCTCCTCTCTTTTTGGTAGTGCCTGGGAATATTAATGGCAACTTCGAACGGTTCGACTATGAACGGCATTAGTTAGAATGTATCGTTAAAATTAACCTAGAATCACACAATTTGGTCAAACATATGCCACACGAATCTACAAATGGTGGACCCATTGAATGTAAATAGACTAAATAGACGAACAACAGAAATACCATTTCCCTTTATTAATTAATTAATTAATTTACTTATTTATTTTTGTACTTTTTTTCACAAGGAGCGGACTTCCAAGGCTCGTGGGGGGGTGCGGACGCACCCGTCGCACCCCCTCTGGCTACGGGCCTGCAGCGTGCGTGATTCTTTTAGTGCATGCCTATTTTGTGACAAGACGTAGATGTAGGGTTTTAATTATTATAATGGCAGCATGGTGTTTGTAGCCGTACTTGTAGCGAGTCGATAAAAAATGAAAAAAAAAATCACTTCATTTAAGTGTCAGAATATTTTGCACTGTTGTGCTAATTGGGATATTTTCAATAAGGAAGCAAATACTGAATAGAAATAGAATAGAAATAGAACAGAAACTTGCTGAAAATCCCAACTGTCAGGAGGCTGACCAGTTGACTATTTACAAAGCGTGGAGGAGTTAAATTCGGGACCACTGTGGACATATCCGTCTAGTGGCAGGGAGAAGGATTTGAACCCGGGACCTCCGGATTACAAGTCCAGCGTCCTAACCACTAGGCCACGCTCGCTTTCTCTTTAAGAACGACCTTTTCAAGAAATCCAAGATGTAACCGACATCGAGCGAAAATATAACGAGAAATCCTCGGGTTTTCAGTTTTTTTCGTTGTTATATAAAAATGTTAAAGGGTGCGTTTTAACTTGTATCTACATCTAATGAATTTATCAGGCACTGTAAATTGGATGTAAATGTCAAAGCTATGAACGCAGCTGAACATAAAGATTTTAAAGTGTATATGACATGAAAAATATTTTCTGCTTATTTGAAGGGCCTTTCAAAATACAGAAGAATGGAGTTTTTCTTTTCGAAATATCTTTTTTCGTTTCAGAGATATTGTCATTTTTGTATTATGCAAATTAGATAAGTGATGACGTAAGATTTGCAACTAAAAAATGGTAAAATACTGAATAAAAAATATCACTGGAAATATTGAAGCAGTGTTCTTGAAACTTGGCACCACAAATGTGCATCACAAAAGGAACAAAATGACACCCTTAGTATTGTTGCCATAGCAACTCTTTCGGCTCCAGTCTCTCTCTGTTAAAAAACCAAATATCCCCATTTGCAACCGCTAAAGTGAGACAAAGGGTCCTGTTTGGAACAGACATTGTTCCCATATTGTCTTAATTCCCATCGTCGGATTGGCTGCGCTAGCTGGTTCTTGGTTTAAGACAAAAACTGGGAATTTCAGTTTTTATTGAGACAGCACCAGCGGCAAAACTGTTGCCATGGCAACAGCCCAAAGGGTGTTATTTTGTTTCTTTTGTGATGCACATTTGTGGTGCCAAGTTCCAAGACCACTGCTTTAATAGTTTTAGAGATATTGTTTATTCAGTATTTTACCATTTTTTAGTTGCAAATCTTATGACGTCATCACTTATCTAATTTGCATAATACAAAAATGGCAATATCTCTGAAACGAAAAAAGATATTTCAAAAAGAAAAATGCCATTCTTCAGTATTTCAAAAGGCCTATAAAGTAGAAACGAACAACAAACGGCCAGAGTATAAAATAAACGGCAGAAATCCTTGAATTTGCTCTATCGGCTTTTTTGCAACATTTGAGTCAGAGAAGTTTTCCAGACGATCGACGATCGAAAGCATTTTTGATTTACTTTCTCGTAAATGGATTTAAATATGAAGAAGATGAATAATACCGACACTTGAGTGTGCAAATGTTTCTCAAATTATTTTCCCATAAGTAGCAACTTTTCCGGCCAATTAATTTGATTATGGGGATGATTCATTGTTGCAAACATAATTTACTTTCCTACGCGAGATGATTAGTTTCGCTGATTGAGTTCGGCCAAACTTAATATTTTTATTTGAAACAAGTGCTTGTTACAATGACGTTCAGTAAATGTGACCTTATTAGAGTTGCTTCACTTAACCTGTGAAACAACATGTAACAATTAGTGCGTAATAGTCAAAACTAAACAAAAGAAAACAATGGAATTGGTGTGTAATACTATCTAAAAGTTTAGTTTCTATTTCACAGGTTAAGTAAAATCACTCTAACGACATATTAGTTAATTGCCACCTCGATTATACTGATTCTTATTTTACGGCAAACCAGTCGATACTGATGAAAACTGGGAGATCTTGATTGGTTCCCCGAGAGGTTAGCCTGATCCTAAAAACGACTGCGTGGGAGGCTGCCGAGAGGTCCGTGTGACTAGCTGTAAAAAGAAATGTAACGCTCCCGACTTTTAAGTCATTAAAATCATTTCGCCGACTTGCTTTTTCATTATAAAAAAAGACAGACAAGCCTTTTCCCGACAGGTCGACAATTTTAGTTAAATTAAATCTGGAAGAGTGCATGGTTTGCAAAAAACATGTATGTAAATAAAAATTGAATATGTGCGCAACTTCACACGCGTTTCCCTGCCAAAAAAATGGATTCATTTGCAAATGAAAAGAAGTTTTACTTACACCATGCAAAAAGATAACATATCTCTATTTTTCCCCAATCCTACTTAATGACCAGGGTCCGGTTGCATAAAGCAATTTAAGATTACGTGAGATTTTCTGCAACCATTCCCTGCGTTCTGAAAGTTCTTCTTGCACGCTATTATTGATAAATCAGCAGAAGGTGGATAAAAGAATAAGGCAAGCACAATGCCGGTGTAAAAAAATCTTCTGGGACACAGAAAACAGTTGCACAAAATCCCACGTAATCTTAAGTTGCTTTATGCAACCGGGCCCTGGAATACTTGTGGTAACTGAAAAAGGTAAGCTTCTTCTTCGCCCAAGTTTAAACCGCTTTACGTACATATTTGCTTCGTGCCCGCGATACAACCTTCGCCGCAACGCGCTTCCTGATCGTTACGGAACTTTTTTTCCGATAACAAAACTAATTTCATAACCTGAGAACTAGAGAGCATGAAAACGGTACTGTAATTTCGATTTATCCGTCTTTTGCATATGTCCGTATATAAGCTTATATAAGTGTATACAGCTATTTCGAGAAACGTTGTCGGAAAAAAGCACAAAACTGCACAAGCCAATTTCGAAAGGTAGTATGGGTAGACGTATTGAGCTACTGCACGTGTTGCATACTAATGAGATATAACAACAAAATAAGCACGAATTTCAGGTTTTCTTTCCTTTCAGACATGTAGAAACAAGGTACGTTTAGCCCCTCTGAAGTTTAGAAGAATTTTCCTCACTCAAAGAGATGCGACAGTAAAAGTAAAGCTAAAGATATTGGCCCCTGAGAGGAAAAACAAATTTTCCACGTGCAAAAATACAAACTTGGCCAATATGCAAAACTAGGCCAATATGCAAAATTCCAGTGAATACCCATACCACCTTTCGGTCATGTCGCGTGCACTTTGATGCTTTTTTCCGACAACCTTTCTCGAAATAGCTGTATGTGTGGTGATGAAGAAATCATGTAAGCAAAAAACGTTCCTCCGTATGCACTGCATGGGCAAAGTAAGATTCGATTTAAGGTGTACAACTCTCGATTTTGGGAACAGGTGCCAGAAGTTGATGGTGAATTCTGATCTCCGAACCGTTTTCGTCTCGGTTGCTAAGCAACTGATTCCATGCCATGATGGCGTGTCAGTCAACTTTCGGACTGCTTTCTTGTCCTTTCGCTGTTCGTTGATTGGATCATAAAACTCGGAGTTGTTTAAAACACAATGCGTTTATTTCATTATATATTTTAACAGATACAAAAGTCTCTACCTAACGACTTGCGGCGCCTTTGAATAACACATGAACTCTGAGGTTTAAAACCTAAGTATTAAACGAGTGCGCTTTTCGCTGACTTCAATGATAATTTAAAGACTTATTTATCTAGGAAGGCCTTTGCCTGTTATAGTTAGATTGACTACTTTTTAAATTATTGATTTCAGATATTATTAGGTACATTTTATTGTATTATTATAGGTAGTTACAGTTGTGAGGCCTTGTCAAAGATTTTAACAGATTTTTGAACAGCCCAAATTTATATTTGTGTCAAAGGAAACCAAAAAATAGTACTCCATTTTTATTAACAATTGCTATATTAGAGCACCGAAACTGTTAACAAGCATCTTTAGCTGCAGATGGCTACGATGGAAATGGATTGCAACTTGAAAAGTTGAGGCTAAACGTTTCAAGTTGTTTCCGCACGTCTTTAAAAAAAAATCTATATTTATAGCTTTAGTTAGATTTCTATCCACATATTAAGGTTATATCTTCCTTTAGATGTTAAAAGGTAACGATTTTCATTGGTCAAGTTGCCTACCACTAATTTTACAACAGTTTAGACCAAAAATCTGCGAAATCTCAGTGACAGCTCCTTTAATTTGCAGATTTGCGCCCTGTAAGAAATGGTCGCCATCTTGAACTGGTCCAAATACAAACTGCCCTGGTTGGTTTTGAAGAACTTCTACGCAGTCACGATGTACAAATTGTAAATTAAAACGGATATAAAATACAATTTCGTTTAAGAAGGTATATACACGGAGCTAGTTTCACCGTCATTTGAAGAGGTAGGATAACCCTGGGTTTCAGGGGAATACCCCTGGGCCGGGTTGTTCAGTGCACGATGAAGCTAATCCAGGATTAGCGTGAATTTGATTTTAGTTTTTTTACTTTTCAGTGAGTTGTTCTGTTTCTATTTTATGTCTTCCACTTTTGGCATTGACTAGTGTCAATCTCCACAAAAAATAAGCAATAAAAACGTTTTTATACAAGAGAAATTGAACGCTCGATCAACTGTTAATCCAGGATTAGTGTTAATCGGCTTTCGAACAACCCGACCCTGGGGATGAAACAAATGATGCCAGCAGGTTTTTACTGTGGACTTCTATAAGACGTACGTTTAGTGCCTCCATCGTTGATGAAACAAAAATACCACGAGGATCAAAACCCTGGCGTGGAAAAGACAAAGTAAAAAGTTCTTCGAGCTAGGCCACCGGATGTGAATTGTGGATCCATCATCTATTATGTCTCCAGTGTTAATGAAATGAGAATATCCCTGGAACTCAAAGAACACCCTTAGGATTTAACCAGACGAAGTGAGAGGTTCTTCAACGCTATGAGGTTTGTGTTGAGACCTTTCATCAGAAGCGTCCTCTAATGTTTCGAGTGTTCGCCTTCCAAGGGTTTCTGGCAGAATTCCACATAAACACCCGGCCACAAATGCGAAACCACTCATTACAGCAAATGGGATCACTGGATGGGTCTTTCCCTGCAACAAATTACAGAATGAATTTGAACTTTTTCTTTTCTTCCTTACATTCGAGTTTTCTTTTTAATGTTATAAGGTACCGTATATTACCTATGGCACACTGAGAAATAAGTTTCAGGTCATTGTCAGCTAAAAATTTTAAACGGTCCAACCATTCTACCAATCAAGAAGCTTTAGACGAAACAAATAAGACTCTTCGCAGTGTATTTGCAGTGATTGTATTACAAAAGCAGCGCCCAGTTCCCTGACTTACTCCTGAAAAGGTCTCGAGATCGAAACGTCTTAATCTAAAGCGCCTTTTCATTTCTCATAATCATGTTGACAATAAGCTAAGTGTTTCACCGTACCCGCCACGGATGCAGGAAATCCAAGCAGTCTCTCTATTCCTTAGCGTCCTACGCAAACGTTCTTTTGGCTCGTCACGCAATCTTTCCTCGCCAACGAGAAAAGAGAAAAGATTGCGTGACGAGCCAAAAGAACGTTTGCGTAGGAGGGTATCTAATTCTCAGTTTCTCTGAGGAAAATTGAAGGGAGACCGCCTGCGGTAAGCCGTTTCTTTTTAAATGAAAAACCTATCTGCCGAAAAAGCTGTTTCATTTTGTATTGACTGGAGCAGCACAACATCTGCATCTTCTTGTGGATTAATCACTCACCAGCAAAACAACAAAGGGAGCAATACTAGCACCGGTTTGATCAAACGCTGCCATGCTTCCCATGCCAACATTCCTGTAAATAAAGTGTGTCGTGTTTTATGAGTTAATCGCAGTTGTCTAACAAGACTAACGTCGCTATGAGATCTATATACTAAACCCTATACTATATGCAACAAATAACTAGCTTTTAAAAATAATTAGGTAGCGTTCCTTATGAGTCATAGTCGTAGCAATTTTTCATGGACAACTCTGTCCAAGGGGGAAAGGCGCAATGAGGTTAACCCTGTGTGAAGCACCAACCCATCAAATAAGGCCAAACTACAACACCGGGAACTCCGTGCCCAACTCTTTGCGATAAGTGTGTGGGTTCTTTAACGTCCCCTGCTGACCGTAAAAAACTGACGATGCAGGAGACGGGGCCTACAGTTTATAGTCCATATTTGAGAAGACTAGAACGTCTATCCATTTGCAGGTGTAGGCACAAAGGCAGCACGTTCTCCTCAGTTATTTCAAGACCCTTAGTACTGGTCCTGTCTGGGGTTCGAACCCGAGACCTCCCGCACTTTAGTCCGGCGCTCATCTAAATGAGCTAACCAGGCGTCGGTAAACAAATCCAGTTTCGGATCTAGTCAGCCCAGATAGTTGGAATCTTTTAACTGGAACAAAAATCTGAAACCAATTTTACGGTTACCAATCTGAACAATTAATCCACCTTCAATCTAAACTTGGGTTGTCCGTAAATAAAACGGAAAATTCTAATTTTTCTTTGATGATCAGTCAATCCTCGTCCGCTGGATGCTTACAAGAAGTCTTACAACGAACCTGATAACAGTCGGAAGAAGTTCTGTCGAGAACACATAGATTGTACTGAAGGACGCATTAATGCAGAACTTCCCAAGGACTGCAAAAATGACACGCAGCGCCGTGGCACCTGCATGGGAGATCACATAGAAATAATATCAGTGCTTCAAAAAGCTTGAATTATTTGGTGAGGGAACTTGAATCTCAAATTGTGCTTGCCCAGAGCAGCTACATCCTTGTCCAAGTTAACGTTTTTGACTTTTAAAATGAGTGAAATGATCTTCGCAGTGTACAAACAATTGCCTGTAAACTGTGAAGATCATTTCACTTATTTTATGTTTCCACCGTATTTCATATATATTTCTTTCATATATTCACTATGCAATCATTAATTAGTCAGAAGATGACTTGTCTGCACCCTTATGCACATCCTCGGAGACCCAGGGGTAGTTAGTCGGGGCAAAACGAAGTAAACCGGGCAGAAATCATAGTGACCAAAGTTTTCAAGAAGGGCGGATAGAGCCCCTGGGAAACGAGTCTCTCCAGACCATTTCCAAATTTCTCTGTGAATGCTGTCTCCTTATTGACGAGAAAAAAATCCTTTGTATTATTGTGCCCAATCGGCAAACAGTAATTTCAGAGTCGCTTTCGTGTGTTCTTACACCGCAGTTGCCGTATCGGCCATACTTTGATTTTAAGTTACACCAAAGAGCCGAAAAAAGTCGGGAAATTATTTCGTATGTCAGAAATCATTTCTGATGCCTATAAATGCCGTTCAGGGAAGTGAAAGAAAAAAGTTGCTTGCCCAACAGGAAAATCTGCTTGTCCCGGACAACTGGACGGGAAATTTTTCGTGCCCTGTTATTATGCATATAACAAAGCTTTGAATTTGTGGCACATCAAGGAAACAGATTGTAACTATTGATGTTATAAACGGGCACTGACAGAAGCTAACTTCTAGCATGTTTTGTAGGAGCTAACAAGCAAAGTTGTGAATCACAGGACACCCCGAAACTAAAGTGAGTGGAATTTATTAGGGATGCGAGGATGACGAACAAATCAGAATGGAAATGGATTACATTTGGGCAGACTTAAACGATTGAGGCTTCACTCGCTGATTTAGACAGCTTACTGTAATAACTATTAACTAGTATCATAGGCCTGCAATGCGTGCAAAGGACTGCAGCCACATAGACATGCATAATTATGTTAAACACACCTTTATCTGAATCAGAAGCTGGGGGACTAACAGAAACAATGACACAAAAAACTGCTGCCAGACACATACAAAGAATCAAAGCTCTCTTTCTGCCATAAAAATTGTGACACAAAAATCTTTTCTGCCTGAAAAATAAAAGAGAATTTGATTTATACAACAGCTTATTACTGTCTGGCTGGTTGACAAATCACAGCTGAGAATTACATACTTACCAACTCATAAACCAGATCACAAAAAAGTTGCTAGGAATGTCAATAGCACTTGTAAGGAAAAAGTTCAGATAAAGACTTCCACCAAGCACTCCGACACTCAAAAGTACTCCGTAATAAACCATAGAATTAGTAAACCTAAAACAGGAAGATAATTTAAAGACAATGAATCATTGAAGTCCCAAGATAAATAATGATAAACATAAAATATTAATTTTCATTAATTTTGTGGCTTAAAATGTAAGTTATGTGAATTTAATGGTCATTAATCAAAAGAAATGTTTCATGCTATCAGTGTTAATGGATTCTGTTATGTAAGTCGATGAAAGTTAATAAGAGAAGAATAATACTCCTACTACACTCTACTACTACACCCCTTAAGGTGGTTTGGTCTATACCCTCCACCTCTTCATAATTTCCTTTAGAAACTATTTTTTTGACCCCCACCCCCCTTCCACCTTTCTTGGGGTGGGTTATGGATACTTCCGGGGCTCACAGCACATTATGTTGATTCAGGTTGATGCTTAAACTTTGGGTTCTCAATCATATACTGATACTAGCCCTGGCCTGGACCCCAGAAAGAAACTCGCCAAAAACTATAGGAACTCGCCAGTACACATCCATTCATTCACCTAAATGTGCCATGAGAGTATAGTGCATGCAAACCATTAGGACTGTAGCCAGGCACTGACAAATATGGATCTCTTAATCCGGCCCAGGAGTATTTCATTTGAGACCACAACATTATATTACTGTAATAGAGCAGAACATTGAACAACAGATAATTATATAATTAAAGAACCAACTTCTCTTACCATGCAAACCAGAGAATAAGGGTCTTGAAAAGCTGTGTCCTGGTACGAACCAGATCAAAAAATCCACCCTCTTTCTCAGTTTCCTTGTCTTGTTCTAGCACAAGTTTATCATGAGGCAACGGCTTTTTATTTAGCGCAGCAATTGATGAAAACACCTTCTCAGCCTTATCAACTTCATTGTGAACGATCAGCCATCGGCAAGATTCTGGAACCCACCTTGAAGATCAAGAGTTGTAAACTTAAATATGTAGGTACATCCAAATAAAATACAGTTAAGTCTTCATACGAGCCTAGTGGCCCATCAGGCCAAAGCTTATCCAGGTTTCTGTAGCATGAAGTGACTAGGAGTATTGCTACTCCCCCCTGGATGGGATGCTAGTCCATTGCAGGGTTACCCGCCTGCAGTAGATTTGCCGGTACCCATTTATACACCTGGGTGGAGAGAGGCATTATGAGAGTAAAGTGTCTTGGCCAAGAACACAATCCACTGACCCCAGCCAGGGCTCGAACCCGGACCGCCCGATCCAGAGTCCAGTGGACTAACCATTAGGCCACCATGCTTCTCATAAAATAAAATACAGTAAGCCTCACTTATCCTTCCCACCTCACCCCTTAAAAAATCAATTTCTGCAAAAATATACCCCTCCCATAACATCTGCCTCCACAAAAATATACTGTACTTTTTAACGTGGCCAGTGCACCCATGTGGTATAAATGCTACCCAGCCTGTGGCACAAATATCACCTTTTGTCTGGACAACAATATGCATGGCACAGATGTTAACATAACCCAACGTACAACAAATGCCATAATCTCTGTACCACAGATACCAACCTCCTAAAGCCAGTCAAGTCTTACCCTCCATGTGTCATGTTACATTCCCTAAGGCACAGACACCACCCCCCCCCCCCCCCCCCCCCCAATCAGTATCCATGCTCCCTTCTTTGGATCAAACCCTGCATTCTGAGTTTTTTTGTTGGGAATAATAGTAACACTTAATTTTGATTTTCATCTCACCTCCAAAAAATCAGCAAAGGAAATGCAGGGGCTGAAATGACAATTGAAAGAGTTCTCCATTCCCGTATTCCATATGCCAATCCACTCAGGACCATGAGTGATGACGTGTAGAAAATCCAGACCAGTGTCCCTGCAAAACCTCGATGTTTTGGTCCAACAAACTCTGTCACAAGCACATAGAGAGTGATGTAAACTCCTCCTTGAAAGAAACCTGCTATTCCTCGCAATGTCAGAAACAACCTAACAGT
Organism: Meandrina meandrites; assembly: GCA_963693305.1. Taxonomy (NCBI): domain Eukaryota; kingdom Metazoa; phylum Cnidaria; class Anthozoa; order Scleractinia; family Meandrinidae; genus Meandrina; species Meandrina meandrites. The sequence continues at coordinate 38,680,733 of OY855908.1, forward strand.
CAAACATATACAAAAAGACTTAATTTTTTTTATTGCCGTATTTAATCAACAAACCTATCCAAATAATTCTGACCATATGTTCACATTGCACAATCATTTGCCATATTACTATTTGCATATTAAATTAAAAAACTACTTATAGCTTCTCTTTAGTTTGTTATTTTCGAACGATCACTGTTTTTGAATGAAGCGTTATCGTGTTACGATAGTTTTTGTGGGCCTCTGCACTTGTAAAAACAGCAGGCCCGCAATGCAAAGTGCATGGGTCAGACTCTTTAAGCTTGACATTGATATTTAATATATCGTATTTTCTCTAATACACTCCCAGCATTTATTTCAAACTTGGCCTGGTGGACCCAGCATTTATTTGACTTCTGCATTAAATTATTCAAGCCGGTAGTTTATTAAACAACATACATTATTTTTGTCAGACTTATACACATTTTCATTACAGCTACAGCTTCTTATATCTCAAATAAATGCTAGACCAGGGGGTTAATTACAACTCCAACTAGGAAACCCAGTGTTTGAGTTCCGGCGTTTATTGGATAAAATAGGCCAGGTTTAAGGGCAAATCAAGCTCTCCTTAGAATCATAAAATCATGAAATTTTAAAATATATTGAAGCTGCCGATTGGCCACTCTATGCCCGAACTCTGTCCCGCCACCCCCACCCTATAAAAAAGAAGCAATCATTGAAGGTATGTGTATAAATGAAGGACGGACACCGGTAAAAACATGAATAGCTTTTTAATAGCGAAACTTTGAACTAAAGGTAGGCATGTGGTATCTGTCAAGTTTAGAATATACATATTCCAGACCTTTAAACATGGAGTGCAGATACATTTTAGATAACTTTTACATATATTTACATAATTATTTAATATATTTACATAACTATTTACCATATATTTATATAATTATTTACCATATATTTACATAATTATTTACCATAAGACAGGAACAAATGAACTTGCAAAAGAAGCCACGGCAACACCAAAAATAGCAGGAAATAAGACACGTTTACGACCAAACTCATCTGATAATCTTCCGATAATAAATGCTCCTGGAATCCATCCGATGAACAACATTGATTGGGACAGACTCGCATAGTACTCTTTCCCACAAATCAGGTTCCACTAAAATATAAATGAAATATCATAAAATTCCATTTATAAACCCTGGGTGGGGGGGCTTATAACTGGAATTTTATGGTATCAGTGATATTTAGAAAATAAAGACTGCAATAGCCTAACTTCGATCAGCCCAAACCAGCGGTTATCTATAGTTTGTGGGGTTTATTCCCCAAAAGAAATTGCACCTTGTGACATAATGCCAGATAGGTACTTACTATCTCTTATCTCAATCAGAAACATACTAAGAACGACCAAGATTAAGATACCTTAAGATTTTTAAAACTTCTAAATAGCGTCTCTCCAACAAGACATCAAATGTGAATGCAACAATCTTGTTGAGAGACCCCCCGGCTGGTTAACATGCTCAAATTACAAACATGTACATGGGCCGAATGGGGACATGCAAAATGCACCTGCTAAGGTGCACAAACTATGACAGAATGCTGGACAGGGCCACTGTTGTGTAACACAATTTACACTACTCTGTATGTCATAAAGTGTATTTTAGAATGCGGCACAAAACAAAACAAGCCCTATCACGTCCCATCTGCCCGCCGCACAGCATCCAGCTATTAAAACGACCTACCTCAGTGACTATAGATGTAAACTCGGTCGTAAATTCCCAGTCATCAGAAGTCATGTTACATCTCGCTTTATAGTAGTCGTTGTCTGAACTGATCGTTCCGTTTCTTGTGCAAACCGAACTGTTTGCTGTGCACCGCCATGTTGGTTCGGCTCCAATGAACACCATTGAAACCGTTTGAAAAGTCAGCACGAAAATAATAAGACCGAGAAGTAGAGAGTTTCGCCTTTGGAATAATCCAAAGCTCCCGATTTCTTCCAGGATTTCATCTGTATCCATAACAATAATTACACGTGCTTGTTCGAGCGGCTTTATCGATAGCGTGACTATGGACTCTTTGAACTGTGGGGACTGGCGCTAATACTATGTGCGGGATGAGAAAATGTGAGCAATGGCTTCTGCGTCAATATTGAATCCCAACTTAATTTGTCGCAGTCCACTGGAAATTTAGAAAGAAATGTGGACTGCACGTGCACATACAACTGAAGTAACACGTCTACAACAGGTGTCTATACCAGTGACCGTGTGACTCCAAAACTGCCGTTGTCACGCAATCTGAAATGAAACTGCAGTGGAAACAATAATAAAATGAGTGAAATTAGGAGGCCATGGGTTCTAATCCCGTTTAGCCTTGAAATTTTTTTCAAGCTAAAAAACACAATTGCTAAAATTGTTTGTACACAGCGAAGATCATTTCATTCCTTTATTAATGTTTCCACCGCACCGTCTTCCTTATATATTAATCACCGACACTGAGGTGAATAATTGTTTTAGTATAGTATATACCACACAAGCTGAATAACTAGCGGACCGGCAAAACATTGCTTTCGGTAACCGAAGTGACACGGGAAGCCATTTTGTTTCTCTTCGGCTTCAGTACTCTGCTAATCACCTCCGAGTTAACCAATGTGAATAGAATATCAATGTGAATACCAATGTGAATAGAATATCAAATTAATTATGCACTACGAACTAACAAAGTAAAACAGATCAGAGTTAAAGACTTATGTCGATCTCTGTCAGTCATTAAGCACAGCGACGCCGTCGCAAGAAAGGAAAAAATTGCATGAATAGTGTAGTACTTAATCGGCTAAATCTAAAGGGCCTATTGACAACCAGGCAACCTCTGATATTACGTTGCACCACAAACATGCATGATACGGCGAAACAGTCTCTTCCAATCTTGTAACCTTAGTCACAACGACAACAAAACTCAGTAGAATCAATCGGGTCTTTGATTCAGTTATGTTCTCAAACCAGCGCATACAAGAGTTCTCGGTATTATACTGGCAGGTATTCCGTACAGCTGTGTGATGGTTGTTCACCGAAAACCCTTGAGTACATTTACCTGTTGCAAATTAGATTTTGCTTAAAAATGTTTGAAACGTGCCAAGGTAGTCTGTATTTCAACAGTTTTGCGTTGAAGCGCGTTGTCAACCTTGTTCACGATGGTTAAACTGCCTGCTTATTGTTTAGTATTTTGAGCAAAGTGGAACCTTGCGACATAGCGGTTACATAGTCGTAATTAATCTTGCGCACAAGTTCACTTTCTTGTGTTTTTGATGCTTTCGTTCTCTTCAGTGTGCAATTTTTGTATAAGGAGGCGCAGCATCATCATCTAGTCCCACGTCTGTTGGCGCACACCATGCCTGATCGTCAGGCTGCATTAGCGGGTAAGGGTGGTTAGGAATAGACTGCTGCTGTATTGGGTGTCCATGCTGGAGTGAAACAAACTGCGGGTAGAAATCACGACAGGAAGGTTCAGCCATGTCGATTGCAGTAGGATCCCAGGTGAAGTGTTGATACAGCGGTTCCCCTTCCATGATAAAAGCGCGCGTCGTGCGCGGGTGGTATTGCTTGAAGCACGGACAGAAAGGATAACAACAGCAGCATGCGATGATGCAAATGATAACAACACCCACCGAAAGGAAAGCCGTGCTCACTAGCGGCAGGATTGAGCGACATGCTGACTGCTTGTCGATGCATTGACCATAACAACATTGAAAATCAGAAGTATCAGCATATCCGTTGAGACAATCAGAATTATATGAACAAGCTTCGATGCAGGATAAAGACACGATCATAAGAACAGCGAGCTCAATAGAGGGCGTCATGGTTCCTCGCCAGCCACGATGCGTGCATGCATGGCTAATTGAGTGTACAATATCCTGCACCCTGAGCTAGAGTCTGGGCTAATGCTCGAAAACATTCTGACCAAATGATTTCCACGCAAACAAACTGCATGTAATCATCCCCGGAGACATAGGGGCAGTTAGCTGGGGCGAGAGGATCGCGGGTGGAAGGAGGTGGAAGCGGAATCATGAATCATAGCTGTAAAATTGGTAGGAATCATGAATCTTCGTGTCTAAAACTTGGGAATCATGAATAACGAGAGATGGCTAAAAGAATCATGAATAAGAAATGAATATGCCTCCATCGATATTGGAAGCGTGTGAATATAGAATGCAAACTACAAAACTTGTTAACAGTTATATCACACAAATCGCCGAAAATAGCATTTCCAAGCATATAATTTTCAAAATTTTCTGGGGGAGCATGCCACCAGAACCCCCCTACAGGAAAACACTGAAAACGTGACTCAAATAATCATCCCTTACCTACAACTTGACCGTGATTAGGTTTGTTACATACAGACTCATGAATATCCAAAGTCCAATGATTCCGCTTCCACCCCCGAGAGAGGAAGTAAATCGAACGCTCAATTTTAAAGAGATCTCAAAATGATTCCCCCATTTCGAATCCGAGGGTTTACGCTTCTGATTTACTAGTGAAAAAATAGCGAGCAGAGCGGTTACTAAGTGGAAATTATAACATAGCCGTCAAAAAATAATCTGCAGAGCTAGAAGAGAAAAACATAGGTATTGAGCAGTAAAATTTCAATTCAGGCAATCGCCACATCAAATTAATGGTCCACAAACACAAACCTTTGGGGAGTGGGGACAGGGTGGGTGGCGAACTATGAAAACAGGACGGTGCTTGCGGTGTTCCTGATAGCTGCTTTGGGATTGAATTGAAAAAATATTTAAGCTCCACAAGCTGTATTTTTTTCTCATTGAATGGCCAAGTTTGAAAGCGTCAGGGGTGCCTTGGTGTTGACCATTTGCACGAAAAAAAAAACAGACGGAATGGAACGGTTTCAATGCTACTTATACTGCTCAGGCGCTTTCACGATTTGACCGAAAAATCTGTTTTGAATTTCCCGAAATTTGCAGGTGACTGGAAAACGTTTCTGGTTGACGTAGTGAGTCCTATGGAAAATGGTGTCTTTTATTCAGAAATTTCCGTACCATTTGCACCTCTCCCGAATTTTCCAAATTAGAATTTTTTTTGATCGAATGGAAAAATGCTCCAAATCCCAGGGCGTTGTAATATTTATCGCATATTGTGGCGCGTCGCCTGGATTTTTTAACTGCCGGCGTGCCATCCCGTATTTGAACGGCTGATACTTTACAATACACTGTCGATTTAATAAAACAATGCCGAGCGGTGTTCTTTATGTTAAAGACATATATCTTATTAGACGTTTTGTTGTGTAGTATCGCCGAGTATTTTTACGAGTTGTGCCGTATTTTGACGAGCCCGTAGGGCGAGTCAAAATACAAACAACGAGTAAAAATTCTCGGCGATACTACACAACAAAACGTCTAATAAGAGATTTATTATCCAACAAGCCAAAATGTTATGTCAAACTAGTCAAAGCGGGCGAATTTCGCGGATATTTATTTGCCGCGAATGCGTGACAAGAAGTATCCGAAGCGGAACGGAATTGGCGCGCCATATCCAGCTAACTGATTGGTCAAGAGCACGAGAACACGTCAAAAACCTGTCTAACCAGTTCTCTGGAGTACAAATATCGTGTGATATTTGTACTCGTTTTGGGCGTTATTTGTACTCTACGAAGCAGTGTTGGATAATAATACGAAGTATTCAATAGGCAAAACTTTTGTACTTATTTGAAAATAATATTCACCTTTGGAATGCGTGCTTTATCGCGGTATTGTCGAAGTAATTCAAGGCATAAAATTCTTTACCAAAATTTCTGACAAATTCTCTAATGCATTCTGTTTGAATTGAACATATTTCCCGTTACTGCGAGGAATGAATTTTAATTCCATATATAAAGAAGTGTCAAATGACACACCCAGATTTAGCTGTTGGTTCGTCGAAGTTCTGTGAGGTGAACGGCGGACATCTTTCTCCGTGTGCTTTCTTCAGATAAGTCCACGTTTTCTATCTTCTTTGTATCAGTGTTATTCATTTAGTTACTATTAACTTTAGTTTTTGAAATTTCGCTCGCCTGCAAAATTTGGCCTTTAAACGGTGTTATCAGAAGCAATCGGCTTCTGCTTTCATACTTTTTCGGTTCGTTCGCAGTTTGCTTGGAGTTTGCTGATCGTTCCCTTCGGAGCGCTGCCGTGTACAATCAGACGGTACATTTTCACTCTTCTATTAAATACGAAACGAACTTGTCAGCCGGTCGTTCCAAGAGAGAAGAGAGTTCCAAGAGAGTTTTTAGGAGCGAACAAGTAATAGAATTCACTAACTTCAGTTAGCTGATGTTGGTTTAATGTTTCTTGTTCGTTTTTGCGCAGGGTTAGAGTTGAGTGAAATCACGGAGTGCAATCATCTTGGACCGAAGTGTGCGGCTCTTGGACTCTGACGCATGTGACAAATCTTACTACAGATAAGTACAAATTCATAGTTTTTTAATCTTTTTGTCATTTACCATTTTAGCTTGTTTTTCAGGTTAATTTGTGCTTGGCATTTGATATAACCAGAGTAAAAAAACCATTCAAGTGTACCTCATCTGTTGTAGACCTAAAGCAGTAAATCGGAATTATTTGAGAAAGAATAATTAACGGGAAAGGGATCCTCCTGACAGAGGAATCAGAAAAAAGAAAAAACAATATAAATTAAAAAATAATAATAATAACACCTCAATGGTATTCCAGAGCACGTTTCTTCAAGCTATGCATAGCGATGAGTTTTAATCACCACAACTAAAATTTACAGTAAGTGAACGTGTTGAATGAAACAGAGAAAGAATTGACGATTGCTCTGCACTGTGCGTTTACTCTAGGTTCTACAGAGATGCATCAAAGAAAATGTATGGTCTCCTGAGTGCAACCATTCGAATGCAAGTGACGATGTGTGTAGCTCTTGAACTCTGGCGAAAGTTGACAGTTGGAAACATCTTATTTCAGATAAGTACATCATAGTTTTCCCATTACTTTGTTTTTTTTTACCATTTCAGACTCAGAGTGAACAAAATGAAATGTTTCTTTTCATTATTGATAAATTGTCACTGAGTACTGATCTTGCAAAGAAATAATTAAATTGTCTTGATGTATCACCAAATTCTCCGTACTAGCATTATAAGAAATATTCGTAGCAATCAGCGCTAGCAAGTTCGTTATTTTCGGAGCTCAAAGCAAACCCGTCGAACATTGTATTAAATTTTCAGTGCTAAATTAAATTGGAGTGATGGTCGTTCATTGTCCAAGAAATTGGCGGAGTTCAAATCAAGAGCATCAAATATATCAGATATCGTTGTCGTTTCTTGTAAACAGAAGAGTGAATTGAGTATGTATTATCTGTTAATTGCGATCACTTTTTCTGCTAATATAAGTATTCAGCTTATGGCAGTAGTAAATGAATAATCACCTAGAGGATTTTGTCGGGATGAACTACCAAATTTAAGAGCTTATACTTAAAGAAATGTACAGCAATTAACAAAAAGAATTAAAAATCTGGGCTTGGATTTGAAAACTTTTGTAATGTGTTTCATCAACCATGGAAGAATTAAAGGAAGTTATGGTCTTTCATTTTAATGATTAATGGAGTAAAAAGACAACAGCTGATGGCCTATAAAAATATTTTATATAGCTCTAAGTATCTTAAATTCTCTTTTTACATATTATATCTGTTAATTGTGTCCCCAAATTAGTATGGGATTTTCCCAGGCTATGTGGCCTTGACACATTAATAAAGTTTATCTATCTATCTACCACGCGTTAAATTTCTACTTTTGTTTGTAAAACAGTTATATGCATGAATTGAGCGTATTTAACAGGGCGATTTGCGTTAGGAATGAAAATATCGTTCATTATTAGTAATGCATTAGGTCTAATGCATTCTGTTTGAATTGAACATATTTCTCGTTGCTGCGAGGAATGAATTTTAATTGCACATATAAACAAGTGTCAAATGACACACCCAGAATTTGGCTGTTGGTTCGAATTCTTCGGAGTTTTGTGAGGTGAACGGGGACATCATTCTCCGTGTGCTTTCTTCAGATAAGTCCACGTTTTCTATCTTCTTCGTATCAGTGTCATTCATTTTGTTACTATTAACTTTAGTTTTTGAAATTTCGCTCGCCTTCAAAATTTGGTCTTTAAATAACGGTGTAATCAAAAGCAATCTGCTTCTGCCTTCATACTTTTTCGGTTCGTTCGCAGTTTGCTTCGTTCCTTTGTTTGTTCGCAGTGCTGCCGTGAGGCAGGGACAAAAGTCGGACCGGATCAACTCGGATCGCTGATTTGAATAACAATAGCACTATTGTGCATTTCCTCGTTCTTGAATAGGTGCTATTGTTATTCAAATCAGCGATCCGAGTTGATCCGGTCCGACTTTTGTCCCTGCCTGCTGCCGTGTACATTTTCACTCTTCGAAAAAAAACGAAACTCTACGATCGCCATACATGGCTTTGAAATAGAAAGGAAATAATTCTGCTTTTTCCAAACAATTGTAACAACAATTCTATGAACTTGTCAGCAGTCTTTCCAAAAACAATATTCCACGAGGAGAAAGTTATTAGAAGCGAACAAGTAAGAATTCACAAACTGCAGTTAGCTGATGTTGGTTTAATGTTTCTTGTTTGTTTTTGCGCAGGGTTTGAGTTGAGTGAAATCATCTTGGATCGAAGTGTGTAGCTCTTGGGTGACTCTGACGCATGTGGCAATTGGATAATTCATATTACAGATAAGTACAAAATCATAGTTTTCTTATCATTTTTGTCATTTACCATTTTAGACACAGAGCCCGTTTTCGGGTTAATCAGTTGTGCTTGGCATTTGATGTAACCAGAATAAAAAAGAAACATTGAAGTGTACCTCACCTATTGCAGACCTAAAGAAGTAAATCGGAACTATTTGAGAAAGAATAATTAACGGGAAAGCGATCCTGCTGACAGAGGAATCAGAAAAAAAGAAAAAAGAATACAAAATTAAAAAATGTGAATTATAACACCTCATTGGTTTTCCAGAGCACGTTTGATCAAGCTATGCATAGCAATGATTTTTAATCACCACAGCTAAAAATTGCAGTAAGTGAACGTGTTGAATGGAACAAAGAAAGAAAGGCTTGTTATTTTGACGATTGCTCTGTACGTTTACAAAATCATAGTTTTTTTTATCATTTTTGTCATTTACCATTTTAGACACAGAGCCCGTTTTTCAGGTTAATTTGTGCTTGGCATTAGATGTAACCCGAGTAAATAATAATAATAATAATAATAATAATAATAATAATAATAATAATAATAATAATAAAGATATTTTAACAGGGAGCCCACATCACAAAAAAGGTGGTTTTCAGTGGGGCCCTGCTTAAAATAAATAACAAATACGATAAAATGATTTAAAAGTGAAAGTTAAGAATAGAGGATGTAAAAATTTAAATTTAAAAAATGAGTATAAGAAATTTACAAAACTTGTTAAATACTTCTAATAAGTCTTTTAAAAGTTAAAATGTCAAAAGTGCTTTTTGCTTTGTCGGGTAAAATGTTCCATTCGTGAGCAGCTTGATTAATAAATCGGTTCTGGCCCCAAGAGCGACATGACTTGGGTCTACAAATGTCATTTCTTCCACGAGTATTATAATTATGAATGTCTTTAAAGCTATAAAGATTAAAATCCCAGTCAATCAAGCCATTCAAGGCCTTAAAAAACAACATTAATCTATGAAGTCTTCTTCTTTCCATTAAATTATCCCAGCCAAGCTGATGGAGCGCCTCAGTAGCAGATGAATGCCTTGGCATATCGAGTACGAATTTGGCAGCTAAATTTTGCAGAACTTGGACTTTCTTCATAAGAGTCAAATTAGCTTTGTCTCCCCATGTGACATCCGCATAGTCTAACAGAGGTATTATAGTTGATTTAAGCAAAAGTTCTCTGATATCTCTTGGAAGAAAACACTTAATTCTTCGTAGTAATCCCAACCTTTGCAAAACCTTGCTACGGAGGTTTTCTATATGATCCGTCCAAGTCAGATTCTAAAAAAGAAACATTGAAGTGTACCTCATCTGTTGCAGACCTAAAGAAGTAAATCGGAACTATTTGAGAAAGAATAATTAACGGGAAAGCGATCCTGCTGACAGAGGAATCAGAAAAAAGAAAAAACAATATAAAATTAAAAAATATGAATAAAAACACCTCATTGGTCACTCAGAGCATGTTTGTTCAAGCTATGCATAGCGATGATTTTTAATCACCACAGCTAAAAATTGCAGTAAGTGAACATGTTGAATGGAGCAAAGAAAGAAAGGCTTGTTATTTTGACGATTGCTCGGTACGTTTACTCCAGGTTGGACAGAGATGCATCAAAGAAAATGTATGGTCTCCTGAATGCAAACATTCGAATGCAAGTGACGATGTATGTAGCTCTTGAACTCTGGCGCAAGTTGACAGTTGGAAACATCTTATTTAAGTTAAGTGCATCATAGCTTTCCTATTACTTTTTTTACCATTTCAGACTCAGAGTGAACAAAATGAAATGTTTCTTTTCATTATTGATTGCAAAGAAAATCATTAAATTGTCTTGATGTATCACCAAATTCTCCGTACTAGCATTATAAGAAATATTCGTAGCAATCAGCGCTAGCAAGTTCGTTATTTTCGGGGCTCAAAGCAAACCCGTCGAACATTGTATTAAATTTTCAGTGCTTAATTACATAGGAGTGATGGTCGTTTAGTGTCCAGGAAATTGATGGAGCTCAAATCAAAATCATCAGATATCGTTGCCGTTTCTTGTAAATAGAAGAGTGTATTAAGTATATGTTATCTGTTAATTTCGATTAATTTTCCAGCTAATGTAAGTATTCAGGTTATGTCAGTAGTAAATCACCTAGAGGATTTTGTCGGGATGAACTACCAAATTTTTGAGCTTATACTTAAAGAAATGTACAGCAATTAACAAAAGAATTAAAATTTTGGGCTTGGATTTGAAAACTTTTGTAATGTGTTTCATCAACCATTGGAGAATTAAAGAAATGTAAGTTATGGTCTTTCATTTTAATGATTAATGGAGTAAAAAGACAACAGATGGCCTATAAAACATGCACCGCGCGTTAAATTTCTACGGTTTTTGTTTTTAAAACAGTTATGACCAGTTATATGCACGAATTGAACGCGTATTTAACGGGGCGATTTGCGTAAGGAATGAAAATAGCGTTTGTTATCAGTAATGCATTAGCTCTAATACATTCTGTTTGAATTGAACATATTTCTCGTTGCTGCGAGGAATGAATTTTAATTGCATATATAAACAAGTGTCAAATGACACATCCAGAATTTGACTGTTGGTTCGTCGGCGTTTTGTGAGGTGAACGGGAACATCTTTCTCCGTGTGCTTTCTTCAGATAAGTCCACGTTTTCTATCTTCTTCGTATCAGTGTCATTCATTTTGTTACTATTAACTTTAGTTTTTGAAATTTCGCCTGTCTTCAAAATTTGGTCTTTAAATAACGGTGTAATCAAAAGCAATCTACTTCTGCTTTCATACTTTTTCGGTTCGTTCGCAGTTTGCTTCGTTCCTTTGTTCGCAGTGCTGCCGTGTACATTTTCACTCTTCTAAAAAAAACGAAACTCTATGATCGCCATGCATGGCTTTGATATAGAAAGGAATAATTCTGCTTTTTCCAAACAATTGTAGCAAAACTCCATTAAGTTTCTATGAACTTGTCAGCAGTCGTTCCAAAAACAATATTCCACGAGGAGAAAGTTATTAGAGAAGCGAACAAGTAATAGAATTCACTAACTGCAGTTAGCTGATGTTGGTTTAATGTTTCTTGTTTGTTTTTTGCGCAGGGTTTGAGTTGAGTGAAATCACGGAGTGCAATCATCTTGGATTAAAGAAATAAAAAACGCGCCTGAGTGCATTGTTGAGTTATATAAGCATGCGGGAATTTTTAAGAACACGAGAGAAGTGCATAGAGAAGCACGAGGCGTAGCCGAGTGCTTCTCGCACTTCTCGAGTGTTCTTAAAAATTCCCAAGTGCTTATATAACTCAACAATGCACGAGGACAAGTTCTTTATTTCTTTTATAAAATGTTAAAGAAATTGCGCGCGCTAAAACTTTTGACGTAAGCAGCGTGCATTATAACTCCATAAAGCACGCGCGTGACGTAAGCAGCGTGCTTTATGGAGCTATAATGAACTCGAACTGACCAATCACAGCGCGCGCAATTACTCGAACATTTTATAAAGAAGTGTACAGCTCTTGGGTGACTCTGACGCATGTGACAAATCTTACTACAGATAAGTGCAAATTCATAGTTTTCTTATCTTTTTTGTCATTTACCATTTTAGACACAGAGCCCGTTTTTCAGGTTAATTTGTGATTGGCATTTGATGTAACCAGAATAAAAAAGAAACATTGAAGTGTACCTCATCTATTGCAGACCTAAAGAAGTAAATCGGAACTATTTGAGAAAGAATAATTAACGGGAAAGCGATCCTACTGACTGAGGAATCAGAAAAAGGAAAAAAGAATACAAAATTAAAAAGTATGAATTATAACACCCCATTGGTCTCCCAGAGCACGTTTGATCAATCTATACATAGCAATGATTTTTAATCAAGACAGCTAAAAATTGCAGTAAGTGAACATGTTGAATGGAGCAAAGAAAGAAAGGCTTGTTATTTTGACGATTGCTCTGTACGTTTACTCCAGGTTGGACAGAGATGCATCAAAGAAAATGTATGGTCTCCTGAGTGCAACCATTCGAATGCAAGTGACGATGTGTGTAGCTCTTGAACTCTGGCGCAAGTTGACAGTTGGAAACATCTTTAAGTTAAGTGCATCATAGTTTTCCTATTACTTTGTTATTTTTACCATTTCAGACTCAGAGTGAACCGAAAATGAAATGTTTCTTTTCATTATTGATAAATTGTCACTGAGTACTGATCTTGCAAAGACATCATTAAATTGTCTTGATGTATCACCAAATTCTCCGTACTAGCATTATAAGAAATATTCGTAGCAATCAGGTCTAGCAAGTTCGTTATTTTCGGAGCTCAAAGCAATTAAAATCGTCGAACATTGTATTAAATTTTCAGTGCTTAATTAAATAGGAGTGATGGTCGTTCATTGTCCAAGAAATTGGTGGAGTTCAAATCAAGAGCATCAAATATATCAGATATCGTTGTCGTTTCTTGTAAACAGAAGAGTGAATTGAGTATGTGTTATCTGTTAATTGCGATCACTTTTTCTGCTAATATAAGTATTCAGCTTATGTCAGTAGTAAATGAATAATCACCTAGAGGATTTTGTCGGGATGAACTACCAAATTTAAGAGCTTAATTATACTTAAAGAAATGTACAGCAATTAACAAAAAGAATTAAAATTTTGGGCTTGGATTTGAAAACTTTTGTAATGTGTTTCATCAACCATGGAAGAATTAAAGAAAGTTATGGTCTTTCATTTTAATGATTAATGGAGTAAGAAGACAACAACTGGCCTATAAAACATGCACCACGCGTTAAATTTCTACTGGTTTTTGTTTGTAAAACAGTTATATGCACGAATTGAACGCGTATTTAACAGGGCCATTTGCGTAAGGAATGAAAATAGCGTATGTTGTCAGTAATTCATCATTAACTAAAAGAATGTCATAAGCCATTAGGACGCCGTAAATGGTGTTTAAGGATTGACAAACAAACATGACTAATTCGAAAAAAAAAACAGGGCACCTGAAAAACAAATTTATGACCAGAAACTTCAATTGCCTTTAAAATGTTTTGTTTCACAGCTTTAGTTCGTGTTTCATACCATAAAAATTCACCTCAACTAATGGGTTTTTGCCATTAAAACTTAAGAATGTTCTCAGAATAACGCGATGTAGCGTTTTGCGAGTCTTGTAGTTCAGCGTTTTAGTCACTAGTATACGTGAAAATCTAAGGAAATCAAGGTTTGTGACGTGAAAAAGTTTGCAGGGCATAAGGCCTAGTTAACGTTTTTTTCGCTATTAGATTCAGATTGAAGAGGAAAACCGGTTTTATATACCTTGCGTAGATTCAAAGTTGTATACTTAGGAAAGAACGCAACGTTTTGTACACTGCAGTTGATTAAGATTCGTGGAGAATTCGAGAATAAAAGTCCTTCTCCCAAAAAAGCAATTAGGGTATTATTCCAAACCCTTTCTGGTGGATTCTATTATCTGAGGCAGATCTTTTAGTTGGAAAGATTTGCGAATTATAAAAAGGGGAATCCCTCATCAAACGAAATTTAAACTCTATTAACAGACATACCTATTGATTTAGATCCAAAAATATACGGGGTTCAGTAGGAGCAGAGTTTTGTACTAGGAAGCTTTTCAATGTTAATTGTTCTTCTGGAAAAAAAATTGAAATTCATGCATGGCCTTATAGGGTGTGCGTGACAAGCATGTTGACTGAAAACATTTTTTTCAGCAATTATCCTCTACAATTTGTTTAATAGTTAACAATGTTCACATAATCAATTAATTTCATCGTTATAATTGTCATATCGATATTTTACGCCTTCATTTTTCAGTCTTAGACCTTTGCATTGGATAGCTAAGTCAGCTAAACGTTTCTGTTTCTCGTGAAATAAAAAATATGTATATTTGGAAAATGATAAATGAATTAAGTGAAAGCCAGTGAAAAATATTAAGTGATTTTTCGTGTAAATGATTTACATGTAATTTTTGCTTAGCTTAGCACATTGCATTAGAAAACAAACGTTTTTGTTTCTCGTGAAATAAAACAATATCTGTGAATTTAATAAGCAGAGTTACCATATACCTGGGGAAAAAGTAAGTAGCATTTCGTGCAAATATTTCTTCGCTTTCAGTTTTCAATCTTAGCTCATAGCATTGGAAAACCAAACGTCTTTTTTGAAAACTTTCTGTGGGAAATGATACGTAGATTTAATAAGTGAAATCTAGAAAAAAAGAAAATAATTTTCATTCTCTCTGGAGAGAATCTAATCAAACAACATAATTAATTCCATTTAAACGCTCTCGCTTTCGGATATTAAACTTATAGAAATGCGATTTGGAACGAAAGTGAATAAATGCAACATTGGCCAGTTAACAATTAACCTGTTTAGTTTTCCTGCAAGCTTGGTAACCAACATACAATTTCTCGTTACAATATCAATAAATTCCCAAACGGACAGGTGGGGAGAATATAAAAAATCATCAGCTATAAGGAACACTGATTTACCAGTTGGAAATATGACAGTCGGTAACATGAAGCAATCAATATCAAAGAAACTAAATGACGCTTAGTTATTTTCACTCGCGAATAGCCGAGAAATGACGTCACAAAACACTAGTAAGTAGTAATTGTTTTTTTTTTTTGCAGTCATGTGACCAATTTCAAAAAAAACCCACAGGCTACAGTGCTCCTCATAGTAGTAAAAATTAAGCCTTTTTTAAATTGTGAAAGCCTGGCCCATTCGTTAAACGCTTTAAAAAGCAAAGTATTCAGTGACTATGATGCAAACCAGGTTGTTCCAAAGTAGATTAACGCTGGGATTACAAGATATCTAATTTTCATTTCTGTTGTTTCAAAACGTTTTTTCGTTGCTAATTTTACGTTCCCGCTTTACATTGCTTCAATTAAAAATAATGTGGAAGAAAAACCATTACCCATAACTGCTCACGATGAATTCAAAGTTAAGTAATCATGAATGGTTATGTTGATCTCGCTTTGATCTCGCTTTGATCTTGCTTTGAACAACTGGGCCCAGATATTATAACAATTCAAAAGTGAAATCACTATTGTGTTGTTGTAGTGTGACAATTATCCTATAAGCTGATATCACAAAAAGAAATGACCACAGGATTGTTTTCTTACATATCTTGTGTATCGAATAGAAGTTAACAAAAGTGGTGGAGTTTTAATTATAAGCTATAACTGAATATCGGTAATAATACTTTACTATTTTGAAGCAAAACTGAAAGTAGGACACATTACCAATTAACAGCAGATTGTTGGTAAATTTTCAGAATAATACATCTGAAACCTCTTCAATAAGCCTTCTAATGTATGGTCTTTGCTTAATCTTGTCAACAGGCACGAAGCTAGAGATAAGAGAGAATACGCAAGAAAATATAAAGTGGAAGCGCCACAACAGTTCATTCAAGAAATCCAAAAAACATAGCGAATTAGGTACGGTTTCAACTTGTAACGCTTTTCGACCAAAGGAAATAAGGGTTTTCAATCTTCATCTCAATTTAATAATATATCCAGCAATCACTACTGCAATTTCCCTGAAGTGAGACACCAACAGTATTGAATTAACTTAACCTTTATTCAAGATACGCCATGCACGCGTTCTATAGTCAAGTTAGATTTCGAAAACATAACTCGTGTAAAGGAGGTGAAAAGAGCAAAATAAAGGTCCGCTAATACAAAGCTCTCTTCATATCTTCTACTAAAACTAAGCAAGTATACAGAGAAGAATAAACTAGCCACGCGACCTAAAAGGTACGCATGGCAAAAACCTGTGTCCCTGTTGCCATCTTTATTATTTAAACAGACCGCGAGTGAGGGAAAAAGATACAGGGAGAAGGTTATTGGGAGTACTTAGTACTGAGCACTCACTTTGCACTTAGCGCTCAGGACGAAGTACTCCCACTCCTCCTTCTCCCACTCCACTCCGGAGAAGGGGATGGAGAGTGGGAGGGACTCCCACTCCTCCTTCTCCCACTCCACTCCGGAGAAGGGGATGGAGAGTGGGAGGGACTCCCACTCCTCCTTCTCCCACTCCACTCCGGAGAAGGGGATGGAGAGTGGGAGGGACTCCCACTCCTCCTTCTCCCACTCCACTCCGGAGAAGGGGATGGAGAGTGGGAGGGACTCCCACTCCTCCTTCTCCCACTCCACTCCGGAGAAGGGGATGGAGAGTGGGAGGGACTCCCACTCCTCCTTCTCCCACTCCACTCCGGAGAAGGGGATGGAGAGTGGGAGGGACTCCCACTCCTCCTTCTCCCACTCCACTCCGGAGAAGGGGATGGAGAGTGGGAGGGACTCCCACTCCTCCTTCTCCCACTCCACTCCGGAGAAGGGGATGGAGAGTGGGAGGGACTCCCACTCCTCCTTCTCCCACTCCACTCCGGAGAAGGGGATGGAGAGTGGGAGGGACTCCCACTCCTCCTTCTCCCACTCCACTCCGGAGAAGGGGATGGAGAGTGGGAGGGACTCCCACTCCTCCTTCTCCCACTCCACTCCGGAGAAGGGGATGGAGAGTGGGAGGGACTCCCACTCCTCCTTCTCCCACTCCACTCCGGAGAAGGGGATGGAGAGTGGGAGGGACTCCCACTCCTCCTTCTCCCACTCCACTCCGGAGAAGGGGATGGAGAGTGGGAGGGACTCCCACTCCTCCTTCTCCCACTCCACTCCGGAGAAGGGGATGGAGAGTGGGAGGGACTCCCACTCCTCCTTCTCCCACTCCACTCCGGAGAAGGGGATGGAGAGTGGGAGGGACTCCCACTCCTCCTTCTCCCACTCCACTCCGGAGAAGGGGATGGAGAGTGGGAGGGACTCCCACTCCTCCTTCTCCCACTCCACTCCGGAGAAGGGGATGGAGAGTGGGAGGGACTCCCACTCCTCCTTCTCCCACTCCACTCCGGAGAAGGGGATGGAGAGTGGGAGGGACTCCCACTCCTCCTTCTCCCACTCCACTCCGGAGAAGGGGATGGAGAGTGGGAGGGACTCCCACTCCTCCTTCTCCCACTCCACTCCGGAGAAGGGGATGGAGAGTGGGAGGGACTCCCACTCCTCCTTCTCCCACTCCACTCCGGAGAAGGGGATGGAGAGTGGGAGGGACTCCCACTCCTCCTTCTCCCACTCCACTCCGGAGAAGGGGATGGAGAGTGGGAGGGACTCCCACTCCTCCTTCTCCCACTCCACTCCGGAGAAGGGGATGGAGAGTGGGAGGGACTCCCACTCCTCCTTCTCCCACTCCACTCCGGAGAAGGGGATGGAGAGTGGGAGGGACTCCCACTCCTCCTTCTCCCACTCCACTCCGGAGAAGGGGATGGAGAGTGGGAGGGACTCCCACTCCTCCTTCTCCCACTCCACTCCGGAGAAGGGGATGGAGAGTGGGAGGGACTCCCACTCCTCCTTCTCCCACTCCACTCCGGAGAAGGGGATGGAGAGTGGGAGGGACTCCCACTCCTCCTTCTCCCACTCCACTCCGGAGAAGGGGATGGAGAGTGGGAGGGACTCCCACTCCTCCTTCTCCCACTCCACTCCGGAGAAGGGGATGGAGAGTGGGAGGGACTCCCACTCCTCCTTCTCCCACTCCACTCCGGAGAAGGGGATGGAGAGTGGGAGGGACTCCCACTCCTCCTTCTCCCACTCCACTCCGGAGAAGGGGATGGAGAGTGGGAGGGACTCCCACTCCTCCTTCTCCCACTCCACTCCGGAGAAGGGGATGGAGAGTGGGAGGGACTCCCACTCCTCCTTCTCCCACTCCACTCCGGAGAAGGGGATGGAGAGTGGGAGGGACTCCCACTCCTCCTTCTCCCACTCCACTCCGGAGAAGGGGATGGAGAGTGGGAGGGACTCCCACTCCTCCTTCTCCCACTCCACTCCGGAGAAGGGGATGGAGAGTGGGAGGGACTCCCACTCCTCCTTCTCCCACTCCACTCCGGAGAAGGGGATGGAGAGTGGGAGGGACTCCCACTCCTCCTTCTCCCACTCCACTCCGGAGAAGGGGATGGAGAGTGGGACGGACTCCCACTCCTCCTTCTCCCACTCCACTCCGGAGAAGGGGATGGAGAGTGGGACGGACTCCCACTCCTCCTTCTCCCACTCCACTCCGGAGAAGGGGATGGAGAGTGGGAGGGACTCCCACTCCTCCTTCTCCCACTCCACTCCGGAGAAGGGGATGGAGAGTGGGACGGACTCCCACTCCTCCTTCTCCCACTCCACTCCGGAGAAGGGGATGGAGAGTGGGAGGGACTCCCACTCCTCCTTCTCCCACTCCACTCCGGAGAAGGGGATGGAGAGTGGGAGGGACTCCCACTCCTCCTTCTCCCACTCCACTCCGGAGAAGGGGATGGAGAGTGGGAGGGACTCCCACTCCTCCTTCTCCCACTCCACTCCGGAGAAGGGGATGGAGAGTGGGAGGGACTCCCACTCCTCCTTCTCCCACTCCACTCCGGAGAAGGGGATGGAGAGTGGGAGGGACTCCCACTCCTCCTTCTCCCACTCCACTCCGGAGAAGGGGATGGAGAGTGGGAGGGACTCCCACTCCTCCTTCTCCCACTCCACTCCGGAGAAGGGGATGGAGAGTGGGAGGGACTCCCACTCCTCCTTCTCCCACTCCACTCCGGAGAAGGGGATGGAGAGTGGGAGGGACTCCCACTCCTCCTTCTCCCACTCCACTCCGGAGAAGGGGATGGAGAGTGGGAGGGACTCCCACTCCTCCTTCTCCCACTCCACTCCGGAGAAGGGGATGGAGAGTGGGAGGGACTCCCACTCCTCCTTCCAGGGGTTAATTTATTCGTACATTCAAGGCCCGCAAAGTGTGCAGTCCACCTAGTACCTTATATGTTTTTGTCGTATTTTTAACTTATACATCTTTTACATCCCATTCAATGAAGACTTATCTGCCAGAAACTTTTACCCTCTATGGGGAGGAGTCTCTATTTCATTCCAAATTCGAAACGTTTCGTTAGCTGGAAGGTTTTTGGAATTAATATAACTTTAATCCAGAACCCTCCTACCTCTCATGGAGACTATTGTTTACTTAATTTTAACTGCTATGCACGATTCTCAAACCACACTGAAATGAAGATTATAATCCTATCTTCAACTGTCCCGGACAAAACGATGGTTGGAAGAAGTTTAATTTTATCCACAGTCTTCTCTAGGAGAATGAAGATTGTAGATGGAACTCTCTAGTTCCTCCTACGGCCATTTCTTCTCTGAGAGAGTTGAGGACCCATAATCCTCTTTTCAAGGTCGATGGAGGATTGCTATTGTGAGTTAAATTTAAACCGACAATCCTCTCCTTCAGAAGGCTTGAGGATTATGGATTACAGTTAATTTCCTTTCCATAATCTTCCAAGTGTAGAGAATTATAAATGGTGATAAGACTCCTCCCACGGTGCCCCAAGATATCCTAGGGAGTAACCCCTTCTTTGGTTAGTGGGGAATTTCATGGCAGTAAACTAAATTTAAATATAAAAGTAAAGGACAACCACACACGTCTCACCGCTTTAACTTTTCAAGTATTGCGGCATATTTATAGTCTTTTCTCTTTATTCACTGGGTTATGTTATATTATAGAAAGGTTTTAAGAGCATTTGGGTCAAGCCTTTAATCTGCTCTTAAGATCTTTTTAAATACATCAGTGAAGTAAACTAGATTTATTTACACTCTTTTAGTGTGTGTTGATTACTTATAAACGTGAGAATATAGAAGGACTCAGTGTGTAATAACTCTTCTTTCAGTTTTATTAAGTCATATGCATCAGTTGCCTAAACGATAACGCGCTCAGTTTTAACAGTTTTCCAACTTAGTTGACTAAAATAAATAGATTAACATCCATGGGAAATAGCTATTGCAAATAACAACATACCTATATAACTTTTTTATAAATCGTGTTGGACTAACTTCCCCGATATGAACTGGTTTTACACAAGCTTGTACTGGATATTTTTTCTTTATGCATTTTTCATCTGAATGTTTGTGCATTGATTAGAATCACTTTTCCTATTTCGCTCCAAATAGTCAAAGAAATTTACTTGTTGAACAATTTCCGTTCTAATATGTACATATTAAAAATTTGTAGAGTTTATTTATTTACACTTAGTGTTTGTATCATAACTCATTTGTTGTAACTACAAAGTGTTGGTTAAACGATCCCCACATGGATACCAGAAATGTTCGCAAATGTTCTTGAACTTGTCTTCAATTCAATCAGGTGCTGTGTTGTTCTTTTTCACAGGTTGTTCGATTTCTAAATACCTGCTGAGAGGATCAAACATATAGACAATATATTAGAATACATAACATAGAATAAACGTTGGTGATGTACGAAGTAACCATACATTTGGCCAAATAATCGAATGGGCATCCTATATATAGTGATTTTTATAATTTTGTACCATTTTTGCTGTCGTTTTCTGCTTACATAATTATATAATAAGACTTTTTGCTTTGGTTTTTTCTCACAACGAAAGAAGACTTTTGGACACTGACAGGCACATAATTTATTGTTGTAAAGGAAAATAACGATTTCTATTTTACCCATTCATGTCGGAAGTTGGAGTGAGTGATCAAAATTAACATAAACATCAGGCTGTATATAAATGCATGCATGTATGCATGTATCCCTTCAATCCTTTTCAATCTCATTCTCTTCCGTTTGTTTCTTTGAACATATTAAACATTTTGGAAGGAATTCCTGTACAGTAAAATTGCAACTGACGTCCAAAACTCCATCATCAAAAACAACCACATTAATCACATTAATCTGAATATCTTTACCTTAATAATAAATTTGGATATATTGCGTTATTCTACCCCCTCTCGCAATTCAAATAAGCAAATTTTAAATTCTCCAAACTACATTCATACGTATGGTTTGCCATATTTCCCGATACGATAATAATGCTAGATGACGAAATTTTATTCAGCATCAACACATCATCTCTTAGTTGATAATTTCGTTTTCTCGTCACCTGGTTTTTGAATAATGTATTTTGACACTGTAAGGAGAAGCTGAGTTTGCATCTGATCTTAATTCGGCGATGTTGTTACTGACTGACATGTCACAGGCTGAAATCACTATGAGTTTGGCCGCAACTTATACAGATTTTATTTCTCGTACTTTTAATGAACGTCGTTTTAATATTAAGTAAACTGTTCCGTTAAAATGTTTTAATATTCTTATGCAGGTCGCCTGTAAGAACACCGCTATGTTTATCTTCTCTTCAATCAGTTCAATTGGTTTCGTGCACAAATGAAACGTTAGCTCGTTTTTCTGTTAACCACGATTTGTATACTTCACAAAAATGAACGACTGGTGTTAAACATTTTTTCAGGGAAAGTTCATTTAATATGAAAAGGAAGGAGGGGGTGGGTGGGAGAGATCTTAGTTGGGGTATGGAGTATGTGTAGGGTATGATGGGGTATGTAGGAGGCTGTTGAAAAATCATGGGGTCACAAGAGCGGGGGTGAAGGGGGAGGGTGGGCCGATTTTTTTCTTGATGTTTAAAGTTAAGTTGTTTTTTTTAAGTTTTCTTTTCTTATGAAAAAAATTATACATTTCAAGTCTTATTGACACTTTATTAAATCATTTTCAACACTTCTGTGAATCCTCCTCATCTTTGTCATTTCACTGGCTCTGGCATCACCCACTAGCATTTTTCAGACGAGTCGGGATCAGTCTGAATCTTGACCAGTGGCATCGCCTGTTTTGTCCTTTACCAGTTTCTTTGCCCATTGTAGATCTAATGTGTTTTGCTCCCCGTCATCCATCATCTGTGCTTGGACGAGACATTCTAGGACCTTGATGTTAAACCTTGCGAGAAGCTTGATACGTCCCACTTTTGTCACACAATTTCTGACAAGCGAGGTCTTCTCTGTGGGTTTGTAAATTACATTTCTTGCTTTTTTCCACATCTTTCAGCCGTTGAGGTTTTTCTTTTTCTTTGCTCTTTCTTTCTCCTCTTCATTATTTTCCTTTCTCCAGCAGCAGTTTTACGCCGACTGAAAGAAGTGCTTACTTTATATTTTTTTTATCTATAACCGATATAGCAGTGCAAAAAACCGATTTACATTTTCAGTGTTTCAAGTGCTTCTAGATGCTTTTGTTATAAAGGCACATTCATTACTCGCCCAGTATTTAGGTGTTTGGGAATTCTTCACCCCTCCCTTGATCTGGTTAGGATGGCGTTAGCTGGGTAAGGATGCTGCATCTTTAGCTCCCTCACCTCACCTCACCTCACCTCACCTCCCCTCCCCTCCCCCCGCCCCCTCTCCCTCCAATCCCCTTTCATATTAAATGAACTTTCTCTGAGTCGAATTTGACGAACAGGTTTGGTTTTGGATTAGTGATCAAATAAAATACGTCTAACGAATAGTACTCGGCTAAATTTGCCCTAACAAAATCGAAACAACTATTTTTCACAGTTTAACATAGAACTGCATGCTGACTGCCCGAAAAAAATTTTCGATCCTCGCTGATTTCTTTACCTCTTTGAATGCTGTTGGACATCAAGACATTTTTTCATCTCCGTCTTATTTCTTCAGATATTAGATTAAGATCATTTTTGTACTTAACCTTATTTGCAACAGACATGTTAAACTTAATTTCTTGTGAACTGCTTGCTCCATATGCAATGGCGTATCATAGTGAACTTATTCTAAATGCTGCAAGTTTTCAAAGTTACTTTTTCTTCAAATAAATCAAAAACGACAAAGAACGCTATCGAGTTTCAATTCAATTTGATCAAATTGTGTTTTTCGGTTAGCTCCAAACAAATTTCAACGTATCTGGTCACATGACAGACTACAACTAACGCGATTGGTCTCCTTTCAATGCTAATCTTAAATATCAAATCGCTAGACCATTAAATCGCTATGTTTGATTTTTCTTAATGTCAGATCTGTGAATTTAACTCTACATCAAGACAAAATTCCTTAGCTGACATTTTTTCTGTATTCTTGGTTTTGGATAATGTAGAGATACTGTAAGGAGAAAATGTAAACGTTTTGCCTCTTATAACTAACGATTAATAATGCTGCCTCTTGATGAAACACCCATAATACTAATTTTTCGACATAATTTATTTCTAGAAATTATTTTCACGGTAACACTACCACCATGTTTTTATTTGTTAACTTTTATTTTTTTCAATGCAAGCAATTGTAAAAGTTTTCTGATAACGTAACTCTAATTTTTTGCTAGTATATCAAGACAATATTTCCTAGTCAACGATTTTCCTTGAAGGATAATATTGAAATATACCGGTATATGGTAAGGAGATATTAGATTTTGATCACTCTTGACTGAAATGTTTTATGGAAAACGACAAAAAAAAAACAACATAACTCTGAAGAACTTATCTTGATAAGATGTTTCCAGTTTCGACTTGAGCCAGAGTCCAAGAGCTAATCACTGCAATCCACACTGGCTGCACTTCATGTCAAATATCTGCATTCGACCTGGAAAGAAAAGGAAATTTTATCAACTTAGGCTATTTTCTTTGTTTAGTCGAACGTTCGCTTTAGGAAAGATTTTAATCCTCGTTTACTGATCAATACGACATACGGATAGCGCTCGAATGCTCCCAATGTATCAAAGTTCCATGTAGTCTTGACTTTTCAAGGGACAAAAAGCAACTGCTTTAATTGCTTGTACCCTGTGAGTATCACTTCATTCGTTTGACGATCCTTATTATAACTTTAGAACTCTTTTGTTGCTTGTATATCAAAACAGTATTTTCCTATTAACGATTTTCCGCACAAGGTACTTGACAATGTATCGATATGGTAAGGAGATATTAGTTTTTGATCATTCTTAAACTGAACCTGTATTACGGTTACGTAAACGACCGAACAAAAAGACAAGATAATTATGATAAACTTACCAAGATGTTTCCAATCTCAACTTGCGCCCGAGTCCTAAATGGCTGCACTATTTTTCACTGTATATCTGCATTCAACCTGGAGTAAAAGCAAAGACGACATGTTAACTTGTACTACATTTAGTTATCATTTACAGTTCTAATTCTATATGTAATACAATTGGTGCTCTGATATTTTACTGATCATGCGAAAAATATGTCAGTTTCATGTTAATCAATTCTGGTGATTCTTCTCCTACTATCAAGGCTTCATAAGCTCATTTAGTAGCCTCTGAGCAGCGCATCGTTATCGCGAAGGCCACAAATTTTAGTCCCGTTGTAGCCTTGTTTTTCAGGCTACAAAAATCAAATGTTTGTACCCTTTGAGAATCATTTCATTTATTTGACGATCCTTACTGATTCCCTTATAACTTTTTTGCTGCCAGACCATCAAGACAATATTTCCTAGTTAGTCATTTTCTTCTTAAGATACTCGACAATGTATCAATCAATATGGTAAGGAGATATTAGTTTTGGACTTTTTTATATGGCAAACGACAAAACAAAAAGACAACTACGATGAACTTACTTGAGGTAAGAAGTTTCTAATGTCGACAGGAGTTAATCACTGAAATCCAAAATGGCTGCACTTTCTTTCGATATGTCTGCGTTCAACCTGGAAAAAGGAAACATTACTAATCTTAGACTAGTTTTCTTTGTTTAGACGAACTTTAACGAAAGTTTTAAGTTCTCGCTTGCTGATCAATACGACATACCAATAGCACTCCATTATTTTATTGATCATGCTGAAAATAACGGACTCTATAAAGGTTACTCCATACCATCGCGTTTGAAAAAAATTGTACGCGCGCAGTTTGAAGGACAATTGCAAGTTCCCAAAATTTAATGCCAATAGAAAGTAAACTGCACGCTGATTTCAAGAAAAATAGAAGATACACTGGCTATTTCTTTCCTTGGCGGACAGAAGCTGATAAATGCTAAAATGACCGAGTTCCAGTCCAATCAATTATAAGTCAGTTATAGAACGCAATCCTCGTTGCAAAATAATCGCGTACAGTCTCAGGAGTGTACCAGAATACTGATTTCCCTTTATTCCTATTGGTTCTGATTTTTTCACTCTCCAAGTTGAACTCGCGAAATGTGTCAATGAGGAAAATAATTTAAATGAAATAAAACACCGACACAATTTTGTTCCTAATTACCAACTATTGTCTGTTCTGGCCAAATTTTTCAAAACAAAATATCGCTTTTGAGTTACTTCAACATCCTCTCCAACCACACCCCAACCCCACGTTCGCCCTGTTTTACCTCCAAACCGATATCGTTAAACAATTTGTTATGCAAGTGCAATTACTGGAATTTTCTGCACAGTATTTCTGTTCACCGCAATGCACAAAAGGTATATTGTCAGGTCAAATTCATTTCATTAACCCAACAGTTTTAACTGAAGTTATCGATTTTTTTTTAGTTGGAGGACTAAATGAAAAATATGTCTTGATAATTCTGCATATCAGAATATTTTCAAATAGTTTTTTTTTAAATTCAGCTCATTTCATGACCTTTTTCAAACCATTGATAAGCCCTGCTAAACCTCCCAAACCTCTTTGGAAGTTGTTTAAGCCCAGGCCTGGGTTTGTAAACCGTAGTTTATGTATCCAATAAAAAACGTGAAAACTACTCGTTCGAAGCTTTTGTTAACTTTCTTTTCTCTTATCGGCAAAGGAAACATTTTTACAAATTGAAAAAAAAAACGTAGATAGGGTTCAGAGCTACATTATGTTTCAGAGTTCTTTCGAATTTTTTCGTGATTTTTATGAATTTTTTCATCCACAAAACGTTTCAAAAAGATCTTAGAAATATTCTTTTTGTCGATTGTAAAGAAAGGTATTATAAATAAAACCTTTCACAGAGTAGGTTTTAAGTTATTAACGTCTAAAGGCCAGAAGAAAGCATCTTTGGTCCTTTTGACGTTGCCATGGCAACTTAGTTTGACGTCATTTTTATTTGACTGCGTTTGCTGATAAATAGTTTGCTAGTTTATAGTAAACGATTTTCAGCCGCATCATCAGGCTAGCCATACAATAAGGAAGACAAGATGGTCTTCTAAGTATTGCAAGTATTACAAGCCAAGAGTAAAAGGTATTTGTTCGCGAAACAACTCAGGTTTCTTGAAAAAGTTTATTGTTGTTCGTGGTTGTAAAGTACAATAAGATTTTTTTCTTGGGGTGTAGATCGCGACTGATTTCTGCTAGTCTTTATTAAGTGACGAGGTTCGATTTCGCTGTTCGGCGAGCTGTTTTCCCTGGAGTTTTTGCCTGTGGGTATCCTGCTTCTGGAAGGCGTTGTTAGGGTGAAGTCAAGTGTATAGCTTCTTTGTCCCTCCGTGTGCACCAGGCGAGTCTTGATCAATAAACTTTATCTCGCTCCAAAGAGGACAGTGGACGATCTCGTGGATGTGTTCTGAAACGACGAAAATCTTAACTTCGTGAAAACCCGCTTCTGTTTGCTACTGTGCTCGTGTTTTCTGAAACTGAGGATAAAGCCACAGAAATGTGTCCAACAAGAAAAGCTGGAAAAGAAACTGGATGTCAAAGAGCAAGCACCGGCCCTACGATGGGTTGTTTCAAAGTGGCACTCGCGTGGCCGAAATAAGATCTCTTGGGTTTGTTGATGTCAGTTCACTGGAGCATGCATACATTTTGGGGTTATTAACTTCAGTTATCAAAATATAGTGCTTTTACAGCTCACGTGCGTTTCAAGATTTTTAGTTTATTCAGTTTTGGCGACGGACAGTTGAAAAAGAGATGCGGGCAACCGGTGTCAGCTGGGGAGGGGGGGGGGGGGGATCTGACCAGGAAAGCGAAGGACAGGCAGCAGTGGCGGTCTATGATCAGGCTTTATGTGCTCAAGGGCGTGACAAGGATTGAGTTTTAGTCAGTTTTTAACATGTTGGATCAAATATTGAAATTTAAATTGACTGAAATATCTTTTCGCAGATGTTCCCCTACGTGTACGAAGGTATGGAGTAACCTTGGCGAAACGGGTAGAAAATATCCCCTAAGAATTTGAGCACTCTTGGATAAACAACAGAAGATTGATAAGAAAACTGAAGATGAACTTATCTGAAGAAAAATGTCTCAACAGTCAACCAAGAACCCAAGATGGCTTCATTTCCTTTCAACACAATATGTGTTCAACCTGAAGAAAAAGAAAGAGGCATTATTAAATTACAAACCATTTTCCTTTGTTAAGTCAAACTTCTACGAACGAGTTTGGATCCAGTGTACTAAACAACAATTTAAATAGAAATAATACGATATTTGACAGTTACAAGTTAATCACAAAAAATAATGAATCGGAAATGAACTGCATGAAACCCTTTCAGTCCCAGATTCGAAATATAAATTCCCCTACCCACGGCCTAAGTTTTTCGCAATTTCAATAAATAATGTGAGAAAGTGGTTCTATATCAAGACATTTCCCCTTCGACATTAATTTTTATTATGACACACATGATAACATATAAAGGTTGAGAGTAATGAGACATAAGATTTTGATCACTTTTGAAATGAAATCAGTGAAAAGTGAATGACAAAAAGAGAAATCTACACAGAAATACCTGAAATAAGATTTTTCCAATATCAGCTTGCACCAGAAACCAAGAGCTACACACGGTGATCCAAAATGGCTGCATGCTGGCTTGCTTTCAAGCTACGAGAAAGAGGGACATCAATTAATTCAGCCATTTCTTTATGATTTTTAGTCGAGCTTTGATTTGGTTTCAGAAACTACGCTCTACAAGTACCAGTTAACCAATGTTTAGCTAAATTCGTCTATTTCTCTCTGAGACTATCAAAAGTTATCGTATTATATAAACTCTTGTTCATCGCAGCTTGATTAAAATATAAGAGAAAGGGTGATAAATATCGCATTTTACTAAACTTGACATTTCTATGCTAAGCAACATTATGATCATTAAAAACCAAATAACTACCAAATTCTTGAACTTGCCTAATGTACAGGAAATGTCTGAAATATTGAAACCAGAAATAATCTTACTTCTTTTGTAGTCGAGGCGCCCTGGCATCAAGTCAGACCATAACTAGTTTGCTTCAATAGTCGCCGAGTTCCAGAATTGAAGTACGGTATCATATTTCCCCAACAAACATTCCTGGAACATTGGAACAAAAACACGCCAATGAGAACTCTACATCGTGTTTCATTTCTTTTTCAGGCAACAAAATGAAAATAAAGATCGTTTTCATTATTCATGAAAATAAGAATTCTTTTCAAGTAATCTATCATTGCATTTAAAGTTCTCAGTTCAGTGGAAAGTAAAGACCTGATATAAAGACTACTCTCAAGCACAAGTCGAGTGCCCGCGTGCTGGACATTTGGGCCCGGTTGTTCAAATTAAAGATTAAAAGTAATGTGGAAGTTTTTAATTTCTTGTTTATAAACGTTTTCTTTCGTTGCTAATGTTTTGTGGCGTTTGATATTGGTCAAAGTCAAAAGTGAAGGACAGATACTGAAAGAAAATTCATGCTCTCGTGCAACAAACAACAACAAACTTGTAAGCAGTAAAGGAAACTCGTGTGTAAAATAATAATAATTTAAAAGTTAGCAATTCTGGAAAACTTTGTTTGACTTATCTGTAATATGAGTTGTTTTCAACACGATGAAGCCGGCCAGGATGGGATAAGAACGTCGCACCAGCTTTGAATTTGTGATAATTGGCATCAAAGCTGAACATGACCACTCCAAAATGGCTGCCTGAATTCCTTTGGACACACATCTGTTCGTGCTATGGAAAATAAAGAAAGACGTTTACGGTTTAGAAGCATTTTAATAGCCTTGACAAGTTTTGTAGCCATATCAGGCATAACCACAGCGATGTGCGAACGTGAGGAAGCAAATTTTTTTGACGACCAATATTTTAAAGTTCATTCGTAAAGGACTCTATTCTTGGCAACATTACGTTTCTAACTTAACAGTAGTGAAACAATATTAAAAGGACGATGACCAAATGAACAGCACAAAGCGGTTTGTAATAATAGTTAACACAAATTGCGGAAAATTTCTAAACCAAACGAGAAGTTGTAGGATCTTGGTGTATTTGTCTTTCTCTCCAGCGTAAACAAAAGGAATCTATCATGAAACCAAGTCTACATCAGCCAACTGCAACACCTCGCACAATGTTGGCAAGTCCCTCTCAGCCCGTGAATTAAATTGTAAAATTTATGAAGATTACTGGCCATTATTATGTTAAAACGTTTGATATAGGCTGAAGAACTATACTCTCTCATGCTGTGAATTTTAAAGCGACTTTACGTGCGAGATAAAATGTACACGACAGCACCTCGAACGTTACAGTTACAAATTGCGAAAAGTAATCATGCCCGATTAAACATTCTGACATACTGTTCCAAGCTTGGCCAAACGAAAGAAGAAAAAAGTTTAGTTAATCAGTTTGACTTAAACAACGATTTATCCGTGGCGTCACGTACCGATAATACGCCGAACCTTTCACGTCGGCTCAGTGGCTTGATCTGTTAAACTGCTCAACGGTCAAAATTGCAACGGAAGCAAAACGAAACGAAAAACTATAATAAGCTAGTTATAACAACTAACTAAATAGAATAAACAACAAAGACAAGATAGATACAAAACGTTGACTTGCCCGAATACGAAGCACATCGATGAAGACGAAGGCTCGCACACTGAACTGTGACCAACACCAAAATGATCATCGTGTCCTTTGAGACTTCTATATGTACCTGATTAAAATTCATTTTTAGCTGGGATAAATGCGCTTTGTTCAATATGAATATTTCGGGAAGATTTTTGTGCATTGATTAATGAGTATTCGACAAATGTCGCGAGAAAAGCACGTATTTTAAATTTTTTTTGCAGAAAAAAAAAACGACTCCAATCCATACTTATTGATATCTCATTTGCAATCCCACTAACTGTTCTTCTCAATGGCCGGGAACCGCAATCCTGAAGAACAAACAGTATAAGGACGAAAGAGGGTTTCGCAAAATTATTTTTGTGACAACTCTGCTGTGAAAATGTTACAAAGCTCTATTTGTCTAATTTCGACAAAACATTTATTTATTTCGATGTAATAAAAACGTTAACTTTTACTTAAACTAGGGAAGATTTTCGCAAACACTTCCACTACTCTACAGCAAATGGAACCCCTTAAATGACAGTCTTACCAGTTGATAGGGATGGACCATAAAATTTTAACCACGAAATATATTGGCGTCACAAAACCATATGTTTTAAGATATTAAGTTTAGCCATGAGCGATTAAAACTTATCTTGTACCTATATCGGCCACTCTTTACGCTTAGAAATAGTGTGGACACTGTAAACTCAAGCAAAAATAATAATAAATGGGAGCTCCGCTTTCAGGCCTGCCTAATTAAAACTGATTGTCTAAATTAGCATAACACACAAGAAAAGAATGGGAGAGCCTGTGCACGAGAACATCGTCAGCAGGCGCCACCTAAATCACGTGGCCGATCCTACTACAGCACAAACACAAACACCTTTAGTATTAAAATATATTCCATTTTTTGCGTGGTTGAAGAGGCCTTTTCTCGATATTTTAAAATTCTTACTGGACTTTACAACAAACGAGATCACACAGTCGAGGAATTTAGTTTATTTTCTTTGTTGCACAAATTTAAATTTACAAGAAAAAATAAAACATTTAATAGCAAGAAAAAAGAAACAAAAAACCGTGTGACAGGAGGCAGAAACAGGGCAAAGCCCCAATTGGCATCTACCCCCTGAGACAAGTTTCCGAAAAAGATATAAAATTCTTTGTTTCATTTATTCATTTTCCTCATAGCCAATTTTTCTTGATCGAACTTATAGGGATGGACCATCATTTTTTGGGAGGGGGAGATAAACATTTTTTCAAGGCAAACAAGTTATTTTCTGTGTCGTTGTCTGTGCAAACAATTTTTTAACGGAGGCATCTGCCTGCAGACAATTTTTCACTTTTGCAAACAATTTTTTTCAGGATTTTTCAACCCCCTCCAAATTATTATGGTCCGTCCGTTACATGAGGGGAATCTTTCAAGCTATTAAAAATCCAATGCAAATGTAAAGATGTACAAGCATTTTGCTGCCACCTTTTAGGACTTACATAAAATGCATTTCCTTTCAATATCATTTGACAATAGAAATAGTTCACAGGTGTGATTCTGTGGTCGAAGTAAATCTCGAACAAAGATTCTAGCCGTCAGGCCGGGAAATGGCCAGTATGGACAAAATCGACAGTGTGACGTGCTTTTATGATTTCAAAAACCTGAAAAATCAAGTAGCATATGACCACCCCCCGGGGGGGGGGGGGGGGGTGGGATCCTACTAGGGTATGATTTGTCCACGCTGGTGAGTGTGGTCAGCAGTTTTTGGAAGAAACTATTTCTTCCGTTGTTATTATGCACCCCTTTAGAAGTTCGTTTTAAAAATGTTGGGAATTTGAGGACCTTGTCAAATTTTTAGGCAAACCAATGCTGTTCCTGGGTAAAATCTGCTCTGAAATAGAGTATCGATTTTCGTATCAGGTCTGAAACATACATACATACATATACTTTATTTAAACACGGTAAAAACATCAGTTACAAGTTAAGAATGATTACATCACATTAAAAAAATAAAACTGATTTACATGTTTGCCGTGTGGGAGCACGAGGGAGACATCAGGCAATTGATAAGTCTTTTAAAGTGGCTAAAGGATCTAGCAGCTCTGGCATCGTGGGAAAGGCTATTCCACAACTGTGCCCCACTGTAACAGAAACTTCGTTTTAAAAAATCAGTACGGGGCTTAGGTAGAGCTAACTTATTTGCCTTGTCTCTAAGATTATATCCTGTGCTGAATGGTTTAAATAGGTCTTGTAAGTACTCCGGAGCTTGTTTATTTATGGTTTTAAACATTAGTTTCGCTTTATGCTTTTTCCTTCTGGTATAGAGGGAATCCCATCCTAACTTTAATCGAAGGGCGGTAGCACTAGAATAGAAATCCGACTTCGTAATGATCCTAATGGCGCGATTCTGTAACTTTTGTAATTTATCAGTCAGTTCATTGCTGAGACCAACCCACACAGGACAGCAATAGTCGAAATACGGTTCAATGAGAGCTCTATATAGCAAAATAGCTGAATCTTCGCAAATGAATGGCCTCAGCCTTTTAAGAGCACCTATACCAGAGGAAACTACCCTAGCAATCTCATTGACATGTTTGGTCCATGACAAATGTTGGTCAACGGGGAGGGAAAATCGCATAGTTTGGTCTGAAAAAGGGTAAGGATGTCGCACTCCACCACCCGTTTTGTTTTTAGAGTGAGTAGCTTGCAGGATCTGAGACATCGGATATTTCGATTGCTTCACGCTGAAACAATAACGTTACGTATTTGGACAACGTGAACCACGATGCCTAATATTTGGTTGTTCTATTTGGGGTTGACCACTCTCTTTACATATTCAGCTGAATACATCTGGATAGTTTGCGATATTCTCGAGTAAAATATAAATTCATTTTCAACTACGTATATACGTTGTCCTCGGCGTCGCTGTCGTCATTGCTTAAGGTCCCTAGTTGTCAAACCATTGCCGAAAAACGAAACTTGTGTCGGTTTTCACCGTTTGGTAATTCGACCAAGATAAAGAGCTGAAATGTTTCCTTTGAGAACTGGGCTGGTGGAACAGACGATTTTTACACCATCTCGCGATCGATGTAGGGCGAACTAGGCTGCTTTGATGAAATCGTTAAACGGGGAGGGAGGGTCTCCCTTACATGAGCTGTACAGGGTGTGTGCGGCGTCAGAGACTTTGCTTTTCAAGCCGTTTTGGTCTGGTTAGGGTATGGTTTGTGCACTCTGGTCAGTTTTTTAGGAGAACCTATCTTTATGTAAAATCTTCGGTAATATGTATCCCATTTTAGATGTTTACATAAACGAAAGCAATTCCTGGGTAGGCCTTTTTTGAAATAGTGTAAAGGTTTCAGGAAGCTAAGCGTACCGCACACCCCCACCCAAATTTTTGAAGAGTACTCCCCGGTCGTTAAGTTACTGGCCCGCTCGATCACGGATCTGCCTCTTGAATTAGCAAAAAGGTGTTCTGATCGCTCTGCTGAAGTCGCGTCCAATTGCCGTCGCTGCTGATCTGACCAATTTTTCATAAAGAACATCGAGGACGATTCAGTTTTGATCTTTATAAAGCCTGCAGCGCGTCATTTTGAGCAGATCAGCAGCAATTACAGGTAATTAAAGTAATTTATGCTAGTGATTATTGATAATGACTTTCTTACGTGACAAAATGTATTTGCGTGTAGAAAGGCAGGTAGGAAGATAGGAAGCAGGCAGGTTGATAGGACAGACGGAGGGAGTTAGGGACGCGACGGAGGCCGAACCGTTTGGTTTGAGAAGAGGTAGGGCTTTGTACGTCCCAGCGAAACGCCCCACCTAAAACACATCAACCAGCGAACCGGCTGATAACCTTGGTCTTTGATCAGAGAACAATCATTCATTACTTCATTTCAGTCTTGGACCACAACCAGCAGTTTAACTCGAAATCGTTTGATCAATCATTAAAATAATATGAGAACCTGACAATATAATAAGATCACGCAAAAAATTTCGCGCTATATGGCATTCAAAAGCTGCAACACATCACTAGCAAGGTCGAAGGTTGTCGCAAGTCCTTGAAACAAAGAAAGCTAGGATCTCTCATATTTGATCAGTAATCTGTTCAGAACCATTATCCATGTATAATTACCTCTTAATATCCCTCATTTCGTTTACATTTTGCATTAGTTTAATGCATCTTTCCCTGCAATATGGACCGGAATTCAGTATTTAAAGTTCCCTTTATCGAGGTCTCCGGAGGGCAGAAAGGAGAAATTGATATTAAAACAAGTTCAAAAAAATACGACATGGTGAAGACAAAACGGTCTTTGATTTGTCTCAAAGTTGCTTTGCTCTTTTTCCAATTCGTCATGTTTCCTACTGCAATTCTTTGTA
This sequence comes from Meandrina meandrites, assembly GCA_963693305.1. Lineage (NCBI taxonomy): Eukaryota > Metazoa > Cnidaria > Anthozoa > Scleractinia > Meandrinidae > Meandrina > Meandrina meandrites. Next base: position 38,715,366 of record OY855908.1, read on the forward strand.
TTTCTCGCGAAAACAGTAGCATATTTTGTTTAAATAAAAATGATTTTACCTGAAACGGGAATTAATATTAAAGAGAAGTTCTTTGATAGTTTTCTTTTTTTAACGAAGCAATGTGATATGTATGTCTGATTATCTATATTGCGTGGGAGAGCTTGTCAAGTTGGCCTCAGGGCATTTGTCTGACTTGCTTCAGTTGACAACAGTTTAAAATTTCAAGGGTTTTGCCAAAAATCGCAGGACCATTTATCCATCATAGTCGGCAGTCAAAGCGCCAAGGAGGGTGGATCAAAAAATTTCTCTGTTGAAGGTAGGACCCAATGTTTGCACTGTTTGAGTTTTTCAGTGATCAAAGACTCGGAATTCTAAGTCATTAACGAAGACTCAGAGAAAAAGATCAAAAGAAGGTTATCGTGACTGTGTATAATAGCACCAAAATTTAAGTGCCTTTAGTTTATTTATAGATTAGGAAAGGCCACAACTCAATTGAAGGTTTTAGACTCTGCATTGAAAGAACTTTAGGGCTAGAAAAATGGTTTTACTGATCGTTTCCTTTTGGTTTTTGTCCCGTTAGTATTGCATTAGTATTGTTGGAATTTTGATTTACAAAACCTAATTCCCAATTCCCCAGTGAATGGATTGAATGTAATTCGGAATAGTGAATGCAGCACACTAGATTCTGAAACATTCCTTATTTTTTCGTAAGTAGTAAAATCAGAGAACTGGTAACGTTTTTGTGTTTAGTATTATTCCTCAGCCAAAAAAACGCACAACTGAAATCCATGTATAATTGCATAGATATAAACATGTATAAAGTGTTCCTTCTTCCATGTCTTCCGTTTAGGTTTTCTTCTAGCAATCCTAAGATTTATTATTGAGCTTCACAAGTGTGTACTAGGACCCTACTAGGTGAATCTTGAGCCATGATGACGATCGAAATCTTAAGTCTATAAAGGCGTTTCGGCTTTATTCGCTGATAACGCAAGATAATATTATAAACATCAGTAGCAATTTCTGCTTCAAACTCCGAAAAAAAACGCTGAGGTTAAAAGAGTGCATCATTGAAAAGATGCACTATGTTTGCTTAGTATCTTTCATGAAAACATTTTTTGCAACAAAAAATCCTTGACTTTAATTATCATCAAGATACATTTATAGTCACAAAGTTTTCATTCAGAGTTTAATATGATTAAAACTTGATATTTTGTGGGAAATGAGGCTATCAGCAACTGACGATTACTGATCGTAACTATACATGCACACCGCCCCAGATGAACACTCCACCGGAAATCATAACCTTTAATTGATTTTTTTGCCGGAAATAATCTTAACAACTCTGTACACTGTTATGACGGCTTTCGGTCTCAGTATTTTGTATATATAAATATTGCGTCTGCTTACAATCAATACTTGCTTTGTTCTCTCTTTACTCGCGATTCTTTTGTGTTCCGCGCTACTCGTAGTCTGAAATGTCATCCATCCTCTCTTCCTTACCCCCCAGAGGAGGAGCGCCACTCCTCTGGGGGGTAAGGAAGAGAGGATGGATGACATTTCAGACTACGCTACTCGGCGTCACCCGAACAATGAAAACGAGGAAGATATTGCTTTCCGAGCCACTTTTTTTGCATTTGATGTAGAACTTTGGTTTTGTTGAGACCAAGAAGGTCAGATTTGCAACGTGGGTAAATCTCCATCTCAGCCAATTAGCGGGGTTTGTTCCAGTGTGATCCAAACATAGGATTAGCTGCTAATATATAAACTCCTTTTTGTTACAAAAGATCTAGCCAATCACTGAAATCATACGTACCCAGAGCCATATATTTCTCATGCCAATCCCCCGCCGGGTAAGGCGGACAGCTAGCTCTGGGGACGAGAATGAAACAATTAGTGATTTTATTATTTTTTAACAAGATGGCGCTGACTGTGGACCAGGTACTTGAGCGGATTGGGAGCCTGGGTTTCTACCAGATTCGCCTTATTTTCATTCTGGGCTACATAGAGTGGTTCAACATCACATTTCAAGTCATGGTGCCAAGCTTCATCGCTGCTGAACCCAATTGGGTGTGTGCGGCTAATCACAGTTCTTGCAACCTAACCGGGCAATTTAAACCCGGGGATAAACTTTACAACAAGCGATGTGATATGCCGAGGGACGCCTGGAAGTTTGCTGATGGTTTCACCTCCGTTGTCACTGAGGCAAGAAATAAGTAATTAGTCCATACCAAGCAAACAGACTAGCATTGCGTGCCTGATCGTCTCTCAAAACACGGGAGAACATCCACGCAAAGCGCGTTTACATCCGCGGGTGAACTGGGTACCATTTCTAAAAATAACTTAAGATGAATTACCTTTGGAATAAGGCCTATTTGAGGGATTAACTCTCTTACTGAATGTTATGGGCTTCTGGTACGTGAGGTTGAGCGTGACATGTGAAAGTCTCTGAAAAAATGTTTTTGTTAGCTTGTAAAAAAAAAGATATTGTCGGTTTAGTTTTGTGACCTCCTGCACCCCCTCCATTTTCGTGTCTTTACTGTAGGCTTTGGGTCCTTCTTCTGCGAAAAGTTCTAGTAAATGGGATTGGAATGGCGCAAGAGAGGTCGGGTATGCGAGTCATTTGGTCTTTTCAAGTGAGATGTTTCCATTTTTTTGAGAGAATCGATTGTAAACCCACGTGTTTTTCGCCAGTTAACTAGCTGTTTTCCTTTATTATTTTTTTAGTTTGACCTTGTTTGTGACAAAGCTTTGCTTGGGACCATTTCCACGTCGCTGCTGTTCGCAGGCTGGTTGCTTGGTGCACTAGGGGGCGGAGTTTTATCAGACAAGATTGGCAGGAAACCAGTGTTGTTCGCGTTCTCGGTCATGTGCAGTCTGTTTGCTCTGCTAGCTGCCTTCCCTAATGTCTTCTGGCTGTTCATGTTGTTCAGGCTGCTTGTTGGTATATGCATCGGTATGTATAATGTTTCTAGTTTGTCTGCCAACTGGTTAAAATCCAGCTGGTTGGGGGGGGGGGGGGGGGGGTCTTCTCTTGTGTTCTTTGCCGCGAGGAGACAGGCAGGTCGCGGATCTCGGATCTCGGATGATTAAAGACTGCAAACGCTAAATTGACATTTTCTCTCCCTTGTTTGAATATTTTTCTGACTGCTTATCGAGATAAGCCGAAAGTTAAAAGGAACGACAAATGGAACTGGAACTGGAATTAACTATAGGAACTTTTAAAAGCAACAATTCATGTAACCTTGACTTGTATTGAGGGAAAAGCCGTCTGATATTAGGCTAGTGCCAATGGTCATCCTTTTTTACACCATTCATTTGGAGTCATAGAGGACTATTAAAAGCAACGGGAAAATTATTCCATCACTTCGTGTTGCATTTCTCTTTCTTTGCATTAGCCCTTCGGAAGGTTGAACCGTTGTTTGGTCTGAAATGGACACTAAAATTGCACTGTGCCGCTTAGTACCTCTTATGATCTTTACTTTTCTATGCTAACAAACTGTCAATCCCATCAGGCGGCGGGGCCATGGGTCTCTACGTGCTTGCTGTTGAGTTTGTGGGCGTCAGACATCGTCACGTGGCTGGTACATCGCTTTGGTATGCGTGGGCCCTGGCATTGGTCATGTTAGCAGGACTCGCCTATGCGGTGCGTGACTGGAGAAATCTGTCAATTATTTGTGCTGCACCAGGACTTATTTCCTTTGCGGGCTGGTGGTAAGTCAAAGTTGTCTGATCATGTACTGTTTTATCGCCTGCAGAGCTTGTTTCAGGCTCTCCGGCAAAGTCGCTGACCGCGTTAGGGTGACGCTCTGGTAACAAGGAGATTCCTAGCTGAATTCCTCCATCCTGACACAATCTAGCCAGTGAGCTACGAGAGACTCTTGGTGAGCAACGCAATTTACTTGTTAAAAATTTGAAAAACGATCTCTGGCTAAAAATATTTAAAAGTACAAGCTTTCGACTGTTAGATCTACAGTCTTCAACGGGTAAAAATGATTCATTCATTCATTTTTACCCGTTGAAGACTGTAGATCTAACAGTCGAAAGCTTGTACTTTTAAATATTTTTAGCCAGAGATCGTTTTTCAAATTTTTAATATGTTTAACCCTGGCTACGGTCCTTTAATATTTTTGCCATTTACTTGGTTCATATGTGACACGCGTCCTGCATACTGCTAGGATCAGCAATGTCGGAAGCATCATATGTAATAAATTATGAAGATGGTAAACTTCAAGCTCGGCAAATAAATGATAAATTAAGGTGAAATGTTCATTTGTCACGAGCGTGGGACAATACGCCATATTCGTATTCTTGGTATTGGACTGGAACTAGCTTGCAATGGAGGCTAATGCGGGGGAATATAATTAAAAACAGCTTCATGTGATTTGCATTTGAAAAGATTCCCCGCATTAGCCTCAATTGGAAGCTAGTTCCAGTCCAATACCGAGAATACGAATATGGCCTATTAGAAAACATCTGATTCTCCGACGGGAAGTTGTATGAATTTCGTATTACATCGACAGAATAATCCCTCTTGATAATTGTCTTTATTCTCAACACCAGTATGTTTGACAATGTATTTACATTCAAAGGAGAAATTAGCTGTTCATCATTCATGATTCGGATATGTCCAGGATTGAACTCTAATGAGATGCACGTTTTTTATGATAGGGATCACAAAGTGTCCTCGTTAACGAAAGTTTCCCAAAACACTCCAATTCTCTCAAATATGAAATAATATGGAAATGTCAATAATTAACCCAGTCAAACATGATGTACTTATTTTAAGTGTAGCGACAGGAATATTTTTGGCAGTGTGTGTTTCTCGCAGGTTTACTCCTGAATCGTCAAGGTATTTGTTGCTGAAGGGAAGAGTCACAGAAACAGAGCAAATATTGCGACAGATCGCTACCACTAACAAGAAGGAGTATCCGGAGGAGCCTCTTTTGGACCTCAATGCTGAGGGGAAGGTTCAGGCGCTAGGTGACTTCAGGGATTTGTTTCGCACCAAAACAATGTTGCATAGGACTCTTGTATCTTGGTATGCCTGGTAAGTGAAAGATTGAAATAACACCAATTTCATCTAAAACTCAGAAAACTCGTTAATAATTCATCAAAGAAGATCATAACTGTGAAGGAGGTTTTGGTACCCGGTTAATTAGCATACTATAGATTTTTTCGATTTTATTTCTCCGTTTACTCCTTAGTTTTTGTTTCGATGAGAAGATATATCAAACACTCAAAACAGTGTTTCATCGGCTATCAAAACACCACTAATTTCTTCAAAAATGTCCCCTGTGCGTCGTATTTTCAACTCTCTTCTCGGTGTTTGGAAATGTGATGAAACACGCTCTCTCGTGTTTGATATATTACTTCTTGTTCCAAAGATAGGCGCTTTCATGTATTTTTTTTTTCTGGGGGCGGGGGGGGGGGGGATGTTATTATCAAGGATGTAGGTAATGGGTTCCTAAAAGAACTTATTATCGAAAGGAATTGTGCGTGATTTTAAATATGGTTAAATGAGACACAAACATGCTTTACAAATTTCAAATGAACATCAGGGTTCTCTCAACATATGCATAACATGGGATAAAAAGACAATGCATGGTCCGGTTTAGTTGGGGCCTTGAATAAAAAACAAATATAGCATTAAAAGCTAAATCTAGATATAATAAGCTTATGAGGTTTCCGGGGGCATTATCATAGGAGCGCATTTTTCTGTCTCAGATTTGGGGACTATGTTAAGGTGGTGAGTTTCTCTTGAGAGATTTTTAGTAACGTTCATTGATTCATCCGTTCGATCGTTTGTTCATTCATTCATTTAAAACAAAGGAGGCAAATGATATACTATAATAGCGGTTCCTGTTTCTTCTACAGGTTTGTAAACGCCATGGTTTATTACGGCGTATTCTTCAGCACTCCTTCGCTCGGTGGCAACATGTACTTGAATTTCTTCTTGTCCTCCATTGTCGAGATTCCCGCCAATTATGCTGGCATCTGGGCCATGGGCAAGTAAGTCTAAAGGGCGTCCGTCCGTTTTGTATTGTTTCGATGACCATTCAAAGACTGAGACGGGGAGACGGTGCTGTTTGGTGTGCCACCCCTCCGACAATAGAGTCTAGACTGCCCTGAGCCGAGAACGCCTTGGAGCTAAGTTGACAGGAATACTATGGAAATTATTTCCGATAAAGCCGCGTTTATCGCGTTTAAATTAGTATCCCTGGTCTTTCTTCTGTGTTTTCCATCGTTTCACTAGAGAGTCAGGGCATTTCCTTTCACATGAACAAAATTAAAAATTTCTAAGGAGAAGCCTCTCTCCTTGCATATTTCAAAGTGAACTTGAATCCACTTAAAGGAGGTATAAACTGTTCTGAAATTAGTGGTAGGCAACATAACCCATGAAAAAAATTATCTTTGAACATCTGAAGGAAGATATAACCTTAACTTGTTGATAGAAATCAAACTACCGCTATACTTATCGACTTTTTGAAGACGTGCGGAAACAACTTGAAAAGTTTAGCCTCAACTTTTCAAGTTTTAATCCTTTCCATCTTATCCATCCGCTGCCAAAGACGCTTTTAAACAGTTTCTATGCTCTAATATAGCAATTGTTAATAAAAATGGACCATTATTGTTAAAATCTGTTAAAAGATCACGATAACTTAAGCGCCTTTAAAAATCTCACATAACGATAGCTCGAACTTTTGCTCTGGAGAAGAGCAAAGTGTTCTTTAACAGAAACACGTTTTCTTTTTCTATACTCAGGTTTGGTCGTAAAAGATCGCTTATTTACTTCTTGACTCTTGCTGCCATTGCCTCGGTCGGCGCAGTGTTGCTGACAATGTATGATCCTGGCAACGACAAATGTGAGTTTACTTCATGTTATATTTTTATTGATCTACACTGTAGAATGTCACAAGGCGATGTGGCCTAACTGGGTTAGTGCTTTAGATTCCAGGTCTAGAGGTACGGGTTCGAGCCCTTCGGACATCACTATGCTGTGTTCTTAGGCAAGACACTTTAAGCTCACAGCAGTTCTCTCCTAGCAGGAGTATAAATGTTTGTGAACGAGCATAGGGTAACCCGCAACTCGACAAAATGCTTAGGGGTATGATGCTATGGAGCTTTCCGGTCCAAGCCTGCGTTCGAGCCTAGTGGCCGATCTGTCGGAGCTTATCCCGGTTTCCATAGCGTGAAGCGACTAGGAGTATTTCTACTCCCACCTGGATGGGATGCTAGTCCATCGCAGGGTTACCCCCAGCAGTAAATTCGCCAGTATCCATTTATACACCTGGGTGGAGAGAGGCACTATTAGAGTAAAGTGAGAGTAAACCGGGACCGCTCGATCCGGAGTCCAGCGCATTAACCATATCATTAAGCCACCGCGCCACAACCAATATTACATCTGTCTATTATTCTACCGCACCGTCCGATGTTTTTTAAGGGAATTTTATTCTGTGTGTGCTTCATTTTTTTTTTACAGGTTATGCGGCTGGTCGGATCATTATGGCGCTTGGCGCTAAGTTTTTTGTGTTCATCTCGTTTGACGCAGTTTACGTTTATTCCGCCGAACTGTTCCCAACGACGATCAGGTTAGAAACATTTTCATCTTTTTCGTGACTTGGCCTTTGCTGAGATGTTTAAATTTCGCTATTTTTTTTCGCTTTTTTTATCTTAGAAACATTGGAATGGGTTCCTCCACATCCGCTGGCAGGATTGGCTCTTTCTGTTCTCCATATATTGTTCATCTGGTAAGTAAATATCTGCGGTATTCAGTAGATATATCCTTATTTAATGGCAAGTTTGCTTATCCCAGTTTCAACAGCATAAAGCGGGTATGACTAGGGGCCAATTTGTTACTTTTTTGTCACAGACTCGCGTACACGCTCTCCTACCGTATGGCATCATGGGAGCTAACGCGTTGCTGGCAAGTGTACTGTGCATGACCCTACCAGAGACACGTGGAACACCGACCGCTGAAATCATGGACTCAGAAGAGGGCGCAGAACTGGGCATCCAAAACATCGCCATGGATGACAAAGGAACAAGAAAGTCAAACATGAAGAGGAAAAGGAGAGTGTGAATAGTGGCGTCGTGAGCAGCCGTGCGAATCTTCTAAATGATTCCTCTGCTAACACTGCTTTTTAAATATTAGATGCCTTGGCTCTCGTTAATTATATCTTATGTATCACAGGGTCTATGATTGAAATGTTAGCTTTCTTTTATCGGGTATAAAATGGCGCTTATTGGAATGAGCGTTCATGAATAACAGCTGAACTGAAAAAAAAACACAAAATCTTCAAGAGAAGGGTGTTAACTGACTGAGGGTGCTTTCTACCCACCCCAATGAAATCCTAAAACCCCTCTTTCTTTGCTTCTTTTCTTTGCTTCTTTTCCAGTCTAGTCTTTCAATTCAGAACCAATTTAGAGGATGCGAGTACACTGTCTGTAAACAAAGTAGATGACTATTCTGGTAGTCCTGTGTGTGTTGGTTGTCCTGTGTTGTATATACAATGTAGAGCCCAATCTCGTTCCCAGAGCACGCGTTACACTTGTCCGGTGGAACGGGACTAGGGGAACGTGGACTCTGGGAACGAGACTGTGCAGAGCCAAATTTTGGATGTCAGATTCCACGCATGCGGTCAACGAATATGTTGTTGAACGCTGCTTGTTTATATAAGACCCATATTGTGAACCGAAATTTCCAACGATTTCTCCAGTTGTGCGGTAAAAAAATATTCCACCTGACCTACAATAGGTCACGCTATTCACAACAGGACTTCCAAAAACGTCATTCAATACTCGCGGGTCAATGAAACAGTGACACACAATGTACCTACAAACTGCTGATACAATTACGACAAACAAATTCTTCAAAATACTGCACTTGCAAACATCAAAATTAATATTCAATGCACTTTTGTATCTGGACTAACAGCATTGTAATCGTGAATTCATGTTAGCAGTCACTTTCATTAATTCCTAGCGACCCCTAGTATATTATAATGAGAGGGTCATATAACAACATTGAAAGGAAATGAAAACGAACAAAATCTCCGTTGTAATGCGATTAGCTTTACAAAACAAAGACGCACCTACAGAGAAAAACTTATCGAGAAAAGATGTATCTCATTCTGTGACATGTGTCAATCATGAACCAAGAAAGCCAGGGAATGCATGTTTCGTTGTCATATGATAGCTTGGAAGACAAAAGGTGTATTGTTTACTGTGTAGTACGAGTCGTTTGTGGTACAAGGTGAACACAGGGTCCTGAAGTGAACAATAACAGCGAACAGTAAGAACATTTGTAGAGAGGTACCAGATAGCAGTACGCACTGAAAAGGTAAGATAATTTCGAAAGAAAGACTTGTGCAAAAGTATTGAATGAAAAGCGCTTTACTTTGTGCATCGCACAAAGCGTAGCTAAACAGTACATTGGAGAATGTATGCACATAGTTCGTACCGAATGGTCGCGTCCTGAAAGCGTTCGGAGGATAAGCTGAACAAATTGCCTTTGGACTAATAGTGAATACTTCATTTGTATTTACTGAGCGCACATGTTTTATAATCTGCACATATTCTTAAACGGTTCTGGCGCTCGAAGCGTGTATGCCCCCCCCCCCCCCCCCCCCCCCCCCCATGGCGGCAGGGCCGACCGAGAGATCTACCCTGGTGATTATACAGTAATGCGACTTAGATCCCCGCTTAGATCCCTGCCGCAAGCGCCAGAAACAAACGAACAAAGACAATTGATTACCGCAGGAAGTCTGGACCGCTTTGTCCAAACAACCTGTATGCTGAATCTTTGACCATTTAGAGACTTTAGAGATGTCTCGAACTCGAAGGAAACATTCGCGACCCGAACTGACAGCGGAAACACGATATTCACCTGCAGACGGATGAGAAAGTAAATAAGTGAGTTATATTTTAACTTTTATCATGGGACAAAACTACAAGAGAGGAAAAAGAGCGTTGGTTTTTAGCAACCTCTCACGCAAATCGTATATTCCAAATTTTGTTAGCCTGACTATATGTAAGGGTCTCAGTTAAATTAAGTACTCATGATGAAGAACACCAGAAACAGTTTTTGCTTTCACACCTTGACCTGTAACTCAAGAACCGGATTTTGAACATTTGACAGATTTGCCAAGCCGCGCGGATTCCTCACTCGACTCGATCCCAGTCGCCCGTTATGAGAAAATTGCCGCGTCTAACAATTATCCCGCCATTACTCGCACTTTTCTTCTTACGGGTAGGAAAATTAGTTTACGTATTATGTGTTTTTGAAGCCTCGCGTTTTCACGAAAGCGATACTGTTGGACCGAACTTTCGTGACCTCTAAAACGTAAGCAAACACTTATAATAAGTAATGAATAAAAAATAAATCAAAGCCGTAGTTCCAGCCGGCAAAGTGGGGAGGGCACTCCCTTATTTTCCTCATTGGCTTAAACTGGGATGCTACGCTATAGATGCTATGGTTTTCAGGGTATACATTTCATTATTTAGTATATGTTTAAAGTTTTCTCAGCGGAAATCTTTGGAAAATGTGCTTCGAGCTCTCTGATCTTATTATATAATTCGTTGCTTAGCCCCGGAGGCATTTGAAGTTAGTTGAATGATGCTTTCCATAGACTGCTAGTCGGATTTTTCCGGGAATGTTCCGGAGGAAAAATTTGACGGCCTCGGAGGTGTAATTGTAAAGATTCTAGAGGTTGCCGATACTCAAATCTTAAACAATTACAGGGTAGCGCGGTGCGAGGTGACAAGCGATTCGAACTCCACTCGGCAGATTTGAGCTGATTTAATGACAGATCAGAGTTCACAGGTCTAGTTCACAATTGTTTGTAGGGTAGTAGATTGCAGTAAAAAAGTAGTAGTTGCAGTTGTAGAAATGACAGAAATGGCAGGTTCGAACTGAAAAGCGATAGTTAAAAATACGTTCTAACTTAGATAAGGCATACATATGATTAAATAACGACACAATAATCATTATAAAACTAGCAAGCTCGTAGCGTGAAAACTAATAGACGTGATAATTTGATACTTGAAACTAATAAGATGATAACAACTTGCGTCGTAAAACACTATCAACAAAGATGTCAATAACGATTTCGTATTGAACAGAATAACTGAATTAAGCATAAAGAAATCACAATTTGGCAATGTACAGACAATTTGACTAACAAGATAGCACAACAATAATCCTTAGTAATGATAAAAATTGACTGCGACATTGATTCCAATAAATGTAAATTGACTAAATATAAAAGAAAAGAATAGACCCAAAAAGTTCACAACTTAACTATAATAACTATAACAAACAACTTACGTACTTTGGTTGACGAATCGCACCAAAAGATGCCAGTTTTTGTAGTATTCATAATAAGTGAATGGTTTTAATAAGTTAGTTAGGTGTCCACAATTAGTAGAGGGGACTTTTCCCCTCAGCTACTCCTTTTGACACGTTAATAAAGTTATTATTATTATTATTATTATTATTATTATTATTATTATTATTATTATTATTATTATTATTATTATTATTATTATTATTATAGCAAAAGGTAGCATGAACACTTGAGATAGCATGGATCCTCCGATCGTAGCAAGGTAGCGGTGTAACTTCTACTAACTTATGTTTGCGCGTCGTCTTTTATTGGCTATGGTACGTGAAAAGGCTAGGGCGTTAACAAACTTAATGCCTACGCTAAGGTGCGTTTGTCGCGGAAAGTCCTACACTATGAGATCAGCGAGAAAATTATAAACTACTTCTAGAAGGTTTTACCTAATCACGACAATCACGTATCTAAAGCGTAAAGTAAAGCTATCTATTATCATCAGGAACTCGCGTAGCAAGGCGGAATAAGCAAAGGCGTTTCAAAACTAACAGGAGGCACCACACCCCCTTCGGGGAAGTGCGAGGTGAAGCACGTCTACATTGGTCAAACTAAGACTGGATATTCAGTACAAATTCAATACAAATTCAATACACATTCAGTACAAATTTGTATGGCATCGATAGGATTTTTACGCAAAAGGAATGGCGAAAAGTAACTCAAACTGGTCCGTCGGACGGTGACGAATAGAAAAATGTTTCAGAAAATACTGAACGAGCAATGAAATTTTCATAAGTAAACTTAAATCGTCCTCTTACTTCCCTCCCCCTCCCCCTCCCCCCGTGGCTCCCCTCCCCAGTCTAAGCAAGCATGTGCCTAAATTCTTCTGAGTCACAGTTGGATTGCTGAAAATATCAAAATAATCTGGCTACTGTTCTTTTCGCAAGCAATGTCCATACATTATTTCAAATCTTTCCTCGACCCCTTTGATTAATGGTTTTATCAGAAATGATCTTACTCAGTCATTGTTTTTGGGGTGAATAATTGAATTACCCAGCCCGGGAAATCATTGGAGGAAATATTATACGATTTCTAAAATTCTTCCACAGATTTTTATTAATGAAAAACGAACGTTGTTATGCGCGGCGAGCTTCAAAAGCCTCGGGTTATCGCACTCGCACACTCGCACACTCGCACACATTTTTACGTTCGCGTATATTCATGTAGATACGTATTTTACTCGGAAAACAAAATTTAGTTCTGGTGACCTGTCATTTTGATTGACAAATGCTGTGATGATGTCATAAATTTCACCTGTTGTTGTATTTATCCGCCAAAGAAAAAAATGTTTCCAGTTTTTAATGACCGTCACTCCGTGATCTGTCTTGCTCTGAAAATTTACTGTTGAGGAAAACGTCGCTGGCAAAAGAACGAACTGCAATGCGCAAAAGACGTAAGCATCGGAGGTCATCGGAGGATTACATAAGGTACGTCAAGAATCAAATCTGATCGGTAAAATCCATTTTCACAATCAGTAAAATCGCTGTTCGGATATGTCCGTTGCCGGCTGCCACCTGAGAGCTGGTGGTAATTTTCAGGTAGCTTAAACTTTTAATATGATTAATTTGTGTGATGCAATCCGTGATATGGTAAAAAAAATAATCAAAATTATCTGTTGTGAGCGCGGAGAGCCACGGGTAGCAGGCCATGTACCAGCAAGGGTGTACTTTATAAATAACGAAAATAAAGCCATACATAAGAGACCTGGAAACCGACTAGACTGCAAAACATTTCTTAAATCGCTTATCAAAACGCGCAAAGCTCCGAAAGCGTGGATCGTCGCGGGCGTACGAGGGGCGTGCGAGGGGCGTGTGAGTCTCACCCTCTGTCTTGACACTCGCCTCAAATCCTTTTCCTCGCAGTTTCAGCTTTGGCTTGATGTGCATGAATTTTTTTCTCTACTTTCGTTGTTCAGAAGCTTTTTGATAATTATCCAATCCCCTTCCCAAAATAAAGTGGTCAATTCCTAACTATTTTCAGGACGTTTACACTGCACGCACGTGTATGGAACCGTGCCTCACGTGGGCACGTGCATGGGCATGATATGGAATTAAAACCAATAAATTGGGCTTCTGCACAACATGGCGCTGTTTAAGAAAACGATGGATGCAATGCGACAGTTAAGTTTTTATTCGTATTTCAGCTATTTCCTTGAACCTTAATCCCGGTTTACTCGACCCAAAAATGGCACTGACTGTGGACGAGGTGTTGGAAAAGATTGGAAGCCTGGGCCTGTACCAGCTCAGGTTGATCTTTATACTGAGCTACATAGAATGGTTCAACATAACCTTTCAAGTGATGGTACCCACCTTTATCTCAGCGGAACCCAAGTGGATGTGTGTCCCTCATGTCAATAACACCGCTTGTAATTTCACTGGGGAATTTACTGCCAACGACAAAAGACGATGTAAAATGCCGAGGGAGGCCTGGAAATTTACGGACGATTTTACCTCGGTTGTCACGCTGGTAAACAACTTACATTTAATTCAAAATCATAGCCTGCGAGCAGGCTCTCCGCGCGAAAAAATGAAGAGAAGGCGAGAAGAAAGGAGAGCCTGCTCGCAGGCTATCAAAATCATAGAACCTAAGTCTTTACTTTTTAAAAGGGGCTGAATTGTGCAAAACTGTCATATTTAGTGAATGCTGCGCAAGGAAAGGTACCTATCAAGTGATCTTCTTTGTTGTCCCATTGTAATATTGGTGATTATTTGAAATACAATTGGTGTTTAACATTTTTTATATCGATTTTCACTTGCGGCAAACGCACTGATTACGCGAAAACATAAACACACCGCGGGTTATGTTGTCTTCATTCGAAGACCCGCCCGCTAAACGCTAAACGGTCAGGAGAGGCGGCTGTATTCGCAGCTTATCTGCATCAATGGGACATAAGAATAATAAATAATACATGCACAAGAAGAAAAAAGATGAAAATGATGTAAATTCTCCTGTCATAAGCTTGGGACTAAGCTGCTGGCTCTTTTCGTGTTGCTATTTTTGCTTTTTGACCCGACTATAATCTGTTAGAAACATTCACTTAACAGGGTTTGATTGTTTTTTTTTTTTTGTTTTTTTTTTTTTTTCAGTTTGACTTGGTTTGTGACAAGGCTATCCTCTCTTCTCTTTCCACGTCTCTGGTGTTTGCTGGTTGGCTGTTTGGTGCACTTGTTGGTGGATTTTTGTCAGACAGAATTGGCCGGAAGCCTGTCCTGCTTGTATTCTCGTTCACGTGCAGTTTGTTTGGCCTATTTGCCTCCTTTCCGCATCATTTTTGGCTTTTTATCCTCTTCAGGCTCTTGACTGGTGTCAGTATCGGTGAGTTACACGTTTGACCGAACACATCATATTAGCATTGTTTCAATCTTGATCTTTCACCAATTTTCCTTTTTATATAAAAGTTGGTTAGGGAGGGAGGGGAGCAAGAGAGCAGCCTTTCAAAACAAGATTGTTGTGGAAACCATCCCAGCTGGCTGTTTCCTTTTGTGACATTTTCTGTCTGACCAAGTGCCCAAAATTGAAGGAGAGTCAAACGGTTTTAACAAGCGAGTCAAGCATGTCAAATTATCATAATTCATTGAGGATGCCTTCAAGTCTTGTATATCTAAACTTATTAAAAACAAGCCACGGTATATTGCAATTCCTGAACTTTGATTGGTTTATAGGCCATGGTATCTGAGCTCATATACCATGGACCACAAATATGGTAGGTGTACGCGTCAAGGAGAACAGCCGGGAAACTCAAATATTGCAATTCTTTGGGTGTTTTAATACGAAAGCAATTATTAAACTCGCGCTTGTTCGACATGAGATAGTTGTAGCCAACTCATATTCAACGTGCGCTCATGGAATAATAGTTAACTGTTGCACTCGATATTCTTGTGATTAATTTCTTTAGGCGGAGGGGGTATGGGAATCTACGTGATGGCAACTGAGTTTGTTGGCAAGAGGCATCGTCACGTGGCTGGTACGTCACTGTGGTACTCGTGGACGTTAGCGCTCGTGATGTTAGCAGGTCTGGCGTATGGAGTGCGTGACTGGAGAATTCTGTCAATCATATGCGCTGCGCCTGGCTTGCCTTCTATATTGGGATGGCGGTACGTTATTGGATAGCTGCCAAACCCGCCCCCTCCCCCCACCCCTTATGAGCTTAATGTAGTGAGGTGGTGATCTTATTCGAGTGGGTCATTGCAAATTTTAACACTTTCGTCACCCAGTAACCAAGTACATATTAAAAAATCACCTTTGTTTAGACACGGTAATATTTCAAGTTAGAAGCTTGTGGGGCCGTGTATTCCCGATTTAACTGAAATTTGGAAGTGTTGGTTTTTGTGAAGGGAGGAAACCGGAGAAACCGGTGAAAAACCCTCGGAGCAAGGACGAGAATCAACAACAAACTTCGGGGTCGGGAATCGAACCACATTGGTGGGAGGTGACCGCTCCCACCACCGCGCCACCCCTGCTCCCCAAGGGTAAGAAATTATGCGCCTCTAACAAAGATGACACTCGCTACTGCGGGTTTTCGCTAATTTTTATTTCTTTTTTGTATTTGTTCAATTCAGGTTTATTCCAGAGTCGTCGAGGTACTTGCTGCTGAAAGGAAGGATAACGGAGACTGAGGAAATCCTTCGAGACATTGCGGCCACCAACAAGAAGGAGTTTCCTCCGGAACCTCTCTACAACCCGAGTGCTGAAGGAAAGGTTCAGGCGCTAGGTGACGTCAGGGATTTATTTCGAACCAAGAAAATGTTGCACAGGACTCTTGTGTCTTGGTATGCCTGGTGAGTGAGAGGAAAAGATGGTTTTTCTCTAAGCCATAGCAGTATGAGGGGGGTGATATAGGACGTAGCTAATCAAAGAGGCGTTTTTGGCGCACGTGACTTAAATAGACAAATAAATAGTTTAGAGTTTTGCATTCCATTCTCGCGCCATCTTGTACTCCTGCTCGTGTAAAGGTAAATTCAGTATAATGCAATAATGGTGGATTCCTTCTCTCCTCCAGGTTTGTAAACGCCATGGTATATTATGGTGTATCATTCAGTACTCCAACACTCGGTGGCAACATGTACTTGAATTTCTTCTTAGCCTCCATTATTGAGATTCCCGCCAATTATGCTGGCATCTGGGCTATGGGCAGGTGAGTGACGGTGCACAGATGGTTTAGGCGGGAACTTTTTTCCAACTAATTAAGGTTATTAGCCAACGAAGACAGACAGTTTTCTTACCTATTGCCTCAAACTAAACTTATCATTCCCTTTTTTACCAGTTTATTCATTTAGGCAATATAGTAGAACGTCCATTAAGTAGCCACCCTCGGGGAAAAGGCAGCTGGCCGCTTAATAGAGGTCGGTCGCTTAAGGTGACTCCGTAGTTATTGCGGGCGCACTTGACCATGACAAACTTTGGGTTATAACTTTTTAGGTTTTGACGGAAATTTTTGGGGAAATGTTCGCCTATCATACGGTAATAATAATATGAAATTCGATTTTACTGAAAAAAAAATATTTTTAATGATATTGAAGTTTAACTGGACCCCACTTTTTTAACAAAATCGCATCCAGTAAAAAACATTTTGCTGATAGCTTCATGCTAAATTTGTGGAATCAGCTTATATTGACGTAATACATACCATAGCCAAATTTTTGGAAAATCGTTGGAGCAGAAGAGCGGAAATATTAAGGTCATCTAAATTCAACTCTAATATTCTACTGAAAGCTTATGTTTGAATAATTTTTTTGGTCTTCACTTTCTATTTTAGCCCTTGCCTGTCAGAACCTGTTGAATACAAAGCCAAACTTCCTGCTGGCCGCTAAAAATAGGGGCAAAAACAATAGAAGAACGCTCATCGGAACGGTAGAAAGGTGGCCGCGACCGCTTAATATATAGAGGTGGAAGCTTAAGGGAGTTTTATTTACAGTTATACTAACAATAGTTTCGGGACATTGACAACTGGAGTGTAGCCACTTAATGATTGGCTGTTTAATAGGGGTTTGACTGTAATCACATTGTCTACTTTAGGTTTGGCCGCAAAAAACCTCTGGTTTATTGCATGGTTATCGCTGCCATCGCCTCTGTCGGAGCAGTGTTGTTTACAATGTATGACCCGGGAGACGACAAAGGTACGTTCGTTCACTTTCGTCTGTAAAACGTTTGACCTCAAACCAAGCCAGAACGAAGTGAAACAAGATGGCCAGAAAGAAACCTTCCCAATTCCCCATTACAGCACTGTATTGAAATGCCGTGAAGAAAACTGAAAACTACCAATTTCAAGCCAAACTTGTTTAAACAAAGTTAATTTAAACGATTTGTACGCCAAACAATTTTAAACAGTGTCTAACGAAACAGTTGTTTCAGTTCTACATGCAATATTCAGCTGCAGACAAAACCAACCAATTTCCGCCTTCGTCAAGTATGCACGTGTGTGTGTGGGGGGGGGGGGGAGGGGGGGTTGGGTCGGGGGGCTCGGTTAGTGCGCTGCACTCCTCAACTCGCGGTTATGTTTTCTAAGTGGTTGCATAAATGCTTACTACGGACCAAAAAGACAAGCGGAATTATTAATAAAACTTAACTGAATGATTAACTTGCTATTCTTAGATAGCAAACTGCATTGGTCATTGACTTTTATGACATTTGGTGGCTCCTAAAGGAGCCGTTTGTTTTGCGGGAAACCCACGAAGTGAGTTTACTTGCTGCTAGTGTACTTGGTCACGGCCTTGGTTCCTTCACTGACGGCGTGTTTCGCCAGTTCACCGGGCAGAAGCAGCCTGATGGCGGTCTGGATCTCGCGGGAGCTGATGGTTGATTTCTTGTTGTAGTGGGCAAGGCGGGAAGCTTCGGTGGCGATGCGCTCAAAGATGTCGTTGACGAACGAGTTCATGATGCCCATGGCTTTGCTGGAGATACCAGTGTCAGGGTGAACTTGCTTCAACACTTTGTAGATGTAGATAGCATAGCTTTCCTTTCTCTTTCCCCTTCTCTTCTTCTTTCCTTCAGCAGAAGCCTTTGCCTTACCGGCTTTCTTCTCGCCTTTCTTTCCTGCAACTTTGGGTGCCATGTCTGTAGATCAGAAATGAATGCCTGGCAACTCGATGAATCTTGTATTTATAGTAGAATGACTAAAAGATCGATTAACATACGGATCGAAATTTGCGCTCATTGATTGGTCAGCCTTGCGTGGTATTTCAATATTGTACTAACCCTGGAGGTCAGTATTCTTTTGTATGCATGCCAATACAAAGGTTCTTTGAAATGCTGTTAGTGAACAATGTTTTGATTGGTGCTTTTCGATCCTTCTTGCATAAAAAATAAGCTATAAATTTCAAGGTCTTCATCATTTTATCCAATCCTTCGTGAAGGCAAATTCAAACACAACATGTCTGGTCGTGGTAAAGGAAAGGCAAAGGGCACCAAGTCCAAGAGCCGCTCATCCCGAGCAGGGCTTCAGTTCCCAGTTGGTCGTATCCATCGTCTTCTGCGCAAAGGCAACTATGCTGAGCGTGTTGGCGCCGGTGCTCCAGTGTACTTGGCTGCTGTGCTCGAGTATTTGAGCGCTGAGATCCTCGAGTTGGCGGGCAACGCTGCTCGTGACAACAAGAAGACAAGAATCATCCCCCGTCACCTTCAGCTGGCTGTCCGTAATGACGAGGAGTTGAACAAACTGCTCGCCGGTGTCACCATCGCACAGGGAGGTGTTCTTCCAAACATCCAGGCTGTACTTCTGCCCAAGAAGACCGAGAAGAAAGCAAAAGCTTAAATAAGCTTTTATCTACAAAAACGGCTCCTTTAGGAGCCACCAAATGTTAAAAAGTCACGATCAACAACATGCTTGTTCCGTTTTGTGCAAAGCACATTTTAACTTTATTTTCTCAGTGATACAAAACTTCCGACGGATAAGAAAGAAGTTTTTGCGGTGAAATGAGTTAGCTTTGAGTAACTTTTCCATTTTCTGATCCCGAATAGCCGGCCTAATCAAAGCAATAGGTCACACGCCCGTTTCTGGGAAAGCAAAAGATGCCTAGCCCCTGATTCTCTCATGCGCGGAGCCGTAGGTTTTTTACTTTCGCGCCGTTAAAATAGTCGGTTGATTGTATTTTTAGTCCTCCGTCGTGTCAACATTACTCAACATGCAAATTGAAATTATTTTAGTTCACGCAACAGTGCGCGCGGAATATGGTAATCAATGTAAGAAAACAACAACAACAACAACAACTTTATTGCACCCTTAATTAATTTAAATTACAATACAGACAAGAATTAAAATAAAATAAAGTGCATGCCTGCCCAAAATAACCATCATAATAAGGCACCTAAATTAAAATTCAATCGCATTGTTTGTTTATAACGACCTCACTTACCTTACCGCCAAAAAGTTTAACGTACCTTTAGACGTTCTAAATAGCTTAAGCCTGTAAAAATAAATTATGCGCACACAATTTGCCCTCTACTTAACTGATGAAAACTTTTCTGCAGCTTGCCACTGGGCACCCACTCGGTTTCACGTAAGACCTGAATTCGAAAAGACAATAGATAGAAACCAGGGAAACGCCAAAACAGGACAAACGCTCTTTTGCTTTTGTAATATGTCTGAAGTAAAGAGTGTGTGTATTCCTTACGTGCGGGTTAATCTGTACGTAATGCCATCAAATCAAATACTAGTTTATTGTAGCGCAGGTTGTAAAAGCAGCGACAGGAAAACCGTCATAAGACATGTATCTCGTTTGAAATGCGCGTTGTCGGTTTGCGTAGGAGTCCGTTATATTCTTTCTGTTTCGAAGTTACTACCGAAAATACTCTTTGAATTACTCTTTGCGGATCTCTTTGCATGTGATTAAGTAAAGGGAGCCGGAGTATGACTGCAAAATGAGTATTGTCAGTACTGACATGGGAACATATAATTCTATTGATCATGACTTTTGAGAGATTTGGTGGCTCCTAAAGGAGCCGTTTGTTCGTGCTGGCAGTAGAGTCTAACCGCCAAATCCGTACAGAGTACGGCCTTGTCGTTTCAGAGCGTACACCACATCCATGGCTGTCACAGTCTTTCTCTTGGCGTGCTCGGTGTACGTCACAGCATCACGGATCACGTTCTCAAGGAAAACTTTGAGAACACCACGAGTCTCTTCGTAGATCAGGCCAGAAATTCGCTTGACACCGCCACGGCGAGCAAGACGACGGATGGCTGGCTTGGTGATGCCCTGGATGTTATCACGAAGGATCTTTCGGTGACGCTTGGCGCCTCCTTTTCCTAGACCTTTGCCTCCTTTACCGCGACCAGACATGTTGATTGCTACTAGTGTAACTGATAACCGACTTAACCGCCATTTCTGCTATTTATAGGCAAATGCACGACCTCTCAGGAAACACAGCAATATTCCCATTGGTTGAAAAAGACAATACAGACAACTTCATGCATATTACAATATTCCGTTATGAATCGATCACAAAACATGTGGCCAGAGCGCAATGAACAGTTTGTTACTCACACGACTCAACAGATATTTGAATACAGACAAACTTTTCGCTCTTGTGAAAGAAAACAAACAACAAAAACTAAGGCGCTTGTACAGCTTTTGTCAGAAATAAACCATCAATCAGTGTTTCACCGAAAACATAAAAAACGTTCCCTCGTCGGATCGAAGTGTGAATACAAATTTTGTATCGTATGTTTGTCAACCAATTAAATCGCTTCCTTATCAACCAATCAACGTTGAGCCCGCCAACGTATAAATTGCTTTATGAGCGCGCCGAACTCTAAACGGAATAATATTTCTTGTTCTATATTCTCGTGATTTTCCAAATGGCTCGTACAAAGCAAACTGCTCGTAAATCAACCGGTGGAAAAGCGCCACGAAAACAGCTCGCCACAAAGGCAGCTCGTAAAAGCGCTCCTGCCACAGGTGGAGTCAAGAAACCTCATCGTTACAGGCCTGGTACAGTCGCTCTTCGTGAGATCCGTCGTTACCAGAAATCCACCGAGTTGCTGATCCGCAAGCTGCCCTTCCAGCGTCTTGTGCGAGAAATCGCTCAAGATTTCAAGACCGATCTGCGTTTCCAGAGCTCCGCTGTGATGGCTCTTCAAGAGGCCAGCGAGGCTTACCTTGTTGGTCTCTTTGAAGACACCAACTTGTGCGCCATCCACGCCAAGCGTGTCACCATCATGCCCAAAGACATTCAGCTGGCCCGCCGAATCCGCGGAGAACGAGCATAAGTGGATTACATCCTTCACAAAACAAACGGCTCCTTTAGGAGCCACCACATTAATAAAAGCAATGACCAACATAAATCGTAAAACTTTCTGCACACTCCCTTACTGTTGTTGATGGTTAAAGCGGAGCCGAATCTATCTATTATCCAACCCATAAATACCTTCTTACATATTCTTTTTTTTTTGTAGAAATACTTTTGTAATCTGATTCTTTCCGATAATGTTCCTCCATTTAGTTTCCAATCATCTCGAGCGAGTGTCCCCTAAATGATTTGTCTTTCTGCAAATTTAAATGTGTTAAACGCTTTTATAAGACGTGTTTTCAGGCTCTTTCAGTAAAGTAACATTTTATTATTACTCTATAATGTGAGTTTTTACCCGTTAGTAGTTCTCACTGTATTAGATCTGAGAATGTTTCCTTACAAATTTTTAGCGACTTGTTTAGTAACCCCCTTTAGTGATGGACGCGATCAGGTTAAGTACATGGCATAAGGTAGATCAAATCTCTCAAAGTAGTGAATAGAGTGAGAAAAACGTTGGGGAGTACTATGATGTCTTTCGTAATATCTGACTCGTTTACGACATTAAATATTATAGCATATACCTTTTACAACTCTTAGCCTGATGATCAGTAGCGTAATGAAATTTTGCGCTTGATGTATGCAATTGTACGTGTATATGTTTGTAGCCCACAGCACAAAAACTTTTATAATCCCCTTTCAAGTCTCGAAAGTTCTGCTCCAATAAACGTTTTCTAGATAAAAATAACAATTTAAGGAATAAGATGCCTAATAATCGACATGGAACGCTTAAAACATGAATTTGCGCGATTTAGTTTGCACTCGATCTGAATGAAAGGCTTGTGTTAGCTATTGTGTTGCGCTTTCTGAGTAGCGAGTGCGTCATAGCTCATGTACTGCATCGCTCTTTCTCTTGACCATTTCAAAGAGCATTTCAAAATCTTCTTTTCTCATGTTTAGTTCCTTGTTGTCCTCTGAGAAATGTTTGATTTACGCAACCCAAACAACACATTTGTGAAATCCTAGTTGGTCGGTGAACTTGAATAGAAGAAGCCTTTGATCATTTGCAAATGGCGGCCTTATGAGATTGTCCTTGTTACTGAAGTAAAAGCGAAGTTTAGCAATTAAACATTTAACATAAGTTTAAACTATTTAACCAAGACTTACGCTATAGGAATTCGTCTTTCTTAAAATCCTTCATAATCTGAAGAATAATAAGCTTAACAAGAATTAATTCGCTACAAAGACGACATGTTTTTCAGAATCTCACTATTTGGAAAGTTTGAAGCTTTCTTTTACCTTCTTCGCCAGCCTTTGTCCTAATGTGCTTTGTATCTACAGCTTAAGAAATATCTCAGCTTCAAATGTTAAGGCTTAGTTTGAATGAATCTCAATAGAATGCTATTTTATTAAACAAAACACCAAGTAAACTAGCACAGAATAATAAGAGGCGGCCATTTTCTCCAGCTATGTTTTCTCGGTGGTCCGCATCTGACGAATATACTCTATTTTGCACCTTCGAATTAGCATTTGAGTCTTTAGTTCAAAGTGATACAAGGTTCTAAAATTGCATCATGTCCGAAGCAGCAAAGTCCCCAGCTAAGAAGAAGCCGGCAGCGCCAAAAAAGCCAGCCGAACATCCAACTTATATAGAGATGATCAAGGCTGCCATTGCAGCATTGAAGGAGCGAAACGGTTCTTCCCGCCAAGCCATTGAGAAATACATCAAAGCCAACTACAAGGTTGGTGATAACGTAGGCTCGCACTTGAAGTTGGCCTTAAAGAGAGGCGCTGAAAAGGGAACACTTGTGCACACCAAGGGAGTTGGCGCTTCGGGTTCCTTCAAGTTGCCCAAGGTCGATCCAGAGAAGAAGGTAAAGAAACCGAAGAAGAAACCCGCTGCAAAGAAGAAGCCCGCTGCAAAGAAGCCCGCCGCCAAAAAGCCTGCTGCCAAGAAGCCAGCGAAGAAACCAGCGGCAAAGAAGGCCGCAAAGAAACCCGCGGCTAAAAAACCAGCAGCAAAGAAACCCGCAGCTAAAAAGCCAGCAGCGAAGAAACCCGCAGCCAAAAAGCCCGCCAAGAAGCCAGCGGCCAAGAAATCAGCGGCGAAAAAGCCCGCCAAGAAGACCGCTAAGAAGTGAAGTGCGGCGATTCTACAATAAACAAAAAGGCTCTTTTAGGAGCCACCACATACAAAAAAAGTAATGACCAACACAGCAGACTATATATGGAGATTTTATTTTAACTGTAGCTACATTTTCAATACTTAATTCCAGCAAATCTTTGTAGTGTTTGTGTTGGCGGGCTCAACGTATTGTCGCCCTCTCATGAGTGATTAGTCCTCCCTTAAAAAATTTCTTTCTTTCTTTAAAATAATTTAAAAGCTCCAGTTTCTACCGATCTAAACAGGATTTTTATAGCAATCTCATGTTTATAGAGCACACTGGGCACCACGTCTGTCGTTCAATATGAAGGCCTCGCTAGCTCTCGGTACGCTTGATTCCAGCTTTCCCGCTTTTTCTACTTGCGCGAAGCTTTTCAGTCAGGGGAATAAGTGCCAGTTTTGGCAGATCTTTGTTGAAGTACTCGAAGAGTTTACGAATGATTTCATCAGAAGCATATCACCTAGGTGATATGCTTCTGTTTGATCCAATCAAAAACTAGTGCGAGCGCGAGCGAGTACTCCGGAAGCAATCGCGTGAACAAATAAGTCATGTTGCTTAGCAACTTCTGGTACTTCTCGGACGAAAAGCGCGGGCTCAGTCAGTTCTCGATTCGGATAATTCACATTCGCCAGGAGCCCTGGGTTCCTGTACGTTCGTGTCCTTGCGACGCACGCTAAGGTTGACTTAGCCGAAAACGAAAAACCGAGTTTACAATTGTGTTTATGTTAGTTCGTTGTATATCTCCAGAATAAAAACAAGTTCAGCGAATTTTCAATTGTCTTTTTGTTAGTTCGTGGTATACCTCGGACATATGTTATTCTTAGCATCCCTGATCGCTTTAAAACGAGAATTACACAGGTCCCGCGCAGCAACATTTTGAGTGTGTGTGGGGGAGGGGCTTAAACTTCACGTGTAATCGTTAGCCAGCTTGGCGGGGGGGGAAAGGCTCCTTAGGCGCGCTCCCCTGGGAAAATTTGGGTTTTAGTTACTCTCATATACCGGGAGGTGGATTTAAAACTAACAGACAGTTCTTTACTTGCTTATTTGCTAAAGATCTTATTTTTTTACTGTAAAAAAGTGGACGGAGGGTGGGAGGGACTTAAGCCCCCTAAGTCCCTCCCCCTGCGCGGCCCTTTACGATGGGCCGATAAACAATGTTACAAGCATTTTACAAATCGATAATCAATCAATTGTTGTCTGCAGGTTTCATGGCTGGCCGTATCATTATGGCGATGTTAGCCAAGTTCTTTATATTCATTTCATTTGACGCCGTATATGTGTACGCTGCGGAGCTCTTCCCCACGGTCATCAGGTATGATTTATCATTGATACATCCATGTTGCCATGAGCCAAGCCTTTATCAAATGTCTAAAGTAATTCCAAGTCCAAGGAATCTTCCCTTGTTTTCACTTTTCAAGATAGCGTTCCTTCACTTAGCTATCCTTTCATTTTACCTAGAAATTTTTCCTTCTTGTCTTATCAGTTTGTTTACCGGCTATAAACTCTTTTTGATAAGAACCTTTTTTATAAGAACGTTGAGGCTGAGATTTACCAAAATTTTAAGAACATGCTAAGAACATCGGAGAACGTCTTTATTTTGCCCATATTTTGCCCATTGAGAGGGGGGGGCATTGAGAGGGGGGGGGGGGTAAATGAGCACTATAACTAAATACAATATAAAGCTGTGCTCTAACAATACAACTAACTAAATACCTACATTATTTCATGATTGACATATTTACTTTTGTTATTCAACAACTTTTATTTAACTTACAACCCTTTTATTAATAACTAACTGAAAGTCCGGGGAGGGCTTGATAATACAGCAGGGAAGAGCGGGACTGATGAATTGAATTGATGTGTACTGAATGGAGAAGTAAGATCTTGATCATTGTTTGGCTCATTATTCTGCGTAGGAACATAGGTATGGGATCATCAACAGCAGCAGCGAGGATTGGCTCATTTTGCTCTCCTTATATCATCCATCTGGTGGGTAGCTTTGTGTTCATTTCAAGTTTTCAATATAAAGTGGAGCAGTACTTCGTATATTATAACCCTTTATTTATGTTCAGGTGGCCTGAAAATCGAAGGCCGTAATGGGTATTTCTAACCTGCCTGGTCGGAAAGCTTGAGTTTGCATCTCTTTAACCGAACAGTTTTTGGAGGGAGGTAGGGGGGGGGGGGGGGGGGGTGTTTCTTGGCAACATTTTGGGATTTAAGAAGTTGTATTCAAATCACAATCAAATCATTTAACCAAGAAAGGAAATATCGAAGAGGCAATAATAAACCAAAAAGGGAACATAATATTACACGAAAATCTTAGAGATAAACAAGCTTATTACGTAACTGTGATGGTCATTTTATTTTTCGTGCGCTTTCTCACAGCGCCTTGTGCATCCACTCCTCCCGTACGGCATCATGGGAGCTAATGCGCTGTTAGCGGGTTTGGTGTGCCAGTCGCTGCCAGAGACTAAGGGAATGCCAACCGCTGAGACGATGGACACCGAGGGCGCAGAAGAGGCATACATTGCACTACAGTCCACAGACCACAAAGATAAGAATGCTGAGGAGATGAAGGACCTCACCATGGAAGACACAGTTAAGGACATCACGAGCAGCAAGGCAAACCTTGTGGAAGATAAACATCCTTAAACTGACATGGACACTATATCGGGCAAACTAGTAGAGGTTAACGTATAACTTTCAACTTAAATACGAGGTCGCCATGATGATCTTTCATATATAAGGGACTCCGATGGAACTCGCGTACATAATAACAGAGAGTGTGGGAGATTTTACCGGAAGTGATGTTTGAGTTACGCTGTTTTCTATCTGGAAATCTATTTTGGGGCCCCATCTTCTTCTATTTGAGAGGAGGTCGATAAACACTTAAGAACTAAAAACATTGTCGGAAATTCAACATTTTCAGTTATGGCAATTTTTGTGCAATTACTTCATACCTTTATTATTGCCTTTGATGGCGACTTTCTGGAAAGTATCAGGCCACCGAAAATTTAAAATTTCTTTGAGTTAGAGTGTCCATGAGTCGATTCAGACGTTCGCGCAAAGCAGCCGCGGAAAATTTATAGATTTATCAAAATACAAAATTATTAGCATCACCTTGTAGGCAAATTTATTGCCTTTAATTTGAGATTGGGTGTAAGGTATCTGTGATGTAATCCGAACGTGCTCAGACTGTCGGATATAGGTCTACGGTAACCTTGACCCACAAGTAGTAATTAAGTAGTGATATATGCAAGTACACTCAAGGTCACAAATAACCGATCTAGAACGATATTATTACTAATTTTCGCGCGTACTAATTTCACGATTTTCGTGTTTCGGATAAAATCGAGAAAATCAATACTTAATAAGAATGAGTGCGCGAAAATTAAACACAGGCATACAGTATATAAAGGTATATAAAAAAAGACATGATATTTTTAAGTTGTAAGTCAACGATTTGTCAAGGACTTGTTCTTTTTTGAGAACATACCTTTCTGGTATTGCTTTGATGCTTTCGACTAGAATTGTTCTCTGATGTATGTTATCTTCAGCTTGTAAGTCTCTTTATATTCCATTTGTAGGATCCTTGTAGTTAGATTTAACCAGGCTTTTTAGTATTTCCTTGCGTACATATATGGGCATATAGGCATATATATAGGTATATAAATATAAGTCATCATAAATGAAGACAAGCGATAATCTTTTTTACACACCTATATTTCGACCCCGTACAGGAGTCTTCATCAGGGTAAATTTCAGTTGCCCTGCACGCGTCATACTATCTTTACAAGTTTTAAATTAAACATCCACGCGCGCGCGCTTTAATAAACCGTTTACTCTCCTTCACGCGCGCGCTACCTAACTCTACATCAGTTCACGTACGTCTAGAGCGCCTATTTTGCACAAAGAAAAAATCGTTGCCATTCAATCCATTCGGATCTAGAGTGTTCAGTCTATAGGCCCAATATCGTTTGTCTTCATTTGTGATGACTTATATTTTTTATGAGGATTTATGTTTGCGACAGATGCTTCTGAAGAGTTGGTATATAAATATAGGTATACAAAGAAAAAACAAGACATGATATTTTTAAGTTGTAAGTCAAGGTCTTGTTCTTTGTTGAGAACATACCTTTCTGGTATTGCTTTGATACTTTCGACTAAAATTGTTCTCTGATGTATGTTATCTTCAGCTTGTAAATCAGCCAAAGTCTCTTTATATTCCATTTGTAGAATGCTTGTAGTTAGATTAAACCAGGCTTTTAAGTATTTCCTTGCGAAGATGATTCCTTTGAACAATAACGTTTAGTAAAATTTCAAGGCCACCCCCATAAGAGTGGATCTTCGAGACAATAATTATAACCTGAACTTTCGAATCTTCTCATAACTTACTCACTCACTGCTGGTAAGTATAAATCCCGGTCGGTTTCTTCAGTTTTTTTTTTTTTTAACTTTTTTTGTAGTTTTCAAACACCCTTCTTATTCTGTCTAGTCTATTAGTGAGAATTCTTTTAGTGTGCAATAAAGATGCTTGGTGCAAACAACTTGACGAGCACTTGTAATTTCCCTTCTACGCTTTGTGAACAGAAATAGAAAGATCGCGAGATTAAATATGCTTTTTTAAATTATTAATTGCAAATTACAGAGCCGAATATTTGTGAAATTTCAATCCGGAATCCTTGAATTTGATTGGCTGTAGACGCGTGTTCCGCCGGCCCCGGATTTTGCTCAGCAACCGTGGTAAATATGGGAAGGTAAATCAGCAGTGGAATGGAAAGTCTTGAAATTTTTCAAAAGGCGAGTATTCATGCATTGTTTTAATCGACTAAATCAAGTTGTAGTTTTTGTTGTTTGCATTTCCCAATGTTTTTATTCCGTTGGGGCTAAACTGCTAGTCACCGATTCCACTGACACTCCGTTGACAAAAAAAATGTCTTGCTTCTCCGCATCGTCCGCGCAAATACCGTTTTACTTTATATTACGGCCTTCAAAAATGAAATTCTTTACTTTAACGCAAGCCAATCAACCATCGCAATCAAGTTGTACCGCATGTTGACGACCAAACCACACATTTCAGTTTCACATTTGTAAACTGTTACATCAAAATAGTTCAGAAAAGCTTCTGAAATATAATCTGCATGCTCGGAATCAAAGTATATTTAATTCTGTTAAATTGTGTTTAATCTTTTATTTTAATGCTATATTTAATTCTAATTATTGTAATTGTATCTAAGGGCCAATTCGCACTAGCGGACAAGTTTTAAATGTCATGACATTTTTGACAAAAACAAAATTGTCGCGACAAGTCAGAGACATTTTGAAGAAAACAAAAGGTGTAATTATTTGTACAATAGCTCTGCACGTGCTTCTGGCATCCTTGTACATTTCTCGGCACGGTCGTCTTGTGCAAATATCAAATAATCAGGCAGGTCCACGTGGTGAAAAATTTTAAAACGATTTGCATTTGAAGTGCGCGTGTACTGAAGTTTTTTGTGCTCGTGCAGGGAAAATGTTGCCAGAAAACTATTTCTTTTCCGCTCCATTTATCGGCACAAACGGGTTCCCTTCGCATTCCTTTGTTCCAACCCCGGTATTACCATCCTTCAAGACCTCACCTCGGCACACAAACGTGTTTTGCCGCCTATCGTGGAAAAATTTCGCGTGTTGTTTTTTAGTACAATCCAGACCAAACACAATAGCCAATCAACAACGTTTGGTTATCTGGCATTACGAGGGGCGTTGGAATGCGACTTGTCATGACTTGTCCTGCCTTGAGGCAGGACATCGGCCCCTTTGAAGATTTGTCCGTTTTGACAAAATTTTGTTTTGTCCAACAAGTCGTTCGCACTTGTTTTTGCGATTGTTTGACAAAATGTATCGCGCGTGCAACGCGGACCAATCATAAGAGAACTGCTTCTTTGTTTTCCTGAGTTGTTTGACAAGTTCTAGGTCTCAAAAAACGTATTCGCACTTGTTTTCTGTAACAAGTGACACATTAATGATGAAATCTACCAATTGTTACAAAATTTGTCCACTAGTGCGAATTGGCCCTTATTACAATGCCGGTAAAATAGTCCGATTTTGTGGCATGATAGCCTAAATTTACGCGGCTAGATTACCAAGTAGCGATTCCATGTTCATAATTTTGAACTGATAACTGACAATCAAGCAGACCAGTCATATAACGTTTTAATTCATTTGCGTTACAATTAGCTGTGAATTGAACGATGATTTTTTTTTTAAATTTTCCTGCGGAATTGGCCACTCCTCTTTGGGGGAGGTAGGGTAGCCATTTTTCGGGGGGGGGAGGAGGGGTAGGCAGCAATTCTCTCCAGGCATATTTGCAAACATAACAGCTTGCTGACGAGTGTATTTTGGAGCAGAATAATCCGATTTTGAGGGTGACGTCAAGGAACATAATCACCGCACAAGTGGCAAGGATAAAAGACTTCATCAACTTGCAAGTATGATTACCCGTCATTGACTGCTCCCATTGAGAAACTACGAAGCATGGCATTTGCGGAACTGAGGTGGTATACAGCTATTTCGAGAAACGTTGACGGAAAAAAAAAGCACACAAGTGCACGCGACAACACCGAAAGGTAGTATGTGTAGAAGTATTGAGCTACTGCACGTGTTGAATACTAATGAGATATAACGACATAATATATAAACGCGAATCTGCACGTTTTCTTTCTCTTCTGACATGTGGAAACAAGGTACGTTAAGCCACTTACGGCCACTCTGAATTTTAGAAGAATTTTCCTAACTCAAAGACCTGCCAAAAAACAAATTCTCCACGTGCAAAAATACAAACTGGTACATTTCCTCTGGTCAATATGCACAATTATTATATGGCCGTGTCTCACAAGGACTGGGAACTACCAAATTCGCGAATTTGATTGGCTAAAATCGATATTGACCGCGGTCTAGATTTTCTGCTAAAAAGTAATAAATGGAAGAACCAAAAGCTTGACGCGAAAGAAGTTAACAAGAACGAGCAAACTTTGGCAAATTTTCGTTCAGTTCACAGGCACGAAATCAAAACACCAGCTAGAAACGAATTTGCGAGGTAATTGCAAGGTCAGAAGTTAAAAGCACTTAGCACGATTAAAAGCGACTAAAATACCGCTGAGAATATTTTATCAGTCGATTAAAGAGGCTAGAGAAGTTGAAAACATACCTGTCGATGATATCGACCTTCTCTTGTTCTAATTGTTCTGTGATCGCCATTAACTAGCAAAATGTCAGCGAGTACGGCGAACCAAAGCGAATTTTTAAGCTGAAAAGTTTTCTAGATTGGCCATAGAATAAACATCTTATTAACCGAGCTTAGTCGGTCTGTATGGGAGAATCTTGACCTTGTTCATGAGTACAGACCTCACTGCGTTCGGTCTGTACTCACGACCTCGGTCAAGATTCTCCCATACAGACCTCCTGCTCGGTTAATAAGAGCTAATTCCAGTGAATACCCAGTCCACCTTTCGGTCTTGCCGCGTGCACTTTGGTGCTTTTTTTCTGACAACCTTTCTCGAAATAGCTGTATACATGCAAACTGAAATAGAAAGTTTAAAATGCTAAATAAAGTTTTAATTTTAAGAACTTATGTCATACCTTGTCCAAAGTACGGGGAGTATTCATAAATCGCCATATTAACACTGAAGTTAGAAAATCACTGTTTGTTTGTTTGTTTGTTTGTTTGTTTGTTTGCTTGTTTGTTTCCCTATTACAGACCACGGGATATTCTCTAGAGAATGTTAAAAAAAATTGTTAAAATGCCTGCCAACGTACCCTCCGTTGTTTTCATTTGCTCCTGACAATAACAATAACAATAATTATCTGTATAAATTTAAGAGCAGGGGCTCTCAGCAAAACCTTCTGGGTTTTTCTTGGAGAGGCCCCCGTTACAATCGTTTAAAATTTTTACAATATTATAACTATGTCAGTTATTGTGACATAAAGGCAAAATATTAAAAATATGTATATATGTGTATATATTCCTTCCTTGAATATGCGTGAATTAACGATGTGTATTTTTCAATTTTTCATTAGGTAGTACTTTCTTATATTTTTCTTAAAAATGTTGAGCGAATTAGAGTCCTTAATATCGTCTGGGAGGTTGTTCCAAATCTGTGTACCTTTATATTCTGTTGACTATTTCTTATAATTTGTGCGTACACGTTTGTTGTGAACATGTAATGCAGACCTTGTATTGTAATTGTGAAGATCCTTATTCAATTTAAAAAATTTTGAAATGATTCTGGTAAACCTTTATTGAAGTACTTAAACATAAGTATGACTAATGTCTCATTATTTATATCGTCTATCGGTAGTATTGATCGTGATAACTTTTTAAACAAGGGAGCTGATGGGTCAGAGAAACCCGAAAAAAGTTATTAATCTTATAATTTTGTTTTGTATTCTTCTGATTTTGTTTAGTCTAGATGGATACGTATTTGAGAACTGTTCTTTTATCCATCTAAAATTTATTCACTCATATACACGCGACTATTTGGAAATTTGAAAGCAAGAACTTTCAATACATGATCTGTGATGGGGCAACAAAACGCCCAAGCGAATAAAATTGATTTGCCTTACAACACTATGCAGGCTTATTTTCATTCACAGTGTTAGCTTCATTAACCTGTAAATGTGATTATTTGTCATTCTTTGCACGAATGACCCCTTTTGAAAAACTGCGATGCATAACGTTAAATGGTCGAATGAACACTGTTTGTGGTCGATAGTGGTTCTCTCTGGTTGGGTATGTACGCTGGAGCGTAACATTAATGACACATAGCTACGAACTATTAACATAGTTGGCTTATAATTCCGCCCTTGGCTTCGTCTTCGCTTCAGCCACTTCAACAGCCCAATTCTAGTCTTTCTCTCTCATTTGGACGACGTCTTGGATAATTTTAAGGTAAGAAACCTCTGGGATTCAAACGGGCATACGCATATCCCGCATATCGATCGGTAACGTCAAAGCATTACGATCTCAAAACGTATTGTGTATTTATTCACAATGTGACTCTTATTTTCTTAATTCTTGTGCTGCACGAAGTGAATCAACCGGCAAATGCACGCCGAAAATAACTTTTGCCTTTTGCTTTTAACTGGAGTTGGTTTTACTAGCAGAGCTGTAACAGGCGGAATTGCGGAAATAGTCGAAATAGGCTCAGCTTACACTAGCCGAGCTGTTACAGGCGGAAATGGGCTCAGCTAATAATAACTAGCCCAATAACTGGTGTCTAAATGCAAATGCTTGAAGCATCTAAAGAAGTAAGACTTAAATTCCTTCTGTCCTTTGCAGTCGCGAACCGTCGCCTACGGCAATAAGACACGTTGCCAACATGTTGGCGTGATGGCGTGATATTTGCGGGTGCCGGTAACATTGCTTCATGTGCTCATTAAAATTCAAAGGATTTAATCTTTATGGCGCTTTTTTCCACTGATGACAAATTTTAATTTCGTTGCTGCATAGAAAAGGGAGGAATAACATTATTCTGACAAATTATATGCGGAGAAGATTTGAAAAGTTTGCTTCAAAAACAAGGACCTCCCAGGTGGTTTTGGTTACAAAGGGAACGAGGGATATTGTTGGAGTATCAGGGATCTTGAGGGAACAAGACTATCTCTTTCAAAAAAGGGAACTTGGCACGAGAAATTTTAGGGAACGATCAAAATACTTAGCGCGTATAGTATTCGAGAATAGTCTTAATTAACGGCGAACAAACTGAATTATTCCTTTCAAACTTTCAACTGAATTTTAAAATTTGAATATTGAAATCCGAGTGTGACCTCGTTTGAAAATTCGATTGTTGATTGGTTGTGACTAGAATGGACACGTATGGAGACTGATGAGTCGCTAAAATAATACCAACAGGCTGCAAACATTGCATGCAATACTAATGTAATTTTACTGTCACGTCAGTAAAATATGGACGTGATGCTCGTTATCAGTAAGCCTTTCATGGCAGTTTTGTTTTCAGTAAAGCTATTGTGTAGGCAAGCTCCCAAAGTCAGGCAGACTCTGAGATACATTGTATTCTAACTAAAACCACAGGCAGACCACCCTATGTGTTCGTGGTTAATTATTATTTGTTGACATGAGACGAACAAAAGAAATATTGAAATCGGCTTAACTGCAGAATACCCTGCCACTCCAAAGCTATACCTCTAAAATAGTGGCTACGCGGCTACGCAGCTACGCAGACCTCTAAAATACTGGCTACGCGGCTAAACCTCTAAAATAGTGGCTACGCAGCTACGTAGCCACCAATCTCGTTCCCAGGGCCCTCATGAGCCGAAGAAAGCGCACTACACATACCTCGTCCTTTAATCCATGAGCCGAAGAAAGCGCACTACACATGAACATACCTCGTTCTTTAATCCATGAGCCGAAGAAAGCCCACTACACATGAATATACCTCGTTCTTTAATCCATGAGCCGAAGAAAGCGCACTCGCAAAGTATTCAATTCTCTGTTTGCCCGAACAATGTCGCCGAAAAAAACACAGCAATATCATGCAATATCAACTCATGCAATATCCAACTGACACGTAGCTCCACGTAGAATCGCGTAGCCCCGTATCCGCATATCCCCTTAGCCGCGTAATCAAATATCCACGTAACCCCGCACCCATGTAGCCACTTAGTCGAGTAGCCGTGTAGCTGCGTAGCCACGTAGCTGTGTAGCCACGTAGCTGCGTAGCCGCGTAGCCACGTAGCCACTTAGCCAAATAGCTGCGTAGCCGCTTAGCCACGTAGCCACGTAGCTGCGTAGCCACTTAGCCGCGTAGCCACGTAGCCGCGTAGCCACGTAGTACATTTCGCTCTGGATATCTCAATAAAGTTAAATGAAATGTTAATCGACTCATGTGTCGTGTTTTTTCGCCTGTGCGGGCCGTTTTAAGCGTTTTTTTACTAACTTACTTTCGGTAAGTCCGGTAAGCCGGTAAGCCTTCGGCCGAAAGTAATTTAGTAAAAAAGGGCTTAAAACGGCCCGCACAGGCGAAAAAACACGACACATTCGTCGATTAACATTTCATTTAACTTTATTGAGATATCCAGAGCGAAAAGTAGTTTAGATATGTAATTTTCGGAGCTTTATTCGTAACCCTCATAGATTTCAATATTTCTTTTGTTCGTCTCATGTCAACAAATAATAATTAACCACGAACACATAGGGTGGTCTGCCTGTGCTAAAACACTATATGGCTTTGTTACCGCTAGCATATTAAAATGATTGATAGCAGTGGCTGAAAGTCGAAGGTCCAAAATAGGTTTGGCGGGATGCGGGATGGGGCTTAAAATCAAGGCGGGATGCGGGAAATGACAAATTTTAGTGGTGGGATACGGGATGAAATTGTTTTGGCGGGACCGGGATGGATTACTTTGTGTAGGCGGGATGTGGGATGTTGTGATATTTAAGGCGGGATGAAGTATCAAACACGTCAAAAACAGCAAGTAAACCCGACCTCGGTTAACACGATCTTTGACACGATAACACGATTTCTTGACCAATTAAAAAACAACGTGACCGACTAACTTAGTTTTACAGAGTAGGAGTTTTTCAGGCACTTTAATACGTAGTTAAAACGGTTTTAATTTCTCTACCGATTAAAAACAACGTGACTGTAAACTTAGTACACAGAGCAGGAGTTTCTCGCGCATTTTGGAAAATCAAATAAAACGAGTTTGTTGACAGAATCATAGTTAGTAAAGGAGACTGGTTATGAAAGGCGGCAAACTTCAAAGAGCTAAACAATAGCGCGGTCTCCGATGTTGAAGAGACCCATCACGTGACTCTTGGTTTGAGTGCTAGACCTTGTAGTAGTCTATAGTGTGTAGTAGATCCCTAGTAGATAATTTGTGCTTCCTAATACAATTTGGCTGCCGCACGTTATGTTTTAACTCTTCGAATATTCTTCAGTTACCATATATTATAAATAAATTTTTTTGGTGTTGTTGTTGTAGGCTCAGTATTAAGAGAATGTTTGCAATTACTTGGGGAAGAAATGTAAATGTTAACACTTAGCTAAGAGCTAC
Organism: Meandrina meandrites; assembly: GCA_963693305.1. Classification (NCBI taxonomy): domain Eukaryota; kingdom Metazoa; phylum Cnidaria; class Anthozoa; order Scleractinia; family Meandrinidae; genus Meandrina; species Meandrina meandrites. Next base: position 38,751,190 of record OY855908.1, read on the forward strand.
TGTATTGCAGGTAGCCCACGACTAAAAATATAAATATAAAACAAGTAAACAAAAGGAAAAAGTAAAAGTAAGCTGAAAATCTATATTCATATGTGAATTTTTAGTGGAAGGTTTTGAGACACACACATTATTACACATTAATTTTTTAGAATAGGAAGGGAAGGATTCCAACAGCTAAAACAGTTACCCCAAGTCTTCTTGCAGAAAATGATTGGTATTGTTAAATGCAATGTAAAAGAAACTGAAGTGCTTGTAGGTGAGGCAGCAGATATTCATATCAAATCCTTGAAGAAGGGTGCAATAAAGGCAGAATATTTTAGGGAATTGCAAAGGTTAGATATTGCTGGGATAACCCTGTTAGTGACTAGTTAATAACTACAATTTGATAATTTATCAGATAATATCACATGCAGAACTTGAATCACTCAATCCACTTTTGCCAAGAATATTGTTCAGTGCCAAAAGATCAAGATAAATATCGACAAGAACAGGAACTGAACTGAACTTAACTGAATACTTTATTTACCCTCAAATTGCTCAGCTTTGTCTCCAAGCATTCCCACCCCAACCTTGACAGTGCCACTGAGTACAACTTTATGCTAATACTAGAGAACTAAGAAAACCCTTACAAATCTCAAGTCATACTCCTTAATTATTTACTCTGGATACAATCGAGATCTTAGTTATTCAGTGTTGGTGTTATAAAACTATGAGACTTTGGAGAAATTGAAATTTTGCACAAATAGAGACCAACAACAACAACAACAACTTTATTACCAGAAAAAGACTTCATACAATGCTTCAAAAAAAAAATAAATTAAAACAGGATATTGGTAACAACACTCAGAAAAACTAAAAAGCTTATCGAGCTGAGCGAAGTTAAATTAGATTAAAACTAAGACGGTGGTTGGCAATAAAGCAAAAATAAATAAATAAATAAATAAATAAATAAATAAATAAATGGAAAACGTTAATAGCTAACATAAACATTCTATAGCAAAATATATAAAAGCTAAAATATAAAGGAAATAAGTATTGAATAGTAAGTAACTACTAGGTGCCAGATGAACACTCATTAATGTTGGCAGTATTTCTGTAAGATGTTAAGTTTAACTTCATTTTTGAACATTTTGAGGGGGAGGTATTTGATGTTTTCATCCAAGTCATTCCAAACTTTTACAGCAGCAAAGCGAATGTTGAATTTACCATAGTTTGTTTTGACAGAGTTAATATAATAAGTTGATCTGGACGCAAGCCTGGTTTTTGTACTGGTGAATTGATGAAACAGATTGAAAAAAGTTATCAAAGGATGATGGAAGAAGGTTCTTATGATACTGATACAAAAAAAGTGCATTATGCAAGCTAACAAGGTCACCTAATTTTAGAATCTCTAGTTCTTTAAAGAGAGGCTCTGAGTGTTCATCTGGTTTTGAAAAAGTTATTATACGCATGGCTCTCTTCTGAAGAGTTATTAAAGGTTTGATCGAAGAACTATAGGTATTGCCCCAGAGTAATAAACCATATGTTAAGTAGGGATAGATAAGTGAATAGTAAAGTTGTTTCAATATATTTTTCTTTACATAATATCTAAGTTTGGATAGAACTCCAATACCTCTTGAAATTATTTTACTTACTTCATGTATATATGCTTTCCAATTCAGATTTGAATCTAAAATAAGTCCCAAATATTTGACACGAGTGTCGGATTTAATAGAGGTATTGGAAATTCTAAGATTCATATTGTGCATTATTCGTCTTTGCGGAGAATGAAATACAACAAAATTTGTTTTATCAATGTTCAAGGATAATTTGTTAGCATATAACCACTGGCTCGCCTTTTCTAATTCAATATTTAAGTCTGTTTCTAGATTTAGAATGTTAGGATTATTTAGAAATAGGTTTGTATCATCAGCAAAGAGGTGAAATTCTAAAATATTGGAGCATTTAGGCATATCATTTATATATAAAAGAAATAAAAGTGGTCCAAGGACTGACCCCTGTGGGACACCACAACTTATAGTTTGGTAATCAGAATCAATACCAGACAGAGAGACAAACTGTCTTCTGTTACTCAAATAAGATGCAAACCAATCATTTGAAACCCCTCGTATGCCATAATACTCCAGTTTAGTTAATAAAATTTTATGGTTGACTGTATCGAATGCTTTACAAAGATCTAGGAATATACCACTACAGTACATGCCTTTATCAATTGATCTTTGAATCTTATCAGTCAAAAGAAGAAGAGCTTGGGTAGTTGAATGCTGTGACCTAAAACCAAACTGATTATTGTGTAGAATTGAAAATTTATCAAGAAAGGAAATAATTCTATTATACATTAATTTTTCAATTAATTTATTAAATATGGATAGCAAAGAAATAGACAATTGCCAGCTATACATACCTCGGTTCTTTTTACTTTATTCCAAAAAGTGCACCTAACCCCCCCCCCCCCCCCCCCCCTCCTCCCCCAATTTGCTTTCCACTTGATATGTGACAGTGGGTGACACTATTTGGCGGAATGACAGAACGGCAAAAGTTTATTGCCTTAACCAACAAAAGTTAGTAGTAAACGCTAATCGCAAGCAAACCAGGGTGAACCTAACTGCAAGCAAACTAGTGACATTCCGTCATTCCACCAAATAGGTCACCCTTGTACAACAGCATTTATGGTGTCTTAGATGAACATAAGTGGATACGACATCTACCCTGGATCCAAACATGATCTGGGATGATGGAACACAAAAGTAATCACTTTGATATCATTTGAGAGTAAAGCATTCAAATTTTTATTTTCAAAATCATGTCTTCATCATCAGACTCATAGCTAAGTTTCAATTTGATAACTTCTAAATAATCTTCATTCCTAAAGTTGAAATCAAACGGGCTGTACAATGTGTAAATCTCAGAATACTTCATGACTGACCATGAGAGCTAGCAATACCTGTAGTGACAACAAGGAAGACCTCTTTGCAAATGGGCCTCTTATAGATCAGGGAAGGAAAAACCCATGATCAACAAAATAAGTTCACATTTCTAAGAGTTATTGGAGGAAGATTGTAAGGAAAGAAAGATACAGTGAATTCGAAATTTGTATGCGATGGTGGGTATAAACACCTTCCCCTCTGCTATGCTATGGTGAAACAAAGCTTATACATATTTCTGTGTCTTCGGCTTTAAAATAGTTTACACAGATAAACAGTACCCTATCATTCTCTACTCGGCTATTTTGTTCTGCCAGCCTTTCCTCCATTTCCTATGTGTGCCTCTAAGTGTTGGTGCGAATAGCTGCCAAATGTGGATTCCTCTTCTCCTTCTGCGCGATCCACAGCCGAAGACAGCGCAATTTTCGCCTGGTATAGCAATCTAAGATCTTTTATCTTGTAAAACGTATGGTTCTTGACCCATTTTCAACCAGAACAAGCCAACTTTCACAGTGTATTCAACCACGCTTCGAATAGAAGTCACTCGGGACGCCATCTTGAAATATTGCTTGCGCACCTTCAATGTCACGTGACGACGCAAAAACCATAACAAAGAGTTATAGTTTCATAACCAGTCCCCCATACTACTAACTATGACAGAATAAAAAGCGATGTGACTTCAGAAAACAAGTACGAATACGTTTTTTGAGGCCTGGAACTTGTTAAACAATTCAGGAAAACAAAGAAACAGTTGTCTTATGATTGGTCCGCGTTGCACGCTCGATACATTTTGTCAAACAATCGCGAAAACAAGTGCGAACGACTTGTTGGACAAGGGCAAATTTTGTCAAAACGGACAAATCTTCAAAGGAGCCGATGTCCTGCCTCAAGGCAGGACAAGTCATGGCAAGTCGCATTCCAACGCCCCTCGTAATGCCAGATAACAATATGTTGTTGATTGGCGATTGCGTTTGGTCTGGATTGAACTAAAAAACAACACGCGAAAGTTTTCCGCGATAGACGGCAAAACGTGTTAGTGTGCTGAGGTGAGGTCGTGGAAGGATGGTAATACCGGGGTTGGAACAAATGAACGCGGAGGGAACCAGTTTGTGCCGATAAATGGAGGGGTAAAGAAAAAGTTTACTTGCGACATTTTCCCCGCACGAGCACAAAAACATCAGTACACGCGCGCACTTCAAATGCAAATCGTTTTAAAATTTTTCACCACGTGGACCTGCCTGATTATTCGATGTTTGCACAAGACGACCGTGCCGAGTAATGTACTAGGATGCCAGAAGCACGTGCAGAGCTATTGTAATAATAATTACTCCTTTTGTTTTCTTCAAAATGTCTCTGACTTGTCGCGACAATTTTGTTTTTGTCAAAAATGTTATGACATTTAAAACTTGTCCGCTAATGCGAATCGGCCCTAACTTACTACACATGTCAAGTTCATGTGACCAACCTAGCTACATGTACACAAATTAAAAACAAACGTGATTCTGAAGTAAGTACACAGAGCAGGAGTTTTTCGTGAATTTCTAATAAAAACAGCCGATGAAACTAGTTTCATTTGTCGAAAGATTAAAAAGCGACGTGACTAACTTAAGTACACATGTCAAGAACATGTCACCAAACTAAGTACACAAGAGCAGGAGTTTCTCGGGCATCAACAAATTTGACATTCTCATTTTTAAAATAAACCGTTCTCCCCAAACAAATCCTTTATATTTGAGGGTTGTGTGATACAACAGATACCTGTGCTGGCGTTCATTTTCTGCGTTTTTTCAAAGGTGGGTTTGCATCTCGCTCAGCTGGAATGACATCTGAGCTAATTTGTCTTATAATATGCTTATACTTTGCTATTCGGACTGTAGTATGTTAGTTGGTTGCCAGATATAGCAGCTATATGCCCGTTCTTGCTAGGATAATTACAATATACATTTATAATGCAAAGCCTCCCTAACGCTCTTTTCATACGCGTGAATATAATATGGCAACTGTATGTATTTTTCCTTGGCCACAGCCATAGCCGTAGCTCAATAACACGATTTATATTATATGAAGCAACTTGGAACCCTTCACATTGTTGGTCTAGCCTAAGCTTAGGGGAGTAATTTGGATTTGAATGATTTGCCACTAATCGGATCCTGTGTTTTGCGTAGAGGATTCTGGGATCGCCAGGGGGCAAACATTGCAAGTCGCTAGAAGAAAATATATGGCGAAAAGTTGTTTTGACGTTCAAAAATACGATTTTGGAGAGAGATCAACGCCTTTTCGCCAGTATTTTATCAGGAATTGATTTGGGCATTGTTGATACTCGAAAAGTGTAAGTTTTTGTTTGAATAACCGTGAAATATGTGATCAAGTTTACCGATAAACCTCTTCTTTGCTTTCGCAAGGTTTATTTTGAAATAGACATCTCAAAATGTCTCGAAATATTACATCGGGAAGAAATAACTTAATAAAGTCCTTTGAGTTGTATTAACGTGTGTACATGATTATTTCTATGCTCAGTTATACAAATAATATTAGAAATATGCCCGGTAGCAATCACTGTCATCATTGTGCTGTTTGCGGTATGTGATAAACGATAAACGATCGAAGGTACCCAGCAAAAAAAATTCTTCCTCGCGATGGAATATCAAGATTCTACTCGCGCAAGAATAAGAAAGATGATTTGTCATGAGCATTTTGGCTTTCCAAAATCTTGAATTCAGGATTTTGGCATTCCAAAATCTTGAATTCAGGATTTTGGCATTTGTTAACTCTAACTCTAAGTCATAACTCTACTGAAATAACTCTATTGCTAGTCAGCCTCCTAAGAGTATAGATGTGTAATGCTAAGCTGTCCTGTAGTACAGCTCTGTCTACTGGCTTTCCCAGCAGACAAGCGTCTAGCTACAAAAGCTCGAACAAACTGTTAAGAGTTCACTGCGTTGTAGAGCGCAGTTAGCTCTTGTTAAATTATTGTTGAATTTTTTTCCCTTCCTCCCTCTCTGTTGAGACGAGATTGGCTTACTATGGTATGTGTTATTTCAATAAACTTGTCCGATCCAGGACGTGCTGTCTTGCAGTCAGCTCGTAATGCCGGCACGTATGGGGAAATAAGTGAGGTTCTTTTGTCACGCAATCTTGGGAAGTCGCACATGCTTTATGCCTAACGCAAGGCAGTGCTCTCATTGTTTGTTTTAATAAGTACATTACATGTTAAGCAAACAACAAGTCACAGTTGTATTTTTCTGAATGGAACAGTTACATTAACAACCGTTGTACTTTTCCGCAATTTAAGTTCATTTGTGGATTTAGTACTTTATCAGTACCAGCTACCAGTCCCTCAGTTAGCGACAGAAGTCCATAACTATAGTTATGGACTTCTGGTTAGCGACCAATATTCCGTTTGCAGATGCACGGTAATCTCAAGCAAATTTTGGATATATAATAGTTCCATTGTTTTTATTCTTGTTTCAGCCCGCTCTTTGAACTCTTGGTCCAGTTGGTCCGGCTTGCTCAACCCAAAAATGGGACTGACCGTGGATGAAGTGTTAGAGAAAATTGGGAGCCTGGGTTTTTTCCAGATCCGACTCATCTTGATAATCAGTTACGTGGAATGGTTTGTAATCACTCTCCAAGTGATGGTACCCACTTTCCTCGCGGCGGAACCCAAGTGGATGTGTGTCCCAGCTCATGTCAATAGTAGCACCGCTTGTAATTTCACTGGGGAATTCACTGCAGTGGACGACAGACGATGCGATATGCCGAGGGAAGCATGGAAATTTAGCGATGATTTTACCTCCGTTGTCACACGGGTAAACCAATTAAACGTCTAAAATTCTGTTAATTAAGTTTTAGAACAGGTGCACTGCTAGTAGATATTCCGCTGCAGTTGATTGATCTAAAAGTTGCCTTTGCCAGTCTTGCATATTTTTCACGTGTAGAAAGAACAATTAAACTTTACATTTTGTCTTGTTCGAGCATCTCTACAAAAAGGGATCCTTGATTTTAGAACCAATCACAGACTAGAAAAGTGAGACGGCTATAACACGATTCCACGAAATATTGTCGTCTCTCTCGTAAGGAAAACAATATAAAAAAATTGCGATACTATTTGCGGGGAGTTCATGTTGTTCTGTCTCGAGATAATTCGTTTTGGTGTGAGCATATTATGTAGGGGCCCTCAGATAAGTCATATTCAGTTTACAGTGAGCGATTTAAATTTATGTTGCACCTTTGCACTGCCGTATTTATTTAACAGAATGGAACATAGTAAAATCCAGTAAAAATACAAAATGGGGAGCTTGGCTACGATATTAGGCTTGCCCTAATCTTTATATCATCAGTGACAACTCCCTTCACTCGTTTGTTACATTTTCCAAAAACACTCGCTCTGTTTGTGAAACATCCGGCGGACTTACATTATCCTATGGGCCACTTTGCAGTATTTGCAATAAAATACACGTCCTTCAAGAGGACATGTTTTACCCTGCAGAAGAATGATGCGCATTCCATTTTCCAGTTTCCCAAATTATCTCTAGATCGGTGGGGAGGTGGAGAGGGAGACAGGGGTGGACCTGGGAATACGGTCTGCGAGAGCTGGGAAGAAAAATGTGGGAAGAGGGATTCCCAAAGTGGAATACAAGAAGAGAGAATAAACAAGACTGCTTTAGGAACGACAGAAAACATGTCAGGAAAACTGACAATTAATAAGAGGAATAAAGTTGATTATTGATTATAAACTCACGAAATTGTTCATTTCTGTTTTGCCAGAACAAAAGTGAATGCAACCTTGATTTTGTTCGAGCTGAGTTTTCATTGAAGGAAAATAATCTTTTTTAGATATCTGTCTGATTATCAACATTAAAGACTATCTTATTAGTCTTTAATGTTGTCGTCTTTCATTTCTATAATAGTTTGTACTGTAATTTGTGTTTATTATAGCTGATATTTTTGTCGCAACATCGATTCAGTGTTTTCTTGTAATTTCTTTTCTTTCAGTTTGACTTGGTTTGTGACAATGCCATCCTCTCTTCTATTTCCACGTCTGTGGTGTTTGGTGGATGGCTGGTTGGTTCCCTATTTGGAGGTCTTTTGTCAGATAAAATTGGTCGGAAGCCCGTTGTAATCGTCTTCTCGTTCACGTGCAGTTTGTTTGGGCTTCTTGCCTCCTTTTCGAATCATTTCTGGCTTTTTATCGTCTTCCGGCTCTTGACTGGTTTGAGTATCGGTGAGTAACAATATTTTACTAATGAAATCTGGTATTATTATTGTTGGTTATCCGTCGCCATGCGATTGAAGAGGGGGGGGGGGGGGGGGGGGTAGGAGGGGGAAATGCAGAACAGCCTGTCAAATCATAATTGTTATGGAAGCTTTTTCGGCTGACCATTGGCTGGATCAGTTTTCCGTCCAAGTGCTAAAATTCGAAAGGAAAGTTTCTGAAAGGAGTCCCTGAGACTGTTACCCTTTAAAAGCTTTATGCGACGGTCATTTCTATTACGCATATAAGCCAAGGACGTCACCAGGTAGTACTGTTTAGATAACATACAGATAGATTTTATACATTTATATATTTACTAGTAGTAATCAGCGATTAGGGGAGTGCGTTCGACCTAAGATGGAGAGTCAGGTAGTAGCAAAGGAGCAAGGCTGTTGGCAAACTATGCCATTTAATAAGCCTCAAATGGTGCGATGAGTGAGAGAGGAATCTCATAACACAACATTTTGGAGGAAAGATTGCGTGACTAGCCAAAAGAACATCTCTCTGCAAAATAAACTGGAATTTGTCGCATCAAGAAATGGGTTGTGTTGTTTTCGAAGATGTTAAAGCAGAATTTTTCTTTGCTTGCAAGCTATGTTATCGTAAATTGGGTGTTAACAGAAGAAGCCATTCAACCGGACGGAAACATGATCTGTCATCATAGCAGTGATTGACTGATTGTTTGCCAAAGGTCAAAAAGAACCTCAAATAATGAATGGAACGGCAAATTCTCATTGATGTCAGAATATTGTAAAACAACGTGAATAGAAGTCGCTCCTAGCACTTCATGTGACATTCACAAAGCAGAAACGTACAAAGTCATAAATGAATGGGCAATTTGCATTCATTTCTTTTACACTGAAATTCATATGGAATAGAAATGGATTATCATGTACACGACAAATAATTATTTATTTCACTTTAGTTGTTCAATATCTTTCGGCACTACACAACTTCTAAAACTCCACAGACTTCTACAAATACTTTCACTTCAATTTGAAAATAGACCGAGGCACAGCACATCAACTTTTCGTTCATAGTCAATACACTCATAATATTCAATAATGATTTCCTCATCAAAATGCCTAAAAATTCTGCGAATAACTATAGAATACAAATTCAAAGAAGCGATAAAACAATTTTGATCCTTATTCTACTCACTCGTTTTACATGAAATACTAACGATTTGCAATATTTTAGCTAGTTTTGTGAATCGTTCTGCATGCAAACACGCTGGTTTACCTTGCCTATAAAACAACGAATCGAGTTACTCGATTTCCACTCCTTTTACGACGTTCGGTGGCTGATTAAAAGTCTTCTACCTTGGATGAAAACCCTCCAAACAGCAGCGATAACACACCATAACACAGGACAATTTTGTCGAGAGAAATCACTCCAAACAGTAAAACAGAAGCACATGGCATAGAGATGACGTCATTCGGCCCTGAAAAATTTTCTGGGGGGGCCAAATTGACAACGTCGTATAGTCCATAAAAGCGAGAGAAAATCTCGATTAGGGTGCGTTCTCCCTCGTCGAACGCAATTAATTTCTTTATTCAGGAGGAGCAGGCATGGGACTGTATGTGTTGGCAACTGAGTTTGTTGGCGTAAAGCATCGTCACGTGGGTGGTACGTCACTGTGGTACTCGTGGACGTTAGCGCTCGTGATGTTAGCAGGTCTGGCGTATGGTGTGCGTGACTGGAGAAGTCTGTCAATCATATGCGCTGCGACTGGTTTACCTGCCGCCTTCTTGTTGTGGCGGTAAGTAACCACAGGGAGCCCATACCAGCGATGTGACTGTATGTGTGTTCAAAATAGAAGGAAATGTATGAGAATATCGAAAGGGTCTTGTTATTGGGAGTAATGTTTACATGTATGCTCAAAATAAACGTAAGTCTACCTCAATTGAAAAAAAAAAACAGAAAGGCTGACCGTACGGTTAGATTGAACTGTCATATTTCCAATATTTCGTCAGGCACGGCCTGACTTCTTCAGGGAATGAATAACTAAACAACAAACCGGCGTTACAATTTAAACAACCAAGACAAAAGACAATTAGATTGCAATTCAAAAAATAACCGTTGAAACAAAACCAACAGATAAACAAACGAGTTGTAATCTCATTATCTTTTGTCTTAGTTGTTTAAATTGTAACGTTTTTTGTTTAGTTATTCATTCCCTGAAGAAGTCAGGCCGTGCCTGACGAAATATTGGAAATATAATACATGTAGTTCAATCTAACCGTATGGTCAGCCTTTCTGTTTTTTTCAGTTGCTTGTATTTCTACATTTTGCTGATCAGATCCCCCAGGATCCGGCTCCTATGTTTTGTCTGTTGGCCCTTTCTAGAGTTTAAAGTTTACTACCTCAATTCTTTTATTCTTTTATTCCGTCGTCTCTGCGGCTCAAAATGGCGAATCTGCGCGATGCGATGGTTTTTGACTGTTACTACATTTGTATGGGCGTCCTGTCAAGCAGTCCTGATCGTCTTATAACCACCTTCATATAGAAAACCATTCCATAATAACAATAATATAAACACTCGAGTCGCCATCAGCCAACCACGCTTATTCGTACGTTATCATATCAGACAATCTTTTGACTCCGTAACAGCTGTAGAACATTAAGAACTCTTGATAAACGACCGGGTTTTACGTTGTGTCGAAACCGAATGCTTTGTTACCTGTGCAAACAGGTTACTATACACTGTATATGCGCGCGGTAACTCGCAAGGATCAGAAACTGTGAAAATTAATGTGCCAACATTATTTCACCGAAAAATGAACAAAAATGACACTTACTGTCTTGACTGAATTGTTGTTTTGTTTTGTTTTTTTTTTCTTAGGTTTGTTCCAGAATCTACAAGGTTTTTGTTGTTGAAAGGAAGGGTTGCAGATACCGAAAATATCCTTCGGAAAATTGCTGCCACTAACAAGAAGGAGTATCCTGACGAACCTCTCTGCAATCCGAAATCACAAGGAAAGGTACAGAGAATGGGAGACGTCAGGGATTTGTTTCGAACCAAACGAATGTTGCACAGGACTCTTGTATGTTGGTATGCCTGGTGAGTCGGCTTTGATGGATGTTTGATAAGTGACGAAACTTACAAGAGTGACCGTACCCGAATGACAATATGGTTTGCATTTAAGAAACGTCTGTCTGCAAGGTGTTGTTCTTTCCTGCATCCCTCTTACAAAGTATATTTTGATAAAGATGAAGATGAAGATGAAGATGAGCGTGGGCGCTCTAAAGCACTGAGCTATACGAAACTCTTTGTGAGCTGGACCATTTACTAGGACCATTTATTTTCAAGAGGCTGACCATGAGCCTTTCTGTTGCTCAGTGGCTAGAGCGTCCAACCGGTATCTGGCATGGGAGGTCATGGGTTCGAATCCTGTCGGGGACTCAGATTTGTTTTTCTTTGTCCCATGCTCGTGACAAATTAAATGAACATTTCGTCTTTATCATTCACCGAGCTGAGATTTTACCATCTTTCATTACTATTTTAAAATATATTTTGTTTGTTCCGCGGCAATTGCATGAAAAAAATAACGTACAGTCCACAAAACATTACAGTAAGACTCTCCAAACTAATTTGCTTCCTATCTCTGCCCAAGTTTCCAGAAATCACTTGCATCAGCTTAATTTGTTAAGTCTATCTACCTGGCTATAAATCCCTACACACACCTCACGGTTGCAATAACGGTGGTTAATTTTACGTTTTTACTACAGGGTGGTAAACGGCATGGTTTATTATGGCGTAGCATTCAGTACTCCAACACTCGGTGGCAACATATACTTGAATTTCTTTTTGTCCTCCATTATCGAGTTTCCAGCTAATTATGCTGGCATCTGGGCAATGGGCAGGTGAGTACGGCGCGCAGACAGTTTTGGCGGGAAATTTCTTTCCATCTAATTTACTTCATTAGCCTAGGTAGTGAAGTCGCACGCCAGAAGTCGATCAACTTTTTAGCAACTAAGTAAATAACGTTATTTTGGAATAGGTAACACATGACAGTCGAAAAACTTATAAATTACTGACTCTCTACATGAATCTAAAATTCAAATAGTTTACAAGATAGTTACTAAATTTAAGAAACAAATCTAGTCTTCCCTTTTAACGTGTTTATTCATTTAGATAATAATGACATTTTCTACTTTAGGTTCGGCCGCAAAAAGCCGCTGGTTTATTGCATGATTATTGCTGCCATCGCTTCTGTCGGAGCAGTGTTGTTTACAATGTATGACCCGGGAGACGACAAAGGTGGGTTCGTTCACTTCCGTCTGTAACATGTTTTTACCAGTAGCCGAGCAAGCACAAGAGACTCAAAATGAGCTCGAGAGCCAAATATTTTCTCGCTCTGTCCGACATAACGTACTGAGTACGATTCCATTGGAAGGTTGTCTTGGTAACTGAAATGTCTTGATAAGAGATGGACCATTTTATTTTTGAGGGTAGGGCTGGGCAATTGCCAAAAAAATTCCTGTACAGTAGAAGTAGAGAAACAACTTCAGTACAACACGCCAAAGATGAAGCTGCCAAGCTAAAGGTGAAAAAAAAATACTCAAACACAAAGCGGGAAAAAACCCGAGCTCAGAAAAATCCCCCCTCCCCGCCACCCAAATGAAATGGTCCATCCTTAAATGTTCTGATTTGCGCACGCTAAATGAAATTCACGTTGACGTGCGCGGAACCTGACCGTTTTCTCTGGACCGCTTCAGGTGAACCATTCCGTTTCTACACATATCATCGTGTTCTATAGGATGCATGGCGTCTACCGGCGGGCCGTATGATGGCATGAATCTCACATGCTGTTTATTATTATCTGCAGGTTTCGTGGCTGGCCGTATCATTATGGCGTTGTTAGCCAAGTTCTTTATATTCATTTCATTTGATGCCGTGTATGTGTACGCAGCGGAGCTCTTCCCCACGGTCATCAGGTATGATTTATACCAGGAGAGGGTACTGCTTCGAAAATTTGGAGGGGGAGGGGAGGGGGGGGCGCGTGCGGCGCGTAACTTTTAACCCTCACCCGTTATTTTGCGATTTTCCCTGTAGCCGATTGCAAATCTAACCCCCCAAAAAAAATGATCAGACCAAGCCTATCTAGAAACTGTTTTGCTTTTCGTTAACATTTGAGAATTCCCGATATAAAAATAGTTCCTCCCAGAAGTATACCTAATTCCACACCAGAGTGCACAGAATATACCATATTTCAGACCAAAAGGCTCGAAAACCATACCGTGTGGGGCCGTACATACAGGGAGCACCCCGCCCGAGTACTCTTGTGTTGCGATCAGTCCCTCCACTGCCACAACGGAGGCTACAGCCTACATCTGTTTCAACCTCGTTCCCAGGATCTGTTTACATGCACTAGCAATGCTCACACATTAAACAAGTTGGCGTTTACCTTGCTTGCCTTTGCGCTTGTACCGCCGTCTTTGTTCACACGTGAAGCCAGCACGTGTAAGAGAATTAGTGGAAAATTTTTTTCTTCTTGACGTTTCAGTTGGTCTAGCAATATTCTAGTCGTTTTCGCATTAACCCCAAGTCAACACGCTTCATTACCGCTGGTGAACCATCACAAGCCGATATTCATATACTCCTTACTGATTGTCATACATTTCCTTTAATGTAAATTTGGAGAATTAATCAGTACATCAAGACACTATTGCCTCGTTGATTATTTTCTTTTTTCTCAACACCTGCCTGTTTATTGTAACGTGTTTGTATTGTGGGGAGAAGTTCTATGTTGATCACTCGGTTTCATTCATTCTGCGTAGGAACATAGGCATGGGAACATCAACAGCGGCTGCGAGGGTTGGCTCATTTTGTTCTCCTTATATTGTCTATCTGGTAAGTAATATGACTTTACATTCGTTCTTACCAACATAAAGTGGAGCATTATATCATATATGTTAATCTTTTATTTGTGTTGAATTGATAAAATTGAAAGCAACTAGAAAGAAAAGCAAGCCCGGACATTTCTGCTCCATTTCTGGGGGCTTCCACTTTCGCAGCGTTTTACTATTTTGAAGGTCAATTAGCTTTGATATCAAAACAAAGAGATAACCGTTTGAATTTTCTCACAATTATAAACATAATTTGCTAGTGGCTTCCTCTGAATGTGGTTTGATATTCCAGTTTATACATCATCACATCTAATCAGTAAATCGTTTCGTAAATTGATGCGTTTGTCTCGGGTTTGTCTCTCCTTTTTTGTTAGTTTTCTTGTCAACTGTTAATAAGAGTACATGGTGCAACTGGTTATCCTAAAACTGTTTTAAAACCGAACAAAACCTCGAAACAATAATTAAAATAGGTAGAAAAACACCAAAGAATTATCGAAGAACCAAAATGAAGCCCGTATGGAGACGATTAAACCGGGTTACGGGTTACGGGTTACGAATTAAATTTTCTTTGACCTTCTCGCAGCGCCTTGTGCATCCACTACTCCCGTACGGCATCATGGGAGTTAATGCGCTGTTAGCGGGTTTGCTGTGCCAGACGCTGCCAGAGACAAAGGGAATACCAACCCCTGAGACGATGGACACCGAAAGCGTTGAAGAGGCACGCGTCGCACTACAGTCCACAGATTCCAAAGACAAGAACGCTGAGGAGAATGGAGATGTCACCATGGCCGACACTGTGAAGGATACCACAAGCACCAAAGCAGTCCTTGTGGATGAGAAAGATCCTTCTGCTATATAAATTTGCATAATAGTTTATTCATGCATAATAAGAGACGGACCATTATTATTATTTTTTTTTTTTGGGGGGGGGGGGGATGAAAATTTTTTCCAAGACAGCAATATTCTTTTGTGTCGTTATCTGTGCAAACGACCTTTTTCCCGGTAGCATCTTCCGACAGGCCTTTTTTCATGTGTGCAAACAATTTATTAGGGCTTTTTTGCTTTTGTAAACAATTTTTTTTAGGATTTTCTATCCCTCCCCTCCCTTTCAAACAAATAATGGTCCGTCCCTCATCAATGAACGCAGAAGTTTATAAGCTAGAAGTCAACATCTCTTGTAATGGCCTTGAGATATGTCTTTCGCGAGTAGTAGCCAATCGAGTTGAAGCATTTCCCGTTCGTAATTTGCAACAATTTTCAACAATTTCATTGCGCATGCACGCCATCAGTTCTTCGCAATAAATTACGTCATTTTGTCGCGCGCAAGGTTTGTTCTAAAAATAGCCTACTCGCGAAAGACATGGCACGCGCCCAAATACTTGATGTAGACTGCGAGCTTATGAACTTCTGATGAATGGGGTGAAATATGCAAATTATTAGTGTAGAACAATTGTACACATTGAATTAGCTGTTGCTGTAGTCGTAGGTAAAAAGGAAAGGATCTGACATGCTTTGCAAATTGAGCGTCATGGTCTTAAATGGGTGCAGCGCTCCTTAAAATCAGTTTATTCAATTGAAAATCTAAATTTGAATTATAAACTCAAGTCACCAAGAAGACAAATCAAAGCTTTAGGCTCAATCTAGGCTCAAAGCAAAACAGCCAGAGCAAAATAGGGACTGAGAGCCCCCTCTGTTTGAGATCCTGATTAGTGTTTATATATTGCTAAGAATAGTATATTTTTTATTGTAGTGTAAGAGAGCAAACTAGTTTGTATCCAGTACGTAATGTAGTACGTAGATAGAGGATCTGCGTACTTTGAGAGAATTGCTTAGTTATAATCAATTTTTTGGAGTTAACTTGTTTCCATTTATTTTAGAAGTTTTGTATTTAACGCGTCTTCCATAGAATAAAGTTAAGTAGTCCAACTATTTTTATAAATGAAAGCAAGAGGAAAATAGACAACGTCGGACTGCTTTTGCGAGAATCAAAAAGCAAACCGGACAAAAGAAAATCCGTTTAGCTTTTGAAGGCTCTGACGTACCTTGTAATCGCGGAAAGTGTTGGGCATACAGTCTGACAGTGTTTTTCCTACTGCGTGCGTGATATACAGCAAAATATAAAATAATGACATAACTAGTTAGATAATTGCACAATAATTCTTGTTCTAAGGGTATGACTCTTTAACGATTTGTTGCATAGTAAAACAATTATCCTGCTCAATTTTGTGGAACTTGAATCAAGAAATAGTGCTGCACCCCATCCCCAAGACCTCCCCTGCCATAAATTACGTGTACATAGGAGTACCTTCTTGGTATGCTTTGGCGACATATCAGGCGAGTTTGATCACCTAGGCAAACTTCTCATGGCCAGACCAAACAAGCCTGACATGCCGCCGAGCGTAACAAAACAGTATGATTAGGTACTTGGCCAACACCAAGAGTTCTCGTAGCTCAGTGGATACAGCGCCCGCCCGGTGTCTGGGAGGTCATGGGTTCGATTCCCGTCGGGGACTAGGATTTTTTTCTTTGCCCCACGCTCGCGCCATGTTGAATATTTTATAATTATCTTTCAATACCGAAGATATTTGGTTACTGAATTTATATCGCAGGAAATGAGGAGAGCAGGCAGGTCTTCTGACTGACCGTATTGCGAATTTGGGTAAGGCAGCTGATTTCTACAGTCTTTCAACTCCTATCTTGTACTTACAGTGATATAGATTCAAGACAGTTACAAAAGATTAACATAATTTGAAAGGGGTTAATAAAACAAATACGTTCTTTGAGGGGAGAGCTATGTGAATTTGACAACAAGTATGCAATTATTAATCGTCTTTATTTTACCGTTGTTTCAGTCCTCCTTTCCACGCTACATTGTTTCCAATTCGCGTAAAACATTGTCATGATTAATTACACTTGCTGACCATTCCCTTTTTCCTATGTATAGTAACGATTACTTTGGTACTACTGCTACAATGTTACTCATGTAATTGTTCTGTTCTTTAGTAGAAGAATACCTAAATTTAAATTGTCTTTACCCTACTAAAACTGACTGCATGGTCGCTTACTAATCGAACATTGATCCGCCATCTTGAAAATCGAGTTTAGCCGAACCTATTCTGACAGGGTACGAATGTGTGGAGTTTTACCCAGTTCTTAGATTCCGCCAAATTTAAGATGGCGCATCGGCGTTCTTTTCTCTACCGCAAAACTGACTTATTACGGTAAGCAGAACGCCAAAGCTGGCACTTAATTCCTATAACTGCAGTATGAAGCGACTAAAAGGTTTGGTAATCACCTGATGGGTTTCTAGTCCATCACTGTCACCGCCAAGCATTTTATCAGTTTGCCTTCTGAGTCAGTTGCTTTAATGAAGTTCAGCTCTGAACCAGGTTAGGGCTAAGCAGCTCTATATTTTCTGGCATTTTTCTTTTGATCGTTGAACGCGGAAAAAGAAAACATCGTGAAGCGCAAGTGGGTGGGGGATAATTGGCGGGAAGAAAGACCCCCTCCTCCCGTGCTTGGCGCTCGCTCTTTCTTTCGCGTTGTTCTGTGTTGAAAAAAAAAGAGAAGCTGTGAACAGTCTAAAACAGGTTTGAACGTCAACCAGTATCTCATGTTTGTTATACCGTGTCCAAACACAGTCCACATGAATTGAGTTACACCCATCTAGAAAACATCTTTCGCCTAGTAATTGTTCCCATGGTTACAGTGTCTACGTGTTAACCTTAATTCAGCCATAAACAAAGATCTAACTTAGACTTCGTTGAAATATAATTCGAACATACTGTTTCGTTTTAACTATACAACAATAACCCAAGTATACGATAGGCTTGATATTTACAGCACACGTGATAATCCAATAAAGGCGAAAATTAATTAATATTTCAGTATAAAGAATGTAAAGTTTTAAAAACAATTTCATTCTGTATGCTAACCTATTTTATTACTAAGAGCAGAATAGAAATGATAACTGTGTCCCTACACGAGTATTCCTTGCTAAAGGAACTTAGAATATCTAAAATACTTTGCACCGCTGACCAGCGCGGGCGTTAAGCATGCTTCCACCCACCCCTCCCTTGGTACAGTCTCGTATCTTTACACAACTGTCATTTTCTCAGGATCTTCTTCTTCGTCTTCAGTTTTGTCCGCTAGCAGAGCTGGAGTCGCGGGCGATTCACCTCCTGCCAGGGTCTCAGCTGTTGGAGCCTTGTTAGTTTCTGGAAGCAGCAGGCACAGAACACCTGCCACGAATGCGTCTACTGCCATTATGATGTAAGGCAACTGGGCCATCCTGGCACCCTGAGTAAAACAAACAGAAAGTATATATTTTGCTACAGTGAGTGAGTGAGTGAAACTCTGTTAATAAAAACACCGTTGGGCATAAAAACCGGTCGAATTCATGCTAGTACTGTGACAAGAAAAATTCTGACTCCCTGATAGCTGCCTGCTACGCAGATATTCTTTGGTGTCGTCAAGCTGCTTACTGAGATCTGCTAATGAAGGAATGTGTATGAAGCGACAAGCCAAAAGAAGGGTCGCCCACTACCTCTCGGAACGAGTTATTTCATTGGTTCTTAAAACAATAGATAACAGGTCATAACAATGCCCTAGCCCTGAATAACAATAGAGATAGTGTTAACAGTGGGTGAATGAAAATAGAGTTTCCAGAGAGGTAGTGTCTTAATGCAAAAGAATGTTTACCCGCAAAACAATAAACGCAACTGATGCATTAAATTGTAAAGTAACAGAATTTGTATCTAATTTTCATTTGCATTTCGTCACTTATCTCATCGGGTATTCCAAGAGGTCGTATTAGCGGGTACATGCATGACGACACTAAAGATCGAGGAACCAAACGGTGGCCGTTCGTCGGATTAGAGCAGTTTTACTTTTGTTTGTCGTATTAGCGGGGTGCTCGTAAGGCGAGGTTGTACCTGCACTGTTCTTCTTTAATGAGCCTCACTGCTCCATACTATTAAGGAGCGATTTTGATGTTGAACAAAAATTTCCCAGAATGGTCATTGCTTACTTAAACAACAGGCTCCAGCGGTTAAAATATCTATTAAAACTGAGATATCTGTGGAAAGTTTTCACGTACCAGCCAGATGACAAATGGAGACGTTATGGCGCCAAGTCTCCCTGCTGCTGAAGACGTACCAAGCCCGACATTTCTGTAATACAAAGAACTTTCCTTCATTCTTAAAACCATTTTATATTTTTAGTTTGTTACAGTATTTGCTCTACTTTACCATGCAAGCGAGTATAGAGAGTCTTCAAATGACGTCACGGTGGCAATATTGGCGCTCCTAAACAATAACATTTCTCTTCTTATCTGCCTCGTCCCCAGGAGCCGTTGCATTTCATCTGTTTAAGGCGGGAAACACGAATCGCGGGGCCTGATGGTTAGGCGGGCCAAGTTTTCCGAGTGCAACAGGCCCACAAATCAACGCGCACCGCACTCAAATATAGCAGGGGCGCTGGGGACAAGACAGGGTTCTTGTATTTTGTAAACATTTTCCCTCTTGTTTGAGAACGGCATATATCGCCACAGTTTGAAAACGTTGAACAATATCGAGACCCTTGCCAGAGGGATAAGGGACTTAAACACCAGTAAGTAGTAAGGATAAAAGGGTTCAAAACGTTCTTCCTTACCTCACAACTGTCGGGAACAACTCCGCCGAGAACACAAAAATGGCGTCAAAAGAGTTCATGACAGAGAACTTTCCAACCATTGCGAAGATGATACGGCCTGCTACAAAGCCTGATTATCGAGAAAAATAAGCAAAGGATTTTCAGAGCCAATGTTGTGCTTTAAAATTTTATGGTGTTTAAATAAAGGGTGATGATGATAATGTGACTCAAGAGGTGGCCTGGTGTGTAATGAACTGGACTACGGATCAGTAAGCCGGTCTCGAGGTCTGGCTGGACTGGCCGTACTGTGTACTTGGACTGAGTTACTCTTACAGTGCTGCTCTCAACTCAGGTTAATAAGTGGGTACCGTACCGCGCGGTGGCCTAATGGTTAGTGCGCTGGACTACGGATCGGGCGGTCCGGGTTCGAGCCCTGGCGGGGCACTGCGTTGTGTTCTTGGGCAAGACACTTTACTTTCATAGTGCCTCTCTCCGACAGGTGTATAAATGGGTACGGGCGAATTAACTGCTGGGGGTAACCCTGCGATGGACTAGCATCCCATCCAGGGGGAGTAGAAGTACTCCTAGTCGCTTCATGCTGCGGAAACCGGGATAAGCTCCGACCTGATGGGCCACTTGGCTCGTGTACAGACTTTACCTTTTTTTTTACCTACCGTTGAACTAAATGGGGGTGTAACTCTGAGAGGGACTACATCTGATCGAATAGAAATACTCCTTGTCGCTTCATGCTAGACCGCCGGAATAAGCTCCGGCCTGATGGGCCACTAGGATCCCTTTACCAAAATATTTGTATAAAATGCAGCTCACCAGTGTTTTCCCTGTCGTCCGGTATGACTGTTACTAGCAGATTAGCTATGGCGGCAACAATTAAGCCAATAACAACTACTTTCTTTCGTCCAAACCTAACGAAAAATCACAAAAAATTACATAGCTTGGTTTATTCACGCGGCTTGCATGATTTGATCATGTTCTTGAACAAGTACCCGAGACATGAATTGTTGGGAAAAGATCCAACTATTTTTTTTTAATTTTCCCAAACCGAAGACAACATCAACTCGAGCTCTGGCTGGAGCCGACGTGCTGTGTACTTGGACTGAGGTACTAGACAATGACGCTGAACATGACCAAGAAATCGTGGGCTCCATATTTGGCATATTCTCTTCTGACTTTGAGTCCTTATTGCAATGTTTATTTTTCGCAGTGCAATTTTTGACCATCTCTTGTGATTGGCACTGCACGCTGCCGACGTCAACACTTAAATCCTGCGTAAAAAAGCTAAAGCATTTAAAACACATAGTCTGGAACTTGACTAACCTGTTCATGGCGTAAATAGCGAAGGCGTTCCCAGGAATCTCGACCAGCGAGGTGAGAAAAAAATTGAGATATATATTTCCACCCAACATTACAGAACCTAACGACACACCAAAGTACACTTGGGCATTAACAAACCTGTTGAGAAACAGGAAAATAACAGGTTAGACTGTACAGAAACAGTCCACAGTCCATAGTTTTTTGGAAATTCTTGATTTTAACAAAACCACCTGACAAACAAAACTCTAAACTCAGAATAAAATGTTTGACTTTTCATGCACAACATTCATCTTTCTCTGCTGTTGAATAACCGTGGCAATTTCTGCTAAAGATGTTCTTGTTCCCAGATTCTTCTCTTCCAGTCGTGGAAAAAGTAAAGATCCTGGGCCCCAGGTTGTCGCCAAACGTTGGGCTTGGGTTTCACCGCGGTCAAACGTCTGAGGATGTTTTTGTTTTCTTATTTCGAGAAAAATCATTCACGTTAACGTGGAAGCATCAGTAAGGATATGTGAAATAGCTGCCGAGGGTAAATATATTTTCAGTTCTCTCAAACGAGATTCTTTACTTTTAAAATGCTCTGCACCCGATCAAAATTGCTTTGACAATGGCGCCGACAGTCGGCATTTCGCCGTTTTCAAACGCTTAGAACTTTTTTAGTAAAGTTCCAAAAAATTTAGTAAACCAGGAGAATACTTGTTAAGTATCAAACTTTGAACAGTGAAAATGAAAACCTTATCTTTAAAGTAGTTTTCTTGTTTTTTACGTTTTACCGCGGTGAAGGCTTGGGTACGAAAATGACTAAATTCCGAGTAACTCAGTAGCCAATAGAGTAAGAAAGAAACAATAACTTTCGAAATGAAAGCATCAAAATTAGCAGAAGAGTATTGCCAATTCATGCAATTCATCGCTCACCATGAAATCCAGGAGATGACAGTTTTCTTTGTCATTGAGCGGGATCCGAACAAATCCATGAATCCCGCTTCCCGCTCTGTGGTTTTTTGATCATCCGGTAGACCCAGGCCCTCCTCGGGCATTGGTTTCTTGTTAGTTTTTGCCACTCGCTTCAAAATTTTCTCCGCCTCTCCAGCCCTTCTGTGGGTCATCAGCCAACGAACTGACTCAGGAACAATTCTGGTAAAGGAGAAAGGAAGGAAGAAAAAATTACCCATCAAACGACAAACGAACGATCTTTAGTAACTTTATTTTCATGGGTCCGTGAATGAAATTTTCTACCGAAAAGACTTCGTTATAGCCCAAAACCCCTTAAGAACATGAATTAAGAGAGGAATTAAACGGTATTTGAAAAATATGCTTACTGGAAGTTTCACTGAAATATTTACGAGATTTACGACTTCTATCAGTGTGCTTTGATTCAAAATCTCGCGAGCGTAAATTAATCGTTCACATAGAAGACATCGCTATCTTACATCCAAAAGACGAACAGCACGAGGCCTGGGGCAGCGGTGACCATAGAAAGTTTCCTCCAGTCCCTTATAAGGTAAGCCAACAGAGCTATCATCATCAGGGACCCGGTCCAAAAGTACCACGTGAAGGTGCCTGCCATGGCGCGGTGATTGGGGCCCACGTACTCAGTGGCCATAATGAAAAGGCATACTATGGATCCCCCTGAAGGCACAGAGCAGTACATTTATTAATAGGTCTTAGTCCTCCTGACCCGGCGCGCAGTACAGACGCTGTTGACTCAAAGGCTGGACTTCAGGTGAGGAATTAGACACACGATAAAAAGCTTATTTCACAGAAATGTTTCATGAGGCTCCAAAAACTGAACTTAAAACTGACTTGCAAAAATACTCAACAACGTTACATAAGACCAGGCAACATGGCCAGTTGGAGAGGGGCGTAGCATGTAGAGGGAGGTCCTGGGGTGCCCGTGACCCCCTCCCCTCCTCCCCCCATCAGTAAGATGATTTTTTAAGTACATGTAAACAACATGCAGACCTTTTAATTCAGGTGACGAAAAAGCGAGAATCCGTAGAATCAACATGCCATAAATCTTTTGTAGTGTTAGATAGTTACATACTCCATATTCAGGACATCTGCAGTGGACCATGAAAGTACCCTGGGTGTACCCCTTCCCCAAGAAAATCTTGGCTACGCCCCTGCAAGGGCGCTGGATTTGTAATCTAAAGGTCCAACCTTATAATTATGAGAAAGACATCCTTTTGGACGACATTTAAGGCCAGTCTGGTCATGCAATGCTCCACTTACCAAGGCCAAAGCCGATAATGAATCTGAGCGTGGCGTAGAGCCAGTACCATGGAACAAACGAACTGGCGAATGCTACCCAACACACCAGACTGGAAGACAAGAAGAGAATCTTCCGGCGACCATATTTGTCTGATAAGATTCCAAACACCACGTTACCAACTAGCCAACCGAGAAACATGATAGAGTTGGTCAGGAATCCTAGCGTGGATTTACCACACACGAGACGCCACTGTAAAGGACAAAACATATTAAATAAAATATATAAATAAACATGTCCATACAAACAGCTACTGACAAGCATGTATCCTGAACAGTCAAACGCAAGAGCTCAATGTGACATTCTATTTTCAATGCCTTTGTAGGGTTTGAGGCGTTATTTGCATGAATTTGTCAAAAACGTTTAAAACGATACAACGATATTAGAAATAAAATGAGAATATGCGGATGAGTGTTAAAGTGGCTTTTTTCTTTCTTTAGTGTGTATGCACTAAAGCCACAGTTTTAATAACCTCGAAAATATTCGTTAGTATCACTTGCTGGCGATGATGAAAGAGATTATTATTCAGAACTAGATTCTGTGTACCTCTGTGATTATGGATGTGTAGGGCTTGGTGAACTCCCATTCACTCTCGTCAATCTTACATCTAAAATTCTTGTTTGGATCATTACCAGTTGGGCTGAATTCCTCTAAAAAATCAAAAGTAAATTATTGTGCAAATGAACTTGATCTTTTCACCTATCTATAGAAGGTGGTAGAGGGTATTTTCGTGACCCGTGATCGCCCCTATTTATTTCCCGTGAAATATGAAATAGCTTTTTTTCCTCGTGAATCGCGATTTCCATAGCCACCGTGAACCGTGATTTTCCAAAAGTTCAACGCTCTCTTTTATTTTCCGCGAAGCGTGAAATGCCAATGTTATATTTTTCGAGATCCGTGAAACGTGATCTATGCTCTCTCTCCCCACCCCCCCCCCCCCCCCCTCCCCTTACCACCCTCTTATAAGCTTCAGGTGACGGCTACCGTTCAATATTTTAATACAACAATAGTTTTCGTAAAGATAAAAAAGACTGAGCAAAAGAGGACGGCACAAGCAAAGAGCACATTGTTAGAATTCAAAACAAATTTTAAAATGCGAAAGGAAACAACTGGACACTTACGAGTGAAGTTGCAAACGGAGCTGTTATGGACACACTTCCAGGGAGGCTCTAAACCAAGGAACGTCATAATGAGGGTCTGAAATGTGACAGGGACCAGCATGATACCCACCACACAGACCAGGGTCCATTGAAACCGGCCCATGCTGCCAATCTTGGCAAGGAAGCCATCAACACTCAGGGTCATTGTGAACTGCAAATAACAGAAACGTTAGTTATAGCGGTGAAAGCCAACGTGCATGTAAAATGAGAGGGTGGAACATTTAAAGTGCAACTAACCCCTGATTTTTTCTTCCGCTAGACAAAATCTGCTATCTTTCCTGATTTTTTCTGCGTGTATTTTTTCACGTGTATTTGTTCGCGCCGTATTTGTGCCGCTTTCAAAAATGGCGGGAATAAAACACGGCTTGCAGGGCTCTCATATTTATACCACCCTCCCCTCCCTGGGCACCTCCCTCTTCGAATTTTCTAAAAATAAAGCTCTGTTGGCTCAAAGTCACTTCTTTGTTGGCTACACAGTGCCTTCACCTTCTTTGTGAATTCGTTATAAAGCGACTAGAGTAAACAAACCGCAGATATTAGCAATCTGTGTCGAATCTATGTATTAAATCGTCTCACCAGAAACTAAGCGCGTGTTTGAAAAGATGTTGTTGGCGTGAAAAACAAACAATTCTGCGTAGTCTTTGTTGATCAACAAACAAGCCAAATCTTTGCTCGATGCTTGTGCTTTCGTGAGCACCTGAAAAGAACACTCAGTATATTACGTGACGCACGGGTGACCAAAAAATTGTGTGCGGCCAGTTCACAAACAAACGTAAATGGAATAGGTATTGTTTCCAGGTTGTTAGTAATCCGCCGAACGACGGAACACGGAACGGCGGAACGACGGAACGAGAAACAGCGGAACGGGATTTTTTTCTGGTTTTTTTTTTTTTTTTTTAACAAAAAAAAAAAACAAAGAAAAAGTAAATATATCTCACAAAATAAAGGGCATGCATATATTCTTTATCCTTCGAAGTCGATCTAGAGCCAGGTTGTCGAGTTCATTTCGAGTGAGGATTTCAAGGAGAAGCGTGACTGCCCTTCGGACTTGCTCGCCCCAATCGAGACAATGAAACGTACAAAGTTGAAGCAAGTCAAAAAAGCCGTTGACAAAAAAAAAACAATAGAAAGGCCTCAAAAGTTACTATTTCGTGAGAAAAAAACAAAGAACAGAAATGAAAAGCCCACATCAAGGGGTATTTTCAGTTGGTCACCCATCCAAGTACTAACCCCGCCCAACAGGGCTTAACTTCAGCGATCCGACAAGAACCGTTGCTTTCCATGTGGTATCAGAAAGCGCGTAAATTAGCTAACGAAAGTCCAGTTTCGGCAACGAAAGTGCCTTATAGGCGCCTCATCTTCAGGAATTGTAAATTTCTGCGATTTTTTTTGTTTGATCCTTAGCACTCCATTTTGAAAAATAAGAACTTCCTTATCCTTGGAGGACATCTTGTGCAACAATTTTGACCGGCTAACGAGAACGCTAGACGACACCAACAGGACCGGAAATTTGTCTTGCGGCAGTATAGAATGAACCCGGGTTAACGGCCGGCGCCGGTTCCGTTTGTATAAATATCTCTTCATAGACATGATAAAAAAGTTGAATTTGTAAGTATAAAGTCGCTAACCCCTAGGAGGGTTGCAAAACTGTTTTAACCAGTAAAAATTGCTTTACTTGACATGTACAATCTTCAGTGATCTTCATCTTCAATCTTTGAGTGTCTGCAGCGTGTGCCTGCATCTGCAACTATCCCGAAATTTGTAAACCATTAAAGGAAGGTTGTTACCAGAGTCATGCAAATAGAGAACAAGAAATACCGGTAGATCTTTTGAACAATTTGGCACTTTCGTTGCCGAAACTGGACTTTCGTTAGCTGATTTACGCGCTATCTGATACCACATGGAAAGCAACGGTTCTTGTCCGATCGCTGAAGTTAAGCCCTGTTGGGCGGGGTTAGTACTTGGATGGGTGACCAACTGAAAATAACCCTTGTTGTGGGCTTTTCATTTCTGTTCTTTGTTTTTTTCTTACGAAATAGTAACTTTTCAGGCCCTTCTATGTTTTTGGTCAACGGCTTTTTTGACTTGCTTCAACTTTGTACGTTTCATTGTCTCGATTGGGGCGAGCAAGTCCGAAGGGCAGTCACGCTTCTCCTTGAAATCCTCACTCGAAATGAACTCGACAACCTGGCTCTAGATCGACTTCGAAGGATAAAGAATATATGCATGCCCTTTATTTTGTGAGATATATTTACTTTTTCTTTGTTTTTTTTTTTGTTAAAAAAAAAAAAAAAAAAAACCAGAAAAAAATCCCGTTCCGCTGTTTCTCGTTCCGTCGTTCCGCCGTTCCGTGTTCCGTCGTTCGGCGGATTACTAACAACCTTGTTTCCACCATAAGCTTGCTCATCAAAACGAAAGTCACAGCGGAGCCCCAAGAACGGAGCTCATAATCCTCTAACATCTAGCATGAAGAACAATCAAAATATTTCCCGTCGCTACACTAAAGCGGCTTGTATTTCGCATATTAGTTACAACATGTACAGTACGTTTTCCTTCGCAATTGGTATTCGAAGATGACAACGCACGGCTAATGTTTTCTTTCGGATTATCGGAGTAAATTATGACTAACTCTGACTATATTTCAGGCCAGTTAAAGCTTTTTAGCATTTGTTGGCTGCTTAACTCCCATTTTTCTTAGCCAGATTAATTTATCCAGGATTTATCCATTAGCCAGTCTCGTGTTTTATAAGATCTTCCGTTTTATAAGTTCTGCTCATTGCTATAACTACAGCTTCAGCTTTCAATCGTCAACACCGATTATGATCCTTGTGCACGTTTTATCTTTCTGTTTGAGCTCGCAATAGGATAATTCTGCAACGAGGTCCTAAAACTTACATCACAGCCTTCTGCAATATTACAAAACAGTACACATGGTTTTGCAAGTATGCTTAAATTGACTTGTTGATCCTTCAGCTATAGCTTTCAATTTCGAACCATGCGTGCTGAAGAATAACTTACTGCCATATTTTAACTTAGCGACAAATTTGAAGTGAGAAATCACACTTGCCTTTAAAATTTATAATTTGTTAAACGCACTAAGCACTCACCTAAACGGAGACAAGTTATTCCTGAGCGAAAACGTCGGTAATCCAAAATATCTTAAAATAAACACAGAGCCTTCGCTAATATATGTTAAGTTTTATGCAAAACGCTCGGCTTACGAACATGTAAATTAATCGCTCCAAGAAAGAATTCTAATGAGACCAGCCCCATAAAACATTTTGTGATAATTTTGCCCCTGGCACAAATATGGAGCCTGTGACGATTGAAACGCAGCAATAACAAAACAAAGAGGAGGGCCGGGGGACGGTAGCCTGCAGAAACATCTGAACCGTCCTTTGAAAAACAACAGCGTGAAAATAATAAATTTGCAAACTATTCCTTTTTAAAAAACGAGAACCCCGACGGTTAATAGATGATATAAGAACGTCGACAAATAATGGTATGGTATGGTATGATATTTATTTAAAGTCGTAAACGTAGGAAGTGGTTGCCCAATCTCCCGAGCCAGGGGCTCATGTTAAAAACGCACGACTATTTACAATAAAAGCATAACTACTTACATTACTATTACATTAATATCATTAAGATAAAAGGAAAATAAAGAGAAATGCTGAGATAAATCTAGAATTAAAATATAAACTATTCTTAAATGCAACTAATCCTAATATAAAAAATTTGAATCAGTACTAGAAGTATAAAAAAATAGATATGTACAAGTATAAAAATAAATATAAAATTATGTACAGTTCATACGCTGGCACCCTGCAAACTTCATACCATTTAGGCGAGCGCGAAATAAATTCCTCGCTACAAAATATTACCAATGCCACCATTTTTTATGTCAATTTACAATTTAGAATAAACCAATTTTTTCGAAATAATTACTGGCAAATCCAAGACCTAAAGGCCTGGTAATACGGGCAACATTTTTGTTCAAAAAGTAGACTACTTTTTGCAACATCTTGCTGCAACTTGCAACACCGAAATTTGTTGCGAGACCAGTTGAGCACGCGGTGGTAATACGGGTAACAACTCGTTCAACTTGCAATGCAACAATGTTGCGAGACAAGTTGAACCAAAATGTTGCCCGTATGACCGGGCCAAGCAAAATGGACTTACTCGACTCCTCAGTTATGCATTTCTACTTCAACTGCATAACATAAAATTTATTTAGAATGTCCGGTTCGAAGTGAAAGTATCGACCCACCGATTGACCCTTTCTTTCGTGACTTTCTTCATTCTGGCAATAGGTGCCAGAAATGAGGCCACGAATCTGTCCTTCAAGGAAAACATTCTAGGAAAATGTCGTTGCCCTACTAGCAACGATCGTTACGCGCACTGTCAGAATTTCAAAGGACGCGTACTGTACAATATGAAATGTATTAGTATATTATACAACCCGAAATGCACTTTTCGTGCTGTTAAATTTCACATGTCAGAAAGGCAGATATTGGACAATTTGAAGGGAAACAGTTCCTGGAACAATAGCGTCTGCACATGGTATCTGTTAGATACAACTAATCCCGGTAGGGAGGGGCTAGGCGAGGGAAGGGGAGGAATATGGACAGCCACATGCCAGCTTGGTCTTAATGCACAAAATACTGAAAATAATTTGCAATGCAGCTAGAGCAGCTTACAGGTACCTCAAAGTTAAACTTCAACATGGCTGGAGCGGAAAGGTTGCTCGCAGGATATATGTACCCAAATCAGTGGACAGTCCGAGACATTACAAATTGCATGTTGCTTATCTGACAGGCGCTAGCCAGCTGTGTTTATTGGCGATGGAATGGAATTTGGGCTTTTCTTGTTTCTTATCTGTCGAGAATTGGCAAGCCATTCATTCTGTAAAATGGTTCAGTCGCGAATTAAAATGGTGAAATGATAAAGGTGATCTGCAAAGAAGGGCGGGAGGCTAGGAGCCAAGAAACACTCCATTCTTCTTGTATATTATTGTAAGTCGTACAATAAAATATTTAAAAAGTTCATATTTGGAAACGGCAAGAAATTAACCACGCTTGAACTGAATGCCGGCAACACTCGCACATCTTTGTTTTTCCATCCTTTGTTTTGCTTTCAAGCTTGGAAAAAGCCCAAAGAATTCAGTTTATGTCAGTTTATGATAATTACAGCAAGGTCGTATTTGCCGTGACCTTTTTACGTTTGTCCATTCTAGAATGTTCAGTTGTTTGTATTTTGAAACTTCGCGCACTATCGATCACAGCTTGAAAGTTGAAAGTCTGTTCTTCGATTCCTCGTGACACGGAATATCATCGCTCCATGTAAAGCAC
This sequence comes from Meandrina meandrites, assembly GCA_963693305.1. NCBI lineage: Eukaryota > Metazoa > Cnidaria > Anthozoa > Scleractinia > Meandrinidae > Meandrina > Meandrina meandrites. The sequence goes on from OY855908.1 coordinate 38,780,961, forward strand.
AAAACGAAAGTCCTTCACTTGCGAACACCAAACAAGCTTCCGAAGGAAGAATAGCCCTGGTAAATATTCGCAAAAACCCGTCAACCGTTCAACGATCCCGAACTACTTGGCTAGGCTACAAATAATAAAATCGTTCTTATGTGATAAACACTGTTAAAAGTTATCCTTTCATAACTTATTTTCCTCCTCGAACAGTGCACTTATTTACTTACCTTTTATGTGATAACTTTTCAGAACATTTTATACCACCTTATATCAGCCCGGGTTTACCTCGCTTCCTATGTTTTTGTTGCAGAATGGATGTGTTTTGCTTCTAAAATGTCAACGGGTCGTCATCATTTAAGTCCTTATCGTTCACTGAATCTGCCAGCATACCTGCTACGTTATTGTTTGATCAATCCCCGCCCTCTTTGGACCTACTGTTTATGTAACAGGGAGGCCCCCTTAACTTTTTGACAAAGTTGCAAGGGGAATGTAGCTAAGACGTTCCTTAAAACACAGCAGCGAAACAACGGGCGAGACGGCAACGAACGATTTCTAAAAGTTTTTGGCATAGCCTTACTAAATATTTCGTACAGTTGATAGGTTTTCGATTGCCATTTATTCACCTTCCCAGGGACTCTTCCATAAACTAGGTATCCTTCCCCCCCCCCCCCCCCCCGGAACTTTATGAGCTGTCGATGTACGTGCCTGCTTTCTGTTTTTTGCTGATAATAAATGTACTCAATTTATAGAGGTAAGTCTGTGCTGTCGCTGAACAATTTCAAGGCAGATATTGGTAAAGTAGCGAATGTTGTATTAATTCACGTGGATTGCCAGTAGTAACACACCGTTTTTTGTCTTTGCCGAAACTCAGAGCGCTTTTAATTGTCCCAATTCTTCCAACAATGAATGCCCGGGAAAATAATGATCCGAGTGATTTTTTTTGCATAATGATTTTTATAAGCGACGCAATTATGTACAAATTTGTCTGTACGCTGTACGACTGTACGTAAGAGCGCCAGTCAACCTCGTTCCCAGGGCTTTTAAGGGAAAAGCCCTGGGAACGAGGTTGAGCGGTGTGGTGGGAGGGAGAGACGGTCTGAAGGCGGTCTGGGGATCAAACTCAACGTTTCCACCTCCACCTCCAGGAGGGGGCGACCCGGACCCGGCGTCATATGTGGGTTGAGTTTGTTGTTGGTTCTCGTCCCTGCTCCGAGGGTTTTTCTCCGGGTTCTCCGGTTTTCCTCCCTCCACAAAAACCAACACTTCCAAATTCCAATTCGATCGGGAATTCGAGGGCCACAGGTTTGTCAGTCTTGAGACTGTTATGTGCTACCCTCGTTAAACATAGTTGATTTATTTATTTATTTATAAGCGGAATAAAATAAACGATTCGAAACGAGCCACCGCAGTGTTGATCGTAGTGTTTTTTTTTTAAGTTTAAAAGTCATAATAAAGCAACATTTAGCCCTGTTCAGTACTGTCATCCAGCAGAGGGGTGCTTATACTTTTAGATGGGCCGATAACCAGGGGGGGGGGGGGGGGGGGGGGTTGGAAGCGGGAGGCAGGGGGAATTTACGGCAATACACAACGACTATGGGGAGCTTACGCGATGCAAGGAAGGAATTCGTTGAAAAAAAGAAACAAAACTTAAAACACAAATATTGAAAAAAGCAAATTTATTTTTCTTTCACGGGCTACATAAAAACAGATGTTAAAAACTTACCAAGCCGTTTATACATTACTTTTTGTTTTATGAGTCTCAAAACTTCCAATCCAAAGACTTTTACGTCCGTATCACTTGGGAGTGAATTCTACTTGACGCGACACAGTCATCAATGTTCACATCACGAAGATAAAAACTTTACAACTAAAGAAAACTAGTATCACCGTTCTAGTATGAGGGTGGTGACGGTTTTTTTCGTGAGCCTCAATCGGCCCTTTCTATTTTCCATGAAATATGAAGTGGCTATTTTTTCCTCGTGAATCGTGATTTCCATAGTCGCCGTGAATCGTGATTTTCTAAAATGTTCTCTTTTATTTTCCGGGAAGCCTGAGACGCCAATGTTATATTTTTCGTGAATAGTGGAAGGGCCGTTTCATTTTCCGTGAAACGTGATCTATACCCCACCCCTCCCCCCTTTACCACTCTCTAGTATGACTTTCGTCCTCCTTCAGCAATGTGGTTCTAACTGTTCAAAGCTACCTCCCCTAGGTTTTAGAGACTCAGAAATCATTCTAAAAATACTTTTATTTTATTTCCTTTTACCCTGTCCTGGAGGGAAGGTTTTTTCCTCGCGTGGAGGCGTCAGCCTAAGCTCTACCAAACAGTGCTGACGGGCGTCTAAGATGCGCAGAAAAGCCTCTGGCTCAGCACTGACAACATAGTTTGGCATTTTGATCACTTCACTTCCACTGGTCTGCCATTATAGCTGCCTAGTCATCTCTCCCGGCCGCTTTGGTGTTCACGAGCAGAGAACACCACACAGCGGCCAGGAGCTGTAGTCACCAGAGGCGGCCGCTGCAGTCACTGGCTATCTCTCAAATCACGGGCATCCTGTACTTCCATCCACGATAGTCTCCCTCGTAGCTGTTGTTTGGGCTTAAGAGGAAGGTTTCACCTTACTCACCTTTCCTAAGAAGGAACGAACACGCGGACCCCAGAGAACGACAGAAATCGAGCCTACTTCCACACCCCTCCCCAAACCCCCAGTTCTAGCTAGCAGCCAATCATCTTTTTTCGCCTGCCTTTGCGAATGAAGCCAAATCCTAACAATACATGAGTACCTCAACACCCTCTCAGGGCGGATAATGCGATTCGAATGAGACTACACCACCCCGGGTCCTAATGTTCTTGTAATAAAATATCAGGTGCGTAAACCTTGGTGAGAATTCACTCAATTCTACCGTTAAATGCAATAACTCGCAAAAACTATGTACTGGCTGAATTTCAGCTTCCTGGTACTATGGTAGTTAGTAACAAACTAACACAAACTGTGCCTAATTTTGTTGCTTTCCTTAATGGGAGGCTCAAAATAACTTTTGACTTGCTTTAGCAATACCTCAGTCTGTTATGAGATTTCAAAATAAAACATGGTCGAGTTCCAATACCCCCCCCCCCCCCGCACTCCCTTCCCCACCCCGCCCTGCCCCTCACAAAAAAACTGAGTAGCTGTGTGCTGCTCAACTGAATATGCTGAATTATGCTGTACTGATTTATGCTGAATATGCATACTGAATATGCTCCTTTCTGAATATGGCTTCCAATTCTTCATTTTATTCAGGCACTTTTATTTTAAAATATAAATTGACTGCCTATCAAAGCCTACAGTGCAAATAGAGCCACCTCTCGTTAATCATCACCTGTTCACCTTTTGCAGCCAGTACAGTGAGAGGTGGCTGTATTTACAGTCCCCAGGTTACACTGTAAAACCTCTATGTCTCTTCTCATCATTCCTGGACCAAAATGTGTTGACATTTACCCTGTTGCAAACTAAAGTGCTTGATGTGCCACCGGCTGTTTAGAGCCAACTACCTTATAATAATAGTATGGGTAAGAGAAGATGTCTAAAATAACCTAGACAATTAATTTATGAGACTGATTCTAAAACTCAAAGTTTATATTTTTAATACACAATTAATATAGAGATGACTGCATAATGAACAGCTTTACTAACTATTCCTTACTCCCATACAATAAATATTATTAAGTTTTACTATGCTACCAATTTTAACAAAGGAGTTGCAAAATTAAATTTCCTGATCACACACTGTAATGGTACCTAATTATTCTCTAATAATTTAGTACTTGTTTGATAAAAATTCTTTATCCGAGACTAAAAAATTACCTTAGCTTACAGCTAGTAGCACTGAATTACCTGACTTAATTCTCAAAACTCAAACACCTTTATTCCTTATTTACACTGCATGAGTACATTGATACTGATCTATAATAATTGTAGATAATTCTACCTTTGTACGGGTGGTTTTTTCACTATCTCAATGATAAAGTCAATTGGCTTGCATGAAAAAAATAACACACCTGAACAGAATTGCACATGCCAAGCAAGAGAATCAAAAACATTCCATACAGATGACACAGTTCTACTATAAACAGAGATCTTTGTAGAGCCTGTGACTGTTGCTTGCAGGGGCATAGTCGGGGGGAAGGGGGCAGGGGGGAGGGTCCTGGGGTGCCCATGACTCCCCATTAGAACAAATTCGAAGAACCAACATGCTTGCCATAAATCTTTTCTAGTGCTAGATAGATGCATGCTCCATTTCCAGGACCGAACATCTGCAGTGGATCATGTAAGCACCCTAGGTGTGACAGTGTGATTCCCCCCCGCCACTTTGCAAACTCCTGACTACGCCCCTGGCTTGCATGTTTAAATCCATACCTCGTGACAACTGGTCATAGGCTCAACATGGATTTCTGTAAATGCAGTTCTATGTCAAGAGCATGTTTATTTTTTGTGGGGAATCTCAGGTGTTTCCCTTGTAAGGGACAAATCAAGTGCATAAAAATACATACATGTATGCCTGTCGAGCATACACTAGTGCAATGATGAATTTTACTGACACTATAGCTACGATACATTAAAAAGTTCAGCTCACTAATCGCAAGAGCTAAGAGTTCAACTGGTGCTATCGTACTTCTACATCTCAATGTCTAGGTAACAGCTTTTCTAGTCTTCATACTCTAGACACTTGATGCCACGCCTGTCTACTCTGCGATTTCAACTGTGAAGTACTGTACTTGCTGAATACTGTCTGCTACTCACTGCTACAATTCCTGCATTAAAAGTACACAATGTTAGTGGACGAAAAAAACTCTTCACCCCTCAAGGGCTCACTTAAAATGTAAAAAATCTCCAAACATATGCATAACATTGGGCAGGTATTTATATTGGGATTTGTTTGACTTTTCAACCTGCAAAATATACCTGCTGCAAAACATTAAATTCTCAGAAAAAATAGAGCAGCGAGGGTATATCATTTCTCCTTAAGTAATGGCACACAAACACAAACATGAGCAACAACACATAAATTATGGAAATTAAAAATATAAAAAAATATTTCCCTTTCAAACCAAAAAAAATGTTTTTAACACAAGAATTGGCTTGAACATAGACAGATAAAATAATGATATAATAATTAATAATAATATATTATACTTACTGCACATTGACAATCCTGGAATATATTATCCAAATTGTTAGTAAAAAATAAGCATTTTACAACTTATGTTGAAGTATAATATAATTGGGCTAACACCTACAAGGAGTCAGTTCTAGATTTGCAACAATTTGTATTTAACATTGTTGAGGCTATTCCTCAACAAAGGTCTTTAATGACAAGTCCATCCCACCGTTCCTGTTTTTAAATTACGTAAGACCATGATGCTTCGGTAGCTTTTCTAAGAAAAAAAACGCACGTGGTGAAGCGCTTGTGTACTAAACACTGAAGTTGTGAATTCTTACCGCTTATACCGAGTCCTTTCATCATATGGTAGGTTATTAGACTGTGTTGTATCGAATTTTCGCTTCGCAAGGTAATTTTGTTGTGTCCCGTAGGTTATTACGCCTCACGACAAGGTTGTAATCCAGATGAATGGTCGACATCGGTTGTTTGTGCTAGTGACAACATTAAATTCGTTGTGTTTGTGAACGCTCTTCTTGTGTTTCTTCGCCGCCTTTATGTCCGGCCCAGACAAACATCGATCATAGGCTATTTTTTCAGAGAGAGTTGGCATAGAATTGAAGGGGTTTCAATAAGAGCCAGTTACCGGTGGTCTACCCCTGGCTATAGGGCCTCTTTCGCTGTCTGTTAAGATTTCATTTAGTTTGTTTTTTTTTTTATATAAAAAAAACAAACTGTTTTGATGTTAATAAAAACACTCATCAACAGCATGCTTTTTGATGCCCAGAATGCTGGAAATCGCCTTTCCCAGCTCATAGATTTCAAATTTTTCAAATCATTTCTCCTCACCCCATTAGGCGCACAAGACCGTTAATACCAGATTTACCAATGCTTTATAAATGCTGATGAAACTGTTTAAAAAGATTTTAAAAGTATAAATGCTAGAAATACAAATTAAATAAACTAATGATGCATATCAACCTACCTCAGTAGGGTCTGTACCCTCTGTTATTCTTGTCACCTCCACTGATACTGCGGCTATTCAGACGGCTCGTTGGACCATAATTTGAACTCATCTGACTGTAGTTACCAATCTGGTAATCACCAGTGCCTTCTCCAGCCCCTACACCTGAACCACCACCTGCTGCAGCAGCAAACTGACTCCAGTCACCCATCGGTGGGAAGCCTCCAAAGCCTCCTGGAAATCCAGGATAACTACCATAGGCAGCTGCCATTGGGTTGTTCATGCCTTCATATCCTCCGCTAGAGCTTACAGTACCACTTGCACCAGGCAGTACTGAAGAGGGGTTACGCTCCACAGCAGAAGCACCCTTCATTTCTCCAATACCATAACCTTGAAGCTCACTGTAACTATCTTTGTCATAGCTACTGGAGCTATTAAGAGGAAGACCACGCCCAGAAGAAGCACCTCTGCCATAGCCACCCCCTCCTCGGCCTCCATATTCACTTGCTCCTACAGCACTCCCACTACCACCACCTCCTCCACCAAATCCACCTGGGCCAAACCCACCAAAGCCAAAGAAACCTGGACCAAACCCACCAAAACCCATGCCATTAAACCCAAAACCAGGACTAAAGTTGCCCATAGCTCCTGGACCGAATGCTGCAAACGCGGCTGGATTGAATCCACTAGCCATGAGGGCAGCTGCTGCTGCTGGATTGTTGAAGTTACCTGCACCTCCAAAGCCACTCATGCCACCAGCACTACCCATACCTCCCGCTCCAAAACCACCACCACCACCACCGCCGCTGCTGCCACCAAAGTTTCCTGAAAGAATATAATATTGAGCATGCTTTAATTTACTACAGAAATTGACAGAAATAATATAAAACATAGTGAAAAGCAACTTGTTGGGGTTATCAGGTTTTTACTGAAAGATCTGAAAAGAAATATTTTATAAGTACATCAAAACAAGCAGATCTGCTTCTGTCCACTAACTTGGAAATTTTACTGACATGCATTCTGTCACACATGTGTGCTTCATCCATGAGAACTTTGCTTGTGATTGCATTTGCATATCTTACAGTGCAGGTTGTGCATGCATATGTCTCACCTCTTCCACCTGAACCTCCAAATCCACTATTCATGCCACCAAAACCTGCATTAGGACCCCAGCCAGGAAAACCTGCCAACAAATTTATATGAATGTACACTCTCCTAATTTTTTCAAAATTACCCTTCCATTTAAAGAAAAGTATTAGAGAAGGTGTTGTGAAATGGCAACAAGCATTTCATTATTTGGCCTCCTTACACGTAGCTTCTACTGTCATTAATATTTTAGTTATCACTGGTTGAAGTCATTGCTTGAGTCAACAGACATGTCTCTCTGTATGTTCAGTTAACTTCCCCACATACCCCAAAAAGTGCAGTAAAGCAATCTGACAATCATATTTGATAGGAAAAGTTTTGTACCAACTCATGTAGCTCTACTCCTCTCCTAGTGCTTGATTGGCTCATGCTCTATGTAATGGTTTGTTTTTGGTATTTAGTCCTGGTCTCCCTCTCAATTAAAGAGGCTATCAAGTGGGTGGGGACAGGAGGGCAGGAGCCTGGGAGAAAAGGGGAGAGAGGCAGGAGAAGAGAGGGGGGAAGTGGGTTTCCTGACATGGTGGGAACCAGGAAAATTAAGAAAAATTTTGCAACATTTCATTATATTTTGCAATAGAAATGGGACAAAGAGGAGGGAACCACTATGGAAAGGGGCGGGAAGTGGGAGTAAAAGGTACAGAGAGCGGGAGTATAAGATACAGGAAGTGGGAAGTTCAGAACCCCCAGTCATCCCCACTATCAATCCAAGACCCAGGACACTGTAAATCAAAATACTCGGGATCCTGGAAGTTTAGATTTGCAGGGGACTTTATGGACCTTAGGATTTTTTGAGGTCTTTGGTCTGACAGATTCGTTCTGATAAAGAGTGCTACATGTTAACTAAATAACATATCTTACCTCCAAAATTAGATGAATCCTGTCCGGAGCTGGTACGACGAGAGCCTCCAGAAGCCATCATCTCTTGCTCTTCCTTCTTTCTCATGGTAGCTTGAGATTCAGCTTTCTTCACCTCACACTGTTTGAGTTTTATCTGATGAAAACTGATTGAGCAAACACTATCCACCACCTCTTCAGAATCGAACGTAACAAAGGCAAAGCCGCGCAGCCGACTTGGGTTTTCCTTGTCTCTCTTCAGATCGACATCTAATACCTTTCCCTTGCCAAATTTTGTGCATAACCCAGTGAAGTACTCCTCGACATCTTCTTCCGTGGCAGTGCTTGCCAGCCCACCGACAAAAATCTTGCGCGTTCTTGATTGAGCTTCTCCTTTGGGCACTGATCGCTTCGGTTCGATTTCCCAGTTATCAATCTTGTGGTGTTTAACTTGTAGGCAATCGTCCACAGCTTTAGCATTATCGAATGTCACAAAACCAAAGCCACGCGACGGACCATTCTTGCTTTCACGCATAATAACACAGTCTACAATATTTCCCCATAGTGAAAAGTATTCTTTCAAAGTTTCTTCAGTTGTTCGGCGATTCAGGCCACCAACGAAGATTTTTCGAAGTTGCTCAGGTTCTGAAGACATATTTTTTTCCTGTTCTTCTTCCGCGCTTTGATCAGACATTTGCTGTGCTAATATGGCGGACGCAAAACGCTAATTACATACAATAGACCACGTGTTCGATAAGTAACAATCACTTCTCCTAATTTGGACTTCCAAAACAACAAAACAACATGGCGGCCAGTTTTGACAAGGGCCGTTTTGACAAACGCGAGCTTCTCGACTCAGTTATATCAGTGAAAAGAAGGAAAACTGACCCTGAAAGTGATCTTTGTAAGGAGTTGTTGACGCTAGAAGAAGACTTGTGTCGAAAATTGTCTTCCCTCAATTTTCCTTCTCCGGTATCACACGTTTATAACCCACTCGAATATGCGAATGAAACACATGAAGACTACGTTAAAAAATACTGCAAGGTTGGACAAAATGTCCTCTTCCTGGGAATGAATCCTGGTCCATTTGGCATGGCGCAAAATGGGGTAAGGTAAACTGTGAATTGACTGCTGATTTCAGTTCGGCGACATACCCCGGGTACTTTTCAACCTTTCAAGTTGGTCACGTGACACGTTCATTTGGGATAATGGCAGAAACTTTTTCGGGATACCAGAATCCCGTTGGCGGAAGGGTTTGAAGGCCCTGCCGACACACTCCCACTCAAACTTCCCTTAAGTTCCCCCTCTCCCACTGGGAGTGTGATATTTTATGAGTTTTTGGCTAAATTCTTATTCAAATGTCTTACCCAGTGTCCATTCTCCTAATGGAACACCTCTTTAATACAGACAGTTCTCTGTTATGCACAGTTCCCCTGGTCCGAAAGAGACAGAAATTCATATAAATCCTGTCTCTGTAGTAGGGACACCTATAATGTAAACATGTTTCCTTGGCCCTTTGATATCCATATTGATGAGATTCGACTGTCGTATGATGTTCAAAACATTGCAGTGTATAGGGTTAGGGATGGAATCAGGCTGCGAAAAAATAGTGCACTCTTATATGCTAGAGTTCATAATTTTTGGACTACTTAATTTTTCAGGTGCCATTTGGGGATACAAAACATGTCAAGGACTGGCTTAAAATTAACGGTTGTGTGAAAAAACCTGAGAGAGAGCATCCCAAAAGATTAATTTATGGCCTTGACTGTACAAGAGCTGAAGTCAGTGGAAGCCGGCTATGGGGTTTCTTCAAAGAACACAGCAAATCTCCAGAGAATTTTTTCCACAATTGTTTCATTCATAACTATTGCCCCCTTGTTTTTATGACAACAACTGGCAAAAACATTACCCCTCCTCAACTACCAAAAGGAAATAGAGAACAACTGCTCGAACTTTGCGACAAGTCTCTTGTAGATGTTGTGAAGCTGACTGGAGTGAAGATTGTTGTGGGAGTTGGAAAGTTTGCAGAGGAAAGGGCTCGCAAAGCTTTAAAGGGCACTGATGTTCAAATTTATTCAATAATGCACCCCAGTCCAGCTAGCCCAGCAGCTAATTCTGGGTGGAGTGACATTGCTTTGAGACAGCTAACAGATTTAGGGCTTATGGTTTACGTCAGAAATGAGAAATGATAATACAACAACAAACATGCTAAAAAGATGGCTAACAGCTATCCTAAGTTAGCAGGCTCTTGTTTCTGAAAGATATTGTTTGAGCATTGAGGGCTAACTGAGGAATGTTGAGAGGTTAACTGACAGCCTGACTGTATGTCCTGCTTTGCTTTTATGCAAAAACTCTTTTCTGGTAATGACCAAAAAAAACATGACCTGCCAATCTGTTAGGCTGGTTACCAGCTACTTTTATAAATTACTATAAACAATTACTTACCACAAACTTCAAAAAATTGTTTTGCTTTTATTTTTGAATGTGCAACTTAATAAAATGGATTTTTAACTCTAATGGTGAAATATACTGATTTATGCTACCTACCTATAATGAATTTTACTTTTTATTATTTACACCTAATTGCAATAACCTTGTCACAGAAAAAAGCAAAATGAAAAAAATGCAAATAGGAATTAATTATTAGTCATTACAACGATATTTTTAAAATTCACCTTAAAAAATGGCCTACAATGTAAATCAATTAATCTTATAACATGATTAATATGTTTACAGATGTAAACTTGAGAGTTTCCAGTAAATGCTGCCAGCTAAGGTGATTAAACTAATTAATTCCTATTAAGCATTTTTCATATTTTTCCATATCACAACGTTACTGCAGTAAGGTAGGTGTATGTTTGGTAATATTATTATATTACTGGCAATCTCTATGTTGGTTTCCATACTGCTCAGCTAATCAAAGAGCAAATGAGTAAATGTGCAGTTTATCACCTTCGGATCACTTGGAATTTAAGACATTTCAAATTAACTTGGTGTTCAATTGGCTAAGTGAAGTGAAAATAAAAAGATAAAAGATAAAAAATTCTCAGTTTCCGCTCTTAGGTACACTTACTAAAATGTGATGTAACAACAATCTTCTAAAAAATATTAAGAACTTAAGTATAATGAAAAAATCAAATTAAAATAATTAGCTGCAAAACAAGGTACAAGATGTGTACTCTTTAAATAATTAAAAACATATGACAGAAAACAATGAAACTGTGAAAAACTTAATGAAATATTATTTTTTGTAATAATAATATTAATATTATGCAAAATACTTGTAAATATATTATAAATTTGGGTCATTAATTCATTTGAAACTGTACAGTGTAGATACAAATAATTTGCAATTTCTTTTATTAATATGGACAATTAACTTGCCTGAATTTTACCTACTCCCCTACAGTCACCCCTCCCACATTATTGATGTGCTAACAGGTTACGCCACTTGAAAACCTGACAATGAAATCGCAACAAACAGACATGTTTTACCCCCTTTCCAAAAAAGCAATATTTGATCTGGATCATGGCTGACCATGTCATAATATTTTCGTATTATTATGAACACCATTTGATTGGCTTGTAAGATTGCAACACAAAAACTGCCATCACCCAGGGCTTCCTCCTTGGCCTTGTCCCACATGATTGTGATAGTTTGTAATATCATGGGCTGGAAATCTTGTTGACGTACACTACTGTGCATTCAATTATTAAAACAGTTGTTAGCTAAAACAATACTGAGCTGAATTCAGAAAATGTGATAATGAACTGCCAGCTAACAAAATTATTCTCAACTTGTTACGTGGAAGATAATGTACCATTTAAGGGTTTGACATGCAGAACGTCATCATAAGAATCATATTTACTGACACGAGGTTTGATTCTTCGATGTAAAAGGCCTAAAAAACTTATTCTACATAGTAAAAGACACTAAGGCCCGAGGCAAATGATTTTATATTATCCTAGGAGAAACTGAAATTCATTTGATTCAAAGTTTGGTTGCTAATTATTTCAGTTAACCAGTACTATATTTTTGTGCTTTCCCTGCTAACTTTATCTGACTAATGGGTCTTTACAATAATTATTTACCGTAATATAAAAGAGAACTACATATATTATTTTTAATTTTCCTTATGCTACTCTAAGGATGAAGACTTTTGAGGGAGATGACAGAAGAATCAGCCACGTGCTATAATTGTTTTATGTAAGTTTATATCAAGAATCCTCCATGCACTTGATTGCGCGCACCTCAGCAGCTATTGGTGCTTCAACCATGAGCTTGACACCAAACCATTTACTCTGGACCTACGTACAAATCAGAAAACTTTAAGTTACAACAGAACCTTAATAATATTAAAGTATTGTTTGTTGTTTCATGACTACATTGTGAGACAAACAACAATACTTTTTATTATTATTGTACTTTACCACAATGAACAAGCACAACCATTTTTACTTAATACAAAACCTTGCAAACTGACATGAGGGTTGGTGAATGCTCCAGCCTCCAAAAAATGCTATCTTGAAAAATTTTAGTCTTGTCATCTCACAAGTTTCTGGGGCACCTTCTCAGAGTCTTAATAATGTTTTGCAAGGCTAAGGAAGTCTCAGGCTTGTAGAAAAATATCAGTCTTGCCGTCATGCAAAGTCTTGGATTTACCATTCCACATGTATCCCTCATATGAACATGCATGTGTTTTTTTCTTAGCTTTTTAACATCAAAAGCTCATAGACCAATGAAACTTGCACTGGTGTTAATAATTATGTTGGCTATCTCTTTTTTCATATAATTTGCAGATCCTCTCCCAATCAGAATTTCCAGTGACCGCCTGTGGGGTGGGTATGGACATGCTTTAGAACCACACATCTATGCATATACATTGGTAGCTAAGTGAGGTTCATGACGTTTTTGCAGCATGTGGGGTAGGAGTTCTCAGCAATATTTCCACTTCAATACTGATTTTGTGTATTTTCTGTGTTTTATCTGAGGAAATACCTTTTCAAAATGTTCTGATCTGAGTGCTGAGTATTCAATCAATATTTCTCGTAATTCTACTTCTTTTCTCCAATCAAAGTGTGCTAATTCAGTTGACAGGTCTTTGCAAAGGAACTCGAGTCTTGTTTTGGCATCTGCATAGTTGGAATTTGCCTGAAAACAAAGCATTAATAAAAAAGAAAATGCAGTCATCTCTTATATTTCTATTTTTAAGCAACAAACACATAAACCAGTATTTCTAATAAAGTATGTCTAACAATTTTGCACTGGTTGGAAGGACTTGGTCCATAAAAAACATACACAACTTGTAGCATTTGTCTGACCTCAGCCCATTTCTGTGTTTGATTGCCGCTGTTATCTGTATTGTCTTCTGACGAGGGCTTCTGAAATTAACCAAATGATATTAACATAAATGAAGTTAGCAAATGAGATAACCACAATACTTCATTGCTCGCGGATATCAAACAATATTATATCATCACAAACAAACAAAATTTCTGACAGTAGTTATATATTATTATACTGCAAACTGGTTTTGGAACAAGCACAAAGTTATGTACATGTACAGATTGTAAAGTAAGGTTAAGTCTGCATGCTAATACTAGACTGGGAGGTGTATCAGCTCAGACCTAGACTCCAACATCCACAGCACATAAAGAATGTTGATCACAAACCTTCATCTGTTCATAAACTCTGACTTCTTCATCCCAGAATAAGAACGTTTCTACTGCAGCCCGTACTCTTTGAAGAAGTCCCTTTAAAATATTAAAAACTCATCAGTGTTAACTTGCTTTAAACTTAGTAACATTATTTTTATTGGCCAAGGCTTGTCTTTACAAGCATACTACATTTTGTATCACTTGACCAGGGTCATTACAACTTCACTGGATGAATAGATACTAGTAACATGTCGTCTTATTTGGTCACAGCTGCAGTGTTCTTGGTAAGCCTCGGTGACTAGCAAAAATTATGTCTAGTAGTCCTTTGCGTGCCAGCTACTCTTGAGATAAATAATTCAAAATAAAAAAGGAAAATGTTAAAAGTTTTTATTATAGGTTTTCTTTACCTTAAAGGTAATTACTCTCCAAGCTGAAAACAATGTAAATTTGGCTGAAAATGTGAAGGAAACGAAGTTGGATTTCATGTAAGATGACATGATGTGTATATTGCTTTTATTGCTCAGTGCCGCCTACAAAACATTCTCCTTCTACTTCAAATTTTTGGGAGAACCCTGTCACAGTCTATGGTTAATTTTAACCAAAGTCAGTATTTACTGACATTGACATGTTTGAATTTTGTTGCACATACCCCAGCACTCTTCACATAGTGAAGAACACTCTTTAGATCATTCACAATAAGTTTTTCTTCTGCAGTTTCCTAGAATAATCAATAAAAAATTAAAATTATCATCCACAACATCATTCATGATAACTGTATTCAGTAATGTTCAAAATAGTGTTTAGATCAGTTGTTCATTTGTCGCATATTGTTTCATCAGTCCATCCATTAGATCCTCCAGCTGTTCATCCCTGTTTTATTATTAATAATTAAATGTAAATATTATCCTATTACTAGGCACTTACTCGGTTATTTTCCAACTCAATACAAATTTTACTGAGAGCTGCTGTAGCCACCTAAGAAATGATGAAAGCACACTATATCAAAATAAGGTCAAATGGTTGGGCTTAAATCAATTTAAATCTGCAAGCTTATTTAAATTGCTGTTTTAATACACAAGCTATGTGATGATGACAAATGTTACAACACAGACATAACAACATAAAGATAAGATCAACTTTTTTCCTTATGTCGTTATGCTTAATATGTTATTAGGTTCCTGCTAGATGTTGTTATGTTGTGTTGCTCACACTGGTGACATAAAACATCATCACTGGAGGGGGGGCGAGGGAGGGTGAATAGGGGTTGGCAAATCCACTAATCCATGCTAGTTTTGGCCAAATCCATCAATCCACCAGTAGTTTTAGTTTCATTCAAATTTGAATCTGCAGTAACATGAAAACTTTGTGTGGTATCATTTCACTGCACCAGAAGATAGATGTTGTTTTGCTGCCAACATGCCGACAAAGACTGTCCAAAGTGATCTGAACTTCATAATAGCATCCACGACGACATGAAGAGTCCAGAATCCAGGGCAAAATTCTCAGCCAAAAATCAGCAATCTAATCCAGGATCTGCTGTATTTTCGACATCAGCAAATCTGCTCAGTGTGTCACAAAAATTTGAAATCCATTCACCTTTCAAAGCCAAATCCGACAATCTGCAAACCTATTCACTCCCTCAACCAGGTTTTACTGAAATATGATATTATGTAAACAAACAGCAAAAGTTAAAATTATGCAGATACCTTTAAATACGTGTCAGCAGGCTCAAAGTCTGCCAAGGATTTGAACCAAAAACCAGGACCATCTGAAAATCATATGCAGTAAAGAAATTAGAAATGTTTTTTTTGGAATGCAACTATCTGCCAGTGATTTAAACCAAATTTATATAACCTAGGAATTTGACAAATATACAATTTACATGTACTGTAGTTCGTATTTTTTTGGTTAGTGTACCTATTGTGTTCTTGCTTAAACTGTCCTGGAGGTGTGTAATCAAGCCTTCAAGGTTTGCCGCAAACTGTTCCAAGTATCTCTGTTGTGGAATGAAAACAAACAAATAATGTTGTCAGTTGGTAAGAGAAATACATTGGATCAGCATCCATTGTTCAAAACTGTTAACTATCAAATATTGGAAATGTTTAAACAGAAGTCAAGCTAAAAAAACTGTTAACCTCGTGCTTTTTTACATTTATCTGCAGTTGTTGAAAATAATCCATCTCCATCTCTGGTCAGCTTATTTAGCCACATTACTTCCTGTCTTTATTTACCATTGTTGTTCATTTTACAGTAATTATGAATCACATATTTATTTTTTTCTTGTTTAACACGAAATGTTCATTTTTCATGAGTGTAGGACAAAGAAAAAATGAATTATTTTAATTAATATGTATTTATATTTGATTCAAATTTTTGAAAAGGTGTCAAATCACAGTGTCACACATCAACCAACCTGACATTTAATGACAGGCGCATTCTGATCACAGGCTTCCTGCTTCATGGCTTTATCATCTGTTGAGTTCACTTTCCTTTTTTTCTTTTCAAGTTCCTCTTTAGCTTTTTGCATGTCCTGAAAAGCAATATTTTGGGCTTGTTGTCGGTGATTAGTTTGAATGACACTGCATTGTGTTATTGGGAAAGACATTTTACTTTCATGTTGTCTCTCTCTACCAAGGTGTACAAATGAGTACTGGCAAATTTAGTGCTGGGCGGTAACGCTGCGGCAGCCATGGACTAGCATGCCATCCAGGGGGAGTAGCAATACTCAACGTTGCTTCATAAGCATTGGCCTGATGGGCCACTTGGCTCAAATGCAGACTTTCCTTCAATACTACAGAGCAATGCCTATAGTCAAATTTTAATCTTGACTAATATGTTTTATGATCTATTTTGATGCAATGCTTGTACAAAACAATGTACCCTGTACATCAAGATAGTTCAACTCAGGTTGTCTTAGATTTTACCAGCTGTCAAGCTTGAAGATCAGAACACATTAAATTTTTTGCAAAAGTCTTGGAGAGAGAGCTTATAATTTAAAAAGGTTGGAGACATTTATAGCAGACATTAGAAAAGATGTTCAATTTTCAATCAATGTACAAGTGTCTCACCTGACCCTCACCAGTTAAAAACAAGTTCAGAAGATGATGTTTTCTCAAAACCTGAAAAGACAAAACATGAAATCAATATTTTCACTGCAAGTCAGCACCCTGATACTTTATGTCATATAAAAAAGCATGATTCAACAACTGTTACAATAATAGCACATCTTACCTTATGAGCACAAATTCTTGATAAAAATCTTTGAACTTCTCTCATCTTTCCTGAAATCAATGAATGATTCAGTTAATCCTTTATTTGCGTTACAATGTCTGGCACTCTCAGATTACTTCGAAGAGTAAACAGTTGTGTATGCTTGAGAATAAGTAACAATCAATAAATACATGTTGGTTATATTGACTGTATCTACTGTTGTATCATTGATTACAATTTTCTACTGAACAGTTGTTGCACACAACTGCCGCAAATAGATGAGGTCCCAAATATTATGGTAAGTGGTCATTTAAATTGAAGACATGAATCAAGAAATTATGATTAATTTATCCAAGGTTTGACGACACATTATTGCTGATGTGTTTCCATAGTAACAACTAATAGTAATATTTAACATGCAATATAACTTTCATATTTTAACTTTCTATCTTTAGAAGAGTACCATGTAATGATGAGTGTGACACCATTGGAGGTATGATTCTCTCAGGGCAAGCATCCTCTAACGCTGACTGAAGCCACTCAAAATCACCTTCGCTGCGGTGAACCTCATAATCAGAGAACTTAAAATTTTCTTGAGTAGTCTACAGGTAAAAATAGTGAATTAAAGAAAACAAAATGATAAATGAATTACACTGCATAACTGTCATCTTACATGGTTTGAAGTCCCATCACTCAACTGGCCGTTAACAATTAAGGGAAGTTTGGGGGCTCAATCTTGTAGTAGCCGGGGGAATTCTCCGATCCCTGGCCCTTAGTGACAGCCCTGATAAACGTGGTCCAAATTGAGCCTGGCAGTGACACAGGTACGACCATTCAGTACCAACTAAACTCCACAAGCTAGCAATTAAGTGACACTAAGTTGTGTTAATAGATTTCTGTAAGTCTAAGTATGGTATAATGAGATGAATATTGTGGCTCATAAAAGTTCAGATTTTTTTCAAGGACATTTCAAGGACTTTCTTTGCAATTTGAAGACTGTTCAAGACTGTGTGAACCTTGTAAACATAACTTATTTTTAGTTAGGGTTATTTTTTGCCCAATTTCTCACCTTTGTTACAACTTTAAATGTAGCATTTTTCTCATCTGTTTCAGAACATGTTACTGTAACACGAAGTAATTCTGTGCCTGGTGTAGTTGGACTGAAAACAAAATATTTCAAATCCATTATTTTATTAATAATTATTATATGATAAATAATCACAAACATCTAACTTATTAAGAACATATTTTAATTACAATCTACATATTCGAGAGGATTTGCATGAAGACTTACGTTGTAGGTGGTTTGCCTTTGTCCTTTGATGAGCACACCTTGGAATGCGTAGAAAGTTCATCCACCCTGCAAGGCCAAACATTGCATCCTTAGCAATTCATGCTCTTCAGGAAAGGTTCAACTAATAAAAAGAAGCTTCAACTCCTAGTTGTGTTGATAAATTTATTTGCATTTACCTCATTTTCTCATGGCAAAGTGCACAAGATAACATCAGATCATCAGACGAACTTTCAGATCTTGTCTGCAATTTAATTAGACAATAAACACTGACAATAATTTATTGATCAATGTTAAATATTTTTTAATAAATAAATATTTACTACTATCTACTTTCATGCTTAAAATAGCATGGGAGATACTTGAGCTGAGTGGAACTTTGGGAGTGATTAAAAGTGACTTGCCCAGTAACATAGTTTTAGGGATATTCGCCAGGCTTTTGATTCAGAGTTGAGTACTCTTAGCTAACTAATGAGGTCACCAAGCATAATTCCCATCCATACTAGATTAATAATTACATGATCACGTACCTTCTGTATTAATCCATTAGGTTGAGATTTCATTTCCTTTTGAATAATTTTGTCCAAAAGTTTAATCTGCAATCAATAATAATTACACCACATTTAATCAATAGAAGTATGTATTTAATACGTGCAAATAGACATTTAATATATTATTAATAAGTAAACAATTGGATTAGGTTTAATCTGCAGTGTAACACCTACCGCTGACTTATTGCCTGATTTATTTATTTGCGTCTTGATGTCTTCCAGTTGCTTTTGATATTGATGACTTCTCTCCTGCTCCTATAAATGACACAAAAGGAGCAAATGCCAGCTTAATATTAATAATTATAATCACTATGCCAGAATAATGTGTTAAGTACTTTTAAAATTTTAACTATTAAAAGATTCTATCAAGAAAGATAAAGGGCAATGCATCAGTCAGTGTTAGTATAAAAATTTACCTCTATCAAAGATTGCTGTGCAATTGCAAGCTCCTCTTTGGTGGACACTACTGTTTCTCCAACAGCGTAATATCTGAAAATTAAATGACAACTAATATTCAACTATGAGCTAGTCAATGATCAAATTAATAAACTTTTAATTTTAAGAAACTTAAGTCTGAGAGCCTGAAAATTGGTCATAAATAATGAAAGGAGAACAGTTCATCTTAGTATGGGTTTGTCCGTGGACCAGTCAGTTGATCAATCAAATAGGAAATTTAGTTGGTCTGTGTGTCCTTATGTTAGTCAGCCTGTCAATCAGTTAGCCAGTAAGCCAGATTGTCCATCCGTCCATTAATCAATCAACCAAGTACTTTTAATTACATACTCCAGGCATTAATTATGATATTCCATATTGAAATGAGTGAAATGTCATTCATATATTTATTATTCACTATGTCATATTCCATATTGTTTCTAGATAACATTTAACTAAAGATCAATTCTTGATCATGGTGTAAATTATATTTTTCTGATCAAAAGAATCTGTTTCAGTGAGTGACATGCAGTACTGACCCCACACAACATTTACATTATTATATGCCATTATTTAAATGCACAATTATAATGTAGTCCCTCTTTCTGTAAACAGTCGCCCTCTCAATGCTGTTACAAAGCAAGTTAATATTAGTTAGCTGTTATCAGTACAAGAAGTACCAAATGAAATGAATGAGGGTTCTGAACTGTCAATTACTGAAACAAGACTGCAGTAAAATTGCAAACAAGCTGAAATCATTGTTAGTATGCTTAAAGGCACTGTCTTGATGCAACAAAATTAGAATTAAATAATATACACTACAGCTAGAAAAGAGGTCAGAATAAATCATAATTCAAGCCTGCCACTGAGGGAGGTCATCTAAGTTAACAATGTGATTCCTGAACATTTCTTGAGTTGAACTAATTGACAAAATACATGTAAGTCACAATATTGTAACTGGTGTTTCTGTTGTGTGGATGATGTAAAAAACTGAAAAAAATTACATGACATAATAATTATGATAACAATGGTTAGAAGATTTCAAATTTTAATAAAAGCATGTTTATATGTTAAGTTATTTTTTATTTAATTTTATATTACATTATATATTCCCAACGTTATTTAATGAAAAAACAGATTAGTCATCAGCAAAATTATTAAGTTAACTATTAAAAGTTAACATTTTTAGCCTCATGTTTAAGCTTAGTTACTGCACTACATAATGACAATGTGCAGTGTTAGGCAGCATCATTCATCAGGTTAAATCAATAAGACGTTGTTAACCACGAATGGCATCAACCGTATGCGTGAAGTCTGCAGGTCACGTTTAAAGTGGTTTATAAATGTCTTACTGTTGTAACAGCTGATGAACAAGCTGTAAATTGTGCTTGTACTCCTGTGTAGACCTTAAAAATCAATAGCAGTGTTAGGCAAGTCACTATTTACTGAAAGACAGTATGTTGCCAGTCACTATTTTTAACACCAGTGGACCTTCGAGAATGAAATTTGTCAAGTGAATAGGTTTCTTTTTCTTAATTAATCTTATTTTGAGTCTTACAGTTGCATTATCATACTTCACAAGTGTAAACCAAGCTTGTAAAGACTATTTTGTGCAGTGCAAGGCTTTAAATTTAATTTTTGAATCAAAAATTCAATGTTTTCAAGTAAATGGTTTTACACTGTATCCATAGCAACCTTTAGTAGGTAAATTAAGAAAATTTACAAAATATTTTATCAAATGTATTATGGATGCCTCAATTATAATGAAATATATTTAATATATGATGTATTATTTAACATATATCAACTACATCTTTTTTCTCACACCCTGCTATTACAGACTCATGTGCGCTATTATGGGCAGTATTAAATGTCCTGAGTGTGTCCCCTATAACAAGAGTTGACTATAATATATCTAAAGTAGACACTTAGAGCAACTGTTGTTCTAATCAGTTCTTTGTTATTGTTTGAAGTTTTTATTATACACAGTTTGGAGTGAAACAGCACAGGTGTCTTATTGTTAGTTACCATGGCCCCTAAATAACTGGTATATAAAGCTGTTTATAGCGCTACTAACCTTTCATGAAGGGTGGCATTTTCCCTGTATGCTTCATCAAGCTTCCTCTTTAATTGTTCCACTTCCTCTATCAGTCCATCTCTTTCACTCTTAAGCTAAAAAATGACATCAAATGTATTTATTTAACGGTGACAAACTTTTATTATTTTCCCAACAAAACTATATCATGAGGTATGATATCTTAATTGGTTTAATTTTCCTTTTTTACAAAGCAGGGGGGGAGGGAGTAAGAAATTAATTTCCATTATTACCAGAAATAAAGGATTTAAATCTGGGGAAGGGAGAGGGGAAGGAAGGGGGGGGGGGGGGGGGGAGGGAAAGATGATCACAGCTGGATTTGACTTTCAATTGATATTTATGGCACTAGTCAGTGTGTATGTGTTCAGTCCTATATCTTCTGAGACATTCAAGTGTGCAGTATCACTGTAAATTTTTACAAGTCTTTCAGTATTTTGGAAAGTCCCTAGGGCAAGTCAAAATGCAGATGATGACTAAATGTAACCCTAGTAACAGCAGCTGACCAAAATGCATTGTCTTTTCTACGTGCAAAGCAACAGAAACCCCCATTCCGTGGGATTGAGTACTTGTACATGTCAGGGGCTGTTTAACTACCAATAAATATTTTATTTTGGAAGGTCCCAGTTTACAATATTAAATCAAACACAACGTCACAAAAAAAGCAAAATATTTACTAAGACTCAGAACCACAACGCATTTATTATTTATAAACTCTAAAATTTCGAGATCACCCCTTCTAAGTTCTAACTGTAAACTTTACAAGATGGGAAGCTTAAAAATTAATCTCGTATAGTCTGGATTGAAAAGATAGTTATCGACCAAAACTATCTACAGTTATAAATAAAAACAATATATATTTGAGGCAACCGTTAAGCTTATATTCAAAGCTTGTTTCAAAACGTAACAAAAGGAAAAGAAAAATAATTGACATGAGCTTAAATTTTAAAAGCGATATTCGAATGCTTCTGACATCCGTTCTAGAACAGGCCCATTTGTGGAATCTATTAAAATAATTAGAACTATTTTGATCATAAACTTCGCCGTTGTCTTTCATATTACTTTAGCAATACAATTAACAGTAGAAAGGTCACGGAACGAAGTCTTACAAAAGTCGACCACATGAATTTTGAATGGACAATAAGCTTTATAACCCTACTTTGAAGATGTTTTCTTGACTTTCGTCACCATTTGTAGGAACCAGACATTCCTCTTCTTTGGGCGAAGCAGACATTCCGTCGTTCTGTTTGGTGTCCATCTCAATTACGTAGTCCATTGGAACGATACCCCGCTCAGTAGCAGGGTAATCCTTCGTCTTGAGCAAAGGGTTGTGTTTCCAAACAGTTCGCTCGACATTAACCCAGTAATTGTCGCGGCGACTGAGAAATGTGAAGATTTCACCTATGTGGAAAGACAGAGGATTTGCTCCATCACTATAACATGTATCGGCTGCTGTGAAATCTCTCAATGCCTGCAGCTGTCGGCTTTTTCGTTTACTTTTCTTACGAGAAACAACTTTTGAACTCATTTTGTCGAGCCGTGTATGGAGTAAAACACTCTCCACTACAGCGGGCCATTCACACATTGAAACGGCCGGGAAAGCACATTCCTCCCGAAGATTGAACGGCAACAGAACCGGTGGAGTTCAAAGAAACCACAGAGTCTCATATTTTGGAGCAGTTGGCGATATTGGACGAACTTGTAAACAGAAAAAGTCAGGGGATTAAAAATACTCACCTCAGAGACACTCCGATACTTCGTTCATTTCCCAAGAGGAAACTACCCATGATGCAGCTGTACAACCGGAAATTCCTTTACTGCACTGCACTGACAAATCGCCGGAAGTGCGGACCATTTTGAAGCTTGAAGCTGCTCGCTTCTTTTTATTCAGTTATTATAGCGGGAATCGAATGTTCAGTCAGCAGTTTAAATTACTTCATTTTCATGCTGCAATGCTGATATGGAAACAACAGTTCACGACTCTTCTAACAAAGGGTTTAAGGCTTTTTATGGCATTTTTGCACAGGCAACATGCCGGAGAAGATAGATGACCTGGGGCCGAGTCAAGAATGTTTACCATGACGTCACATTTTATGTCCTTGGCAAAGCACAAGTTCAAAACAACATGGCGTCCGACAAACTTGCGGGGGATTCCACGGAAAATTCAGCGGAATCTGAACATGCTGAATACATTGAACGAGTCAAGAATTTTCTAAGGCCTCTTGAGAAGAGATGGGACTACATTCAGAATGTTCTTCTATGGGAAAAACCTTCACATTCGTTGGGTTATTTCATTGCGATGACAGTTCTTGTCGGGTAAGATGAAGTGCGAAGAACACATTAACGTTAAATAGCGAGCCGCTCATTCGTTGTCATCTTGTTCCACAGGCTCATGGCAAGTGGCAAATTCCGTCTGGTGCTTCTGGCTGTGGTAATAATGGCGTCATCGCTGCTAATGGAGGACATAAGAAGCAAGGTGTGGCAATTTGTACAAGGTACGTCACATAATTTAGTTATGCTTACACTTGCTCAGCACACTTGCGTTTGTGGTTAATGTTTATTTCCATAACAGTGATCCTAACAAACAATAATCAGGTCTTTTTTTACTCAACGATACAGGTGGATTTGATGCAGTCAGCGATGTAGATAGGTAAGCAAGCAGAATGCCATTAATTCCCGGCACAAAATAAAAAAAAAATTCAACTCGTTTAAACCTGAAAATGTACACCCTGTATAGAGGTGTATAAAGGATATCAACCCATGTGTTTTGGGTGATGTTGTAAAAACAACTGTTTTGGTATTCCCGCGGGACTGTTTTACACAACTAAATTCAAATTACCTTTGTAATTTATTTGACATGTTTAATTTTTAATGACAAAAACAGTGAACTTGACTAATTAAGCAGTTACTAACCTAACTCTGTCATTTATACAGCCGACAAACCACACTGTCCTTTCAGCGTCTGTGTGAAAGGCTGGCTGTGATTTGGAGTACCTTTGCTGCCTGGCGTTTAAAATTGAATAAACTGAAAGCCGACAGTACTTATAAGGTTTGATTTCGTTTCTTTTTCTCAATCATTAATTAAAACTGATTTTTGAATTAATTTTGTTGTAAATGTTCAAGGTTAACTGGCTCTGTCCTGGGAATAGCTATAATTGTACAATTATACATGTATTTGCTTGTTTTAGGAGTCATTGTGTAGCTATGATGTATTATGCTGTGTTTTTTTTTGTTCTTGAACCTGGTACATGCGTGAGGATGGGAGCTGATTAAACCAATTTTGGCCTTATTTTTTTGTAGTACTATGCTGTTTTATTTGGACTCTTACTGGTGGCAGTCTTTGCTTACCAGTACTTGCCTTTGCTGCAGATATTTTATGCAACAGGTAAAAAACTATATTATTTTCACTATTTTTTTTTTCAATTCAGCATGCCATGTATTATCTTGTTTCCATCAGGTGCAGAGTGCGTAGACAAGAGAATCTTTTAAAGGGAGTTAGAAATTAAAGAAAACGGGGTTCAAAAGACTTTAATATATGACAATTCCACCACAGGGGACACAAAAAGAACAGGATGGTTTCTGGGGCAAAGAGACCCACCAAAAAGAACAGACTAATTGAGATGAAATTGCATGTTACCAGTGATCAGAAGTTTTTTGGTGTATTCTGTACTTGTACTTTGGCGTATTTTTTAGTGATGTCAACTAGGATACACACAAAACAAATTGCCTTTCCAAACAGAAGCTATCTTTTGGTTAGTTTGGATGCTTCTGGGCCTAACACTTAATTCATGTCATATCTGTATTTTATTATGCCTCTGTTTCAAAACGAGTCTACGTGCAAAACCATCCATATGAAAATGTGTTCCACCAGTCCATTTTCTTGTGAATCAAAGTCATTTTCATTTGAATAGGTTTGCACGAAGACTCGTATTGAAACTGAGGTTAAAGGCAACTCGGAAACAACCTATTAAAGTGAAAGAACCTTTCTAACTGTTTGTTTCAGTTTGTGCTTTGTACTTTGGGCCTGTTATAAAACACAATGGAATACACAGAACAGTTAACAAAGCAGTTGAACCATTTTACAGACCTTTTGTTGTTCAATGGCAACACAGCAGGACTAAGCGACAAAGGGATGTCGTGACAAAAGGTACAATAATATCAGAATCTAAACATATTTTAGTTATGTTAACATGACTAAACTCAATTTGCAGGGATGTAGTTCAATAATTAGAATAATTATTGAGGAATATTTTCTTCCTTCTTCTTAGTTCTGATGCTTTAACCAGTTTTGTGTGGGTGTGTTCAATTGATTATACAAAGTATCAAGAAGCACTGATCTTCATAATGTATTAATTTTAATTAATAGTAACTACTAAAAATGTTTTTTAATTATGTTTCCTAAAAATCTGACAACCTTCAGATTATATATTTTCTGTAGCTGACATCTTTATTTGTTGACAATGTTTCACATGTCAAAACAACAGGAGAAGCTCCAGCAGACAGTGATGATGAGTTTGCAAAGGATTTCCACCCAGTCACCGATGACACACCTGTCAATCAAGATGATGTTCCTTTACAAGAAGAGGAACTAAGTTCATCAGAGCCATCATCTCCCGTCGTACCACCTGTAGAAGCCAAACTACTTCAAGGAATTATTTCGTCAGCTATTACTCAGGGGCTGAGCTCAATCGCAAACACACAAGATGATCATGAAACAAAAGGTAATGAAAACTACACCAGTGAATAGATACCTAACTAGGGAAATTTACTGTTAGTCAGCAGTTTTTGTTTAGGGGTTGTTAGAAGGTTTTGCTAACTGGCATGACCATGGAAATACCCCCAGCAATGTGGTCATCTCACATCAGACTTAGTACCAAAACTATTGCCAAAACCTTTTAACATGTGCAAAAAAATGCATGATTGGCTTTAAGCTAATGTAATTCCAGGCCGGTAGGAGCTAGAGTTTTCATTTTGAAACTGTTCTTTTTATTAATTAATTAATTTCTTTAATACCTTGGAATGCACATTACTTTGTTTAAGACAAAGTTACAAGTGCCGAGAAATTGTTTTGTTTAAAATAAGATATTCAATGACTTGCTTTCTCAGCATTTTCTAAGTTTAGATATTGACTTTGTTTTTGATGCTCATCATAAAGGAATTTCTGGAGGAGAGACTCCTGATGCTGAAAGCCCAAGTTTTGACAGTTCTGCTGTGTTTTTGGATGAACTACAGTTTTCATCTTTAAGCCAAGGAGGTGATACTTTGGAATTTGAAGAAGGGGAATTTATGGAGGGGTTAGAATTTCCAGACATTGACAGAGATACTGAATCAGAGTCAGAAGCTGTTCATCCAGTCGGCAAGTCAAGAGTGAACAATAAACCAACACAAGCAAAACAAACACAGGAAGCCACAGAGCCAAAAAACAATGGTGACAGACAGGGGTCTGGAACACCAGAGAGCATCATGACTTCATCAGGAAACACAGATGTGTCAGATTACGAGATGCTTGAGCAGTCAGAAGCTGAAGGCATGATTCCAACTGACGAAACAGACACTGTTGATTCTACCAGATTGGGATCAGTGACGAATTATGTGGGAAAGTGGCTGGGATATTGATGTAAACATGTTTGAATATAGCCCATTTCCGAGTTGTCGCATGGAGTGTGTGGACTACTGCAAATACAAAGCACTGTAGGCAAAGTGCTACTCCTTGTACTGCTGCCCTTCGCACAAGGCTGACATGTAAAATATCACACTGCTGCAAACAGGATGAGCATGAGTGGTATAGTGCAAGCAGTAATTTGCTCAGTGGTGCCACAATTTATGTGGCAGTGATCCTTGCACTTGTCTGCCTTGTGTCCTTGTATTTTCACTTCCTCCCTAGTGTTCCCACACCTGACAACTCAGAATTTGGCTAATAGTAGAATTGCTGCCCATGGTGATTTCTAATATGCAGTAGTAGTTGCTGTTTTTTCCCCAAAATTTTTTGAAAAATTATTTGTAGAAATGTTACACAGTCAAGAATTTTAGTTCTTATTTAAGATTTTAAGAAATACTGTTACACAGGGTATTGAAGTGGATGTGTTGCTTTGTTGAAAACTGTACCTGATGACTTATTTTGACAAACTTATTTCACAAAATTAAAATGGCATCTGCAAAGTGTCTACAATAATTACTAGGCAAGCAAAAAATGTTGAGAAAGTAGAGCTGTGCATGTGTATCCAAACACTTCCCTTATAACAGTCAAAACAGGTCAAGGGTTTCAATCTTGAGCCAAAAATAAAGTTCAACAGGAAATCTGATTACACTCCACCTTTCACTCTTCAGGTGAATATAAATATTGTATATACAAAATGTCATTTGTACAAGAAATTGAAATGATTCCAAATTCACGAGGCAAATGTTCAGGAAACTTATTCAAGTTTGTGCATGGTACACGAAAGCCGTCAGATAATAATCCACTCCATATTTTGAGTGCCTCCTGAAATAAGTGACAAAATCAAGTTACCAATGATAACAAAGCTATACTTGGCCTGTTTTGACTGTGATTAGCATTGATGAGTGACAGTTATCAGGCAAGGCCTTCTGGAAGCCTTTGCAAGTTATTTATTCAATATTTCCAGCCATTATTCAACCTTGGTCTGGGATATTTAGGTTGTTCAGTTTAAGGGACAAATCAAATTGCCAGGATTTTTTACATGTATCATAATATTATCATTTGTATAATCAAGAAAATGTAAAACAAGGGTTTATAATGTACAGTACCATAAAGTGTGTGGAAGAATGTAGTATTATCGTCAAAGGTGATGACTAATAAAAGCGGGTCTTTTTGTTCTAGTTTCTGTAGTTCTGTTTGTTAACCACGCAGCCATGGGCCGAGCGCGGTTCTTGCTCTGCACAGGATTTATTAGTCGTAGTATTTTTTTTGTTGGTGACCAGACCCAAACCTCCACTCAGCCAAATCGTGATGGGGACTTTGAATGGCGCAACGTGATGTTTATTCGCCAAAAGCTATTGAAACAGTAATGTATGGAAAATGTTACGATATTGTGTTCTTTATTGTGTGATAAAATAATTTTTCTTTTCCTCGATTCAAAGGGAATATTAAATACCCTTAAAAAAAGGTATTACGTCAGCCATGGAATGCACCGACGTTGCAGCTTTCACTTTCGCTACATGACAAGTTTACGTTACAAGTTTATTTCGCCAGGAGCAATGGTCATAAATGTATTTGCAATTTTACAAGTATTTCTTGTCGGTTTAGGTATTGGAAGTGAATTCTTTGGCTGTTTTAATCGAAACGAGTCCAGGGATTTGAAGAGGAATTATATATTTACTGAGGTAAACAATTGAGCGTGTCCGTACTTGCGGGTGTTACGTCATTGGTAGGGAAAAACCACCTAGCTAAAGATAGCTGAAGATAACATAAGCCACGGATTGTGTGACTTGCATGACTACGTTACTAGTCCTTAACTCATAGTACAAAAAAAAATAATCTTGACTGTGACTTTTGAGGAAGAATTTTGTTAATTAGCAAAAATGGGGTTAAGCTTTAAAGGCGAGGTTATCGAAGCGTTGGATTCAAAGGGAATATTGATTACACTAAAAAAGGTTGTACCTCAGCCATGGAATGCGCTGATGTTGCAGTTTTCACTTTCGCTATGTGACAAATAAGATTGTGTTTTCTATGCAAGTCTTTATCGGCAGAAGTGATGGTCATTAATTTAATTTATTTTCACTTCTGCGAGTATTTCTTGTGGGTTTAGGCAATTGAAGTGAATTCTTAAGCTGTTTCATCAAAGCGAGTTCAGAGATTTGAAGGGAAATGAAATATTTGCTTAACTAAATAATTGAGCGTGCCCGAACGTGCAGGGGTTACGTTATTACAAGGGAAAAAAACCCAAGCTTAAGATAGCCGGAGATAACGTAAACCTCGGATTGTGTGATTCGCGTGACTTCTTTGATAATCCTTTACTCATAGAGCAAACTGATTAAATTTAACCATGACTTTTGAGGAAGAAAGCTGTTAATTTATAATAGCAAAAAATATAAGCGCGGTTTTAAGTTGCTAGCAACTTCTTGTTTACTCAACATGAGAAGATGTCACATTTTGAAGAGAAAACTGAGGTCACTCTGACATTGGGACTTTGAGTATAGCCAAACTACCAAAGTTCCCAACATTGAAATGAAAACTAGCAGCTGGTTTTTATAGAGCAAATTGAACAACAGCCAGTGAATTCCTTACAACATCAAAACAATATAACAAACACTTATGACAAGTACTTGTAAACTGGAAACAAGTTGGTTTATTGTCAGACTGTACAAGTGATTTATGTTTCTTGCATTTCTCTAAGTCGACGCACTGCACTTCTTACTGTGACAGCAGCTGTAGTGCTACAAGGAAAATAGAGATGTGTATCAATGACGTGTAGGGGAAAGCATTACTTCTATAACTGCTCTTATAATTTTGAAAACAAATGCAAACTCTGCAATGTTCTGAATTTCACGAGAAATAACAGTGTAGTGAACTCTTCAAAAAAGTAGACACCACTGACAGGGGTTTCAATAAAATTTGAAGTAGGCAGCTAGTTCGAATAGAGTAGCCGACTGCATCCACAAGGTTTGAAATGATCTTTCTCTAGTTTCTTCAATTTAGGGGAAAAAGTAGCCGACTTCGCCGAGCAAAGTAGCCGACACTTTTCGTTGGCCGTCGGTGCTTATTGAAAGCACTGACTGAATAGCAGACGGGTATATCTAAAGACTATGGACATGTCTGTTTGTTGGAAACTTAAGTCTCTAAGAGCGTGTCTGCCTTAGAAATAGTTCACTGCTCTGTCAACAGTTAAAAGAATATGTATTCTCGTCCCCATAGCCCTTTCGCTTCTCTTAGCCGGCAGGACCTTGGCACGAGAAACGATGGGCACTGGAGACAAAGGATTTCCAGTCCTTGATTCTGGGACTTCTGGTCTTCATGTATGCAGCTGTGATGTTTCTATATACTGTATGGGAGAGTCATGGAGTCTTTTACTTCTGCTCAAGGTTTCTTTGTTTCAAACGGCCATTTGAAAAATTCAAATTAATTAATAAATCCCATGTCCCCAGAGCCCTTCATTTCTCATGCCAAGGCCCTGCCGGCAAAAAGAAGCAAAAAGGGCTATGGGGACGAGAATGAAGAATATGCAGTTACCTGACAACCCAGGCTCCGCCAGCAACAGTCTTTCCACATCCCTTACAATGCCAAATGCCAACACACTTTCTCTTCAGGGCTTCCTATTTAAAACAAAAATCATATTTACCAGGTTCAGGGCTTCCTATTTAACAAAAAATCATATTTTAACAGGAACATCGAACTGTGCTTGCAATATAACACAACAGTTTTAGTACAACAGCAGTATCCTGTTCTTGTTGTTCATGATGACTTCCATTCTTTCCTCAAAGCCAGGTCCCAAAATGAACAGAATTTTGCTTCTAAAAACCTTCAAAATCAGTCATCCAGTAGCTAAATGCACAATTTGATTACCACTGATGCCCACATGCCTCGACCAGTATACGCTTGCCAGAAACAAGGCAAATTTCCTTGATGTGAAGAAAAATACTTTGGGTACAAATGTTCCCCACTAATTTTGACTGAATTTGGGCACTTTTGGAGGCAATGCCAAATGCTTTTGGAACACATATCCTGTAACACACAGACCTTTTCTTGTTGGCCGTTTCTTGGCATCAAAAGACCTTAACACAACCAGGACGTAACATGTTGATGAAAGTCGATCTTCGAAAACGTAGTTGATAAGTCGATAGTACTCGATATTTGTTGAATTGTCAATCGACAAGTTTAATTTGTTGATAAAGTTGATAATCACAAGATTTTCAACTGATTATCCATTTTATCAACAAAAAAGCAGACAAATTTTTCAATCGGCCACACGAAATTCAAGTAAGTGTGCGCGGCAACTGACGTCTTGCCTCCCGCCATATATCGTTTTTTGTATTTCTGATCAAAATCGAACAAGTCGATAATCACAAGGAATTTCGGGATCGACTTTTATCGATTTCCGATATCTGTTGATTGATTAGTATCAAATTTGATCAACAATGATCAAATTTGATCGACTATCAAAATTACGTCCTGACACAACATTGACAATCTGTGGATTTATATTTCTTTGTTTGGCATCCAAGACAAGGATATCCATTGGCATCCAAGACAAGGATATCCACTGCTCTTCGAATGTATGTTCTTCCAACATCTTGTGTTGCTTTTTTTTACTACAGTCGGGCAGAACGCCGCAGTAAAAATAAATATTAAACTTACTTTCCCACAGAAAACACATGTGTACTTTGAGTGCTGCGTGATTTCCATCTTTTTAACCATTTTTCGAAGTGAGGCACCATAACGTGTGCCGTACTTTCCAACAACTCCGACCTTCTTGGTTCTCTTCGCCTGTGGAGATGAGGCAAAACAAGCCAAAGGAGTCAGAAATGCAAAGAAATAAATGCACAGTCCAATCAAAGAATAACACAGCTACCATAAAAAATCATTTATTCATCTCGATGGGCATATTTTCGTACAAAAAACGAACGATTTCACCTCACCATTTCTGAAGGTTTCACAGAGATGTGAGAAGAGGAGAGAGAGGATCATACGGGATCTCCCGTTTTCTTTTATACCAACGCCTGCGAACAGCGACAGCGGCATGACATATGCGTCACTTACGACTACATGAAATATTGTGGCGCGAGGTACAAATTTTGGCGCGGAAAACCAAAGAACGAGTTATGGTTTTGTGTTGAAATTTTGAACAAAATGAGTAAAAAATCTGAAGAGGAAGGTATATTTAAATTAATTAAATAATTCACCTGTTTAATTTGAATACAGATTTG
The DNA here is from genome assembly GCA_963693305.1 of Meandrina meandrites. NCBI lineage: Eukaryota > Metazoa > Cnidaria > Anthozoa > Scleractinia > Meandrinidae > Meandrina > Meandrina meandrites. The sequence continues at coordinate 38,813,144 of OY855908.1, forward strand.
ATCAAATGAAAGTATTTTGCACTCTTTGTAGCATCAGATGCAGTGTTAGCTTATCTCACAAAACAAAACAGACCCTACAGCGCAGGTTGGTAAGCTTATCAATGACTTGCTTCAAGATTTAAGCTTAAGTTAAAATATTCAAACTTACGCTTATAATATAAAAAACAAGATTGAACAAGCTTATAAAGTCTAAGATTAGACATTTTTCTGTAGCATACGTAGTACAACATGTCCCTGTTTATGTTGTAGTGCTAACTTTCAGCTTTATTTTTTTGCAGTTGACATTTTCTCAAATCTACACAAAGAGTATGGGAAAACGGTATGCGTTAAATCTTCTATCATGATCAGAAAGCTCTGTTAATAGCTGGTCATTTATTTGCTCTTTTAGGCATCAGAATCAATGCAATAGTGTTTACCGAAACTACCACTACCACTATTTTGCCAATTTTGTCTAAATTTCCTACATCCCCCATGGGAATAAAGTGGACTTAAAGTAATACTTTAATTGTAATGCATCAGTCAATTCCAGCAGTGCCCATACCCCCCCGAGCAACCCCGGGGCATTTCCTAATGTTGCCCGTCCCGAGGGTGGGGCATTTGCGTACCTCGGGTTGACCCCCGGGCATTTGACACGTGGTTTCGAAACCGTGGAGTGAGTCGCGTATTCGTGATGGAGGCGTTTATAGGCCAAGACGTGGACTACGTTGCAGATTAGCCAGTCCATGAAGGACTAGAGAAGCTCGTGGATGTTCGTGGATGTTTTTAAAGGTATATTTTCTGAATTTTAGATATTTCTTCATTGTCAAGAAGCAACAACTTGTATTATATTCTTTTATCACCTATCGAGAGATTGAAAACAATCAACCCGGGAGCGGGGCATTTGCCCGGTTCCCTCATCCCCACCCCGGGGAATTTGCCAAAGAAATGCTAATGCCCGGGGGTTAGCCCCGGGGGGGGGGGGGGGATGGGCACTGCTGGAATTGACTGATGCATAAATCTTAAAATGCTATTTCTTATGGCCAGGCTGTGCAGAGGAGTCTAGAGAAACTTGCAAGTAAAGGCATTATAACTGAGAAAATCAATGGCAAACAAAAAGTCTATGCACCTAAGCAGGTAATATAAGAACATCCTCCAATTTCAGGTAATAAATTAATATTCTTAAACCCTTAAGTTCCCATTGGAACATAGGTCGTCCACCAGAGATTACTATATGGACACTGGAGGGGCAGAGCCAAGTGTCCTTATAATTTATTAATTTTTTATGGATAATTTATGGAGAGTGGGAGGCGCAGTGGCTGAATGGTCAGTGCGCTGCACTACGGATTGAACAATTCCGGGTTTGAGCCCTGGCTGGGGCAGTGTGTTGTGTTCTTGGGCAAGACACTTTACCCTCATATTGCCTCTCTCCACCCAGGGTGTATAAATGGGTACCAGTAAGTTTACTGCTGGGGGTAACCCTGCAATGGACTAGCATCCCACCCAGGTAAAGGTAGGTAAAGTCTGTATACGAGCCTAGGGGCCCATCAGGCCGGAGCTTATCCCGGTTTCCATAGCGTGAAGCGACTAGGAGTATTGCTACTCCCCCCTGGATGGGACGCTAGTCCATCGCAGGGTTACCCCCAGCAGTAAATTCGCTGGTACCCATTTATACACCTGGGTGGAGAGAGGCACTATGAGAGTAAAGTATCCTGCCTAAGAACACAACGCATTGCCCCGGCCAGGGCTCGAACCCGGACCGCCCGATCCGGAGTCCAGTGCACTAACCATTAGGCCACTGCGCCTCCCACATCCCACCCAGGGGGGAGTAGAAATACTCCTAGTCGCTTCATGCTGCGGAAACCGGGATAAGCTCCAGCCTGATGGGCAACTAGACTTATGTGCAAACTTTACTTTACCATATAATAGAGATGTCTGTGAGGGGAGGTGTGAGTGTACAAAGAATTAAATCAATATTTGCCCCAAGCACTGATTCACTTCTGACTGCCTTATGAGCCTACTAGATGAAGTGATGATGATGATGATGATGATTTATTGATTTATTGACTTCTAACAATAGTTTTGTTTTGCTAACGTGATTTACAGGACCAGTTTGGAGATTATGATGAAAATGAGATCAAGAAAATTGATGAGAACATCAACACATCCACAGAAAAGTTAAAAAAGTTACAAGAAAATTTGAAAAATCAAGAGTCAGGTATTACTGCAGTGGATGTTTTTTAGAAAACAGTCCTAAGAAAATAGGCGCGCTGATTGGATAAAAATCATGTTTCTATAACTCGATAGAAACACAGAACTAGCACGAGCTGTTGATACGATGATGGCGTGAGCAAAGAGAATTTGCATTTTGATAGTCAAAGTTAACAAGTTGTTTTCGTTTTTGTCGTCGCGGTGTTTTCTAAAAGAAATAGAAAACATGTTTTTCGTGTGTCTATCGAGTTATAGAAACACACGTGAAAGTTTGGGAGAACTCGAAAAAGCTGTGGAAACACTCACCTGCGGCTCGTGTTCCCACAGCATTTCTCATTCTCCCAAACTTCCACTTGTGTTTCTATAACTCGATAGAAACACAATACATGTTTTCTGTTTCTTAAATATTACTTGCAATTAAATAGTAAAATAGCAAATTTGAAAAATCAAACAACGGTGTGAGTTTGTGATGGCACTGTTATACCAGGAAGTACCAAAAGTTACATTAGTGGTGGAAATTGAAGTGAAGGTACATGTTAAGACAAATCCATATCCAAATGGTTGGAATGGGAAATGCATTGGCATAATGGTTAGCACCCTGGACTCATGATCAAGCTGTCTGGTTTCAAGCCCTGGCTGGGTTAACTGTGCTCCTGGGCAACACTTTACTCTCATAGTGTCTCTCTTGACCAAGGTATGGAAATAGGGGGAGGGGGGGGGGGGGGGGGGAACTCTGCGATGGCCTAGCATCTCATCTAGGAAGGAGTAGAAATATTCGGGATAAGCTCCGCCCTGGTGGGCCACTCGGCCCAAACACAGACATTACGATTGATGGGATGCCAGTCAATTACAAGTACTTGTTCATGTAACTTACCGGAGTATTTTGTCATGTTGTTCTAACAGTGTTCTTGTGCCCATTCATAGCTGCATACTCCTGGGTAGCAAGGCACTTTTGAGAATGAAGTGTTTTTCCCAAGAACACAACTCAATTAATGTCTCCAGCCATAAACCTAAAGCAACTGTTCTGGAATCCAACATTCCGACCAACAACTATCCAGTGGTTAGGCATCACAATTTTTTGCTGTGATCATTTAGATTTTCTTAGTTGACAGGTTGTCTGTGATCTTGTTCTTAGAGCTGCGCAATATTACCAGTACACTGACAACCAAGGATGCGAAAGCTAGATTGGCAGAACTGACAAAACAGGTATTAAGAAGAACAATAATGTATGCACAGTGAGCAAAACAACTGAGTAGCTTACATCATGGTTGAAACAGGTCAAGGAATAGACAGGGAACAGAAGTATTTTTTCAAGATCAATCTTGTTCATGGTTAAGGAAAAACATTATTGATACATGCATGTACATAGATAATTTAAATTTTATCTGATCACTTATGGCAATCAAGAAGCAACATGTTCGTTCTAATAGCTCTTTCAGCTCAGTTTTCGGGCTGAAGTTGAAGGCTTTTGCATGATTTACCTGCACTTTGGAACATGTTGAATCCAGTGCCAACACTTGCAGTAAACACTAAAAAATGCATTCTCTCCCCTTGTAGTGCGACAAATACCAAGAACGAATCAAGAATATCAAGTCAGGTAAGAGCAGACATCATTAACTAAATAATTTGCTGGTGATTACAGGTGTCAACAGCTCGGAAAGTGAATTATTGTGTGAGGTGAATGTAGCTGCAGACGTGCCAACTTACAGTGCATACTTCCTAAATGCCATTTATAACCACACAATCATATACATATCAAAATGAAGGAAAACCACTGTGACAATGTAACAGTTGATCAAGTGAATTCTACAAAGGAAAAAGTCAGAGTTTGTCTTTTTTTTGGCACAACTGATGTCTTGAAGAATTTACAAGGGCACAAGGAAAAAGAAATCGCCCTATTGCCACAGTTGTACACTTGTATTTCACGTGTATTTTCTTTCAATCTTTTTTCTTAGCGGCAAATCACGTCACTCCAGCAGAAAAAGATAAGGTGAGGTCATGGATGCACCCTTATTTCCAATTTTTTTTTTTTTTTTTTTTTTTTTGGAATCCTTCGAGCATTTATTTTTCTACTGCGATATAACAAAGACTTTCTGGGAAGCTCTCTGTTCTTGGCTTGGTGAATGTAAGGTTAAATTTCAACCCTTTACATTAATGGACATTTTTTTGGAGTTTTTAATACGGAAGAGGACTTCTGTATTTTAAAACACCTGATACTGACAGCTAAATTTTATATCTATAAGTGTAAATTGAATTCTGTGAGTCCCTCCTTACGAGTTTATAAAGCCAAGATCCGGGATGTCTACAAGTAGAAAAACAGATAGCAGCAAAGCAGAACAAACTAATAAAACATTTTCAGAAATGGGAGAAGTTTTTGCCACATGTTGGCTTATAGAATGGTGTCCTGCACATGTACCCCTCTGCTTTACGTATAACTTTAATCCTTGAGCTGGCTATTGTAAGTTATATATTAAATAAATAAAATAAATAAATAAATAAATAAATCACTTTATTTAAGTGTCAATGTATTTAGCACGGCTGTACTAATTGAGGACACTGTAAATAGTGAAACAAATAATAATGTTTGGTAAACATTTGGCTATCAAATTATTGTGGAACCCCATCCACCCATCTTGTTATTACGGCCATTTTGTTTTGGCCCAAACAAAAGCTCAGTCAATCAAACCTCTTTAATACAGCCACCCTGTAAATTTGACCAGATTTCTGTGGCCTGTTGGTGACCAGATTTGATGGGGTTCCACTGTAGTTTAAATAGTAATCATGAGTATTTTCGTTATATTTAACCCCAATCCTAAATTGCTTCTGTTCTGTAATAAAGATCTACAAAGAACACAAGCAATTTGTTCAGATGTGGAGAAAAAGAAAACGAATGGTAGGCTAATTTCTTTTCTTATTATTAGCAACATCAATATGGTAACTAAGCTGTTGCTCCAAAACAGGCCAAGCATTGTATAAATAAATATAAAAACGCTTGCAACTTTTTTTTTCGCTAGATTGGCTATCCATCCACACTGAAATGGCGTTTTCGGTCGCCAAAAGCAGAACATGTTGAAAATGCGCTCCAGAGTGGATAAATTTGAAAAAACACTGGCTAGATGTGTTAGTGTGAATTGCAAAAACAGAACTTTTTTAAAAAAAACTGACATGAAACAAAAACAATACACCAGTTGCAAATTGCCTTGGTCACAGCTTGCATTTAAGCTGCCAAGCATCATGAGCACAAACTGCATGCAGGGGGCAATGTAGCTGAAGCTCTTTGCATGTATTGCACGTTTGTGGATATGTTTATTTCACTTTTTTGTGTGATACCATTTTTTTTTTCAACATATAGGCAACTGATATTCTAAATGGCATCCTTGAAGGATATCCCAAACCAAAGAAACAACTTATTGTAAGTTCAAATTTATTTTTGTATAAAAGTTCTGCATTTCAAATATTAAGATAATTTCAAATAGAACAGTCAGAGTAAAATCCTGGTCCTGGTTGTTTCAAGGGTGGATAATGCTGTCCACCAGATAAATTGCTATCCAATGGATAGCATAGTATGTTTTGTCAGCACTTATCCACTGGATAGTGTTATCCACCCTCTGAAAAACTAGGGCCTAAAGCCATTAATAACCATTTCATTATAATCTGGCACTATCTTCCATTTGCTTGCTCTGCAGGAAGACATTGGTATTGAAACAGATGAAGAGTATGGTGCAGTCATTCCAAACAAATAAAACCTTTTGTGTATACAATATATTTCCAAATGGTAGATCAACACATTAAGCTTGCTTAGTCCCTAGGCCTCTTTATTTAGCTTCCATCATTCCCTTAAATTTGTTTCAAGTCATTTATTATAATATTGTTGAAAAAGCTCTAACTTGCTTATTGTGGTTAATATGTAACTGAAACAATTTTACAGGCAAGAACCAGGGAAAGAAATAAGTAGTTAGACACGCTATTTGCCAAAAGAGTATCCATATGCCTGTGTGTACTTGAAACACTCAAATTCCAGAAGATAAGCTAAAAGCCTGTTTGTTAAAGTCAGTGCCCGCACAAGGGGACTCATATGCAGGAGCATGTCCTGACAAATTACACAAATTCTTGTTACAGCAGTAAGGCAACTAAGACACAAAAGAAATCACACACAGGACATACTTTCCCTGGTTAAATTTTAATTAATATACACTCACAGTATGGTAATTTAAATGAAGAGCTACAAATTATGTAAAATTGATCATTTCATATTGTCCATGCTTTCATTTCTACTGTTATAATTTTTGAAACTCTTATCTTGCATGTAGAAAGCCCTTAATTTACATGAACACCTAAAGGAAAGTTTTTGATTAGTTAACTAATAATATTGAAGAACTTAAAAAAAATATGTTGACCAGTGTATTGAAAGTCTGATGAAATTAATTTAACATATGATTTGTGATCTTTTCACCTTAAATAATTTGCTCCCACAAAGTTACAGTCATGTAAACTTGTAAATTCCTTGTGCAAGATTGCTTGTAAAACTGATACCTTCAGTTCAATGGTAAAATAGTTAAAAGTAAAGATATGATCATTGAATTTGTTGTGCTATTCACTCTGTCACCCATAGATAATCCAAAAGCTTCATGACATTTTCATAGAAGGTGAAGACAAAGGCAACATCAAAGCACACTCTGCCAAGACGAGGCACTGTTCCTTTGTAAAATCTGCAAATGAAATAATAGTTACGCGTTGTTAAAAATCCATGAATTACAAACTGTTGATGAAGATGCGTTAATGTTTACAGGAACAAGTTAGTGTGGTTATTGGTTCAAACTAAACTTGGTTTAAAAGTGATAAACATTTGCTTTTTAGAAATCAATTTCATCTTGTGTTGTCAGCCAATTTTTTCTTCCCACCTCTCCCCACTTAAAGCACTGAAAGAGGAAGAACAATTTTCTTGACTAACATTTATTTAATATTGAACAGTGAATAAGTGAAGATCGCCTCATTTTACAAAGGATAAAAAAGTTCTCAACTTACGCTTTCAGTCCTTCATATTTGATAATCCTCATGACACAATCTAAAGTGTTCTTATATTTGTGTGCTTCCAGACCCTGCAACAAACACAGACAAGAAACTGCATTTATATTCTTCAATTTAATGGGGTGACAAATTTGATCCAAATTTATCAACACAAAATCTACCCTGTGACACTAAACAGGAAGCCCTGAATGAGAGGGTAAAATCTGACGTGCAAAATGTAACAAAATTTGTGACTCCACCTAGTAAAATTATTTTTTTAGTAATAGTAACAGGCAAGATGATTGTGGTAAACTTGGGTTTGACTCATTTTCCAGAAGGGCTAAATGGCAGTGTGTTGCATGCACCCCTACTCCAACCAAACACAGCAAAATGGGGTAAAGTCTACAGTGTTCCACATCTCTGACACTGCTGGACCTCATTCATTTCTGTAGCATAAAGCAACTTACTACAGGGCTGCCACAGCTCAGGAAATGGTCAGGGAAAATAAAAGTCTTCAAGGTCAGGGAATTTTATTTTGAGTCTGAAAAATTGAAATTATAACTGCCTTTTTCAATAATTTATTGATGGTTGGAAGATATACTTTTGAAGTTAAAGTGTGTGCTGGAGGCTGCTACAGTAACTACATCTAACATTTTGTATTTGTTTCGGGAAATCTAATTTTTATCAGGAGAAAGTCGGGGAATTTTGAAAACAGATGTCTGTGGCAACCATGTACTAGTCAATCACACGCTTACAATCAGCATCAAATTTGCAGTAGCCATTTACTGGAAGAAAATATAGTGTCTTGCCCATTAGAACACAGTGAGGGAAAGAACCTGTATGGCTTGGTTTGGAAACCAGCACACTTATTACTAACCTGCATCCTTGTTTTTACAACATCAACTGGAGTGTTACCAAACACACTTGCAGCACCAGCTATACCGCCAATGATAAATGTTTTTATAGAGCCAATGTCTACACTTGGATCTCCATCTTGGAGATAACTCTTCAGGTTGGTGTACACGAAGAAACGGATCATCTGATTGGTGCCTTGTTTTATTACTGTCGCAGTCAAACCCTTGTAAACTCCACCTAATCCTGGAAGATATTGAAACTGCACATGAGCGCAAAAAACTCCTTCAGGCACTCAATCCAGCTGTAAAAAGGTAACCCTCTCCCCTTCCTGGCAATCCAACTCTATAAACTCAAATTGGCATTTCACACAGTCGTTTGTGTTTATTAGTGGAAACAACTCTAATGTTTACACTGCATTTTATAAACACTTCACACAACTGAAGGTTTTCAGTAAATCTACAAGCTACATACTCAAGACTGTTTTAGATTTGGTTTGGGCCAATTCAAGACTATTCAAGGCCATATCTTTTTTAATAATACACATGCGAAAATTTGTGCAGTAAAAAAGGAGCTCTAGGAAACTACTGAAAGCTGCCAATCAAGGATTTTCTTTCGTGATAGCTTGTAAAGAACAAAGATTACAAGCCTGAATTGAAGTCCCACATTTCAGCCCATATGCATGTAACTGAGCAAGGATAGCACCTGATAGTACATTACAGAGAGCTTTAAAATTCCATAGCAGTATCTGGATTTATGATGCCCAGCAACTCCGTAATGTTTTAACAATGATTCAGAAAGGTAAGCGGCCGAACATGTCTTGTTTGCCATCAACTTGCAGTGAAATTTTTGTATGTGTATTATTAACAAGTAATTACATGATTTTCTCAGCCAATTTGGGATAAATCAGCACAGGACTACAAATTGCACAAGCCTGTAAAATTTACTTGTGGCAGTGCTGGTGTATCCCAAATTGCCCTTGAAAATCGTGACATCTGGGTGAGGTGTTAAACATGTTCAGCCTGGGTCGGTCTAAATATTTTGACAAATGCTGCCTTACCTTCTGTTTTTACTATTGTTGAAACACCACTGAAGAAACCCTTGAATCTTGGATTTGGCTGTGTTTGATCATGAATAAACTTGACCTTGACGGTTTCCATTGGGCACACTATAACAACAGCCTCCATCACACCAGCACCTAACCCACACAACAGGGTCTGCACTTGTGTTAGTTTTCCTTTGTCATCTACCATGTTATTTTTTAGATATTCGAATGTTGCAAATCTACAGTATCAAAACAGCATTGTAGGGTGATTAGTACATTTGAAATGTTTGTTTCCAAAGAAAAGATGGCCAAGCTAAAATTTACTTTAAATAGCTTCTGAAAAAGCAAGTAAATTATTAAGCAAATTTAAGTCCCAAAAATCAAGTCTAGTTTAGATGTGAACTCTCCATCTGATGTGTGGAAGATAAAAAATGGAATCAAATCAAATAAAAAACGAATTTCCATGGATTAATGGAATCATTACTTAATTGTGCAAGAAAAGCTTGACCAATTTAACTGTTATTAAAAGAACTCAGCACCTAATTCCCTCTTACCTTACAGATGCTTTTGGTATTGAGCCGTACAACAGTGAACTAAGACCTCTATAGAGTCCAAAGAATCCATGGTTTCTCACTGTTTTTACAGCACAGTCCACAGGACCTTTGTACATTGGTTTAGCTGCTCGCTCGTCAAGTTGTACCTGGGTTTTGACATACTCCGTAGGAAATGTACAACAGATTTCAAGTCCACCAGCGATACCTCCTGTGCACATGAAAAAAGAAGATTTTTTTAATTAAGTTTATTTAATACCACACATCTTTCGGAAGAGAACAAAAAAAAGGAAAATACATCACAAAAATAATAAAAGACATCTAAAACAAATTGTCGGCACACGGTTTAAAACTTCATATTTTCTTTTCTCAACCTAAATCAGCCTCAATAGCCCAATTTCGATATTTTAAAATTCAGCCTAAAACAAAAGACATCACAACGAGGCTCCGGGGAATAAACTCCACAAACTCTATAGTTTTTCCCTGGAGCCTTGTTCCGAGGTCTTTTGTTTTAGGCTGAATTTTAATATTCTATAAAATTATATTAATGGCATAAAAAACCTTGTAATTATCTACATCATCTAACTTCATATGATGAACATTTTGTTATAATTTCTCAGACCCATAATAATGTTGTCAACTTGTATGGAATTTTACTTCCAAAGTGAAATTTTAGCAAATTGCAGCTACAGCTTAAAAGTACTGAAAATTAGAGAAAGTAGGAGATCATATATGTGGTGCAGACATGACAGATGTCATGATATCCATAAAATTTGATTTCATATATATGATGAAAATTTTGTTATAATTTCTCAGACCCATAAAATAATGTTGTCAACTATAATGTATTGAATTTTGCTACTAAAATGGACAGTAGCAAATAGCAACTGCAGGTTTAAAGTACTGAAAATTAGAGAAAGTGAGAGATCGAATGTGGTGTAGACATGACAGATGTCATGATATCCATGAAAATTGATTTCATACAAAATTTACTGATAAAACAATAATTCTAAGGTTTTAGAACTCGATTTTGAAGATTATTTTGTGTTTCAACGAAAAAAAGGGGGAAAATAAAAACGTTCGCAAATGGCAGTCACCAAATTACGCAATTTCCGCTTTGACACACCCCCAAAACACCTACGCGTGTTATTCATGTTATTATATTGTACTGGGAATTCACTAAGATTTCATAATATTTCGTAAACACGACTCACTCCTCTTCAGAGAAATTAAACTTGTAATAGCCTTGTATTCAACAATAGCTAGTTAGTCGGTGGTCGATCAAAGATCACAACAGTTGTTGGAGCAACGCTCAAATGTGTTGTATTGTGAACAAACACGACTACAAAAATTATTGATCGCCCCATTAGGAATACGTGCCACGTGGAATGATCAGGAATCTTTCGTTTCTTTTAGCACGAAACATCATTTTTCATATTTTGTCGCCGAAATCTTCATGTAGTTTTGCATAATAAGGCAAACTTAGCTCAGCTACCGTTTTATAAATCGACGATCGGGACCCACAGAACGAATGACCTTTGTACTTTTGAAAGTTCAGTCGCAAACACAAAAGTTTGAGGGAATTTCAATTTGCTAATTGAGTTTTTTACGACATCTTTTAAAAGCTACAACATTTAAAGTATCAAACTTAAATGCTGTTCGGTTAAATCCTTTCCTAATCAATGAACTACCTCAGTTACCAACTACCTTACTGAAACGCTGCTAGCTACGTAGTATCACTGCATGCGCTAGTTTGGTACCCGTATTAACACTGATTTGCCAATATTTGGGCAGATACTTGTTGAAATAAACAAATATCAGCATTTAAAACTGCATCATGAAACAATATTTTACATCTAACGGCCTCAAGAAATAACTAAATCATAAACAAAAGTGCCTTACCCGCCAGAATAGCTTTCCCTGGATGGCGCTTTCCTTTCCCTCCACCAGCCGGAGAGGCACACAGATATTTTCTCCGATAATACGTAGCAGGGTCTGGGGTCGCAGCTAAAGCTCCTCTATAACAACTCTCCAACGAAGACATTTTAAAATATGCTATACTAAAGCGATCGATTGATTAAGAACTTTCCAAAACACAACTTTTTTTCCACGTGAAATATTGAGCTCTGAACTCTCCGCTGGTCAAAGTGGCCTGACCATTTAGCATCGGCACGTCCTCGGCACGTGATTGGTCAATTCATTCTTTTGTCTCGATCGCTATTTGCATTCTGCAAGTCATTTTGCAATATCACAAAAGTTGCCCAAAAAGTGAACATTTGATTGGCTAGTTTAACAAAGCTGACGTATCAAACAACACATATTATTTCAGCAACAAAGGCAACAAATATTTACTTATTTCACACAGTGGATTTAGGAGCGAAGAAGTGTTCGCGCCCAAACTCTGATTTTCTCTTCTCTCAAAGATCACAGATGTCGGGTGTTCCAGGCGGTGCAAAATACAAAATACGACAGGTTTTACCTCCAATGGGGCAAGGTTATGAAATGAAGGAACTATCATCAGCAGCTCTAGTCAGCTTGAAATTTTAATGGACCGCCCTTGTGGAGCAGTTGTTATTGTCTTTACGGCTAGAAGCATTGTTCCTGTTGTTTGTTGTGGACGAAGACGCAACTAGAACGAGTCATTCATGCGAGACCTTGTGAGAGCTGCTAGACCAAAATTAGGAAATCGTACCTATACTCACAAGGCGCTTATTTTTTCAAGCCCCTCCTCCTCCCCCCCACCCTCTCGCCTCCGCCTTCGAATTACTGAGTTTTAAAATTTACAGAAAACTCTTTTCAGTTTCAAAAGTTCAAAATCTGTTGCGTGTCAGTTCAAGAAGCCGTGTCTAATTGTTCGTTGCGCCGGGCTAAGCCTGATATTCGCCAACGATTTATTTATTCATTTATTTACCCTTTTCGCTTTTGTATGCACGCTGTTGCTAAAGGCAGGCCCGCGGCTCGGCGGCAAGGCGGCCCGCGGCCCACTTAACATTTAACGTTTAAAAGGAAGGCTGATTTAACATTAAAGGTTTTCAGGGTCATACAAAGATGACTCTGGGTAAACTCGGAATGATTCCAGCGCCCTAGCCAGACTTCAGAACAAGACGAGGTAAGTTTCGAGCGCCGAGGGCGCGAGCCGCTTGGGGTCTGGGGGCATGCCCGCACAGAAAGCTTTAAAATCTAGAGTCTTAGAAATGCCGTTTTCATAGCATTTTTTCCATTATTATTTATTTACCCTTTTCGCTGAAGTATGCACGCTGTTGCTAAAGGCAGGCCCGCGGCTCGGCGGCTAGGCGGCTCAGCGGCCCGCGCCCCGCTGCCCGCGGCACACTTCGCGGCATATCGCCCGGCGGCCTGCGGCCCGCGGCCCACTTAATCATAACATTTTTCCATTATTTTCTGGGGATAATTTTCTAAATTAAACGTTTCTTAAAAAAGGCCGAAATCAAGACGAGCCAAGTGCCCCGTCTTGGGCCCCATTTACATGGAAAGGGCCAAATGCAACCCTTCACATGTTAGTTGAAAGCTGAAAACATATGACGCTCGGATGATCCTAGTACTAGGATGATCCTAGTACTAGCTGATCCTATTTTACATGAAGGGAGTATGATCCTAGTGCTGGGATCATCCTCTTTCCATGTAAATGGCCCCTTGGATTCCGCTAAGACATATTACACTCATTCCACTCGAACTCCTTCACTCTAATCATGAAAGTGTACGAAAAGCTAGAGAAGCATAGTCACGAATAAGAAAGATGAAATGTAATGCTATTCTTTCCGTTTATATCTATTTTTATTATCTTGTTACACATTTTGCTGTTTTTATTTCAAATTGCTGATGTAATGGTGTTTTTTCTTATACATTTTCAACGTGCACTGTCTAGTTTTTATTTTATCATATTTCATCGAATTTTTAAATCTCGGACGTTTCAATTTAAAAATTGTAACGTCCGAGTTTACCCAGAGTCATTATTTGTAAGACCCTGAAGAAGAGAGGCAGCGCCTTTGGAAATATCGGCATTGACGTTATATTCTTTTACTGTTTAATCAGCCTTTCTTTTTTTTTGGTAACTGTGAAGTGGGCCTCGGGTCGCGGGCCTACTTATTAGCAAAACCCTGCACGCTGTTTGTCTCATCACTAAAGAGGTCTTGAAAGAATCAAGACCTCCTGTCTTGGAGAATCAAGTGGCAGAGTGTTGCTATACTTCCTGGATGGTTTACTAGCTTTCCCACTTATAAACCCAGGTGGAGAGAGGCATTCATGGATAGGAAAAACGCATCAAATACAATCAAGTCCCCGCCCGACAATGAAAAAAAAAAGAAGAAAAGAGCTTCAATACTTCGAATTTCTTTAATCTGCCACTGAAAAATATCAACCATACAAATGTGTCCTTCAGTTTATTTACAAATTATAGGCTTGCTCAGCTGCAGCAAAGAGGATCACGATTTTTTGTAGCGAAAATACAAGTGTCAGGCTTAAACCGACTATAGTCTCGGTAACGAAACTTTGAACTTGCTTACACTGTTCCTATATCCCATCAGATTATAGAACGAGAAACGAAAATTCGTAGCGAAAAATGGTCACCGCGGCCATTCTTATTTTTTTTATCTTCGCGCTCGACGACCAGCCGTGGGGAAAATAGCGACTGCTTATAACCTAGCTAACTTGAGTTTGAAAACATTACTCAGGTAAAAACGCTAATATCGTTTTCCGGCCGATAGATATTTTACTTTTGTTTCCTCTTGGTAGACTTTTTGCTGTACCCGTTTCAGTTATTTTATTGCTAAATTTTGACATAATGGTAAGAGATCGCGTTCGTGCGCGAAAATACGAGCCCTGTTTCTAGATGATATCCGCAAGGTTTTCGTGACTGGACCAAACTAGCCGGGACCAAACGAATATTCTTCGGTCCCGTGTACTTGAAATTAAACTTTTGAAACTTCTGACGCAGATGCTCCCTGTAAGTAAATTAAGACAGAAAAAAATATAAGTGACTTACAAGGCTGGACAAGTAAAAAATAAATAAAATGAAAGAAATAATAATTGCTATTTTTTTTTCCATTTCTGAACTACTATTTTGAGATTTGATTCACTTTTTCCGTCCTTATTCGCAGTAAAATACAATCAATCACACGTTTTTGGGCGAAACAGGTAATAAACTAGCAGTAACCAATAGTTAGGAAGTGCGGGCGGCCATGTTTGTTACATGATGGAATAGACATTGAGGATAGCGTGGGAGAAGCGAGGGAGACGCGTGGGGCTGCAGTTTCCTGCTGTTGATTTATGCAGTTGCGTATTTCAGTTCCTTCTTAGATGTGTTTGATGGTATTCTTATGCGAATTTGCGCCCTAGAAATTTTAATTATTACTATTATAAAAAATATGTTTATGAAATGCATTAATATTATTAGTTGTTGTTGTTAGCAATATTATTACTCTAACTATGATTTTTGTGCGGCTTACACAAAGTGTGCAATGCCGCACTAAGCCGGCATCTGGAATGTACGTCCGTCTGTCCGTCCGTCTGCCTGTCTGTCCGGATTCGTTCCCAGGGCCTTTTGTCTTCCTCTCGCTAGCTTGCGTTACAGTTTTACGATGCCGGAATATCGATTTTATTACTTCATTACTAAAGTAATGAAAGTTTATTAGAGACCATTCGATGCCTTTAATTACAGCTAATTTCCTCGCGTTCTTGGTGCAGAAAAGCGGTAATTTGTGAAGATTAAAGTATCTACAAATCACGGCGGCATGAAACAGCGTAAAAATTACTTACAATACTTCAGAGTTCCTAGCACAAAATGAACACTAGCAACGCCTTCAATGCTTTCCTTTCCTTTAAATGTTTTATTAAAATAAACATACCCCTTTGTATTTTGTCTATAAATACAACTCAAAACAAAGCCGCTAAATAAACAACTGAAGCAAATCCCAATGAAAGATGGGTGTCAGATAACAACACGCCTACGTGCGTGTCAAATCTGTTCGGCTTCAAAAGCCTAAAATTCCGGACTAAAGATGGAAAATGGGAGAAACTTGAAAGAAACTTTGTTTCATATTAATTTCCAGTTAAGAAGAAGCCAAGAAAGGTATTCAAAAGCGTCAAAATATCGAAAATTTCAAAGCCGTGCAATTCGACATACAAGAATCAATTATTCACTTGTTCAAGCCAATGCGAAAGTTTTGATTTTTGCGAACGGCTTCTGCAGTCAATTATTCACTCAACGGCTTTACCGCTCCTTCTGAAAATTCCATCCAAACTTGAAGCAATAACGAACATTACCATTTTGTTCTCAGAAGTCTTTAGAAACCGCATTAAGTCTGTGTTCAAGTCTGTAATTTGCATTTGGAAGAGCCATGACACCATGTCTTCGCGGCCGTAAAGGGAAGATGAATCCTTCATCAGCAAGGTTTTAGCACTCTGTATTCGATGATTTTCCATTTTAAAGCCACTTAAAAATTGACCGGTGTTTCTCCTTTTCATTTTTAGCCCCAAAGTTTGCAGTTTAGCCTCCCGTTGCTTGTACACGTGTAAACGCCGGACGTGACATGTGCTTCGGAAAATTGCATTACTCACGAAATTCATGTGAACAATGACCACGGACCTTGAACTCAACACCAGGGCCTCTGCTCCGCCGCTTGCTGACATACCATTCATTCCAGTTGGAAGAACAAAGGAATGCCAAAAATGTGCCCACATTTTGCTTCAAGTCCGCTAAAGAAAGTGCCGCTGACCTCAAGAATAGGCTGTGGGCTCGCTTTTGCTCGCCCGCAATTAAATGCTTTGACAGACGTGCGCGACACTCTTCCTCCCCTACCCCTCCCCTCCAGAGATTAGACAGCATAAGCTGTGTATATTTTACTGACCTGTTGTTGAGTTCCCCACATGATGTAACCAGCTCTTGTAGCTGCTTGATATTCCTCGATTAACTGCTGCACAACCTCTCTGATAAAAGAAACAACGCAGCGAATCTGAGTAAACAGACTAAATTGGTGCAGGGATACCAGCTAGCAGGTTGTACCACATTGATGCTGACGCCTGTTCATTGACTTTGGACTAAAATTCCCCGAAAAAAAAAATTAAAGAGCTGGGAACTTGAATTACTTAGAGCGACACGCACCCTACCATTGCGGTTGGTAATGGAGAAAAGTTTTCAAGCTAAGCCTACGGACGTTGATTCTTAATATAAAAAAACAAGTTATTCTGAAAGGAATGTCCAAGCAAATAAACTACGTGATTGGCAGAAAAGTTTGGATAAGTTAGACAGATCTGTCAACAGGCACAATTCAGCAAAGCAATCTAGGAAGTCCCACCACTTTTGCTTCAAGCGCAAAAACAATTGAACAACAAGTTGCAATTTGAAGATGATCTTTTTCAACAATGACACGAGCATGGGACAAAGAAAAATTCTGAGTCCCCGACGGGAATCGAACCCATGGCCTCCCAGATACCGGTTGGGCGCTCTAACCAACCGAGCTACGAGAGACTTATTAGTATACTTCCAATCAGCTACATCTTCTTGATTCAGATCATTTCTGTTATTGAGTCTTAATATTACCTTGATGCATCGAGCTCGTCAAAGTTGTCCTTGAATATCTCCTCTTTTTTGTAATTTTCCAAGAAAGCTTCTCTCTTGCGAAGTTTGTCAAAAAGTCTGCAGTTCTTTTCAAAAACCTGTTGAGAAAATTTCGACATGATCGTTTCTTTTTTTGAAAGCAAACTCTCAGGCATGAAAAATGGTCATGGCCCCTGTCATATCGGGAGGCCACATCTTGACCTTCAGCTTGCGTTATAAAACCTCTCCTTCTGATTCCGAGTGCTGTATTGAAAAATGCTAGACTTACAGTTGATATACTGGTGTGATTGGCCAACATCAGTCCGCTTACTCTGTGTGCTGTCTGTACATATGGAGACTTCCTGGACAGTGCGACCTGAACATAACAAAAAAAAAAAAATAAGGCCAGAGCCTATTTTCAGAATTTTATACAGCAGAACTCTATTAAGCGGCCACCCTCGGGGAAATAGCAGCTGGCCGCTTAATAGAGGCTGGCCGCTTAATAGGGGTTTGTCAGGAATTAGGTTACGTCTCTTCAATACAAAATAAGAAATAACGGAATCAAATGAAGACGACAATAAACCTGTGTTTGAATGATTTTTTCAGCCGTCACTTTCTTGTTTTAACTCCGGTCTGTCCGAGCTTGTTGAAAACAACGAATAGGTCCGTGTGATTACATCCTTGCTGGCCGCTACAAACAATAGAAAAACGCTCAAAGCGACGGCTAAAAGGTGGGCGCGGCCGCTTAATAGAGGTGGCCGCATAAAACTATATTTTACTGACAGTAGTTTTGGGACTCCAGTGACTGGCCGCTTAATAGGGGTTCGAATGTAGTAAATTGTAAGAGGTGTTATTATAAACGGTCTTTCTTTGTGATGGATCTTAATTATCACCTGAATACTGGCAGGTCCCCATGGAATAAATTCTGCAAGCTTTCTCTCTCGGATGCGCTGAAGACTCTTGTGAACCTTGAAGCAAAACAGGAGTGCCATTTAGCTAGGATCAAGGGACAAACTCCCATGCAAATTCACCAAACAAAAACCTACATCAATGTACCTGTGTGGGGTCAACCTCGCCTTGAATGATGTTAAGAATAGAGATGTAACAGTGGTTATTTTTTTTGTCTCGCAGGGTTGATACCATAACATTTTTGGGCTGAAAGAAATAAAAAACATTACAGTCAGAATGGCATAGCTCAAAGAATTCTCACGCTGTGATTGGCTAGAGATGCGAGGGTATTCAGCACGGTATTGCGACTTGAAACTGAGGCTGCGCTAAAATTCGCAACATTCACCACAATTTCATTTTTAAAAGATTAATATGCGATTCACTTCGCATATCACTTGAAAAACTGATATCGCACTCATCGCTTTGCGATTCCTGCGATATCCGTTTTTCGCGTGAAATTTAACGTGGAATTCACGAGTCAGGTAATGGGTTTTTGACTTATTATTTTGTTTCAGACAATGTAGGCAAGATTTTGACACTGATGAGTTCTTTATAAATAAATCAAATGGAAAAAGATGTCCAGTCCTGTTCTTTTTTATGATATGGTCTCTTACCTGTAACAACCTTCTCATGACGTCAAGCACTGTTGTTTTACGAATATTGGCCACCTAAAAAAACAGATAAAAATTTTATAGCAATAAAACATGTTCAACAAGGTATAAAGTTTAAGGATTACGGGGGTGGGGGGGGGGGGGGAAGGTGAGGGGGTGAGAATGAGGAATTACTAAACCCCAAATTTATATACCTACAGCTAGAAGAATGAGTTGTACAACTTACAAAAAAAAATTATTTACACCTTGCCAAAGAATGAAATAAAGGGCAATGACCAGTTCAGATTCTCCGCCCTAGTCACCCCTCCACGAAACCACGACTAAACAACCTGATGCACAGCTGTGATATCTTCTATACAAGACATTTGAAAATGTTCTCCATGATAACTTTGTCAGTACTAAGGAATTTCATGTTATATCACAGATTCTTTTTTCAAGTGTTTCCAAGATTATGACACACATAGATGATGAGGGTTCTAGCACAAAAAAAAATCAAGATACAAAACAAAGCTGATTTAACAGGAAACTCGGCTCCCATGCTCGCCTCGTTTCCTGTTAAATCAGCTTTATTTTGTATCTTGATTTTTTTTTCTGCTAGAACCCTCATC
The DNA here is from genome assembly GCA_963693305.1 of Meandrina meandrites. Taxonomy (NCBI): domain Eukaryota; kingdom Metazoa; phylum Cnidaria; class Anthozoa; order Scleractinia; family Meandrinidae; genus Meandrina; species Meandrina meandrites. The sequence continues at coordinate 38,832,505 of OY855908.1, forward strand.
ATCTATGTGTGTGGTGGTATTTGAGTGAAAATTATTATCAAAAACTCGGCTCCTATGGGAGTGTCTTTTTTTCGACAACCAAATTTTCGATAACCAATTTTTTGGGTGCATACGTATTTGAGTGAAAATAAGCAAGCATGGAAGTAAACAAAGAGCGTGACACCCGAGCGAGCGGATATGTCACAAAAAAAATTATTTTCTTTTGAAGAAATGTATGCACTGTCAATATACAAAAAGTGTGCCAGAATTATTTTCCATTTTCTGCTGGTTGCCGAAAATATATAGGAGTAGATTTTTTTCGAGAAATATATAGGAGTAGATTTTCGGTTGCTGAAAATTACATCCAATTAGAAAAAAGATACAAAAAACAAAAATGGTTTCGCAGGAAAAACTAGTGGATTTCGATAACGAAATAGTTCTCCAACCAAGAAACCTTGCAGCACTATTTTTCCCAAAAGCCAAAGAAGCAGAAGAAGGGGGGTGTGGGGTCTCGCCCCAAGCAAATACAGCGACAAAACAAACCATCGAAAGCGAAGACGCAACAGCAGACGAAGACACAGCAGCAGAAGAAGACACAGCAAAACAAACCATCGAAAGCGAATGCAGAAGTGCAAACAAAGCGACAAAACAAACCTTCGAAGACATGGGCCTCCGGTGCGAAAAAAATGTAGCAACACACCTTCTTCTGGAAAACGCGTACGATAGCAACCTATTGTCCGACATTTCCAAAGTAGACTATCTGGCCGGAAACCTTGGTCGCACGAATTTGCAACCGTTGGAGGGTCTCCCGGCGTTCGTAGACGATATATTCGTATTTGGCTACCTTTCTCGAGACGAGTGTGTCTTCCAGAAAGGGAAACTATCTTGCACAAGCGGGGAAAAAGGGACGGCAAAACTGGTGGTTGGAAGTATCGCCCACGCTTTGGAAAGAGCCCTAGGAAAACGAGGCTACATGCCAACGGCCATTGTGCACACAGTCGCGGTAGGAGACTCGGGAAGCAGCACAATACGCGCAACAATCGCGAAAATCGAGAAAAACACATTCCACAACGCAAAAAGAAAATGGGAAGAGATACATCCGCAAAAAAAGATTGCCGGGTATTTTGTGGCGAAATGCGATGTATCCGAAGTACTTCTGGAGGAGTTGCACAGAGGTCTACATGTTTTCGAAAAATGTCTGGAAGGCTACGGATATGGAATATATAGCATCGACTACACACAGGATTTTTCGGGAGTACTAGACCGCAAAGTGCTTGTGGACCACCTCGGTTTTCGAAAGGCGGGAGATTTCTGTACGGCAATAGGCAAAAAAGAGCCGACAATTCTGGAAAACACAGACAACGTAGGGGAGCATGTCTGCACCTGGATTTCCACAACCGAAGAAGGGCACACAACACGCACAAAAATATACAACAAATCCATATCGAATTTCGAGGCAGGAGAAATACGCGAACCTGTTGGTGGGCATCTGGCAGAATACGCCGATTGTCCCAACCAACACCTCCGCAAAACTTTCCTACACCCGGACGTGCAAGCAAGAGGGTGCACACGCATCGAAGTATCTGTGTACGCATGCCCACAAAACGAACTTTCGAACAAGAAAGCCACAGACTGCATCGAGGAAGTCTTGGAGCAAGTTTCCGTCGAAGAAGAAGACGAAGAAGAATACGGCCTCTTCGTGGTGCAACCCCCAAGCAAACAATGGAAAAACCTCGCAGAAAGAGTGGATAGATGCATGGTATGTGCAGACAGACCGCAAGGGCACATTTTTGTCGGCTGGTTCGCCCATACAAAGACAGGAAGAATTGCGGGGATCCATGTACGCCCAACACCAGCGAACGTGCGAGACGACGCAAAGTGGGAGAAAGCTGTCTTGTGGGCAGCGGGAGACTTCGGTTTTCGGGATTGTCCGATATTTCGGGTAGACATCCTGGCCGCAGACGAACAAGGAGTGGAGCTAGGCCCTCTCCGTTGCTATACGAAAGACAAAAACGCACGTACAATACTCGCCGCATCCAAAAAACCAACACAGCTCCATCCCAACGGCGGCGACCTGTCGACGCTTCTACCGCCAACAGACAAAATTGTGTGGGAATGGCGGACCAAAAAATGCCACGCAATCGGCAACGATTCTTCGAAGTACAAGCTCCAAGAAATACAAGAAATCGCAGACCAGCGCAAAATATCCGCACTTTCGACAAGAAACAGAGAAAAAGTTCTGGCAGATCTTCGGTACGCCCGCACAGTGGAAGAGTGGAAACGAGAGAAATGGCAAATAGAAGAAAAACAGCGAAAAAAAGAAGAGGAAGCGGCAAAGGCAAGAGAAGCGGAAATCGCCGCCCTGCGAAAGCACGCCGAGACGAAGAAAAAAATAGCAGAAAAGAGCAGGGAGATTCGCGCGACAGTGGTTGGAACTCTATCTGGAATGGAGACACAAAAAGTTCGGGGATTGCCGGCAAACAAAAAATGGGATGTACTCGGTTTTCGAGGCAAAGAAGGAAAAGTGCGGGTTGTATTGCGTGGGGTGGAATCCCACGAAGCAGTTCCTGTTTGGGCGACAAAAGGTTTGGAAAAAATCCTGCAAGAGTGTGTAGACTTCTTCCGTTCGGAAGAGGACAATGCCGGTCGGAAGCTTTTCTGGCTAGTGTCCGACTGCGGTTTCGAAAAACTTGGAGGGTTGCAGTTGCACATAGAACCTTCGAAAACTTTCCAAAACAGGGAAGGAAAAACCATCGTGTGGAACCCCCTACAAGTGGTATCCGCGCCAGACAACGGAAGACTTGCATTCTTGCAGGAGCTGGGTACCAAATGCAAGGAGTACGAAACCCTTTGCGCGGATTTGCGAAAAAACTGTATGCAGAAAATCTGCGCACCTCCAAACAAAGAGACGAAAAAAACAACAGACTTGCCGGAAGGGGAGTACATATGCAAACGTTTCGCCGATACAAGCTATCGAAATGCCCAGCGGACCATTCTGTTCTTGCTCTCGGTCGGAAAAGATGGGAAACCGACAACAGACGAAGAAACTCCGACACATGGTGTCTTTCTGCAACAAGAGATAGCAGCGATTGGCGGCATCGAAGCGCTAGAAAAAAGAAAAACCCCATTGCGTTGCTTGCTCGGCGAGGAGAAGACAACACCGAGCAAGAAAAAGTGCCGCAGAGTTGCCCTAGCGTAGCCTGGGGGTGTGGGGTTCCTTCCCACTCTACAGACGGGGAACAATAGTACCACCTTCGAAACAAAAACAAAAGTCTCCATCGCGACCAACAACAAAGAGTTCTCCAAGATTCCAATCCAACCAGTTTTTTGCAGTCTCCGAATCGATATGGCCAACAATGTGTGCCGATTTGTCTTCCAAAGAAGAGACAAACTCGCGAAGACTATCCATATTCCTCCAGCAAACCTTCTTTTCTTCTTCTTGCTGGTATTTTTTCTCGCATGCACGGAATTGTTCGAATCGGAAACGCGGTAGCTGGTCTTTTTTTCGCACAAGTTCCATTGTATATCTTGTGGTTTTTTTCTCCAAATGCGCGGCACTTTCTATTCTAGGGCACGAACTCCTTTGTGCACAGCCAGCGGTGGTGTGTCCAACTGCTCCTTTTCGGTTGGCGTGTCGCTCTGTGCAGCCTTCCACTGTTCCAGTTTTCGAGATCCACATACCCACAGAAGAAGGGCAACACCACCAAGCCCCAAAACAAGTCCAACCGCTTCCGCAACACCGCAAGCAGCAGATATTGACGCATTGGCTGCACCAACAATTCTATCGGTTTTTTCGCGCACAGCGTTGCTATTTTTCTCTATGCTCTGCAGGATTCCATCTTTCGTTTCTTCCACGCCCACTTCCAACCCATGCAAATCTGCACCGATGTCTTCCACATCTTCGAAATGGCTTTCTTGCAACCCCAACAAAAGATCCATATTTTTTTGCAAGTCGTGCACATTGTCCAAGATTTGGTACAAAAGCTCGCTAGTTTGCTCTGTTTCTGTTTCGGCAGCTTGTTTCGGTTCGACAGCGTTTTTCGGCTTGTTTTGGGTGGTTCGATAGCAGCGGCATCTTTCCAAATTCTGTATAGCCTTGTTGTGCCAATCCCGAAGCGCTTCCGGATCGATGCGGGCGACTCCTTTCCTCGCGCGTCCACAATTTCTCGTATTTCTTCGGCAGAAAGCTTTTTTGCAGGAGGCATGTTTTTGCAAATATACCATATGTACAGAATTCCAAATGGAAACAACTGGTGTCTTGTTTGTGCACTGGGTTTGTACAGCAATTCCCCTTCTACTATGCAAATACTTAGCAATGCTAAGAAAATACTATGCAAATACTGAACAATGCTAAGAAAAATTTGGGGGAATTGCTGTACAAACCCAGTGCACAAACAAGACACCAGTTGTTTCCATTTGGAATTCTGTACATATGGTATATTTGCAAAAACATGCCTCCTGCAAAAAAGCTTTCTGCCGAAGAAATACGAGAAATTGTGGACGCGCGAGGAAAGGAGTCGCCCGCATCGATCCGGAAGCGCTTCGGGATTGGCACAACAAGGCTATACAGAATTTGGAAAGATGCCGCTGCTATCGAACCACCCAAAACAAGCCGAAAAACGCTGTCGAACCGAAACAAGCTGCCGAAACAGAAACAGAGCAAACTAGCGAGCTTTTGTACCAAATCTTGGACAATGTGCACGACTTGCAAAAAAATATGGATCTTTTGTTGGGGTTGCAAGAAAGCCATTTCGAAGATGTGGAAGACATCGGTGCAGATTTGCATGGGTTGGAAGTGGGCGTGGAAGAAACGACAGATGGAATCCTGCAGAGCATAGAGAAAAATAGCAACGCTGTGCGCGAAAAAACCGATAGAATTGTTGGTGCAGCCAATGCGACAATATCTGCTGCTTGCGGTGTTGCGGAAGCGGTTGGACTTGTTTTGGGGCTTGGTGGTGTTGCCCTTCTTCTGTGGGTATGTGGATCTCGAAAACTGGAACAGTGGAAGGCTGCACAGAGCGACACGCCAACCGAAAAGGAGCAGTTGGACACACCACCGCTGGCTGTGCACAAAGGAGTTCGTGCCCTAGAATAGAAAGTGCCGCGCATTTGGAGAAAAAAACCACAAGATATACAATGGAACTTGTGCGAAAAAAAGACCAGCTACCGCGTTTCCGATTCGAACAATTCCGTGCATGCGAGAAAAAATACCAGCAAGAAGAAGAAAAGAAGGTTTGCTGGAGGAATATGGATAGTCTTCGCGAGTTTGTCTCTTCTTTGGAAGACAAATCGGCACACTTTGTTGGCCATATCGATTCGGAGACTGCAAAAAACTGGTTGGATTGGAATCTTGGAGAACTCTTTGTTGTTGGTCGCGATGGAGACTTTTGTTTTTGTTTCGAAGGTGGTACTATTGTTCCCCGTCTGTAGAGTGGGAAGGAACCCCACACCCCCAGGCTACGCTAGGGCAACTCTGCGGCACTTTTTCTTGCTCGGTGTTGTCTTCTCCTCGCCGAGCAAGCAACGCAATGGGGTTTTTCTTTTTTCTAGCGCTTCGATGCCGCCAATCGCTGCTATCTCTTGTTGCAGAAAGACACCATGTGTCGGAGTTTCTTCGTCTGTTGTCGGTTTCCCATCTTTTCCGACCGAGAGCAAGAACAGAATGGTCCGCTGGGCATTTCGATAGCTTGTATCGGCGAAACGTTTGCATATGTACTCCCCTTCCGGCAAGTCTGTTGTTTTTTTCGTCTCTTTGTTTGGAGGTGCGCAGATTTTCTGCATACAGTTTTTTCGCAAATCCGCGCAAAGGGTTTCGTACTCCTTGCATTTGGTACCCAGCTCCTGCAAGAATGCAAGTCTTCCGTTGTCTGGCGCGGATACCACTTGTAGGGGGTTCCACACGATGGTTTTTCCTTCCCTGTTTTGGAAAGTTTTCGAAGGTTCTATGTGCAACTGCAACCCTCCAAGTTTTTCGAAACCGCAGTCGGACACTAGCCAGAAAAGCTTCCGACCGGCATTGTCCTCTTCCGAACGGAAGAAGTCTACACACTCTTGCAGGATTTTTTCCAAACCTTTTGTCGCCCAAACAGGAACTGCTTCGTGGGATTCCACCCCACGCAATACAACCCGCACTTTTCCTTCTTTGCCTCGAAAACCGAGTACATCCCATTTTTTGTTTGCCGGCAATCCCCGAACTTTTTGTGTCTCCATTCCAGATAGAGTTCCAACCACTGTCGCGCGAATCTCCCTGCTCTTTTCTGCTATTTTTTTCTTCGTCTCGGCGTGCTTTCGCAGGGCGGCGATTTCCGCTTCTCTTGCCTTTGCCGCTTCCTCTTCTTTTTTTCGCTGTTTTTCTTCTATTTGCCATTTCTCTCGTTTCCACTCTTCCACTGTGCGGGCGTACCGAAGATCTGCCAGAACTTTTTCTCTGTTTCTTGTCGAAAGTGCGGATATTTTGCGCTGGTCTGCGATTTCTTGTATTTCTTGGAGCTTGTACTTCGAAGAATCGTTGCCGATTGCGTGGCATTTTTTGGTCCGCCATTCCCACACAATTTTGTCTGTTGGCGGTAGAAGCGTCGACAGGTCGCCGCCGTTGGGATGGAGCTGTGTTGGTTTTTTGGATGCGGCGAGTATTGTACGTGCGTTTTTGTCTTTCGTATAGCAACGGAGAGGGCCTAGCTCCACTCCTTGTTCGTCTGCGGCCAGGATGTCTACCCGAAATATCGGACAATCCCGAAAACCGAAGTCTCCCGCTGCCCACAAGACAGCTTTCTCCCACTTTGCGTCGTCTCGCACGTTCGCTGGTGTTGGGCGTACATGGATCCCCGCAATTCTTCCTGTCTTTGTATGGGCGAACCAGCCGACAAAAATGTGCCCTTGCGGTCTGTCTGCACATACCATGCATCTATCCACTCTTTCTGCGAGGTTTTTCCATTGTTTGCTTGGGGGTTGCACCACGAAGAGGCCGTATTCTTCTTCGTCTTCTTCTTCGACGGAAACTTGCTCCAAGACTTCCTCGATGCAGTCTGTGGCTTTCTTGTTCGAAAGTTCGTTTTGTGGGCATGCGTACACAGATACTTCGATGCGTGTGCACCCTCTTGCTTGCACGTCCGGGTGTAGGAAAGTTTTGCGGAGGTGTTGGTTGGGACAATCGGCGTATTCTGCCAGATGCCCACCAACAGGTTCGCGTATTTCTCCTGCCTCGAAATTCGATATGGATTTGTTGTATATTTTTGTGCGTGTTGTGTGCCCTTCTTCGGTTGTGGAAATCCAGGTGCAGACATGCTCCCCTACGTTGTCTGTGTTTTCCAGAATTGTCGGCTCTTTTTTGCCTATTGCCGTACAGAAATCTCCCGCCTTTCGAAAACCGAGGTGGTCCACAAGCACTTTGCGGTCTAGTACTCCCGAAAAATCCTGTGTGTAGTCGATGCTATATATTCCATATCCGTAGCCTTCCAGACATTTTTCGAAAACATGTAGACCTCTGTGCAACTCCTCCAGAAGTACTTCGGATACATCGCATTTCGCCACAAAATACCCGGCAATCTTTTTTTGCGGATGTATCTCTTCCCATTTTCTTTTTGCGTTGTGGAATGTGTTTTTCTCGATTTTCGCGATTGTTGCGCGTATTGTGCTGCTTCCCGAGTCTCCTACCGCGACTGTGTGCACAATGGCCGTTGGCATGTAGCCTCGTTTTCCTAGGGCTCTTTCCAAAGCGTGGGCGATACTTCCAACCACCAGTTTTGCCGTCCCTTTTTCCCCGCTTGTGCAAGATAGTTTCCCTTTCTGGAAGACACACTCGTCTCGAGAAAGGTAGCCAAATACGAATATATCGTCTACGAACGCCGGGAGACCCTCCAACGGTTGCAAATTCGTGCGACCAAGGTTTCCGGCCAGATAGTCTACTTTGGAAATGTCGGACAATAGGTTGCTATCGTACGCGTTTTCCAGAAGAAGGTGTGTTGCTACATTTTTTTCGCACCGGAGGCCCATGTCTTCGAAGGTTTGTTTTGTCGCTTTGTTTGCACTTCTGCATTCGCTTTCGATGGTTTGTTTTGCTGTGTCTTCTTCTGCTGCTGTGTCTTCGTCTGCTGTTGCGTCTTCGCTTTCGATGGTTTGTTTTGTCGCTGTATTTGCTTGGGGCGAGACCCCACACCCCCCTTCTTCTGCTTCTTTGGCTTTTGGGAAAAATAGTGCTGCAAGGTTTCTTGGTTGGAGAACTATTTCGTTATCGAAATCCACTAGTTTTTCCTGCGAAACCATTTTTGTTTTTTGTATCTTTTTTCTAATTGGATGTAATTTTCAGCAACCGAAAATCTACTCCTATATATTTCTCGAAAAAAATCTACTCCTATATATTTTCGGCAACCAGCAGAAAATGGAAAATAATTCTGGCACACTTTTTGTATATTGACAGTGCATACATTTCTTCAAAAGAAAATAATTTTTTTTGTGACATATCCGCTCGCTCGGGTGTCACGCTCTTTGTTTACTTCCATGCTTGCTTATTTTCACTCAAATACGTATGCACCCAAAACATTGGTTATCGAAAATTTGGTTGTCGAAAAAAAGACACTCCCATAGGAGCCGAGTTTTTGATAATAATTTTCACTCAAATACCACCACACACATAGATGATGAGGGTTCTAGCAGAAAAAAAAATCAAGATACAAAATAAAGCTGATTTAACAGGAAACGAGGCGAGCATGGGAGCCGAGTTTCCTGTTAAATCAGCTTTGTTTTGTATCTTGATTTTTTTTTGTGCTAGAACCCTCATCATCTATGTGTGTTTATGAAACAATTTCCATTACATTAAGACAAGTGGACATACCTTTTGATCAGTAGTAAGTGGAGTGTAACCAGTCATCAGAAAATGTAATCGAGGAGTAGGAATTAGCGACGCAATCAAGCCAATCAGATCATTGTTCATGTAACCTGAAAAAAAGAACATTCATTTACAAAATGATGATGAATAATCCTTGATGGCCAGCATCTTGGATAACGAAACACGCAGAGGGTTGGAGCGAGTCAAAAGAGACCATAAGGAGAGAATGGCCGGCTGAAAGATGAAGGAGTAGGGAGGGGGAGGGGGAGGGGGAGGGGAGGGAAATTATAAATAGAATATTGAGTGCATTTGAGTTCAAAGCATACAATTGAGTCTGGTGTGGTTGTACATGTCTGTTATTTTGTCAACAGTAGACTAGTCCCAACTCTCTACCCATCAAGCAAGCAAGATGGAGGCATAAACACAATTGAATTTTGGGGCATTTGGACACGAAATAACGCCTGTACTGAAGGCTAGGTATTACTTTCCTACAGTGCATAATTTTGCACTCCTTACCTGGATATCTGAGAGTTGTTGTGCTTGTAGCCATTATTGTGGATACCTGGAAATATATATCAGTTGTTTTTGATGAAGGAAACACTTACAAATCTGGGGTACCTGTGATCTGGTGGCTATCCTGTGCATGCAAATGTAAGTTCAGGAATCCTGAATGCAATCAAATAATTAAACGTTTTGACATACCAGTTGATTAACTTGAGAAAATGTTGGATTCTGAATGTGCAACCTGTCTGCAGCTATTCTGTTTAGAGCTGTATTGTCAAGTACAACCTTCAAAAGCAAAATAATGTTCTAATATGTTAGACATCATTGCAAGCCGCTTGTCAAGTTTCAAAATCAAGATGAACTGTTTCAATTCCAGTTTTATTATTAATAGCTTGTCAAGTGAAAGTGGTTTTGAGATTTGGAGACACCCTTTTATTCTGAATAGCCCAAAGATTCTACTTTATCCTCATCATGCCCAGGAAGACTCTTGAGGCCGGTTATTTGGTTTCTGTAATCAGATATTTACAGAGTGCAGGAATTAGCTGCACACCCAACCCCCAACCTGTAGGACCAGTGACTACTATTTAGTCTGGCCTCTACCCTTTGACCTGCCCGCCAAGGTTAGACCTGCTGGGGGAAGACACCCCAGCGGTATAGCTCTCAAGGTCATTGAGGAACGAAAGCTCCCCCACCACGACAAGGCAGTAGTCTACGGGGAAGCCCAAGATTACATGCTTAGACATAAAAAATAACTTTCTATCTCCATAATGTTATTTGATGAATAGAAGAAGAAGAAGAAGAAGTATCGTTTATTAAAAGTATAACACTTTGCAGTCCTTGGACTGAATTACGTGTACTGTCACAATTCATAAAAATATTTAAACTACTACTCCACTACAAGGTGACAATCACAAAATCTTGTAATTTGTATCGGGTAGCACACATACCACACAATCTGCATTTTGAGTGAGTCTTTTGAGTGTCAGTATTGAGTTGTATGGCTGTACTACAACATCGCTGATATCCTCCTGTAAAGCAAAAAAAGTGAGGAAAGAGTCATGTCCACAATTATAAAAATGATAAATTTGAATTTATTATCAATGGTAAACAATCTGCAACTCAGTTGTACAAATTAAGCAAGAATGATAGTCAACTAATACTCCATTCACACCAACAAAACACATTTAGTTAAACCAGGTTAAACAAAATGAAAATCAGCAACAAAAGACACTAGTTAGCAACTTCTATAAAGAAAACAATTTAAACGGTGTTTAACTAAACAACCTTTAAACATGTTTAAGCTTTGGTGTGAATGGGGTATAATACTCTCAAATTGAGTTTAATGGAAATTCAAAGACGAATAATAGTAAGAGAAACATTAACCTGTTGTGGAAAAACTGAGTATGTTTGAATTAACTTCTTTGGAAACCTGTTGAAATAAGAAATAAGAGAAAAATCAGCCGAGTTTTGAGTTAGTTTTTAATTATTAATTTTTTTCATATATTTTAATTCAAATAGATAATAATGATTTCCATTTCCTACAGTTTCATAGGGCTGCTAACAGCAAAATAGTATGATATTACCTATCATTGAGTTTTTCCAAGAGGTACGAGCCCATACCAGATCCTGTTCCACCAGCTATGGAATGACACATCACAAAGCCCTGAAAACACATTGTGAACTCACTCATTAATTTTTCATGTACTGCAGTGTACAGTCAGCACAATCCTCATAAAGCAAACTTGTTTGGATCTACAAAATTTGCTGAGTCAAGAAAGAACAGTGTTGTACATCCACTCATTATTTTTAAAAAGTTATCCATGCTAACCCAAGTTTCCCACACAAACAGAATGTACCTCTAAACTGTCACTTCCATCTGCCTCTCTGTCAATAATATCAAATGTTTCTTCATGAAGCCGTTCAGCCTGAGAAATGATTGAGTTACAAGTTTAAAATCATTGCTTTACTGTTGTGATAACTGATATTAAAATTCAACTTAAAAATTTTAAAAGAACAAAGGCTAAAAGTACCTGTGAATATCCACTGGCCCAATTGTTACCAGCGCCTCCACCATGTTTTGAAGTGTACATATTCTCAGGGTTGTACAGGTTGGCGTACGGTGAAGACGTGATAGCATCTATTACCTTCATGGTGTGAAATATGAGTCAGCCTTTCACCAAATGTAAAGACCATAAAAGAGCAAATCAACTTACCCTTGGTTCTAAATCCAATAGAACTGCCCTTGGGATGTAGTGTTCATCGTCCGCCTAAGGAAATATCAGTGGTATCAACACTTACAAAACTCACTGAGGTGCAGTGTATTTTAAGTTAAGTCTGTTCATTGGCGGTGAGTCTATAAACTTCACCTGATAGAAAAAGACATCTTTTCTGTCAGTCCCGTCAGTAGCAAAGTCTTCAAGGATTCCGTCTGCAGATCAATAACACATATACGTTGGTGTAATAGTCTAAGAGCAGTTTTCAAATGAGTGTCGTAAAACCAAAACCAAAGTAATCACTCTGGCCAATCACAAAGGACGCAGACAATCCAGTGAACCAATCAAAACTCGAAGGAAATACATGTAGCTGGCCTGAAGGGCGGGAAAACGTGCACAAGTGGGTTGCAATTGGTTTTGGTTTTTCTTCTGATTGGTTGAGAAAGTGATACGAGTTTTTTAAGCCAATCACTGAGCCTAGTAATGCAAAACCAAAGCAAATGCAAATTACTTTTGACACTCAAGTGAAAACTGCTCTTAAAGATAGAAAGCAATATATTGGGCGTGCAATCTTGGCCAATGAACTTGTTGAAAAATGCTAAAAATGTTTTGTATGCCAGAATGTGATTTTGGTCAGAGAACTAGAGACTTTATTAATAAGTGAATCTAATTTTCAGTGAGGGTTCACATTTTGTTTTATGGATTCTGTCAAGCTGGCACATTTAGGTGTTTGCTACCCTATAGATATATATGGTGGAAGTGAAGAAGTGCAAAGCTTTGTGCTTCGCATCTCCTCTTTGAATACCTGCCCACGCAGGTTCACCATGCAGGTTTTGTGATTGCAGTTAACAGACTGCTCTCACCATACATGCAATTGCACCTCCTGTAAGAGATGCTCAAGATTTGAGATCAACCATTTCATAATGATCACTGCAGTTACTGTACACTGCACTGGACACAGGAAACATAAATTAAAACAGTTTGATCAACACCTTATTTCTCCTTATATCAACTTGTTCCTTATATCAGACAGGTGATGAGAATAAAGGAACTCAACAACTAACTGGTCAGTTTATTGCTTGATGTACAACCAAACATCAGGGACTAAAAATACTACAGTAAAGAGGAATTTTAATTTAGAGAATAAAATCTCTTGAAGTTGAAACTGAAAGAATAACTTCATATTATTAATTACCTGGTCTTATACCATGTTCAGCACAAAGCTGTTTCCAGAACTCCATGCCAACTGTTAAAGAATAAAAAAGAAACTTTGTTAAACCAAAAAAAGCTGGACTAGCTATGTGGCAGCTAGAATGATTTTTTGCTTCTTGCAGCCAATATGCACTATTCAACTGCAGGGGTGATTTTTTTTTTTCAGAAATTTTCCTTCTGAAAGTCACCAAATAAAAACTTACTTTGATTTCCACATTGTCCAATTTGCAGAGTAATAATTTCACGAGGCATCTCGGTTTACTTGGTTGATACAAACGGCGCTGAAACTGATCGAAATCGAAATAAACATTGAAATCATGGAAGTCGAAAATGGCGGCAAATTTCAGGAAATGTGTCAGCGGTATTACTAGACATTTCATGTAGGGGAGGGGTAGGGTCAGAACGAAATTACTGAACAAGTCAGCCTCTCCGCTTTCACAGAATAAGAAATTCATATTCTTCATAAATTTGCCGTTAGAAACTTCGAAATCTTTAAAAGTGGATTTAATTGACAAAATGAAAGATAATCATATTTTCACGTCCATTTTTCATGTCCTTCCCGTCCCTCCCCTCGCTCAATCAACGATTTTGATATTGTTGTTTATGCAGCCGGCGTTGAAACGACTCCCAATGGCCGCTAAACGCCTTCTGCAAGTTCTGCTGGAGGTCAGCGAAAAATCAGCCAACATTGCACGGGCATGGCGCTGTCAGGAAGAGCTGTTCGAATTGATGATTGAAGAGAAAACAGAGAAGGAGAAGAACAAACGATTCGTTCAAGATTTTAAAACCTTGGCCGATGTTCTTGTGCAAGAAGTTGTGAAACACGACGTTACGCAGAATGTGAGTTGAGTAAACAGTCTGAACAGTCTTTGCACTAAAAATGGTCATTTTATTTTCAAATTATAAACTTCTTTCTTTTATCTGTTCATGCAGTTTCCTGAGTTCAGTGGTTATATTTTTGGCGAGGAATCAAACATATTTACAAACAGCTTTGGCCAGGAAATTAGAATAGAGGTGAAGGAAGACTCTTCTGCCACGTCAAAACATCTGTCGTCGGTCCTTTGTGGAAATGAGAGTGCCTCTCAACTTCTGGCAGGTCTTATCCATGCTGACATTGTCTTGGAGACAGAAGAAACACGGGTACTGGAGGATCAGTTAGATTTTGAGCTACCATTGAATGAGTTAGCTATTTGGATTGATCCAATTGGTAAGTTGGTAGCGAGAAGCACTTAAAAAACAGAACACCTGTTTTAAGTTTGTAAGACATGTTTCAGATGCATCCATATCCATTACCACTTGGATAAATCTAAAACATGTTTTGGAAACTTATTGAAATAATTGATGTCATGTAAGGCCTGCTACCTAAGTATATATATATATGAGCTCTGATTAAGCAATCTTTGAGCTTTGGTCTATTGCCCCAGCACATTCCTTCAAAAGAAATAGGATGTGCATGGCACTCTGTATCCAAAGGTGGTTGTGATGTACTCCTTTGAAAACTGGGAGTGCTTTCCACTTACCCAAAATGGAAGTTTCAGTACCCAGTCAAATGGAAACGCCTATTTTGGTTTGGTCAGACCAGAATATTTGGGACCACCTCTATGGAGGCGGTTCACTTTGACAGGTCAGACTCAAAAATGCGGGGCACTGGGGAAAGGGTTTTGAAATGTAAAGGACTGTTCCACCTGGTTGGCTTGGTTTGATTGGAAAATGTCATTCCATTTTAGAACAGTCATCCCTGCTGGTCTGACTGGTTGGCCTTTGAAAATGGAAAGCACACTGAGTAAGGCCTATTGTCCCCCTTACTAACTACATGGTAGAATTCTTCAGTAGGTACATTGAGAAAACAATAACTTGTAATTCCTTTCCAGACATGATAAGCATTGCAGAAATAATTTGTGTAAAAATGCAGATTGCAGTTGTAAACGTTTTGTTTGTCCTTGCTGTGTTTTTTTTTCACAGATTCTACAGCAGAATATATGTCAAATTCTCCTGGAGAGGAAGTTGATGGCATTGTAGTTTCAGGATTGCCTTGTGCAACTGTTCTCATTGGCGTATTTCATCGAGAAACTGGTCTGCCGGTGGCTGGTGTTATCAATCAGCCTTTTTGTACCTTAACCCAGGATGGCTCAAGCAATAAAAAGTGGCATGGGAGAAGGCTGTGGGGAGTCACACACGATGAGCATTGCTGTTATTTTCTTGGAAATGAAAAATGGAAACCAAATGGCATTCAAAAAGATATTAAACCTAGCAGTAATTTTAAGATAGCTGTAAGTGGAAGTGAAAGTGAAGACATGAAAAAGACACTTATGTCCACAGGTGCTAAATTATTTCCAATTTGTGGTGTTGGCCACAAACTACTTCATGTAATTGATGGCAATGTAGATTTCTATATTCTGTCCCATGCCTCCTCCTTTAAGTGGGATACCTGTGCAGCACATGCAATACTTAGTTCCATGGGGGGAGGGGTGGCAGCTTACAATGAGGCCTTGTCATTGAAATCAACAACAAAGGAACTTGATAAAGTAAGTCTTGATAAATGCAAAATAAAATATCACAAACCAGACGATGACATTGGGAAGAAATGGAGTAACATCAATGGGTTGATAGCTTTTAAATCATATCAAAGAGTTCTTCAACTCCTGGAATCCTTAATTTGATAAGTATGGTGGCAAAGCAGTTTGATTTTGTTAAATATATGTTACAGGTCAAAATTACCTTAAGGTCATTTTTTTTAACCTTGGTTATATTTTTTTAACCAAGTTTATTTTTTTATACTAGGTTGATAAGTAGAAAATTAAATTAAAACACCTCCCCTCCCTTGCTGTCTCTGACCCCCCTCCACCATCCCTACTTACCTTCGCCTACCTTCTGCTATTGTTCCCCCCAAGTAGTGTCATCTAGATTTGTTTTTACCTGTGTACTAACCTGCACTTCTAGGGTTTGAACTCTCAACCTTCAGATTTGCTGTCCAACACTTATCCACTTTACCACACAAAAAAATGCGATGAATCCAATCTAAACCCAAACCCTAATAATAATAACCCTAAATTTCACCTAGGTTGAAAAAAAATAACAATAACCTAGGTTAAAAAAATTAACCTGAATTTAAATTTGACCTGTAACTTATACATGTAAGCATACAGATGACACAAATGCCCATTCACTCAGGGTCTGGAAGGGGGGGGGGTCTGGATCTCGAGTCACGGGTTAAATTTCCGTACATTCACGAATCACGTAATTTTTTCTTTAGATTTCACGAATCACGTGGTTAGGTAATGAATTGATCAAGTCTATAAATGATAATACAGTTTCTTTGTGGTTGCTGGACAACTGTAGGCAAGAGTTGGTCTTAATGACCCCGTGATGGGAAGGAAACAGAAAGTATGGTGATCAAAGTGATGATTCTTTGCTTTTCGTTTGACAATGACGGAGAGAAAGTATAAAAGTAATGAGGTTCATTGCTATAAAATTGATTGTTTTTGATGAGAAGTTCACGGCAGTGACTGGCATCTCATATTGTTCCACTCCACTATCTTCCTATTGGTCCTCCGCTAGCTGGTGGTCCTCCTCGTTAGAAGAGGAGTCATATTTAGATTGTTTTGATCACACGAGACTGTTGGTTTGATTTCATCGGTGCAGTTTTCAAGGACTGCACACTCTGTGGGAATCCGTTCGCCTTCTGGTAACTCTTCCCGGTACATATTTAATGGAAAGGTTCTTCCTGCATGTTTTGTGATGGTCTTTCTGATTGTCAGCTGCCGCACAGCCTTTCCATGCTCCTGGGCCCATTCCCTCATGATACGTTCGCCACATTCAGACATCTGAGACATTGTTTTCAGAGATAACTGTTTCGTTTTGACAACGGCCGGTTATGTTACATAACAGTCACAACAATGACAGAAGACCTATTTTGAGTCATCTTGACAGACAATTTACATGTATTTGTGTACGGATATTTGATGTTCACGACATTATATCGGTAGAAATCTCGATTCACAGACTACAACTTGAAAGGATCATGCGTCACAGTGAATATATAATTCATGAATCACGGCTGTATTCCATGAGTTTTCCCGATTCACGCTCTGTTTTTCGGTCAATTCACGGATCACGCGAAACCCCTTCCAGACCCTGTTCACTTATTGCAGAAAAAATATTTATTCTAAATATTACAATGTACATATATTAATGTTTAGAAACAATGTCTGTAGATACTTAAATTTATTATTAATATTATTGCTTTTATCTGGGCAGGGTTTTCGGGAGTTTGTTAGGGATAATGAAAATCGCTTAAATTATGCAGTTAAGTCATAAAACATAAAATATACTGGCACAGAAGCATGGTAAGGCAAATAAAAATAGTGCAACCCTGTCTATCATAGGTCAGATTAGATTATCCATTCAAATAAATTAAATAGTGGATTTTGATATATTTTCAGTTTATTTACACTATGTAAGAAGTCAGCTGGCTTGACTTAAGTGGTGGAAATTGCAAAGTTTTTTTTAAAATTTTGTAAATGGAACATCTGCATGCCATGCAGATCCATAGCCTTATCCTATTTCATTAATAAGGCAAATATTATTGACATTTTACAGAGTGTAAAAGATTTTGTGTTAATATATGCTAGAGTCGCATAGCTCAAAGAATTCTCGCGCTCTGATTGGCTAGAGATGCAAGGGTATTCAGCGCGGTATTGCGACTTGAAAGTGAGGCTGCACTAAAATTCGCAACATTCACCACATTTTCATTTTGAAAAGGTTGTGCGATTCAAGGAAAATCAATTACCTGACTCGTTAATTCCATGTTAAATTTCACTTGAAAAACTGATATCGCACTCATCGCTTCGCGATTTGTGCGATATCGGCTTTTTGCGTGAAATTTAACGTGGAATTCCCTCTTCAGGTAATGGATTTTCCTATAGAGTTCACATAGTAGCACTATTTTGTGATTTTGGCTGTATTGGTGATGTAGAATTGTAGAAAAAATCATAGCAACCATATTGTACTCAAATTATTTTAACAAAAATTATGTCACTTTAGCATGTAGGAGAGAATCTGAAGTAGAAAATAAAATAGAGGAAGTTTGCATTTTGTAAACAATGTGTCGTTTCTGAGTTAGGAAGTTAAATGTACTGTGACGTTGACAACACATGGAGGGGAGGGGCAGTTTCCAGTGCAAAAATTGAAAAATGGAAAGAAAGGATAAAAAAAAAACATAAAGAGATGGAAGAAAAGAGAACCGTTAATGTGTTAATCAATAATGGGAGAGGCCAATGAGAATTGCAGGGATAAAAATTCAGAGAATTCCATGTGATTAAATGATTTTGATTTTGAATGCTTTCATTCAATTCAGTGCTCCTTCTTGAGGACAACCACAAGATTTTTGTGGTTGTAATAAATTGTTTGAGAACGGAAAATGCTGTAAGTGCAATCTCTTCTGGTGGTCGACTGAAAAATCTCGACAGTTTTCCGGCAAATGGAATACCCAGAGGAATACCCAACCCAACGCCCTAAACTTAACGCCTTCTTTTGTTTGCGCAAATTTATTTCCGGTTCCTTCACGGGGGAACCGGAAGAGTTCATTGAATGTCCCACGTGACCGATCTGAAAATTTGGCGGGCTGGTGGCGGCAGCCATTGCTGTTTCTTCTTCCAGAATGTCTTTCTTTGAATCTTTGGAGACGCTTTTCGGAACCAGAGATTTATACGAAGTTCTGCGGCTAACAAAATCCGCATCAGAATCGGAGGTAAAACGAGCCTACCGAAAAAAATCGCTTGAAGTCCATCCTGATCGAGCGGCCGAGGAAGATAAGGCAACAGCCACAGTGAAGTTTCAATGTTTGAGCCGAGTGTACACCGTTCTGTCGGATCCAGACAAAAGAGCGTTGTACGATGAAAGCGGTGAAGTTGACGACGATGTTGTTGTACAAGAACGTGACTGGGATGCATACTGGAGATTACTGTTCCAGAAAATAACCGTGGAAGATATCGCGGAGTTTGAGAAGAATTACAAAGGCTCTGAAGAGGAAGTGAACGACCTCATGTCAGCGTATCTGGATTATCAAGGGGACATGGACGCTATTTTGGAAAATGTGCTCTGTGCTACGATTGAGGACGATGAAAGATTCAGGGGAATCATTGAGGAGCTAATTTCCAAAGAAGATTTACCAACATTCCCAGCCTTTGTAAATGAGGGGAAAAAGAAAAAGAAAGCGAGGAAACAAAAAGTGAGTTACAATTCACTTTCCCATCTCAGTAACCTTTCTACAATCCTCTTCCACATGTCACAAAAGTCCATGTGAAATGTAATAACTTAATAACTTAAGGTCTATGTGAAGGGTCATATAGCTTCAACACCAACACCCCTTCTCCCTCTACTTGCAAAATATGTTGCTTTTAAAGACACTTCATTTTTGGCATGTTTTTACACTGCCAATGAAACAGCAGGCGAAACATGGCTGCATTTGCTGATTAGAAAAATAATTAAAACAGATATTTGAATGCATAGGATTACACAAGACAGAATTAAACTGTTTCCTGTGATAATCAAAGTCAGTTGTCTTAAAAATTCACTTAGCTTTATCTAACACAGGCTCAGAAGGAGGCTGCTGAGGCAGAAGAAATGGCAAGAGAGCTCGGCCTGAATGACAAATCTGACGACGGCTTGAAGCAGCTGATAATGAAGCGACAGCAGGACAGAAAAGGAGCCATGGATGATATGATAGCTGGGCTGGAAGCAAAATACTGCAAACCAAAGAAACAGAAAACTTCTAAAGGAAAAAAGAAATAATCACTGTGCAGAGATGGCCAAGTTTTGACATTCTACAAAGCAAAGATTAAAACTGCAACTCCCACTGCTTTCTAGAACAAAACAATTTATTGCAACTACCAATTTCGTCCCTAGGGCCCCCTTTTCTTTTGATCAGCACCAAGAATGCAAACTCTGGCCAGATGCCATTTTTGGAGCATACACATAGCCGTTTTGTGTGATTCTCAAACAATCAGGATTGAGGAAGCAACTCTAAGTCTGCGCAGAATGACTGGTAGTCAGTGAATTGTGGACTTCCAGAATCGAGTCTGGTCAGAGTTTGCAATCTTGGTGCTGACCAAAAGGAAAGCAGGCTCTGGTGACGAGATTGTGTTTCTACTTGAACATTTGCTGATACTAGGTTCACCTAAAGAGTTCTAAGCAATTTCTCTTTTAGCCTGGTCAGAGATTTCTCCTACTTCCTATATTGTAGGTGGCAATGTAGAAGAGGTATCTAGGAGATGTCTGTCTGTAAGGAATTTTTCATTGAAATGTTGTTCAGTTGTAACAGAAATTTATGTGCAAAACTCTTATTAAAGTGAGAAGTTTAATTTATACCTTGGGATGTAAATAATAGGTAGAAGGTGGAAAAAATAACAGCCTGGCTGTTTTTTCTTGATTTTTATGGCTGGTTAACCGTTTCTCTTTAATGTGTCCCAAATTTTCCATCTGTCAATCTTAGCCATCCATGATACATGTGAGAGAAAATAGCTTTACACAAGCCATAGAAAGACATTTTTTAAGTATTTTCTATCTCATCATGCTCTGGGCTCTAGGTTCCAAAACAAGTTACTCTAGAATATCCCCATTGGGCCCAATATTTCATTCTTTTGGAGGAGTCATTGGTTGTTAAGACATACTTTGTGCTTTTTACAAAGATTTTTGTTGTTTTCAAGGGCTGGGGCTCGTCTTTTATGGACTGAGCAGAACATACCACTGATCATTGCTAAATATTGAAGTCAAATACCAGTAACAGTTCGTGAGCTAACAGCAGGGTGGGGTAGGTTAGTCCAGACCCACAATTTGATAGAATTTAACCTTTATCTTAAGTCTTGGCTATTGTTATTAAATTTGAAGCCCCAAAAATATAAAATATGCTAATTTTCATAAAATGAGAATGAAACAGTAATTGAATGACAAGTTGTCACCTTTCCCCACCCCTATGCAAATATAGTGTTGCGCTACTTGCCCCATGGGACTGAGTTGCAGAAAACAGTTTTTCAGTCGGCGGCGGATTGCTCGCTGACCCATTCATTTCGTCTACCCGCTGCATGGTTAATTGCTCCAAGGAGTTTTCTAGAAATGAGAAGAACGTAACGGGCCTTTTGCTGATTGCTGTAGAATCCATGTTATGCATAATACGTTGGTATGCCACCTGAAAAGAAGGCAACAGGCTGTGTATGTTTTAAAACAATAAGGACGGTCGAGTTTGCACTTATCAAGTAATACTTGTCCTCGCGCAGTTTATTTATTGCCGTCTATTCAATGAAAATTCATTCACGACTGGACTATAAAGGAGGAAAGGTAATTTAATTTTTCACTTGTTTTTGTATTAATTTCCTCTTCAAAGTCTTGTTCGTACCGTCGTTTTCCTTATAGCAACACCTTTGGATATCGTATCTGGTGACAACTTGAAGGTCGCTACGACAGCCTGCCCATTTCAGAATACATTCTGTTGTTTTAAACAACGTGGAAGCGAGCAAACAAAGCACGGCTCAAGTCAGAATTGAAATAATTTTTTTGTTTCTTTCATTTGCCAGATGGATTATATTTAATCATCGAAGAAGACATGTATGAAACAAGCACTCGAAGTCATTAAACATGGACTCTGTACAGGGAGCTGGCGCTGTGGCCGCAAATTCTGGAAGGTAAGAGCTGTAAATCGCAACATTGTAAGCTTTCGTTCTCAGATTACCCGAACTAAAAACAAATTGCTATTCTTTTAAGTCTTAGACATCGCACATTTTCCACGTACACAGAAAATTTCGCATTTTAATGTAGTATCCTACTGAAGTACAACCAAAACAATTCCGACCATGAATTTTAATGTAAACCTCGTAAAAAGCGTTGTGATATTGGCTTCGATTTGGCCGATATACAGGCTCACTTGAAGAGTTAAAATTATCCCTTGATGCCAATATACTAAACATCTAAGCGTGTTGTGGTGTGAGAGGGCATTACTACATGTGCTTTTCCTGCTGTAGGTCAATATCTACTTTGGATTAGTATATGAGCTCATTTTAATCGTGGGAAATCTGTCGGTTGCCTCGAAACTTGGAATTTCACACTGTGTGCAGAAGAATAGAGCGAACAATTAGCAAAATTAATCTTAATATTTTTAGACTTTCGAGATTTTTAACTTATAAGGAGTCCATCAACAGCTGTTCCCGTGCAGTTTCCGGTTGGAAAACACAAAAACATGTAAAAATAATTGTAGATCGCACTTGTAGTTCCTATATTTGGACGTTTGAACTTTTAATGCTTGGATCTGCTTGGATAAGTTTCTTAATATGTGTTTATTACGCTTGCCTACAATTTACCGAAGTTTAAACGTAGCACATACCAAAACAATATACATGAATCGTTCTTAATAATTAGTTCAATGTTTATTCATTTTCGCCTTGAAAAATGTGCTACTTTAATTTTCAAATAGAACACAACCTTTTGTTGTCATAAGCCATATTAAAGCATACAATACAGTGACCTAAAGGCTGAACAAAAGAAGTCTTCAAAATTAAATTTTGTATAGGAAATTCCAAAGCAGTAATAAATTACATCGACAGAGGGTGTTGTTCTTGTGGTGATGACTTCTTTTCAAGGAAATGAGCATGGGTGCTTTCCATTTTAACATTTCTGACCGGTCAGACCTACAGAAACAACTGACTGAACATTGTACAATGGAACAACATTTTCAGATCAATAATAATTATTGAACCGAGCCGCCTGAGCAGAACAGGCCTTTTCATTTTGCATTCCTTTCCCCCGTTCCCCACATCTGTGAGAAGCTACTAAACTGAAGAAAGGTAGCTAACCAGTTTGTCAAATTTCAGTCTAACTGGTTGTCAAGTGAACCACTTTAAGAGATGGTCTCAATTTGACTTGGACCGAAATTTCTGAAGCGTTTTGGGTCAATGGAAAGCACCTAATAATTCACTCATACATAGCAGGTCTGCCAATGGGCAGTAAATAGGACTTTCCGACTGTCTTGTGTAAACTTGTTTAGGATAAAGCAGGCATCTCTCAGGTGGGTCCCTATAAAAGTATGGAAGCATTAACAAATCTTATTTCTGTTACATAAAAAAATTGAAAATATATAATAATTTAAGACTGAAGACTAATCATCAACTGAAGACAAATCATAAAGCTGTTATAAATATATTTGTGATAAAACATATTTAGGGGACATGGTTCAGGGTTGTCGCTAAGGGCCAGCTGCCGGCTAATTTCACCAGCTGAAAGAGAACTTAAATCCGGCTGAAATTTCACATGAAAGCAAAGACTTAGGTAAACTTTTGGGGCTGTGAAGGCCAGAAAAGCCAGGTGGGCTTGTTCATGAGCCGGCTTAGCATTTTCTTAGCTACATCCCTGATGGTTTGGGGTGGAGTAGTCGGCAGAAATAGACGGACTGTCTTCTATGCACTTCAGCTAGCATTCAGAATTCTATTAACACCAGAAATGATATGTGATTGGTCAATTTAGTAGTGTCAATTGATACAGTGCTGGCATATATATTTATGATCCCATTGACAGGTACTTGCTTTTTATTTTGCCGTCACTTCCTTCTTGACCTCCATGTCTTGTTATTTTGGAGCACTGTAAGTTGTATTTGTCACTGGTGTTTAAAAGGAGATCTGCAGAGCATAGAGGTTTAATGTTGTCATAAATGCCCACACCGTAAAGCACTATTTTAATGTTTCTTTTACTTCTTGCCTTATTGGTATACAATATTTCCAGATATAGAATTACGGAGATGCATACGACTGGCATCTTTGTATATTACACCTATTAAATCAACTTCATGTACAGCTAAAGGGGATAATATTATAGTCATGTGCAAATTACATGTACTGATATGTTGTTGAGAAATAAGGTGATGATCTGTCTGCCCCTGGGATGTGAATTTAAGCTAATAGGTTTATGAATTAAGTAGAAAAATACAAGATTGTCAACACTTGAAAGTTTAAGCATTTTTATTTTTTTAGCTCTAAAATATATTGGGACCAATTGACCTTACTTAAACAATATAATGAAGCATCTTATTCCACTTTGGGAGCTTAGTAACTATATCCCAAAGTATAAAATCAAGTTGACAACTATCCAATTATTTCCCAAATTAGACAGTATATGGCTCCACGCCAATATAATAATTAACACATATTGTGACTACATACAGTCTATTTAATATATATTATTTATTTATTAAAATAGATATTATTTGCCAAATTGGAGAGTACAGCATATAGTCTAATTTCATGATACTAGTAATAAAAGATGATCAACATTATAATAATTATTAATATTTTCTGTGAAGTTAAACATTTCATATAATGGAAGCTCCATGGCATTGTTTTTAAGGCTCATGTGATGGAATGTGCTTCATATTTTACTTCAAAATGTTGAAATTTTTCAGTTGCCAGTATGTACCAGTATCTATGTGTACCTTGGTCATTTAAATGAAATTTATGTCAAAAGCAGAGATTGTTGAATAGCTTGGCAAATCTTTATTGGAAAATAACCATTATATTATATATAGCCATATGCATGAGCTGGAAATGAAACTTAAAATTAGTACAGATTTCCAGGACCTCAAAGGAAATGAAAATTGGGTTAAGAAATCAAAGAGCTTAAATTGTGGCTAAAATTGCACTGTTCATCTATCCAAGGAAAACTACTTTAAGTTTGAGTTATTGGGATGTTTAGAAATCAGGATTCCAAATTTGCTTGATAGCCACCTCTCTGTATTAACTTGTTTCTTTGTGTGTGTCAGTGTTAATTTTGTTGTTGACTTACAGTAAACTTGTTATTGATATATTTTTCAACAAAAACAGGGTGTTCTCTTCAAAGCAGCGAGCCCCTCCCCCACCCCAGAAGGTCACAAAATGTGATCCAGTAGATGTTGAGATTCAAGAAGATGATATTCCGCGAACCTTGAGTACAGCACATCGCAAAGCATTGCTGAAACAGTCAAAGGATCAAGCCAAAGAACCGCAAGCTCTTGTGTTTAGAAAGCTTGATGACCAAGAACAAGATCAGGGGGGTGCATCCCAGGCAAAACCTGGTAAAGTGTCCCTCGCACACTCTGGGGAAAATCTCTTAGCAACGTTCTATGGAATGCTTTACACCAATGATGGTGCTGAAAAGGAATGGAAACTTGAAGTGGATGGATTTATTCCAGTTTGCTTTGTTCAGGTCCAGGGAAACGCTAACAAGCCATTTAGAATTATTGCAGTTGAGAAGTCAAAAAGGGTAAGTTTTTCTGCTTTGGTATAAATTAGTAAAATTAAGTACTAAACATTATTATTTATGTTTATTTGATATTAAGAAAGGGCATGTTCTGGAATTTTTTCCTCTTGACAATTAATTATAGACTTTTAATTACTATAGTATTTTCAAGATGTTTATATAAAGCTAGTAGTCAGGTTACATTTGGAAAATGATTTTCTTTTTTTACATTTAGTTGCAGTCCAGTGATTTGCAAATTATTTTTATTGTTTTGTTTCCAAACAGTGTAAAAGTTTGTTTTGCTTTGTTTTTTTTTAATAAATGGGTTTCACTTGGGGAATTTGCAAACTACAACACAAAAATTCTAACAGGTCTAATTTGCACTTAAAAACAAGAAAATGTGAATTAAAAATTGAAGTTTTGGTACTGTTTCATATTTACATTCTATTTTTATTGCCACAAGTTTTGTCTACTTATGATTATGTACATATATCTGCAAGTAAATATTTTCACAAGTTAGGAAGATCATTTAATAAAAAAAATGTATCAGAATTTGTGATTTTCAGACTTCTTCACAAGAAAAACTAAATAAACTGACTTGAAAACCAGTGTTCTTGCTAGCTTCAGAATTTGCATCTATTTGCACAGTCTACATTTCTTTCTAGATAATGGAGTACCAAGTGAATGTTAACACAACTTGTGCAAGGAACTCCACATTTGTCAAGTGGCAGGATGGAGTGACTATGTTTGGTGTGCGGTTTGCAAAAGAAGATCAAGCAGAACAGGTATTTGTCACAACGAGATTAGGAAGATAATAATTGTTATTTTTTCAGTTTTTCTTTCTTGGAACAGAATCAACAAGTTAAAAAACTCTTGGTTATTTTACAAGTTTTACATAACACATTCAAAACATTTTTTATTCTTTACTAACAGCCAACCATAACATGGTTTTACCGTTTATGAGGCAAAATTGAGATCCTGTCTCAGACCCCTGTGGTACTAAGTTAAAATGACAATTGCAATCAAACTTTTATTTATATATTTATTATCTTATAAAATCAGTAAGTAAAATGTAGCATGTTCACTTGCCGAGGAAACATAAATTTGTCAAAACATTAATGGGCTGTTGTTATTTCGCTAGCCCCCACATACCAAAAAATTAAGACTGTGCAAAATATATTATTATATAAAAAACACTTAATCCATTTGATGATCACCTATCATATATAAACAATAGGTTTAGGTACATGTAATTTGCATAGTCAGGGAGTCTGTGACTGCCATTGGCACTGAAATAAAAGATGTGACGAGCATTGGCCAGCCAGCACTCTCTTTTATCCTCTGTGTTAATTTGACCCTGGCCTGTTAATAACAAGGCATACAGCGCTGTATATCAAAAATAGTTTCATTAGTAGTAACTTAATTTTAATTCCCCTTCCCTCCTTTATCTCTCTTCCTCCATCACATTTGACATAAAAACAATAATTATAGTGTTGATCTTTTGTCTGCATGTCATGACAGTTTCTGTCGCAAATACAGGGTATTTGACATCCTTTTCTTCAGAATTTATTTTTTGTTATAATTTATGGCTACTGTGAATATTGGCGTTGGTTCCTTAGAAGTGTACTAAGCCTAAGCCAAGTATGTATAGATGTTTGCCATATTTTGTCGTCAGTACATTTTCCAGTAGTTTAATGTTCAGAAGAGGTTTGAGTAAAATACAGTACTAAATAAATATTATTCTTGGATGTACTGGTATGCTAAAAAAATTCAATCTGGGCCAAGTGCATAGTATCACTAATGAAAGCTGCCAAGAATAAAAATACACACTCGCAAGGTCAAATGCCATATTCACATCAGCACCAGCTTTTTTATAACAAAAGAATGTAGAAATTTTGACCTCTGTGAGTCATTTTAGGAGCTCGCAAAAACATGGAGACTTTGTGCAAAGTCTTAAAAATATCATAAATTAGTCTGGTACAAGATCGGTTTTCATTCTGTAAAATTGACACTGCCTTTAATCCAATGGCATCGAGGTATTATAGCAGTAATTGGAGATGATAAAGTTAAAAAAGTCAAAACAAAGCAGCTAAATAAACAACAAAGAAACAAGCCTCCGTAAGATACGTATCAGATGACACCATACATGTGCACCTCAAATCTGTTCTCTTCAAGAGCCTAAACTTCCAGACTAAACATGGAAAAATGAAAGAAACTTGAAAGAACCTTAGTTTCAAGATAACAGGAAAAGCACTTACCATAAAAGCTCTACTGACCTCCTCCCATTTTAAGCCCCCCCCCCCTCCCCCAGTGGAATTCCCATATCTTCTCGAAATAAAGAACTTCATGAAGATAGGATTGTATGCTCCCGAGTTACAGTGAACGCTGACATGTGGTAATTGTCTGTGCATCTGGCCCATTGGTTAGCAAGGAGGAGGGCCACGCTCCTTTGAGCTATTGAGTGTTACCCTCATTAAATAAAAAGACTCTACTTCTACTACTACAAGGAACAGAATGCTAACATTGGAAATTTCATGGTGCCAACTATAGCATTTTTGCGTAATATGTCGAAACACAAAAACCTGAACATTGTGTGTTATTTGTAATTTGTTTTCAATGCATGAGGCTCAAAACCTAACAGCACTTTTTTAATTATTGAAGAAAGTAGACAGCTGAATGAGTGTAAGGATATTTACAAAATGCTTTCTTTGGGGCATTCTCAACACCAGCCTAGACCAGCATTATTTGTGGTCTGGCTGGAGTTGAATGTGTCCCCAACAGGGATGCACAGGAATATATTGAATTACGCTGGTTACTGATCATTAGATAAAGAATCAAGTTTAAAATGCTTTTTAATTAATTACTTTTAAGATTCTTAATTTTTTAGCGCCTGCTTATTTATTATCCCTTATTTCTCTTCGGCCCTCATCCAAATATTATGAGGGGTGATTACCGCCAAAATTAAGTTTGGAATTTTGTTATGCTGTTTGTCAATGCGGTTCGTAATGTTCTCACTGGTGTTTTTGATGTTACGAATTGTGTTCTTCGTGTTCTCGATTATATTCGGCAAAACATCACTGTTGTTTTTGTTGCCCGTGCTTTCGATTATTCGTTGCGAATTATGTTCTGTACTAACACATTGTGATGTTCCATATTGTGTTATGCGAACTGCGATTCTATTATTCGTGTTTCGAATTGTGTTCTTCCAAATCCGGGTCTTCAGGGAGATAGGCCGCTATGGTCTGGTGCGAGTAATATATAAATTACAGAAGATCAAGGAATCAATGACATTGCAGGAAATGTTTTACCTATCGGGAAACAATTTCACAGTGAAGTATGCAAATGTCGGCTTCTTCCAACGAGTTGTTTATTTGTCATCGACTCGGAAGTTTTGTTTCTTTTCCGGATAGGAATACTTTTAACCCGACCAAGAGTAACGTTTTTTTTTGTTTTTTTTTTTTAATTTATTGCTCTACGTCAACGACACTGCTTACAGACATTATTAATTTATAATTACAGTACCTAACTTACAATCTTTTTACAAAACATTACTGACATACAAACTACAATACTCTACTTACTATAAACTTATATTATACATACAATCCTAATACTACGAGATACTTACAGGAAGCTATTTACAATACATTTAGAGTTACTGGCAGCAGTTAGAAAAATAGAAAACAGAAGAGAGGAGAAAAAGTGGAACGTTACCGTAATTTTAAATTTCAACATTTAGCTTAAACTCGGTCTCTAGCAATGGTCGAAAGTAAGAGGTTTGCTTCTGCTATCACTACTGGTAGGGTCACGCTAGGTTAACAAACAAATATTTAATTCTTTAAAAGTGGTCAAGTGGTCAAGAGTAACATTTTTTGGTCAGTTGCAAATTTGATTTGAGATCACTCGGTCGGTGATATCGATTAGTGTTGCGATATTCACGTCTTCCAGTTGACACACAGGTTTGGAAATGAAGCATGTGCATTATGTCCCGCCGTTCCAGACATGAGGTATTCTGGAAAAAAAAACAACTCAGCGATCTACAATTGATTTAGCTTCTTATATATCCTTTCTGTGCGACAAATTTGAAAGAAACAATAAATATCCAGACATTTGCCGAGTAATAATATCTTTCAAGTAAACATTATACGCAAAATTTTGAATAAGTTCTCAGTCGCTGACACAGCACATTCCGACAAAAGCGTGACCTTAGCGCGTCGAGTTGCCTGTCACAATTGTTATTTTACTTTTATCCACGCCTCTGGTTTTTTTAGGTTGTCCTTCAATGTGTATTTATCTTTGAAAGAACAGGAATGCACCAAACGAATTGAAAAGATCTCGGTAGTCACTCTGCATGTATTTGCGTTTCACAACAGCACCGGTGGAATTACATTCTCGGTGGCCGTAAATGTAAACAAAGGGCTCGCAGTAAATGCCGTTTTTCCGCTGTTCAACATCCTGTTTCCTTTGATTGGCGTTTTATTTTCGATTTTTGCTGCAAGAAACGTTTGTTTGTTATACAAAGTAACCAGGAGAACCTTACATACAACTAATTCGTAAAACATTATCGCTCCCGAGAATTGTTTACACACTGGCATCTGTGCAGATTTTCCGTCAGATAAGAGAACTCGGCAGCAGAAAGATTTCACCGGACGAGCCGTTCGACTTCTGCTGCTTGTATAGGCCTAGATACTTGTTTTTTCCTGAAAGGATGATCCAGGTCGTTGGACGGATTACTCAAGTCATTAAAACGGATTGCTGTTTCCAGCGATCGGGTCGTTTGAACAGTTGGATATTTTTACCAAACGGGTGACCAGTCGTTCGAACGGATGGATGTTTTTATCAAACAGGTGACCAAGTCGTTCGAACGGATGGATATTTTTTCAAACGGGTGGCCAAGCCGTTCGAACGGTTGGACGTTTCTACCGAACGGGTGAATAAGCCGCTCGAACGGATGCAAATTTTTTTCGAACGGCTTCCAAACGGCTTGCAAGTTACGGAATTCCGTTCGAAAACGGAAAGTCGTTTGTGTACGTTTTCCCGTGAAAGGTCACAATTTATTACTCGCACCAGACCATAGCGGCCTATCTCCCTGAAGACCCGGATTTGGAAGAACACAATTCGAAACACAAATAATAGAATCGCAGTTCGCATAACTCAATATGGAACATCACAATGTGTAAGTACAGAACATAATTTGCAACGAATAATCGAAAGCACGGGCAACAAAAACAACAGTGATGTTTTGCCGAATATAATCGAGAACACGAAGAACACAATTCGTAACATCAAAAACACCAGTGAGAACATTACGAACCGCATTGACAAACAGCATAACAAAATTCCAAACTTAATTTTGGCGGTAATCACCCCTCATAAAATATAACCTTGGGTATTTTAGCAATAAACTTATACTTAGTTATCTGCGTTTTAAATCAAAAGCTACCCTTGGTGACCGTTCTTTTACCTGTGCTACACCAAAACTATGGAATGTGCTGCCATTTGATATAAGAAGTGCCAGCACTGTTAGTATTTTTTTTAAACTCACCTTTTTCATCAAGCACTTTTTGTTTTTAAATAATTGTAAGTTTACATTTTATTTTTAATTTTAGCATTTTAGCCTTTTTATTCTGGTTTTAATATTTTTATGCGCGTTTGAACATTGCGCATTTTAAATGTTATTATTATTTATTTATTATTATTGCTCTATTTAGCAAACCTGAGTTGTATAATAATATTTTGTTTTATGATGTCCATCAGAGAAATCTGACATTCAGTTTACTTAATAATTTATCCTCTTTGTCACCTGTGTGACATAAGCCAACAATCAATTTACCTACCTAGAATTTACATTTACATAAATTGCAGACTGTTCAAGTGCTTGGCTGGTAGACTGTTCTCCTAACTGTAAATCTCCTACTGTGTTATTTTCATGATAATTGTGAATTCAACTTTGCATTTTGCAACCTTTTTCCTTCAACTCATGTTCTAAGTTGTTCTCTGCATTTCTATTTTGGCTGATGCATAATATTTTAGAATGTAATGGTTTGTTTTGGTACTGTTCCACAGTTCTTAAGTACAGTGAAGAGAATGGCTTCCATGTTAAACAAAACTGTGCAGCTTATGAAGCAGCCTGAACGAAAGGTACAAACATTGCTCTCTCTTTCTCATACTGCTGTTTAACTTAGCGTGTCATTGTCATGTCGTTAAATAGAGAATCTTATTCTATTTTCTGTTCCATGATGTCTCTGTAGCTGCTGTTTAAGAGAAAAGAAGAGCTGTGTACTAGAAATTTCATGGCTATAAATTGTTTTCATGTGACGTCACAGTAGCCATGTTGGTGGACCGGGACAATAGACTTTCACTCTGTTACGAAATAAAATTCTATTTTTATACAAAATCTGCGCAAATGTTTTGAACTATTTGTCCACCAATATGGCTGCCTTGTCGCATGAGTGAAAACCATCTATTGCCTATTTTGGCATGTTTGCTTTTTCTGTATTTGTACCTCCTTTTAATTGTGTATATGACAGATTTTTTTCATTTGCTTGATCGAATCTACATAGGATGCTGATTTGAACATTGAAAAATAAAAATTCAAAGTCCTTTTTTTCACCATGTTTAGCTGTCCGAAAACATGAAATTTCACTTCCTGTTGGGTCAAAAACTACGCGAGGAAAGGACCTGGGACTAGATGAGCCATGACGTCAAAACCAGAACGTGCTCATAAGAAACAAACAAACTGAACAGGGAATTTACTAAAGTTGTGTTGCCAGAAAACCAGAAAAAACAGCAGCAACATTCCTTAGTAAATTCCTTGTTCGGTTTGTTTGTTTCTTTTGAGCATGTTCTAGTTTTGAAGACATGGCTCATCTAGTCTCCGGTCCTTTCCTTGCACGATTTTTGACCTAACCGGAAGTGAAATTTCACAGGATGTAGAAAATCCAGGATTCAACCAAATCCAAAGTATTTTTGCCAAACTAATTCAGATAACAAGTAGATTCATTTAGTGAAAAAATGGGGTTAGGTGCACTTTAATGTCAAAAGAAACATTTAGGAATGAGTAAGGAGAATATGTATACATGTATTTTGAGTTTTGTGTTGCTTGCAGGCCATGATAAGAAAGATGTCTGATCCCGATTCATCAAGTAACATACAATACACCAAAGTATCACTGATGATCAAACTACCTGACAAACAATCAACAGTCATGTCTGTCCCTGGACTGTAAGTATAACTGTTGTTTATTGATACAACTACATACTTTATGAAAAAAACTTCATCCATCATCATTGCTACTTCAAACCCCTTTTTCTGAGTCGCCCACTATCTCACGGAACAAGTAACTTCATTGGATCTTGAAGCAATAGATGAATAACAATAGAGGTAGTGTTTACCATGGGTGAATGAAAATAAGAGGTTCCAGAGCTCTAGAGGTAGTGTCTTGCTGCTCTTTTCTTGGTACTTAATGCAAATGTGCTGATGTTTCTTTTTTCTCAGGTTGACAATGAGTGAACTGTTTGACATGATATGTGAAAAGGAAAACCTCAATCCTGCCGAGCATCAGTTGTCTTTGCCGAGAACAGGGGCAAGAAAAGTGACGTTTGATTCTGGTACAGCCATCGGCTCCTTAAAGATCAGGGAAGTTGCTATGATAAGAACAGTGACTTCAGACAGCAGTACTGGAAGTACTGAAAACCAAGTTGAATCTGTAGAGGATTTACTTGATGTAGCAGGAGAGCAGGTAACTAAATTGTTTTAAATAATAATTATTTATAGTAAATATAGTTTCATACCAAACTCTCACTAAGTTATTCCTTTTTCAAAAGGGGAAAAAATTTTATCACTATCATTCTCAAATGTTAAGAAAATATGGTCTTATAAATTTAATCATTTTGAATGGTCATGGTGTCTTCCTTTGTATGAGAATTGAAGATGTCCTTTTCTTGACAGAATAAAGTTCTTCAACTTATCCTACCATCTGGCTCAAAGAAGTCATATCGCGTTTCCCTGGACATGACAATGAAGCAGCTGGTAATGAGAGTGTGTTCACGGGAGAATCTCAACCCTCGTCATCACTCTTTACAGTATATAGACTTTAAACATGAGTTTCTTGAGGCAAGCTGCACAGTTGATGAGATTGGAGTCAGCCAAGTTAGATTAATGGACAAAAGAGGTAAGAACTCAAAAGTTCCAAGAACAAGAAGTAAATAGCGGGTGTTATTGACTGGCTGTGAGGGCCAGGGCATGTCTTGTCTTAATTGGAACACATGACAGAAACAATTTACATGACTTGCAACTTTGATTGATTTAATTTGTTACAATGCAGTGGCTGCTTAGTTCATTTTACGTACATGGGATGTTTTTAACGAGATTGTAAAGACAACAATCTGAGATGGTCTGCAGTCTGCATAATAAAAGCGATGTTTAAAGTGCTTAAACATGACAGTGCATTTCACAAGCATAAGAAAATGTTTGCTGAACGATACATTGAAAGAAAATGAAATAAACACTTTTGAACACTAACCAACTCTAACACTAAAAACACTAACTCTGATGCTAATGCTAATACTTACGCTAATTCTATTGCTAATGCTGGATCAGTAATTTAGCCGATTTGCACTCAATATGTAGCTGCAAGTCAAAAATATACTGTAATACATTCACCCTTCCTTAGCAATCTCTTCTCCTGTGGGGTGGTATAAGAGCAACCTCATAAATTAATATATTGAACTTTTGAATTTCTGTCAGTGAGAAAATGCAGTGTAACTTGTGTATGAGAGACAAGACTGTGCTATGGTATGATTTTACTGTGTATGAGTTGCACTTAAACTTGATTTTCTAACTGATTACTTCATTCCCTGATGCAGTTTTAAAGCGTAACAGCCTGACATTAATCAAGAGTGATGACTTGCCATCTAATTCCCCACATAACCGTAGTGAGTACTTTAACACTAATAACATTGTAACATTGAAAATTACAGTGATTTTATGACCTGTTAATCTTATTTGAATTGATTGATAAATATCCCCCTAGCAATGAGAGATGGTATACAGAGAAACTGAGTTTCTTTCAGGTTTTTTTTTTTTTTGCGAAGCTTTACACTTTATTAGCAACACAAACTACAAACTTCTCACAATAGTATAGTTACTAAACTTAATTAAACACTTGTAGTATCACCTGTAGTACTAGATCAGATGGTAATTACAAAATTCCACCACAGCAAACTTAGATGGTAGGATTGAGACTGGAACCAGTACTAACATGAACATGAAATCACTTCAGTGTGACCTAAACTGGTTAAGGGTTTCTGTGAATCTGTTTTAAAGAGTATTGAGTAAAAAATCTTGTACTGGTCTGTGACTTCATCTGTGTAAGTCTCGGTTTGAGCGAGAAGCGGCAGATAGTTAGACCAGTCTAAAGTGATTTTCCAGCTTGTTTCGTGTTTGATCATTGTGCTAATGCAAGCTAGGCTAGAAGGAATTTTACCTGAGAAAGGCACCACTTCACCCACTTGGTCCATGTGTAGATTTTTCCATAGCTTTTCTAAGTGTTGTCAACCAGACAGCCTTTGTGGGCAGTATTGCCAATTCTCACGCTAACTTCCTATCTTTTGTGACAGCACACCACTGACAGTTCCACTCATTGAAAATAAAATAAAAAATCACTTTATTTAAGTGTCGATTATTTAGCACTACTGTGCTAATTGTGGACACTGTAAACAAATAAACAAACAAACATTGTATATCGAACAGAAATTTGTTAAAAATCCCATCTGGCAGAAGGCTCTCTGACCAGTGGCTATTGACAAAGCGTGGAGGAGTTGAATCAATAGTCGCATTGTTTATACTATATTGCGGATCTCATTGTTTACTTTATTATACTCATTTATTTCACCAGAACACAGGAGGAGCTGTGGCGATGAGTTGGAGTCAGATTCGTCTGGAACAAGTGAGGGAGATAAGATGATATCATGGCAACAGAGAAGCAAGTCATTAGATGTACTTGCCGATGAGAGGGAAAACAAGTCGTTACCACAGCACGATGGACATGTGGCTAAGAAGGTCAGTAATTAAACCAGTCTGTTAGTCTTTAAATAGTTTGTGTAGTTTGATCTTTAGAGTTGAGATGTTTTTGTCACAGGTGTCCAAGTGTCAAATACTGACAAAAGACCTTTTTAAGCTTGTGCTTACCGACAATCACATTAGACAAGCTACTAAACACTTTTGGGTATTTGAGTCATGAAATGTTACCGAACTGTACGCTATTTACACCGCTGATCCTAGTAGTATGCAGAACGTGTGTATGAACCTAGTAAACAGCCTTGCTCACCACGACTCTCTTCCTGGCTCAGTCGATGGAGCGCCCGCCAGGTGTTTGGGAGCTCATGGGTTCCATTCCCATTGGGGACTCATATTGTTGTTTGTTCCACCGCTCCTGACGTCTTTCTTATTGTTATTCCTTGTCTGTACAGACTGATCTTCGTTGTTCTTGCTCCTGATTATCGAGATCGCTGCTATATTAAAGTTGCTTATTTTCCATTTGATTTGATTGCCTCAGGATTCTCACGTACACTCGGTGTCTAATGGTTCACTTCCAACAACTGACAGAAGAAACTCCAGTGAGGCAGCCACGACGAAAAAGCCACCAGTCCCTCCATTACCTTACGCTTCAAAATCTGCGAGTCTGCCTCAAAACCAGCCCAGTAATCTGCCAAATGGAGGGCTGAGAGATCAGGGCCTCAGCCCAATTAAAAAGAATGGTGTAACTTTTGCATCCACACCCAATCTGAGCTCATCTTCATCGCGATCAGATGATTCTCCTGATATGAAAACGTCTACACCAGATACTAAGAGGACACGGAGAGCAGCCCCACCCCCTCCCCCACGTCCAGCAGCTCCTAAAGCATTATTCACTGACGTGAAACCAGTTGCACCAGTCAATGGCGCTGCATTGCCCGTGAAAAATAGCAATAACCTTCCTCCCATGGCCAGTTCAAATGTGTCCCAAGTACCAGCTGCAAGCGAAGTTAAGTTGAAGCCGAGTCAGAAGAAAAGACCTGCTCCCCCGCGGCCTAGTCGTCCCCCACCCCCACAGCCTGCGCCAAAGGTACCTAAGCAGGGATCCCTTGAGAGTAAAGATGTTACTGAAACTGGAAGAGAGAAGGAAATTAGCGTTCAGTTTAAGCAGGATAAAGAAACCACAAGTGTTGATCGTGCTTCATTGTCGCTGGATCTAGATACGCGTCCTCACTCTGATAACTTAGAAGAGGAGTTTGAAGAGGATGGTATGAGGGACTTGAGGGGTATTCCCATCTTTATACCCCCACCCCCACCGGATGAATTGCCTCCCCCGCTGGATGAGTGTGAAACCCCCGTCGGGCCATTGACGGATTTTGAAGCCGATATACTAGAAGGTAAAGAGATTTAAAACTCCTATCAGCGAGGCTATTACGTGGCTATAACTATTGGGTGTAAACAGGCATCTAGACATGTCCGAGATGCAGATTTGACCCGTTTAGTTAAAAACAAACTAAATAAACCCCTTCAGGCGGTTGGTATATTGGAGGATAATGTCCACTCCGAGGCTGAAAGATTGTCTGACGTCTGAACAGTTGGCCGAGAAGCGAATCCTCGCGGGCAACAGTGAAATTTTAAGGACAATCCTTCAGCCAAGTGCATTATCCTCCAATATACCAGCATTATTTTATAACCCTCCGATTAATTTCTACAACGCGTTCATTCGTTGGTAAATAATACAAGAAGTCAGTGATAGTCACGGCGAAACTGCAGTTGAAATAAATTCAAGTTTACATATTTTAAAAATTGATGCGCAGCCAGGGTGAGACATGATAAAAAGTTACAATAAAAACGTTCACTGGCTTAACATGTCAAAAGAACATGAGCTTTCGGCTGTCGCTCTACAGCCTTCGACGGATAAAAATGGAATACAAGATGAATATAATATATACAAAAAAGGTGAGATAAAAAGAAAAATATGGATAAAAGCAAAGTGAAAAAGTGCTAATTAGGTGACTATTTCTTAAAAAGAATACAATACTGGTTTGGAATCGGCTTGGAGTTATTGTCAGCATGCTCAGTAGCAGAGGTGTGCCAAGCTTCCAAAGTTTTTCTAATCCGAAAAGAGCCTTTGTCAATGACGCTAGAATTGTCGAAGTCTATGCGATGGTCAAATGACCACGCATGTTTCGCCATGTT
Source organism: Meandrina meandrites (assembly GCA_963693305.1). Lineage (NCBI taxonomy): Eukaryota > Metazoa > Cnidaria > Anthozoa > Scleractinia > Meandrinidae > Meandrina > Meandrina meandrites. The sequence continues at coordinate 38,869,705 of OY855908.1, forward strand.
TGAGCCATTAGCACAGGTTTTAACATTCCTGATATGTTCTTTCTTGCGAGTTTCAAAGCAACGGCCTGCTTCACCTATATAACACCAACCACAATCGGCACAGGGTATTTTGTAAACCACGTTCGGTTGATGTTCAGTAGATGGTCTGAATTAGGGAGAAGGAAACTCCTGTTGTAAAGTTTTCAAGGGCTTATAAATGACTTCCTTCTCCCAAATTCAGACCATCTACTGAACATCAACCGAACGTGGTTTACAGAATACCCTGTGCCGATTGTGGTTGGTGTTATATAGGTGAAACTGACCGTTGCTTTGAAACTCGCAAGAAAGAACATATCAGGAATGTTAAAACCTGTGCTAATGGCTCAAACATAGCGAAACATGCGTGGTCATTCGACCATCGCATAGACTTTGACAATTCTAGCGTCATTGACAAAGGCTCTTTTCGGATTAGAAAAACTTTGGAAGCTTGGCACACCTCTGCTACTGAGCATGCTGACAATAACTCCAAGCCGATTCCAAACCAGTATTGTATTCTTTTTAAGAAATAGTCACCTAATTAGCACTTTTTCACTTTGCTTTTATCCATATTTTTCTTTTTATCTCACCTTTTTTGTATATATTATATTCATCTTGTATTCCATTTTTATCCGTCGAAGGCTGTAGAGCGACAGCCGAAAGCTCATGTTCTTTTGACATTTTAAGCCAGTGAACGTTTTTATTGTAATTTTTTACATATTTTATTAAAAAATTGGACCTGAAAATGTGACTTTGTTCGTTTGTTTTGTGCTTGTCTATAAAATAGGGCGATACTCCACGAGCGCGCGTTGGATATGACATGCTAGATAGCCAACGAGGCGCCTAGCGCCGAGTTGGCTATAACGATCTTATATCCAACAAGCGCGAGTGGAATAATTGTTTTATTAAAAACACCCAGAAGAATTGTAATATTTGAGCTCTCCAGCTGTTTTCGTTGATGCGTATCGGCTACGATGTTTGTGGTCAATGGTATATGAGCTCATATAACATTGCCTGTTAGCCAATCGAAGCTCAGGAATTGCAATATACTACTGCTAGAGAGATTTCCCCTTGGTGGTTATTGTCATAAATCCCCATAACCTTAGTGTTTCATGTATACCTTGCGTATTTTGAGTAAAGTGCACGATTTGGTATCACTTCTTAATCCCTTCCACAGTTTTATAAAAACAAAAGTATGATAGGAATCGTAATGTTGCCATGATCATGATTTAGAAATCTTTTGTATTTTCCAGGTTCTGCAAGTGACGACTTCCCTGTAACAGTTAACGGCTATGTAGGCATGCAGAATATTGGGATGTATGCTGGCCGTGGTGCTAGTGACTCGCAGGCTCAAACCGTGCTAAAGTCAAGACAAGAGGACAATCTTGAGACTGTTCTTGAACAAGGTTACCTTTCTGCTGGAAAAGACTCCTTCCCTGTTGTTCCACTGCCTCCACTTTATTCTGAACCCGAGTCATCAGGTTTAACTGACATTCCACCTCCAGTATTAGAAACAGAGACGATACAAACAAGCGAGGAGGGCGAAGAAAAGGATCACGATTCAGGATTCGATCAGAGCCCCGACCACTTTAGTGTAACTCCTCCTACGGACCCGTTACATGATGTCCCAGTGGGACGCTGGGAGGATCCTGATTCTGGGTCCAATTTGGATGTCATTAGTGCCATTCCACCACCGGCGGATTTTGAAACGCGTCCACTTACCCCTCCCTGTCAGTTTGCTAATGCTACTGTGGCACCCCCTGAGGGGTTTTTCAATTCGGAGTTAGACGACAAAAATGGGGACGAATCCGAGAAAGAAAAGCCTCGGAAGAAACTCAACGTCAGTGAAAATTTGTTTCCATGGATGAACGAACCTCAAGCGCCTGTCAATGCTGCAATACCGCTGGACGAACCATCCAAGGATGTAGAGAGTGACTCGATGATTGCAAGGGTAAACATAGAGGAAACACCCCCTGTGGTTGAAAGAAGTCGTGAAATATCAACTGAGACAACGATTGCTACTGAGGTTTATTCTAGTCCAGCGCCTCGCGAAGTTGAGACACAGAAAATAGATAAACCCACAAAGCCTGAACCGAACATCAATCAGGATATTGTGCCAGAAAATCCTGAAGTGAAGGCAGAAGTCGTGGTCAGTGAAGTTGCAATAGTAGAAGCGAAGTCTAGTGTGGAACTGCAGAGGAATCTATCCAGTGAGCAGAGCAAGGAAACTGTTTCACTGCAAAAAGAAGATATAACTGAAAATGGATTGAAAGATGAACAAATTGGATTGCAACTTGCTTTGGAAACGATTGTAAAACCGGTTAAACCTGAAACCAATGTTAAGCCGGTTGCATTTGTCAAAGAAACAGAAGTTAAGGTTGAGCCAGAAGTTGACGTCCAACAGTATGCAATGCCGTCGTTTACGCCATCGACAGAAACTGCAAGACCGGAACCACAGGTGAAACCTGCAAAACCGGATAAACCAGTAAAACCTGAAAAACCAGAAGCCAAAGCTAAGCCAGTAGCGGTTGTCCGAGAAGCGGAAGTTAAAGTTGAACAGCTTCCGCCCTCGTCATTTAATCCACCCGCAAGATATGAACCTGGTGTTGAATCCGGAAGAGTGGAACAACAGGTCAAACCTGCAAAGCCGGACACAATAGTTAAACCAGTCACTGTCAACGAAGAAGCAGAAGTTAAAGTTGATGTCCAGCAGCCTCCACCCCTGGAAGTTGCAGCGCCGCAACCACAAGTTGAAGCTGCAAAACCAAAACAAGTTAAACCTGAAAAACCAGAAACAACAGTCAAACCAGTTCCGCTTGTCGAAGAAGCAGAGGTTAAAGTTGAAGCATATGTTAAACCGCCAGTTTTCTTAACATTTAATCCACCCACAGAAGGTGTAACACCGATCCCACGGGTTGAACCTGCAAAACCGGATTTGCAAGTAAAACCTGAAAAACCAGAAGCAAACGTCAAGCCAGTTACATTTGTCAACGAAGTAGAAGTTAAAGTTGATGTGCAACAAATTGGACCTTCGTCATTTAATCCATCCGCAGAATCTGTAAGACCTAAGCCGCAGGGGCAACTTGCAAAACCTGAACAAATTAAACCTGAAATATCAGAGAACATACATCCTTTTGAAGAAGTTATAACTCCACAGTCCAAGCCTAAACCAGAGCTGTGTATGAAAATACTGCAAGAGGAACAGCAAGATCGTCCTGACGGCTACTTCCGGAAAACGCATGATAAGGCGGCAAGTTGTTTAGAGACGACATCTGATAATGATGCCACTGTTCAGGAGACAGTTATAACAACTGTGAACGTGGGGAAAGAGGATATTGTCGCAGAGGCCCCTGTTACTCCAGAAACAAAACCAATTTCCAGTGCAGATGACAAGCTGAAGGATTTAGAAGCTAGGCTGCAGGAGCTTGACAGAGAGCCTGCTGCTTCTTTGACTGACTTGAATAAACTAGAGACCAAGACAGCTCCTGCAGCTCACAAGGAAGAAAAGCCAGCGATCCAAACAAAAGATCCCTTTTCGGAAGATGTGATCGTGGCCGAAACAAAACAAGTTGAGTTCTCAAGTTATGAGCAGTTTGAAGCGCTACTGAAGATGGACACCGATGAAACGTCTACCAAAGAGGTCACACGAGCGCAACCCAAGCAATCACAGCTCTCTGAACTTGAGAGCTCTTCATCACATATGGAAGCAAAGTCAGAACTCACTTTGGATCTGTCATCTTTAAGACGATCTCCTGAGCCACCTCGCCCTCCTTCATCTTCACCACCAGTCGTATCGCCGCGCACATCCAGTTTGCCTTCCCCTGTAGCACTAGACAGTGCTCGATCAACTGATTCTGGGTTTGCGACCGTTGAGAAACTAAATGAGTCATCTTCAGCTGATAGTAAACCATCTGGGCCAAGCTCGTTTGGCACCTCAGTGGACAGAACGGCAGCGTCCACTGAACAAAAGGAATCAAAGCCTGGTGATACTAACACTTTAGAAAGAGCTAGTGAACCTGTAAAGCCACGTACAGCGGAGAGACCCTCTAACGTTACTTTAAGATTGCAACGTCCCTTGAGTATGCCAGCGGGAATTCTTGGCTATGCTGTTCAAGAGAAAAGCAAATTGGCAGAATCAGATTCAAGGAAGAGCAATGCTGCTCCCGAGAAAAGTAAAGCAGTAAAATTAGATTCAAGAGCATCCACTTCGTCTGAATCCAGTGGTATTTCCTCGCCTTCACCGGCTTCATCTCCTGTTCAAATGTCCACAACAGAGACTGTGGATATGCCTAAGCCCCCACCCTTTACTGTTCCGCCACTCCGCCGCTACTCCGACCTTGCAGCTGATCTAAGCTTCATTTCGTCGGCAGCCAAGGCAGCAGAGAAAGCGAGTGAGAATGAATCAAAAGCGGAAGTTCCTCCGAAACCACCAAATTTGTTGCTGAGGAGAAACCCAGGTACCGCTGCTGTGGAGAGGCCAAGGAGCTGGGTTGGACCAGAGACAGGGACAAAGCAGGGACCCAAGGTGTGGTCGTCAGCATTTAAACCGGTGTCTTTTGATGCGCAGGGGAAAAAAGGTGTGCGACCAGTTGATTTCCAAGTCAAGGCCTTTTCTGCACCGTCCACAGCTCCAAAGTCCTCTGCTTCATCAGCAACCGATGTAAACTCCACTGCTTCAGCTCGTAGTGAAGCTCCAGTAACAGGAATGTTTGTAGCGAAGCAACCCGACAGCAGCACGCACAGAGAAGTTGTGAAGCCTTCAAATCAAGCTCCGGTAGTCTCAGGAAAGCCTTCTGGGATTCCCGCTGGTAAATCTGCTGTTCCTGTTGTTTCGTTAGTAGCCAGAGATGAAGAATCTTCCAGCCATCAACCCGTGAAGGCTGATTCCAAGGTGGAGAGAAGATTAAGTAACCCTGTAATGACGAAAACTGATCCTGGCGAGACGAAATATGAAATAATCTACTCTGACAAGGCATCTCAAGGTGCTTCAAAAGTTACCACCGACAAAACTGATAGCGGCCATCAGAGTTTCTCGAAGGATTCGGCCAGCCCTGTTACATTGCGTGACCAGATAATGCGTGATCAATCACGGCCCCAGAACAAAGTCACGCGAGGTAGGCCTCAGTCAGCCATTTTAAGTGGCTCTAAGTTCCAGATACTGCCTGCTGATGAAAAGTCTCAAAGTGACAAGCCTGCTACAGTCCCACCAAAAGGTCCGTCTTGGAGACACGCCATAAAACAGCATGCGACTGAGCACAGCAGCAAACCAGACTTGACGTCGCCTCAACCCACAGCTAAACCGCAACCACAGGTAAGGCCAGCAGTCGCAGACAGTAAGCCTCTCCCAGCTGTGGTGATGAGAGCTAAGACGGAACAGCAGGACCCCACCAAGAGGCATTCTCTACCAACTTATATTATCGAGGGAGCCGATGGTAAACAACCGGTCAAGACAACCACCAACAAGGACGGAAATGTAAGAACTTTCTAGGACATGTAATACATTGTTACTTTATTTTTTTTCAATTTTTTTGGCTTTCTTTGTCATTTTCGAGGTTTTGGAATTCAAGTTTGAGGGGGAAAGACAAAAACACGCTGTCCCGCCCCACCAAAAATAGGGTGACATTTCATCTTACAGTGTGGCTACTGTTACCGGGGTTACCCAGACAAAGTTAACCAATCACAAAGTAGAACGGGAACAACAGAATCGAACATTTTTTACTTAAGCCAATGAAATGCCGAGTACAGAACAATGAAATTTCAATTAGTTCACTCGTGAGGCTTATACCATACTATGTAGAATGTTGAATAGACTGCGTTAGCTAGCGTTAACGTTACGATTTAAAAATTTGAGTACTTTCAAGTGCTACATAAATGAATGTTATGAGTCATGCAAGCCAGAACTGAGTTCAAACTCTATGAAAGCATTGAACGTGACGGCCGTTTTAATATTACCAGTTAATACAGATTTCGGATTAAAGGTTGACGTTTGTAGCTGGCAAATTTGAACTATCTTGTCAATCACCCATTCACACACCCCCTATCCACCCTCACACACTCCATGCACCATTCACGCATGTACACGCTTTCCATACACGCATGTACTCGGTCGCTCCGTACACTATAAAGGTGAAAATATGGCTCATGTTTTTTTTTCAGTTTAATTTCATTGTGGAGGAGGTACAGACAGACACCACAGTGGTGCCTCGAGGAGTTGTAGCAGCCATGAAAGCCTTGAGGGAGAAAGAGAAAGCAGCAAAAGGTATATTTTTGCATTTTAATTTTGTTGCACTCTTTTATATTATGGGTTATAGCGTGCACATAGCAAGAACTTAAAATATATTTAAAAAATTAATTCTTGAAATTACTGGCGTGGAATTTTTCAATGTAATAGTACAAAGGCGAACTTTCCGACACTCTGTTTCTTGTTTTGAAGTTAACTATACAGCACTTAATTCCATAAGAAGTACAGTTTCTATAATAATAAGATGTAACAGGAAATTACTAAAGTAAACTGTTGTACAGATCTGTATCAAACATAAAATAAGTTAAAAGAGCAGTTTTCTTTAAACGTTACCAAAGTAACGAGGAAACAAATCACTATGACGGCGAAATTTTGTTATAAAGCAATCACAACGTGAAGTCAATGGCAAAGTCACGTACGTAACCAGTGGCAATCGCGGGAAAAGTGTCATACGTACGTAACCAATGCAAAGCGCGGGAAATGTCGAATACACAACCAGTGGAAAGCTCGGGAAACGTTGCGTACGTAACCAGTGGAAAGCGCGGGAAACGTCGCGTACGCAACCGCTGGAAAGCGCGGGAAAAGTCGTGTTCTTAACCAGTGGAAAGCGCGGGAAAGGTCGCGTACATGAAGAATAGAAAGCGCGGGAAATGTAACCTGTGCAAAGCAGGGCGGGAGAAGGCCTTCTCCCGCCCTGGTGCAAAGTGCAGGAAAAGTCTCGTGCATATCCATGTGGGATGTCATTTAAAAACTGGCTTGTTAATGTTTCAAGTTGTAAGCTTTAAACAACTCGTTTAGGAGCTGTTTGATCGACTGTTTCTGGTGTGATAAGTACGAATTAAAGACAAATCTGTTTTATTTGCCAGGAGACTGAAGGAAAATGTCTTTGAATCTCATGATGTAAGTGCATGCATGATAAAATTTTATTTGACAGACGCTTTGATGAGCCAGTTCTTTTTAGTGAATAAATCTTTTACATTCCTCGTGTATCCATTTTCCCACTGAATTATTATTTTGTAATATATCCAGAATGTTACAGGTCGTTGCACGCAATAACATGTTTGAGAAATTCTAACCAATTGTGTTGTCATTTTTAACCACGCTTAATTACTAACGGAATTTTTCTGCTTAACGCTTGATCTCGTATTTCTTGTATAAGTATTAAAAAGACTAACTTAACGGTTAATTCTGAACAAACTAAACAATAACTGAAGTATGCACTAAAATTATGTACAATAATATGCACAATGGTAACCATCCTAATGACAAGTTATGTTTCTTTGTTTCTCTTTTGTATTTGTCTTTAAGAGTAATCCATGCGTTATTCTGGAGTTTGTTTTGATGTACAGACAAGTTCTTATTATATTTTGAAGATCTAATTTTTCAGTGATTAAGAATTTAGCGAGCGACTAACTCGCTAATGGATGAATGTCTTACTCATTGTGTCCTTCATAATCAGCTTCTGGGAGACACTTGATAAGAATGAAGAAACAGTCAATTCAGGGGCGTTGCTAGGGTGCCCGTGCATACAAAATAGCATACAAACCTTATAACTCAGGTGGTGAAAAAGCGCGAATCCGAGCAAGCAACATGTCATGAATCTTTTCTAGTGCTAGATAGTTACATACTCCATTTTCGGGACCGAACATCTGCAGTGGACCGTGTAAGTACTTTGGATGTGACATAGTGTGACCCCCCCCCCCCCCCATGTTTTATGTTGTTTTTAATCGGTTCTTTGTAATGACTTGTTCCAGGTGTCAAGGAAGGTGTTGTGGATCTTGAACATACACAGTGGATCTAAAAACTATCACACTGCTATACCGTTCACATCAACAAACCACTCCAAGTATTCAACACAATGTGTTAGTTTATAAAATAAGCTAGAAATTTTCATTTCGCTTATAGAATGCGATAAAAAAGCAGCAAGCAATGCAAAAGGACACCTTACTAAAAAAAAATATATAGCATTGATTAAAAATCAAGACTTGTAGCTCAAAGCTTTTGCAGTACAGAAGTTTGTGTCCTGCTCTTTTGGACGAAACCATGCCCAAATATTTAATATTGTTTTATGCAAAGAAGTTTCATGTAAAAAATTACTTTAAACTCCAGAATACAGGAAAAGGATGATATTTTGATGAGTTTTTCGAGAACAGCTGCTTTTGGTACGCGTGTATTAATACTATGTATAAACGTTAGAAGTATGGTCGCAGGCTATATTGTAGAGTTTGTTAGATGCAGCTGGCATTTGAAGTACAGAGTATGATTATGGTGTTCCTTTGATAGCAGAGATAGAGTAACAAGCCGCATAAGGCTTAGCTTATACGCCAAGTATTTTTTTTTGGCCGTTGCAGCCATGTTAGGGTCCGTCTGCAATGTATACACTGAGGAGACGGAGAAATTATTTGATTTCAGTGAGGGAACATTTCCAAGTAGTAAATATCTTGTTACAGTATTTCAGTCCTTGGAAAGGTGTATCACTCGAAATAAGTTTCATAATCTTGATTTTGATTGGTTAGTATTATGACTCCACCCGTGGGGTAACTAAGTTGATCTTTGCCATGCATGGAACCAGTAAATCATGGTTCATATTGAGAAAATTTCATCAAGGTAGTCTATTAGTCTTCGTTTCACCTGATCAGCGTTCTATTTTCTTGGCGCATGCTTACGGGGAACTCAAAGTTACTGGTAAACTAAACAAAATTACTTTCAAGTTTATTTGGGGGTAGTAAGAAATTTCCAAGTTGTTTATCAATTTATTGATGGATGTAAAGAAATGAAAATTGTTGTAGCAAATGAAAACTGTAGATAACGAGTTGAGAATTTATTTATGAAGGTTATTTGCAAGAATGAACATGGTTTTGTTACCTGAAGAGAAATCCTATTGCTGTAACTGCTCATACATTTCAAAAGAAGAGGAAACAACGAAGGGGTGTGGAACACAACTTCGTTTGTCTTTTGAAATTTCAGTTTATCCAGTTTTCATGTATAACGAAAACTTATCAGGTAAATTCACCATGTATTAGTCAATAATAATTTATGAAAAATATAGACGCAATAGTGTAGCGACATTTGTATGAATTGTGGAATATTTGATTAGTTTTGCTACCATTATATAGCGCCAGAAATAAAGATAATTATTTTGTTTAACCATTTTTCATTTAAAAGTTCAGTCTTGCAGTCAGGGGAACACGTGCCGTTTCTGGCGAATCTTCGTGAAAGTACTCGTAAAGTTCGAGAGTTTTACCATCCAATCAAAAAGCAGCGCGAGCACTCGAGAGTCGACATCACGGCGCTCAATCAGTTGTTTAGCAACTTCGAGACCAAAATTGCGGGCTCAGTCCGGTCTTGGAGGCCACCAACTGGTGCTTATTCCCCCGACGGCTAAGGCATAATTACATGCTCGAGAAAGAAAAGAATCGTTTGTACGAAATTTATGCGCTAATGATTTTTGTCACTGATTGTATAAATTTGGAATTATAATGTTTCAATTTGTGATTTAAATTTTTCTACAATTGTATACCTCTGATACAGATTAAAATAATTATTTTGTGCTACTAGATACAAGCAGTGAATAAAAAGCTCTTGAATGTTTCTATTGATAATGTTTTATTTTCTTTATTCGCCGATTTATTTAAACACCATCTTAATAAAATCAAACGATAAGTCCCTGGAGTCGAATTTCGTAATCGGCGACCAGGCGTCTTTTTTGAAAGGTAAGTAAGGTGGAAGGACAGAGTAATCCTTCCGTATTGGCGTACATTCCGGATTGCCCAGCAGCCATTTTGAATGTTTATATGGTGAGGGAAAATCTGGATAAAAAATAATTTGCAAATAAATCCCAACTAAGGAACGCCAGTGGACAATCGAATCCTTCATATGAAAGTTGGCACGTCTGAATACTTAGAAAATTGTTTTATTTGCCACTGTACAGAACTTTATACACAATATTGGTTCTCACGTCATCTTTTTAAGACATGTTTATAATTATCTTCATTTCATCAGTGTCGTGTCCTGGTGATTTCATCCCCAGTCTTCACAGTGCTACAGCGTATCGGAGTTCACTTTCCCGTATTTTCCCACGTACGCGCTGGTGTTTATACGCTTAAATAATGACGGAAAGGAATTTTTCACTCTGGAGCCTGGACACCACCGTAACTTGGTGCGCTTGAATGTCTGGGATGGTTGGGGAAACGTCTTCTTACGAGTCAGTGAATTGTTTTTATATTTGCTGTTTTTTGTATTAGTTTCTTTCTATATCAGTTGTTTGTTTTGCCATCATTTTGAATCAAATCGCCTCTTCGCAAACAATCCCAGAAACGCTCGTGCTATCTGAAGTGACTCGTTAGCTTTGGCCTGTCTTGTAATCCGTGATGGAACTTGTCATTGTATCAGTTTAAAAACCTCTCTTGAGGTTCAGTTACTCTAAACCATGCATCAAATGTTCCAAGACCTTTAACTGTTCTTTCTTTCCGTTTTCGGTGACACGAAATTGACCCATCTACTTGCATTTGAATCGACTCCTTTGCCCGTTTCATCACGTGTCATGCCCCATCTTACCACGTGTCTACCCTCTTCTTGTCACGTGTACTCGCACATGTGTCCACAGCCCGCGGGACACCAGACGTGTTTTGAAAACCACTCCTGCATGTGAATAAGATGGCCGCCATGACCACAGGCTTGGCACCACACGTTAGGACCTTTCACAATCAGGTGGCTGTCATTGGGAGAAAGAAACGTGAGAGGCTAGTCTTTTGCTGCAATGTCTCATTACCTGACATAAACGTTTAATGTAAAAATTTAAAAAAAGTGTGAATTGTGTCCCCTCTTCAGAGAACTTCCCGTTTAGGCTCTAGTTTAAGGCCCGCACAGAAAACAGTAAACTCTAGTATGAGCATGCACATATAAGCTGTTGAGCAGCACTTTTCATGAGCTACTTTTTTGTCATGCTGAACAAAATGTGTGACCATTCAACTGAAAGCTATTGAGCAACACATTTTAGGTGGATCTGTTAATAACATTGCACTTTTAGGCCCGTGGATGAAACCCTAGTGTGTGACCATTCAAATGAAAGCTATTGAGCAGTACTTTCATGTGGTACTCTTTATTATGCCCATTAATAGGGTTCTAACTTTAAAGTCCGTCGATTAAACCCTAGGCTTCATTGTAACAAGTACTTTCTTATGGCATTAAACGTTTTGCTATTTTTCTCACCAGGGTTCAGGGAACTATTTTCCATCCTTACCATGGGCGGACAAACGTGGTCTACAAAACTGCTCAAGAATGAATAATACTTACCACAAAGAACATGGCAACACAAGACTCCGACATCTTTCACAATACCAGCCGGACTTGGTCAGCGGTTTGGAACACCGTCCACATGATGTGTACACAGTTGTGGAGGCCTGATAACGAACGGACGAAAACCATTAGAACTCCACAGAGGATGGGGACTGGGGGCTTCAAGATAAACATAAGGGGTAGTTTTGATGGGAGATTTATGTTTATCATACCGGTATGGATCGCACCTCCCCGTGTAATTTTGCCTCGAGTATCCCTGGGCCTGTTGTTCTTAATGCTTACCTGGTTTATTGAGCTCACTGCTGGAAGACTGGATAGCTTGATGATCTGAGTCGCCACAGACCACAACTGAAGACGGCCGAGTAAATCTGTTTCAAAAAATAACAGTTGCACATGGACTCAAAAATTTAATACAGAAGGAATAGTTTATAGCATTACTTACGAATTTCAGTTTTACTTTTTCCCTTACTCTCGTTCATTTTTTTCTCCATTCCCTCCATTCTCCGTTTCCTTCCTTGCCTCTTCCTTCTGTTTCCTCTTGCCCCCCCCCCCCCCCCCCTGTCCTCCTGTCACTTGTTTCCTTGAGGATCAACTACCCTTAGTTGCATTAATTTAATAATCGTTCGTTCGTTCGTTCGTTCGTTCGTTCGTTCGTTCGTTCGTTCGTTCGTTCGTTCGTTCGTTCGTTCGTTCGTTCGTTCGTTCGTTCGTTCGTTCGTTCGTTCGTTCGTTCGTTCGTTCGTTCGTTCGTTCGTTCGTTCGTTCGTTCGCTCGCTCGCTCGCTCGTTCGTTCCTTCGTTCGCTCGCTTGTTCGTTCCTTCGTACGTTCACACTACTCACCTATGTATGACATTAGCCACTGCTCCTGAGTTTGCTCGTCTATTTTGGGACGAATTTTCTCTCCAAGAACAATCAACGCTGATACACACATTTGTACATCTCCCTGAAGAAAAGTCACAAGCAAAAAAATGTTAACAAGAAACACTCATCAACATGTCTCCAGTTTCAGGACAACTTAGAAATAACAAGCCTGCTCGATAAAAACAAGCTAAACTGAGAAATTTAAAAAAGAAAAAGAAGATAATAATTTATTATGGGAAGTATTTAATCTCTTACCTTGTCTGCTAAGTGATGAAGCATTTCCACAACCAGCGTGCTAAAATCCCACTCAGGGAGGGGCTAGTGAATGTACCAAGGGAAAGAAAAGCTGTTAGACGTGAGTTGTTACTAAAATAACAACGCTAGAAAAAGGAAAAAATACAAATCTGAAAGATCGGAACTTCACTGAAATTCCAGGACCTTTCCAAAAACTTCGAGGAGACTTGGCACCAGATAAGTGTGCTAAGATATCTGGGATCATACTGAAGCCTGTAAATTGTTATTGCCAGTATGTAAGTATTTTAGCACATTCAGTAAGGAGATATTGTAACGTACTGAAAGCTATGTTTCTCCATAAAATTTTAATTGCAAAAAATTCTTTAAATTCTTTCTATGTTGTCGCCATGTTAAATTTATCCATCCCACCAACACAATCCCATAACCACTCGTGCGGGCGAGTTTCTGTAGTGACGTAATGTGTTTACCAAAGGTTTGTTCGAGGAGGCGTCCGGTCCTTGATATTCAATACTTGAATCAATTAGCGACTTGGCGTTCGTGGCACTTGCTGATTCAGACTCAATATTGCTAGAAAATGAAAAGAGAACAGAACTCAAGTCAAAGAATGAAAACACATGCTTTGTACACTCCAGGGACCACAGGAATTTTGAATTGAGAGTTCACCTCTGAGAATCAATCATAGATTGATCAAAGGATTACTGTGATATAGAGGTTCTCTAAAAACACGAGTGCCCATATTGCGTCTGCGTTTTAGAGCCACATTACATAAAGTTAAACAGGAAAAGAGAACTGATTTATCAGTGTCTTGACGAAACACGCAATTCTCCCCAGGAGTAATACAGGCATCCAAAGTAGACAAGTAATGGGAATTGCGATATTGAACATACAAACCTGGTGGGTGACTCCGGTCTGTCTGTGTCCTGATCAAGTGATGGAGACGTAGGTCTGTAAAATAAAACGGCATCAAACACCAAGGAAATATCGTATTATTTCACACATCAAAATATCTTTATCTATCCAATATAAGAAATGGGTGGCTCCTCCTAAAATGTTGTGCAATTGGTGTAGGATTTAATGGAGCCGAAACCAATTGTAGAAATTCACGCGTTCTAGATATCCTACAATGATGAGCGGTTACGACAATTAGATATTTACAAGAGCTCCTGTCGTGGTCTGTCCGCTTAGAGTACTTACAAGATTTTGTCACATAGGTGACGCATTAGTAGATGAAGGTAGTTTTGGAACCCAATCAACAATTTCAATCTTCTTCTCTGTTTTGGGACAGTTTTTACATGTAACGTTTTCAAAAAACTCATCATATCAGCATAAATTACTTCACTCCCTATGCCCGAATTATGTTTACAAAATAAATGTATCGAAAACAAGAAACACAATCGTTGCGACATAGAGGCTATATTTAGGCTCTGGTTAGCTTATACATTAGTTTAAGTTGCTTCATGGCTCTAGCAGCTTGGCGTCTTGGTGTCATCTTTATTATTTAAACACCAAGGAAATATCGTATTATTTCACACATCAAAATATCTTTATCTATCCAATATAAGAAATGGGTGGCTCCTCCTAAAATGTTGTGCAATTGGTGTAGGATTTAATGGCGCCGAAACCAATTGTAGAAATTCACGCGTTCTAGATATCCTACAATGATGAGCGGTTACGACAATTAGATATTTACAAGAGCTCCTGTCGTGGTCTGTCCGCTTAGAGTACTTACAAGATTTTGTCACATAGGTGACGCATTAGTAGATGAAGGTAGTTTTGGAACCCAATCAACAATTTCAATCTTCTTCTCTGTTTTGGGACAGTTTTTACATGTAACGTTTTCAAAAAACTCATCATATCAGCATAAATTACTTCACTCCCTATGCCCGAATTATGTTTACAAAATAAATGTATCGAAAACAAGAAACACAATCGTTGCGACATAGAGGCTATATTTAGGCTCTGGTTAGCTTATACATTAGTTTAAGTTGCTTCATGGCTCTAGCAGCTTGGCGTCTTGGTGTCATCTTTATTATTTAAAAAAAGGTTAAGTGCGAATCTCACTTCATGAACTGAGTGTGGAATAGTCACTCCCATTACCTGTCATCTAGAGCTGCCCTCGGTTCAAAAGCTTCCTGAAACAACCAGAAAAAACATGACTGAGTTAATTCAAACTTGGCATGTTATCATCTCATGGCTTTCCGAGCATCCGACGCTGCAGTCAAGTTCTAGTAACTAGAAGTATTTCAACCTCCTACACTGATGCACGCTAGAAGTATTTCAAATGTTAGCTCTTCTACAAGACTGACTCAAGTCTCTGTTGAATCCATAAAACAAAATCTCAGCAATATAATAACTAAGTATTCACATTGCTTTTGTTTAATTCGTGGCACCTTAGGAATGTTTCTGCTAGTTTCGAACGTACAATTTTATTTAGCATGAACTTCTTTGCTTCCTAGAAATACCATATAATGCAACATAGAATGATGTGTATGATAATATGAGAACAAGCTTGGACGGTACTCACGCTAGGTAGTTTCCAGTCTTGAGGCGCATCTCCGAGGGGGACTGTGTCATCAAAAAAGAACTGCACTTCATCTTGATCTTCATTGTAAAAATCTGAGAAAGAAAAAAATTACCGTGATCAAGAAGGCGAGCCCGGACAACGAAATTTTGCCGATTTTTGGAACTAGTAGCTGTAGTGTTGTAGCTTCTTTGTTTGTCTGTTTTTGAAACAAGAATTAAACTTTCTACATGTAATACCTCCACCGTCAAAATTCCGAATCAACTTTGAATTTCCACCCTCACTGCTTGTGGACGACGATTCATCATTCTCGTCTAAAAAAATAACAGCAAAAAGAAAACACGATCAAATAAACATGCATGCAGACTCTACAAGTAAAAATAATGGACCGACTGCTGATTGGTGGACACACTGTGAATATAACATGACGCTTTACTCACCTTGTGTTTCAGGCGCTGGCCCAGCGTTTTGTCCGGCTGCCGGCTCGCTTAATGATTTGGGATTCACCGATGTGGTTTGAACGGTGTTCTGCGTACTTACAGCACCTACAGCAAGAAAAATCCAAGACGCTTTCCTATATCCGGATTAACAACGTTCGTCGAATTATCTTTCTATAAGACGCCTAAGCAGGGGCTTACGACCAAATGAAATAAGCGCAGACAGATTTAAATCCAATTAATCTGCTTATATTTTAAAGATTTATTCCTCTGAAAGATATTATCCGTCTCTTGTAAAAAAATTGCCCATAACTGCCATGCACGCATTTGCATTTTTTTACCGGTAGCGGGTTCAGGATTTCCTGTTGTGCTCAGTCCTCCACCACTACCATGACTCCCTGACGCAAGAGCATTCTTAGCGGGTGCCAGCGTGGCAGATGTAGTTCCAGACCCTCCCGTGCTGCTGTAAAGAGTCTTCAAGACGGACCATGTCTGAGCATGCTCGTGCATCATAAGTTTACTTGCAACCTGAAAGACAGAAAAAATATATGTACTTCAAACGGTAACCTATCTACAGGCTCTCTCAATTCTGTTTGATATTACGAATTGTATCAACATAGTGCAAAAACTCTTATACGCATTTTACCGTTTTCTCTAAAAAGTATTAAAATCTTCTGAAATTTCTTGATATAAGACCTGAAGTACACGGGCACACTGTTTGGGCGAATTTCATTATTTGTCGTACCGGGTGAATTTTCAACTCCATTTTGGAGAATTTGTTCGTCGTTTTCAATAATCGGGACATTGTCTTACGTTACGCATTTGATCGACTTACATTACAGTTGTGTTCACAGAGATCAGAATAACTTCGTCCAGTCAACTGATAACTCTTGGCAAGAATTCGAAACCAATCCTCTTTCTGAAATAAAGCAAACAGTATGGGAGTTTTAATAAAAGTTTCGAGAATCTTGTACTTGATAAAACCTTGGAAACAAAACTACTTATCCTCGAACCTCCAAGACAAACGAAAACAGGTTCAAGAAATCGCGAGTTATTCAGTGGTTTATTGAGTGAATTAAATCAAAGAGGGAAAACCTTTGGTTCGAGTTATTGGAAGGGGTTCGAGAGATCGGAATTCCACTAAATCGGCGGCAGTCGGAAAACGATCGTGGCTTTCGACAAATTGTCGTTATGGCACTCGGAGAGTTTCCGATTCGGTAATATGGCTTTTGCTCTAAGTTTGTAGCTAAACATCTTGGGCCAATCAGCAGACAGTATAGCAGGTTATTCATCCCAAACCTAACAAGATCTTGAAAACGCGAGTTTCACGTTGTCAAGTTTGTCCATATTGTATTCCATTTCTATCCTCGCCATCGTCAGTCATTCTCACCTCCTAATGGGTTCTAGTTACTTTTTCAGCGCTATTCTACAAAATATAGCCATTATTGCTGGGTGTCCTGTCACCCAGGTAACTATGTTTTCGTGCTTCTTGAAATCTAGCTGAAACTGACTACTTTCCCTTGTGACTACTTTGAACATTCGGATGTAAATTGGTGTTCAGTTTTTAAGCTCCCTCGTCTTTAGTTTGGCCCATCTATAAGAAACATACCGTAGACTTGCTATTTTGGTGAACAAACAGCGTGCTCTTGACTTCAGAAACATTGTCAGCCATGTCCTGGAACTTGCGATGAGATGCTATGCTGTTTTGTAAATTGAGAAGGCTATTACCACCACGCCTGTCAGTGAAAAACGAAAAAGGTGATCAACTTTTTCAATCTTCTTACTCCTTACCTTACGTTGTCAAGCTGACAAGTGATGAGAATAAACAAACTCATCAGGCAGGGTCCTGATGTACAACTACATCCTCACAACTGAAACAAACGCGTAAATTCAGTAAGGAGATTCCAAGGCTGCTGCCTAACGGGCGCCCGGTAGCCTGGGGCGCCTAAGTTACGAGTGTGGGCGACTAATTTTTTTTTCAAGGAGCCCGGATGGGCGCCTTCCACAATCGAGATAATTTTAGCGTACCAAATACCTAATGTGCCTTTGCAAAATTCAGCAACTTCGAAAACCATTTATTTTCAAGTGTTTAGGACTGGGACCGACTCACAAATATGGAATGAAGAATAGATGGCATTATTACTACTACCCCACCCCCTCCCCCTTGATCAACCATGGCAACTTTTAGGCTGGGCTCCTAAAGTAATGGCTTGGGCTCCTAACTTTTGATGTTAGGAGCCCAAAGGGCTCCTTAGAAAATTCCTTAGTAAGCAGCCTTGGAGATTTAACATTTTGAGCTTGAAACTCACAAGGTTGAAAAGAAAAGAAGACAATAATGGGAGCAAGGTTTGTTCATCTCAAAACAAACTTACCCTAAGTGAGCATAAAAAAAAATTGAAAAAATTGAAAAAAAACCCTCACTGAAAGGAAAAACCTTGCACTGTAAATGCTTGGGCCAGGCATTTTTTGGGTCGTCACGCCTCACGCAACAATTTTAGGAACATTGTGTGACAACCTAAATAATGGCTGAGAAAGGAAGTGAATGATTTGCAGCTCCATGGGATTTTAAATTGTACTTACGGCCTTGTCTGTATTGTATTTTGTGAAGGAAACCTCTTTGTCAACTGATCACTTGAAGCAACACTGATGTCACCATTGACATTGATTGACAGCCCAACTCTAGGGGCATGGTCAGCAGGAAGTTGGGCGTCACTGAACACATGCTGGTAGAGCATTGAGTCTTTGGCGCATGACAAGAACACAAATGGGTCCTTGTTACGGAGTGATTGCCTCCAGAGGATACCTGACAGAAGAGATATTATTTCACACTTAGAATAACCTAGTTCATGTCGGAGGATAAAAGAAAGAAATGATGTTTTCCACCACCACAATAAAACGCCAATTGCAAAACCATTGTTTACTGTGGTTTAATGTGATGGTAATTTTAAAAGTGAATGCCCTGTTATACAAGGTGCAATTTTATATGAAATGGCACGAAATATAAGGTTGATTCTTGAAAGGTTCTTTTCAAGTAGGACTGAAATGTGGCACTGAAATTATGTGAATTCAAAATGTTTTTGTTGGTAAAACCAGAATGTTGTAAAAATCAACAGACAGCATGATGACAAGCACTGAGTTTGATAAGTTTGATTTTAGTTTTGGAAACCTGCAGATCTGCAGCATTATAACTTCACTCTTCTAACTGACAGTACCTGTTACAACATCCTTATGTTCACCAAATGATGCATATGGTATGTAAGGTCTTCTGATGTCCCAAACATGGATATCAATATCCACAAGAAGAGAACAACTGAAATGAAAATACAAAAAAAAAAGACACATTAAAACAAAGGCTATGGTATTCCAACTTGCATAAAGCAACAGATGGTAAGCAGGTACTGCAGGTGATCAGCAGCAGCTTTTATTTGAATAGTTACACCCTTTGGTTTGACATCCACAGCTGCTGTGAGATTGAAAATTATCTTGCACAACTTAAAAACAGACTGTACTACACAAAAGTGCTTCTTGATAGCTTTCATTTAAATGGTCACACACTAGGGTTTCATCCACAGACTTAAAAAGTTAGGGACACCTTGTGCAGCAAGTATGCTTAATTATAGCTTTCATTTGCATAGTCACACCCTAGCATAAGACAACAACAACAACAACAACTTTATTGCACCCTTAACGCCTGCGTCGCACATGGAGGTTGGGTGCCTAGGAACCTGGGGGCTGGAGCTGCCGACCCCAAACCCAGGTAGCAAGAACACCCCAAAAGCCTGCCCTAGCCACAACCCAGCCACGAGCCCCGCCCGCCACACCCAGCCCCACTCCCAGCACCCGTCACACTGAATGAGGAATTCAGTGGAAAAAAAAAAAAAAATAGTCTAAGTAAGCCAGAACGCCTCGAGCACGAAACTCGGTGAAGCTACGCGAATCAGTGAAACTACTAGCACGTGCAACATCCCACGCATAAGAACGCGACAGGTAACCGCTGACCACGAGTGCGCCGGAAGTTGTCCGCATTGCCTTGCACAGGAAAGTGCCCGCCCGCCAAAGTACGCTAATAAACGCCACGCCAACACCACGCTAATGCCAAGCTAACGCCAGACAACTACAGAACAGCCAAAATTAGCTCCTAGGCGTTAACTAAGTTAAATAATATATTTAACCTCATTTAATTAATTTAAATTTACAGAACAGACAAGAATAAAAATAAAATAAAGTGCATGCCTGCCCAAAATAACCTTTATTGGCTAATAAGGTTGGGCAGACATCCTTAGTGCTTATTACAATAGTGTGACATCCATAGAATGATGTAAAGGTGATCATCTTGCTTGATGTAAAAATAGTGTCACATGGAAGTACTGCTCATTATCCACAGACTTAGTTTAAGCATCTCCACATTATAAAGGATTGAAAGTGTCTAAATATTATTAAATCACACGACAAAAAACAACCTTACCTTGCAATTTGGAATTTCCTGTGCGGTCTCCACTTGATGCGAGCAACAGCAGCTATTGTTTGAATTGTGTTTACAAGAGTAGTCTTGCCATACACATCCCATACCTCATGAAATCATTTAATCAATAAATCAATGAATCATTAATATCTAGTATTAAATGACAATTCTGCAGAACTAAAATTAATCATGTCTAAAACTCATTTAATAATTCATCAAATAAATGTCTAGCAAACGAATTCATAACTTGCTAGTTACCTTGACCATCTTGTCTCTGCCGGCAGAGGCTACCCAGTTTCTCTCTTCTGGATGCCAGTCAATAGCAAATATTGGTCCATTATGTCCCATGTATTGGCCTATGGGAAAGGTGGGCTGCCGGCTATCCCACAACTGCAAACAAGAAAATTTGTATTTGTTAGCAACCTTCCAACCACTTCAGAGATGTACATAATAGCTGGGAGCCGGGAAAAATACCCGGCTGTCAGCTCGATTTTCCCAGCTCAGTTGATTTCCCTTGGAGAGATGGTGCCTTTGGCACCATCTTCTGGGCCTACGGCCCAAATAACTGCCTATCAAGTACAAAATACCAGCTGTCAAAATTTTTAACTACATCCCTGCACTTCATATTCCTTTATTTCAATTGCATGCTGGGTTGGGGAGGCGGGGTTTTGACTTTTCAACAGACAGTTAAACTGAGCACTGTGACTTGGTGTTAAATTAACTGAATGTGGTTACTTGGAAACCAAATTAGAAAAATGTATTTGGCAGAGCTGATATCATAACTTGGATAATTTGAGTTTAAACCTTAACATTTAGTAAAAAGTACGTTTTTTAATACCTGAATATTTCCATTCTCACAAGCAGCAGCAAATTTTTGTCCATCAAATGGACTGAACTAAAGAAAGACAGCAAGTTAAAGTTAAATCACACCGGTTATCATCAAACTTGTTGGACTAACAATTCACCCCCTTGACAAAACTTTGGATTTCTCCAGAACGATCACCTTCAAGACAAAATGTTTACCTGAACATCTCGGATACTTTCTGCTTTTCCATAGAATGTTGATGCGATACTTTGTTTTCGCAGATCCTGTGATGGAATAATATTGTCAGAAATAAAAAGGTTAATATGATATCTGTATTATGGCAGTGGCGGATCCAGACCTTCACCTAAGGGTGGGGGGGGGGGGGGGGGGGAGGGGCACTTGACTATGAATGTATACACAAATAACTAACAAGAACACACTTACAAAAAATTTCATTGTTCCATCTTGAGAGCCACTCAACAGAATGTCTTTCTCAAAAGGATGAAACTGAATTCTGTTCACTGTTCTCTTGTGTTCTGTGAACACCAACTCTACAGATAAAAAAAAACATTTAATAAATACTTTTGCCAAGTCTGAACTAGTGCAATGATTAATTTACATGCATTATACACCCTGCTTGCCAACATCTGCAATAACCTTAGATCAAATTTTGAGCTTTAAGTTTTCAACATATCCCTAGCTAACCCAAAATTTGGATACCGTAATTTCTCTGTCCAGAATCCTTTCATGCCAGATTTCAGTCCTTTCACTTGTCTTTATATTTATTAGTGATTTTTTCCTTTTCCTGCCATTTATTTCTCTTCATCCTCTCATTTCAGTAAGAAAACTTGCATCAGTCACTTCTAACTTTTTAACACACCAAACGTTAAACCTCAGTTGAAGAGGACTGCATATTATTGGGTTGTAAGACAAGTAAGCACCTGTAAGGCAAACATTGATTTTGCAACATATCTGACTGTCTGACGGCCTGAATTTGCTTGAATTTCAAAATTATTTGTAAGATATTTTATAATAAACATTATTTTCATTTTAGACTGTGTCAAAACAGGACTTGGTACTGTAGAATGTTGTGAGCTGTGTAACCGCTCCTCCAGTAGTTTTCCGGTAGCTCAGTTGGATGAAACACGTTGTCAGTCGCTTGAATTAAATAGAGTTGCGTTCTCGAGTTTTGGCTGGTTTATTGGCTCCAGAATATTACATTGGCGACGAGGTACGGACAAAACCATGGCATTGATCGGGAAAATCGAGGAATACAACGAGAACGACAGCTGGATTGAGTACACCGAACGGCTCGAGCAGTATTTCGCGGCGAATGAGATTACGGACAACAACAAGAAACGGGCGGTTCTGCTCAGTGTGTGTGGAGCGAAAACTTACAAACTCATCAGGAATTTGGTTAATCCAAGGAAGCCTACCGACAAGTCGTTCGTAGAGCTGGTTAATCTGGTAAAGAATCATTTGAATCCTAGACCATCGTCTATCGTGTATCGCTTCAAGTTTAACAGCCGCTTTCGTCAGCCGGGAGAAACAATACAACAGTATGTCGCTGAACTGAGGAATTTATCGGAGCACTGCGAATTCGGCGATCAACTGGAGAAAATGCTGCGTGATCGACTGGTTTGCGGATTGAACGACGAACGGATACAGCGGAGATTGCTTGCTGAAAGTCAACTAGAGTTCAAGAAGGCGATGGAATTAGCCACCGCGATGGAAACTGCCGACAGAAATACACGCGATCTGATTGCTGGGAAGCTGAGTGAGAAACCCGAAGAATCACAAGTTAACCGCGTGGCCCAATACCCACCAAAACAGCCACCAAGGGATCCGAGAAAGTCGACAAAAGAATGTTATCGTTGTGGAGGAAGATTCCACGATCCCGATAAGTGCAGATATAAAGACGAAGAGTGCTACAAATGTCGTAAGAAGGGTCACAAGGCAAGTCAATGTCTCGGTAAGCGTAAACCGGAGTTTCGAAAGAGCGGCAAATTTGGAAACACACATCATCTGGAGGCAACAGACGAGTCGGGTGAGGAAGAATGCGAAGAATACACGATGTTTCACATAACCGCCACGGAGAGAGAACCGTATCGAGTTGAGCTACAGCTAAACGGAGTTCAGACGAGCATGGAAGTGGACACTGGCGCCGCTGCTACGATCGTCAACGAAGAAACCTACAAGAGAATCATTGAAGGGAATCTGGTGAAGAACCGACAGCAACTGGAAACTGCTAAAGTGAAGCTCCGAACGTACACAGGTGAATTAGTCAAGGTCATAGGAACTTTGAATGTCATTGTGAAGTACGAGAAACAAGAAGTGGAACTGCAAACACTCGTGGTGGAAGGATCTGGGCCTAACTTACTAGGAAGGGACTGGTTGAGAGTTCTGACACTCAACTGGAAGGAGCTGTTCAAAATGCAAGTTGTCAAAAACAACCAAGAGTCTTCACTTGAAAAATTGGTTGACCAGTACTCAGAAGTGTTTAAAGAAGGACTTGGGACCTTCAAGGGCCCAAAGGCGAAAATTCATGTGGAATCAGAGGCACAACCAAAATTCCTGAAGGCAAGACCAGTGCCATATGCAATGACAGGGAAGATTGAGGCCGAACTCAAGAGGCTACAAGAGGAGGGAACAATTGAACCTGTTCAGTTCTCGGAATGGGCGGCTCCCATTGTGCCTATCCTGAAACCAGATGACTCAATTCGCATCTGCGGAGACTACAAAACAACCGTCAACCAAGTGTCAAAGCTGGACAGTTATCCTATCCCGAAGGTTGAAGACCTCCTGGCAACAGTAGGAGGAGGTGAAAAATTCAAGAAATTGGACATGAGCCAAGCCTACCAGCAGCTACTTCTGGATGATGAATCTAAACAGTACACCACCATTAACACACACAAGGGGTTGTTCCAGTACAACTGCCTACCCTATGGGATATCGTCAGCACCAGGAATATTTCAGCGGAACATGGAGAATCTACTGAAGAACATTCCTTATGTAATCGTCCAGGTGGATGATATCCTAGTGTCCGGAGCCTGCGATGAAGATCACTTAAACAACCTGGAAGAAGTCTTAAAACGACTGGCAAGTGCTGGCTTACGACTTCGGAAAAACAAGTGTGTGTTCATGGAACCTCAAGTAACCTACCTGGGTCACAAGTCAGCAAAGAAGGTATTCAACCATTGGATGACAAGGTCGAAGCGATCACCAATGCACCAGCGCCCAAGAATGTGTCGGAACTCAAATCGTACCTGGGCATGATTAACTATTACCAGAAATTCCTGCCTAACATGTCGAGCGTGTTGGCTCCATTGCATGAGTTACTACGTAAAGAGACCCGCTGGCATTGGGGTAAAGAGCAGATGCAGGCTTTCCAGAAGTCTAAGGATTTTCTGAAGTCCTCTAGACTCCTTGTCCATTATGATAGTCAGAAGAAGTTAACCTTGGCATGCGATGCATCACAATATGGCTTGGGAGCTGTTCTCTCGCATCGAATGGATAATGGCTCGGAACATCCAATCGCATATGCTTCCAGGACACTGTCCAATGCAGAAAGAAATTATTCCAATCTTGAGAGAGAAGCACTTTCCCTGGTATTTGGTGTGAAGAAATTTCACCAGTACATTTACGGCAGACATTTTAGTCTAGTGACTGATCACAAACCGTTGGAATCATTGTTTAATGAGAAGAAGGCCACACCCCCTATGGCAGCAGCTAGAATTTAGCGTTGGGCCTTGACTCTAGCTGCATACAACTACTCCATTGAGTACAAGCCAGGACCAGAACATGCCAATGCTGATGCCCTCAGCCGACTACCCTTGCCGGTTAGTCCTCCCACTACACCTTTGCCTGCAGAAACTGTGTTTGCAATGGAACTCCTCAATTCGACACCAGTGAGTGTGAATGAGATCAGAACCGGAACCAGATGTGATCCAATACTGTCACAAGTAATCAAGTTCGTTCAGCATGGTTGGCCTAATCACAATTCAGATGAAGCATTGAAGCCCTACTTTACTAGGAAAGATGAATTAAGCGTTCAAGATGGATGTTTGCTGTGGGGCAATCGAGTAGTGGTCCCTCCTAAAGAAAGAGCAAGAGTGGTAGAAGAGTTACACGAGACACACCCTGGAATTTGCCGTATGAAGGCGTTGGCGAGAAGTTATGTGTGGTGGCCAAAAATGGATGCAGACTTAGAGCAGAAGGTTCAGCAGTGCAGTCCCTGCCAGGAAAACAGGAAGTCACCGCCAGAAGCCCCTTTACATCCCTGGGAATGGCCTCATAAACCCTGGCTTCGACTCCACCTAGACTACGCGGGTCCGTTCCTTGGAAAAATGTTTCTTATTGTGATGGATGCCCACTCCAAGTGGATGGAGGCGTTTCCAATGAATACGTCAACTTCAAGTGCTACCATTGAGAAGTTGAGAATCGCTTTCGCGACACACGGTCTTCCAGAAATTGTTGTCACTGACAATGGCAGCAACTTCGTGAGCAAAGAATTTGAAGATTTCCTTAAAAAGAACGGGATCCGTCACATCAGAACAGCACCTTACCACCCAGCGTCTAACGGACTGGCTGAGAGAGCAGTACAAACATTCAAGAAGGGAATGAAGAAGATGAGTGGAGGAAGTGTGGAGACACAAGTTTCAGAATTTCTAGCTCGTTACAGAATCACCCCGCAGACTTCAACAGGAGTGTCCCCTGCAGAAGTACTTCTTGGAAGGAAACCCAGATCAAGACTTGACCTAGTCTACCCTGAAATCGGAAGAAAAGTGCGACAAAGCCAAGCTTCGCAGAAAGAGGCTCATGACTGGCATGCTAAGGAACGCACCATGCAGGAAGGGGAAGCAGTTTACGCAAGCAACTTCAGAAGAGGACCAAGGTGGTTACCTGGAATTTTGAAAGAGTCAACGGGTCCAACGTCCTTTGCAGTTCAGCTGGAAGATGGGCGATTCTTGAGACGTCACCAAGACCACCTTATACAGCGATCCGGCGTTCCCCAAGCATCTACTGCTGATCAAGAGGTTTCAGCAGACCCTATTCCGGCAATGCCAGCAGCTGAACAGCCAGAATTGCAGTGGGAAGAAACCCCAAGCGAGCCAGCTGTTCCGGTGCAACCACCTACCCAAGGCATTCCAGAGAAGCGATACCCTACTAGGAACAGACACGCCCCTCGATACCTGGCTGATTTTGTTACTAAGTGACTTTTTAGGTTATTAGGACAGAGACACTTAAGAACTGCAAGCTAAGTTTTGTTGTTGATTTATTGTACTAGTTTTCATGGCTTAGTGGGGGAGTGTAGAATGTTGTGAGCTGTGTAACCGCTCCTCCAGTAGTTTTCCGGTAGCTCAGTTGGATGAAACACGTTGTCAGTCGCTTGAATTAAATAGAGTTGCGTTCTCGAGTTTTGGCTGGTTTATTGGCTCCAGAATATTACAGGTACCTTGTTTCTGTTTGGTAATTTTATTCAAATTCCAAAGGACAACAGCTCCATTGCCAGCTGCAGTTGCCAGTATGTGATCTGTAAATTAAAGAGTATCATGTAATATACTTAAGCATGAATTTAATATCAATAAAAATTTTATTTTCAGAAAGTTATGAATTCTTATAATTCTTGGTGTCAGATTCCCCTGGTGGGGGGAGGGGGAGGGGGTGGGGGTGGGCACTCCCATATGTGAGCTATTTCAGTATGTGCCTTTGTGAAGGGTATGATTTTCAAGCAGTTTTGTCTGGGATAGGGTATAGAAATCACATACCCCTACCAACATTTCCATTTCATGCCAACTTAACACACAATAATAACAAAAACAATATTCAAAAACTTAATGAACATCTTTATTACTAGGTGGCATAAATGAATCCTGCAAACTGGGAAATATAATTTATAATTTTTTTCAAATAGAGCCTTCTGTACTGATGACACTCCAGATCATTGCGTGACCAGGTGCCACTCACTATAGTTATGTTATAAACTATATTTACCATCAACTGGGTGCCATTGTACATCTGTAATGCTGAAGTTCAAATTAATTCTTCCAACACGCAAGTTAGTTTTCTCAACAAATCCAGACTCTTCAATTCCAATGATCTTGAAAACTTAACCAAAAAAAGGTAAATTAAAAAAGGTTAAGTCTGTATACAAGCCTAGTGGCCCATCAGGCTGGAGCTTATCCCGGTTTCCCTGGCATGAAGCGACTTGGAGTATTTCTACTCCCCCTGGATGGGATGCGTGTCCATCGCAGGGTTACCCCCAGCAGTAAATTCGCGGGTACCCATTTATACACCTGGGTGAAGAGAGGCACTATGAGAGTAAAGTGTCTTGCCCAAGAACACAACAAACTGCCCCGGCCAGGGCTCGAACCCGGACCACCCAATGCGGAGTCCAGAGCACAAACCATTAGGACACCATGCCTCCCAAGATCAGAATAAGCAATAAGCTTATAAATGAGACGGTGAGATAATATTGGAGGAATGAGGTCTGGACATCAAGAATTAGCAACCAAAGGCAAATGACTTGCCACTTACCATTCCTACCAGCCACTACAACTTGTGATCCATCTTTTGATGTACTTAATGAGCTAAGGGCTCCCTCAACATTACAGCACATTGTAGAAAAGTTGTTGGACCCTCCAGCAAGCCCTTGATAAGAAAAAAAATAGACAGGAAGAATCTTGAATAATGATGTTTTCCAGTAAATGACAGTCAGGCACTCTTGAAAAAAAAAACGTGAGCGTTCCCAACGCTGGAATCAAACATAATTGACTTTCCAATTAGTACTTCAAACAGTACTTGATTTTTGTTGTAACCAGTTTTCCAAGTAAATACATTTCCTTGGCCAGTCTGTCCTGATGGGCTGACAGGAAAACAACAAAGTGATGACCTGCTTACTGCATGGACACTTTTACTTTCCTTTATACATATAAACATGTCCTGACATCCGCACAAGACCAAAAACTTGGAAAACTACCGAAAATAGCATGTACTGGTACGAAAAATGCATGATAAGTTAATTATCATACAGGATTAAAATTATCAGCCAAACATACATGTTGTATTCAATATTCTCCAACCTTGTCTGACCAATTAGTGACCAGTCCCTTAGTGCAGCTATGAGACACTATTTATGTAGTGCTGAAAGTCTGATCTGCCCAGACAGACTGCTGTTGATTACAGCTAATAATTTGTACAAAATGTTGTTAAACTGCTGATCATATGTGTGTGTTTTGCCATTATCTAAGTTATATGCAGCTATTTCATCCCGATGCTTCTTAGTAAGTACATGTTTAAAAGTTTTATAAGCTTATAACTTATGTACATCACGAACTGAATTGTACCTTTGAAATAATAATTATAATAATAAAAAAAACATTTACGAAAACATGAAGGTCATAGCTACTTTACTCAACGTCCGATATTTTCAATAATTATAACTTGCTTACTGATCGTAACAAAGCTTTAAAGCTTTGAGCTAAAATTAGAACATTTGTCCCTCGATAAACAGCTGATTGAGATGAACTTCAGCAAATGAAAGGATTGGAAATGTCACAAAATTAGGCAAGAAAGAACACGAATACTTGAACCCAAGCAGTCGTGTTTCGATAATAATCGTCATACGCAATCCTAGAATGAAACAGGTGAAGAAGAAGAAGGAAATTCCCTCACCTTTGTCTTGGATCTTCGCCATTTCTTGCGCCGAGGGTTTCTCTACAATTTCCCAGAAGCTCATGACATTTGCAGAAAGAAACCAACAGAAAATTTCCTTGCACCCCAGATCCCTCACGGACGGTCAATCCCACAGATCTGTGCGATCCTACCTAGTCACGCAACATCAAAATGTTGCGTGACGACGGGAATAATCCGTCTCTCAGATTTGAACCGTCCCAGTTTTCAAACTTTGCGATTTATGTTTGCACCTTAAGTTTTCATCCCAAGTAGATTGTTAAATTGAATAGCCCTGAACATTTTCAATAGACTAGCAACTTTTTTTGAACGCCGACAGAATAAAACCTTTTAGTATAAATCTACTAGCTTTCTATCACAAATGCCGCGCCCTGATTGGCTACGCTACCCACTATCTATTCTGTGATAGATAGTGAGTAGCGTAGCAGTATGCCCTTGCTAACAAAATGGTGGCCGCTTCTCAGGCCCAGTTCAGACGTCGTGCTTCAACCGTGCCGAACTAAATTCAGGAATTAAGTTCGGCAAAAGCACGGCAGAAGTACGGCGTCTGAATCAAACGAAAATTAAGTTCGGCAAAGCAATTAAGTTCGACAAGCTCTGCCGTGCTACACGACTCTGGCACGGCAGTGATTCAAACGTCGCGCTTCTGCTGTGCCAGTCAAACAAAATTTATAAATTATATTAAATGTATTTTGACGGGGGTAGTTACGGCGCCATTTTTGTTTGATCAACGCTGACTAATTGTTACGTGACTTCAGTAAGTCCTGAATTTGGCACGACGTCTGGATCAGAGTCGTGTTTGTGCCGTGCTACAGTCGAACCTATCACAATTAAGTTCGGCAAGGCAGAAGCACAACGTCTGAACTAGGCCTCAGTACGTTTTCGAAGTGTCCGTGAAGAAAATTTAGACAGTTTACTGGTCGAGGCTGTTCCAGAAAAGATTTATACTAAAACAATTAGATTATTCGCTCTCGATTTCTATGCGTGATAGTTGACTCGGGCTGCGCCCTCGTCAACTATCACGCGATAGAAATCTCGAGCTCATCTTGCCTAAAAGTATTTGAAGGATCTCCATTTGATTTCAAAAATATGCACGGATATTTGTCCTTGGACATTATCTCTTCCTTGAAGATCACTGTTCGCTTTTCGGAACAGATAATGTCCGCGGACAAATATCCGTGCATATTTTCGCGCCAAATGAAGGCTATTGTTTATATATTTTCCAAGAACTATCGCAGGCTGGGACTACTTCTCCAAGGAGCAGTTACCTCTAGTTCATCAGATTCTTTTAAATCCACTTCCTTAAAGTGCTTTAGAAAAATTTTAAAACTCCTTATAAATTTTATTTATTTTTTTTAGTTTTACAGTCGGTGTGATGTCGTAAGATTTTCACCGGCTTGTAGATTGTTTAGCAGCGCGCGCAGGCGGTTTGGCGGGGCAGAGCGCGAAGACCCATTCTCGTCCCCAGAGGCCACGATCCTTCTGGTCTGTGCCAGGAATCGATTCTTGGCGCAGGCCAGAAGGATCGCGGCCTCTGGGGACGAGAATGGCGAAGACCGCGAAGCGCGAGTGTAGCGCCCTGTCAGTATCCCCTCTGAATCGACACTGAACCACCTGTGCTGCAGGCTAATATCAACGCATTATTTCGCACCTTTTTCACAAAATGGTGGAAACCCAACAATAAGATCTGCAAGATCACTGAGCGACAAACCTGATGAGTGGTGTTGATCTCTTACTTCTCTATTAGACCTGGATCAGCAAATGATCTAAAATGAAGTACATTTGCGGCAGACTGATCCAAACGGCGACCGAAAATGAACAGTTGTAGAATAAAAACTAAAATACATTAAACAAAATTGCAGTTTTGTTTACTCTACCGTAAACAGGAGGGTCGTAAAAATATTTAAGTACAGTGAAACGCAGCCCACACACGTTTTCTTTCTTGTTTGTGTGTGTGTGTTTTTTTATTGTTGTTGTTGTTTTTTTATTGTTGTGTTTTTTTTATTGTTGTTGTTCACGGTTGTAGTGGTTGCAGTTGTTGTTGTTGTTGTTGTTTTCGTTATTCATTGTGGTTGTGGTCGTTCGAGATTTGGCCGGGATTTGAGACCAGTTGCAACAGTAACTGAAGGAAAAAGAAAAATACCAGAAATTAAAATGAATATTGGTTATTTTTTAAAAAATGTTCAGAAAGAAGGTAAACAATCAGGCCCAGCCCATGGTCGTGTGTGTGCTTTACGTAATTTGAACCATGGTTTGCGGTCGAAAACCACAAACTGGGGACAAAACGCCCGAAACTCATTACAAAGTATCATGATTGGTTGAACCATGTAGAATGCTACATTGGGTTTCTTAGTAAGGAGCTTCGCTTAGTTAAAAATAAGGGCAATTTTGCAGTTGATGGTGTCCAGGGATGGTGTACATGATTTCAGATCTAGACAAGCTTCAAACAGTGATTTTGCGAGGCTGGAGAGAATTTGTGCATCAGACATAACGTTACTCGTGCACTGGGCTAACGCCTTGTTACCTGCTCTGAAGATCCCGGGAAAGAGACTGTAGCGAGACTGGTCTCGAGACCCCCCGGGCCGCAAACATTGAAAGACGGGTAGCGAATGGACAGTTTGTTTAATTAACATAAAGAATTTGCAGCTGAGGTGGTGCATTGCAGATAATACATGAGAATACACAAACATTGAAGATTGAGCGCAGATCTTTCGACAGTGAGGAATTACGCATTTTTCACATTGCATGATTGGGGAAGAACAACCCTTTGTTAAGCAACGGAAGTGGCGGTGATGGGAGGCAAACCACAACTGATGAATGGAACTGTTCAAATCGGGGATGTACCAAAAACACCATCCACAAATACCTCAACAAATTTTCCCATTTTTCAGTTTTGATCTTAAGTTTTGTTTCACGCTGTTCGCATGCCTGTAGAAGTTAATCTTACTTCACGAAATCTCCCGCGAAACCTAGACTGTTGATTTGAAGCTGTCAGATCATGACTTTGTTCAGATGAAAGATTATCCCATTGCTTACACCGCGTGAATGGAATCTTGTATCCGTTACCATCGTGTGTCGTGACATTATGATTTAGTCCATGCTCATCCGGCTAGGCTTGCCTGGTGAAATGTATTTTATCTCTGTCCTTGTCGCTGGCGTATTTCTACCCCTTGTCCACACTTGCTCACTGATTCCAGGCACTGTATTTTATAGTCCAACTCAGCGCACAGTCCTAGCACCAATTGTTTTTCAAGCTAGGGTTCTCAATACAACAACATTAGACGAACCGACAGGTCAAATCTTCGATGCTTGCGTTCGAATCGAGAGGGTATTCAAATCACCGTTTGAAATTCCTTCAGAGTTGTGCTTTGGATCATTTGGAGTACAAGAGCTATGTCTGACATACGTCTTCGAGAGCTCTGATTACGTGTTCTTTGTGAATGAAGATTTCACGGCCAGATATGATGGTTTTCCAGTGGCGGCGATTCTTGTCACCGATGAGCTGGTGTCAGCAGTTGAGCGCGGTTATTGCTCTGGGGAAACGCCGCCACTACATGACAACTGTGGTAAGCTAAACAACATTGTTTTAAAAACAAGCAAATTTAAGCTAACATCACCAGTCTCCTAATTGCGAAAAGAAATACACTCATGTGACAAATTTAAAAATTTTAATCAACTTTTGCTAAGAATTCACACCCGTCGCGTAAGTCCATCAAAACAGTTTCTGTTTTGTATCCATATATTTTTAAATCAACAACAGTTTCTTTTATTTTTCATAGCGACAAGTAAATATTTATGTACCGCGTGAATGTCGGAATTTTCTTTGCAATAATGTTTTGATTCTCTTAGCGCGCGCCGCGCGCCATATTTTCGCGTCGTTATTCAGCTGGCGGAAGTGACAGGCGCGACCTTATGTCATGTCACCGCAGATCAATTGCGTGATCCTATTATTATAGTCGGTTTGAGGATTTATCTAAAACATAACTTTTCTGTTTCATTCGGCACTGTGAAACGTACAAACAGCTCAAATCTACATTGTGATTCTCAAACTCGAGGGATATGAAGCCATGTCGGGTGTGATAACAGAGACGCATCTAAAGTTGCGCGCGCCCATGAACCTCAAATGAGATGTGTACAGTTGTAAACATTCTTGAAAATACGCCTTGAAATTCTTGGTTCGAGAAGGTTTTTAATGCCTGGGATTTGAATTGAAGTTTGTTGGCCTGATATATAAACTTTTAAGGTAACTACCATCCCCAAATAATATGAGGTTTAGGCGGGAAGTTTTAAAAATAATCAAAGTAGAGTCCTTCGTAGTACAAGCAGCCGATTTTCCGCGCAATGGCATTTAGCTATAATCCGGTATATTTCAGACTTGTCGCTCTTGCTGACCACACCTTTAAGTTCTAAATCTCAAAGAATTTCCTTTCCGTCTCAGAAAGTCTGTTCAAACCGAGCAGACTTCAAGGCAAGTCTCACGGATGTTTACAGTTGTAAGCACTTTGTGTCAACTGTCAAACATGACAAGAGTGTTTTCAGGAGAAGTATTTAGTAAAAAGTGTTTTGTTTACCCTGACCACCCAGTGCGCTCACAATAAGATGTCTGAAAATGACAGACAGGAGAAAAATTTTATCTTTGAGATCCAAGGGCCATCTTGGAGGAAAAGAAAGCCTTTGTTCTTCGTATCTGCACGCCCTGATAGAGCTGCGTTCATTAGTCGGTGAAAGTTAATTTAACCCCCAAGTATCCACTCTAGGATTCAAGTGGAGTCGAGGAGCGGAAAGGAATTCATTCTACACTCTCCTCCCCCTCCCCCCTTTGCAAATGGAAAGGAACTTTTCGCCGCCTTATTGATGAAGGAAAACGCCATAGCGTGCGAAGTCGAAGAGCGAGCGGTAGAGGCAAATGCCTCCAGCTTAGAAGATCTGTCAATTAAAAATACCGGACACATGTCTGTTTGTTCATGATGCTATTTCAAAAAACATCTCTCGCCATCCAGTTACTTGGTTATGACCTTAGACCCCCGAAGAAGCCCTTTCGGCCCACTTTGAGCGCGTCCTCTCCAATCCCTCACAATCGCGCTTCGCGCATGTTTTCGTCCTTTTCCCAGTTCTTCTTTCTGCGCCTGGTTGTTTTCCGGTTGTTTATCACAAACAAAGCTTTAAAACGTTCTTTCAGGAAGTATGTGGTCATGTTCTGTGATTTTTGAAATTTCAACATGGCATCCACCCACTGACTGGTCCTCAGTCATCTCTTATGGGTCAGTTGTAAATCGCAAAGGATGTTGGGAAGTTGCGCCTGCATTTTTTCTTAGAACAATCTCGTTCCCAGAGCCCGCATCCCCCTAGACCAGCGGTCGGGAAACGCACAATCTCGTTCCCGGAGCCCGCATCCCCAATCTCGTTCCCGGAGCCCGCATCCCCCTAGACCAGCGGTCGGGAAACGCGTTTCCCGATCGCTGGTCTAGGGGGACGCGGGCTCTGGGAACGAGATTGTTCTAAGAAGGGAAGACTGGAGACTAGCTAGAAATGACCCAGTCCCCTTTTTTTCTGGCCATATGGAAGGAACCTTCGCTCTGGAAACGAGATTCTTTATAAGATCAAAAACTTAAGTAAGAAAATTCCGGTTTAGTGCTGAGACAAACCTTAAAAGTTTTTGTTCTCATTTTTAATAGTTTTTTTTTGTTGATGGTGTTTATAGAGCCGCCAAAGATTGAAGAGGAATCCTTCGAGCAGATGAACCGAGTACCGGAAGGTAGGAACGCCTATGTACATTGTCGTGCTACCGGCTCCTTCCCAATGATTACAAACTGGTACAGAGGAGGAAAACTTGTGTTGGAAAAACAACGAGGAACTATGCTGAAAATCACCGACGCTACTATGTACGATACTGGAAGATACGCATGCTCAGTTAAAAACCCTGCAGGGGAGGCTACAGCAGAAACTTATGTACAGATTCGTAAGTAAACACTGTGATATGTTTCATGACGTTAATTCTCGTCCTTAGACTTACTCCAAGTCGCTCGTTTGATGCGCAGGAGACCGCTAGATACGGATACAGAGGGTGCGCGCGGGTTTGAAAAACAAAATGGCGGCGGAACGCGGAACAAGCGACTTGTCTCACCTGCGTCACCGGTGGATTTTTCCACCGGTGACGCCATCCAACTAATTTTTATGGCTGCCAATCAAGCCATCCCTCGATTTTGTGCGCTACACACGGTCTGTCGCGCGTGCTTTCAAAGCGATCTTACTCAAGCAACTTTATTGACCCCCCCCCCCAAAAAAAAAAAAAAAAAAAAACCAAAGCGAACAAAAATTGGTTTGAAAAATCGGTGAGGTCTAGAAATCGACAGTAAAATTACAGTGTTTGATTCCGTAAAATCCAAGGGAAACGACTTTTATCACCAGGGAAGGAAGTTATCAGAAGTTTGGAGAAATCCCCCGGGATTTTGCCGCTCTTCTTTGTTTTGAAACGGTGTGTTGTAGGATTAACAGGTCATGATTTTAAAAGTTAGTCTAATCGGATTCAAATTGGTTTTCACTAGCGACATCGTAATCATTACGATCACAAGCGTGCAGAGAGTTACGATCTACTGGAGGTAGACTTTCCGATTCTGCTTATAACTCCGTCACTTATGATCCAGTGAAAATTAGATTGTTGGAGTCGCAAGCAGAAAGGAAGTACTCGGAGGACCTGAGAACTAGCACTGTGATTGACTTGTTCGTCCGCTTCTGCTTGCGACTCCATCATTCAAATTTTCGCTGGATCATAAGAGACGGAGTCATAAGCTGAATTGGCAGAAAATGGAAACGTTCTGATTCTTTCGACTCCGATTCCGTCGAGCTTATACACGACTCCGATTTTTTTTATTTTTACTAGGTCGTGAGCGCTCTAACGATTCCGATTACGACTTTGACTACCAGCATTTAAAGTTGTAGGGATATGACATCATAATGAAGTGAAGTATATGTGACCCATGTGCTTTTTGTTATTTTATTTGCTTCTAGTCGCTTCATCTTGCGGAGGCCTGGTTGCAGTCAATGAAAACACGACAGCGACAATACAGAGCCCAGAATATCCCTGGCCATACAGGAAAGCAAAGTCTTGTTCATGGAGAGTGTGTCCTCCACAAGGAATGAAGCTGGAATTTAACTTTACAACCTTTGACCTTCGCACATTTGACAAACTAGAGATAATCAATGGTAAGATACAGGGCTACAATACTTTTAGACTTCAGACAGTGGTTTACTCCGGTGATATTGATGGGTAGGGGGGAACGGGGAGAGGTGTAATCGGATCCAGAGCGAAGTGTTCACTTGCGTGCGACGCGATTCCTTGTGCAAAGTGGTCAAGTCCCCCCTTCCCCCCCCCCCCCCCCCCCCCCCATTGAACTAGCTCAACACAACTAACCCTGAGAACATTAAGGAAACGCTGGTAGTATAACCTATTGGTAACGAGATTCTAGTGTAGCCTCTGTACATCCACAACCTCTCCCCCGCCCACCCCAAAAAGGCCGCCGGGGTAAGAGTCACTCCCCCTTATATTCAAGGGAAGACCTGTTTATATCCCCTCAGATTTTTTTAGTGAAATGTCACCTCGAGCCTTCGTAATTATGGGAAATATACCACCTGTTGTTTTCGGAGAGGTAAAAGTGTTGTTTTAGGTACGGGCAAACGCCAGTTACGATTTTTGGAAAGGAAACAACAGCTCGCAAATTCAGGTAATACGATTTTGCTATGGAATTACCTAAACGTTTCTTAAACTTAAAATGTGCTAGAAAATCCGAAAAGATTTAACTGCGTTTGTTTACACAAATATCCCTTAAAAGAACCTAAACGATAAAGGAAAACATAGTCTGCGAGTAGTCTCTCTCTTTTGCTACGAAATACGATTGGCAATCAGCGGGGGCGCCAGCCACAGCGAAAACCATTGCAGTCTCTCTTTTCGCTGCGGCTGGCGCCCCCACTGATTGCCGATCGCGGCTTCGCCGCTTTACCGTTCGTCGATTTCGCAGCAAAAGAGAGACTGCTCGCAGTCTAAGGAAAACTGAATTTCCACTTTGGGTGCTCCTGTATATTTTGAGGGAATTGAGCTGTCGATAGGTTGCCCGACATTTAATTCTCTTTATAGTTGCCCCATCGTTTCTTGGCAGTACTTTTTGAAACTTGTGGAAATCGTCTGGTAACTTTTTGTTTCCTCAGAGTGCGACCAGCATCGCCATCCGTGGAGAAATTATTGCGGTTCCAAGGTCTCGCCTGGCAGTTTTGTTTCTAGGTGCAACTCAACTTGCATTCAAGTTGTTTTGAACTCCGGCGTCCTTACCAACAGAGTGGCCACTGGTTTCCAGGCAACGATCAGGGCTACAGATGAAGGTACTGATGATTGCAGCAGCAGCAGCAGCAAAATATATACCTTTTTGTTACTTATTTTCGCGGGAACTTAATTTCGCGAAAATGGAAACGGGCATATTTCGCGGGACAAAATCTTCGCGCTTTGGCCAAAAAATACGTTTCAGTAAAACATAAAAAATACAATTAAAAACGTTTTAAATAAATTTCCGCGGGTCTTTAATTTCTCGATTTTTGGAAAATCGCGAAAATTAAGACCCGCGAAATTAAGTAATAATTAGGTAGTCCCTAGGTATATAGTAATAATATAAGATAACTTTTATAAAAATGTTTTCATGGCGAGCGCGCAATCATAGAATAAAACAACCCGCAAAATTGGTGAAATAAATACAATCGGACCTATTAATACAGAGACCAAAGGGACAGGGAGTAGTGTCTGTATGACAGAGGTAAAGTTTGTATGAAGTTTGGTCTCTTTTCGTTTACTACGGTGACCTTTTTTGTAAGTTAGAAACGAGGAGGCTTCCAACAACAGCCATTTACCAAATGACCGCTTATAAAAGAACTCTTTCACTATTCCACAGAAAGCACAGAGTTCAATCTGGCGGAGCTGTTTTGTAGCAGTAACTTAGGTATGTATGGTCAGAATGTGTTCTTATATATTCTCAGTTGAGTAATTTCCTGATAATTTCACCCTAAACTACATCAGTTATGTTGCTTTTCTTATAATTTCATCATTATTAGCATTCTCTAATATTCCATGTTTTAAAATCCCGTTGTTGCTGGTGTTTTAATATTTGAAATCTCATCATGAAAAGCGCCATGGAAATACTGGCACTTTTTAAATACTCTATTTCTGTCATGCTCGAACGCAGATCTAAATGTCTCGATTAAACATGCGCGCGCCCTGGGTACGATGTCCAGAACACTCTGGCGTTGCCATTGCAGCGTGAAACCCTGCAAAATGCCGCCGTTATCTTGTCGCAGGACAATAGGGTGAACACCACAAGTTACACCACAGTTTTATATTTC
The DNA here is from genome assembly GCA_963693305.1 of Meandrina meandrites. Classification (NCBI taxonomy): domain Eukaryota; kingdom Metazoa; phylum Cnidaria; class Anthozoa; order Scleractinia; family Meandrinidae; genus Meandrina; species Meandrina meandrites. The sequence continues at coordinate 38,907,673 of OY855908.1, forward strand.
TTATATGACAGATCTTTTCTGTCGGAATTGCCTAAAACGCGTGGCCTGTCCACAGAAGCCCAAGTTGCTTGACCTGTGAGATTCGAACTGATTGTGTTTCATTTCTTTTCTTGTAGTTGCCAGAGTAAATCCTACGGTGAAGTTTCAGCTTGGTGTAGAGATCAACGTGATACTTAAAGAAATCTTCAAACAAGATGAGCCAGCGATTATTTTCACAGACCAAGAAATCTCCATAAAGCACGGGTAAGCACACCAACTCCCTCCCTTCCCCCAAAACTCCTTCCAATGCTAGGTGAACTCTCATAAAGGGAACGATTTTCGATTGATTGTTGTAAAACCGGCCCAAAACCAAAGTAACTATTCTGGCCAATCACAGAGTGACACAGACAATCCAGTGAACCAATCAAAACTCAAAGCAAATACAGGCAGCCGGCGCAATTAGCGCGGGAAAACGTGTGCGAGCGAGTAACGATTGCTTTTGGTTCTACTTCTCATTGGTCGAGAAAGTGGCGCCAGTTTTTAAATCGATCACTGAGCAAAGTAATGCAAAACCAAAGAAAATGCGGACTACTTTAGTCACTCAAGTGAAAACCGCTCTACGAAAACATGGGTTTTAGCTCTGCCATTGCGATATTTCAGAGACTTTTGATGTTGATCTGAGTAGTTTAAAGCTTGTTTTGTGTTCCACATCGTTATGTTCAGAGAGCTTCTGCTTTTAGCCTCGAAAATCTCAACTCAGTCTGTTTCTGTTTTGGTATTTTTCATAATGAGGCATTTGCCAGATGATTCTAAAACTCAAATTCTTTTCTGCTTATTTTGCAGTTTTACCATTATAGATGTGTTTGGTTGTTCCATTGATTTCAAGCTTGATTCAGAATATTACATTTTCGCGTCACACGAGGAATACAATGACGGTGAAGACCCAAGCACCTTTGTGATGGATTTTGCTGTTGATCCCACTAAAACCAGCACGCCCACGAACTTCGTCCAGCGGATGAAAAAGATAAAAGAGGAACCTCCCCAATGCGAGGCGCTGCCAGTGAAATAAATTGCTTTGGGAGGAGGGGTGGGGTAGGGAGTACGTTTAGGAACAAAATAAGGCTTTGGTAAAAATTCAGCTAGTCGCAGCCAGCATAAAGAGACTTACGCCATAAAACATTCGCTAAGGATTTCTTTGTAATCTGCGTTCAACCTGAAATCAAAGTTAAGCAATAAAAGCCCGTTTGCTATCATGGTCAGTTTGTTAAGGCTGGTTTTACTAGCGACGGAGACGGAGTCGGACTCAGAGTAGTAATCCCAGGCGCTAGAGCGTTACAGTATATAGTGAAAATCAATCAACGGAGTCGCAAGTAGAGTTTCCGATTCCGCTCATGACTCCGTCGCTTATGATCTAGTGAAAACTAGCTTGTCGGAGTCACATGCAGAAAGGAAGCACTTGGAGGGCCTGAGAACTAGGATTGTGATTGGTTTGTTCTCCTGCTTCTGCTTGTGAACCAGTCATTCCAGTTTTCACTGGATCATAAGAGACGGAGGCATAAGCGGAATCGGAAGAAAATGGAAGCGTTTTTATTCTTCTTAATACGATACTGTCGAGCTTGTGACCCCGCTTATGGCTCCGATTTTCAGTTCACTAGGTCGTATGCGCTCTTATGACTTTGATTATAAATCCGACTTCGACTCCGTCGCTTGTGAAAACCAGACTTACAGACTTACAGATGCTGTAGTGTTATACCATCAGAAAATGCCGCAACTGCTATAGGCTTAGTTGGAAAACAAAAAGACCTCCATCACGTACACTCAGTAAAAATTCTGGTCTGCTGCCATATCAGTTTCCTGTACAATTGAATTGCGTGGACACGAAAAAACTGAAACAAATGAATCTCTAACGAGTGTTCAGGAGACAGCTGAAGCCATGCTCACGAAAACAAAGTCCTTCTTCAAATATTCTCGTTTACCCCTCGGACATGTGTTGACGAAGGGGGGGAACTATCACAAAGAATGCCCAACGAGTTAACTGTCAGCAGAGCTGGTTGACCTTTTTCGCCTGGACAGGGGTGGAAACAGAGTAGTTTTAACCCGTAAAATGTTATGGGATAGACAGGCCCTACGGTCGCTTTCAACACGACGAACCACACAAAGCAGCCATATTGTTAAAGTTTCTTAAGAACTCGCCAAATAGCACGACTTTTCGCGCCATTTTAATTCGTCGTGTTGAAAGCGACCGTAGGGCCTGTCTATCCCATAACATTTTACGGGTTAAAACTACTCTGTTTCCACCCCTGTCCAGGCGAAAAAGGTCAACCAGCTCTGCTGACAGTTATCTGTACATTTCTCAGCTATCAGTTAATTCCCATCGAAAAACATCTTTCCCAACAGGTACTCAATCCGTAACGCCAGGGAACCCTTTTTAATCTTAAAGGCAGGACAAATGATCCCTATGGTCTTAACATCCGCGAAGAAACATACTACATGTAGTTTATTTACCTGTACTGTTTTATCATGCAGCTAATTTAATATCAAAGTTTAATTTACTTAAATTTTAGTTTATTTTACACTGTTTATTAAATTAGCTTTACGTATTTTCGGTATTACGCAAAATACCACAATCACTGCATATAAAACACCTCTTCCAATGTTATTGTAAACTCCCATTGTACCTGAAGAAAAAAAAATGCGTTGTATCAGTCTCTCCTTTTTTATATTCTTCATTTTCTGTTTTAAACCGATTAGATCACTATTGATCCAATGTATACCATTAGGATCATCGCCCACGGTTGCCTGCTTGCTTGAACATGCTACAATAAAGTTCGAAATTAAAAAAACTTAGGGGGCAACCGGGATTGAACCGGTGACCTCTCGATCTGCAGTCGAATGCTCTACCACTGAGCTATGCCCCCTTGAATAAAGGCTTGAAGGAAAATTTAGGTGGTTATTTGGTACAGGTTATGTATAAATTATTATTTAATGTTTCCTCTTTGGATCTTTGTCTCTTATTTTCCTATTTTTTCATTGCAGCTCTTTTATAACAAATTATTTTGACACCCGTGTCATACGTGAGAAGTAACACATTTCTCTGAGAAAGCGATATTGACAATATTGCAAAATCCATGAAGTCAGAGCATAACAGCGCACTGTAACCCGCGAATGTTGACAGACGGCCGCAGTTGCCGCTGTTTTGATCTGACATTGCATCTTCTGATATATGTTTAACTAGAAGCAACCGTGGACCATACTCCTACTGGTACACGTTGAATGAATAGTGAACACTGATCAAATGAGAAATTCAAAAGAAGAGACTGATACAATGTAGACTGACTTTAAATTTGGTAGCTTTTGGTGTACTTTATTTCTTCTGGCCAAACCAGTTAGTCAGTCTACGTTGTATCGGTTTCTTTCTTTTGGTCTAAACTTTTCTGAAATTAGTGGTAGCATAGTTAATAGAGGGAAATGGTTAAGAAGCTTGGTAAAGTTCTTTGTTTTAGGTTTTGGTTAGCTATTTTGGGGGTCGACCCTGCACAAAACCTGACAAAATACAATTGGTGGTTACGTGTGTTCATGCAACTAACCAATAGAAACATTGCGATTACATAATTCATGCATAGTGTATGAGCGCAAAACAAAAGATGTGCACGGTCATGGACCTTCCAACTTAAATCTTGGCCTCTTTGTTTGCTTCTTTGATGTTTGCCGGGATTCCTAACCATTTCCCTCTATTTATGATGGTGGTAGGCAACTTAGCCCACGAAAAACATTATCTTTGAACATCTTGAGGTGGCTCGAAGGGGTTTAGATATTCCCGTATTCGGTATTCTATTGCAGCTACACCAATAACGTTGAGGTTAAACTTTCAGTACAACTTTGTAAAGGTTTTACCAATGAACAAATTGAAGTTGCTATGACGTCAAAATTTGTTGCCATGGAAATGTCATATGAGGTCAAAGATACCTTATTTTTTACCGTTTGAGGCTAATAATTTAAAAACTAGACGGTGAAAGTTTTTGTTTTTCATATACGTTTGCCTACTTGGCAAAACAAACAATCTAACAATGTTTAAAAAAAAATCTGTAGGTAGGGTTCAGAGCTACCTTAAATTAGTGATAAAATGATGTAGCTTCGAATCCTACCTACAGATTTTTTTTAAAAATTTGCGAAAATTTTTCTTTTGTCAATTGGATAAAAATATATCAAAAACAAGAACTTTCACCGAGTAGTTTCTGAGTTATTAGCCTCAAGAAGTCCAAAATAGGGTATCTTTGACCTCATATGACGTTTCCATAGCAACGGTTTTTGACGTCACAATGACGTCAATTTGTTCATTGGTAAAACTTGTACAAGTTTGTACTAAAGGATTTTCCTAAAAATTATTGTTATAGCTGCGATAGAACATCTAAAACGGGCATGTCTAATTCTGACCAAACTGTTGTGAGCCACCTTAAGGAAGATAAAACCACGACTATAAATATCGATTTTTTTTAAAACACGGGGAAAAAACTTGAAAAGTTTAGCCTCAATTTTTCAAGTTGTTATCCATTTCCATCTCAGCCATCCGTAACCAAAGACGCTTGTTAACAGTTTCAGTGTTTTTATATAGCCATTTATTTTTAGGTTTCCTGCGACACAAATAATTTATTTTGGCTGTTCAGAAACCTGTTAAAATCTGTGACAAAGTCACAGTCACTTAATGACGTTCTGATCCTAATAAGTGCTTCCCATTTATTATGGTGGAAGAACTGTTGCGTTATTGTTACAAGCAATATACAGTTTTATGTTCAAATTCTTCTACAATTCACTGTATGGTGAAAGAACTGTTGCGTTATTGTTACAAGCAATATAAGAATAAAGCATAACAATTGTGTCTACATTTGGTTTTACAGTGTACTGTCTCTTCCAAATGCACCTTAACAGCCCTAACCATTCAATATCTATTTTACATTCATTTCATACTAGACACACGTACGCAGTGCGGACCTATTTTTTGTCAAGTACTAAAGTTAAGTTATCTCGGTCATTTTTCTGCAGAGACCAATGAAACTTGGCAGACTAATAGTTCGTCAGATGACACACCTACAGCTGTAATAAAATTATGTTTCCATGGCAACTCACTCTTTTCCAGTCCCCATCAGAAGTCCATAACTAGAAGTCTACATCTGGTATTGGGGCGCGTGCTATGTCTTTCGCGTGTAGGCTATTTTTAGATAAAACCAAATTGATTGCAAGGCTGGTGCTACGGCAAAAGGGCAAAATTAATTGCAAAATTTTTTAGAAACTGATGTCTCGCGAGAAAATGACGTAACCCACTATTTCGACACGATTGGAGTTCTAAGTTGCGGCCGAATATTTTGGAAAGTGGCAGGTGAAATAAATCAAATCACATCAAAACACTTGACAGGCCATTCTCTTTAATTCTCACATTTCGACAGAAGTAGTATCGTAGATAGTGATTTCAAACGTCTGTTCAGTGGCATTTGAAGGCGAGTGAAAAAGCAACCCGTCGCCGGGTTCCCGTAGACAAACTCACAAAACAAACAGGTCGACTTTTTATAATTTACGAGAGAATTAATGAACAGAAGTTCCCCAAACTTTTAGTAGTTAAGTGTGTCTTTATTTTGTACAGCATATCCTCGTGTTAAAATACTGAACAACATACACAACACAATAGCTGCACACTGCGAAGTGCTCGAGAAGCACAACTTGAATTAAACTTTTGACGGATGTGAATGAAATCATCATTGTTCGATGAATTAAACTCGTATTTCTATTCATATTAAAACAAGTACATTACCTTAGTCAGTCTTTTGTTTCCATGCCGTCCTTATAATTCCAAAAACATGCGAAACTCGCCAAACTTGTCGTTTTCTCTGAATGTTGTTCTCAAACGAATCAAACTTCATTCTGTTCATTCCGCGCTCGATGTTGAGCGCTTCAGGGACCACGGTTTTGTTTTTCAAAATAGCAACGAACCTGTGCCAAAATGCACTTGCTCTCTTAATGCCTGTCTTCATCTTGAGAGTACCATTAATCTTAAGTGTCTTCGCATTTTGAATTTGACTCGGAATTAGTCTATCTTGCCCGCTGCCATTTCGTATTCTGACTCCAAAACACTGAGGTCCTCTCGCTTATTTGGATGCTCCGAATTTTTACAACTTCGATGCTATCGTCATCGATGAAAGATGGCCTGATGATTCTTGTCCGGACGATTTAATCCTCACAAAACGGAAATTACGATAACCAACAAACAGAAATTTCGTAATGCCGTTCGCTCGAGTTCACTCGTCCTCTGCAGTTCTGCTTTTCTTCAAAAATTTGTTCAACCAATCAAAGGCGCGAATTAAAAAAATACTTCAATGTGATTGGCTACTTGTTCGCGGCAAAGCTGTTCTAAAAATAGCCTACACGCGAGGAACGCGAGGTACACGCGAAAGACATATCTCAAAGCCTATTACCAGAGATGTAGACTTCTAGTTATGGACTTCTGTCCCCATCAATTTTATTTTAATATTTCAGAATTTTTCAGTTCGGAAAAATTAAACCCGGGCAAGACGTCAAAATCCATTGATATGCTTGCTAGATCTCGCATGTAAAGCATTATTTACAAATATTATCGGAGAATGCCAGAATTGGCCAGAAAGGCGTAAAGCATTTGGGGGATCTGGAACCTAGTATGTTGCCATGGTAACCAAGTTGTCATGTTCATATTGTGAAACACAACTAGCAGAGTGTTACTGCAAAGAATCAGAGACTTTCAATACAAATTGGCTGAGATATCACTTTCTTAGTATTTAATCAGAATTTGGTTGAGTATTTGACGTCATTATAATGTAAATTATTGTGCTCGACGCTGACTTGTTGTAACGTTTGAAACAACGTTAATAAAACGTTTTAAGACGTTTCGGCCAAAAAACTTAGGCCTTCATCGGTTTGTTTTTAAAGCCAACTGAGTGACGGCTTTTTTTCTAACGGTTCACAATTCTGCGCGTGCTACGCAAGCAAAGACATAACGAACGACCACTGCGCGCGACTACGCGAGGGATTTGTAAATATCTGGGATGTCAATATGTTCGTTTCCCGCGTTGCTATCTCTCTGTGAATACCAGGCCTCGAGAAAAAGTCTCTCGTGAAAATTACGAGCCTTGTCTACAATAGTCGCGTGATCGAAGTCTATACTATGGACAAACTGGTTCGCATGTTGTGCAATTTTGGAATTGTTGTCTCCAACCCGAACCGCTCTTCTATGTTCCTTTAACCTTGTTTCCAAGGCTCTGTCCGTCTGTCCATAATACACGAAGTTGCAATCAACACACCCGACTTTGTAGACCACACCTCTGGACGGCAAGGTAGAAGGTTTGTCCTTTGGTCTCGGGAAACACGTGCGCATGACATTTAAAGGTTTGTAACCCACTTTAACGCCGTTGTTACGTAGTACTCGTGAAATTCTCTCAGAGACACCTCTGATGTACGGAAGGACAACAAAATTTGACGTTGTCGGTACGCTAGCGCTGGAAGTGACGTCGGTACTTGAATCGCGGCGGGGAGCGTTGTGGTAGGACTTGCAACTCTGGATAAAACGCAGAGGGTAGTTGTTATCTCTTAGCACTTTGATGACGTGTTTTCTCTCTCTAGACCGCTCTGCATTTGTAGATGGAATTTTTTGTGCTCTGTCAAGCAGTGTATTTACGACTGATCTTTTGTGCTGCGCTGGGTGATGAGAATTGTAATCAAGGTACTTGTCCGTGTGTGTCGGTTTTCGGTACACGCTTACTTGTACGTGGCCACGGACTCTGGAAGTTGTTGTGTCCAGGAATGAAAGCCTGTTAACGTTTTATTAACGTTGTTTCAAACGTTACAACAAGTCAGCGTCGAGCACAATAATTTACATTATAATGTCTATCCCTGACTGCAATTTTAGTATTTTCAGTTTATTTGACGTCACTACTTTGCTAATTTGCATATTTTAAAAACTTGAATATCTCTGGAACGAAAAGAGGTATTGAAAAACAGTAAACGGCATTTTGCTTCTCATATAGAGTACCTCTTAATATTTTAAAACGGTTGCGAAAGAAAACATGCACTAAAATCTGTGACAAAGTCACAGTCAGGACAGTAATATTTTCAATTTTTATCAAGTTAGATTGCTTGTGACGTGGAAATTCCCCTTGTTTACAGCTAAACAAGAATATATGCTGTAATCCATACGTTTTCAAGTGCCATGCAACAGAATATTAATTGTTTTATTACCCTAGCACTTCCCCTTCACAACAGTGAACCCTAGCACACAGACCTGGCTGCTACTCATGCGCAATTTGTACCCTCATTGTTCATTAGCACTGGTGGTTCAGTGGTAGAATTCTCGCCTGCCACGCGGGAGGCCCGGGTTCGATTCCCGGCCAGTGCACAGTATTTTTTTGCTTGGCTTTTTAATGTTAGTTCTTTCCTGCTCGTAAAAGTGCGCACTGGATGTTGTGCGAGGCGGAAAAAAATAGACCAGTCGCCCTGATTCTTTTTTTGTTGTTGTTGTTTTGTTTTGTTTTTGTGTGTGTGTGATAATTATTTACTATAGTTAAGATATGACTTTTTTGTAAAGGAAATTGAAAACAGTTTTTTCGTATTTTCATAAAGTTACAAAACGAAACATCAAAAGGATCTAAAGCTGCGCTGCAGAAAAATAACTACGAAAGTTGAAAAAAAGCACAGGGGAAAATTAAACTAAAGGGGGCAACCGGGATTGAACCGGTGACCTCTCGATCTGCAGTCGAATGCTCTACCACTGAGCTATGCCCCCTTGAATGGAAATAAACGGCGAAAATCTGGTGGTTATGAGGTACAAGCTGTGTAATTATTATTAATTTATGTTTCTCCTCAAACTCTTATTTTGAATTTGATAACTATTGCGTCGTGATTTTTGGTCTAAACTGTTCTGAAATTAGTGGTAGGCAACTTAGCCCATGAAAAACATTATCTTTGAACAATTAAAGGAAGATATAACCTTAACTTGCGGGGTGAAATCAAACCGCGACTATAAATATTTTTTTTTTTTGAAGACACGCGGAAACAATTTGAAAAGTTTAGCCTCTGGCTGCTAGTCATGCGCAATTCGCGCAGAGGTTATCCGATAGCACTGGTGGTTCAGTGGTAGAATTCTCGCCTGCCACGCGGGAGGCCCGTGCCAGTGCAGTGACGCTTTTGCTTTTTGCAAGCTCAAGAAGAGCCCGCAACCTAGTTTGCACACGGAGCAAAATGATTTTGCCAAAATCGATCGCTAAATCATCATAAACCAATAGAGCGTTTTCACTCACGTGACCAGCAGCCATATTGGTTTACTAAAACAAAAAAGGATTTTTGCATAAAAATAGAGTTTATTTCCCGGAGGAATGGCTTGGTACACCAACATGGCCGCCTTTTCTTTGTTTTGGAACACGAATATGGCCGCCGTGACGTCATATGAAAACGCTCTATCAGAATCCATTTCCACTCGAACAAGAATATTTTAAAAGATGGCCGCCACGTTGGCCAGTGTACTCGATTTTCAAAGCCAAAGTTTCGCATCACTTGTGTGCTAACGTACATTTAAAAGATTAAAAATGGAAAGAAACAGTTTTTAAGAATACTCAATTCTCGCTATGATGTCAAAAGAAAAGCAGCAAGCGATGAAAACTTGTTTCGACGAACTTCATTTTTGATTCGATGCGAACCGACAGTGGAACGGAAGAAGATAACATCTATCATGTTCTTTTCACGTGAATACTCGACAAATATGGCAAATATCGGACTCCTTATTTGAATTGTTTCAAACATTACCTACAAGCATATATGGTTTCGTTGTTACAAAATGATCGCGGGCTCCAGGCAAGCGTGGGTTTTAATAACATAATGCATGCAATGCATGAATATTGAGCAAAATAATAAATGGGAAACACTTATTAGCCTTTTTTGGGGGGTAAGTGGGGGGGGGGGGGGGGGAGGGGGGAAGAAAAAGAAAACACGTCGGGGGAAAAAATAAGATCGTGTGCGTGTCCTCTCGTAGGTTGTACTCTCGCCCTCCCTGCTTTCTAAAACAGTATACCAACGCATTGAGCTCTTAATGCATAGGTCGGCAACGCGTACATGTGTCTAGAGCATTATGCATTGTTGTGTTGTGAAGATTTGAGTGTAATTTTAAGAACTTTAAAGGAAAGATGGAAGAAAGAAAATTATTTTTGGAACACCAAATTATTTTCATATTTTCTACTTATACTGCTGCTACCCTGCAGAGATTAAGAAAAGCTCATTTCATTGCAATAAGTTATAGCTTTCCCAGTATTTTTTAGCCCACCCAGCCTGAGTTCCATAATTAATTTCCAGTACAAACTGCGCAGTCTCGGTTCTCAATGTTCACGAAGGAATGTTTGCTCGCCAACATATAAATTCAGCGACAAACCTACCTTTCCCTTCATTATTGACCTCAAGAATCTTTGCCAAACAAAAAAGAGAAGAAGGCCCTCGACGTTCTCCCAAACCGACATTTAAGGCCATCAAATTTCGAATGTAAATAACTAAATGGCGAGTCCAGAAACTTCATGTACACCAGTACTGAAGTGTAACGTATAATGAGAACATAGTTAACTATGATGAGAACAAACCCTGAGATTGCGCAGTACGCTTTACGGACTTGAGATCATCTTCAACAGAGACATGCAGATTTTTTTATGATAACTACCCAATGTCCTGCCAATGCGATGGCCAACCAATTTCAATACTTAACAAACGTTTTCTTGAAAATCCCTCGACTCAAAAGCATTCTAGTTCGCACTTTCTAACCGGTGGTTCTTTCAAGTCAGTAGTTCTTTCCTTCTCGCAAAAGTGCGCACTGGATGTTCTGCAAGGCGGGAAAACATAGACCGGTCACCCTGATTCTTTTTTTTGTTGTTGTTTTTCTTTGCTTTGTTTTTTTTTTTTTTTTTTTAAAGTGGCATTAAATGTGATAATGATTTATTAGTTTAGATGACTTTTTTTGTAAAAGAAATGGTAGCTTTTTCGTATTTTCATAAAGTTACAAAACGAAACATCAAAAGGAACTAAAGCTGCGCTGCAGTAAAATAACTAAAATTAAATTAAAGGGGGCAACCGGGATTGAACCGGTGACCTCTCGATCTGCAGTCGAATGCTCTACCACTGAGCTATGCCACCTTCAACGAAGGCTGAACGGAAACTTTAGGTGGTCTTAGGTGGCTATTTGGTACAGGTTATGTATAAATTAATATTTAATGTTTCCTCTTTGGATCTTTGAGTTTTTTAGTTTCCTATTTTTACATTGCAGCTCTTTTAAAACAATTTATTTTGACACCTGTGACATACGTGAGCAGTGTACATAACATATTTCTCTGAGAAAGCGTTATTGACAATATTGCAAAATCCATGAAGTCGTGAAGTCAGAGCATAACAGCGCACTGTAACCCGCGAATGTTGACCGATAGCCGCAGTGGGAGTGAGGTGCGGGATTGCGGAAAATTAATTCAGTAGATAAAAGAACGAGGCATATTACAAACGTGTTGTTTTGTTATTCCTTTGTTATTTAAAGGGATGCAAATGAGCATGACCTGTTTTTCTGCAATCCCGCACCTTAGACCGCAGTTGCCGCTGTTTCTGACATTGCATGTTCTGATAAATGCTCAACTAGAAGAAATCGTAGACGATACCTTTACTGGTACACGCTCGATGAATAGTGACTGATCAAAAGAGAAATTCAAAAGAAGAGACCGATACAATGTAGACTGACTTTAAATTTGGTAGCTTTTGGTGTACTTTATTTCTTCTGGCCAAACAAGTTAGTCAGTCTACGTTGTATCGGTTTCTTTCTTTTGGTCTAAACTTTTCTGAAATTAGTGGTAGCATAGTTAATAGAGGGAAATGGTTAAGAAGCTTGGCAAAGTTCTTTGTCTTAGGTTTTGGTTCGCTATTTTGGGGGTTGACCGTGCACAAAACCTGACAAAATACAATAGGTGGTTACGTGTGTTCATGCAGCTAACCAATAGAAACATTGCGATTACATAATTCATGCATAGTGTATGAGCGCAAAACAAAAGATGTGCAGAGTCATTGCACGGTCATGGACCTTCCAACCTTAATCTTGGCCTCTTTGTTTGCTTCTTTGATGTTTGCCGGGCTTCCTAACTATTTCCCTCTATTAATTATGGTGGTAGGCAACTTAGCCCATGAAAAACATTATCTTTGAACATCTAAAGGAAGATAAAACCACAGTTTTTTCAAGTTGTTAACCATTTCCATCCCAGCCATCCGCAACCAAAGACGCTTGTTAACAGTTTCAGTGTTTTTATATAGCCATTTTTAGTTGAAAAAAGAACTATTATTTTTAGGTTTCCTACGACACAAATAATATATTTTGGCTGTTCAGAAACCTGTTAAAATCTGTGACAAAGTCACAGTCACTTAATGACGTTCTGATCCTAATAAGTGCTTCCCATTTATTATTTTGCTCAATATTCATGCATTGCATGCATTATGTTATTAAAACCCACGCTTGCCTGGAGCCCGCGATCATTTTGTAACAACGAAACCATATATGCTTGTAGGTAATGTTTGAAACAATTCAAATAAGGAGTCCGATATTTGCCATATTTGTCGAGTATTCACGCAAAAAGAACATGGTAGATGTTATCTTCTTCCGTTCCACTGTCGGTTCGCATCGAATCAAAAATGAAGTTCGTCGAAACAAGTTTTCATCGCTTGCTGCTTTTCTTTTGACATCATAGCGAGAATTGAGTATTCTTGAAAGCTGTTTCTTTCCATTCTCAATCATTTAAATGTACGTGCGAAACTTTGGCTTTGAAAGTCGAGTGCACTGGCCAACGCGGCGGCCATCTTTTAAAATATTCTTGTTCGAGTGGAAATGGATTCTGATTAGTTTACCGATCGATTTTGGCAGAATAATTTTGCTCCGCGTGCAAACTAGGTTGCGGGCTCTTGTTGAACCCGCAAAAAGCCAAGCAAAAACGTCACTGCACTGGCCGGGAATCGAACCCGGGCCTCCCGCGTGGCAGGCGAGAATTCTACCACTGAACCACCAGTGCTATTGAATAAACCCTGCGCGAATTGCGCATGACTAGCAGCCAGATCTGTGTGCTAGGGTTATAAAACAATTAATGTTCTGTTACACGGCACTTCAACCTGAGTCGCTACGTACATGGAAAATAAAACTTATGCCGGATTATAGCATATAGTCTTGTTTAGCTGTAAACAAGGGGAATATGCACGTCACAAGCAATCTAACTTGATAAAAATTGTATAGGTACTCTTTATGCTGTAAAATGGGCCGTGGCGTTCCGGCTTTGAATGAATAATGAATATAAGATTAAGACAACTATAAGAGAGCACAACAGCTCGGGTTAGAAGCGGTGACCTCTCGATCTGCAGCTAGCCGACATGGCCGAATATCTGTACCACTGAGGTATATCCCCTTTACTTTCCAATTAGCCACAAATTAATATGGCCTCTTGGTTGCTTCAATGGGCGTGCCAAGAAATGATGCTTCTGACCAGTCAGGATTGAAGACAACAAACCGATAACAATATATAACATAAGATATGTTCACGTTGTTTTTTTTTTGCCAGGCAGTTAAAAAACAATTATGCATTGGATACAAGTGCGAGAGTTCGACATTTAACTGGTCTCGAGGGAAAAAGTTCATTTCGTTCAGATCCGAGAACTTCGCTACGCCTCCAGAAGCATTGAAATTCAAGAGGAAAACAATTTCGTGGTATCTCGAGGGATCAGTACGTCATTAAGTTACTATGCCTTTTTTGGCTTTTCAAAAATCTGTTAAAATCTGTGACAAAGTCACAGTCAGTGCAGTAATTTTCAATTTTTATCTGGTGCGATTTCTTGTGACGTGGAAATTTCCCTTGTTTACAGCTAAACAAGAATATATGCTGTAATTCGGCATAGGTTTTGAAGTGAAGTGTAACAGAACATTAATTGTTTTATTACCCTAGCACACAGATCTGGCTGCTAGTCATGCGCAATTCGCGCTTTTTTGATCCAATGGCACTGGTGGTTCAGTGGTAGAATTCTCGCCTGCCACGCGGGAGGCCCGGGTTCGATTCCCGGCCAGTGCAATATTGCTTGGCTTTTTAATTTTAGTTTTTTCCTGCTCGTAAAAGTGCGCACTGGATGTTCTGCGAGGCGGAAAAATAGACCAGTCGCCCTGATTCTTTTTTTTGTTTGTTTTTTTAATTGTTACCTATAGTTAAGATATGACTTTTTATAAAGGAAATTGACAACAGTTTTTTCGTATTTTCATAAAGTTACAAAACGAAACATCAGCAAAATAACTAATAAACTTAAAAAAGCACAGGGGAAAATCACACTACAGGGGGCAACCGGGATTGAACCGGTGACCTCTCGATCTGCAGTCGAATGTTCTACCACTGAGCTATGCCCCCTTGAACGGAAATGAGCGGCCAAAATCTGGTGGTTATGAGGTACAAGCATTGTAACTAGTAATAATTCATGTTTTTTCTAAATCTCTTATTTTCAATTTGATAACCACTACGTCGTGTTGAAAACCCATGCACTTATTTTGGCCTTTTTGCCATTATCGGAGTCATTTTCGATTGATTACAAAAGTTAGTTTACCGAAACGAATTTTCTGAACATAAAACTTGACCAGTTACTTGTGAGATCATAAAATATTTTCTTGCTAAAAAGCGCCACCTTTATTGAACTTTGTCAAGCTCAAGATCTATCAGAGCTGTGTCCTGTCTACCCTTTTGTATGGGTCAGAATGTTGGCAAATGTTAGAAAGTGGTCTGGCGAAGCTGTCTGCGAAAAATACTTCGCATCTCTGGTCTCAGACCATTTCCAACAAGGATCTACTTTTGCGGTGCAAACAGGAGGACATGAGTACTATTATTATGCAACGATGCAGGAGGTGGATTGGCCATGTCATTCGAAAGGAAATTGAATCCATCACAAAGACAGCACTATACTGGACTCCCGAAGGCAGGCGCAAGCGTGGCAGGCCTAGGAATACTTGGCGACGCACAGTAGAGACAGAATTGAGGGGCTTAAACAAAGCTCTAACAAGATCCAACAACTGGGCAAAGCTAAGACAGACAGTAGTGGAAGAACTTTGTTGCTGCCCTAGGTGCCAGTGGGCACAATGGGCAGTGAGTGTGGGTGAGTGTTCATAGAGACTTTTGCCTTTTATTTTACCATCTCAGCTTCCTTTAGCTTACAACCGGCCTAAAATAAGTGAAGTATAATCGTTTTCCACTCATCAGCAGTGTCACTCACAGTTGACGGGTTTTGAACTGAACGAAAGCTTAAATGTTTTGCCGAAAACTTGGCATGGTTCATTTCATCTCCGCTATGAATAATAACAGGGCTTTTTTTTAGTTATTTCAGTGGTTAAAACTGTTATTTGACTAAGTAGTTTTCTTGCACAAGATATTCGTCATTACAAATACTTGTTATCTAGCCGGCCATGTAGAAAAGAAATTGCTCAAGAATGTTACCTACACTTGTCCAGAGAGACAGACTATTAACGCGTTTTGTAGCCAACGATAGTCATAAAAGCTACGAAAACCGGCTTTCGTGCAATTTAAAAGACCGGACCACCTTTTCATGACTTTTTTTGTGTTTCGTGCCAAGTTTCTTTATTCATCTTGTGTGGTCGTACGTGACGCGCTCGCCTTTTGGCTTAAAATAGCACAGTTGCTCTAATACTCTTCGCCTTTTTTCTCGTGCAGCTGAGGGAGACGCCTATGGCGCCGGCACTGGGGAGTATTCCAAAGTTGTCACACAGTGGATACCTCATGTTGCTTAGCAACTTCTTATCAAGAAAACGGCGGGCTCAAAAAAAATCTTTTCTCAGCGACCGTATGGTATTTATTACATTTTTTAAAAATATAGTGTATAGTTTGCGATTTATCCATGAAAAACCTTTAATTTAGAAAAAGGTACCTGTGTATTCGCACTTTCTCGACAGGAACTCATGGCGAGAATTTGAACATTTGGCTCAGTTTCAAATCCTTGCAATTTCAAACAAGGTTGTTTGAGTTTATATTCCAGCTCACATCTATCAAATCACCCGTTCATTCCTAGAATAAATGACCATTGAAGGCAGTGGACGTTAAGTCTGCTGGCAATAGGGAAAGTGTTTAAATTAAAATAAATTTGTTACAGATCGCCACATCAGTTGACATTCACAGAAGAATCGTTTGATCCCAGATAGGAGTAATCCTGATATACCAAGATTATTTAACATTACATCATTTTTCAATTCACGGGTAAAAATGATTTTAACAGGTGTGATTAGGTTGTTGTGGCTTTTCGTTTGACGAGATTTGTATCAAACAAAAACGTTTATCCTTCACAATATAAGGTGGAATTTAACTGAGGAACTAACGAAATATTTTGGCATTATTGCTCATAACTGCTTCAAAAAAGTGCGTGAGCATTTCTTTTTTCGACTGCGGGGCAAATGAATCGAACATAATTGTGAATTGCCAACAGTATTCAACAGCACATCATTTTCCAATTTGTATTAAAAATTGCTTTAACAGAAGTTTATCAAACCGTCAGTGATCTTAACGTTGAAATGCTACCGGAAATTTGCCAAACACGAGAGGAAGTTGAATAATCTTTACATTAGGGTAAATCTTCAGCTAGTAGACGGCATATGTTCACATATGGTATTCAAGTTTTGACTACAAGCAGCGAATTGAGGAGTGACGAGATAAATAATTTTCATTTTTTTAAGCAATTGCAAAGAATAAAATTTAAGTTAAGACAAGACATACTTTATTTAACGTGTACAAGTACACGCTTAGCTGTTCGCTAGTTTCCAGGTGCTCCGCGATTTAAATTAAGTAATGTACAACATTATAAAAACTTAAAAAAGTATTTACATCAGGCTAATTTATTTAAGGTTGAAAATAATCTTAATAATGAAAGGGTCGCTTCACGTTGGAATGAAACCCTGTGCCTATCTGTGCCTCTGGCATAACACAACAGGTATATCCTCCTTGCACAACAGATATCTTTATCTGAGATGACTGATCAGTCCTGTTTTTATAAGTAAAGTAAGGAGAACTTCACAATGATCACAATTGTGGAAATAAGGTTTAGTCAGGCGAAATATTGGTGAAAAGGAAATATCATATTGGGACATATTTAGTCCTCGCATCTCAGAACATTCATGAGAGATTCTTTTTTAATTTATTTGGCTTTGAGGATAAAGTGGAAAAAAAAACTGGCTGGAATTGTTTCGTGATTCACTGTGTTCGATAAAATCATGTCGCATAAGTTAACAACATGTAACATGATTACATCGATCGAACACAGTGGATCACGCTAATTTAAAAATATGTATGAGCACACGAGATATGATATTTTATAGCCTGCAAGCGGGACGGAGAAATAAGCGTAAATGGCTTTTTTTGGAAAAACCGGCGACAATAAAATCAAGCTCATTATACTGATAGATAACTGAACTCTTCTTTTCGCCTCTAAGATGTTTGTAAAATAGGAATATAAGGCGTACGAAACACATACTCCATCCTTTTATTGACTTAATACAAAAGAACATTCTCGTCCCCGCCCCTGCAGAGGCCGCGATCTGACAAACGGAATGGTTGGGAAAATCGCGCATGCTCAATGGTACCCCTTAACAAAGATTTTGAAAAAACGTGAGGTGTATACAAGCTGTTTCTTTAAACAAAAATATTATTTTGTTTGGCTATTTCTAGGTTTTATGTTGAGATATCTAGAGCGGGCACATCTCTTCATGATATAAGTCCGTTCGTGATTTCCTGCGGATTGTGCAAAAATATACCCAGGGAGATATCTGACGTATTGAAACCGTATATAAATGGTACTTTTGTTCATGCTATAAAAACGGAAACATTAAGGAATTCATATAAATAGACAAAATAAAGGCTTTTGGTTTAGAAGTGTAGAAGTTTGTTTTCAATTTCGGTATTTCCTTTTTCCAGATTCAATTGTGAAATCTGAAAGTTTTTGTTGTACTGTAGCCAACTTAACGAATTTCCGAGACTTCCTAGACGAGACAATTGAATAAAACACGCGTGATGTGTTTAAACACTCGGCGGGAGATTTTCACTTAACTGTCTTTAATATATGCAGTCTTTTTTGCAACTTGTATCAGCCGCTCTTAGAATAAGTGAAAATTGCTCATGAGTACTGCGGTACCCAGGAGGAAAGATCGCACGCAGGAATGAGAGAGTTCCACAAATTACAATGTCATTAAAAACAACACATGCCGTGAGGCATTGTCGCTCGGCGCGCACAAATACAAAGATATTACTTTTACAGATGTGCCGTTCATTACCTAAGAAAGTCGTATTTTAAGCAGGTTAAATAGCAGAAAATAAGCATGCATATCTCACTTGAGCATACCGACGAATAATAAAATTCCATTCACGCAGATGGATCGCTGCCTGAAAACATTCGTTAAAAATATCAAAAAGAAGATATTTCAAAGCGGTGACTCCCTATGTACACAAGGATATTGAATGTCCTTCTGAATACTTCTTTTAATATCTTTGACCTGCTTCGATGAATCAAAATGCTTGTGAAATAAATACGTTTTTATTTTCATGCACAAAGGACAAATAAAACCAGAAACCGCATTCACCATTTTTTTTATAGTAAAAAGAAATCTACCTACTAGATTATTCTCCCGCAGATAACGCAACATTTTAACCCCATCAGGAGAATAACTGATAAATTTTTCAAGTGAAAATGTTTGACCGATATTTCCTTGTAGACAATAGCTGTAAACATCAACTTCATCTGATGGCGATATTAAATTAAAGCAAGTTATCGAAAGCTATTTGTCACATGCTTTTTATTTGAGAACAAGGTTAGAGAATCGCCTGGCAATTTGTTCTCAGTTGGAGTATAAACGTAAGGAACTTATCAAACTCTGAAGAAAAGACTTGCTTCTTTACTTTATTCGTTCTAAATAAATCACAGCTATATTTTTGTTTCTTATCTCCTCACCAAAACACGCCCGATACCATCAGCTCCAGAATAAGTTATTTTAATTTATCAACGGAAAACTGAAGAGCTTTATCGGCGATATCAAGATTAAAAAAACACAATTTTGTTTCTGTGGTGTTGTCCGGGAGTTTGTCGTCATTTCCTCGAGGTTAAAGGCTTGGAAAATTTCTTTTAAATTGACGTTATTTTAGCCGCGAGTCAAGATCTCTTTTCAGATCTTAAAAGGGTTCCAGTTTTTTTCTTTGATTTAGGATCGTCGGGGATTTAACGTAGCCGGAGATAGCTCGTGTTTTCATGGTGGTGCTAATTGTGACCTTAAATAACGAGTGGAACATCGCTTTGGAATGGAGAAATCAGATGTAGTGAGCAATTATGATGGTGCCCCGCAAGGTAGTTGGCACCTCATGAGCAATTTTTGACTGCAAATACGGACGAAACACGTGTGAAGAATTCTTTTTGATTCATTTTTAAACACTTTTCATTACAGGCTTCAGCCGCTTGCACAAAACAAGCGAAAACGTCGACAAGTAACGTTCACAATTCCGGCAGGACCGGCTACGCTTGAACGTGAAACACTCATAGAAACCACACTTTCAACACGAAGCCAGGCGTCGCCGTTGAAAAACAAATCGAGTTTCCTTCCTAGCCGATTTCGCTTCCAGTCATGTCCAGTTATCGAGGAGTACTTGTAAATCAGAAAATCACTGACAGCTTGAGAGCTCGCCATCACAAAACACTTGGTTTAACCGCTCATACCGTATGGCGACTGTGAGCACCCGGCGATTAAACCGTCGAAATAGAACGAGAAGGTTGATTAGGAAATAATTACAAGGTTATTGTTCCGCTATATAGCGACCATGTGCAATGGCCTAAGTCTGATGAGTTTATAACAGATCTGAGCCTATTCATGGACCGCCTATATGTAGTTTGTTTTTGTTGACCGTTGGGTTAAGCAGGATGTCCAGAAAACCATGTGGCGTGAGATATGCTCAGGCAGGGTTTAGCTCTTACAATAGTTGAACAAGATCTGACGTCGTAGACAAAACAAAAAAGCAAGAACAACACACTGTACCACCTTGGTACAGTTTGTCTATTTTCTTGGGGAAAAGTGCACAGCATAAGAAAAGAAAATAACCAAAACTAAATTGTAAATGCAACATTGCAAGTTCTATACGAAATTTTGGGCCTGTTGTACAAAGCATATAATTTAAAAAAACTGGCGCCATTAACTTAGAAGTCCAAAATAGCAGGAAGCAAACTAATTTTGCGGCGTAAAGATTCCCAACAAAGCCTGATGATAGCTTGAGTTGCACTGAGAAGATGAAAGATGGCGCTGGCTGGCGCTGTACAAGACAGAAGACAAAGCGTGCTACAGTGAAGCAAAGCTGAGATTCCCCTCAATAAATCAAACATTCATTCTTAGAGGATTTATCTCGAAAGGAAGAAAGGGAATTAGTACAGAACTGTTATCAGTCTAAACAACAGGAAGTCGTGTTGTACCTTCCCTCACTGGGTGTAGTGAAAAACCTTTGAACAAACGTCTCACGCCTCGGTTTAAACCCGATGAAAAAGATACTCCCTTCTTTCATAGAAATCAACTTTCTATTTACAAAGTTATAACCCTGTACAGTTAAATGGAAAAGACTAATGACAATCAAAACAAAGGCTCATGTAACATTCAACTCGATGTGCATTTATTTCTATCGTTGACTTCCGATGACTAATACGCAAAATATTTCACTCTGCTAAACATGAAATCTATCTTACTTGGCTAATTACCGACTTGCAATTACTGTTTATCGCACGTACATGCAATACTGTTGGTCTAGCGTTAAGACAAAACCGCAGTTACGAAGAAATCTTACAAAACAACTGCACGAGAAGACATATTTTGAACAATAACACTACGCAAAGTAAATGTACTTAAACACTCATTTATAATAGATATACAATGCTATGGTCATTAAAACGTCATAGCTAAAGTCTCTATCAATTAAAAGCGAACAAATTTACAATAACTATGTGTAACTGAGTTTGAAAGAGACAACTGTGACCTCAGTACATAAGTGAGCTTATACTCTGAAACATAAAAATGTTTGTACTTTGCCGCCAACGGCAAGTCCAAAGGCATGTCCCACACTGTCCGTGAGAAGATTTCTCTTCAATACAAACATCTCTGTTTCTAAAAACACCATCGTTTATCACTATCCATTCCATGTTAGCTAGCGGTATTATAAATACAAGGCACGGGACACGCTTTAACCTGTGCAACATGAAATTTCGTTTTCGATTGCACGAGTTCGCGGCAATCAACGTGTTGAGTTCATGGAAGACTGCGTTCATTTCAATTCAATCGACATTGTGTAGGGCGAAGAATTTTCTGTTACTGATGCTGGAACCAAGCTCCTTCCATTCTCCACACACTGAAAGCATAGCTCAGCCGTTCATGCGCGATAAAGCAGCTGCTTGCTGCAGAGCTCGGGTGCTTCTCGTTGTTCCCCAAAACCTGACACAAGAAGTCGATATAGCGCGCTGCCAAGCGCAGCGTTTGTATTTTAGAGAGCTTGTCTGAAGGCAACGTCGGGATGATTTTCCGTAGCTTGTTAAATGCCTCGTTCAATGCTTGCGTTCTCTGTCGTTCTCGCACATTTGCCACAGTCCTCTGGTCGCCTTTGCCATGGCCATGATCGTGTGAATGAGGACCATCTTTGCGTTTTGACTTGGAACTGCTTGATGTTCTGTACTTTCTCCTGGGTTGACTCATGGCGAGAGTCTTCTCGTAATGTGGCAGTCCCATGCTTGGATAACACAGCAACGCACTGCTAACCGTTCGATTTACTAAAGGATTAAATCGAGAAGAGAGAGAGACGGAATTGTCTGTTTGATCGACCCGAGTTCAAGCTCAGCCCACCGTCCGTCAACTTTGCAAACTAACGCAACGCTAGCGTCCCGCGACAGTTTTGTACGCACGGGTTAAAATAAACACGGCTATCATCTTACTCCCCCGAGTTGTCTAATTATATTCACTCACCCACCGAACCCTGCCAATGAGATTACAGTGCAAAGTGTCAATGGATACTTCAAATTTAATTAATAGTTTGCCTTATCTTTAGTAATTGGCAATAAATGTGATATTTACAAACAGTTTCGGCCGACAAGGTGAAAAACACCGGACTTAAAACGAGCCGGCACAGGGTGATGAAAATGGCTGAAAGACAAAACGGAACTCGCTGTTAAAAGGCACAATTCTGTCCTGGAATATTCCTCACTTTGCTCACCATCTTCAATGCATCACGTTTCCTGGAAAATTTCTTTTAAACCTTCAATAAAACCAATATTTTTGCCGACTTGGATTCGTCCTTCGCTCGCTCTGAGTTCGTTTTAATTAACCTCGAGGTGCGCGCTCCTTTTCCGGAAATAGACTCTTTGTCAACAGCGGGAGACAGCGCTTGAAGTTTGCCGAAAAATTTTCCGAGCCTTCTAACAGCTGATAGACAAATTTGTATCGGTTACCGGTCCTCTTTTAAAGGTCAAGAACAAATGCCCTCTACACAAGTCTCTATGTAGTGCAAGAATTCAACAAAGTAATTTTAACAACATAAAATAAGTGAAATTTACGGTGTTTAACTTGGCGAGCATAAGAAGCTGTGATACCCAGGTAGCGCTGAATAGCTGTGATGACAGAAGCTACCTGTTTGTGGCTGATATGCGGGAAATTTTCCGCTCGTCGGTGTTCAGCGGTAGGGAATAGAATTACACTGCGTAGGAACAAGCAATTCATGCTCTCGTTACAAACTCTTTAGAGAAATTAACACACTCAAGGGCATGCTTGTTTAACTTCATATCTGACGTAGGGATGTAATACGGTATTTATTGCCCGCTCTTGAGCGCCGTTTCTCAACACTAGAGTACATTTGGAAAACGCTTTAACGTCTAAAGTATACAAGCTTTGTTTAATCTATATGAATGGAATTCAAGTTAGATGCTATCTTTGAGCTCAGCCAAGTGCATTCTATTTAAATCCGGCACAGTGTGTGAAAAGGAGATATGTCTTTTGCAAAATTCCTAGACTTCATGTCATGGAAGTCACCAGATAAGCACAACTCGCCTTGCTGGAGAATACAAAAGTAATTAATAAATCCAAACAAGTAACATTTGGCTCAGTGGTGTCTCCTTTTTTTCGCAAACCTCGTCCAGCTGCTTTAGCAATTAGGAAAGAATGCGTTATAACACAAACAAACCATAGCATTATCGCTGGCAGATAATTACCAACCTTAATAACCTCAGCATTTTAATTTCGAGAATGCCAGTTGACATGCTGAACAAATGAAGCAAAAAAAAAAAGTGTTTGGATATCAGGTAAATCATCAAAGAAAAGAATAGACGTTTGAAGTAATTTATAACCGTTGTCTTTTGAGAAGCCGGCGACACACACCCACGAATCGACATGAACAAAAATAGCACGCATTCAAAACACTTCTTTGGTGGTTTGGTCGGCATTGAATAATACAAAAACATTTGTACAGTGATCTATCGAGGAAGCCTGCTTGCTACTATTTCTGATTGCGTCTGGGATTGGTGATACAAAACGAATTAGGCCTTATGTTCCACCAGCTACACTGCTAATTCAACCGCACTTTGACTACTGCAATCTTGTCTGGGGTAATTGCGGTAAAACTTTGTCAGGCAGGCTGCAAAAGCTTCAGAACCGTGCCGCTCGCGTGTAAGCTTCCTCAAGTTATGATGCTGATGCCAAAGGTCTAATACGACAACTAGGATGGAAAGATTTGTGTACTCAGCGTCAAATTCAGAAAGCCTTAATATAGTGATGAAAAGCTATTGTTTCAGAGGCACCTGGATAACACAATTGGATCATCTTTAATATAAGAAAAAAGGTAGTTTTTTTTAGTATTGTTGGTGGCTGGGGTAGGGAGGGAGACAAGGCGGTATACACTCTTTTATATAAGCACCTTTTGATGGAGGCTGAGATTTACCACTTTAAGAACATGATAAGAAGATATCCCAGGCTGTTTTAATTTCGTAGCGGCAAAAGTTTTCAGGAAATTGGTAAGAGTCCCTAGGAAACGGGTCTCTCCAGATCATTTGCAAACGGCTCTGCGAATGCTGGCTCCTGATTGAGCAAAAGAATCCTTTGTATTATTGTGCCCAATCGGCGAACAGTAACTTCAGAGCCACTTTCATGTGTTCTTACACGGCGGTTATTGTATCGGCCGTATTTTATTTTAATTAACATAAGATAGCCGAAAAAAGTCGGAAGTCATTTCGGATGTCAAAAAGAAAAATATCAACATCCACCGATATTTTTTGTTTGGACCGATTACAGGTATCGTAAATATAAATTGTGTCTACCTGTGCGATGCATTGGGTGCGGTTCGACGGCATTCTCGTCTTTGCAGCACGGGAATATTTCAGTTGGCCGAAATATCCAAAAATAAAAAATATTAAAAAAAAATGAAATGTTCGGCACCCCATAGCAAATGATGATGTTTTTTGACGATGCTAGAGATGCGAGGAAGTGATGGATTAAAAGTCATTATAAATGGTATACATTGATTTTTGTTGCCGTCTTTCGTGTGTAGAGCGAGTCTGTGGGGGATGTCGGCCGCATGTTGTTTATGTACTTGTTTGGTGACAAGGTTGCGGTTGTAACCATGGTAACCTCGTTTGAGGAGGTGAGTAGTAAGTTGAGCAGCTCGAGTGTTGAACGTTTCGTCGGTAGAACAAACAATAATACGTCGTAAAGGGAGTGTTAAACTGAGAGGAATGGCTTTGTTAAGTACCAACATCTACTTTATTCTTCTTACTATCCCTAACATACTAAAAAAACCATTCCTTTCAGTCTAGCAGACTCTCCCTCAGACTAGCTAGCCAGAATTACTTTCGAAACAAGGAAAATGTTGTCTACTTAGTAACTAGAAATCCTCATTGCCCTTTATCTTCACTTTTAATGAAACAAAAGAAACACTTGGCGACAAGTTGCGGAGTGATCAATGCATACTTTTTGTCCGAGAAGCAGCCGATAAAATTAATTAATAAAAACCGTAGCAAAATGGATGCACTGGCCGGGAATCGAACCCGGGCCTCCCGCGTGGCAGGCGAGAATTCTACCACTGAACCACCAGTGCTTGTTAGGAAACAGAGAATCCAACTGCCAGTTCTGTTTCCACATATTTCATTGAAAAATAATACGAATATTTCATTGACTGGAATACTTTGTTATAGAAATGTCTATATCATTCACACCTGCGGTTACAATGCACTCTTATCCTCTGACTTCATGGATTTTGCCTGCTCAGAGAAATGTGTTATGTAAACTGCTCACGTATGTCACAGGTGTCACAAAACCACTTTCTTAAGAAATATTTTTTTATAAAAGAGCTGCAATTAAAAAAAAGTGAAAATAAGAGCCAAAGATCAAAAGATCCAAAGAGGAAACATTGAATATTAATTGATACACAACCTGTCTTGCCTTGCGGAGCGATTATATGTACACTTTTCGGCCAAGAAGCAGCCAATAAAATTAATTAATAAAAACCGTAGCAAAAAGGATGCACTGGCCGGGAATCGAACCCGGGCCTCCCGCGTGGCAGGCGAGAATTCTACCACTGAACCACCAGTGCTTGTTAGGAAGGGGAAAAGCAAATCCAACCGCCAGCTCTGTCTGTACATATTTCATTGACTGGACTACTTTATTATAGAAATGTCTATATCAAACACACCTCGCGGTTATTCATAACTCCGCGAGTTAAGTTGATTGATCACGTCTTGTAGAAACGGCGAAACAAAAAACCGAAGGCCAATAAAATGCTGAACGAGTGACCGCTCTTTCTAGTTCCAACAAGAGAGCCAGCTAATAAAAGGTCTAGTGTTATGTATACCGCCCACTTTTGTAATCGCTAAACGATTTTGTTTTTCTAACTGCGGAAATGAAAACAAAGGAGACTATATGAGCGGGTGATTTGATATCTGTCGGCTGGAATATAAACTGAAACTGAGCCAAATGTTCAAATTCTCGCCATGAGTTCCTACGTGTTCCTATCCAGAACGTGCGAATATACGGGTACCATTTTCTAAATCATGGATAAATTGCAAACTACACACTATATTAAAAGTAATAAATACCATACGGCCGCTGATGAAACAATTTTTTTTCGAGCCCGCAGTTTTCGGGATAGGAAGTTGCTAAGCAGCATGAGGTATCCACCACGTGACAACATTTAGCATACTCCCCAGTGCCGTCGCCATATTTAAGGCGTCTCCCTCAGCTGCACGAGAAAAAAGGCAAAGAGTATTAGCGCAACTGTGCTGTTTAAGCCAAAAGGCGAGCGCGTCACGTACGACCACACAAGATGAGTAAAAAAACCTTAGCACGAAACACAAAAAAAGTCGTGAAAAGGTGGTCCGGTCTTTAAAATTGCACGAAAGCCGATTTCGTCGCTTTTATAACTATCGTTGGCTATAAAACGCGTTAAGAGTCTTTCTTTCTGGACAAGTGCAGGCAACATTAGTAGATGCACACGTATTTGTAACGGACGAATATCTTGTGCAAAGAAAACTACTTTGTCAAATAACAGTTTTAATCTATACTCACAAAAATCCCTGTTATTATTCAAAGCGGAGGTGAAATGAACCACGCCAAGTTTTCGGCAAACCATTTAAGCTTTCGTTCAGTTCAAAACCCGTGTGACACTGCTGATGAGTGGAAAACGATTATACTTCACTTATTTTTCCGGGCTGGTTGTAAACTATAGGAAGCTGAGATGATAAAATAAGAGACAAAGGTCTCTATAAAGAGGATGCAATAAAGGCGGTGCTATTTAGCAAGTGAATATTTTATGATCTCACAAGTAACTGGTCAAGTCATGTTCAGAAAATTCGTTTCGGTAAACTAACTTTTGTGATCAATCGAAAATGACTCCGATAATGGCAATAAGGCAAAAATGAGTGCATGGGTTTTCAGCACGACGCAGTGGTTATTAAATTAAAAATAAGAGATTTGGAAAAAACATGAATTATTACTAGTTGCTACACTTGTACCTCATAACCACCAGATTTTCGCCGTTCATTTCTGTTCAAGGGGGCATAGCTCAGTGGTAGAGCATTCGACTGCAGATCGAGAGGTCACCGGTTCAATCCCGGTTGCCCCCTTTATTATTATTATTATTATTATTATTATTATTTGCATTTCTTCTTTATTTATAGCAGTTATTGTAAATACGGCCTTAGTTCTTCTAATTCGTTGGTTTTTTTCATTCTTCCTTTCTGCAACTCTAAAGAAACACGACAAAATACTTTTCCACGCAGTTGCACTGAACAAACGTTTATCAAAATCCTGTAAAAAGAGTCAGTTCAGTTCTGAATTGCTGTCTAATTCTAATGTTATTGAAAAAAAAACTAACCGCTAGGCATTGTGATCAAATTTAGTAAAAAGCAATCTAAAAACGTTTTCAGAATAATCAGTGTCGGTTGCTTTTTTGGCAACTGTAATTGTTGATCGTGAAGTGCACTTCTTGGGCAACTAGCTAACCAGAATTACTTTCGAAACAAGGAAAATATTTTCTACTTCGTAACTAGAAAAAAACTGGAAGAAACATCATTGGCGACAAGTCTTTTGTCTCCAGCCTTGCGCAACAATTAAATACTTTTCGACCGAGAATCAACCAATAAACTTAATAAATGAAAACCGTAGCAAAAGAGCTGCACTGGCCGGGAATCGAACCCGGGCCTCCCGCGTGGCAGGCGAGAATTCTACCACTGAACCACCAGTGCCTGTTGGGAAAATTGATTATCTAAATTGCTTATACAGGGATGCATGCGGCTACCCAGTCAAATGGTGAAGCTCTTAATTATTTGTTTTATGCAGATGACCTGGTGTTAATATCTTCAAGTGCTGCAGGTCTTAAAAAACAAATTAATATTCTTCAACAATACTGTTAGAATTAATTAAAAATATGCAACATAGACAGTTAGTAGCAAAATTAAGATCAAGTAATCATGATTTAAGAATTGAAACTGGTAGTTCAGTTCCTGAACATCTAAGAATATGTAAATTCTGTTCACGCAAAGGTAGAAAATGAATCTCACTTCCTCTTTGCCTGTAATTTATAACAAAAAATACCAAAAAAGGTCTTCGATGATGCAAGTTTGAAATATCCAAACTTTAATACCTTAAATAATTCTGATAAAATATTATTTCTTTTTAATAACATAGATCCTTTTATTTGTAAGAAATTAGGATGCTTCACTCTTGAAGCATTCCAGAAAAGAAAACAATGATCGCGATTAAGTTAATTAATCTATTAATTTTTACTTTGCTATCCTATTATCAATGTATTTTTTTCTTTGTTTATTTAATATGCAACACCATCTATGTAAATGGGAATAAAAATAAAATTGTAGCTGTTGTAGAAAGAATCCAACTGCCAGCTCTGTGTCTAAATATTTCATTGACCGGACTACTTTATTATAGAAATGTCTATATCAATCACACCTGCCGGATACTTCATAAAGGCGAAACAAAAAAACCGATAGAAAAAAGCGTGAAAGGCCAATAAAATGCTGAACGAGTGACCACTATTTCTTTTTCCAACAAAAGATTCGAAGATTCTGCCTTACATTTCAAGAACATTTCTGTAGAAAGCAAAAAGAATGCTTATAGCTGAATATTACAGATAATGGAGCTTTTAGCAAGACATCAGGAACATGACTGTAAGCTTGCAACCTCCCTCTTGATAGCTAGCAACCCTCTGCTCGACGATGATCCATTTCTAAACTCATATCACCTCTTCCTCTTCATCATCATTATCTGATGATGTCAATAGATGTTTGGTGTTGATTTTATCATCAGATTTTTAAGATTTTCTCTGTAAAGTTAAAGTAATGAGTTTAAGGGTTAAAATTGAAATCAATCTATATATGTCATTTAGTTTATATTCTTATGTTGATATACTTCAGTGCAAACTGACATAAATGACAGTCTGTTCTCTGACCAAATGGACACAGGCACGCGCTCAGGTTCTTGCACTAGCACTGGCATGAAAGCGTCAATTCTGGCATTGGCTGTCACTCTGGCACTGGCTCTGTGCCAAGAGGTCAGAGTAAGAAATTACGAATATATCAATTTATTTAAGTTCTTTGCTCCGCCATGGCTCTGTAGCTCAGATGGTAGAGCAATAGACCTTTAATCCGAACCATGTTATTTTCCATTTGTCAGGATTTACAGCGTATTTTGGTTTAGAATCATCCTCAGGCATATAAATGAGTGAATCAATTGAGAATCACCCACGCTCTGTTGCCATCGTGGCCCTGTAGCTCAGATGGTAGAGCAGTAGACCTGTAACCCGAAGGTCGTGGGTTGAAATCCCACATGAGACATTTTTTTCAGTTGTCAGGATTTTCTTTGTATTTTAGTTTAGAATCATCCATAGGCATAAAAATGAGTGAATCAATTGACAATCACTCACGCACTGTTGCCATCGTGGCTTTGTAGCTCAGATGGTAGAGCAGTAGACCTTTAACGGCCGCCTGAAGGTCGTGGGTTCGAATCCCACCTAAACTGTGGATTGTTTTCAGTGGTCAGGATTTACAGTGTAACATTTTCATGCATGCTCTTCGCTACTTCCACTAAGAAGTACAACTCGTTTCCGAAAACCCTTGATGAATTATCCATTGTAGATACTAAGATGCCGATGATGCCAAAAATCGATATGTAATCCCGCTTGAATACAGGCAGTCCTCTTGGGTTAGAGTCGTTCAGAGTCGGGAGGCGTTCTGAGGGGAGTACCACCGGCTTCGGGAGGAGAACCACCAAATCTGATTCTCAGGATCACTTGTTATCTGAGTTGACTCGTTTGGCAGTCATGATACCTACAAATAGGATGACAAATAGGATGAGTTTCTGATACGAGGCGCACAGTCCTTAGCCCCAACCATACCCCAACCGTACTGCAACCGGTCCTCGGGAGCGATGCAAGCACCAAGTGGAACGCGCGAAACCCTCCACCCAGCTTGAGATAACGTTCATGTCGCCAGCTCCGATTCAGCTCAAACTGAAAATTTTAATCGCTTGTTTTGATATTGATCTAGGATTGTTACGGTCAGCTAGTTGTTACCTGAACAGCAGAAGTTATTCGCGCAGTAGGACTGATGTTAGCTTTCTGTTCCCCTGCATCATCCATCTCTCCAGGCAGGACTTTCCTTTTTTTAATCTTTCAGGTACGATGCGGTACCAAGATACATGTAATACACTGTACTGCAACCAGTGCTTGAAATCTGGTGTAAATTAAAAAAGATTGATATTTAATTTCACGAAAAGTAGAATAGTATAAGAAAAAAATACAACGCCAAGTGCGTGAAATTCGTCATCTCTCGGGATAAATAAATTGTCTTCCATCGAATTGAAGACTTTTTAAATAGCAAATCACTGCTGTTTGAGTATTGATCTTTACCCAGTGAGTGAGAAAAGATCGAGGTTTTGCTGGCGCTTTGAATTATTTTTGAGCCGTAGTTACTATTCTGCGAGTAATTAGCTTTATCGAGTTATTTGTTAGACACGTAAAAACGTTCAGAAATAGTCCTGCTCTAAAGGCTCGAATAACTGAACTAAGCAGCAGACTCTCCACGCGAAAACAAAGAAAAGAAAAAATGAAAGGGAAGGAAAGGAAAGGCTGCACGCATCGCTTAGGGACGGACCATTAGAAATAACCGGAGGGGGGGGGAGGTGACTTTTCCCCCAACAAATCCTGCAAGGGAAACTTGACTAAAAAGAAATTCCTGCAACCGGTTGTGGCTTAAAAAAATATTCTTGCATAGGAGAAAAAAATTCCTGCAGAAAAGTAGGACTTAAAAAAAAATTCCTGCACCAAAAATTTGTTACCCCTTCCGGTAATTTCTAATGGTCCGTCCCTTAGAATTCTGAATACCCCCCCCCCCCCCCCTCCCCAAGGAACACCGCTGATGCGACACCGAGCGCACGAGCTGTCAAAAATCAGCCAATTATGATGAAGAAGATGAATGTAGACATTGCCCACGCGATTGGTGGCCTCATCAATGGCGGTAGCGAAGAACAATTGTCCTTGAGGTCATGTACTAGCACCCGAAACAACGAAACAACGAAACGAACTGTCACAAAACTTATGAACTTTTGAACGATTTCCAACGATTGCCAACGCTCGAGTAAAGGAGACAAAGAAGGAAAGTGGCACGACTTACAATGATGTTTACAGTGTTTTTTTGTTTTTTTCAGTCATATAAAAAGCGACAGGGCACCAGACAATTCCACCATAAGAAATTTATTGAAATCAGTGCTAGAACAAACAAATATAACACAGTTTTCTAACCCGCACAATTAAAGACTAAAATTACCTATTAAATGAAAATCAAGTTATTTAAGAGCAATCAGAGGAGGGTTTTTAAAAAGCCGCTCTATTGTTCTGTTAATTGTTTTCAATAAACAAAGAACTGTATGCATAATAAATGTATGGGGCTGTGCGGAAATCTTGCCTTTTAACACTTGCACTTGCAAATTTGCACATCTGCAGTGATGGGCTAATTGCCCTTTGCAAATTATACGATTAGATGTAGAACTCAAAAAACTCTTAAACTTACCTCTATAAGGCGGGAATTTTCCAGCGCATTTTCTGTCTATTCTGTGGCCATATACTTCAAATTTGTGACTATAACTTAAGTTCAGACTCCTGAAAAAAAAGACAAAAATTAATATTGTCAACCAGAGTTTGCCGGCTACCACTTAAGCTGAAATGCTGACAATTCTGGGAACCACATGCGTAAATTAGTTTTACGCCGTTAATGAAGGAAAGTTCCCTTACCCACCAATAACTTTTAAGAAGGTTAGATTGTTCATAGAAGCGTTAAGATCTTGCCGAATATATGTTCAACAAAATGTCGCTATTTCGACCCTTTCAAGCGGATTCGTTTTCCTGGAGATCGGTAAAGGTAACGCGAAGTGGATGCAACTTTGTTCAAGAGCCTCATTTGAAGCAAACTAAAAATAGGTTACGAAATTTGAAAATGCAAGCGAGCTAAGGTGCCCGTGAATGCGTAAAATCGCACCATTAATTTTAAATCGTGATAAGACAAGAAACTTTAACTTACATCGTGATAAGACAAGAAACTTTAACTTACCTCTACAATGCGCTCACTTTCCATCGGCTTTCCTGCCTAATCTGTGCCTACATATTTCAACTTGGCGACTGTATCCAAAGATCTCCTGAGAAAAAAATAAGAGAAATTTTAGTATTGTGCACCAGAGTTTGTCGGCTTCCATCACTTAGGATCGGTATAGTCCAGTAGCTGAAATGCTAACAATTCTGATAATCACATGCGTAAATTACGGCATTAAAGAACGTTCCCTTACCTGAAAATTTCAGTCGTGGTTCATGAAAGCTTGCCCAATGTCCAAGCAAAACTCGCTGTATCCTTTTTAGTCGGATTCGTTTACCTGAAGTTGACGGAAGATCGGTAAACGTAATGCGAAGTGGATGTAACTTTGTTCAAAATTTTCAGTTGGAGCAAACTAAATTAAAAGACGGTTGCGAAATTCGAAAATGCAAGTGAGCTAAGGTGCGCATGGATGAATAAATTTGCGCCATTAATGTCGATTTTCAATCAAATATGCAAACTTCCGACTCACAGCAAAGCATTTATAATGCATAACTTAGGTAAAGTGCTACTTCAGGTGCGGTTACATGAAGTGAATTTTATTCCCCAGGCGTTGGTTTCTTTATGTACCGGTATGCATTTTTCATCTCTCTACGGTCTCGCCGTCTCTCATTGCAATATGAATGCAGAGGCAGTTGGTTAGTAAATGAGTTGAATTTTAAATGCATAAGTGAAGCTACTTTTCCAGTTGAGCCGTTTTTAACCGAGGGTGTAAATTTCTGGGAAATATGGTCTTTTTTTTTCAAACCTGCGGGATGCGTTTTCTTTGCATTTCGGTCGACAATAGTCGGTATAAAAACGTAGCCTTCCCTTTTATCCAGCCATTTTTAGCCGTTTCTGGTCATTTCGGAAGTTACAACAGCCTATTTTGTCACGCACTGTAATCTACAATTTGACTGTTTGAACAACCAGTTTGATGCCGTGTCATTGTTTCCACGCTCGCACCGCTCGTTTTTGCCTCCTTTTTTGGCCTCGCGTCAACGAATCCGCTAGCTATACAGGCTTATTATGAAACTGCAGTATTTTCCGAATGTTTTTGCGGTAAGGCGATATTTGCCGAATTTTTGTGCGGTAATGTGGTGTTAAGCAATCCCCAATGTCCCCCTCAACAGAACAATTTTATTGATTTGATTTCGCTCCATAAAGCAGACATTATGAACTTCTCATATAGCATTAGTACGAAAAAATTGCAGTCTGCTGCTCCTTATTTGTCAAAACACACAACTAGCTAACCAGAATTACTTTCGAAACAAGGAAAATATTGTCTTCTTAGTTACTAGAAATCCTCTCCACCCTTAAAAAGGCTTCACTTTTAAAGAAAAAAAAGAAACATAATTGGAGACACGTCTTTTGTCTCGCCTTGCGCAACAATAGAGCGTTTCCACTCACGTGAGCAGCAGTTTCTTTGTTTTGGAACACCAATATGGATGCCGTGACTTTATATGAAAACGCTCTATATATGTACAATTTTCGACCGAGAATCAGCCAATAAACTTAATTAAAAAAACTGGCAAAATCGATGCACTGGCCGGGAATCGAACCCGGGCCTCCCGCGTGGCAGGCGAGAATTCTACCACTGAACCACCAGTGCTTGTTAAGACGGGGAAGAGCAAATCCAACTGCCAACTCAGCTCAGTAAAGGGCCAATTAAATGTCCAGTGTTATGTATACCAGTTCAAACCCGGTTACACTCTAAAATCTTGTTTTTTCTTTTTTCGAGCTTCATTATAGGATTCATTTTAAGTACGGCCTTAGTTTTTTATTTCACTCGTATTCTTCGTTTTTCCCTGGTTTTTCCTTTCTGTAACTCTATAGTCTCTATAGAAAAACGATGTTAAAACCTTACTGGGTGCTTGGTACTTTTACTGAAATACGCCCTTCAATTCAGCCAGTCACAAAGCACACTTCTTCATTTTATTTCTGTAAGTAGTAAGGTCAAAAATTAATCTTTTATCAAAAGAAGGGAAATGTTGTCTACTTAATTAATAAAAACCGTAGTAAAAGGGATGCACTGGCCGGGAATCGAACCCGGGCTTCCGCGTGGCAGGCGAGAATTCTACCACTGAACCACCAGTGCTAGTTGGGAAATTTAATTATGAATGGAAAGAGAGAATCCAGCCACCAGCTCAGTCTCTCTACATATTTATATTTCATTTCATTGACTGGACTTCTTTGTTATAGAAATGTCTATATCATTCACACCTGCGGTTACAATGCATTCTTATCCTCTGACTTCATGGATTTTGCCTGCTCAGAGAAATGTGTTGTGTAAATTTCTCACGTATTTCACAGGTGTCACAAAAACCATTTTCTTAACAAATTAATTTTTATTTAAGAGCTGCAATTTAAAGAGAGTGAAAATAAGAGCCAAAGATCCAAAGTGGAAACATTAAATATTAATCAACACACAACCTGTACCTAACCACCATCTAAATTTTCCTTGCAGCCTGTATTCAAGGGGGCATAGCTCAGTGGTAGAGCATTCGACTGCAGATCGAGAGGTCACCGGTTCAATCCCGGTTGCCCCTTTAAATCCGATTTTTCCTTTTTTTCGAACTTTATTATAGAATTTATTTTAAGTACGGCCTCATTTCTTATATTTCACTCGTATTCTTCGTCCTTCCCTTCTGTAACTCTATACAAACACGATGTAAAAACCTTACTGGGTGATTGGTATTTTTACTGAAATACTGCCTTAGCCAGTCATAATGCACGCTGCTTCATTCTATTTCTTTAAGTGGTAAGATCAAAAAATAATCGTTTATCAAATTCCTGTAAAGGAAATTGCTGTCTAATTATAATGTTGCTGAAAAAAAAAACTGGCCGCTAGGCATTTTTGCCTTGCGATCAAGTCTGGTAAAAAGCAGTAATTTGTCAGTTATTCTGCATGAATTGTAAGCAGACTAAAAATGTTTTCTGAATAATCGGATTCATTCCCTTTCCATTTTGCAATTGTTATTGTTATGATCGTGAAGTGCAGACTTCTTGAACAACAAGCTAACCAGAATTACTTTAGAAACAAGGAAAATGTTGTCTACTTAGTAACTAGAAATCCTCATTGTCCTTTATCTTCACTTTTAACGAAACAAAAGAAACACTTGGCGACAAGTCTTTTGTCTTGCCTTGCGGAGTGATCAATGCATACTTTTTGACCGAGAAGCAGCCGATAACATTAATTAATAAAAACCGTAGTAAAAGGGATGCACTGGCCGGGAATCGAACCCGGGCCTCCCGCGTGGCAGGCGAGAATTCTACCACTGAACCACCAGTGCTAGTTGGAAAATTTGATTATGAAAGGAAAGAGAGAATCCAACTGGCAGCTCAGTCTCTCTACATATTTATATTTCATTTCATTGACTGGACTTTTTTGTTATAGAAATGTCTATATCATTCACACCTGCGGTTATAATGCATTCTTATCCTTTGACTTCATGGATTTTGCCTGCTCATAGAAATGTGTTATGTAAATTTCTCACGTATTTCACAGGTGTCACAAAAAAACATTTTCTTAACAAATTAATTTTTATTTAAGGGCTGCAATTTAAAAAGAGTGAAAATAACAACCAAAGATCCAAAGAGGAAACATTAAATATTAATCAACACACAACCTGTACCTAACCACCATCTAAATTCTCCTTGCAACCTGTATTCAAGGGGGCATAGCTCAGTGGTAGAGCATTCGACTGCAGATGGAGAGGTCACCGGTTCAATCCCGGTTGCCCCTTCAAATCCGATTTTTCCTTTTTTTCGAACTTTATTATAGAATTCATTTTAAGTACGGCCTCATTTCTTATATTTCACTCGTATTCTTCGTTCTTCCTTTCTGTAACTCTATACAAACACGGTGTAAAAACCTTACTGGGTGCTTGGTACTTTTACTGAAATACGGCCTTAGCCAGTCATGGTAGGTAGGTAGCAGTTTTTTTGTGAAATACACTTAGCTTTTGTGAGCCCAGCAAGCTAGACTCACCAGCTAGTTTCCAGGTATAACACACTTATAATAGTTAAAAATAATAATAATAGATAATAATAAAATGAAAATACAAAACTTTATTGAGCACTTTTCATACAAACTTGAATCTTAAGTGTATGTGGTTAAAAATGTATATATACTATATAATAGATAATAATAATAATAATAATAATAATAATAATAATAATAATAATAATAATAATAGTAATAACAATAATAACACGTCGATAACGTACTGAACAGAAATTAAAAATGCCTAATGCTAATTTGAACAACACGTAAGTAATATTACAAGTAAGAAATGAAATGGGAAAAACGTTGTCGTCATAATAGACCTGACAGATCGAGTGTTCTAATGCTATTTTTGAACGCTTTTAGAGTTTGATTAGTTCTACTTGAATCTGGTAACAAGTTTCAGAGTTTTGGAGCCATAAACCTCCACGATTTTAGGCCGTAAGTTGTAGTGCTGACCTTTGGCTGCTTTAAAATGTCACTTCCTCTCAGATTGTATTTATTATTTCTCAGTCCGATCAGATCTTTAATAGTTTTTGGTGCATGCTCATTATTAATAACGTTGAAGACGGTGGAAACTATTTTTGCGAGGCGTTGATTCTCAAGTGATGGTAATCCTATCCTGTTTAGTAGTTTAGTAGTCATAATGCACGCTTCTTCATTCTATTTCTTTAAGTAGTAAGATCAAAAAATAATCGTTTATCAAAATCCTGTAAAGGAAATTGCTGTCTAATTATAATGTTGCTTAAAAAAAAAAACTGTCCGCTAGGCATTTTTGCCTTGCGATCAAGTCCGGTAAAAAGCAGTAATTTGTCAGTTATTCAGCATGAATTGTAAGCAGACTAAAAACGTTTTCTGAATAATCGGATTCATTCCCTTTCCATTTTGCAATCGTTATTGTTATGATCGTGAAGTGCAGACTTCTTGAACAACAAGCTAACCAGAATTACTTTAGAAACAAGGAAAATGTTGTCTACTTAGTAACTAGAAATCCTCATTGTCCTTTATCTTCACTTTTAACGAAACAAAAGAAACACTTGGCGACAAGTCTTTTGTCTTGCCTTGCGGAGTGATCAATGCATACTTTTTGACCGAGAAGCAGCCGATAACATTAATTAATAAAAACCGTAGCAAAAGCGATGCACTGGCCGGGAATCGAACCCGGGCCTCCCGCGTGGCAGGCGAGAATTCTACCACTGAACCACCAGTGCTAGTTGGAAAATTTGATTATGAATGGAAAGAGAGAATCCAACTGGCAGCTCAGTCTCTCTACATATTTATATTTCATTTCATTGACTGGACTTCTTTGTTATAGAAATGTCTATATCATTCACACCTGCGGTTATAATGCATTCTTATCCTTTGACTTCATGGATTTTGCCTGCTCAGAGAAATGTGTTATGTAAATTGCTCACGTATTTCACAGGTATCACAAAAACCATTTTCTTAACAAAACCAAGCATTATGTCAAGGCATAATGTTATTTATGTCGATGCAATGACCCATTGTAGTCTTGGCGCATATTTGTTCATCCGACGGTGGTTTATCATATCACATAACAGTCAATCATAACTTGGCGTACCGGTGTATAAAGATCTGGTCGCCCTCGCATTAATTCCCTCTTGCTTTCACCACCACAGCGATTGCATCTCTTGGAACAACACATTTTTACCTCCCTCCGCTCCCCTAACGTTGTATGTCGGATTACCATCTATGCGTACTTTCTTCTAATCAAAGGGGGGCGCCTTTTTTCGCCCCACCTTTGCTGAACATGATATTCTATTTAGCATGTACATTGTCAACTAATGCACTTTTAGTTGATTTTCAATTAAAACTGCCACAACATAGTAGTGGCCAAATAACTCCAACATACGAGTATATATATTTGTTGTAAACCCTATCATCTTCAGCAAACTAGCACGACCCCACACAGAGCTCCCGAATTACGTTCAGCCTGGTCAAGTAAAATGTATCGGCAAAAATTAATTTTTTGTACCTAACCACCATCTAAATTCTCCTTGTAACCTGTATTCAAGGGGGCATAGCTCAGTGGTATAGCATTCGACTGCAGATCGAGAGGTCACCGGTTCAATCCCGGTTGCCCCTTTAAATCCGATTTTTCCTTTTTTTCGAACTTTATTATAGAATTTATTTTAAGTACGGCCTCATTTCTTATATTTCACTCGTATTCTTCGTTCTTCCTTTCTGTAACTCTATACAAACACGGTGTAAAAACCTTACTGGGTGCTTGGTACTTTTACTGAAATACGGCCTTAGCCAGTCATGGTAGGTAGGTAGCAGTTTTTTTTTGAAATACACTTAGCTTTTGTGAGCCCAGCAAGCTAGACTCACCAGCTAGTTTCCAGGTATAACACACTTATAATAGTTAAAAATAATAATAATAGATAATAATAAAATGAAAATACAAAACTTTATTGAGCACTTTTCATACAAACTTGAATCTTAAGTGTATGTGGTTAAAAATGTATATATACTATATAATAGATAATAATAATAATAATAATAATAATAATAATAATAATAATAATAATACTAATACTAATAACAATAATAAAACATTGATAACGTACTGAACAGAAATTAAAAATGCCTAATGCTAATTTGAACAACACGTAAGTAATATTTTTTCGACCTTGATTATAGAATTCATTTTAAGTACGGCCTCATTTCTTATATTTCACTCGTATTCTTCGTTCTTCCCCTCTGTAACTCTATAGAAACACGATGTAAAAACCTTACTGGGTGCTTGGTACTTTTACTGAGATACGGCCTTAGCCAGTCATAAAGCATACTTCTTCATTCTATCTTTTTTGAAGTAAAATAAAAAATTAACCGCTTATGAAAATCCTGTAAAGGAAGTCAGTTCAGTTCAATTGCTGTTTAATTATAATGTTGCTGAAAAAAAAACTGGCCGCTAGAAATTTTTGCTTTGGATCAAGTTAAGTAAAATGTAGTAATTTATCAGTTGTGAGTCACTTTCTGCATGAATTGTAAGCAGACTACAACAGTTTTCTGAATAATCGGATTCATTTGCTTTCCATTTCGCAACTGTAATTGTTATGGTCATGAATTTGGGCCGATTCGCACTAGCGGACAAGTTTTAAATGTCGTAACATTTTTGACAAAAACAAAATTGTCGCGAAAAGTCAGAGACATTTTGAAGAAAACAAAAGGTGTAATTATTAGTATAATAGCTCTGCACGTGCTTCTGGCATCCTTGTACATTTCTCGGCAAGGTCGTCTTGTGCAAACATCAAATAATCAGGCAGATCCACGTGTGAAAAATTTTAAAACAATTTGCATTTGAAGTGCGCGTGTACTGAAGCTTTTTGTGCTCCTGCAGGGACAATGTTGCAAGAAAACTATTACTTTTCCCCCCATTTATCGGCACAAACTGGTTCCCTTCGATTTCTTTTGTTCCAACCCCGGTATTACCATCCTCCCACGACCTCACCTCGGCACACAAACGTGTTTTGCCGCCTGTCGTGGAAAAATTTCGCGTGTTGTTTTTAGTACAATCCAGACCAAACACAATAGCCAATCAACAACGTATTGTTATCTGGCATTACGAGGGGCGTTGGAATGCGACTTGTCTTGAATTGTCTTTTCTTGAGGCAGGACATCGGCCCCTTTGAAGATTTGACCGTTTTGACAAAATTTTCCCTTGTCCAACAAGTCGTTCGCCCTTGTTTTTTCGATTGTTTGACAAAATGTATCGCGCGTGCAACGCGGACCAATCATAAGACAACTGCTTCTTGGTTTTCCTGAATTGTTGGACAAATTCTAGGTCTCAAAAAAACGTATTCGCACTTGTTTTCTGTAACAAGTGACACACAAGTGATGAAATCTACCAATTTTTACAAAATTTGTCCGCTAGTGCGAATTGGCCCTATCTCACTTCTTGGAAAACTAGCTAACCAGAATTTAATTCGAAACAAGGCAAATATTGTCGCCTTCGTAACTAGAAATCCTCTGCATCCTTATCTTCACTTTTGACGAAACAAAAGAAACACTGGCGACAAGTCTTTTTGTCTTGCCTTGCAGAGCGACCAATGTACATTTTTCGGCCAAGAAGCAGCCAATAAATTTAATAAATAAAAACCGTAGCAAAAAGGTTGCACTAGCCGGGAATCGAACCCGGGACTCCTGCGTGGCAGGGGAGAATTCTACCACTGAACCACCAGTGCTAGTTAACAGAACTGATAGTGATTGGAAAGAGAGAATCCAACTGCCAGCTCTGCCTCTTTACATATTTCATTGACTGTACTACTTTATTATAGAAATGTCTATATCAATCACACCTGCGGTTGCTTTATAAACACGAGGGTTTTGTTAATTCATCACGTCTTATAGAAACAGCGAAACAAAAAACCTTTAAAAAAAGGGTGAAAGGACGAGAGGACGGCTGACAGTGTTCAGACTATACGAATTGTCACTACAAGTCTATTACATGGTCATAGCAAACTAGCCTATGAAGTTCAATAAAAAATGTACAATGATAAAACTTCAAGAAAATTATTATTTCAAATTTGAGTTGACCTAAAGAAAACTAAGAACATCTTAAGACGCCACTATTGGAATCGTTGCATAGCAGTTTTGTAATTTCACATGTGGTTTATGAGATAACGCCAGAATTGAGGATTAGGAATTGCATTGCGCATCCTTGCTGCGCATAATTTCTCGCGTCATTTAGCGCGCGCAAAAGCGCGTCCCAGAAGCGCGCGCACACAACATTACGGGATTTCCTTCAGGTTATACTCGGCAGGGAAATAAATGGTCATTTTTAAGCAATGACGTTATGTCATCGCTTAATGTCGTCGTGCGAGTGGACGGGATGTGTTTTCTGTTGTCTGTTGCGATCGACTGATCTGTAGAACCGAATAGGATTGGGAACTAACTTCAGGAATAACCGTCAGTAGCAAAAAAATCAATTTTAACTCAACAAGAAAACACCGCGTATAACTCAAAGCAAAATATTCCCGGGCAGTTAGAAAGGACTAATTTTAAGTATAAACGAAAGAGGCATTTATATTTGATGTGTTTTATTAGATTTAGTAAGCAGAAATCTTTAATTTTTTTAAAACAAAAACTACAGTTGAGATATTGTACGGCTCAGCTGTTAAGACATATTTGGACCAATTTCGATTGTTAACTTTAGTTTTCAACTTAAGGAGTGCAACGAAAATTTCTTGTATGAGTCGACTTCATTAAAGTTCCATGCGCTACGGAAATCTTCGATCGCACGTCACAAGCAATTAGATTTATTAAAAATAAAGGCCATGGTCAAACGTCGAACTTCATATGAGTCGAACCTAATGCCACTGAACACTTGGATTAAGTTCGACTCATGTGAAGTTCGACGTAACTTGACCATGGCCTAAGAATGAAAGCTTATTCTGTAGATATTTATTGCTATAAAATGGACCAAAGGGTTCTTTGAATCAAACTATCTGTAACAAGAAAGTGGAAAGAGATAATATGAAACAACACTATGGGGGACAACCGGATTTGAACGTGTGATGTCGATCTGCAGTCGAATGTTGTCACTGATATACGGTTATACCCGGCCTTTTTCAACCGAACAGGGTAAAATTTATAAAAAGCCCAAGAATAACACAACCTGATAATGGCTTTCTAGACGGCGTGTCACCAATATCATGATATTATTAAGCGAGTGTAAAAATCAGTAACTGATGATCTGAAAACAATACAAATTTCAATATTTGCCTTGTTGTGCTTTATTCAAGCGTGAGTTATAAGCAAGTTTATGCAGATTGCCTGACCATGTCACACGCTCCATTTCGTTCAATTGTTCTGTTACGCACCAATATTACAAGCATCTGATATAACGTTGCCCAACATTTCATTTGACGGATTCAATTCAAGGTTCACAGCCTGCCGATTCAAGTTTTTCGAGGACCTTTAAGGTTTGTACCTACTGATAAAGCGACTGACACTTAAGTTTGTGACTGAAAAGGCATAGTTTGCTGTTAGTTAGTGCCACGCAGGAAAATGTGACAACTAGACAAACTTTTTATTTACTCGATATCCGATTTTTTCGATCATGGCGTTTGCATCAGGAGCGGTAAGACTAACCATGATTTCTTGTTGCATGTGTTACACCTGTTATTGTTGTTTGAATTACCACCTCAAGTTACTTTAACGTGTATTAGCGCGCAAATTAGAGCAACTTGAAAACTGTTGTGACATAAGTCAATCATTTTGTCCCTTGTGATGGTCGATTGGCA
Organism: Meandrina meandrites; assembly: GCA_963693305.1. Lineage (NCBI taxonomy): Eukaryota > Metazoa > Cnidaria > Anthozoa > Scleractinia > Meandrinidae > Meandrina > Meandrina meandrites. Next base: position 38,950,147 of record OY855908.1, read on the forward strand.
GTCTAACGGAAGGTTTTTGGGAGATACTACGCGTCCAATGAACTGATCATGGACTTTCAGCCGGTGCGCTGTTTAACGAGCAGAACAGCGAGCCTGTGCTAGCTAGAAGCACAGGGTTATTGTTTCTTGGCTAGCTAGAAGTACAGGGTCATTGTTTCCTGGCAGTCGGACAGGATAACAGCAAGGACTCTCACAGATCTGGAGCTCTCTTGTGAATTTTATTGTTCGTTGAATAAACCTCATAGTAACTCAAGGGAAGCTTAAGGTAACTTGGTGGTAGTTTAAGGTAGCTCAAATTTTGTACAGTACAAGGTATATACAGTACAATTATATACGTTTATAGCGTGACAATTTAATAGTACCAGGTGAAATTACAAGTTAAAATGAAGCTACAACAAAACAAACAACCACACTGAGTTTTATCAATTTCGATCTATGGGAAGGTAATTGCCAGACACTTAATTCTTCCCTTCAAGATTACTCAAGATGTAAGTAAACAATACTGTCACTTTCAAATGTGCTTACTTTGCATTTTGCAACATGCGACATGAATTAATTACCGATACAACAGGAATACAACATACAGACAACGGTTCGTAAGACTTGAAGAGAGATTCCACAAACGTTTAATACGAGTTTAACAATAATAGCGCATTACAGAAGCTTGAAACGTTCCTCTCTGGTTACGGGTCTGGCGGCGAGTTTAAATCCAATGTAATTTGAATTGCTTTCTAGAAACCGTCTGTTCAAGCCGCCAATTCAAACAACACGGAGTATGATTAATTATGCATTTCCTGAGAGATAACGCTTAGTTTGCAATTCTTAGCTGAGAGCGGAAAACAGTCAGTTGGCAACTAAACAAACTATTTCATCGTTATGTTTTATCACTGCAATGTAGCAACTGCACTGGAGTGCCACTGAAAAGCAAAAACAAGTTTTACTAATTCATTCAGAACGGCAAACGGTTTGGTAAAGGTTTATTTATGTACGTCATATATTGAACGGGTAGAAAGCTAAGCTACTGGTTTCATTCACTTCACACTCACCGAAGAACTCTATAAAACCATATATGTGTATCCACCAGCAAGTGATGCCGGTTTTAGATGTTTTATCATTCTGTGAGTGTCAAGTTTCCCCGCATCAACTGGAAATTTACATTTACAAAAGAGTTGCGCGATGCAGGTTGCTGACTCATCAATTCAAATATTTTTAAGAATGACGTCAACTTGCTGAGTCAGATATTTATTTGTGAACTTTATTGCTTGTATTTTTCCTTATATTCTAGTAACTAGTCGAATTATATAAAAGTGGACATTTGCAAGTTCACATTTTATCTAACAATGACATGGATATGAAATGTATGCCTATTCAAGCGAAAGAAGAAAACAATTGGTAATGAATCATATATTTTTGTTATATCCGTGTATTGTGACTGAATGTTTTAATTTACATACTTCACGCAAAATTGTGATGACGTTTAAGGGAGATTTAGACGGCACAATTTTGCCTACGGTTTATCGCATGCGATACGTTTACGCCGCTACAGAATTATTGAGACGTCTTCAGTGCTATAGCATGGTCTCAATCTACTAATTTGATAAAGTGAACCGCTTAACCTTCAAACCAATAGAAATCAACAGTTTGCATCTGTCTGACTGAAAAATAGCACGAGATAGTAAAGTGACAACTCCTCATTATGTTTTTACAGGTATTCCTAGATCTTAAGTGGACATTAGTTGAATCCAGTACATAAAAAGAGGGATGACCTTGCAGCCATTTCGGGAGGAGCAACTGAACTATTTCAAATTTGCTTATGTTGTAATAAATGAATTCCCAAAGGCCTTACGGGAGACCTTCACCTCCATGTGGAACAAAAGATATGGATACCTCTGGGATGACTCCATTGCTACGAGAAATTTGTTCTTTGGTAAAGAGGTTAGCAAAACAACCAAAGTTCTCAAACACCTCTCTTATGATGAATGGGATTGTACCGCCTTGTTCCAGGCCACTATCTATGCACGCTCCTTTGCTCTGCCAGACGGTAAAGGCCTTCACAAAACACTCAGCGAGTTGTACGTGAATAAATTGCCTCATGGCAAGTTCCATGTATCAGTAGTAAGCCCGAGTCGAAACAATGCCGAAACATTTGCACTTGCGATTGATCAACTTCGTCTCTTAAGAAATGCGCTTTGTCACTCAACTAGTTCTGAGACTGACAAAGCAACATTTGACCACCGGGTGCAACACGCTAAAGATGCATTTAAAGCTCTTGGAGTCAAAACAGACCCTATTGATGCAGTTGGAGGTTTGACAGAGTCCGACTTCCCTACAAAAAGAGTTCGTGCATTAGAGGAAGACATCAGAAAGGAGTTGCAGAAAGATAAGCAATTCCTCGAGGAAGAGGTGAAGGACGGACTTCTAAAAGTCAAGTCATATATCACTTCTAATACTGCTGTGCTAGTAGTGTGTTACTTCTGTGTTACTGTCTTGTTACTGCTTTTTTACTGCTCGGCTGAATCGAATCAGGACCTACATATTAAAAGAACAGAGGAAGAACGAAAGAAAGAACTTCAGATTCTGAAGAACCAGTTGCAGTTTGATAAAGAGGAGCTGAAAGAGGAACTCAGAAACACAGTGGAGAAATATAAGGAGACAACTGAAGTGAGTCAAGAAGTTACTGAGAGAACACGATTAGGTAACTTTTTAATGTTTATGATTGCTCATCGTGAATAGCTATAATGTTATGTTATGTTATAATTATGTTATGTTGTCATGTTAGGTTACCTTACGTACGTTACGTTATGTTACGTTACGTTATGTTATGTTAAGATAATAAGAAGGTCAGTTATTAAGTAAATGCGTTTGTACCAGCTCAGCAACTCTTTTGGCAATCTGAATTTATTAAAAAAGGCCGCTGTTTAACCAGCCTTAATTTCCTGTTGCTACATGTATTATATAAACAATAACCTCCATTGGGCGCGTAAATATGCACTGATATTTGTCCGCGAACATTTTCTGTTCCGAGAAGCAAGCCGTGAGTCTACCGAGAACGATGCTCGAGGAAAACCGTGATCTCCGAGGAATAGTGCTTTAGGGACGGGCCATTAGAAAACTGATGGGGGGAGGGGGGGTGGGGGATTTTTGGCTTGCAAGAATTTTTTTTGGCCCATTGCCTGTGCAAGAATTTTTTTTGGCTGCAGCCCTATGCACGATTTTCTTTTTAATTAAATCTGCTTCATGCACAATTTGCTATTGAATTAATTAAAAACAGTGCTACCGGTACTTTGATTCATTAAATACATAGCTTGTTAACATTACTTTCCATCTATTTTATGACATAAAAAGTAAGTAGCAGTTTACAGGTGTATAGTGAAAATTTGTGTAGTTTATATACCTGCCAGGCCCGTAGGAATAAATTTTGAGGTGAGGGGACCCAAACGTTAGCACTGATTGTGACGGTATTAAAATCAGCAGGGGTAACTGCGAACGCCGAACGCAGAATGCCGAACGCCGAACGCGAAAAAAAATCACCGAAGCATGCAAGCAAGACCATTACCATTATTGAAAGCTAACTGTAAACAGGCTAACCTGGGCCTTTTTTAGGCTAACCTGAGCGGTATTCAGGCTAACCGGAGTGATTTTTAGACTAACCTGAGTGCAAGGAACACTCCGATTACCCTGGATAGAACTCTGGTTGGTTTTTGCTTGTTTAGGTGATTTTGGTTCGCGTTCTGCGTTCTGCGTTGCGTTCGGTCTTCGGCAAATTACCCCTGCCGTAATAAAATGGCGGGAGGCCCATTTCCGTTGAGGGGTCCGGGGGAATTCTCCCCAGGGAAAATTTTGAAAATCTAGACACGCTCTCATGCCATTTGGTGCATTTTGGAACACTCTTCGAGAAGAATTATAAATCTGGTTTAATATCAAAATGCGACCCATCTTGTGCATGAATTTGTTTTCGTTGGGTTTTTCCATGCATGAATTTTTTTTCGGACATTTCGCCATCCCCCCATCACTTTTCTAATGGTCCGTCCCTAATTTTGAAGCCAAATGGAGGCTATTGTGTTTATTATCCTGAATGTCCTGAATGTTTATATAAGGCCGCTAATATTGGGAGATCTTTTCCCCGAGCTGTTAAACGCCAAAGAATTCTTTCGTCGTTAATTTTTTTACTCGTCTGTTCATAATTTTCAGTTCTTTTCAATCAAACAATTTATTTTAACACGTTGACCAATGAAATTCCAATTCTTGTTCATCTTTTGAAGGTACTAAAGTGTCGTTACCAAGGTCATGCCTTCCTCCAATAGTTCCACACTTTACTGGCCGCCAAAAAGAATGCCAAGAGATCATTAGCCACATCACTTCCGAATCTAGCCTAATCGTGTCGATCTGGGGTTCACCTGGTTTCGGAAAAACTTCAGTTGCAGTCGCAGTTGGTCATCACCTTCAAGCGCAAGGATTGCCTGTCTATTTTGTCTCATTACGAGGGCTTCAGTCAAAAGTTGATCTCATATCAAGGCTTCTTAGCTTTCTAAGGCATCCTGCTACAAATGATCAATCATCTCAGCGTCTGTCGCTTGATGATGAGCTTTACAATCTTTTTACAGAAATTTCAGATTCCTTTCTGCTTGTCCTAGACAACGCGGACGAGTTATTAGAAAGTGGTGTGCCAAAAGTCAAGGAAGAGATCATCCATCTTCTTGAAGAAATTCTGAGACGAAACGAAAGAGTGAAGATCGTTGTAACCACAAGGGAATCCTTCGAATTCATGAATCTGCATTTCCAACGTCAGCACGCAGTAAGAATAAGGCCACTGAACGACATTTCTTCCCAAAAGCTAGTCCATGACTTACTCCCTAACGCCAGTGCTTCTGATTGCCTAAAAATTGCACAAATGTGCGGCAATGTTCCTTTAGCATTGCAGGTGTTATGTAGGTCGATTTTCGAGAATGATGCTCTATCTGTCAGTCAATCGTTAGACGACTTCATGGAGTCTTCCGGCAATACCGTCAAGATGTTGGACAATCCAGATTATCCAAGCAATCTGAGACTACAATTTCTCTTTGAATCCTCTTTTCAGAGACTCTCTGCAACAGAAAAGGAATCTCTGGTGTCCCTGTGTATTCTTCGTGAGAATTTCGATCAAAAAGCTGCAGCAGCTGTTTTGGGTAAAACAAACTTCGAGACAAAGAAGATATTACAAAGCCTTCGGAGAAGATCTCTTCTCGACTCAAGTTCCAGACCTGGGTCATTCTCGATGCACACGCTCATTCAATCATTCACAAGAGAAAAAGGAGAACATGAAATGAAAGAAACGTTTCTCGAATCGAAAGCTCGTTTTTTAAAATTTTATGTTTCGTTATTCGAGAAGCTAAATAACGATTTTCTTACAGGACACTCAATGTCTGCGTTTTTGGATTTTTATGAAGACAAGCAAAGTATTATTCAATGTTTAATTGAAAGCTGTTCTGATTCTCAGACAGCGAGCGGGGTTTTTCATGTTTTAGTGAAAGCAGAGCTTTTTCTCGACTCACTGTTTTGGTTATTGAGTGAATCAGCTAACTTCAACTTGATTTATGACTCAGCTACGAAGGCAGCTGAGAACTTTGAGAACAGTGCCTTCTACAGGCGATTACTTGTTTCCAGAGCTTTTAGTGAGTTAACTTGGGGAAAAAGAGGAAAGACGATGGAGCTTCTCTCTGAAGCTGAGGAACATCAAGCCAGGTCTTCTTCAGTTACTGCCGGTGAGAAAGGAAAGCGGTTGTGTTATCTCGGCTTCTATCAGCTTGTCACTGGACAAACACAAAACGGAGTCCAATCTTTACGGGAGGCTCTTTCTTTAATGGACAACAGCGCAGAGGAGACAGTTCTTAGAATTATTACTTTTCAAATCCTTGTTGTTAACTATCGGTTTAAAAATAACTCCATCAACTCAACTTATTTTTACAGCAAGGCTTTTGAGGAATGCAGGACTTTGGAAGACATGCGTGCTCACCTACTAGTTATTCCAGCGATGGAAAGTATCACAACGACAAAAAGAGAATTGAGCAAGATGTCATATACAGGTAATGTCAATGCCTTGCTTGACCAGCCTCTCGAACTACAAGTTATTTTTCTTGTCAATGAAGTTACAAAGCATTTCACTCATGTGGAAAGCAACAATTACGTAGCTAACATTACTTTCAAAATACGAAACGACGTTGAATTAGCTCTCGCCAAAGGTGTTTCGGTTGGTTTATTTAGTTTTCATCGCACGGTTGTTATCTTGTTCAGGTATTTAAGCAAATCTAACAGGGACGCACGAATAGAGTTTGCCCGAGAAAGGATCAGTTACCACCGAGCAGCACTTGAACTTTGCAAACACAGCAACGAAACGAATGAGAAGGAAAACGTTGCCACGTGTTGCAACATGCACAAAGACGCACTAGCAAAGAATTTTCTGGATGTTGGCTCCGCTTTTCGTGCCAAAGGAGATTTCGTCTCCGCTCTTGAAAATGAAAAGTGTGCCCTTGACATCAGACTAAAACAGTTTGGAGAAGACCACGTAAGTACGGCTAACAGCTATCATTCACTTGGAGCAACACAATATGCCAGTGGAGACTTTGCATCAGCTTTATATTCAACCCAGCGTGCGCTTAACATCATACGGAAACTGTTTGCAGAAGAACACCCTACAACAGCTTATAGTTACTTCTTTGTCGGAGCAACTCATCATAAGTTGGGCGACTTCAGTTCCGCTCTCCAGTCTAAACAGCGTGCACTTGACATTAGACTCAAACTGTTTGGAGAAGAACACTCAAGTACAGCTGACAGTTACTATTCACTTGGGGTCACACAACAGGAAGCTGGGGACACATCTGCAGCTCTTCGGTCTAAACAGCGTGCGTTTGATATAAGACGTAAACTGTTTGGAGAGCATTCGAGCTCAGTTGACAACTACTACTCACTTGGAGTCAAACAGCACGAGGTTGGAGACTACACTTCAGATCGCACAGAATGGCTCGACATAACTGACTATTCGTGACTTCAAAGCAATGCAGCGCCAGGAGCCAACAGTTTCAAAGAACCTTTTGTTCCTAACCGTTGGGACAACCATGTTGGAGGCGCGCGGGCAACTTAAGACTCCAAACCGCTGACATTTTATTCAACTGTTTTCAATAATTTTAAGGGCATGATTACATGGCTCGGTTTGCCGAGATCTCGGCACGTCTGTTAAACGCAACAAAAATCAACTTCGCGATTACATGACAACCGGGCCAGCCCGGTTAGCTGAGATCCCGGTATCGCGATGCCGGGATCCCGGCTAACCGGGCTGAAAATTTTCCATGTAATCGCGTTCACCGGGCCAGCATTAAATTTCTCTTCCGAGCACAATATCCGACGAAAAAATCAATGTTCCTCCTTCTAAATAGGATGTAGAGTAAGAAACCCATCCAGCTGCATAAGTGAAAAAAAATTAACCACCAAATTGCCGGGAAAAGGTGATCAAGATCATTCGTGCTATGATCATTCATGCTAAAACCGGGCTGAAAGTCATCTCGGCAAACCGAACCTTCCATTTTTTTTCAGTTTTGTCGTCGTAGGTTTAACAATTAAGAGACACTTTGTTCCGACTTTAGACGCATTTAAAAAAAAAAACATTAGAAGCATTTACCTCACCTTGTAGACGTATAAACAAAGTCACAAGAAGTATTCGAATTAAGACATATGGGTTGGATATGCATTAGAAAATGGAATTAGCAGGGCTTTCTTTCTTTGCGAATGGAAAGAGTAGCCAAATCCGGACAGATCATATGTAAGCTTTATACGGAAAGGCATGAGCAAATGCAACTTCTATTCATCAGTTTTGAAAATTCTTTTGTGAAATATTTCCTGAAAATATTTCCTTGGAAATCGTTGTTAACGTTAACACCTTTTTTATGGAGACGTTCCACGTAATTTTCTAGTTGTATGTAATTGTTAATTGTGATTTTCCATGACCGTAAATTTCATTATAACTTTCTTTTACTACAGTTCAGTTAACACTCGCATTTTATTGTGAAAGTTGGTCGACCTGATTGAAATACCCCACCTGTTTTTTAATTAGTCTTTTTAACTTCTACGGCTCTGAGAACAGGAATTATTAGAGTAAATCCTTCTAAGCTTAATCGTCTTCATATACAACGAATGAACGAAATTTATTACGTTGGAGTCAAAAGATAAAAATTCTTCAAAACTGCACTGGCCGGGAATCGAACCCGGGCCTCCCGCGTGGCAGGCGAGAATTCTACCACTGAACCACCAGTGCTTGACCTACTTTACTGACTTGACTTGCGCTAAATACTTGGGCCTTTACTTTCGCTCTTGGGACCACCATCTCTTTAAATTAAGAGAGATCGGGGCAGAGCACAAAACTACTCCGAGTACGGGTGCAGAGTGGTATTATCCTCTGCCGAAAATTCTCTTGCCAAATAATCAGTCCAAGATGGCTGCCCCACGACCGAACGTGACGGCGGAACTATTTCTGTGCAAATAAACAAACCGTCTTTCATAGTCAAGCGCTGGTGGTTCAGTGGTAGAATTCTCGCCTGCCACGCGGGAGGCCCGGGTTCGATTCCCGGCCAGTGCAATTTTGCTTAACTTTTTTCGTTTCCCTACATGAACACACAGAACTAATGCCATTATGGGATCATTCATGTTATTTGGCACTTTCCGAATGGTTCCGAAATCAGTATTCAACATTCGTTTCAAGCCTATAACAATTCGCTTGTCTCCGGAGTATTATTGTGTTTTTACCTTGTAACATGTTTTGCTCTTGACCATCACCATAAATAAATAAACTTAGGTTTTATTTATTTATATGTATGATAATATAAAACGGCAAGCGAAATATTGGACTTACCATAAAAAAAAGACATATAAAAACCTCGCTGCTCTAACTGTGCGCAATGAAACCATTGCCCGTACTTGGCAATTGGCCTCTGTTTCAAAACGAATCTACGTGCGAAACCATTCATATGAAAATGTGTTTCAACTTCTAGTCCATTGTCATGCAAATCAAAGTCATTTTCATTTGAATGCATGGGTTTGCACGAAGACTCGTTTTGAAACTGAGGCAAAAGGCAACTCGGAAATGCCCTATTACATTATTACAATAAGATGCTAAAAACTGATGCTAGTGAGATCGTCAGAAAGCTAAAGCCCAGTTTAAATCCAAAGGATTTTCGTTTTGTTTTTGTTGTTGGGGCAGGTGTGCTTGGCCCAGGTGATGACGTCACGATAGGAAGGCTGTCTTGTCCTGTTATAGTGCGTGTGGGAATATTTTCGTAGACGAGACGGTAAGATTCACTGGTATGGCCCCTACGAGAGTGCATGCTGAAGTCATGCGGATCACTTGCATCATCAACGAGATGATAGGCCCACACTATGAACACTCGGGTAGTCACCTGCAGGAAAAACACTGACTTTTTATCTGTAGATGTGGCTAAGAAAAACATAAATGTTTTACAACACTTTTCCCGTAGTCGTAATAAACAACGAAAACGAAATAACATTTTTGCCAAAAGCAGGAAGATGATCACCCTCTCTTGATTTTTGTCACACCCATTGCAGAGGTCGTGAAAATGCATTGCATAAGTCCTTGTTTAAATCCTTTTCCCTATGTTTTGTACAAATTAATGAATATTCTCGTTAGTGAAAATTCTCGATTTATCTTTTCTCTTCTCGCCCTGCGCATTCTAAACTCCCCTACGTACTTATAATGTATCTTTTTTTCACCCATAACAAGAATAGCTACATATAAGTACTTACGTTGAACTGAATGTCCTGAAGATCGTTCGTGTCCCGCGGGCGGTGGAAACGAAGTGATGTTATCCCGTCATGCACTGTGGCCCTGTCCACTGTGTAGCTTTGTTTTAAATCCAATACTGGTGTCGTGAGCCCCACGGTAAAGAAATCCTTTTGAAATAAAAAGGATTTCTCCTCAATTTGTCATACAATCCGTGTGAAAGAAGCGTGTAATATATTATAAACAGGGATTTACTGCATTGTATAGTACGCTGTCGATTAGGCCTGAGTTAATTTCGGAAAAACAAGTAATTCAGGTTGCGGCCAAAGTTACATTCTAATGTTGCATTCATTCCAATCAGTGATGAAGCCTTGCAAACAAAATAACTTTTGGTAAACACTTGTATGGCTGTGTAACTCCTTTTTTGCGAATACTTTACATCAACGCCAAAGATGTTGTTTTGATTAATTAACTTGCAATACAAAGTTGACTTAAATTAACTTACATTGAAATAAGACCTTCCAGCTCTCGTCTGACCACCGATAACAACATCATAGCTGCTCATATTTTCTGGTGTGAAGGTGAATCCAAACCCAACCCAACCTTCCGTCCTCGCATTAACGTCAAAATGCAACTCGTCACGGGCTGTGTTGTACATCCACGACACATTATAATTACCATTATCGAACGATAAACTTGTATTTCCATCTATGCCATGACGAAAACAAGTCACAAATAATACCACCAGGGAAAGCTTGTATGACATTTTTCACAAAGAAGTCGCAAATTTAGTCCATAGAATCTTTTGCTGCACTTTATCTCATACGATACAAGAGATCGATTCATTTAATTAAAATAATAAGCATTTTAAGTAACTGTTTACTCGTTATATGGATTATCTGTAGATCAATATTCAATAACCACCATCGCGGTCAGGATATTGTCGTATTGGACAATTCCAGTTCATTAACTGACCTTCCTACGCACGCTCCACTATTGTCAAAGCTCTTTTGCGTGTTGTTTGCCTGATTTCTTCAATATAATTCTTCAAATTTTACTTTTTAGAAATGGAATCATCGCCAAATGATGATTTTCCTTGGGCATTCAATGCAAATTACCTTTGCCTGAAAATTGGATAAACAACTAACAAAGGTACAACTGGACACGATTTGGACATTTTTAAGATTGAAAATTTCCAAAGATAGTTATTATAGCAATATGGTGGATTTGTTCGGCAATTTTAAATGCGCAAAAGTCATAGAGTCTCTCAAAACTATGGCAACAACTTTTAAAATTGCCCAAATGGCCACAAAGATTTACTTGATATAGATCAAGCCCAATATCTTTTTCCAATATGTTGAGTTAAGCCTAATCCCTATTCCATAACAATTCCGTTTTGCATTTTACTTAGACGTTTCTCGACTGAGGATGTTTAGAATCTTCCTTTTCACCTTCATAGCACTGTCCAAATCTTTCGCGGTTCTTCAAAGCGAAGCCAACTATAATTGTGTTTACCTCGATCAAGAAAAGGCATTCAAAGCGTGCTGGGAGTACGATGAAATCACCGATATCATCACCTTCGCTTTGGATGTCAAAACGCTTGGATGGGTTGGATTTGGGTTTGCTCACAAAATCCACAAAATGCAAAACTACGATGTGATCGTTGGGAAGATTCAAAATGGAAAAGAGTCACTCACGGTAAACCTCTGCTTTGTCATTGCGACTTTGGATTAAATCAATATCCTATGTTTTTTGTTGTTGTCTGCGCGTTTTATAATGTACAGTAATTACATAATGATATTCAGCCATTTATTTATTTCTACATGAAATGTACAATGAAAAAAATAAATTTTCGCCGACATCACCAGCACAGTTTATTTTTTCGCGATCTGAGAAAGAGTGAAACTGGTAAAAGTCACGATACGCTGTAAATAACATAAGTAATGTTCAGAACAGAAATTGATTCAGAGGCCGTGATTGTTTTCGCCTTTTGTCGATGAACGAATTGCAGCCGTTGATATTGAGGATGTTGAATTGTACAAATTCAGTGAATAGATTGTTAACTAGGAGTTTTAACATTAGTGATTCATTGCACAATCACTCCTTCTAGAATCTGGTGTCACGCAGCTGCGGCATCTAACTGTCTTTTTTCAGTAAAAGCTTTTTTAACCGTTAAATGATTCTGCCTGGAAAGCTAAAGAAGGGACTAAGTTATGTCTTTATTTGCCAGGATCGTTTCACTACTGGATACAAAGAGCCTTTGGCGGACCTTTCACAGGATTATACGTTAACTGGCTTTAATGAAAGCAACGGGAAAACATTCCTTGAATTTCACAGGAAAAGAGACACTGGAGATAGAAACGACATTGAAATTAAGGTAAAAGTACACTTTTTATACAAAGAAGACGTTTTCAAGAAAATCTCGGAATTGCAGTTATGATGTAGACATGTGTAATGTTCGGAATATAAGCACTTATAAAATGTCCAAGGAACTGCGCACGCTACGATTAGTCAGTCGATCATGATATCTCGATAAAACAAGTGGCCTGCGTCACATGGTGATTCTGGAACGTTTTATAAAGGAATTAGCGATATACGCAATTTTCAATTTTTAATAAGAACATTCGCGAAGTGCTAGTTTTATCAGTTACAGGAGGAAAACGATTAAGCTGCAATGGAACTGGGGCACAGAAAGCGAGCAGCGTGTGATAAAAAATTAAACTGTTTTATGACCAGTCTAAGCCAGCCGCCCTCACTTTTGTTAGACACTGTACTCGACAACTTGGAAAAAGAAAATCAAAAACTAAGCTCACATCCAAGCACAATTTTATTCGCTTTCTCAGTGTATTTTCTTGCAGTTTTGGTGTTTCCTTAAGGTTTAAATTACTTGAAACAATCGTGAGCCATAAGGGAGAGGAAACACTTTTTGGTAACCGAGCAACTACATCACACGATACGGGTATATAGGTTATCGGTTGCCAAGGAGATGACATTCAGTGCTTATATATCATTTTGTTTAAATGTTTCAGCCAGGACCTATGCTTCTGGTTTACGCATACCACAGTCTGGACTATCCATCGCCTTACAAAACAAAACACGAAAAGCAAGGTTTCAAACTGGTCACCTTGATTCCAGTAAGCACTGGCAAACCAGAGCTGAAACCAACCTGTGAAGTCAATAAAAGCAGTACCACGGCACACCAAGGCAGCCAGAAGTTACCCACAGCGAAAGCCACTTCAACTGCGGTAAATGCATGCTCGTCTGTGAATGTCTCAGGTTGGGATCCTGTGCCGAGAGAACAGAGACCCGCATCTTCAAATGCTCATGCGTCAGTTTACTTTACTTTCGTGTTTTGTTTGTCAGTGTGTAATCTTATTCTCACTGCTTTGACATGCCATTTTTTCTTTGTGTAATTTAAATTTGTTATGGCTACCCATTTTACCCCTGTCCACCGACTAAATAGTGATGTCATCTGATGGAAACTTTCAACCTCGTTTATGTAAGCTATTAAACAGCAGAATACATTATGACTGACGTAGTTGTTTGCTAAATTAACGCTTTTAAAGTCAGGCCAACTAGTCCACATTTCCGGCGCTTATCCGGAATGAAACGACCAGAAGGTATTGTTACTGACTCCACCCTGGCCGGGATGCTAATCCAACGCAGTGTTACCCCCAGCACTTTGTCAGTTACTGAACAGTTCACTGTTAGCCATGGGCGGAGAGTTTGAGAATGAACTGTGAGACTGTCTCTTTCCCAGGAACACAATACTAAAAACAACAACACGGCCAACGCTCAAACCCGGACCGCTCGACCCAGAGTCCAGCTCACCAACTCCCCAGTGGGCCCCCGCATCTCCCAAACTTCAAGGAAATATCATATGTACTGGGTATCAGGGGTCCATTCCCGCCCCCATCCCCACCCCCCTCCCCCCCCGGGAGTCCATTACCCTGTGGGCCATTTAACAGTAAAATAACTACTTTAAATCATTTGCCGGACACTGATATTCTTGTTGTCAAAAAAAATCATCGATCATAATACAGTTGATTGTATGTTTTTGTCGACTCTCCAATTTCCATTACGCACTAAAATATTTTTTTTCAAGACGTTGCACTGGCCGGGAATCGAACCCGGGTCTCCCGCGTGGCAGGCGAGAATTCTACCACTGAACCACCAGTGCCCGGACATACCTGATAGCACAAAAAAACTGATTTTAATGGAAAGGAATACTGCAACTGTTCAAAAAGTAAGCTCATTTATTACTTCGAGTAAAAATGTCACAACCAACTTTCACAAGGTTTTTAACTGGAATTTCTGTCGTGTCCGTGGGCCGGAAGGCTTCAGAGGCTTGGCTGAAGACGGCCTCAAACTTATGCACAGCATAACAAAAGGATCCACTGACATCAACGTGGCAGTTAGTAGTGCCTGTAACTTTCAATTGGAGAGCCACCAGTTCAAACCATTCGTGTAGCAGCTCTCGTAAGCTTGTAATTCTAACTAGTAGTCCTCTAATGTAGCATTTGCTGATTGTTTTTGGTTCCAGCTGTTGTTTGTTTAACTGTTGTCGAAGGTAGCGAGTCATTCACGTGAGACGGTTGCCCTCTTTAGCATTTCTCTCTCTTTTACTTAACATTTCAGTCTCGCTCCAAGAGAACAAAATGTTTCTCCGACCTGCATAATTGTTCCTTGCTATTATTGTTGCTTAAAAAGGTCAATATTATTTAAGTCCTTATGTGAGGCGACCAATGGCACAATATTTACCAATGCCAGTCACTAAGATGGAAAAGGAGATCTAATTATTTCGACTATTTAGTAAAAAAGAAAAACAGAATAGCGACGACCTTCAATTTAGGCCGCGTTCAAAACGCGTCGAAATTTTTTAAAACAAGCTTTCATCCAGAGCGTGACAAAAAGGGGTGACACAGCGAGCGTGACAAACCTCACAATGAACTGAGATGTTAGCGGGGAGCCTGGGTCAAATTTTTATTTTATGCAAATCACCCACTTGTGTTGTGGCCGGCAATTGGGAATACAATCAGTGGCTTGCAGCAAAAACCCTGAATAACAAACAAGCTAATGGCACTAACAGCGCGTTCTGCAGCCGGACAGTGTTCGTCAATATTAATGCAAGTGGAAAGAAGGTGCAATTTTAAGACGAAAGGGGAAAATTGACGCACTGTGTGTTTGTGCCGTCTAGATCGATTGTGCAGACAATATTGGCGAATTTTACCTGAATGGAAACTTCCGCAGGGTAAGCCTATTTGGTACCTAACTGAATGACATTTGATCGAGAAGAAGAGCTGAAATGTATTGATCAGGGAACGATCAACACCAACACTTCTGTGGTCCGAATGAACGAACTCGACTCGACTGCCTTAGCTCAGAAAAAATGTTGAAACCCATTATTTCCCTGGCAGAAAGCCACAAAGATCAACTTCTCCCAGGTAAGATTTTTTATTTCATTATTAATATTCCTCTCGCATCGCATTAATGCTTATTTGAAGGGACATATTTCTGAAAATACTGATCTACAATTTTACAATTCGGGAGGATTGCCTCGCCGCGGATAGCAGGATAAGTAAAGAGCCCTCAGGCAACACCGTCAGAAATTACCGTGCCAATGTTTGTATTGGAATCCGATGGCAAATATTTTTTTTACAAATTGTACTGAACAATTTATGAATCGTAAACTTAAGATAATAGGCAAAGGATTGTATTCTCCAAATTGGACGGATGTGACTGTTCTAGAAAGCGTCCATTTGTCTACAAATTTGTTTTCGCAGATTTACGTTTCGGTTTGATAGGGTTTGCGGAAATGTAAAAATGTAATTGAACGCTTTCTAGCCCAGCTACATCCGTTAAATTTGGTGAATACAGTCTTTTGCCTAGTATCTTAACTTTGTGATTCATAAATTAACCAGAATTCCCCATTTCCCATCCGATCCCCATACAAACAGTGTACAAACACTGAAGTTGCCTACCCGTGAAGATGGCTTCCAAGGCCGTGTTATCCCCGTCTCTCCCAAGTCTCACTCGCCGTTTTAGCTCCAGAACTCGCGTACGAAGACCGCTCGAGCGCGTTCGCAAAAAATACGACTGTTTTGAAGACTACGACGTGTTATGAAAGTCTCTTTGTCTGTAAGCCATTCGCTGCGGTCTTCAGTTTTAAAACGATGACAGCCATGGGGGTACAGCCCGTACACAAAATGCACACTGCATGCAAATATGTGAAAGACGCAACTGCAAGCAACAGCTACCTCTCTCAGATTTGACCAGGTACACCGGAGTGTATCTCACGTTTGTAATTCATAAATTTTTCGTTATTCAAGTTTAACCAAAATTGTTTGACAACAGATTCCCATACAAACTCTGCATATTATTGGAATCGTGTTCTTCTAAACTGGTTGCCCGTGAGTTTGAAAGCCTGCAAGTGAGTAGTCACTGAAAAAATATTGTTGTGTTTGAATTGCGTGCTTGCATGGCATGCTTTCAGATAGGAGGGAGAGGGAAAAACGAGAACTGTCACGCGGGCTAATCCAGCTTATAAAACTAGGGCCTGATTAGAGAATTGAGCTCCTCCCAGGGGTTTTAGGGAACAAGGGAACATGGCCATAAAATAATTGGGAGCAAGGGAAAAATGAAAACAAAGCTGGGAACACGGGAACAGAAGCTGTGTTTCTGATATTTCAGGGAGCAGGGATCACAAAAATCGACAAAATACTTTTAGGGAACAAGGGAACACAAGGGAATTTTTTTGGGGGGCAAGGGAACATGGACCCACCTCCCCCCACCCCGCCTCCATTGCGAGGGGCTCGGAATTATTTTATTAGTTACAGTGATCACCGGGATTAACCTAGTTCTTACTTATTTTATTAATCCTACCGAGAATATTTAAATTTGAACTTTTAACAACTGCGGTAAACGCCAAAATAAATGTTCGGTTTTCACATAAATTTTCTGTTGAACTGTTTAATTAGGAATTTTTCAGCAACTGAAAACTTTCTTATACGAAAGCTAACCCTTTGATTGAAATGTCACCTGTTGTTTAGCCAGCCTAACCAAGTTGAGCAGAAAACAATAACCTGCCTTCGTGGCTCTTGATAGATAGGAAATCGTCCCTAGTCTCCTCACGTCTTTGTAGTGAGCGAGTGATCCGGAAAACAATAAACAGTCTCCCGTCCACGAAGATACTTCCGGTGCTATTGAGATACTTCCGGTGCTGCATCTTTTGTTCAATAACCACCATTCAGATTTTTACTCAAAGTTTTATTTATGTCGCCGATTGATTGTTGACCATTCAGATTTTTACTCAAAATTTTACCTATGTCGCCGGTTTTCATGACAGATCGCATATAGCTTAGTGAGTCCTTAGTCACTTAAAATGCGTAGGCTTCTCACAAAAAGCAATAGTTCGTCTGGAGCACCCTAGAGCCCTGAAATCGAATCGTTACACTTTGAAATATAGACTTAACACCTTGCTCTATGACTGACATTTTTCTAATTAGAAATTCTTTAATGGACTAATATCACTCAGGTTGCATCCTGTTTTGAAAGTTCCTTTGTCTGGTGTAAATGAGAACGCCAGATAGCCTAGCAGATCGATACTTTTCATTCTGAGATAAAGTAATTACACTATCTTTTGCAGAAATATTTTTCATTCGCCATTCCGACCCACGCTTGCCACGGCTTAACCCATTTAATCAATGGTTTCCCATAGCGGTTATCTGCAGGGGCATCAAGCGCGTGTAGAACAGCATGTTTTATAGAGCTCTAGTGACAAACCTTACTTGTTGCCTGCATCTTTTTGTAATGGAACGCAATATATTTCCGGGAATACCGTTTAATCAGCCTTGCGTTTTATCTTCTTTCATTAGTAGTTAGTTATAGCTGATCAGATCCGGTACAGTTCAAGGATCTGGGAATTCTATTTCGTAACAGTGGCGCTCCTTGCAATTTTTCGTTAAAAGGGCAACCTTCCTGTCAGCGTAACATTCGTTTCGGAAACAGTGTTTCATATAGAACATGTAACTTAAACCTGACGAGGGCCGGTCCTTGGTTGGCCAGCCACAATATCGTAGAAAACTTTAGGCTTGGTAGAGTAGTCTCACTCCAGTCAGTTTTCGTTAGTCAAGACCTTTCCTAGACCTTTCTTTAGATCTCACGTGACAAAATCAACATGAATCGATTGTACACGGCCTCTTGCGCTGGTTTGAAAGCCAATCTACGACGCTACTGAAGTGCTTGTTTTACTATGTTTACTGTGACAGCTGTGATAGGGAAATTCAAATCCCCCTAAAGTAGATCTAAGTATAGCCATTATCTCTCACCTCTAGATGATTACAAACTAAAGAAGATTTACTTTGAATTGCATCCCTCTTGGCTCTGAAAGCGAAAAAAAGTTTTCATAAGCTTATGACTGAGGTCCGGAAATGGAGGTTAAGTGTCATTAGAGCGCTGTACATACAGCTTATTCCATTTAAGCCATTCTCTTCTCAAAAACCTCTTTGGAATGCTTTGCACCGTTAATGCCGGTTTAATCTTCAATCATATAAGCACAATTGTTTACTGACATTACAAGGAACGATGTTACAGTAGCCTCCTAAGTTTTCAAGAAGACAAATTTGTGTGGCAATTTATTTAGGCGGCGACAACTGAGGGGTAAAAACTAAGGGACCGGTCATTATTGACCAGGAGGAAGGACACTAATATTGTGAGAGATGGGCTTAAAAATTGTCACCCTCTGCCAAATTGGAGCCCAAAAAAATTATGACCCTCCCCAAATCAGAGCCCAAAAAATTGTGACCCACCCCTTTGAATGGACACAAAAACTAAACACATCATGGTTCTTCGTGTTGTGGAAACCCTTGTATGTATGTCACAATTTTTAAAATGCAGCGGACCACTCATGCGCTTGGATAAATTTCGTCAAGACCGTTACGTATTATACTGACACTACACGCTTATACATACATTAATAATACGAGCGCTAGAATGAATAAATTACATACATATATGGAAATCACACTATTACAGCAATAGAAGGACGAAACATCATTTATTGCGCGTTTAATAATTAGTAAAGTGGGCACTATTGGCGGAATGTTTGACTGTTGCCAAGGATGGATGACAATACATAGCTAAAGCAAAAGAGGAAAAGCAAAGTAAAATAAATAGTCTTTGAAGTCGGAGGCAAAAACTCAAAACTGGCCATATTTGAATACTGACATGAATCTTTTGTCAACCACATTGTTCTAACATCACAGCCGGAAAAGGGCAAACGTCAGTTTCAGTTAAGAAGAACTTGATAAAAAAAAATCATTCTAGCCCTCCTCTAAATACAGTCATAAAAACAATAGCCCTCCCCAAAATGGCGCTTAGAAAATAGTGATCCTCCTCCCCAAATATAGTCGCCCTCCCTCCTTCCCGGCCCTGCTAAATAATGATCGGTCCCTTATTGCGTTCTGCTGACTAAAAAGTAAAAATAAATAAAATAACAGAAAAATAAAATGAATTCATATACAAAAAGGTAATCATGCACTTACCGTAGGTACAAACCTTTAAAAACTAAAATAGAACTTACAAGTAAAAATCGTCCAACACTTTGTAAACTATACTCCAGGATTAATCTGAATTAATTAGATCTGTTTTGAGTTCTAGGATTAATGTTTCTAAACTGAAAGCAGCGAATATAATTGAAAATCGATGCACCTAAAAAGTAAAACTTCGACACAAGAAATCAAACTATCAGCAACAACAACAATTTTGGTATTCCCATATAGATGTTGTGACCTAAATACAATATCGCTAAAAATTCAAAACGAAAGAAATTACAAGTACTAGGGTTACAAAGTTCTCTTACATGTAGTGCGTCGTATATAAAGTAACCTAGTTCTTTACAAATTAAAGTGTCAACATTATTAAATAGAAACATTGTTTTCTATGTGTTTTTAAAGGAATCAAATTTTGGAAATTTCTTGATGATGCCATTTGTGACTTGTTGTCTAATATTATTGTATCGGTCACAATGAAATAAGAAATGCGTCTCATTCTCAATTTGGTTAGAACAGCAGTACTTACAAATTCTAAGTGTTTCAGGCAATTTAGGAGTACGGTGTCGCCTACATTCAATTCTAAGACTATGATTACCAGATGGGATTTTAGCCAAAGCTTGTCTATGTTTGAGGTTCTTTACTTGTTCGAGGTACTCAGACTTGCTTACATCTGTTTTAAAAATAGAGTAGAAACTCAGCTTTTTGTTAGACCGATTTATCTCCATTTGGTGTCTTTTCATATCATTTGAGATGTGACATTTCAAACAGTTCCATGAATCATGAAATAAAACTGTATCACTCGTGCAAGAGATCGTTCGGGCGCAAAGAACCTATATTTTTCGAAGTGAACAGAAAAGTGTTTTTCTTCCAACAACAACTTCGTTATTAAAAAGTTATTTTCAGTTGTTTATTACAAAAGTCGCCAGACTGTTCTGTCTGAACATGGCATCACCCCACCTAGAATACCAACACGAACAGATCACATGAAGGTTCGTTCAATGGAGCACCACTTGACAATTAACATTTTACTAAAAGATTTACCATCTTTGGGGTTTATACGTGATGGAATGGTTTCGGTCAGTGCTAAATAATAATAATATTGTTAATTGGCTTATATACTAGATCTTTTCATTGGGGCGTCGGGCGCTGGACCAGGAACGCGGTAGGTATTTGTTACTGTGATAAGACATGGACAAAAACCATTGAACATCGCCACACGTAGAAAAACCCTCACAAGCAAATCACACGAAGGTTCAGTTCATCAGGACATCAAATGTCGAGATTAGAGACGACTGGCTCATTAACAAAATTATTTGAAATTTTAATATCTTTGAGATTTATATGTGATGGAAGGGTTTCGGTCAGCACTAAACGGGCGTTGGGCCAGGAACGCGTTAGGTATTTGTTATGATAAGACTATCACACAAAAAGGGACTAGATAAGCAAGTCAAACCCGTTCCCCGCCAATGAACGCACGCAATTTTAAAACATTTTATCAGTTGTTTATTTAACATTACACTTACACAGTATGCAATACGTGTTTGTATAATCAAACAAATAAACGTTTTTACGATAAGTGTAATGAAATTACATTCAGTTACACAAATGTTGAATTTAAAATCATCTTTTATGAAGACTAACTCAGAAAGTCTTGTGATAAATTTATTCCTGGACTCTCGATTTTAGAATATATTCGGGCTATTTGATTTTGACGATTAATAAATGACTTTTGATACCTGACGATTTGTAACTTAAAAGTCAAAAGCAGTCAAGAAAGCTACTCTTTTGTCTAGTGGATTAAGTCTGTTTTAGTTCTTGGTGAATCACCGACACTGCTGGGCGCAGCTGGCCCAACACCGTGAACCATAGTGTGCACTACGTATACATTCCGAAGATAGTCTCCAATACTTTGTACTTGATTGAATAGGTGATAATTTTACCGATAAGTGGCTTGTCACATATGTGGATGAAAGATTTGAAATAGAACTGTCCTGCAGTTCGTGTATCATGGCGTCTTTGAGCTGATCAAATGATTGGCGTACTATTCATACTCTTCCCAAATGTATTCTCCAAGGTCCAGGTCCAACAGGTTGTCTGAAAAAGGGCGGTAAAACGATACATTAATAAAACATAAAGCTTTACGGATTTACAAGAAGCTTTAGGGATTTTTTTCTTGAGCCTTCCGTGATAAGAGATTTCCAGATCGATTCAAGACGCCTCTCAGGAACATTTCTTTTAAAGTTTTCGCTTGCATGTAGTGCGTGGTCCGATTGAGGCAAATAAAAGATAATTTCAGACAGCGGATCTTTGAAGAAGGCCGAGCGAGGAAGTATTAAATTGGATAATCCAGGTTGTTTACATTAACAATGAAAGCGAATTATTATTTGTAAACATGTTTGAAAACGACAATTGTTATCTTTCTACACATCTTCAAATTTCCCAACCTCACGGTTCACGAAATATTTGTGGTGGAAATTACGAAACAGGAGGAATTGAAATTTACCTTCTGCTAAAATTTTTGAAAATACAGGATGAGATATGTAAAATTATCAGACCTCCCAGAAATCGGAGCTGATGACACTGATCCCCGTCACATATAATAGAGTGAAAACGTCAAGGTGTATACCTTCATTATCAGAGAATGAGTCAAAGCAAAATCTTGGGAGACCTGTAAGACTCAAACCGTCGTCAAGTCCTGGGAAAGTAGGAAGAAGATCATCAGTAGCTATTCTTTCCAGGCGTTCTGGTGTCGTCTCAAGAATCTCTGTGAGACAGGAGATGTAGACTGCAGCCAATCTGATGGTCTCTGTTTTCGAGGGCTTCTTCTCTCCAGGAAAAAGGGGAATTAAATCCCGGAGTCTCTCAATGTGTGTATTAAGAGTTTGCACGCGGGATCGCTCTCGTGCGTTCGCCATTCTCCTCTGCCGGCTGACTCCAGTTAAACGAGGTCCTCGCCTCCTAGATTTCTTTTTTCCTTGGGCGCTATCAGGTTTGACTGCTATTGTGGGCTCCATAGCTAGCTGTTGTGTACTGAACTGCACTCAAGTGATGTGTGTTCAAACTGAGGCGTGGGTATCGTTGAGCGAGTTACTTATCGCAGCATTCCAGGGCTTGGCTTGTCAGCTGGGTTTCCATTTTGAGGAGACATCAAAACGGAACTCATTTGACACGATTATATAAAGTCCAGAAACGTAAACACATGATATTACCCAAGATAACGCTCTTTTCGTGCTCCACGATTAACGCGCGTGCATCTCCTGCTAAATCGCCTGTCTTTTACGCATATTTCTGTATATGCTTCCCAGGACAGCATCTCTTGACTTCCACTAATATTTTTCTGTAGTTGTTTGATGCATCTAGGCCCTTTTGTCCCTATTTCATTTAAAATGTGAATATGTTCCCTGATGATAATACGGTGATGATTTTTTGTGGGTCGTGCATTGTGTGAAATCGAGATCGAGCTCCTCCGCAGTATAATTAAAAAACACTTACGGACTAGCGGTTATCGCAAGCTTTAAATCGATTTCCTTAAACGTGCCGTTGAAGCAGAACGATATTCCAAGCTTTTTGTTTTAGGTTTAGAATCCCTTACACGTTCAATGACATCTGTGCCATCGCTTATATGAGCTCCGTCGAAAACCCTTTGCATTTCTATCAGTAGCATCAGACGCTGTCACGACACGGCTCATGGCTGATGTTACACACATGCTACCACGTTTTCAAGTGACTCTTTGACCCTTCAAAGTTTATGCTTTATTTTTGCCGTGTTTATTTGTTTCAAAAACACCAGGTTCAAAAGGATTTTATATTTATCACGCAAAATACCATTTCTATAAATTGTCAGACTAAGAAAAAGTCCATTGTATCAATTTAAATAAGACAAAGGGTCTGGTGAATTTGAAAAGAAACTCTGTGGCTTGATTTGACTTTGCTCATGCACAAGCTCAGCGACAATTGTTGCCTTCACCTTGATATGATACTAACATTGTTTGAACGAAAAAAAAAAACACTCGTTTGAAAGAGCTCGCTGGTCGTGTCATATTTTCTAATGCAGCATGCCGGCGCCGGTCCAAACGATACATGTATTGCTTTTCCAACGTTCACCTGGAAAAATGCAAAGTTATTAATTCTGGGCCGTTTTGGATGCGAGATCTATCTCAAACGAACGAAAGATTTTTCTGAACGCGTGATGAAAACATTTGTTTGAACATTCCGCTTAACACGTGTTCCAATTAAACGGTCATAGCTGTTGCCATACATTTTTAATTTAGCGGCGTTTATCTCGGAAATGGACAATATCCTGTATCATTAATCTGAAAGATCCTTCAGAGGATATGTGTTTAATTAAGACTCTGTTTTGGAAGATTATTTGTAAGACATCGAACCCAGACTTGAGGAGCCATTATAACCGTAAGCCAGATTCTTAGATATCTTGATTCGTGCGTATTTTTTTTTTTTTTTACGGTGCCTACAAAAACATTGATAACCTAAGTAGGGCGATGTGGAAATAGCTCTTTTTGCATTATATTTCAAGGCTACGGAGGCCGGAATATGCGAGCAACCAATTTAAATAATTTTTTAAACGTCATTTTTTTGGTCTGAGAGAAAAGATATAAACATAAAAGCTGAAGATTTCTAAGCTCTTAAAGTGATAGGACGATAAAAGAATGTTGGACCTTGATTATCCATCTCTACCAAGAAGCGCCTCGTTTCTTTGTATATTTCTTTCTAACTCAGTAACTGCCTTAGCTGGAGTTATTTTCAACAGTTGGCATTAATTCCACGAAATTTGACCATCGCTTTCGCCTCTTATCGAGAA
Source organism: Meandrina meandrites (assembly GCA_963693305.1). Taxonomy (NCBI): domain Eukaryota; kingdom Metazoa; phylum Cnidaria; class Anthozoa; order Scleractinia; family Meandrinidae; genus Meandrina; species Meandrina meandrites. The sequence continues at coordinate 38,974,280 of OY855908.1, forward strand.
ATTGTATTTCTTACCAGTTGATTTGTCGATAAGCTCTCTGCATTTGATTTAAGCCTTTGTAGATAAGAAACTTTGCCAAGAAGCGGGGGAACAAAAGATTGTGGCACGATTTCGGGTCACAGTAGGTGTGGTCAAAATGGTCGAGTTCATGTAACGTAGAACTCTGCAATATTCCTTTAGAAAATATTGGTGCCCCTTTTTAAAACGTCAATAAATTTGGCTCTTACTTCTATTCTATGGTCGAGGTCTACGTGTGAGGTCATTACTGACCAATGTTGCTGTTTCGATAATTTGAAAAATACATTTGACGTCGGGTTTTACTTTTTCCTTCAGCCAAATTTTTAATTTGGCCAGTCTTGTGAGTGACATAGGGTATGTTAGAAAAGAGATTATACAATACATTTGCACTGAGAAGTGTTGGATATTACAGCCAGACAATAAAAGTTGAAGAAATAAACTTAGCTAAAGCGATAGTACCCACTTACTCAAACTTCGATCAAACTTTAAATTTACTTACTACTTTTGAGTTTCTAAGATGTTTTAAAGACACATAACTGACAAATTAAAACATGTGGTTAACTGAGTGTTATGGCCATAAAAAACTCGAGGTTGGGTCTTATATTTTCTATACCTTTTTTTTTATAAGAACGTTGAGGCTGAGAATTACCAAAATGTTAAGAACATGCTAAGAACATACCCCAGGCTGAGAGTTGGAGAACGTCTTCATTTTGCCTATTTAATTTCTTGTTAAATGAGCAGTATAAATAAACGCAAATTACTATGGTCTAATAGTACAATGAACTCATTGCTTAAAAGAAATAGGTTAACATTAATTCGTCTTATTGCATAATACACTATGGAGAACACCTCAGTTTGTAGTCCAACTTAGACTTATAACTTGTACGGCTTAAGAACGTCTCAAGAACTTTTTTAGCCTCAAATCGTAAAGAACGCTCAGTGTCAGCCCCGAAATCAGACGTTCTTATATAAAAAGAGTGTATTATAAATGTGGCTGTGGTTGTATTATGGCAAATAGATTTAAAACATTGGTTTAATGAAGGGTCATTTATGGCAGTTTTATTTTTGGCTGAAACAAAACCGCAGTTGAGATAAACAGTGGAAATGACCCTAACACATCCCACCCATTGTCATTCCATAGGTGCAGTTTACACTACATAAATGTTGTGATTAATAAGCTATCTTCCAAATAAGACAAATAGGTTGATTAACAAGGCTAGTAGTCTGCTGGTTACACGTTTACCGATGAAGAATATCCTGATCTCACCCCGTGATGTTAGCACTCGGAGTAGATCCGTGCAGCCGTGATATTCTGCTTAATAAATTTCCCCGTTAATTTCACGATTATATCTACTGTAAAATCAAAAGGAGAGATATCGCATGCAGTTTCAGTTTACGTTAGATTAAAACAGGCCAAATCGATGGCTGAGTCAGGGCATTTCCATGATATAAACCCTTTAGCTTAAATTATCGAAAAAGTAAACATAGTTCGAGAATTGGCTTAGAACGCTTTAGCTCTTACACGCGACAAAATTGTCTTGTTGTGTTATTCTTTTATTGCATGTTTTCTTAAACCAAAAATTTCGTTCACGGAGAGCAGCGCGAGGGTAAAGGACTTCAGGGGAACCTTTAATTTCGCTAAATGAAGAATCACTGACGTGTGAACAAATAAGTCTCATTAGCACGACATATACCAAAATACAGTCATGCAATCTTGTTGCGTAACCTTTTTGCGCAGTATTGTCATGAAGTGTGAAAGTACCCATGACTAGTGCTAAATGAGCACTTAGGAAGATGATTGAGAAGATCCAGCTAGGAGCAGCTAAACAAGCCTTTTTTACTTTGGAAAAATGAGTCAGGGCCCGTTAACTATTAAGCAACGTGCTAACTGCGTCAAATAAATCTTCCGAGACCGACTGAGAATGCAAGTTCAGTAAAAATATAAAAAAACGATAATTTGCACAGGTGAAATCCGTTGATACGAAAAGAGCGGCAACATCAGAAAAAGCAGTTGGGCTTAACGCGTTAATACGCGGAATGTTTAGTGTCCAAACTAAACAAATAAATAAAATGGGAGCAAGGACCAATTAAACTGTCTGCAGTTTGTGTATTATGGAGGTGTTCTTGTTAGGTTAAACAAATGGAAAAAGACGTCAGGGATACTCTTAGTCCATGTTTACAAGTCATACAATGGGACTACAATGAATAAGGGCGTCTTCTCGCAAGATTTATAATCGTTTTTTTTTTTTTTTTAAATCAAGTTGTTGTACAATTTGGTCGTCTTTGTTTTTTACGTTGTGATCGATACAGCAGAGACCAATTGTTTTGCTAATCTTGGTTAAGTGCCAAAATGCAGTGCTGACACTGTGTGCCAACGTATCACCAGCCCATCCAGAATGAATCAAGGCAAGCAAACATAGGCGCTAGCTGCTTCCAGCAGAAACATCAAATAATGTACAGTGAGAACGGTAAATGCGACTGAACACAGACGGGCCATTATGAGCTGCAGGTTAATTGTTATTTGCATCATTTCACATTCCTGACAAACTAGTTTTAAATTTTATAATTTTTCACGCTTGACAATGTAATTTCAGTTGTGCTGATTATAGAAAAATAGCTGCGGGATTTCAGCCTGATCGCTGGGCGAACGTTTCAGTTCAATCGATACCATTATTAATTGCCAACAGTTTAACGTTTGTAGTGGTATCCTAGAAAAACACGGCTCTGCTTAAAAAAAAACACTCCTAAATTAAGTCGGTCTCAAGGTGGATCACCTGAATCTCATAATCCACTCGGACTCTACCTAGGATGGTTTTCGTTAAAGGTCGCTTATCTGGTGAATATTGCCCAATCGAATAATGGTCAACTGCTGTTCTACATACGGGAGTTGGTCAGCTCAAAGAATACAGTAAAACTAAACAATAACAATACATGAGCTTGTAGGGCGTACATCCAATCTTTACTTTGCATGTGAACAATATTTGCCAGTTTTTTTTACATGAATACAAAAATACAGCAAAATACAAGCATGCTTTTTCATTACTAAAGTGCTATTCATGTCTTGAACTCTGTCGAGACGTGCTTCCGCCTTCTTGGTTGGTTCAAGATAATGTTTCTTCAGGTATTCTTCAGGTATTCTTCAAGAACTATGCGGTAGCATAAGTTTATCGCCGCGTAGTAATGGTTGGTATATTTAGACGACTAAGTTTACGTTATACTGTTTACTTAGCTTTCACTTTCCCACGCGCGAAGGGTGTTTGGTCACGATAACTTGTTTAAGTAAGATGGATATCATTTATTAAAACAGTCAATAGTTTAGTTTAAAAAAAAAGCTCAACACTACCCTGATCCGATAACTTAATTACTTGCACGCTATTGTGCAAAATTACTTCAGTTGCACATAATCCTGATGTGAGAAAGTTCGTTGACATCAGTAAGTTGTTTCCTTACATTGAGACCTGAGGTATGGAAGAAAGTTTCAACAATCTGTTCAAATGACGCGGTATTTGATAACGTTGATATTTCTCACGGATGAATGAATGGTGCATTCCATGCACTCAAGACGCGTTTAGACCATCCAGACGTTCTACTAGTGTACACGTGATACTTTGGCTACTTTTTGGACTTTTGTTGTTTCAGAATACTGTTGATAACTCGTTGCCAGCGCCACCGTTAAGTTCGTCCTCTTTCCAAAAGAAAACTGTCAGTTCTGTGACAAAACAAAACGAGAAACAATTTCAGTTTCTAATTATCTTCTACATCAAAAAAGCTTATCTCACTCTGGTTAAATTGCTGTAAGAGTCGAGCAAGTATACGATACATTTTAATTACAAAACGGGATAGTATTTCCTTCATCAACCAAATTCTTCCCGTAAAATGACCCTTTTCAAGCAGTATTAGTTTTGCAATATGTGTGACTATTTTATATATTGTAGCTGATTTGTTCTTAGTACAAACCAGAAGTTTCAATAAAATGACAGCATTTTCCGGTTTACACCAAAGAAACAAATTAAACTGCACAAAAGTTGCTCTACCTCCTGTTTCTACGTCAAACGGATCAAACTCCAGAGAAGTCACTGACATCTCTTCGTCCAAACTTTCTCGTCCCACCAGCGCGTGGTGATCAGCGTTTTCCATGGCCAAGATCTCTGTCAAGTGCGAGATATACAACGCTGCGAGTCGGATAGTATCCGTCTTTGAAGGCCTTTTTTCGTTCGGAAACAGTGGAATGAGATCTCGCAAGCGATCGATACTCTCGTTGATCACATGGACGCGATTTCTCTCGCGCGTATTCGCGATTCTCCGCTGTTTGCTCAGACCAGTCAACCTGCGCCCACGCCTTTTTGTCTTTTTCTTTGAAGTTGTTTGCCTTGGAATCTCGTCCTCTGCAACTTCGCTGTCCATGTTGTTGCCTGCTGAACCTTAATTTGCTTTAAAAGATCTGTTTTCTTTTAAAACGAAGACAGCGGTACAGAAGCCGGATTGTTGATCACTATCACCCAGAAAGCATTTTTGGGCTATTAAGCATCGCGTCAGACGTCATAGCTGGAGCCTTCTTGACTGCGTCTTGATGGTATTATTATCCAATAATTTAAATGGCTCTTGCTTAAAGAGAAAATAATCCAGTTATTGAATCTGCACATTTTACGCTTCGGTTTAAACCTCAGCGGGGATGTTGGTAGTCGTGCAGTCATGCAGTCACGATAAAAATCTACTCTTCAACTCGTAATCTAAGCAAACATACCACAAAGGGTCACCACCGTTCATGAGATTGTATCCGTGTTATTGGATACGTTCCTTGTGGGGTGTCACGGAAGTGGCACTTTGTGACCTTCTATCAGCAGCTAATCCAAAGTGTTACTTGACAATAATTGTGGTATGTTATGTAACAGCAGCGCAGAAACACAAACTTGTTCTGCGTCAGAAGGTTTCCTGTTTATAAAGGGAGAAGGGAATTTTGTCATCTTCAACTTGGAACTCAAAATTTTAATTCCACTAATTTGTAGAAGTACTAACGCAACAAACGTGTTTTTGTGGTTTTAATAATTTTAATTAAAGTAGGGCAAAGGGGAACTGGGTGGGGCGGGGATTAAGGTACGGAGACCGGACTACGTGAAAAAATTAAAAATCACACCATCTATCTATATTTCGTTCACGTTTAACGTCGTTTGAACACGCATTTTTCCTTTAAACAAATAACAGCAGATGGCTACAGACGTCTATATGTGTGCAATACCCTTTCAAATTTCAAGGAGTTCGTCCAAGGAGTGCATTATCAAGTTATCAGTATCTTCACCTGCAACGAAATCCTGCTATCTGAAAGTTAGGTTATCTCGTGCTTCTCGCTATCGAAAACAAAAGCCCGCTTTCCTGGATTTGTTTTTCACTGTTTGCCTAATTTACACCCACAGTCACTATCTTGATCATATTTCTCGCTATCTCGAGCAGCGGCTGAGGTCTCTTTGCTCTAATTTACACCCCTTTATCTCGGGGAAACGGGCACGCCTTAAAAAAACTGAAATCAAAATAGTTTGGGCAGATTACAATTTCTAAGGCCCAGCACAGGACGTTACCCTAACTGCAGCTTAGCCCGAGTTGACTTTTCACAAGTAGGGTTACTCTATTTCCCTGAAAACGCGGGCTTTCCTTTAATTAAATCGCTTTACCTGGTTGTTTTAGCGCCAAAACCGATTTTCCTTTTAAAATTACGTAGTATATAAGTTCCTGTAAGATCATATTTTAATTTAAAAGGCTCAATTAAAATCGTAGACACTCTGTAAGCGTTAGGTCCTGAGAACGAATGAGTCAACGTCGAGACTATTAATATTGCGTCATTAAGTCACGTGTCAGCGGAACAGGAACATCTAGGCTAGGCTGAGCGACTGACTATCACCGTGGTCAATATACTGTGAATTAAAAAATTAAAAAAAATAATTACTCTAGTCGTGCTAAAGTAGAACAGTTAGTTACAATGATAACCGAGCCTTAGTCGTTGAGAATAAAAACTGTGAAATTTTATCCACTGCTGTCGCACAAACAAACTACTTAATCCGTTTCCTGGATTTGTTTTTTATTGTTTGCCTAATTTACACCCACGGTCACTGTCACTCCAGCTTAGCCCGAGTCATCTCGGGCAAAGCTGGAGCTGGGGTACTGGCCTGTACTGCGCCTTAGAAATTGTACTCTGCTAAAACCATCGCCCGAGTATGAAAGTAAATGATTTTCGATACTGATTAATTAACTAATGAATTGAATGTGTTTTGTGTGAAGATAATTCTTTCAGTTCCAGTGTTAATTTTGTTGGTGAGGTATTTACCAACGATTGAAGTGCCAAAGGTCAACGATTCAAGGCTGATTATTTTTTTCGTGTTGTTTTCTTTTCAATGGGCAGAACAGTCTTACTACTCTCTCAGTACTTCTCTTCAAACACGCAGGAAAGTGTATGTGCAACGACCTAGCATTCCTTTCATGTCACGGCTTTTTGTGTTGCAAAAAATCCCCTAAAAAATCGCAAGATTCCTCGAAATACTTGTTTATTAAGATTGACAAATGTCAAAGAGTTATTAATAAAATAATAGAAAACAAAACACAAGGTTGGGTAAGATTAGAAAAGATTGAGACAGGTCGAACAGTGAACTTGTAGAAAATGTTATTGTAACCCAATTTTTCAATAAGAGCGAGCCAGTTCTGCCATGACGCAGTTCCTTTCTGTACCAGTGTTGTGTATGTAAACAATACTTTATTAGATTTTATTTTTCGATTATTCGTCTACTAATATCGGTATTTATAGCTTATGACAATGATTAACGATCATAATTCATGAATTGAACGCCCATAGCCCAAAGGTGGTGTAGCATTTAGATGCTTTGCTCTAAAAGATTCTACCATTTAATCCCGGGGCACACTGCTTTAATTTTACTTAAGACCTGCTGAGCGTACAGCAGTTGGCACGTTCAGTTTATGGTGTACATGTATTAAAGTACAAGGAACGTGGCATGAACTGTTTCCTCTTCGGCGATGTTTCACGAAAGCAATGTAATTTCCCTGTAAAGTTGTCTAGAGGTCTTAGAACTTCCTTTTCCAATTCTGGAATGTTTAGATGTAGACATTCCAAAAATACCAGCCAATCGAATTAGAGACAAGGCGCATAAATCTTCTGCCCGCAGGAAACTATAGGTGAAAATACCAATTAGTCCTAGCATCACCATTACACCACATCTTTTTATCGTTTCGGATTGAAGTAAATTTAATTTCTTTGTCACCCTTCCAAGTGTCATTCAGTGTACCTATTAAGACGTTTTTCGAATTCTCCATCATTAACTGCGCGATGCATTGGGAGTAGCTTAACTTTAATTTACCAAACTTGTCCCCACTGTCGGATCTCGCAATTGCCCAAACAAATTTCCTACGTACAACCCACAGTAAATTTCTCTCAAATACTTCACCAGGGGTGAGAGATTCTTGTCATTAAAATAAAGCTCAGCGGTGAAAAAAGTGATTTTACCTCACTGGTGCTATAAATTGAACACTTTCTAATTAGAGAAACACTAGAAAATAATTGCATGTCTGACCCTCCAGTGTCATTCACGCGTACGATTCCGTTGGCCTTGTCTTCTTCTTTCGTTCACAGCCATCTGGTACAGTTTAGATATTATTGAATTTTAAACAATCTGTTTTAACATAATTTAATTTCTGGTAAATGATAGTTTAAATGCCTTTGATTTAATTTCTCGGTTTCACAGAGCTTTTACTTATTCATTAAATTTGAAGTATAATATAATAAAGGCCGCCGTTAAATTAGGACGTTTTTGGCGGTAACAATTATATTGATCATAAGTCACACTTAAATATAATAAACAGTCTTTAATCAAGAGTAGTTTCTCAGTCGTGATTTCGTAAGACATCAATTGCACCTGTATGTTCAAACTTTACTTGCAATTGCTGTCCTTGTCGACATCGACACAAGAGTCGCCCAATGGATGGCATGTTATACATTTTTACGCTATCCAACAAAGCTCTGGGGCAAGCCAGACGTGTTAAATATACGAAAAATATAAATATTTATATTTAATTATCTTATCCTGATTGATTATGGTCAACCTCCCCGGCTTTGGTTAACTTCATCTGTCTTCAACGAAGTGTCCATGTTACGACTTATTGAATTTAAGTCTTATTACTCATTTTAAAGGGGGCTACGGTTGCGGAGCAAGAAATCGCGTGAAGCAAATAAAGTTCCAGATCAAAGTTGAACACATGTTGGATAAAAATTACTCCACAATGAAATAAAATAAACTTGATAAATGGTCTCATTAGTAGATCGCCCACATGTGTTCTAGAGTATTCTGTGGTTGTTTGGTATGTTCCCTTACACCGCATTGGTAATAAAAGTAAGCATTACTTGAATGGTATTAGTTTCACAACGGATTTTGCACTATGCTACGATTAGGCATAGACATTACCATTCTCATAACACTGACTGGATCAGTATGTTTGCTGAGCTTTACATATATCATATACATGCATTCTAAGTTACCATGTCACTTAGTCATTTCCTTTTGCTCAATTTGAACTAAGGGCGTCGGTCAATATGAATTTCAGTAGTATAACAAACAACCGTCCTCCAAACACAGAAGCAATCCCAACAATTGAACAAGAAGGCATATTTTAATCCATATGAACACGAACATCCAAGATAAATTTTACTACAGTTATAATAGTGCAAGGCACTGAGCTCTTTTTGCATCCAAAAGTTACACTGTAAATTGCATGCTTTAGTATTTATTGATGGATAATCCCAATCGAGGACGATCAGTCAAGTTATGTCACAATCACAAAAGTTGACATCATAATGCGACAATGCAGCGATTCACACCGGTCCAAAAACTCCTTTAAAGCTTGGAAAATCAGAACTTGCGATTTGTTTTTTTGAAAAGCCTCGTTAGTTGAGAGATAAAACTTTGAAAAAAAATAAGATACACCAACACAGACCTAACACCCACATTGAGAAAAAATTGTCAATAACTGACAAATTAAGGTCGGCGGAGGTTATACGCGTCAGTTAATGAAATCTTTGTATAGGAAGATCAGTAGTGGAAAGTAAGTCACATGCACTTACCTCTTCACAACAGTTTTCATGACTATTTCTGTTTTAAAATAATGTGTGGTTTACACAAACAGGAGTAGAAAATTGGAAAAGACAATTTCCGAGGTTTTCTGATACATTACCTCTCAAACATAGGATTAAATTCTACAACAGCCAGTTCAATGCTATTATTTATTGAGGTATACTGACAAAGATGATTCTTGTCGTCAAAATTCATGTTGTTTTGAATGTAAAGCATTACAGTGATGCTCAGAAGCTTTCCGGAATTTCAAAGGTCAGACACGAGGATTATTACAACAAACTTAGAGCCACATTAATTTACTCGAGGTTTGACTCTATGAGTGATGGCTCTACATCGGAATAAAATTACAGCATATATACTACTGGCGTAAGATTAAGTGACGAATTTAAAAGGTTCCATAATTTGGAACCAAGAACTAAAACCTGTAAGCTTTGCGTGGGTAAAAAATATTGGTCACCATGCAACAGAAATCGGCACTTCAGCAGAGGCACTTCAGCAAAAACCCACACAACGAATTAGTGGCAAGACGATCCGTCTGATCGACATTAGAGGCCGTACCAGAGTTATAAACAGTATGTAATGCGCAAAATTCTTTGAGTGGTTGTTTGTGGGTCTCAGAAAATGAAATACCAATAAGATCAATGAAGAATTTTACCGCACTTAATTCCATATGTATCTCTTTTTTAAAAAAAATTAAATATTTTGTTTCTTATGCATCTATTCCTGCCACTCCTTTTCACTTACATTACTCATCTATGTAGTTTTGAAGTTTCCTTATAAAATTTAGTAGCATCCTGAAAAGTCTGGTCGGGTCAGCCGAAATATTGTAAAAATCCAACTCTACCCGTTACGTGGGACGCGTTGTATCAGCATTGCGGTAGTCCTGGACTTTTCCCTACTTCTCTCATATGGACACACTTAGAAAAGGTATTCCCTATAACAATAAATTTTACTTTTTGTGTTTCAAAACTTTGCATACAATAATAAAACGATAACGAGGTAAATCGGTAATATCGGCCTTGTAGACTTGGCCGGTTGGAAGTGATTTTAGGTCAGGTTTAGCTACCCGTCTGTTTGAAATCTGCGTTTTAATAGCATCCTGTGCGGGTTAAGTGGTCTCTACATGCGTTCATTTATGTTATCATACGGCAATTAACTTTATCACCGCCAAGAAGAGTAAAATTCAACTACTTTTGATCTCGGTTAATCGCACCCAATATACGCCCTTTTCTAATGTTTCCAGGGTGAATCTAGAAAAATCTATTTGCAAATTAAGGACCGGGATTAAACAAAAATAACCTGTAGTCACTGCATTCTTGGCAAGACAAAGTAAGATGCAAACTGAGTAGCTACACAATTCCATATGAAGCCGGATAATCCCGCAATGGAGGAAAATGCATTCCACCTGCTTTTGAAAAGCAGAAAAAAATGCTGAAAAAACCGGATAGGTTGTGGAAAAATTAGTCTTTTTCGCCACAGAACTAATAATTAGATTTTTCGGTGAAATAATTGTCTACGATTACGGCGTTGTTCTTTTATTTGTTGCCGACTCAATCTTGCACCGTAAGCCTCGTTGAAAATAATGATTGTAAAAGTGGTGTGAGAAGATCCATTTCCGGAGATGATATCCGTATAACTCAATATTCCATTGTTAAACCTGTCATCACGACAATATATAGTAAATCAGAGTGATTTGTCGTGGAATTGAGATTATGTTTTTTTCTTCCTGAAGCTATTTCATAGACCGCATTGACCTTTCGTCGAAACGAGCCGTCGAGACCCAATGGAGAGGAACAACTAAACTTGTTCTGCGTATCGTTTATCGAATTGTTACCTGCCACAAGGCGTTTTCAGCGTTTTCCATCGTTTCTGCCTTAAAAAAACTGTATTGTTGACTTGGAAACGTTCACTTTTGTGAAGGTCTTTTTCTGCCAGTTCAGCAGTGTTTGTATTTTTCTTCATTAGTGATCCTGTTGAACTCGCACGAGGCTGTGGCGTAACTGGATCTAGTAGACCACTGGTCAAAGTGGGAGGAGATTGTTTGTTTTGATCTTCTATTAGGTTGAACATTGTTTGCTTTTGTTTATATCTCGCATGCCATGGGACAACACACATCACTGTAATGCTAACTACATCACCAGAGCCAACAAAACGTCACGAAAACCTCAAAATGGGTAACATAGAAAAGGAGGGTAAAGACATCAAGCTTGATAGGAACATCAAGAGAAAAACCAAGCGTCGGCCACCACGATTGACGGGTGTCAGTAAGCAACGTAAAATGGCAAATGAACGGGAAAGACGAAGAGTTCACGCTTTGAATACGCGCATTGAGAATCTACGCGATCTTATTCCACTGTCACCTTTTGAAAAGCGACCGACCAAGACCGAAGTTATTTGGATGGCGGCAACTTATATCAAATTTCTGACAGACTTGCTGGAAAAAAGCGACAAAACTGTTGAAAATGCATCCGAAACTGCTGATGAATCTTCCCAGAGTTTGGATCTATTGTTTGTTGATATGGCAGGTTAGTGACGTTTCCGTTATGTGTTAATTCTTTTTGATAAATTTTTACTGAGTTTTTTCAACTATGTGATCACGGTTTGACTGTCCTGTGCATTTTTTTTCTTTACAGTCCCCGATATGTTTGGCCTCGGTGAGTGTTCAGTAGTGTCCGAACTGGATCTCGAAGAAATCTTGTTTCTTTCAGGTACATTATCCGGCCAATTTATAAATGTATCCCTTGAGCAAATAATTTTGGCAATTTTCGTTTATCTTTAACAACTTCTGGCTTTTAAAGCTGTTAATATTATTTACATTTTGTTGTTTGCAGACTCTGAGGCATCCTTGAGCGAAAATTGACTTCCCGAAGATGACTATTCCGATTATCATTTGAAGAGTCTCTTCAAGTACCTGATGATTATGCAATACCGACGACTAATTCAGCATAGCTGACTGGAACAATTTTTTTTTAAAAAAAAATTAGTAGATGTTTGTATAAAAGCTTAAAATTCATTTAGTGCTTTGGAACCAGAAAAAACGTTTTGTCATTAATGTGGAAAGGGCGAATTATGACTACGTGAAATTCCAAAATTAATGATAATGGCTAAAACGTCAATAGCCGACGACCTTGGATGACGTTTAAGTCCTCCAGTTTGAGTAAGATCCATTTCGCGGTTGAAGAGCTTGTAATTATATGCACTTTGTAAAATAAAACCTTGAATTATAAGTTAAGTCATAAAACGCTTGTCTTCTCCGATAACAACTTCAGATTTGTACGCCCGTTTTGGGGGGAAGCTAAAAAACAAACACGACTGTGTAAAGTAAACACATCTATAGGCTGTTTTCGTTTGTTCTTGTTATGGATTATTGCTTTAATGTTTTCTTTTTCTTGATAAAACCATTTGTCTTGAGTTTTTCAAGAAATTGGAACAGATCAAGTCTTTTAATAGTTTTAAGATATTTTTAGCTCTTGGCGGGTTTGCAGCCGGCCTCCCAATAAGACTGGAATTATCAGGCGGCTTTATTGAGAATATATACCCGGCGGGCGTTGACAAGTTGTTTCAATTGGCAAATCACGAAACTTAAAGTGCCTCTTACACACTAGATAACAAACGTATTTTATAACTGCACGGAAAACAACTCAGTGTGGTTAAAAGATTCATCCAACTGCACCGAATAAAAGTCTTTTGGCTGTTAACGTTCTCAGTTACAAAATTTGATTATTTTGGCCGGTAAGACACATTTCCTCCTCCAGTGTAAGGATATGTTCGGATAATTAAACACAACTGAGTTAAGAGAAGTAAGATAACAAATAATTTTATCAGAAATTATTTGTGATGTGTACACCAGCTGCCAATACTGGTATAAAATCTTTGGTAGAAGGCCGTCGGTATTTATGCAACAGCCGAAATCATACTTCTTACAGCTACAAAACCCATTCGAAAACGACCGTGTGCGCATGGGTGTAGTCAGTACTCGTTTCAACGCTTTGACAATAGCTTTGCAATCCAATTCCCTTGTCATGAAGCCTCGCCTTGCATGGCTTAAAAAGCTGGAAAAGTCTACTGAAGAACAAACAAAAAACCACTGAACACATGTGAAAGTGGACATACCTTGCAGATACGGCATGACTCGGTGACTACACACGTTTTTAAGAGATAAACTGAGTTAAAATAGGATTTTCATTCTCTTATGACTCGTTGTTGTTTACGATGACCTTTTCGCTTGTAAGTAGTTTTACTGTAAAAACTGTTTTTATCAAAACGTAAACCCCTTTGTCGGCGGGGCTGATTACCGCCTAACAATTTCAACAGATCGTTTTAAGTAACTAGACATCTCAGAGAAAAGACAAGGAAACGAATACGGTTGCACGAGAGGAATGCTAGTTTGTACAAAAATAAACCTCTAACCTTTACTGTGTAAATACTACTTATTTTGTTCACGGTAATTGAAACATTTTCAGATCAAAAGAACATTTTTTTAATTATGTATGAAACAAAACCGCTCTACGACTTCATGGCGATGGGAAAACATGCAAAACATTATATGAAGTGAGTAGAGTCTGAGAATGGAAGATAAACACTTTTATTCCAAATAGTGCCTACATCTTAGAAGTTTCTTTTTCTCTTTATTCCCAGGCTGGTTGTTTGTAGACAGGTCACAGCAGGTCGCAGCCCACAACTCCCTCCTTATCATGTTAGCCGCTTGTCCGGCGAGCTAAAAATCAATTTGATCAAAGATAATCATACTCAGGGAATTTAAAATCCGTGGGAAAAATGCTGGGTTAGAAATCAATTTACGTGTACATAACACGAGAAGGCATAGTCAACGTGCCCAGCTAACACACCAAGTCAAAGCCTTTACCACACCACTGAGGGTATTTAGATCTAATCATGACAATCACGAAGAGGCTTTGTCTTGGGATCGTCCCGTTATGCAAAGTCTTTCCAACTGGCCCGAAAGTTTTTAGTGTAAAATTGATCACGGCTGTATCCAAAATTAAATAGAGTCAATCCCAGGCTTTGATCGTAAGTCGGAAAGTAATTGTGTTCTGTACTTCATGAAACTTCGGGCCTCGCAGAAAAACATTGTGTCTTTTATTATCGTTATCCTCATTCCCGTATCCTTGTCCGACACCTTTTGTCAGGTCTATAAAATTAAATTTCCACCAAGATACCGGGCGAAGTGAATTAACCTCAACAAGTTCAAATATCAGGAATGATATATAGTTAGCATTGTAACTGAAACGAATCATTATGCCGACGTCTCTTTGAAAAAACAAATAAACGACAGTAATGTGATGAAATCTAAATAATCTGGGTGTGGTGCTTTGTAGCTTGCCGTCTGGTAAAGTTTGGGTGGATGTTGCGGTGAAAGATAATCCTCTTTCTTCACGCCTTTTGCAGAGTTGCTTGGTGACTTGAACACTTAGATTTTCGCGTCGCTGTCTCGTTACCGCTGGTCGTTGTTCCAAAAGAGGGCGGGCTCATTTTGTCGATCCTTTTTGCGAGTCCTGACTCACGAGGCCCGGTGGGAATGAAGCAAAAGAAATAACTAATTAACTTTCCGCCTCAGTGCTATTTTCTATTTAAAAAAACCTTCGAAAATGACCAGTGCTCAGCTGTTCGTGATTTTCTTTTCTACTGAATCCCCTATTTTAGGCGGCTTTGATTTGACAAAAGTTACAGTCATTTACTATACGTTTGTTATTGAACGGAATAAAATTATACTAAACTGCAAGGCCAGTGTTATAACGTCAAGGATATAATTAAATACACCTTATTGGATGGTTTAACATATAAAACGCGCGGCTATTTTGCGAGTTGCGAAAAATACGAGCGATATGTTAAACCATTGAATAAGGAATTTCTTATTCCACTATTAAGGACGTAAACAAGTCAAAGTTTGGGACGTTTTGTTCGGCCATTTTGTTGCTCCTCTTTGCGGCTGTATTTTGGCCCTGTTCTACAGTGAAATAACGTGTCATATTTTGGGCGTTCTCTTGACCTAATATGGTAAAATGGCGCAATAGTGGCCAATATTTTGACTGGCAGCAGTTACAACTCTTGGATAGGAGTGGTAGACCAATGAGAACTCAGAAAGCGGCTTAACATACACGGACGAAAACGCCTTTATTGACCATACGGCAGAGTGGAAGAAGAGAAAGTGTGTTCTTATAATTCTATATGATATGGGCGAAATCTAAAATGAGCTTACAAGAAATTAGCTTTTTAACCTTTTATTTCCAGTGTAGTTTCGTAGATGAATTCACGTGATAATAATCTTTCACAGCGAGTCACTTTTTCTTCGTACCTACCATACATGCATTTAAATGCAAAAATTATTTATTACCTAACAAAGAAATTCCTTCATCAACGAGATGACTGTAACAAAAATATTTATTTACAGGACTGACATTTTCAGGCTGCCATTTTAAAATCTTTCTTACAGATACTTCAATTTGAAGAAAGTACATCTCCCATCGCCCAAAAATCAGTTGTCTCAGTGTGCATATATTCCCCGGTTATATCAAAAATTATCTGCACAGCAGATAAAGCGAAGCACTCCAATTCAATTTTGAAAAGTCAAATAAATACACATCAAAGAAATTTTCCCGTGTTTCCCGAATTGCAATTTAAGCTGATACAATGCAGGGCTTGTGAAACTCGTAGCGTGAACAATTTGCAATGTCTTCCAATAGTTCAATATGAGGTGTTCCAAAAGTCTTCATCGACAATGTTTTCCTTTTTAATAACAACGCTGAACGCATCGGCGTTTCCTTTAATCGTTGACTCATGATTTCCAATGTTTGTCAACAATTCCGTGAGATGATGGATGTAAAGTGCAGCCAATCGCACCGTTTCTATCTTCGATGGTCGTTTCTCAGTTGGTAAAAGCGGTATTAGCTCTCGAAGAGTCTCGAAGGCACTGTTTATGACTTGCACGCGGTTCCTCTCCCGTGCATTCGCTGACTTTCTTTGCTTGCTGACTCCAGTTAGCCTTGGACCTCGCCTTCTGTGCTTTTTTCTTCTCTGCACCAGGGAAGAGGGTACTTCCGGTTTTTCTAGCTTGCACACCGGTTTGCAAGCACTCATAACTCTAATACCACCTCCCATTGTTGAATTGACCATTTTTCGAACCTGTTAAATAAAGATATCTCAGTTGTCGCAACAGTTAATATGTATATTAGGTCACATGTGAAGGCAGTGCCCCGTTAAATACAAGTTTACCTCTCATACCTGGGTTTACCTTATAGGTTGCCGTTAATTAAATGTTTTTGTTAAGTTTGCTTGTTAATGAAATCGATGAGACTAGTGTTCAGAAATTTCTCTTTGTACCAACAGAGGCTTTTCATAAGATAATGAGATTTAGTTTGTCTTGGTCTTTGGACGGACTCGGATGTCAACAAACAATTCTACATTAACGTACTCTAAAGTACGCTCAAGCTTAAAACTGAAGAACAAACAGCCAATTAAATCAGTTCTCAAAAGCAAAAGCAAACAGTGAGTACCAAATGTAGTACTAATCGATATAGCTTTAATTTGAATGGCCACACTTTATCAGTAGTCAGCAGTCAGTAATGTCAAACATTCAGAACCATTTTATTGGCTTTAAGTCTACTTTACTTACAAGTTTAATCCGCTGTATATTAATAAGACTATTGTTAGGGGTGTTAACTGAAATACAGAAAGAAGCGAAAGAAATATTTAATACCACAACTGAGTTTTTCCAACGGCTTAAAAAGTAATAAAAATTTAAAGTTCACAATCGTCCGTAAACGATTTTTTAAATTTCGAAATTGGCCGACGATCTATCTGGAACAGTCCAAAGGTCACTAAAAAGGCTTTTGTATTATAACAATGTAGCATCGGTGCCACAGCGTATCAGTTATTTTATCCGGCAGGGACATATTAGTTATTATCTTCAGGGGGCCCAAAGCTCATTCAGTATCAGCCTCCGTGAGTAATTGTTTCTGAACAATAATGGTCATGTCAGGGCCAAGTTGCTTTGGTTAACAAAGGGGTCGCCAATGTGCATTTTCATAGTGCCTCTAATTGCAGCACAACCCGAAATTACTTGTTCCGTAAACTACCCGCGGGTTTTTGTTAAATATGTCGTCTGAACTGGCGTAGCTCAAACAGGTCAAGTTGTTGGTACAGTTTTGTAACACAATTTCCAGTCTAACGTTTCCGAAATTAATGGCTGCTGAATTTAAATGCCTACCTTAAAAGAGGCTTGATAAGTAAAGCTGACTAGCTCTGAAACAAGCTGAACTATCCAGGAAGCGAATCGAAGTGTTTGTTTTATGGAAATAAATAAAATCACTTTCTGCTAACTAAATCACTAACACACGTTCTGCGACAAAATGATGAGTGCATCCAGCGCGTGCCATGAAAATAACAATTTAACGATTGGCTTAAGGTTAAATCACTCAAGAGTAACTTCTCGAGACAAAAATATAATAAGATCTTACCTTCGTTGTTTGATCTGCGTGCTATAAAATCTCGGTTCCGTAATTGAAGCTCTTGTGATGAAATATTGCCCCCGTTCGTTCAAAAGATGGAAACAACTTCTGCTGGAATATGCTTTGCTCGACTTGATTCTCACAGCGGGTTACTTACCTCCAACTAAACTAGGGGGTAAAGAATTTAAAACTCTTTAAAAACAAAATACACTTGTGCAATAGCAGCGTTCTTTGCGAATACCGTCAATATCCTCAGGTGTGATGGTTAGTCGAACGTATTAGCGATTCCAAATTTCTAGACCCAGTCGAAGAGGTTATTACATGGCGAAGATTAATGATATAACTATCAGTTATAGCTCACTTTAAGCCTTATCTCGTAATGGAGTTTTCCGTTTGAGTGATTTTGAAAGAAGCCGAAGGAGTCATTATTAATTGGGTCTGAAAAGAAACTGTGTCAATTGGTACAACTAGGTTTTGCAGAGGGAAGAATTCTTCCTATCAGCATTTCTGCCATACTAAAGCAACCACAATTGGAATTTGTTGGTTTAAATGTAAGAAATGTCACCTTTATTCACCAATAACTTTTTTATACAGAATGCATATTAAAAATAGACTTAAGCTAGCCTGAGGGGAATTGAACGATTCTTAACATAAATTTTTCATGGCTAACTGCACTTGTGTTTACCATTTTTCGGTCGCAGACGTCATACCTTTCTTTCCCTTTTCACGCAGGTTTAAAATATCTTAAATTCAACCCACAAGAAATGAGTTAATAATGAACTGATTTATTTTTTTCAATGATTAAATATATAGTTTTATATTCATGGCTGCTGGAACGTTGAGATTGTTCCATTCAAGGAGCCTGGGATGGAGTTAGTATAGTTCAGGGCTATTATATTCAGACGAAACCCGTATTTTCATAATAACTGGTCGATCGACAGATGCCTCCAAGAACCAGGTACACATTATCTGATCAGGAAGCCGATGGAGCCGAATGCAAAAAAGTCTGTCTATTGCAGAAATGATCTATTTACTCATTGTAAACCTCAAAAATAAAGTTTTCTCCATTAAAGTGTCAGATAAGTGTCATCTTTTTTTTTGGTTAAAGCGGTTGTCCTTATGCCTCGAGTGACGCGTAAACTGCACCATTATGCGACGTAATCGCTATTTTTTAGCACTAAAGTTTTTAAGCAATATCTTGTTTTGCATGATTCCTTAATGTGATCACTGACTTTCTGCTATACCTTCAGCATCCGTCTCTTTGCAGACCCTGAAATCTTCTTCCTCTTCTAAGATGGATGACAGCTGCGAGATGTAAGAAGTTGCGCCAACTATGACATCAAACTTTGTGGCTTTGTAGCTGTTCTGCGATTGAGGAATGAGAGTTCGTAGAATTTGAATGTAGTTATTAAGGATATTCACGCGATTTCTTTCCCGGGCATTTGCTCTCTTACGTTGTTTGCTGACGCCGGTCAGTCTTGGACCACGACGCTTCTTGCGCTTGCACGTCCTCGGAGAGTCTTCTTCTGTGAATCGCTCCGCAGTTGATGGAGCCATAATGTATCCTTGCCAGGAACTTTTTGCCTCTAAAACTTTCGTTCAAGATTGTCTACTCCTTGCAATCGTTATCTAGCTTGCAGCTTCTAGTCTGGCGTGGAGCCCTTTGGATCCCAGGTCAATCCGGCAGCTGGTCAACAATAAGTAAGTTTAAAATAACGCACGCTTATAAATCATAAGCTTGTAATGGATTCCTTCAGGCAAGATTGTTTACCTTGCACATTTCAATATTGAAACAAAGGAACAATTCAAGCCTTACTGCACGTATCCTATTTGTATAGTTAAATATACCTTTTAGTGGCTGGTCAACAAACTCTGAGAAATTTCGCTCAGTAGAAGTGTTTAACTGATGATACATTTTGTCAATTAGTATTCTTGCGCTTAATTCGTATTTGACTGGTTTTATCTAATTAGCCTGTTTTTTAAGAACAACTGTACTTCCAAAAGGAACCAAGTCACGGTAGGTGGTCTGGCGAGAATTAAATCAAATGTAAGTAATTTTAAAACCACAGCTAAATCTAACCATTTTTACAAAAAACAGGTGAATTTGAGTTAATATCATGATGAGTACAGGTCTTAGCTTACAGGAGCAGTCAGGTACACGTCGTATAGTTGAGACGCTGTATACTCGCTGCCTCGAGGGTGTTTCTTCAAAAAAATTGCCAATTCATCAAAGTCACTCTTTGTCGGCTTGCCAGCCACGTGCGGCACTCACTGGACTCCAACAAGACTAAAGATATTGATTACCTCCTTTATTGGTTGGCTATGTTTTCATTTTACGTACGTAGGAAGCATGCCTTAAGCAGGCAAAGGACTCAATACATCTGTCAGTATACTGACTAGCTAGCCTATCTGACCGCGCCGGTCTTTATGTGGACTTTTGTTTGAATAACTAATAAAGAACCTTGATATTGTCTTATCAACATTGACGGATCATTAACAGATTGTCTGGTAAGAAGAGTGTGTAAAATGTTTTGGATTCTTGTACAATTTGTATTTGGCATGACAATGAATTCTGTCTCTGCTGGAAAAAAAATTTTGGACCGCAGTAGGGAGCTAAACCACACAAAAAATAAACAAGTAAAGTAAACGACATAACAAGATGACAAGAAGACAGGAAGTTTATGTTTGAATAGCAAGAACAATATTGTTATTGTCTTTTCCAAAGGAACATCAAAATTATATTTCCCAGCTATAGTTGTGAACTTTTCTTTTCTTTTTATAGATCACAATGAGCATATAAGTTTCAATTTATTAAAAGTTAAACGGTCTTAAACGAAAAATTCAAATAACCCCTTGCACCTAATATCATCGGGGATTACCAAACTGACATTGATGAACTTCAACCATTTCTGAAGATTACCTAGAATAATGAACTGTCAAATGAACACGATATATTTCTATAGGTGGAGTTCAAATTTTGAACTGTTCACCGCTCTCTTTTTCTCTCGTTGATCGTTGAACGCGCGAGAATACTCGCGAGTGCTCGCACCGCCTCACGCTCCACGCTCTCTGTTTCTCTCGCGCTCCGCACTCTCTGTTTCTCTCGAGTTGTTTCTTTGCGTTGACAAATGGCGAGGCTGTGAGCAGTCTAAAGCTCGTTTGGAACCGTTCGCGATCTCGTTTGGACCCGTTCGCTTAAGGAGACAGCTCGGCCTAGTGGTTAGGGCGCTGGACTTGTAATTGGAAGGTACTTGGTTCAAATCCTCCTCCCTGCCACTGGATGGATTTGTGTTCAGTGGTCCCGAATTCAACTCCTCCACGCTTAAATAAAGTGATTTATTTAAGGTCTCATTCTCCACAGATAGTATCTTGTCAAATCTTGAGTGTCCTCCTTTTATGTTTTCTCTCTCGCTTGACTCTGATTACCTTACTGAGTGCACGTGACCGATCCCTCTCCATTTGCCAGTCCACTATTATGTTCTTCGTTTGATTATACATGCGAAAGCAGGCACAGTTAAACCCCGGATAATACTTTTCAAACAGGAAAACAATGTAGCTTTGCTTTGTTTCCACTTCAGAAACAGGCAATGTGCCGAGGCCAGTGTGCTGAATTGCGTAGTTTTACAGGGTTGGAGCAGCAGTTAGCCGAATTTACGAACTAGCTTAATGGTCAGGCAATAATAAAAATAACGAAAGCAATACCATCGTTAACCAGTATGGAAGCCACAGGAGCAGATGATTTCCCATAAGGAGCATTAGATCAGAAATGGCAGCACGGTCTGTCATGTAAGAAGACATACCACACGTCTGAAGGCAAGGTTCCAAGAAAATCTGCGTGTGTAGGAGGTACCAGGAGATCATGTCATTATCGACGCCAGGGAGAGAAAACAGCGGCGAGCAACCTTATGCCAGTGACCAACACTGAAGTAGGATTCAGGCAAAAAGTGCTTGCATAGACAACAACTTTTATTTGTACTCACGGAATACAAGAAAAAAATAAATGGAAATTAAGTAGAGTACTGGCTGCTTTGAATAACCACATGTACATGGGAATAATGAGGAGCCGGGCAGCGATTTCAGCTGATTGCTCATATCGCTATATATATTACTCATCATCACTGAGCAATAGATTCAGTTCTCGCTATACATTATTTTGTTTACTTTAAAAAGGATTTGAAACATTAGACAGAGATATCTTATGGAAATTGATAGGATGCCATAGCATACCAGGGAAGGGTCAACTGATCACCAGGTATACAATCCAGACAATGGCTTTTCAGACAGTGCTGCATGGAGGAGACATCTTGTATGCTATCAACCCGATTATGCAAGGCGCAACTCAGGTCAAGAGAAGCGGTATCCGGTGGATCCTCATCGACCAGATGATCTTGCCCTTCTCTCTTACAGCTTTCACTGAATGCAAATGAAATGGCAGTTAAGATGGGTCTTCGCATCAAAGTCAAAGCAAAGTCGGTTGGAATAAATTCAAAAATCAGCACCAACAACGTCATGAGGCTGTGATTGGAGAGAAGGGGAGGAAATCATTTATCTGCCAAGGAAGAATCATCAAGAATTATCAATACCACAAAGTAAGAACTGTAAAAGCCAGAACTGCCTTTTCTTTCATAGGGGAGCAGGGGTGGCGCAGTGGTGAGAGCGCTCGCCTCCCACCAATGTGGCCGGGGTTCGATTCCGGCCCGGTGCCATATGTGCCATAAAAACTAACACTTCCAAATTCCAATTCGATCTGGAATACACAGTGTCCCCAATTAGCACACTAGTGCTAAATACATTTGACACTTAAATAAAGTGATTTATTTATTTCTATTGTTATCTCTCTCAGTTGGTTTACATACAGGTTACGAAAGTTAAAAGGAGCCTAAATTGGACACACGCTTAGGGGTTCGAACGAACCCCCTAAATTTTTGAAGTCGGCATTTTTGGGGGATTGAAAACATAAAAAAAAATTTTACACAAAACAATCAAAAGACTGTGACCGGTCGATTACACGGACGACTACCTTCCTTGCCAGGATTATCGGAGGAAGCCGCAACATTTTGGCACTATGAATGAGAAGTTCTAATCTTTTGGATTGGTAATTCATCATAATTCATCATTCTTTCAGTTTCTTGTCCATTCATCCACCCTGCATGTAATTTTAATTTTTGTGTTTTGAAAACTGTCTAAATGCACACATTCATTTCTTAACATTTCAGAATTTTTTTAGAATGAAAATTACTTTTCGAAGAGCTAATATTGAAGGGAAATGCATCCCACCACAGAAATGATGCCAAAATGCAGGAAATGGCACTTGAGAGAACCTAAATTTGCAAAATTTCCTGGGGGCATGCCCACAGACCGGCCACTAGAGGCTCGCGCCTTCGGCACCCATGTTAGCGCCTCCGTTGATAAAAAAAACATCCCAAAAAATAAAAGAACCCCCCTCAACAGAATCCACCCTATGGGCCTGAAACCTGTAATTGTTACTAAAGCTGAACAACGGAGGCCTCGCAAAACAGCGGCTGAAATGAAGAAAGGAGGCTTACTAATTAAAAATGTTTGATAAGTAAAATAGAAAAGAATTGTCAGTGGCCTTTAGCTCACTATGGAGTAAAGAAGCATATGAACAATGATCAAACAGCTGAATTTCTTTTTTACTTGGGTCAATATTTGGTAAAACCAACTTATCTTTCACGACGAAATCTAACTTTCACTATTTCTTAAAAAAACGGTCGGGACAATGAGCGAGTATCTGATTAGAAGAGGAGGTGTCCGTTTATGAGGTGCGTCAGCTTATGTGTGCACTAAAAGATAAAATGGCCGAACTCGCAAGTGGGCGTCAACTTAAAGGGCGGAAGGTGCCCATTAGCGGAGTTTGACCCCATCTCAATTGCAGGATATCTACCGCCTTCCAAAAAAAACCACCAACAACAAATAAAGATTTCGAGATAATGAGAAATGTGAACCTTTTACATTATTAAATTAACCGCTTTTACACGGTCACTGTTTTTAACATGTAACCTCCATGAGAAGAGATCACCAGTCATTTGTTACGCGTGACGAGGGTACTATTTTAACAGCGCCAATTGCAATTTATTGTGATAGATCAGTTCACCTAAATTACCGTGCACAGCATGCAAGAAACGACGAAACAAAAACTAAGATTTTATCTGTACGACGAGCTCTCCAAAATCACAAAATATACATGGCAGTTTGGATTACAACATTTCAAGTTGTTTGACTACTTTTATTACCTTTTTTTTAAAGAAGAACCAATGGTGTCGACACCTAATATTCGAGTGACTTCTTGGTATTTATTTTTTTGCGGCAGGTAGATGTGTAGTCTAGTCCAAATGATGTTGTTTTAGGGGCTGTTGATTAGCTCAATATTCACTCAGATGTCGCCATTGTGTCGACGCCTCTTGCGATTACAAAGGTTTAGCGTATTGCAAAACCGGGTCAGTACACAAATAACAAAAGGTAGCTATGGTGTCTTGTCATTTTTCGATACATTTAAGGCATTTTTTAGTCTTAAATATGAGCAATTCAGAAATAAATATATCAAACTGTATTATCACCTTTATCTTTTCTGTGTAACTGGATTGTCCGTGTAGACAAGTGTGTCCTAAAGATTGTAAACATTTGTATTTATCATTTAACTGTAATTAGGTGTTAGGAAATTCCCGATAGTAATGATAGCAATGATAGAAAATCTCTTCATTCGCAAAGTCATTCGCGACGAAGCTAAAGGGATTAAGTTTGCACATTAGACATACTTTCACGATCGCAAAGATTTTTTACGAGCAAAAAGGATATTAAAAAAATGATAAAGGTACTATCGAGGAAAAGGCTTAAAGACATTCGATCGTCTTTTGCTGGTATTTGTTTTTTTATATAAACACTTCTGGCGGTTTATGTCTCTGAGATTGGCGATAAGTGTTGTTTTATCTCAGTGCCCCACTCCACTCACAAAGTGCAAGGTATCAAGCGGAAAATATTACGTGATGGATCAGTTTTATTATAGACCTCGGCCTAGTCAAAATCAAGCAGTGTTCATTTACAGGCATGGCTGAAGAATTTGAACCTTCGATTTTCGCCGAGGACAAGAAGAAGAGAAAACGGCGGGGACCCCGTTTAACCGGAGTCAGTAAGCAGCGAAGGCTGGCCAACGCCCGAGAGAGAAAAAGGGTGCAGGCTTTAAACGAGGAAATTGAAGTTTTGAAAAGTTTGCTACCCCTCTCGCCACGTGATAAAAAGCCAACAAAAACGGAAGTTATATGGCTCGCAGCCGAGTACATCGACGAGCTAACTCAAATGTTGCACAAGCCACAAAACCAGGATGAGTTTGTCGGGGAGCCCTTGCTGGATTTTGATACATTACTGGGGATAGATATCGAAAAGCTCTTTGAATTGGACGGTAAGTGTAAAATTGACCTTTAACAGGGTAGATTACCGTCGTTTTGCATTACCAGCAGGATTAATTTGACCCTTGTATTTACGTTAAGCTCCGCCGGACATTCTGCGGGCTTGATCCATACATTTATGGAGCTTTTACGTGTCAAGTTTTCACTTAGTTTTAGCTAAGTCACTTGAGGAACTCTTTGCCCGTTTTAAAACTTCTCCATTGTGCAAAAACTGGGTTTCTCCCAGATGCCTTTCTAAGAGCAGCTTCATGCATATGCATGTCTGGGTTGCGCTAATACATTTAGACATAGAAATCTCTCTCTGATCCTATTTTACAAGATTATTTAAAAACAATATTATTCACTCCCTTTGCTCGCCAGTATTTGATTATCATCACTAAATGATCTTTTCACTCAAGAGAGCTACACCCTAAGCAGGACAATATGCGACAAGTCTATTATTAAAGCTCGTAAAGATGTGTATCTGTCAATATCATCTTCTAATCTTAATGGACGGGCGAGCTTTTCACATGCATGTTCTAGTCGTTCCCTTTGTGTAATGCATTCCGATAGTTAGACCATAGCGGCACTGGTTGCGATGTTATCTCCCGATCAAAATTAACGTTGCGTGCAGACAAATTTACGTTTTCATTATATTTTCGTTATATGTCTTTTTCAGATATTGTTCCCGTCGTATTTTAAACATTGACATCAATTCTTCGTTTTCTCATGGATGGACATTGAACTGAAAGCTTGTCAAGAAAGTCTTTTAACTCTGGCGTGATATCCAATCAAATCAGAGATCATCAAGAACAGCATTTATCACTTTATCTACACCTTTCAAATTTGTTGTTTTAGTATCAACTTCCATAACATTCCAGTTATTTTGGCGGATTTCTTCAATCAAGGTGGAATGTTTGTACTTTTGTGGTATCCGGCAAAGCAAAATAGGACTCAAAATAGACTGCCATGTGGGAAAGTGCAGTGATATCGTTTCCAGACATACTGAGCAATAATTTGTAAATAAAGCGTCCTTTTAGAAACTTGGGTGTCCTCAAACACTAATATTTACGGACATATGTCTTAATCTTTTCTCCCCGCTCCCACCCCTCCCTGGCCACCAATTCAAAATCAATATTGTCAAATGATTCACTTCCGAGTACAAGCAACCTCGTGCCCAGGGTCTCCGGGAAACGAGCGACCTTGGAAAGTTCCGATTTGAAGTTCGAAAATATCGGAATTCCGGTTGATTTGCGCATGCCTAGCTTTCAAAAATGGCTTAACGAACTTCTTGGTATTTTTACTTCCGGCCATTTCTATTGTTTTTGTAACCAATCAAAATCGATCCTGCAACGGAACTTTCGAGAGTCGCTCGTTACGTCAAGCTTGCGCAGTAAGGAACGAAGACTCGAGGTACGAAAATGGAATACAAGTAGCTGTGAAGCACGCGACAAGCGAACGAGTGTCAATGATAGACCAGCACTTCCACACTAATGGAGGAAAATTCCTTACTCACAATGAAACTGAACTTGCTGAAATCTGAATAAAAGGCAACCAAGAATAAAAAGCTTTGTAGGCTTGGTTACCTTTTATTCAGATGGCCGATCTGAATATAGCTTTAATAAATAATAGCTGGAAAAGACCAAAATTTAATTTGTACGAGAACTTCGAACAGCTGAAATTGTCTTTGATCATAACAACCAAATTGATTACCTCATAAAATTAATGACGTTTACTTTTTTCCTGAGCAGAATCGCGAGAAAGTAAAAAAAGAATGCTTGGAGCGGTTAGGATCTATTTTTGTAGTGTCTAGGCCACTTCGGCCATCTAAAAAGAAATTTACCGAATACCAAGTGTATCGGAATAGTTTGAAGATCCTCGAGAAATTCCGGACATTTCCGAAGACTTCCGAAAACCCTAATTATGCAAATTTCAAACTGGGTTATTCCGCGTGAGTTCATCAAAAATACTAAATATAGGCAAACTAGGACTAAAATATCGAGTGTTTTAATATTGTGGGTGCAGATAGCTTAAGGGTTCGCAGTTCCGCTTTGAATTTTTCACATGACGCAGATATTTTGTTACATGCCACGGCATACGCCCTCGTCTTTATAAAACCAAAACTGATTTTTACAATTGACATGATGATTTTAAAAGAAGCCCAAGACTATTACTGATCAGCGTTTAATTTTTCTTAAAACATTCATAGAGGGGAAAATGAAGAAAAACGACAACTAGATAAAGAGATAAATTCTTAAAACTAACATTAAAGGAAATGAATTTCAATCCGTAATGAAAAGGTTTGAGTTAAAGGTGTTTTGTCAATAAAAATGTACATTGGAATCATGGTTTTTATACAGAAAGCTTGTCTTGAGCACGTCTGAGCATTAAATTTCCTAAATCAGTGAGCGGAAAAGATCAATTTTAATGTTAATTTTTCTAGCGGCTCGATGAAAGCGAATTGTTGAAGAATGTCCAGTTGTGATAATTGTTTAAGTCTAGCTGAGAGACCTTGCGGTTACAAACCGCAACAAACAAAACATTAAATACCGACTTAACACTGCCAAATGCTCAAGAATTGTGGTTTTTGAATCCATTTTCAGTTCAATTTTGCCATAGTGTTTAATTATTATAATTTTCTCTTTAATACTATACCACATCTTAGTGTGTTAAGAGCCTTTTTCAATTTTCGTAATATCAATTAATGTTTATATGGAAGTATTTGCAATTGTGACAAAATCCTATCATTTTTTTTCTTTCTAAATGATTGACTGGATGTGGTACTCATAAACAAATGGAAACGTCAAAGTAATATTGAGTATTCTATTAAAAGCTGCATGATCTATACCCATAGACTTGTTGAGAAAACAATACATTTTAATACAAGAGCTCTTTGACAAGTCAAGTGTCTATAACAATGCCACGCGTGAAGTCGTAAATATTTATATGCACCATTCTATCCTTGATTAAGACATTTACAGTAGGGGGCTTTATTCGAGAAAATACAGCTGATTTAAACACTTTGTGGGTGGCGACTTGATAAAATAGTCGGAATAGTGCGGCACGACCAAGGAGTACTTTGTTAAAAATTGAAAACGAGAAATTTAAGCTTGTTCTCGCGGTTTTTGCGGTTTTTCTCGTTCTCTTCGCATCCATCATAATTAAATAAATTTCCGCAGTAATTAGTGCATTAGTCTGTGTTGCGTACAAGGTAAGTTGTAATTGTGCTCCTTGAAGATCACAAGCAATATATGCTGTGCTCCATATTCCAAAAAACATTTTTCGTTTGTGTTCGTCTTGGTTCTTCATCAGGGCCTATAACCGCTTGGCTCACAAGACCAAATGTGCGAGTTCAGAGGCAATGCATCCTTCGGTGGCCATTTTATTTACAAATGATACAAATTCCTTGTTCACTGCCTGCAGGTAAAAAAAATGAAAAGAAAGCTATTTGTCATCGCTGGTCTAAACAGTCAGTTCATCAAGTCAAAAATAACGTTGAAACAAAACCAGAATCCACATTAACACAAACATGGTGAAATGAAAAATGTTAATAGTAAAATTAATCAAGCCTTGCGTATTTTGACCATTCATATAAATATTTTGATGACCTCGTAGTTTATGACGGTTTACTGACGATAATGTGGTACTTACGTTATAACTCAGTCTTTATCTGCACTTGCGGTCTAGATCCTCCCTCTCTTAACAACAGCATCAGTCCACTGATGTAAGAGGCTGCCATCCAGATTATCTCTGTTTTGGAAGGTTCTTTCTGTTGTGGTGGGAGGGGAATCAGACGGCGTAAAATCCTGATGTTTTTATTCAATGTGTGGACCCTCTTTCTCTCTCGAGCGTTAGCAAGCCGCCTTTGCTTACTGATACCTGTCAGTTTCGGACCGCGGCGCTTTGGTCTCTTCTTCTGCGGCAACGATTTTCTCTCTTTAGGAACACTTTCCATTTTGCAAATTACTGAAATTAAGTCATAGGTTGCTAAGCAGGCGGTCAGTTTGTTCTAAAAGAAGGTTCAATTAAAAAGCCGAGACATACCAGAGAAATTAGAATGGAGCGAACCCTGTGATTCGTTCCGCATGTTTGAAGCTTTTCATTGGAATTGGCCGACTTCACACAAAACACCGGAAACTGTTGCTGGCAATATGCTTGATCATATTACATTAAAATTAAAGTTTCTCGTCCTTGAAGATAATGAGTAATTATAGCTTGCTTTATTTCGACTTAACATTAATTTTTCCTGTCTGAAGGTGCACAATTAGTTGTCTGCAAAGTTGTCCTTTACGAGGTTTTTTTGCATTGGTGACATACGTTTAAGGCATAAAAAGCGCTACCTCTACCACGTCAGGGCTTTTGTGGTTTTGTCAAAAACTGAAAGTAATCTATTCACAGCCGAGATTCTTTTCAGTCCGTTATCAGATGCTTAGTTAGTTTATGCGCATGAAGTTTTTATCTGACTCCTGCCATGCAATTCAACCTTTCTCTGAAGGAAAGTTATGTTTGGTGGCTATTGTAACGAACCTAGCAGTTTTATGAAAATAAAATATAACCCTCCACAGGACATCAGCTTGGCATTGTTAATAACTCCAAATCAAATTTGTTGAACAGTAAACAATATGTAAATATAAACATCGATCTCCCAGATTAGAAGAAATTGAATTGTTTGAAGTTAATTTGATTTTGACTGATGTAAGATATGTCGGTCGAAACTGGAAGGAAAGCACTGTTTTGTATATGAAACACTTCGTGAAATAGCTCACCTCTGGTACAGTTGTTTTGTATACCAAAGCAAAACTGCTTTCTCAAACGGACAATTTCCAAAAACCTGAATTTTTATAGACTATACTATTTTCACTGCGAATGGTATCGTACGGCCCTAAAAGACGATAGTTTACTGTTTCAATGATTTTGTGTCAGAGTTGTAGCCAGAGGCGCTGTATTTTATGGGGTTACGTTTAATAACTAAGTTATTGCATACAAGATAACCCTGCGTTCCTGTCTTCGTAAACATTGAACAGTTTCCCGATCGTGATCGTTGATCATCCACCTAAAAATATACAGGATCTTTTTTTCTTCAGTCTTGAAAGCAGTAAAGAGTAACGATTAAAGAAAAAAACGTTCAAGTAAACTCTAAGATCTATGTTTTTATTTAGTAACAACCCAATGCCTTAGAGACATATCATTGTGCTACACCCAAATATCGGTAAGTTTGCACACTTGAATATCAAGCAGATATAATAAACTATTTTACAACAAATAGATAGAAACGATGGGTACAGCTGCGTTACTTCCAAAACATTATTAATTAAGAAAGTAAATAAGTTGCTCTGACGACTCTCTGCTGACAAATGCCATATTTTATAAATATATACAACGATATTGACCGCAGTAATTACGTCATTGACGGAACATTGAACTTGCAATGATTTCCTCATGTTGGATATTTGTCTCTGCAATCGGCGCTATATTGTTGAAGTGTAATGAATTATTAGTCCCGGCAAATCAGTTATCAATCAATTAGTCCTGGATGATTCCTAATTTCGGATCTGCTTATGTCCTCAAAAACACAATGGAGCACAATCTGAAAGACAAGGAAAGTTCACTGTCATCCCATCAATCATAAAAATTAAGGGATGATTAATCACTGCGTTTCGACAAAAGCCCCCGTCTAGTAGATATGCGATTTTTGTTAAGTTTATCAAGTGCCAGAAGAGAATTTCAAATGTATAATTAAAAGTAAGCGTAAGTATTGATTATAACATGTTGTATGTTTGGTCATAGGGATACGGTTCGCTTCCGTCGTAGAGAAGCCGAAATATTTGATTCGGTAAGGATTCAATCAATAGAAAATAACGTAACAACGACTGCGCTTCTCTTTACACACAACCTCGAGCTCAGCAAGCTCCCAGCCTCTGATAATGTCCTACTCCGATGAACTGGCTTGTTTGCTAACTTAACAAACAGCAGTATGTCAGTTTCGCCTGATAATGCACAATAGGCAGTCTTGAACGAGCCCCGTTAGGTAAAATACACAAAGGAAAATAAAAAAAGTTTAAGCAATCTTTCAGCTCCACTGCTCGGGTAAGGTTATTTCGCCCTCGACTATAAGACTTGAAAACTTCGCGTATTCGCCAAAAATGAAAAAAGGGTATGTCATGCGGTTTCGGTACCAATCTCAATACTCGCCAAGAGTCAACCTTGGTTAGAAAATGATATTAAAACCCTTACACTAATGAAATCTCTGAAGGCTTAATTTCTTTAAAGGTTTTTCTTTTCTTTTAGCTTATAAATGAAAGAGCGCTTTTGTGCTTACTCTTTTTGATATTTGGGCGTACCTTTGTGCTGACTCACATACACACCCTTTCGAACGCACCGTCTATTTCAACAATTCTTATTTCCAATTTTCATTCCCGTTGTACTAACCTTCAAAGTTAAAAAGTGGACTGTCCTCTAAGCTGTCAATCGAGTCAATATCGACCATTTCCAACTCAGCCTGCCATTGATCAGCAGAGTCCAGCATTTTGGTTAACTCTGTGATGTAATCCACCGCTAACCATATCACCTCAGTCTTGGAAGGTTCTTTGTCTTGCGGCGGAAGAGGAATCATGTGTCGTAGTATCTGGATGTTCATGTTTAAAATCTCCACTCGCCGTCTCTCACGTGCGTTAGCTACTCGTCGCTGCTTGCTTACGCCCGTCAGCCGTGGCCCACGTCGCCGTGGTCTCTTCTTGGGCTGCGGAATGGCTTTTCCAATGGGCGCAACGTCCATTCTTGTGATGTGGCAGTGTGTATATGTTTATCGATTGGCGAGGTCTCAATATATCAACATATTCGAGTAAACATAAGAGAGTAGCCACGCGCCGTCACGCCTTTGCGGGTCTTTTGAATTAATACAAAAGCAGCATCAGTCGGTTATAGTAAAACACCGACCGTTAGGAGCTTGTCCCCTGTGGTTATTCCGTGAACCTTACGGCGCGTGTTTGAGCATGTTTCAACGCGATTTTTTGTGATGTACGAAATAAAATTTTCGTCAAATTTGTAGTTAATTCATAAACAAAATGACATTTGCAAAGCTATGATTATTTTGTTGTTCTGGGGAAAGTTAGTAAATAAATAAGCATTTAGTTGAGGTATGTACGACGCCAAATGCTACTTGAACTATGGAATATTACAGAAACACATTTAATTGAACGGACGTCTCGCTTGTTTATAACTTAGATCACGCCACCAATGCAAAAATTCGGCGTTGGCTTATTTTATTTTTATCCAGCAGAGCATGTTTTGGCTACACCACACGCACACTGACTCAGCATGTATTTAATGAAGACAAGAAACGACCGGACCGGGAACTGTATACAAACCAGTACAACGTGCAGTGTGGATGCATAAGACAAAACCTCTTCAGTTTCCCATCACGGTGTACTTCAATCAGAAATTCAGCCACAGTTATTTGATGTTCTTATTTTATTAAACAATAAGAGAATAACAGTTGGTTTAATGTGGGCGTGAGAAGATGTTTGGAAGAAGATAATTAGCTTGTTATGAAGTCGAACTCGTAAACTACCACGAACGCGAGGCATCCACCCTTGTACAAAGAAAGAACACAATAGCAGCCTAGTGGTAGTTTTTATTCAACAAACCCTCCATGAAAACAAAACCATTACTCCATATTAATGATTTATAATTAAAGTTGGTTTACTATTTGGTAAGCTCACTTCAAACTATCGTAGAAGATACTTCAAGTTCGGCAGAGTTTTTTTTGTAGAATACAATTACCTTGAGGTAGAAAGCGTTATCAAATTAAGAGATAGTGCTTCTGAACAATAAGCAAATAAGATCTTAATTATAGAAAGGGTTTGTACTGTTCTTGTTATCACATGCGGGTAAGAGGACTCGTGTTATGGAGAAATGATCGGTTTTTTGGATTAACCTTAGGCAGAATCATTGTCACCTGATTGTCCTCAAAAGATCTAAAAACGTTTTTAAAAACACAAATTTGAACAACACAGCGTGAACTATCAATATTTGTAAACAACATTCCCATTTAATTTAAAACTTACATCCAAATTAGGCGCCTCTTAGTTAAAAATCATAATTCTTTTTAATAGAGTAAATGGCCATAGTGTACACTCTCTTAGCCTTTTTTGTCCCGACCTCCAAGAATAGCTTCAAATGGAACGATTTTATACGGACAGGTGTTTAATAAAGACCTTATAAGAATTCTTGTTATACAGATGTCTTACACTTTGTTTGAATGGAACAGCGAGGGGACACAATTACCTTTATCTTCTGATAAAGAACTTTTCTTTGTATCTGCCGTGCATAATAATAAAAAATTATGAAAAAATAAGAAATAATGAAAAGCATCAATATTAATTGTCAAGAAGGTTGTTTTTCGGCAAAGGGTGGGCGCTCGAAGTTATGAACATTGAAAGGCAATAAACAGAATAAAGCGAGAGTGTGCAAACATTTGAAACATCCTGACTTAAAATTAAGCATTTAAAAACCAAACGAAATAATTAAAATATTTTAAAATAACACCTTTTGAACGATTTGGTCTTGCTTACAGCTGAAATATTAAAAAATGGAGACAGTTATTTGATTTCTTTCAGTGTAACAAAAATGCTCAGCTAAAACCAAACCAAACATGTTTGAGTTTGCACCTAAACAAGGAACGCCAACACGGGAACGCCGGGACTCCGGAACGCGGGAACATAATAGGCCCCCGTCGGTCAGGGTTGACCATGGGTAGCATTCTAGTTGTCTGCTTAGCTGGAGCACCGGCGTCTGTGGCTGTAGAGGCCGATGCGGGAGTGACAGTCTCTGTTGCAGAGGCTGCATCTGTGCTCTGTCTTTGGCCTGTCGAGACTGTCGCTTTGTTTTCTTCGGACCCGCCTCTCTGTGGCGCCTTGTGTCAGCTCCTCACCTGATTTGAGGTGTTTAGTCAGGGCTTCTTTCTACTTGAACCGATTGGCTGCTTGGCTCTCCCAGGACTCTGTGTTGATGTCTACAGCCTTCATGTCGCGCTTCACGACGTCGCGGCATCGCAGCATCGCAGCTGTGGCCGCCCGATAGGTCTTTTTCCACGCGGGAACACGGCGTCGATAAAAGTATTCCGGCTTTAACGCTGGAATTGTTATACGTGGAACACTTAACAATTACTTCTTCTTAGAACACCGGTATATGTCGCGCAATATCAAAACACAAGAAAACACAACCATAAAAGAACACAAAAAGTAAAATAATGAAATCTGAACTTCAGGCTATGAACACTAAACGGTATTGAATACCGTTTAGTGTTCATGGCCTACTGATAGGACTAGATGAACCAGAATACAGCTAGTTAAATACTGGGTTGTAGATATACCCAATCTTGGTTTTCTGGTTGGTTAACGTAGCTGCATAATAAAAGAGTATTAGGCCACCAGTACCCGTGGGTAGCGTGGGACCCACAGGTTATACGTTAGTACGTTGGAATTCGGATCAAGCGCTCCTGGTCCGCCGAGCGCTGGTCGCACCGGGTCACGCTCCTGCGTTATTCTCACTGCAGTACCTCTCTCCACTCAGTAACACATGAATTGCTTCCAACATGACGTTACGGCATCCGGACAAAACATGGGAGTGGGGGGGGGGGGGGGGGGGTCAAACCGTTAAATTAATTTTTTTGGCGCTACGGTGCTAAATTTCTCTAAACTAATGCTAAATTTACTCCAAAAAACACGTTTCTTAACCGTTAAATTGTATTTTTTGGCGCTACGGTGCTAAATTTCTCTAAACTTTGCCAGAAATGCATTTTCTTACACTGCAGTAAGATTTTGAGGAAGATTTCATGTAAAAATGTACTAACAATATTTTACTTTGGCGCAAGCACATAAGCCAATTTTTTTTTTGCCAAACAGTTCCGATTTTTTTCCTTGCTGAGTTGCTTTTGGTTTTTCTCTGCTTTCTTATTCTCTCTACCTTCTACACTGTACATCCTTTCTTTTGCCCTGAAAAGTTTCGATCTTGAGCAATGAAAAGTTGTGGAAAGGAGACCATGATCAAGTACAGGTATATTGACCTGTTTTACCACCAATTTTAACCCCAAAACTGATCACGTTTTTTTCGATTAGCTCTGTCAGATTGCAGTCGATCGTCAAAATGGACAGTCCTGTGGAAAGATCTATCCAACCGGTATTAGTTGCATATCACAAGAATCTACTGACGAGCAAATTCGTGACGTCACAAGTGGTTGAATGGACATTCCTCCAAATTCCGGAATAATCCGGACTTAAAGGGATACTCTCGACCACATTTCAACATTTGCTCAAAATGTAGCATTTGCACTAAAAAGTTAACTGAGAAACAAAAAAAGCGCTCGATTTAAATTTTTACGGCTGAAATTTACGCTTGAAAAGCGAAAATTCGCGTTTTTCGGGGACCGGAAGTGAAATGGTCGACTTTCTAGGCACGTGATTTATGACGTAGATAGGAGAACTCGACAAGAAGATACTTGCGTGTTTATTGCAGTAATCATGGCTTCGCAAGATTCATGTAGTTCTTCTGCTCGTTCTTCTGTAAGCGATGGGGACTCTGCAGACGAAACGACAATGGAAGATTGCTTGGGAACACAGCCGTACCTGTTTGAACCCTATGACAGTGACGCTAGCTCAGACACGGACTCCACAAGTGAGTCGGAAGACGGTCAACAATTCGAGCGATTGCAAAACACAGACTGGTGAGCGTTCAATCTGCCTCTTTATAAGTCGACTTCTTTCCGTAATTTTGTAACCAGATTTCATTAACTAACGAATGAGGTCAACATGACAATAAAGTTTTCTTCTTACATTCGTTTGAGTGAAATAATTGGGTACAGATTATCGATGTGAAATATTTCACTGTAGGAGTGTTTTGTTTACATCTCAATGTGATTATTTAGTGCGATCATGTACATATATTTCGATGAAAAATTTTAGGTGTCGGTGTGGGTTTTGATTTTGCCAGAGACAAAATCGAGTTCTAGAGTGTGTGTGCTGCTCCGAAATTGACTGCGTTATGGCGAAAAACGATGAAGCGATCGAAGCAGAAGGACTGGCCGAACCGCCCATCGGCAGGTTTCTTTTACAGGTCACAGGTTACAGGTCACAGGTCACAGGTCACAGGTCACAGGTCACAGGTCACAGGTCACAGGTCACAGGTCACAGGTCACAGGTCACAGGTCACAGGTCAAAAAAATGAAACATTTGTAGGGTATGTACTGAGGCCCAAAATGATGAACAAAACTTGTTGCGGTTAGCTTTTACCCCTGTTGGCTTGCAGTTATCTTTTACTCTGGATGCTTGCGGTTAGCTTTAATTCAGGTTGCTTGCAATAAGCTTTTACTCCGGTTTGCTTGCGGTTAGCTTTTACTCTGGTTTGCTTGCGGTTAGCTTTCACTTTGGTTTGCTTGCGGTTAGCTTTTAGTTGCTGGTTAGGGCAGTACTCTATATATTTGTCATTTGCTTCGTTTATAGAGTACTGCCCTAACCAGCAACTAAAAGCTAACCGCAAGCAAACCAAAGTGAAAGCTAACCGCAAGCAAACCAGAGTGAAAGCTAACCGCTAGCCGGTTAGCTAACCGTAACTGACAATTTTTGTTCATCATTTTTGGCTTCAGAACATACCCTTCAAATGCTATTTTTTGACCTGTGACCTGTGACCTGTGACCTGTAACCTGTGACCTGTGACCTGTGACCTGTAACCTGTGACCTGTGACCTGTAAAGGAAACCTGCCGACCGCCCATGTGTATAACACAGCATCCCGGGTTCCACGCCGTTTGTTTGAATCGCTGGGTTCTACAGACGGCGTGGTACCAGTACAAACAACAATATAAGGATGCCCACGAAGGCCCACAACACAAACAAAATAGGCATATAGCCTACAGGCAGTTGGCGAGGTGGTGTTGGGGCCTTTTAGGAAAAGAAGTGCGCGTGGTCCTTCCATCATGTGCTGTGTGTTGCATACGCGCGCACTTTCCTCCTCCAGGGCGCGAGGAAGACTTTCTGTTTGAAGGATTTCACTTTCCAGACGATTAAAAATTGTCGGGACAGCATTGGGCTTTAAAATATTTTTCATTTTTAATCCCAGAGATTTTGCTATCACCGACTGATCTTCAAAGGAATCAGCAGTAAAGTGAGCACTACAAATATGGCCAGTGGCCGGATTAAAGAAGTCTGAACGGGTGTTCTTCACGGCTTTTGTCCACTGCTTAGCCACGTTAAGGTCTTCAGGCCATTTGTGAAGGCTTACTCCATCCTTGCGCATGTTAGAGCATCCACCGGCTACACAGCGATGTGGCATTATAATTTCGTGTTAAATGCGCTCTTCGGGCCTTATTTACAAGGAGATGACACGGTGAAGCTGAGGTCGCGTCGAACTGTTTGGGCTGGTGAGACCTCTGGTAAGTAACACGCCGCAGAATGAGCACACTACTCGACTGTTTAAACACTATTTCACTTTATTGCTTGAATCGAGTCTTTATAATTGTGGAGGTAAAGTAATTAATAACATGGGATTGCAAAATAGTTACAAAGAATCTCTGGAGTTTCCTTAGTAGATAACGACGAAGCTATGATTCAATGACAGATAAAGATGCGATTACTTGCGAAATAACGTTCAACTGGAAATATACATGAGCAAAATCGGCCTTTAAAATTACTCACACATTAAAACTGGTCCTTGCATGTATTTTGAGTGAAAAGTCTGAACTATATTCTGCAATAAACGAGACGCGGAGAGCTTTTTTATAGCTCAACTGGTCTCCATCCTTAGCATCCTTCTCTACGCGATTTTGCGAGTTCTCCTATCTACGTCACTTCCGGTTTGTTGACCACGAGCCAAAGCGCGAACCGATAGTCACGAAACTTTCCCCATTTACAGGAAAATTAAAAAGATTCACCGCTTATAACCTTTCGAAATCTTTTTTGGGGGTAATAAGCTATCATTTTTTAAAATGTTGTTTTGAGGTCGAGAGTATCCCTTTAACATATTAAGAGTTAAAGGTTATGTCTTAGGCCCTCGTCAAAATATTCTACTCTCAAGGTCTACATTTGTGTCGGCTAATCTTACACACAAAATTTCAAAAATTTCCAGGCAATGCATTTGGATCTCACTCTTTAAAATATCAGTGAAGAGCAGTGTGTAGTTTCTCGGACGTTAATCTGCGTTTGTTCGTTCATCTGTTGTTCTCAGTTTAGAATCCCTTTCAAGCCTGAGCGTTACAGGCGGTACACTATAAGAGCCAGTCCAGGCGTTCGTCGCGGTATTTCATTCCAGTCTCCACTAACCTGCATTCGCGAGAATAGCCAAAGTCGACTAAAGCTGGTCAGTTCAAACATCTTCGGAGGTAGTTATGTTATCTTTGGAGAAAAAAATTTAAAAGTGATCTTCGGACAAAAAAATCTCGAGAAAGTATTCGTCAGTCGTATGTACTGGCCGGAATAATTTCTGCCCAGACTTTTATACAGGAAAAAAATATCTGCAAGGAGAACATGATCTTAGTCTAGTAGTCTGAAATGAACACGGCTGACATTTCAGACTAACATGATCTGTGCTTTATTGAATCTCTTGAAGCCTGTTAATACTTTTAACAGCTAATTTTACAGCGATCTGAAATTACTGGCAAACATTGCTGACCGATCATAGGACCCAGCAAGATTATTTTTGTTGTTGTCCGGTTTTTCGTTTGTCTGTTTTTGTTTTGTTTTTGTTTTTCAGAAAAAAGATTAAGTCTAAGCTTTCTTGCTGAAAGATGAAGAGGACAAAGATCGATAAGTCCCATCCTAGGGTATTGCTTCTTTTTTTACTTTACCATAACAAAATAAACGGTTGACGAACGATGGTGAGACTCAGGAAACCAGAAAAGAAAAGGCGATAATAGCTACAGGGAATCAGTAATTATTAACTCGGTAATGACGTCTATTTGACTT
Source organism: Meandrina meandrites (assembly GCA_963693305.1). NCBI lineage: Eukaryota > Metazoa > Cnidaria > Anthozoa > Scleractinia > Meandrinidae > Meandrina > Meandrina meandrites. The sequence continues at coordinate 39,013,244 of OY855908.1, forward strand.
GCAGTCGGCACCATGATATCCGATTTCTCGAGACATAAAGATTGATCGAGACGTTCTGTGCATGAGGACAGCAAGGAATCTACAATTCTAACCGTTTGCTAAATCGTTCTGAGTTATTTTCTGCCCTTTAGGGTATACTCGTCTTCCCTTACAGAGCACAGGAATCTATAGACTTTCCTGCAGTCTTAACGGCGCTGTTTTAGCCGCGTTCTTGTTGTGTTGGATTGATTTATTTTGGGGATCAGCATCGATCATTGGCGGGGTGAATGGAAAACGTTGTACGTGTCAGAAAGGTATGTTCAGTTGAAGTGTGTTTTGTTCACTGGAATGAATGATTTAAGCTATATGGAAATGTGTAGTAACGGGCCAAATCCTTTTGATGCTTGTTATAAATAGCTAAGCACTCAGGAAGCCGAGAAACGGACAGCTTTCTGGAGAGAATTGTTGTACAGTAATTGGGGCTCCTCAATTATCTTTGTTCAGAGTGCGTTGTGTCGCTGTGGAGATGTTCAGCATGGCAGATTCAAGTGGGTACTTGAGTCAAGCGGCTTAGCACAAATTCATTCCAATTTTCAACGGATATATATTATTTTTCAAGGTCATTGCCTAAAATTAACCTCTGTGATTTCCTCTTGGGAAATCAGTATTCGCCTATTAAATCCAGCTTTTAACACGTCTACGTGTTTAGTTGGGATTGTTTTCAGTTTTGTCCCTTCGTTGGTTTTCCGCCAATTCGCAATCGAATGTGATCTTAAAGGTTTAAAAAGCACAATTTAAACGAAAGGTATTTTTTTAATAAGTAAGTAAATGGAAGCGCTGAAACATCCTGTACGCTTCTGCGAGCACGACATTGCGTGTTGTGCTTCAAAAATTAGTTATCTTGTGTTCTCAGATCAAACTCGAGGGTCTTAACATTAACATAAAGAACGGATAGGTCATGAAGCATTACTTTAGTTCAGTCGAAGGCGTTTGAATTTCAAGAGTTAAGACGTGCTTGTTCAAGTCAAGTGGAAAACTCTCGAGCTTTGTCCTCAAGTGTTCTTGTTAACCAGTCTATTGTAAAATTCACTTTGGCTAATTGGATCAATTAAAGAAATGAAAGTTGAAAATCTTGGCTAGAGTCGCGCTCAATGTTTGTGATTCCCTGTTAATACCTTAAACTCCTCCTTGCTACAATTATTCGTTGATAGTGGGGAAGTTAGTTTATAGAATATATCGGTGAAGATGAAAATATCACATGATGTCGGCGTCTGAGCTTTGTCGTGGAATTCGTGATCATTTTGGATCGTTCTCACTTTCAATTCCACAAAAGGTATCTTCAACACCTAGGCTGTTGTGGAATCGATTTGTTGTCTCTTAACAGTTTCAAACCGCTGAGCTCTGACTGAAAATAATGGCAAATTCCACAAGACACCCAAATGTGCCCTCTGAGGTCTAAACGGTAATTATCTCGTCAACAAGCTCGGATGTTGTCTTAGAATCTTGCTTATAGACTCGGATGTAACTGATCTCGACCTTCCTATTGGTCAGTTGTCTGGCAGCTCCGATTTCCCGTGGTTCGTCAAAAAGGCCGCCGTGTATTATAATACAGGTCCTTACTGATTACTAATTATTTAAAATTTCGACCTGCTTTGTTTTTCGCTAGTTATACTAAAGAATACTCGCCGTCCGTTTGCAAACTTGCAGAGTTGCAGGAGAGGTTTTTAAGACAATTTTTTGTCGGTGCTTTTAATTGTACTGACTGTGATTTTATTTCAAATGGAGGGAACACGAAAGAGAAAACAGCGAGCAAAGCTGAGTGACATCGACGCGTTGGATTCTGATGAATATGACTCCTCGCCCAAGCAGCATGGCTCAGACGTTGAAAACTCAAAGAACAGCAAGCGAAAGAGAAGAAGACCTCGTCTTACCGGCCTCAGCAAACAGAGACAGGCCGCCAACGCTAGAGAACGAAGTAGAACTCACAGTGTAAATTCCGCATTCAGTGCACTTCGGGTTCTTATACCAACAGAACCATCAGACAGAAAACTTTCCAAAATAGAAACATTACGGCTTGCTTCGAGCTACATCGCTCATCTTGGCTCAATGCTTGTTAGTGGAACTCAGTGCCCAAATGTTTCTAAGGCAGTTGAACACTCAGGAGCCATTTCGCCATCTTCGGCATCAAGAGTGTGTACATTTTGTTTGAGCTTACTTAAAGCGGTAAGTGAAAATTAGAGTATTACGCATTACAGATGACACTTTTTGTAATATTCTGTACAACTGTTACAGTATTCTAAATGTTCATTGTACTGGTTCGCGTAAAATCTCCAGAATCCTTATTTTGAATATTTTCTTAGGTTTTTTAACGTCGGCTTTTCACTCGCTTATCACCCTTTTCAAGTTATTAACTATCGGAAACCTTTTGTTTGCTCCCCGTCGTTCAAAGGATGTTGGAACTTCAAACTCAGCCGATAATTTAAAGCTCTATCTCCACATCGAATCAGTGTAACGGGTTTTGTTTTATATAAACAATTTATTGCTTCCACTGTGTTCCTTGTGTTGTGGGCATTTGACTTTAAAATGACAAAGGTAGGGGGCATTCCAGACAGCTTTGCATGAATATGACTTGGTAACGGTATATCGTTTTTCGGGGGAGCTGAAGAGTTCTAGCTGTGCCCTGGGCTGCAAAGCGTTTTACACTTTTGTTCTGTTACTGAGAACACAATAAACCAATCGGTACATCATTCGAACTTAGTTCTCGCTTATTCCCATAGAAAAGACTTCTTTTGCGAAGTGATTTTCATTAGTCACGACATCGTAGATCTTACACACGACGTACAGAAACCTTCAATGCAAAGAAATCATCTTCAACACTACCTTATGTTTTCATTATCAAAGGCGGATTAAAACAGTTTTAATCCCTTAACACTGAGAAGTCGTGTACTGTTACTGTAATCCTCTCAACTGGAGTGGCATGCACAGCAACAAAATTGACTGCTTGGTTCTACAAAGCTATAGGCGAAGACGCCCCATAAACATTATTTTAATAATCACGGGCTCAGCGTGGTGGAATGGATTGTTTGCATACGTGAACCGGTTAGGGATTTCCGAAAAGTATTTATTTATTTATTGTCACCCAGTGGGTCTGAAAAACCTGAGAATCTTGCTAAAATGAATTGTATCCAATAACTCTCGTTCCTCTTTATAGCTTGCTTCCTGTGAATGAATAACTGGAGGTAATCACAATGTCATTTGCTTAGTGATAAGCAACATACTCTGCGAGGAAAAGGTGGCTAGCTAAAGATCAGATATGGTACCTTTATGTAAAATTTGTTTCTGGGTTTTGAAAATCTCTAATTCACAGTTTGTTTCAAAGGAAGAGGTCGCTAATGTTGATGAGAATCAGTTAAGGACCTGTGAACAAGGTGAAATAGCTCCGACCAATATAATCAACATTAGTTTCGAAAGTAAATGAATAAAACAAATGGCAACCGGATTAAGCGAAAAATTCATTACTAACAAAAGCCTTAGATGTTATCACAAATCCTTCAATCGGATAATCTCTGTTGTTTTTGCGTTGACTTTTATCCGCTTTCGCTTATGTCGAAAGTTAACGAGATCCCCATACCACTGAAAAAGTCTGTAGCCAAACAAAACTATCATAGCAAACTTGTTTTATTCGTTTTGTTTCAGCAGGTATTTGAAAATACTCAATAGTTCCCAAATAAAGTAATGTTTATTAATATTTTAATCCCACTCTAAAAATTTCTCATGGCCAAACGTTTCCTTAGATCACACACAATAAACGTCTAGCTCGTTTCGTGAAATTTATCGCCTTTCAGTCATTTTAAAGGAGGGAACACTCATATTATACTCATATTCATTGTCTCCATTAACAACTTCCGTCCACTTTGGTGACTTTTATTTTTCTGAACTTGCCTAACTAAAATCCTACGTATATCATACCAGTTGAAGCAGTGAAGCTCTCGTGGTTAACATGACAACTGCCTGCGAAACTCTGCTAAAGTCAGAATTGTTCGTGACCCATTCATTGCAGCTGATTAACACTTTACTGTTCGATGGACCACCAACGCAAATATTAAATAATTTCTGCGTCTAACACTTCTGGATAAACAGTCATTTTAAAGAAGCGATCGTGCAAACCAATTTTATATTTAGGGTGATAGAATTCAGAAATGATTGACGTATTGGTATGATATGCTAATTCAAGTACGTGCCAGAATTATTCAGACTGTAATATACTGCTGTGAACTATGCAGAGAGATCTATTTTATAACTTTTAATGTACTTTTAATAGAACTCGTCTGTGCAAAAGATCAGAGATTGTTCCGACCTTTCAGTTAACGCTTTCAAGATGGAATGAAGTCTTATTTTGTTTTTGCACTTTTAACATTTCTAACGCTTCATACTACGTTTGTAGAGAGTTCTGCATCAAGATCTTTACCTATGGTTAAAAGAAAGAACAAAAACGTTGCAAAGAATATCTTGTATAGCCGCAAAAATCTCTCAGCCTCTTGTTGTGATGTATGTTATTACATGGCAATAATTGCCTTTTTCTGGGTTTTCCGGTTTTTCCTCTTCAGACGCTAGATTATCAACATCATATTTGGCATACCGCTCGCGTGATGCTCGGCGGCACTCTTTGTAAAGCAACTTCTTCGACATCCGTACAACATATGTTAAAACGATTATTTTGATAATTACAGAATCTTGGAGAAAGCTTCGCAAGCAAAGCATCACATACCAGGCCTCACGCCATCTTAATTTTCTTTGTGACCATCTTACGTCGCAGTAGGGTGCTTTGCAGCAATAACCTAGAACTTCTTTAAGCTCATAACATCCACGGAATATCGCTTTTTCGGACACTAGACAGCGTTTAAACAAGACATTACAACATAAAAGGGACGGCACCTCCTACTTTCTACACCTTTTATTTATTTATTTTTTGCAAATTTTCTTGGGCAAGTATGTCCAAAGGGAAAGGAGCGGCGGCCTATAGAACCTTTGTGAAGCACCAACGCTTCAGGCCTGACCACAGTCTCCGAGGAGAGTTCCCTACTCTTTACGAACAGTGATTGCGGGTTCTTTAACATCCCCTACAAAACTATGACAGGGGGTGAATAGGTTCGCGGATCGACGGATTTGGTCTTAAAAAGCGCACAGATTGCGGATTTTTGCGTTACATTGAGCGGATTCGCGGATTTCGAAAGCACAGCGGATCGCGGGTCAGCTGAGAATTTTGGCCCGGATTCTGGACTCTTTATGCGAGGAATTCCGGATCGTAGATACTAAATTGAAGTTCGGATCACTTTAGTTAGTCTTCGTAGGTATGTTGGCGGAATTGTTGCACAAACAAAGAGATAAAACGAAATCCGTTAAAAAATTGGCATAAAAACAACATTTACCATTTGTCGCAGGGTCTTGCAGTACCACTCTACCACACAAACTTTTCAAGTAATGCGTGTTCGGATTTGAACGAAAATAGCGGCGGATTGACGGATTTGGCCAAGATATAGCACGGGTCGGCGGATTTAAGTTCCCCTATTCACCCCCCTTTATGACAGAGAAGATGCATGAGACGGGACCTTTATGGCGCAAAATACAACTGACTCTTTCATTTATGGCATGTTGCAGAGGTCTGCATCCTGCATACTGAACGCGCTTCAAAATCTCATGAAACCAAAAGATACCATCAACAAAAATTCTTATCTAAGATTTTATGATTTAACTCATTTTATCAGTAAATGTTCTCAGTAGAAAAATCACAGGTTGTTTGTCAGTTGTTACGCCTCGACTGGGTGTGAAAATGGCCATGCCAGGCCCCTTTCATACCGAAATTTCTTGTTTAAATCACTTTCTGTTTCTATAACACATTCCCCAGGCGTTGCTATTCGTGTCGTGTTCAGGCTCGCGTGGAGTTCTGGGACTAACTTTTCCTAATTTGTCATTTTTCTCTTCACTAAAGGTTTCCAAAGAGGAAGGTCCAAACAACAGATTACATGTACAAGGAAAGTGATTAACTCAGAATCCATGTTATCGCCCAGACATTCTGCTCTTACATGTTACAAGAAGAAGAACTGAAGCCTAGCTGACAGCGGACATGGCTATTACAGTTTAAATGCTTGTGATGTATAAGTAGAACAGTCCATTATGAAGAGCACTTAACTTCTCATAAGTCATTCACTATGATAGCTAACATGTGAATAGCATCTGTTACTGTCCTAAGTAGTTCACGCAATTAATTTTTTTTACACAAACGACCACTCGCTACAGGCTCTACTGGCTCCAGAGCTACTGCGGATTTAACAGCTGTAGTGTGATTTGTGCGTGCTAAATGTGTACGTTAATGATGATTCGGAGAACGAATTGAGACTTTTCTTGTGGCGAATCTATTTGTGAAACAGTTGCTATTTATCATTTCTACTCTGAGATTCAGCACGTAAGCATTTTTACGTTTGAGACGGAACAGTCCCCACCCCCCGCCTTTGTATCCGGCTCTTGCTTTGTGGTCTACACGGGTCCAGACTCCTAATTTGTGCCTTGTCAAGTGCAGTGATTGGCTCTCCTTTACTAAACAAGTTCTATAAATTCTGGCATTTTGGGATAAATTATTGGATTTAACGACAACTCTTATTGATCAGCAAAAATTATATATTAGCATGATGTAAAGTGTATTTCTTCCAACCACTATCCAGGGTGGCTTTTGTTTCCCTTTCGCGTTTCAATTTAGTTTGTATGGGGTTCAGACAATAGGGAAATTTAGATTGCTTTATAGACTCCCGTAAGTAGGGTTTGTCGCAGACCAATTGTGTGAAAAAGTTTCAATAAAAGTCTCAGACCGTTTTTGGCTTGGCTCAGATAAAATCTCTCCCTACGTGTCTCCGCTGAAGTACCTTCCTCTGTTGAATAGAGAGATCGATTTATTTCTCCTAACAGCACGACTACAACGGCAAGTATCAACTAGCTAGGGGATGTGGTCTTGCTGTACAACTACATTTTTAGGGCTGTGTGCATGTCCATCAGAAAGGGTAATCGACATCAGGGTATACATGTTGGCCACTCGATGTAACGTCCTGTTCGGAACGATCTCCAAGATAAGTGCAGTGGAGCCCCGGGCGAAAAAATATCTTTAATTATTTCCTTTTTTATCGTTCGTGATACCAGGTACTTCAATAAAGGGGTAGGTTGTATCCGGGTTAGTAGCTATCCTTTCCGGTAACGATAGTAGCTTTAAGTCGTAACCTGACCTGGCAAAATGAACTTCGTTCAAAGAGCAGTTACCAGGCCCCAGTTATTCAAAAGGTGGATAACGCTATCCACCGGATAAATCGCTATCCAGTGAATAATGTGGTTTGCTTTCTCGAGACCTATCCACTGGATAGTGATTTATACGGTGGATAGCGTTAAACACCTTTCGAACAACTGGGCCAAGGCGGGCAAAATTAACTCAACTCTGTTTTAACACAAAATAACCAAATGCTTATTGTTTTGACGTTCGGATTCAGAGGCCTTGGCTTGAGCAGTGACTTTTGTCCGTGTGTTGAGTCTTGTGTTGTGTTCATATGTAAACAACTTTATTTTCTACACTGTACCCGTCCATACTCAGCCGTATGAATCGGTGCGGGAAATGGCAATGTTCCTGGTCGCAGACGCCTTAGCATATCACGGTTCTGTTTTCCTCAGTTGAGACATCAGGCCAGAAATATCTCGTATAGGAACAGAGCACTGGTGGTTCAGTGGTAGAATTCTCGCCTGCCACGCGGGAGGCCCTGGTTCGATTCCCGGCCAGTGCAATCTCTAACCATTTTGCAAGAGTTTTTAGTCGCTTTTTAGAGCATTCTGTGTGGTCAATCAATGCAAACTCTGCCTGTTACAAATATTGAGAGTAATCATTTCCCTAAAACTGGCCCCCTCCAAACATTTTAACCATCGTTTTAATTTTTAGGGTTATTTTTTCTTTGAAAAAGTAGATTTCCATTTTATTGACGTCAAGAATATTAAAGGGGAAAATAATAAAAATAAAGGGGGCAACCGGGATTGAACCGGTGACCTCTCGATCTGCAGTCGAATGCTCTACCACTGAGCTATGCCCCCTTGCGTAGAACACAAACATACATTTAAAAAAAAAAAAAACACTTTTCTTTTGCATGTGAAAAGTTAGCCGCATGTTATGTAGCCTGTAGTGCACGTGTATTTATTTGTCGTGATTACTGACTAAAATCCAGTGCTTGCATTGCAGGTTACATGTTATAGATTCAAACAATCTGACAATGACACGCTAGAGCGGTTTTTATACGAGTGTCGAAAGTAATTCGCGTTTGCTTTGGTTTTGCATTACTACGCTCAGTGATTGGCTTAAAAACACGCACCTCTTTCTCAGCCAATCAGAAGTAAATAACCCCACGACGTAGTAGCATCCCATCATACGGGAATAGCAATGTAGTACGTGAAAACCTACCCTTTGCCGTAGCTATCCTTTCCGGTAACCATAGCAACAATAAGTCGGACTCTGACCTGGCTAAAAGACCTTCGCTCAAAGAGCACTTATCAGGCGGTCGGAGTCGATTCAACTCTGTTTTAACATAAAAAAGACAAGTGCTTATTGTTTTGACGTTTGATTCAGAGGCCTTGGTTTGAGCAGTGTCTATTGTCCCTGTGTTGGGTCTCCTGTCGTGTTCATATTTATTTTCTACACTGCACCCGTCCATTCTCAGGTAAATAAATAAATAAATCAACTATGTTTAACGAGGGTAGCACATAACAGTCTCCCGACTGACAAACCTGTGGCCCTCGAATTCCCGATCGAATTGGAATTTGGAAGTGTTGGTTTTTGTGGAGGGAGGAAAACCGGAGAACCCGGAGAAAAACCCTCGGAGCAGGGACGAGAACCAACAACAAACTCAACCCACATATGACGCCGGGTCCGGGAATCGAACCCGGGCCACATTGGTGGGAGGCGAGCACTCTCACCACTGCGCCATCCCTGCTCCCCCGAATGTACGAATGGGTGCAGAAGTAACCTCACCATGTACTAGGTCAAGTAGCAGCCCATCATACGGGAATAGCAATATTCCTGGTCACATCTGTGCCATGGATGCCTTAGCATATCAGCTGAAATTTCAGGCCGAATAATATATTGATTAAGTACAGAGCACTGGTGGTTCAGTGGTAGAATTCTCGCCTGCCACGCGGGAGGCCCGGGTTCGATTCCCGGCCAGTGCAATGTTTAACTATTTTGCAAGAGTTTTTAGTCGCTTTTTAGATTAAAATTGTGGTCAATCAATACAAAGTCAGCTTGTTACAAATATTAACCTGGGCCCCTCCAAACATCTTAACCACCTCTTTAATTTCTAGGTTTTTTAATTAAAAATATGGGTTTCCATTTCATTGAGGTCAAGAATATTGAAGAGGACAATATAAATATAAAGGGGGCAAACAGGATTGAGCTGAGCTAAAATCAGTGCTTGCACTGCAGATTACATGTTATAGAATCAAACAATCTGAGCGGTTTTCACACGAGTGTCAAAAGTAATTCGCGTTTGCTTTGGTTTTGCGCACGTTTTCCCGCGCTTCTTGCTGGCAACTTATAATCTGCTTCGAGTTTTGATTGGTTCACACTGATTGTCTGTGTCCTTTGGGATTGGCCAGGCGCGAAAGTGATTACTTTGGTTTTCATTTACGACACTCATTTGAAAACTGCTCAAACCAACGGACAAATTTTAATAAAGCAGTGTTTGGTCCTTTCAGTATGCTGAGCAGAGTTCTGGGTGCAGAAATAACCCCACGATGTAGTAGCATCCCATCATACGGGAATAGCAATGTTCCTGGTCACATATGTGCCATGGACGCCTTAGCGTATCACAGTCCTGTTTCCCTCAACTGAGATTCCAGGCCAAATAATATCTCGGTTGTGCACAGAGCACTGGTGGTTCAGTGGTAGAATTCTCGCCTGCCACGCGGGAGGCCCGGGTTCGATTCCCGGCCAGTGCAATGTCTAACCATTTTGCTGGTTTCTCAGTCGCTTTTTAGTTTTAAAGTGCGGTCAATCCATACAAGCCCTACTTGCTACAAATATTAACCTGACCCCCTCCAAACATCTTAACAATCTTGTTAATTTTTAGGTTTTTCCATTAAAAAAATGAGTTTCCATTTCATTGAGGTCAAGAATATTGAAGAGGAAAATATAAATATAAAGGGGGCAACCGGAATTGAGCTTAGCTATACCCCCTTGCGCAAAACACACATATACAATTTATTTTACTAAACCCACTTTTCTTTTGCATGTGAAAAGTTAGCCGCATGTTATATAGCCTGCAGAGTAGGCCCATTTATTGGACGTGAGCACTGACTAAAATCCAGTGCTTGCATTGCCGTTTACAATCAATGTTCAAACAATCTGACATTAAGAAGTTAGAGCGGTTTTCACACGAGTCTCAAAAGTAATTCGCGTTTGATTTGGTTTACATTACTACGCTCAGTGCTTGGCTTAAAAAACTCGCGCCACTTTTTCAACCAATCAGAAGTAAAACCAAAACCAATGCCGACTTGCTCGCGCACGTTTTCCCGCGCTTCGTGCTGTCAACTTATAATTTGCTTCGAGTTTTGATTCGTTCACTGATTGTCTGTGTCCTTTGGGATTGGCCAGAGTGATTACTTTGGTTTTGATTTTACGACACTCATTTAAAAACTTCTCTTACCAACGGATAAATTTTAATACAGCAGTGTTCGGCCCTGGTAGTATGTTAAGCAGAGTTCTAGTCAGGGTAACAATAAATTTTACAGTAACCACATACTGTACCCGTCCATACTCAGGCGTATGAACTGGATGCAGAAATATCCCCACGATATAGTAGCATCCCATCATACGGGAATAGCAATGTTCCTGGTCACATCTGTGCCATGGATACCTTAGCATATCACAGTTTTGTTTCCCTTAACAGAGATTTTCAGGCCAAATAATATTTCGGTTCAGTGGTAGAATTTGCGTCTGCCACAAGGGAGGCCCGGGTTCGATTACCGGCCAGTGCAATGTTTAACCGTTTTGCAAGAGTTTTTAGTCGCTTTTTAGTTTTAAAGTGCGGTCAATACAAACTCTGCTTGTTACAAATATTAACCTGGCCCCCTCCAAACGTCTTAACCGTCCTATAATTTGGGAGTAATTTTTTTCTTTTAAAAAAATGGATTTCGTATCATTGACGTAAAGAATGTTGAAGAGGAAAATGATAAAAATAAAGGGGGCAACCGGGATTGAACCGTTGACCTCTCGATCTGCAGTCGAATGCTCTACCACTGAGCTATGCCCCTTGCTAGAACACAACCATACATTTTTTTAAAAAAACCCACTTTTCTTTTGCATGTGAAAAGTTAGCCGCATGTTATATAGCCTGTAGTGCAGGCGCATTTATTGGGCGTGAGCGCTGACTAAAATCCAGTGCTTGCATTGCAGGTTACATGTTATAGATTCAAACAATCTGACAATGACACGCTACAGCGGTTTTCACACAAGTGTCGAAAGTAATTCGCGTTTTCTTTGGTTTTGCATTACTACGCTTAGTGATTGGCTTAAAAACACGCGCTCCTTTCTCAACCAATCAGAAGTAAAACCAAAACCAATCCCGACTTGCTCGCGCCCGTTTTCGCGCGCTTCGTGCTGTCAAGTTATAATTTGCTTCGAGTCTTGATTGGTTCACTGATTGTCTGTGTCCTTTGGGATTGGCCATGTGCGAAAGTTATTACTTTGGGTTTGATTTACGACACTCATTTGAAAACTTCTCTTACCAACGGACAAATTTTAATACAGCAGTGTTCGGCCCTTTCAGTATGCTGAGCAGAGTTCTGGGTGCAGAAATAACCCCACGATGTAGTAGCATCCCATCATACGGGAATAGCAATGTTCCTGGTCACATATGTGCCATGGACGCCTTAGCATATCACAGTCCTGTTTCCCTCAACTGAGATTCCAGGCCAAATAATATCTCGGTTGTGCACAGAGCACTGGTGGTTCAGTGGTAGAATTCTCGCCTGCCACGCGGGAGGCCCGGGTTCGATTCCCGGCCAGTGCAATGTCTAACCATTTTGCTGGTTTCTCAGTCGCTTTTTAGTTTTAAAGTGCGGTCAATCCATACAAGCCCTGCTTGCTACAAATATTAACCTGACCCCCTCCAAACATCTTAACAATCTTGTTAATTTTTAGGTTTTTCCATTAAAAAAATGAGTTTCCATTTCATTGAGGTCAAGAATATTGAAGAGGAAAATATAAATATAAAGGGGGCAACCGGAATTGAGCTTAGCTATACCCCCTTGCGCAAAACACACATATACAATTTATTTTACTAAACCCACTTTTCTTTTGCATGTGAAAAGTTAGCCGCATGTTATATAGCCTGCAGAGTAGGCCCATTTATTGGACGTGAGCACTGACTAAAATCCAGTGCTTGCATTGCCGTTTACAATCAATGTTCAAACAATCTGACATTAAGAAGTTAGAGCGGTTTTCACACGAGTCTCAAAAGTAATTCGCGTTTGATTTGGTTTACATTACTACGCTCAGTGCTTGGCTTAAAAAACTCGCGCCACTTTTTCAACCAATCAGAAGTAAAACCAAAACCAATGCCGACTTGCTCGCGCACGTTTTCCCGCGCTTCGTGCTGTCAACTTATAATTTGCTTCGAGTTTTGATTCGTTCACTGATTGTCTGTGTCCTTTGGGATTGGCCAGAGTGATTACTTTGGTTTTGATTTTACGACACTCATTTAAAAACTTCTCTTACCAACGGATAAATTTTAATACAGCAGTGTTCGGCCCTGGTAGTATGTTAAGCAGAGTTCTAGTCAGGGTAACAATAAATTTTACAGTAACCACATACTGTACCCGTCCATACTCAGGCGTATGAACTGGATGCAGAAATATCCCCACGATATAGTAGCATCCCATCATACGGGAATAGCAATGTTCCTGGTCACATCTGTGCCATGGATACCTTAGCATATCACAGTTTTGTTTCCCTTAACAGAGATTTTCAGGCCAAATAATATTTCGGTTCAGTGGTAGAATTTGCGTCTGCCACAAGGGAGGCCCGGGTTCGATTACCGGCCAGTGCAATGTTTAACCGTTTTGCAAGAGTTTTTAGTCGCTTTTTAGTTTTAAAGTGCGGTCAATACAAACTCTGCTTGTTACAAATATTAACCTGGCCCCCTCCAAACGTCTTAACCGTCCTATAATTTGGGAGTAATTTTTTTCTTTTAAAAAAATGGATTTCGTATCATTGACGTAAAGAATGTTGAAGAGGAAAATGATAAAAATAAAGGGGGCAACCGGGATTGAACCGTTGACCTCTCGATCTGCAGTCGAATGCTCTACCACTGAGCTATGCCCCTTGCTAGAACACAACCATACATTATTTTAAAAAAACCCACTTTTCTTTTGCATGTGAAAAGTTAGCCGCATGTTATATAGCCTGTAGTGCAGGCGCATTTATTGGGCGTGAGCGCTGACTAAAATCCAGTGCTTGCATTGCAGGTTACATGTTATAGATTCAAACAATCTGACAATGACACGCTACAGCGGTTTTCACACAAGTGTCGAAAGTAATTCGCGTTTTCTTTGGTTTTGCATTACTACGCTTAGTGATTGGCTTAAAAACACGCGCTCCTTTCTCAACCAATCAGAAGTAAAACCAAAACCAATCCCGACTTGCTCGCGCCCGTTTTCGCGCGCTTCGTGCTGTCAAGTTATAATTTGCTTCGAGTCTTGATTGGTTCACTGATTGTCTGTGTCCTTTGGGATTGGCCATGTGCGAAAGTTATTACTTTGGGTTTGATTTACGACACTCATTTGAAAACTTCTCTTACCAACGGACAAATTTTAATACAGCAGTGTTCGGCCCTTTCAGTATGCTGAGCAGAGTTCTGGGTGCAGAAATAACCCCACGATGTAGTAGCATCCCATCATACGGGAATAGCAATGTTCCTGGTCACATATGTGCCATGGACGCCTTAGCATATCACAGTCCTGTTTCCCTCAACTGAGATTCCAGGCCAAATAATATCTCGGTTGTGCACAGAGCACTGGTGGTTCAGTGGTAGAATTCTCGCCTGCCACGCGGGAGGCCCGGGTTCGATTCCCGGCCAGTGCAATGTCTAACCATTTTGCTGGTTTCTCAGTCGCTTTTTAGTTTTAAAGTGCGGTCAATCAATACAAACCCTGCTTGCTACAAATATTAACCTGGCCCCCTCCAAACATCTTAACAATCTTGTTAATTTTTAGATTTTTTCATTAAAAAAATGGGTTTCCATTTCATTGAGGTCTAGAATATTAAAGAGGAAAATATAAATATAAAGGTTGCAAGCGCAATTGAGCTTAGCTATACCCCCTTGCGCAAAGCACACATACATGTATACAATTTATTTTACTAAACCCACTTTTCTTTTGCATTTGAAAAGTTAGCCGCATGTTATATAGCCTGCAGTGCAGGCCCATTTATTGGACGTGAGCGCTGACTAAAATCCAGTGCTTGCATTGCCGTTTACAATCAATGTTCAAACAATCTGACATTAAAAAGTTAGAGCGGCTTTCACACGAGTCTCAAAACTAATTCGCGTTTGCTTTGGTTTTGCATTACTACGCTTAGTGATTGGCTTAAAAAAACTCACGCCACTTTTTCAACCAATCAGAAGTAAAACCAAAACCGATCCCGACTTGCTCGCGCACGTTTTCCCCCGCTTCGTGCTGGCAACTTATAATTTGCTTCGAGTTTTGATTGGTTCACTGATTGTTTGTGTCCTTTGTGATTGGCCAGAGTGATTACTTTGGGTTTGATTTTACGACACTCGTTTAAAAACTTCTCTTACCAACGGACAAATTTTAATACAGCAGTGTTCGGCCCTGGTAGTATGTTAAGCAGAGTTCTAGTCAGGGTAACAATAAATTATACAGTAACCACATACTGTACCCGTCCACACTCAGGCCTATGAATTGGTGCAGAAATAACCCCACGATGTAGTAGCATCCCATCATACGGGAATAGCAATGTTCCTGGTCACACCTGTACCATGGACGCCTTAGCATATCACGGTTCTGTTTACCTCAACTGAGATTTGAGGCCAAATAATATCTCGGTTATGTACAGAGCACTGGTGGTTCAGTGGTAGAATTCTCGCCTGCCACGCGGGAGGCCCGGGTTCAATTCCGGGCCAGTGCAATGTCTAAGCATTTTGCTGGTTTTTGAGTCGCTTTTTAGTTTTAAAGTGCGGTCAATCAACACAAACCCTGGTTGTTACAAATATTGACAGTTATCATTTACCTAAAACTGGCCCCCTCCAAACGTATCAACCGTCCTATAATTTGGGAATTTATGTTTTTTAAAAAATGGACTTCCATTTCATCATCATGAAGAATATTAAAGAGAAAAATGATAAAAATAAAGGGGGCAACCGGGATTGAACCGGTGACCTCTCGATCTGCAGTCGAATGCTCTACCACTGAGCTATGCCCCCTTGCGTACAACACTCCCATACAATTTATTTTACTAAACCCACTTTTCTTTTGCATGTGAAAAGTTAGCCGCATGTTATATGGCCTGTAGTGCAGGTGCATTTATTGGGCGTGAGCGCTGACTAAAATCCAGTGCTTGCATTGCCGTTTACAATCAATTTTCAAACAATCTGACATTAAAAAGTTATAGCGGTTTTCACACGAGTCTCAAAAGTAATTCGCGTTTGCTTTGGTTTTGCGTTACTACGCTCAGTGATTGGCTTAAAAAAACTCGCGCCACTTTTTCAACCAATCAGAAGTAAAACCAAAACCAATCCCGACTTGCTCGCGCACGTTTTCCCGCGCTTGGTGCTGGCAACTTATAATTTGCTTCGAGTTTTGATTGGTTCACTGATTGTCTGTGTCCTTTGGGATTGGCCAGGCGCGAAAGTGATTACTTTAGTTTTGATTTTACAACACTCATTTAAAAACTTCTCTTACCAACGGACAAATTTTAATACAGCAGTGTTCGGCCCTGGTAGTATGCTAAGGAGAGTTCTAGTCAGGGTAACAATAAATTATACAGTAACCACATACTGTACCCGTCCACACTCAGGCCTATGAATGGGTGCAGAAATAACCCCACGATGTAGTAGCATCCCATCATACGGGAATAGCAATGTTCCTGGTCACACCTGTGCCATGGACGCCTTAGCATATCACGGTTCTGTTTACCCCAACTGAGATTTCAGGCCAAACAATATCTCGGTTATGTACAGAGCACTGGTGGTTCAGTGGTAGAATTCTCGCCTGCCACGCGGGAGGCCCGGGTTCGATTCCCGGCGAGTGCAATGTCTAAGCATTTTGCTGGTTTTTTAGTCGCTTTTTAGTTTTAAAGTGCGGTCAATCAACACAAAACCTGGTTGTTACAAATATTGACAGTTATCATTTACCTAAAACTGGTCCCCTCCAAACGTCTTAACCGTCCTATAATTTGGGGGTTTATGCTTTTTAAAAAATGGACTTCCATTTCATTGACATTAAGAATATTAAAGAGAAAAATGATAAAAATAAAGGGGGCAACCGGAATTGAACCGGTGACCTCTGGATCTGCAGTCGAATGCTCTACCACTGAGCTATGCCCCCTTGCGTACAACACTCCCATACAATTTATTTTACTAAACCCACTTTTCTTTTGCATATGAAAAGTTAGCCGCATGTTATATAGCCTGTAGTGCAGGCGCATTTATTGGGCGTGAGCGCTGACTAAAATTCAGCGCTTGCATTGCCGTTTACTGACTAACTTGTTAACCAATGGACAATTTTTAATACAGCAGTGTTCGGCCCTGTCAGTATGCTAAGCAGAGTTCTAGTCATGGTAACAATAAACCACACGTCAAAGCCGGTGGCCGACAACCTCTTATCGACCCTCAATGCCAATTACAAGTTAGTACTTTTTCAGTTTCCGCAACCAATGGAGAATATGTATAGGTAATCACATGATTTCGAGTGCAATTAGGAATAAATAAGCAGGAGTAAATTTTTCAAACGCTAACAAAATTGCACGAGCCCGTAGGGCGAGTGCAATTTGTAGTCTTTGAAAAATTTACAAGTGCTTATTTATTCCTAATTGCACAAGAAAAATCATGTGATTACTTATTAATAATATACATGAAAAAAGGGACAGAGAGAAAAAGAAAACCAGTTGAATTTTGACACCGCGCGCCTTTTCTGATTTTTCATTCAATTGATTGGTTGAAGCACGGCAAACACATGTCAAGTTCAAACTTTCACAAGAGGGAAATATTCAGATTCATTCAGTTGTACTGTAAACTTGGGACTGATTTGTGGTTTTTCAAACGTTTTTGAAGCACAACTCGGTTAACAATGAGCGACTAAAGACAATGTACATATTAGACTGTGAAAGCTCGGCGTAAACTGAAGAATTGGACGGCGGCCGTTTTGGAAACCGAGATGTAAGCTTCGAGCGGCCAAAGATGAAAGAAACCTGGCAGTTGATAAATGCAAAAAGCCACCACAAACTACCGATATGTAAGTGCTTCTGGCGTTTTGGCACCAAAAAATTCCTACTGTCATAGCACGTCCACTTCTTCTTCGGTTGAACTTCGCGCTTTTATAGTTGGACGTTTTCCCATGACAGACCGGCGAAGAACTTGGTCGGCGAAGAACTTATGCATTAGTCATTTGTTTCCTCCGCCCCCCCACCCCCGCGACATGCGGGGACTTTGTCGGGCAATAGCGAGGGAATTACTGCAGCTTTGCGATGATTTTATGCCCAGACCCCCAGGGACTTTACCTCAAATTTGCCTGACCTAAAATACCCCCGAGGAACCCCGGGGAAATTTTCAAAAACAAAGCGCTCACGAGGAGACTGTGGGCGCGATCCATTCAACCAAAAATTTCGGTTCCAGTTTCCGAAATTTTCCCGTGCCAAAAGGGACAGTATTTTCCACTTGACTGAACCGGTCACGTCAAAATGGCGAGTTTGCCGTTCGAGTTGTTTGTTACTCGAGTACGATTTCAACTAAACAGGCATTTTTTATCTTGCGAAGCAACAAGGAGATGATAATTACCTGTTAACTTGTTCCTGAGAAGAGGTAAATTTACCCGTAGTTACATCTATGACTATTTTGAACTCAATCTTTCGCGATATCTGTCTGTACGCTAGTCTCCCTCGCAGCCGTTTTTAGTGTCGTCACGCAACGCTCCTCCCCACAAACGGCTGCTCACATTTGAACAACATTCCTTTCCCTTTGTTTCTTATGTGACCAATCAGAGTACAAGAGAATGTAATCAACATGGTTTTTCCCGCGTACTCAAGTGTTGCAAAGGATCGGAGTTTCTCCAATGTATGAGGCGCCAAAGAAAGCTCTGCAAAGTGATCGTCGCTTTATTTGCTCCACTGTAGTTCGGAAAAAAGAAAAGATTATATATTTCGATTTACCGGCGGTTATTTGTTCATGTCCGGATGTGAATGTGAGCAGTTATTCAGCGACCAGCGAGTTCACTTTGCAAAGCTTTGCTAAAGACGACTTGTCATGTTCGAGAAGGTCCAAAAAGGCATTC